>CM057456.1:867787500-869016250 GCA_016271365.2 Neoceratodus forsteri
TTTGCTTTGGTTAGCACGACTGTTCGCACGATCGTGAAGCTCCTCGCGATCATGCGCACCCTCGCGCAGCTCTCGCGCTTCCGTTTTTCTTTTTAAATACTTTTTAGTCTGTATGTAGGAGACTGAGCCCCTTGTGCTATTCGCTGACAATTGTAGCTCCTGTGTCAGGAGAAACCCCTTATTTTGGCTCAGAAATACCCCTAGGAAAGCGTCAGCTGCCGGGTTGTCACTCACAGCCGACGGCTTGACAAATCTCTCTGAAGCTGTTTTTATTTTGTTTTTTTCTGAGTTATTAGACTGTATTGACAGTCTTTCCTCGAAATATATATTATTTCTTCTTAAAGAAATCCTTATATTAGGGTGCTGCTTTGTGAAGAGCAAGTATGAACATACTAAACTGTCTGTGTTCCAGACGGCTTGATATTTCAAGAAATTCATACTGCCCAAGAACATAGAAAACTCTGGGAGAAAGATTTTCCTTTGCAGTTTGGTTCATGCTGCTAACGAGCCCAACCCTGGAAAGAAAGCAGTCCTCCCTTTCTAAAATTAGTAGAAGCGGCAGAGAAGGGAGAGAACATGAATAAAATAAAAACTAATATAACCTTTGTTGTTAGCCGACCCACTGATATAGTGCACTCTGTATTCTGAGCGTTTCGATAAAGTAAAATACAGTGTTTTTTTCAATGTGTGGAAGTATGCTAGCTCCTAAATGAATAAAGAAGGTGCTACAAAAGACACGTAGGAAATGAGGCCAGGTAGTTCCTAAATATTGCATGGTGTGCCCTTTGGAAAAGAAGTAAATATAAATTGAGCAACATAGTCTTGTATTTCTTTACCTGCTGGGCTGCATGGGTGTTCTATAGGGCTGGCAGCCCACAGTCTGTTTGCTTTTATAGAAGTTGTAATGAGTGATGTCACTATCAAGGGAGGGGCCTAGCCTTATTGAGACTAATTAACTCTATAGACATTGTTTTAGGACATCAAAGTAAGGTTTTGGGATTATTTAGTATAAGTACTGTTATACGCTTACATTCCTGATGATTGGGAATGAGGATGTATGGTAAAAAGGGAACCTGTAGTATGTTAGTTTGATTTTGCAAAAAGGGGGAGGATCATCTGATTATGATGTCACTCCCCAGAAATGTGTAAAAGTCTACCACTAGGGTGTTAAGATATAGAGAGACCAGACCTGAGAGTCAGTCTGGAACTGTGAGTCTGAAGGATAAGACCTTAGAGGAAGAAGAGTGGGCGTTCCCACATAGATAGAAGCAAATAAGAACTGCTGGGTGAAGTAGTTGATTCTTTGAAACTGAAATGATGGCAGTTTTGTCTCTTCTGTAAGAACTTGAATCATTTTATGAAGTACACAGATAAAATGATAAATGCCATTCTGGCATTTTTTATGCACTAACTCTAGATGTCTGCCTGCTAATTGTATCCTGACCACCAACCCCGCTACACACCTCCACCCCATACCTTTAGGTAAACAAATGACTAAGTGTTTCTTTTTGGCCCAGACGTCCCCAAATCTGACAGCTATTACAATTGAAGGAACCAAGAAAAGAGCAAGGGAGGATGATAACAGCAGTGATAATAGTGATGACATCTGGTATGAAGTTCAAAGCACCAGACGCTATAAAAAGGGGAGGAAGGCAGAACACCATAGTATTCCACTTTATAATAGTTTTGATATCCTTAATCCCCTGCAAAATCAGGAATCACCTTCTAATAATTTACCCCTTAGCACTTCTGTATGTAATCAATCAGATGTTTTAATGGACGCTGCTTTCGACAGCACCACCACTCTGAATGATTTAGCCATTCCTGCCCTGCCACTAATTGATTTTACAAACGATATGACAGCCAACAGTTCATGTACTCCAGTCCTTACTAGAAATGTTTCTCTCACTGAAAATACTCCGCCAAGACAAGCACTGGTTATAGGAGATTGTATCATAAAGCATTTGGATAGGACCATTTGCAATCCAGATAAAAGTAACAGAACCTGCACTAATTTTAGCGGTGCTAAACTTACAGATATCTCGAACATGCTTGACAATATTATGAATAAGTGCGGTGTCAATCCTGTTACTATTATACATGCAGGAGCCAATAACATCTTTCAAGACTCAGTGCAAGATATTAAGTCAGCCTTTGTAGGCTTAACCAATAAATTGGTAGATATTGGATGTAAAATCTGCATCTCAGAACTCCTTCCTATCCCACGCTTTTCACCATTTCTTAATCAGAAAATAAAAAAGATTAATAACTGGCTCCATAGATGGTGTCTACAACAGGACATCATCTGTGTTACTCATTGGGAAGATTTTGATGGTAGAGAGGAACTATTCAGTAGGGACGGGCTACATTTAAGTAGGCATGGTGATGCCATCTTTTTCTTTTTCCTTTTTTGTCAACTCTTTTTCTTTCCGGTCACAGATCGAGGGAACTCTGTCAGGCATCCCATCCTTATGCCTGCCCGCCTGATATCCTCTGCAGTCTTTTGCGCTCTCTCCCCCCCCCCGCTGCCAGCACCCCCGGTTTAACCCGCCCGGGGAGGGTAGCCTGACTCCATCTTGGGCTCCTTAGGAAGGCAGACTCTGGCAAGTGGGCGGGGCCCAGGTGGAGGAGCTATGAGGCCCAGCCGAGTCTGATCTGGCGCTGGGTGTGGAGGATAGGTGCCATCACCTAACCCTCCAATCCGGATTTTCCATTTTCCTGGCTCTTCTTCCCTTGCGTGTACCTCCCCAACACTTGACGCATGGCAGCCCCTGCAAGCATCAGGCCTGTTACATGCAGCCCTTGCTTCTGCGGTGCCCCTATCTCCACCAGGGGCGCCCAGGCATAGCATCCCTACCCTCCCCGGGACAGGAGGCGCCCTCAGGTGCTCAGTCTAGTTCCTCCTTACCGACTTCCACGGCGCCAGCACAAGCTCCCGAACTCGGGTTACCGGCATGATGGCTAGGTGTAGCAACCAGTGCCTCAACCCTCAACGCCACCGGGCCGGCCTGGTAATGCCATCTTGGGGAAACAATTCTTGTCTACTGTCAATAACTGTTTAAACTAAATTATGGGGGGGGGGGATGAAGGGCAATCCATCATCTCAGAAAACAGCTAGTGTCAACAAATTACCTACAAAACAACTACATGTTTTAAGTTTCAATGCTAGATGTCTTACCAAAAAAAATAGATGAACTTCAGTACAGAATCCTTTATGATAATATCGATATATCTATTTGCGAAACATGGGGCAATGATAAAGCACTATGGGACAGCTGTTTACCAGGCTTTAGACTATATAAATTAAACAGACAAAATAGAAAGGGTGGTGGTGCTGCATTATTCATTAAAGACACTCTGAATACTGTAGCCATAACAGGTGTCATCAAAACCCATGATTTACTAACTGAAACCATTTGGGTAAAAATCTTTTTGGCACAAAATAATTACATAATATTTGGAAGCTGCTATAACCCCCCAATTCATCTGTTGGCATATTAGATGCCATTTTGTTTGAAATAGAACAGGCCAGTGAACTACGGCACTTAGTCATTACTGGTGACTTTAACCTCGGTGACATTAATTGTCTGGATCTTAATGCCAAAAGTAGCAAAGGTAATAAACTTTTGTCAATTTGCTCTGAGCTTAATCTGACACAACATGTCCTTTCTCCAACTAGGGGTGACAAGATCCTAGATCTCATCATTTGTAATGATGTTTTGCCCATCTTAGAAGTCAAAAGTACTGATCCCATAGCTGATAGTGATCATAATTCTATTATTTTTTTCTATTAAGAAATTCTACACATCTACCCCTAATCACACCTATATCTATTTATATGACAAAGCAGATCTGACTTCTATAGAAAGTGTTATTGAACAGGTTAATTGGCATTCTGTTCTTTCTACCTTAAATTATGAATAAAGTTGGTTAACCTTTAAAACTATAATTTCTGAGATAAGCTGTTCTAGACCCAAATACCATAATAATAAATGATTACCCAAATGGATTAATCATTCCATCAAAAGATTGATACATTTAAAGAGGAAAAAATATAATAACTATGTGAAGAATAGGTCTAGTTATAACTGGGAAGCTTATAAAGCAATTCAGATCAAATGTAAATCTTCCATTAAGAAAGCAAAATCAAGATGGGAATATAAGCTTGTGTATGGAGCCAAAAAGAACAATGGTAAGGGTTTCTATTTGTATAGTAACTCATTAAAAAAGCCGGTTTGCCAAGTCGATCCAATTTTGCAAAATAATGACATAATTTACGATCCAAAATCTATGGCCGACTTATTTAATAAGGAGTTCTGTAATATGTTTGCAAACGCTAATTACATTTCGTCTAAACCAACTAATAAGGAAGAAGATATTGTTGTAGTTTTTCAAGAAAATATAATCTTTGAAAAATTGCTTATATTTAAGAGCAAATATAGCTCTGGTCCTGATAATTTGGCAGGGCATTTATTATTTCTATTAGCCAAATATATTTCCCTTCCGTTAAAGATTATTTTCGAAAAGTTCCTGGTGGAAAATTATGTTCCAGATGACTGGAAAAGGGCTAATGTCATACCTATGCACAAAAAAGGATCAAAAAACAACTGGGAAAATTACCACCCTATATGTTTGACCTCTTCCATTTGCAAACTTTTAGAGAGCCTTATCAAAGATATCATAACACCTACATTAAACTGCCAAGATTTAGAGCAACATGGCTTTAAAAGTGGTAGAAGCTGTCTCACAAATCTTTTGTGCTTTTATGAGCAGGTAAGCTCATATCTTGATTATAATATTCCCTGTGACATTATCTTCATCGACTTCAGTAAGGCTTTCGATGTTATGCCTCATTGGGCACTTACTACCAAACTTCATAGTCTTAAGATTAATAGTTATATTGTCAATTGGATTGGTAATTGGCTACAAAATCAAACTCAAAATGTTGTGATTTAAGCAATAATGCATGACAGGGTGTGGGTTGTGCTGGGATAACCCTACACCTGGGTTGTTTAGTGCGCCCAGTGTCCCAGAAGTGAGGTAATCCCAGCACAGCCCATACCCTGGAGTGCATTATTGCTATTATACAATGGCTAGTTGTTATACAAAATAAAAAAATAAAAATAAAAATATGTTTTTAGTAGATTTTATGGCATCCAATTCATCAATCATATGCTGACCCATATGCTCATCATCCAAGGCATCCAAAGCAATACAGTGAGGTTGTGCTGGAATAACCTCACTGTGCCAGGGACACACTGACCAATCAGAGACCTGGAAATGTTCTTGCCATTGTATAATAGTGGTTTATCCTCTGAGGTGGGTAAGGTGTCTAGTGGGGTGTCGCAGGGCTCAGTTTTGGGCCCTTGCCTTTTCCAGGCATTCATTGCAGACATGACATAAGATTGTCAGTCAATTACCATCAGATATGCAGATGATGTCAAAATGGGCGGCTCTTGTAGCAATTTAGCACAAGCATTAACCATCCAAAATTATCTGGATATCATAACATCCTGGGTTAATAAATGGGGTATGAAATTAAATACAAACATATGTAAAGTTATGCATTTGGGGAAAAAGTAATGCAAATTTTGTATACCAACTGGGTGGCTCGAATCTCATCAGTACAATAGATGAGAAAGATCTGGGTATCACCATATCACACGATATGACACATAAAAAAACATATTGAGGGCGTCATGAAAAAATCGAATGGGGCAGTCTGGTCTATCTTGTGAAATATTAGATCACTTGAGTCTGAGGTTCTAATGCCTCTATATAGATCATATGTTAGACCACATTTAGAGTATGCTGCCCAGTTGTGGTGCCCTTACCAAAAAACTGTTGCGAGTTCAGTAGAAAAAATCCAAAGACGTTTTACTAAACATGTGTCAGGATTAAAAAATGTTACTTATGATAACAGATTAAAAACTTTAAACCTTATGTCCTTATCTACCCGTCGTCTAAGAGATTTAGTACTCCTTTTTGACATTGTTCAGGATCCTTACCTGCTGGCAGAATTAGGGTTCCAATTTAAGGATTGTACTTATGATATTAGAGGTCACCCGCGTTACAAATAATAAGAAAGCAATTTAAACATACTGGTTGCCAATATTGTTTTACACTCAGAACCGTGGGTCCTTGGAATAGACTACCTCTAGATGTTATTATAAGTGAAATTAAGAGTACATTTAAATACAGATTGGATAAATTAATTAATACAGGTTATGACCTCTCTTATTATTATTTGGCTTAGTATCAGAGCATCATGGGCAACTGCCTTCTTGGTCTTTCACAAACCTTAGTATGAACCTTTCTCCTGTATACACAATTACAATCAAAACTAACAGTGACTATCCAAACAAATGATATAACATAAACAACAGGCAACAGTAGAATACATGGGAAGTATACTATTGAGGGGAGCAAATTAGGTGATTACTGCCACTTCCCCTTTGGTCTCATGGGTGATTACCTCATGAGTTCCACTTGATGGTATATTTCCTTGTACATCACAGTTGCCTATCATTTATTCTATATATGTATATTCTTTGCCAAAACCTACGATAATAGCCAGCCCACTGGTACAATAGGAAGAGGCAGTGGGTGCCACACCACCCACCACACCACACTTGCAACCCCGGGTTCGGGAATGGACCAGCATTGCTCAAGGGCCGGCCGGGGGAAATAGCATTGAGCGTCTATAGATGGCTCTCCTCCTTCGGGTAGGGGCGACCGCACAAACCTCTAATTACCTGACAGCCAGTGGAGGCTGGGTGATATGTCAACAGCAGTTGATTCTGAGAGGGCTGGGCACAGATGCAAGAGTATGTATGGTACCTACTTGTTGTACACCAGCACAGTTGCACTCGCACTGATCTCTGAGATGGTGGAAAAATGAGGAAAGACCTTCGAGCAGCAGGATGATGGCCTGCGACCCCACAGGCACTGCTCCTCCATCTGTAGCAACCACTTACCCATAGTGGTAAGTAAATAGATGGGGTAAGGCCTGTGACTGTGGGTGATGGGGTGGGTGGTTGCTGTCAGAAGTTGGCAGCTCAGGTGACAAGTGTATATGTGTTTATTGATTTTACCAGGAAAAAAGCTCCATTGAGCAATGCTCATTTACAAGGAGGTCCTGGTTAGAACAGGTGGTAGTACAAAAAGGTGAGATGACAGTACATATAATACAGTACACATAATACAGAGGTTAAAATTAGTTCATACTACAGGTCAGTAGGTGTAATCTACTACAAAGACTAGCACAATAGCAGAAACTAGATACAGGTTTTGCAGCACAGAAAACAGAACAAAATCCAATGTTTCATAAATAGTAGAACATAGTTTTATATGGTTTTAATAGCAAACACATTTGTCAACACAAAATTGACCAAGGAGAATGGGATAAACAAACACAGTATTAAAAAAAAAATAAAAACTTGCATTAATTCACTGTTAGGGTTCCATAGTCATAAAAGGAAAGAAATGCGGTGTCCCTAACCCTCATCCCCCCCCTCCAGTTCCTAGCCTCATGACCAAAGACCAAGTAACAGGTCTGGGGCCACGTTTAACAGACTTCAAGCTACAAATTTGGATCTGTGCCCCACAAGTGTGCTGCTCTACATAGGGTCCAAGGAACAATCATAACTTTCTTTGTTTAGGGCTCTTTGACCCTGCATGATGCACAAAATAAGTCATAACTTTCTTTGTAGGGTCCTGCACAAAGCATGGGACGAGTCATAACTTTCTTCAAGAAGGGTCCTGCTGGCGATCACTCATAACTTTTTTTGTGCCAGGCCTTGTGGGCTCTGCGTTATGCATGAAATCATTCATAACTTTCTTTGTGCAGGGCCCTGTGGGCCCTATGCTGAATAGGAGATAAGTCATAACTTTCTTGCACAGGGCTCTGTGTGCCCTGTATGAAGCAGGAGATCACGCATAACTTTCTTCACATAGGGTCCGGCAAGCCAGATCCAGAGCTGGAGATCAATAAAAACTTTGTTTGGGATCTATGATGCCAGTTCGACAACTATTTACTTGATTGGCATCACAGCAACAGGCTCCATGTCAACCACGATTTGCAGTCAGCAGGGAGCCGCGCACATCAGACAGTGTTTTTTCTTTGGGGGGCTTTGCCCCTGAACCCCCCACACAGGGGGCTCTGCCCCCCCTGCCCCTCCCATACTATTAGATTCCAACTCCGAGTCAGAGTTGGTTTGGGGAGGGGGTGCAGGATCGGGGAAAGTGTTGCCGGGTCCAGGGCAGTCTTCCACAGCGACATGTCAGTGTTTTCGGCATCAGTGCATGTCACTGTAGAAGTGTCGCTGTGCGGGAGGCATACCCTTTCTTTACATAGGGCCCCAGACTGGTAGTTTGAAGCAGCATACCCTGGGAAAATGGCTCTGAACCTATAGCTTTGCCTTATGTCTGGAGGATAGGGGCATGGGGAAGGTGGACCACTGTTAGGCTTGGAAAAAAAAAACATTTCCCTCCTTTTGTGGCTTTGGAATGCTTATGACACATCAATTTATTTTTTTGTAATGAATTTCCTTACTTTTTGAGAAAGTAGTCATAATTTGCTTCATGTAGGGCCACACCAATTAAAGTCATATACCACAGAAATGAAAGCCATATACCCACAGTTCATAAAACCCTGTGTTATCACACAAATTACAACGAATTACAAAATCAATTAACCAGTTAACTCATCAATTAACATACCTGGCAAACTAATTACATTAGTTCCCACAACAATTTCAATACTAAACACAGCATCCAATGGAAAGACTCCCATACCTACAAAAACCCTATCCAAACAAAAAAACATTGATACTGAATACAGGCCAACAGTAGCCTGAAAGTACCCCTCCCCCATTTCTTACCAAACAACCATGTTTCTTGATGCTGAAACTCTCTTTTATCGGACGCCATGCACTCCGTAGTGTGGCAGCTAACTCCGACCTCCTTCATCTGCCATCTTGTCCATGCTGCCACCGCTGACACCGAGCACCTTCTGCTGCATCTCCTGACTGCAGACATACACCAGTCCTGACGGCATAAACATGCCACTCTTTTTTTTCCTTATTGCTTTTTTCCCCTCTTGTAGCCACCTGTATCCTCTCTGGTCACCCCCACATCAGCTATCATCCCAAGAACTTAACTGGGCAGGCTACCCCACGGATCTACCCCCTGTGGTGGGATCAGAGGAGGGAGGGCTGTCCTCCCACCCCTCAAGCACAATACAGAATCCCCCAGGGCCCTGTATGTGATACAGGGGCTGCGGCGACTAGGAATCATCCTGCAGCTGCAGGTATTTCTGTGTTTGTGACCAACCCTCCTCAGAAGTCAGGCCTTGTCCTAATGTAGCATTGCGCACTGTAGCACGCCCCTGCAGGATGGGCAAGCTCCCTGGCCCAATACAGGGGTTGCTAGAGGAGCTAAACATGATGCTATCCCTCCCTTGGGAGCGCTGCCATGTGGCAGTGCCTCCCCAGCCCTCAGGATTGCCTGAACGGCTTCTGGAGCTCGCTTTTGAGCTCAGATCAGTGACTTGGGAGTGCGCAGTGCTCCCCAGTGGGCCATCGGGTGGCCCTAAACATGCCATTCTTTACTGTAGAACACTACTCCTGACCACAGATGCCACACCGAAGTAAAGAACAGACTGGCTCAGTCATGCCTCCTTATACAGGGGGCAGTATCTTACAAAAGAGAAAATGCTTTTAGAACAAGAAGAGGCCATGACATGAGACTGGAAGGGGGTAGACTGAGGGGCAATGTAAGAAAGTACTTCTTCACAGAGAGGGTGGTGGAGGCATGGAATGGCCTGCTGGTGCAGAGGTGGTGGGGGGATTCAGAACTGCATGGGATAGACATAGCGATTGCCATAGCAGTTCAGAAACGAAGATGGAGCCATAGATTAAGTAGTATCTGCTGCATTCTCGCTAGGTAGAGATACAGATGGGCCAGTTAGTCCTTATCTGCCATCATAGTCTATGTTTCTGTGGGATTCTGCTCTATGTAAAACACACAGGGATAAAATCCCCACTGCACTATGGAAAAACACTGGGACCAAAAATGAAAACGGCAAACCTAAAAATGTAATCTAAGGGTACAAATAGGCAACCCTTATGTATAAATGCTAGGTTAAGTGAGGTGTATATAAAATCTGCCATCTTGGAGGGCTGAGGAGCTTGTAAACCCACTAGGCTTTGAGCTCTAGAGTCCCCCTCAATGGTGTATTTCCCCATACACTACACATATCTAACTATATATATATATATATATATATATATATATATATAAATAGAGGATACATGATGGGCACGAGTGTGATATGGAAAATATCTCCACTCCTATAGAGTGACCTCTGAATACTCACGAGTGGCGAAGCCACAAGTGAGGTATCAGAGGTCACTGTACAGGGCTGCACATATTTCACATATCACATGAGTGCCCATCATGTATCCAGTATATACAATGGCGGCCTTATTGTTGCAAAATGTACCATGTGCTCGGTTTTGCACGGCTTTGCCCGGGTGTGATAAATGTCAGATCTTATATTTATCACACCCTGGTGAAAATAACATAATTTATCACACTCATTTACCACGCACCCCCATTTTATATATATATATATATATATCACACCAGTGTTGAAAATCCTATTGTCACTTAGTTATTTTGACTTGGAACACAATTTTAACTTAAAATCTGTAAAAAAAAAAAAAAGAACAATGAGAACAATTGTCTGGGTCAACAGTTTGCAATGGAAATAAAGGCAATTTAAAGCTAAAACCAGGTAAAACACTAATACAAATATTAAAAGTAGTGTGGTTTATATCAAATACATAATGGCTTGCAGTGGAATAACACATTTATCGCCACAAATTAGTGATAAGACCGTCATAACTAACTCATGGCTTCACCTCTTGTAAGTTATGGGTCTTACCACTTACTAGTGGAGATAAATGTGTTATCCCACTGCAGTCTATGAACATAATTAGTTATTTCTGCTTAGACCATGTTTTGTAAATTTAGAATCTGTATACAGAACAAAGAGAACAATTGGCCAGGTCACAAATTTGCTAAGGAAAGAAAGGCAATTTTTACTAAAAAGAATGTGGTTTATATCAAATACATAATGGTTTGCAGTGGAATAACACATTTATTGCCACAAATTAGTGATAAAATCCTCATTTTATTTATTTGTTGAATTGTTTTAACCAGGTTGGCTCACTGAGACTAACATCCCTTCTTCATGTATGACCCAGATCTAGTTACATTCAACAGGTAATTCAGTTCACTTGTACAGAGAATGCCATATAGCGTTCATAACCACCTTGCGGCTTTGGCACTTGTAAGCGATGGGTCTTGCCACTTACTAGTGGAGATAAATGTGTTTTTCCAGTGCAGGCCATGAACATAATGGGCCCAATTTTCAAAGAGTCCTTAGAGCGACGCAAGTTGCATCACTCTAAGGAATGTGGCAAACTCTGGGTGCTCAAGGGACCCTGCCCTCAATTTCACAGAAAGCAGTGTCTCTGCACCAAACTCACTGGGTTAGCTGCAAGTGACTAGCTGCTCTAAACAGGTGGCACATTAGCAGATTTTGCCGAAGGGATCTGACCCCCCTTCCGGCGCAGCTCCTGAGGGGAAAGGATAGTGTGTGTGGGGGGGAATGAAGCGCCATGCCATGAGGGGGCCAGGGGCATAAGAGGCACGGGAGGTGGCAGGTGGGGTGTCGGGGCAAAGCTGGGCATCAGCCGCAGTGCTGCAGCACCCATTGGAGTGCCATCACAGTGTGTATGTCTTGAATCAGATGGAAATGCTCAGTGGTAGTAAAAAAAAATAGTCCGATCTTGAGTATGATCCATGATGAGGAGAATTGAAGGTATATGTCTTCATTGTAGAGAACAACTGACGCCACACATCCACAAACCCCAAATGATGTAGATGAGTGTGAAGGTATTTCTAGGCCGGGGAGCAGTGGCAAGCTGGGTAGGAGGCATCTAACCAAGGGACTAAAGTGATGCTGAAATCTTCCCCCAGGATTAACTGGCCCTGAAGTAGATCTAAGAGTTTATTTAGAAAACGACTGAAAATTGAGGTATTAGAGGCTGGAGAAAGTAAACATTAGCTAGGGCAACTTCAGATTCAAATAATTTACATGTCAGAATAATGTAGCAGCCCAAGGGGTCTGTATACTCTTTAGTAAGGAAAAAGGGAGTTGTAGGCAGCATCAGAATAGCTGTACCATGTTTCTTCTCTCAGGGATAGGAAAAGGCATAAATATTATAATGCCCAACCTGAACAAGCTTCAAGTGTTCAGGTGGTATTAAATGTGTTTCTTGTAAATAAATGACATCTGTTTTGTGTTTTTGCAAATATTGAAAAAGCCTGGAACGTTTCACAGGATTATTCAATCTGTTGCCATTATGTGACAAAATTCGAACCAGGGTGACCGCCATTATTAACGTAGAAAAAGCAAGGTGGGCTGAAGATATGGTTGCGGGATACATAGGTCAGGTGGCCTCTCAATCCAAAAGAGTGCTCTTGCTGCTCGCCCCATCTGTCTGGGCATCCACCCTGCAGGGTAAGACACAGAAGTCCAGAGGGACAGAAGCCCACAACAGCAGGCCCAAGACATTTTATGCACTGTATAAATGTATTTCTGTGAACAGGAAATAAACATTTTATAAACCATCTGTTGTACTGACTCTTATTTTTTGAACTAAAGACTAAACATGGGGTTTTTAAACCTGACCCCAGATCCTGGGAGAACAAAGTGACATAAAACTAACATTAGTATAACTACCAACAGGGGCCATAAGTGAATGAACCAGAGAAGAAAACATCCATCATAAACTGTGGAATGTGGGGTGCTGTCAAAAAGACAGCAAAACTTTGAGTCAGAAAAAATAGTCAGATCATAGGTATCATAGGTAGTTACTGAGCAGAGAAGACTTTCGTCCATTGTGCTCGCTTAGGCCCTAGTTATGGTAACTCCCGATTTTGTTTGCTACACAATATTTATCCAGTTCCCTCTTGAACTCAAGCATGTTCTTACTTGCAACCACCTCTTCAGGCTAGTTGTTCCAGACTGGAATTACCCTAACACTAAACCAATGTTTTCTTTTTATTGTCTTAAAATGTTGCCCCTTCAACTGCAATGTGTGCGTCCTAGTGTTATAACACTGATCCCTAAGTGTAAGTCCCAGTTTCCCCCTTAAGTTGGTGTCTTTAAGCGATCTATACACCATACACAGATCTCTCAGTCACCTACACTCCAGTGTGTACATCCCCAGCTCCTCCAGTCTGTTTTCGTAATCTTGGTCCCTAACATCTGCCACCAACCTTGTTGCCCTTCTCTGAACCCTCTCCAATCTCTTGACATCTGTCCTAAACCCTGGTGACCAGAACTGGGCACAATACTCCAAATGCGGTCTCACCAGTGAACCATAAAGAGGCACAATCCCCTCCCTCTTCCTACTCTTAATACGTTTCTTAATATTATTAAGAATACCACTAGCAGTCCTTATCATCTGGCTACAGTGCTGATGGAACTTGAGATCATTAGTCATTTTAATGCCCAGATCTCTTTCTTCTGTGACCTTTCCCAGCATATGTCCATTTAGAACGTAATCTGTTTTTTTTGTTATTTTTCCCAAAGTGCATAACTGCACATTTATTAGTGTTAAAAGATAATTTATAATCCCTCGACCATCTTTCCATTTTAGATAAAGCATCCTGCAGCTTCATTGCATCCTCACTATTTTAGATGCTAATACCAATCCTGGTGTCATCTGCAAATTTGGTCTCCCAAACATCCCCTCCACCAGTCAGTGAGTGTATATATATATATATATATTAAACAAACAAGGCCCCAGTACTGATCCCTGGGGAACTCCACTTTCTACACCTAACCAGTCAGAATATACACCCTTCAAACAAACCCTCTGCTTTCTTTCACTCAACCTTGCTTTTACCCAACATGTAATATACCCAGGTATATTGTGTTCTATTAAGGCGTCCACTAATTCCCCATGGGGGACCTTATCGAATGCCTTTGAAAAGTCCAAAAAACACTACATCCACAGAGGTGCCCTCGTCCAAAGCCTACTCACATGCTCATAAAACTCCAGGAGATTTGTTTGGCATGATAAATCTTTCCTAAAACCATGCTGTTCATTATCACAGTCCCCTGCCAAGTTCATGAACTCCACTATTTGGTCCTCAATAATGGTTTCCAACCTCTTCCCCAAAACAGTGGTCAAGCTTAAAGGCCTGTAGTTGCTCAGTTCTTGTTTTGACCCCTTTTTATAAATTTGGACAACGTTTGCTTTTCGCCAAACCTCTACCACCTCCCCTCAATCCAGTGATGTTTGGAATAGTACTGTTACGGGTGCTGCCAATACTGTTGCCTGCTCCTTAAGGACTCTAGGATGGATCCCATCTGGTCGCTGAGATTTATTTGGGTCCGGATGCATCAATCTGTCCTCAATATCCCCTTTATTTAAAGTAATTCTATAGCCTGCATTATACCGATGGTCCCTAGTACCTTCAGATTTGTCATTAAAGACCGATGAAAAATAAGTATTGAAATGCCCTGCCATAGCCTGGTTGTCATCAACTAATTCCCCAGCCTGATCCTTAATAGGCCCCACAGTAGTTTTACACCCCTTTTTGTTATTACTGTAAGTAAAGAAAGATGTATGATTATCCTTAACTTTTGTGACCAGATTTAACTCATATTTTCGAGTTACTTAATTAACTGCTTTTTTAGTTTAACAGTTTTTTATATGCCACCCAGTTTTTTGCACACCCACTTTTCCTGGCTTTATTATAAGCTCTGTTTTTCATTTTAATCAATCTTCTAATTCTAGGGCAGGGGTTCTCAAATGGTGAGGCCAGCCTCCCTGGGGAGGCCCCAGCCTGTTCCAGGGGAGGCTCAAGCAAGTCTGAAAAAGTACTGTGTTTACATTTTGAGTTGTATATATTTTGTGTGAAGAGATGAAGTAAACTGAAAGTGGATAATAGTAGGTGAATTGAATGTATGTATTTACTAATAGGTGACAAGGGAAGGTGAATGAGCCAAGGCTCATCTCAAGGTGTACCAGGAAGGGTAGGGGTGAATACATTTCAAAAGATAACTGCAAAACAATCAAAGAAATGCACAGTGAACAATAGTGCAAACAAATATGAACAATAAACTAATAATGAGTGGTGGCAATTGATCAATTTGTAGCCTGATGACAGAGCACCCACATACAAAGGGTAGTATAGAAGTGCTAAGAGGAATAGCAGTAAGGAGCAAAGTAATAAGCTGAATAACAATATTTGTTTATTTTTTTTTATTCAGACAACATCTTTGAGCACAGGAGCTCTTTTTCAAAGGTTTCCACGTCAGTATAAGACAAAGAACTGAATGTGAGCCAAGTACTCAAAGGGGTTTCAATATATTCATGATGTATGAAAGAACAATATGTTATTTTTTCTTTGAGAAAGCTCCAAGATTATTTCAGTTTTTAGGGAGGCTCAAAATCTTTTCCAAGGATTTGGGGAGGCTCACTGTGACAAAGTCTAAGAACTATTGTTCTAGGGGATAGCCATGAAGGAATTTTATCCATTCTATTATATTTCTTCCTGAGTGGTACATACTTATTAACCAAACCTACGATCTTCTTCTCCAGGATTACCCAGTTGTCATTTAATGTTCTATTTTCAAACTCTTTCTGTCATCCCCACTCCATGAGTTCCCTCCTCATTTTACTGAACTTGGCCTTGTTAAATTTCCGAACCTCGGTTGAACCAAAGATGGTGCCCCAAAATGGGTAACCACTATGGAGGTAAGGGGTACTTCAAGGAGGGAGTGGGCAGATGCCATTCCTACAGGCTCAACAGAGGGGAGGTAAGGCCTCTGGCTCTGGAGCGGATGTGTAAATGGAGCACCTAGGCTCCCAAGCCTTGGGGGGTGGCGGTTAATCAACCTCAACCCATAAAATAGAAAAAAAGGGTGTGGAAGGGGTATGGCCAAGCGAGTAGGGGAAAGCCGTAGAGCCAAAAGGTAAGCTGGGATAAGGGGAGATAGGGGTAAGAGTGGTATCCAGGGTTGCAGGTTTTGAGGAGGGGTAAGTGGCAATAGAGGGGGATCCAGGGAAAAAAAAGCAGGAGCCATGTTAATTTTGATGCACTTTATAAAAAATGTCACCTGTAGCCCATTTTCTAAGCGCAGTAACACCCTCCAGGGTAGGAAGTATTGGGCAATACCGGACCTTCCAGGGGCTATACGGCCCTTCGCCTGCAGCATTGGCCCTCCGTACGCCCCTGAGCGGTCTAGTATTGCCCAGTATCTCCCACTCTGTTGGGTATTATTGCTTGCAAATCTAATCTGTAGAAGGCAACGAAACAGTCCCAGGATGGTGCTCTTGTCAAAAGTGATGAAAATACCCCTGATTCAAGTGATGGTTGCACGTAAAGATGCTGGGTGTTTGTCAGCAGATGAGACACTAGACTAGCTATCTCCTCCTGGGTTAGTGTCTTTTATAATCCTATCAGTAAAGATAAAAAGTGATGTCCTGTGTCTTGCAGTTATATGCTGCATCTTAGATCAGTGCACCCTTATTGGACTGTTTAAGCTCATTCTGTGGTTTTAGTGCATCAGTGGGATTGTTCCCACAACCGCTGTCTGCTCCAGGATCAGTTAACCAGGCAAATGGATCTGGAATCAGTTTACAATGAAGATATTTTAGTTCAAAAGCTATTTGCTCTTGCACTTATCTCCGTTTAGTATAGATGTGTTATTCTAATACATACTGCCATGGAACACCACCACTCTGATGACATTTGAGAGAAAAGAAAAGTTGTCATTTTTTATGATTTCAGTACATTTTAAATCCAGGTCTCCTGGCACACAGTCATATGCTATAACAATGCTGGTTGCTAATTCTCAAGCTTGTAGTTAGACACGTCTCTGACTCAGACCGATTCTAGATCAGTCCAACTTTGTAAACTGATCCTGGAGCAGTGTGACTGATAAACTGATGCTGGATGTCTTTGTCTGGTAAGCTGATCTTGGAGAAGTTGCTATGGGCACAGTCTACCTGCATCTGTTTGAACTGCTGAAGATGTGATGGTGATGATGATGAAGATGAAGACCTTTATCCAGGTAAAGGATCCTACTGAGATTAAAATCTATTTTACTAGGGCGACCGGGCCAAGAGGCAACCTTGCAATCTAAAAAAGACACATTAACACAAAGACATCTATATTGTATACATACAGGAAATATAATTATCCAATTGGCAAGTGAATTTGAAGGATAAATGTTTTATTCACACAGCTGTAGAGTCTAAAATGAGAATAAATGATTTATTCTTTCAGTTGCATGATTTATGATCACTGTTCATGATTTATCCTCATATTCCAATTTATTTTCTGCTAACCAGCCTCCCATCGGATGAAGTGAACGTGCATTGGGGCTGTCTTAAATAACTGATTTATCCTGACTCAGGTCTGCATCTCTGGTTTCACACATGGCTCTGCTTCACTCCACCACATGTGAGGTCACAGAGGTCACAAACATCTCTTCAGAAGAAAACGGATATTTATGCAGCCCCAGTGCATATCCCTTTTATAAGGTTTGAACAGCAGATATCATAACATGCAGTGCTTAGGCCAGGACTGAGATATAATAATATGGTTATTTGGGGACAAGAATCAAAAGCAGGGGCAGACATACGTTGAGAAAGTGTAATGCGTTGTACAGCTGTGAAAGTGACAATAAACTAAACAGCTCTCCTGACCTTTGTTTGAAACCTGCAGTCAGATTCTCTGCAGCCCACTGTAATGAACAGATCCTGCTAAACCTGCCTTTCCCTGCTGTTACCACTGGCTCACAGCCCACTGCACAGGCAGTTACGGAGAGCTGCAGGACAGGAAGCGATTTGTTTCTAAACACACATGCATTGCACAAATGCCGGCTCATAGCATTACACAGATGGATTTATGCTACAAAAGCTTAAAGCCTGGCTTTTAAAAGCAATTATTATTTGTAGCCTGCCATTTATAAAGGGGGTTAACAAACAGCACTGAGTCTTGAATTCATTATTCTTTTTTTTTTTTTTTTGTCGCCTCCCCTTCTTCCTGGCTGCCCACTCCTTTGGGTCTCTATTGCCCCTCCCGAATGCCTGCCCCGACTCCCACACTGGCTACCAACCTCATATGGCAGTCCCCCCTGGGTAACCCAGCGTATCCCTTCACTGGACGGAAGGCACCGGTGGGGCCGCCAGCGCACTATTCTATTGGCCCGGGGTACTGCTGAGGTGTGTCGGTTATGGGATCAGCGGCAGCGGAGGACAGAGAGATCGTCATCTGGCCAGCCAGGAAGCATTTTCCTGGTTTTCTGTGGGGAGTGACGTCCTGACATCAAGGCATACGCCGACGTCTGTCACTTCCCCTTGAGCACCGTACCCAGGCATCACTGCTGTGCTCCCAGCCTCCGCCAGGAGTCAGAGTGCACCGGTGCGCATCCCACCCTTCCCAGAGGAGAGCTGTCCCGGATGCTCCATCCCTTCCCCTGGTCGACTCCGTCAAGTGCCGCAGACGGAAATCCAACCGCTACACCTACAGGCCGGCAAATTCATTATTCTAATGCTATGTACGCAGAACAAATGAATGCAGGCAGCAACATAGTTGGAAGGTAACTTGAACACATTAGAGTCTTACAGAACAGTGCACCCAATTCTGAGTTGTAGTCGGGAGCCACACAGTTTGGGCCTCTGCCCGAAATTGTCATGCTTAATGGCATTTGTACTCAGCGGTGGTGTGTTGAGTGTTTTTATTCAAATACTTGGCTCCCCTACATACTAGATATTCTTATTAGGCTCCCCAAATTAAGAAAAACAAAATATGAATTATTAAAATTAAAAAACTTCTAGCCCTCCCCAGGTGGTGTGTTTTTCTTCAGGGTTCAAACTGTAATGTGACGCGTTTGCTTTCCAGTGCTAAAGTTAGTGTAATGTAAATGCTATGTCATGCAACCATTCAGTCCCTGTGGGATACCATACCACAGATTCACCAAGGGTAAGAAGATTTTCTTGTACCGTAGTATTGTATTTCCAGGCTTTTAGGCATTGTGTTTCAGTCCTAACTGATGCCTAGCTATGTGTGTGTCTGTGTGTGCATATATATATATATATATGTGTGTGTGTGTGTCTGTGTGTATCTATATATATATGTACGTATATGTGTGTGTGTGTGTGTGTGTGTGTGTGTATATATATATATATATATATATATATATATATATATATATATATATAGTGGCACAGTAGTGCCACTACAGTTAGGGTTGAGTAAGCAGTTTAATGTTAAACCCCATATTTTGCACTTTAATAACTTGGCAACCGTTAAACAGATCTGCAAGAAATATGGTAGGCACCGTCCTATTGGGCAGATCTCTTGATGTGCCAAGTTTTGTTTTGATTGGATGTGCGGTTTTTGTGCAGCGCATAGTGAAAAAAGTGTGTTTTTTGCCTTTTTTTTTTTTGCACCTGTTTTTGCTGATTTTTGCCCATGGCGTTACGGCCACACCATTTGGAATTGTGGTCTGAAATGTTCAGGGTAGAAAGAGGTTGTCCCAACGAACAAGCCAGCATTAGTTTAGTGCACACATATTAATCTGTTCCAAAGTTATTACATTTTGAAATTGTGGGTTCTGAGCATGCTCGTCAATCCAGTCTTTTGAATAGGTGTATAAATTGCGAACAAGGATTTGCCTCACAAACAGGGATTTTCATGAGAAAAATTCCCTGTTTGCGAGCCACCATCTTGTTTTCACTTTTCCTCGTCAAACAAAAACATTATAAGTTGACTCAGGGAAGTGTTGTGAGGTAAACCAAGCATGGGTTTTGTTCAGGGTGACGTCCTCTACAAACCCATGCCTTTGATTTACTTGAGTTCAGCCCTGAAATGTGTTATTGACATTTTATAAATCCTTGTTTGCGATTCGGTTCTGATCCTTGTTCGTGAGGTGTCAAATCCCTGTTTGCGAGCTGATCCTTGTTCATGAAGTGTCAGAATCCCTGTTCGTATGGGATGACCAGATGGTCCTATCTCGCGAACAGGGTTTTCTCTCAAACAAGGATTTTGACACCTCATGAACAGGGATTCGACTGACGAACAGGGATTTTAACAGCTCATGAACAGGGATTCTAAAAAGGAATCCCTGTTCATGAGGTGTCAAGATCTCTGTTTGTGATATGTCAGAGTCCTTGTTCATGAGAAATCCTTGTTCGTGAGGTGTCAAAATCCCTGATTGTGAGATGGCGACCAGATGGCCCTAAAAGCCCCTATTCATGAGCTGTCAACATCCTTGTTCGTGAGGTGACAGAATCCCTGTTCATGAGCCAATCCCTGTTCGTGAGCTGTCAAAATCCTTGTTCATGAGGGGATGACCAGATGGCCCTAGCTCGCGAACAGGGATTGGCTCACAAACAGGGATATTTTTTTATACTCCTCCCCACACCTGGCTGCCTCCTTTGACCCCACACGAAACTCCCCACCGCTGCTACTCTCGAATTTTCATGCACTTATATCGAGCCAGCCCCAAGTAACCCTGGTGTAATCTCTCACCGGGCGGGTCTCTTACCTCTGTAGGAGAACAGCCCTGGCAGCCAACCAGTGATCCTGGGGTGTTGCTGGGACGGCATATGGAGGTCCGGGAGCCCGGTGGTGAGGGTTCTGGAGGGCCATCACCCAATCGGCCTGGCGCTGTTTTTCTGCTTTGCTCCCTGAGAAGCGATGCACCACCGACGTCAAGGCATACGCTGATGTCCGTCGCTCCCCTAGTGTATTGGGGCTGATGTTCTGCCGTACTCCCAGCCTCCGCCAGGAGTCAGCAGATGCCGAGCCGCGTATCCACCCTCCCCCCGGAGAAGGTGTGCCATCTTCGGACGCTCATTTCCTTCTCCCCCAGCCGGCCCTCCAGCAACCCGAGTCCATTCCCAAACCCGGGTTGCTGGTGTCGCAAGCGGAAATCCAACCGCTGCGACGGCAAACATGGATTTTGACACCTCGCCAACAGGGATTCGGCTGACGAACAAGGATTTCGACAGCTCACAAACAGGGATTTTTAAAGGTTGCTGTTTCTTTGCCATTTCACAGCAAAGAAACGGTTAGGACTTTTGGCTTGAAATTTGCAGGGTAGAAAGGGGATGTCCCAGAGATGTGACTGGTTTGGTGTAAAAATTTGCATTGTTAAAATAGTTATAACATTCCGAAGTTGAGAAATTTCCCATAGGACAACATTGTGGTGAACATGGCACCTTTCGGTGCCTATATCTCGAAAACAGTTTGAGATACAGATTTTTCACTAAACGCAGTTTAGTGCACTAGGTCAACTAAGCACACGTGCAGGTTACCAGTCCATGATTACAACTGCAGTGGAATGTTTTCCAAGGTTGCTGTGGTTACTGAGATATTGTGTCATTTGTAGCACAAGGGTTACTTGGAATGTGTCTAGGCCTGCGCTGCGTCTCCACAATTATAGGTAGGTGGGAGGGCCCTGTGCTCCCACATATGGATACCATTATGCAGTAATGGTACTACAGGGCCATCCATTATGCAATACTGGGAGCGCTCCCAGAGGGAGATGACACTTCATTACAAAAAAACTGATACCATGGGAGTGGAGGGCCCTTCGCTCCCAAAACCATATAAGGGTAAGATTACACGTTCTCAAAAAGTAAGGAAATTCATTGCAAAAAACTTTGTTAATGTATCAGTTATGGTTGAAACGACAAAGTAGAAATCAGGTGTTGGGGTTGATACCCTAACACCCCTACACCACCACCCCACCCTCACACACCAACAGGTGACGGAGTGTGCCTTAGGGGTCATTGGGTAGCACTCTAACCCCATTCTCCTATACTGTGCCATGTCAGCTTTCTTACACATGGAATGGGGTGAGAGTTGGGCGACGACCTAAGGCACACCTGTCACCTGTTGGTGTGTGGATGGTGGGGTGGTAGGTGTGGGGTGTTAGTGTCAGTCCTAATGCTTCATTTCCCAACTTTTGTTGCTTCTACCCTAACTGATGCATTAATGAAGTTTTTTGCAGTGATTATATATATATATATATATATATATATATATATATATATGTGTGTGTATTTTTGCCATGAGTATACATATTCTTTTATTTTTTTGTAATTCAAATTTTTGTTGAATTATCTTTGCAAGACACATGCAGTATAGCTCGTGCCAAAATACTCAGCATACTATATAGCATCAATCCTTTTTTTTTTTAAAACCCCTATGTGAGCTAGAACTGTTCAACTCTATATGTGCGTGTAGGGCTGTACAACACACAGCCCAAGGGTATGGACAGGACGTAATGATGATTTCAGGCCTGTTGGGCAATGTACAGTATCGAGTCCAGGTGATTTTGAGTTGTATGCCTGTAGATCTGAGTTATAACCATTGTGCATGAGGGGAGGGAGGGGGGAGGGATATAGCTTGGAATGTGAGCATTAACACAGACAACACCTATAGACACAAACTTTGGTTATGTAGTTGTCCATCTTTAAGTAACCTTGCAAGTCTATACATTCCACAGTAACTGCTTTAAAGAGCAGCTCTCGCCCTTCCTATTTTCCAGTCCTCCAAACATAAATGATACTTCACCCTTGGCAGAACTGATGGGTATTATTAAATCCACATATCTCAGCCCTGTTAAAAAGTTATTTCACTCGTAAATAGCTCCCCGATAAAAAAGGAGCCATTTCCTGAACTCGCCGACACACCCCTATGCAGGCACATGCAGCCCTGTTTTGTGATGTAAGAAAACGAAGGCTGCGTGTGCGCACTCCATTGATTTCAATGGGGGCGTTTTTTTTCCATGCATTTTTTTTTTTGTTTGTTTAATATTTTTATTAGCTTTCAAACACATGAACACAATGACAGACATAACATTAAGCTGACATAGTTATAGCAAAGCCGCCTAAGCAGCTTAGAGCAAATAACATTAGCCAATATACATAAACCTGTGCAGACATTCCGTTTTCCAGGCTATTTCACTACATTAGACAATGAGACACTATGACCAGAAGACAAGACAAGAAGGGGAAAAAAAAAAAAAACCTTAATAGCTCTGCTAACTATTTACATTTGTCCACATCTTGCCAAGAATTTCATGCAATTAGCTTCATATAGATCATCTCTTAGGCTGCCAGCAACATTTAGAATCACATTCAGGTTTCAGTCTCCATTTCATATATGCCACTTTTGCAGACCTAGTTAATTTGGGTTAAGTAGCGACCCCTTCCTTCCCCACCCTTTCCTTAGGCACCCAATCATAGGATCATCGCTTCCTCCTGAGTTATTGCTGCCAATAGGGGATTCCATATAGAGACAAAGGACTCTGTCCTTCCCTGAATTTGGTAGGCCCTTTTCTCCATTGCCAAGGCACCAGTAATCATGGCACACCACTGTTCAATGGAAGGGTCCTTTGCTGACACCCATGTATTTAGGATAGCTTGTCTAGCCTGTGCTAAAACAACCCTGATCCATTTCTTGTTCGGGGCCCATTCATCTCCCTCCCCCATTTCCACCCCGAACAGGAGCTCAACTGGGCGAAAAGGGATGCTTACCCCCATCCTCTCCTTCAAATACTGCACCACTTTTTTCCAGAAACTCTGGAGCCGGGGACAAGGCCAAAAACAGTGCATGTAAGTGCCTCTTTGTTGCTGACATCTAGTACAGACGTCTGACACCTCTGGTTGATATTTATGCACAACCACTGGGGGATAAAACAGCCTGTGAATAAACTTATAAGCCGACTCTTTATACTTATTCGACATCAGTAGGCCCACATGCATTTCAATTATGATTCCGCAGTTGGAGTCAGAGATTGAGAGCCCTAAATCCTTCTCCCATCGTTCCTTCGTACTCCCCATCCTTCCTTGTAAACTATCTCGAAGTATACGTGCTGCGTCCCCAATCATCCCTTTCAGATTCCCCTTAGCTTTACCAATCAGGGCCTCTATCCATTGCAGAGGAGGGACTGGGCCCCACACTTCCTCAACTTCTTATAGTAATCTCTAGCCTGAAAAAACCTAAACATATGATTGTTAGGAATCCCTCTACTCTCCATTAATTCCTGAAAGGAACATATGTTTGGCCCATTTAACAGGTCTCCTACACAATGTACCCCCCTCTCATTCCATTAAGCAAATCCCTGATCCTCCAAACCAGGCCGAAAGAAGGGGTTTCTATTTAGCAGGAGGAGCAACATTTCTACCTCCATACCACCTACCATCTTTTCAATCTGTTCCCAGCTTCCTAACGTCCAGATCACCATCGGGTTGGAACAAGACTGGGCCAGGTAAGCTTTTTTCCCTTCTCTAGCCAAATATGCTGAAAGTCTGCCCTGTCCCTCCAATTCTTCCAGGCCAATCCAGCTAGCTACCTCTGGGTGCACAATCCAATCCTTAATCACTCTTACTTGTGTGGCCAAAAAATAACTCTTTATGTCTGGGAAATTTAGCCCTTCCTCCTTTGTGCTTAGCTTTAGCCTACTCAGACTAATCCTAGCCCTTTTCCCCTGCCACAGGAAGTCAGAGAAGCCTCTCTCGAGTTTCTTGCTGTCTCTCTTAGACACACCCATCAGGAGCATCTGCAGCAAATATAGTATCCGTGGCAATACATTCATTTTCAAAAGATTCATGTGTCCAATCCAGGACAACGGTAACGCTCTCCACATTTTCATATCCCCTATCATACTATCAACCATCGGCCTATAATTTAGCCCATATAGCTCCAAGATATTCCTACCAATGTGTACTCCCAGATATTTAAAGGAGTCTCTGACCTCCCGAAGGCCCCACTCCTCCTTCCCTCTGGGTTTCCCCTTTCCCAGACACATTACCTCCGATTTAGCCAGGTTTATTTTATATCCTGAGAAGAGGGAAAATCTATCTATCATGTCCAGTATTATAGGAATAGAACACTCCGGGTTACCCACATAGAGAATCATGTCGTCCGCATATAGGGACAATTTATATTGTTGCCCTCCAGACCCCGGTACTCCCACCACCCTTTCACTCTGCCTTATGGCTATAGCTAGAGGCTCAATGGCCAGATCGAACAAGAGTGGGGATAGTGGGCATCCCTGTCTTGTCCCCCCTATATAGACTAAAACATTGTGTCAGCCCTCCATTAACTAACACTGCAGCCTGCGGAGAGGTGTAAAGGGCCCTGATCATATTTAGAAACCTCTCTCCCATGCCGAATCTGTTTAAAACCTCAAAGAGGTATCCCCATTCAGTGCGATCAAAAGCCTTCTCGGCATCCAGTGCCAAAACTGCTGTGACTCCTGGACGCCGAGAAGAACCATGCACCACATTCAACACCTTTCTTACATTGTGATAAGAGTGTCTCCCCTTTACAAAGCCTGTCTGGTCTGGATGCACCAGGCGAGGCATCAGTTCTTCTAAGCGGCCGGCCAACACCTTAGCATAGATCTTCGCATCTACATTCAACAAGGATATGGGTCGATATGCGGCACAGTCCTGGAGGTCCCTTCCATGCTTTGAAATTACACAGATCGTCGCCATCCCCATAGTGGGGGGGAGCGGGTTCCCTTCCCTTGGCTCCCGGAAGACCTCGCAAAGCAGGTCCACCATCTTTTGCCCCATTGCCTTATAAAACTCAACAGGAAGGCCATCCGGACCTGACTCCTTACCTGGCTTCAGCTCCTGTATAGCTCTTCTAATCTCTTCTCTAGAGATTTCTCTGTCCAGTTCCTCCCTTTGCCGCTCACTAATTTTCCAAAGCTTAATCCCTTCCAGGAAAGTTCTCGCTTTCCCTAATTGGCCCTCACACTCACTCTCATACAGAGCTCGGTAAAATTTCCTAAACCTTTCCCTTATGGCCTGGGGATCTTTCAACAGCGTTCCCCTCTCATCCTTTATCTCCTGAATTCTCGTCACTCCCTTCCTGCCTTTAATAAGGTTGACAAGCATGGGTCCAGGTTTATTACCCCATTCATAAAACCTTTGCTTCACTAGCCATGTCTGGCCTCTCGCCTGTTCAACCAGCATATTGTTAAGTATCTCCCTCGCCGTAGCCAACACCTGAATTCACCCTTCGTCCCCCCACTACCTTACGCTCCAGAGCCTTGATCTGCTGGAACAACTCTTCATATCTTTTATTCTGCTCCTCCTTATACCCTGCACATACCCTATAATAGCCCCTCTTAGGTATGCCTTACCTGGGTCCCAGAAGACCTGTGTGGATGGAGCTGAGTCCTTATTCAGCTCCACGTATCTCTCTAACTGCTGTCTCAAAAAGGTCCTAAACTCCTCCCTCCCCAACAAGTACGAAGGGAACCTCCACGCACCAGGCCTCGTCCTACCCACTTCCATTTCTAACGTCATTGTTACCATGGCGTGGTCCGAGATGTGTATAGGTTCATGTCTTATATCCACCATCTTGTGATACCAGAATCCCTCTATATATATGTGGTCTAGTCTCGACCATGTTTTGTGGGGGTTAGAGAAGAAAGTGAATTCCTTAAGGTTCGGGTTAGCTGTCCTCCACGCGTCCAATAGGTCCAATTCCACCACACCCTCCCTCCAGCGTCTCATGCAACTCCCACCCCTGCCCCTCCCTCCAGAGTGATCCATAATTGGGTCTGGCGTGCAATTGAAGTCACCCCCCATAACCAATCCCTGGAACTGTTCCTTCGTTAACAGTTCTAACAGATTTCTATAGAACATTGGCTCAAAAACTGCTGGGGCATATACACTTCCAAATGTAACCTGGGTCCCATATATCTTGCCTTCTACAAACACAAATTTCCCTTCCTTTTTGTCCTGTACCACTCTGAGAACCTTAAAAGGAGATGTTTATGTATTAATATAGCTACTCTTCTCTTATGTGAGGAGAAGGATGCTGCGTAGCAAGCTCCCACCCAGTTCCTTATCAGCTTTTGATGTTGTAATGGGGTCAGATGCATCTCTTGAAGTAGGGCTACCTGAGACCTCACTCTCTTAAGGGCTGTAATTATAGAGGTTCGCTTAATCGGGGAAGAAACGCCTTGCACATTCCACGAAACTACCTTTACTCTCTCCTTTTGGTCCATCTAAATACCCAACCAACCTTTATGGCCCACTTAACCCACCTCATCCCTCTTACTCCCTTAATGTGTGGCATTATTCTGCTCTTTGGCTCTCTTAATGTGGACTTAACATGTAACTCTTGAACAACATATAAACTGAAACATTTAAACTCCCAACCCCCCAACTTATATACAATGTGTAACTTTCTCCCCTCCTGCAAAACATACAACATTTTACAACCAGTATGTTCTCTCCTCTAAGTTTCGTTACAGGGTTTGATGCAAAGATTAACTCTTATGATCAACCTTTTCTCCCCCTCCCCCTCCCCCCCCCGGGTTGTGTAATATTTCTTACCACCAATCTCCTACTCCATGTGTTCTTTAGTTTATATAGCACGACCTCTCTACATGTTCCATCTGTTATCCCCCTCCCTTCGCAAGATAATGAATTCCACTCTCATTTCCCAGCAGTTGTTGACACATGGTTGCACAGCCTTCAGCATCACCCCATCCCTTGCCATTGCCCTCCATTCTTGTCCCGTCCCCCCCCCCCGTCACCTTTGAATTTTGCACACCCCTACTGTTTATCCTTCCTACTGCTGACAAGGGCAGGCCCCGCGATTCCAACCTAACGCGCAGGCCTCCTCGCAGCATTATTCCCTCCCTCTCCAAACGCCCCCTTCCCAAGCATACAGAAAGCCCCCTTCCCTTCCACTCGTTCAGTCCTCTTTCGTCTTCATGTTTATTCCTGGAAGTCCTTTTAGGCAGTTCAATAGCTCGAATCCGCAAGACTCCATTATCCGTACCGCCAGGCTAGGCCGCGCGAGTCAGGATCAACGCGCAAGCCCTCCTCGTGACCATCCCTTCCCTTGTCCTTTCGAGAATGCCGCCACGGTCAGAGTTATGCCGCCAAGATCCCCTGGTACACTGCACATCCTTCATAGTCTCTCATTGTCCTTTCAGGAAGTCTCGACTAAACAAGACAAACTGCCATTACATCTGCTTCGGGGGGCGGGGGAGTATGGGGCAGTCCTCTGTCACAATATGGGAAATGCTCTGCAAATTTTCGAACCACGCCACTTGGCTAAAGGTTTATTATCTCAGGGCTTTAAGGTTATCTCATCGCGCCTGCAGCCAAGAGCGACTATGTTTGGGAAATGAGGAATCCTCAACTATTTACAGGGTCTTAGATATTCAACGTCTCGTTACGATACCATGTACCTCCCTTCTGTGAATCTTTAAGGGGGGGTTCACCCAATTTTCTTTTGCAGCTCTGCCACGAATTTATGTGCTTTGTCAACCTCCCAAAAGCTGTATGTAGCCCCCTCAAACTTGATCTTCATAGTAGCCGGGAACACCATATACCACTCCACTTTCATCTTCTGGCAAGCAGCAATGACCTCATTAAATTCTCTTCTCTTCTTCCTGATCCTCACTGAGTGATCTTGGGATATATACAGATGCACCCCTTCATAATTCAGCTCCGGTAAGGCCTTATAAGCTTTCCACACCTCCTGTCTGTCTTGAAAATTATGAAAGCGAAACATCACTTGCCTCGGGGGTTGCCCACTGTGGGGCCATGGCTGTACTGCATGGTGAGCTCTTTCTAGCTTGTATCTCCCCCCTTTCGGTTTCAGGCCCATAATCACTGGCAAGATTTTGGCACAGAACCCCAGGATGTCCGCACCTTCCCTGCCCTCGGGAAGGCCCTGGAGTCGCAAATTGGACCGACGTTGATAGTTTTCTTGGTAGTCCATCGCCTCTCTCATGTCCTGTAGTTGTTTCTCTAGCTCCTCCACCCTCTTTCCCAGCGGGTTCAGCGTGTCCTCCGCGGCCGAGACGCGGCCTTCCATCTCCTCCAGTCTTTCATGCTGCCGTTCAACTTGCGCCTCCATTAAGACCAGTCGCCCTTCAATCTTGCTCTCCAGCCTCTCCAATTGCGGAGACAGGGCCTCCATTAATTGATCTTTCAATTCTCGACCTAACGCTGTCATTTCTGCAGCCGAGAACGAGATGGGGCCTATATTATTCGTCTGGCCCGCGGCCGGCAGCTTCTTGTTACTTTTGGCTCCCGCTCGCTGCGATTTGCCCGTTGCTGACACAACAGATTCATCCATAACGTGTTTAGACGTTGCAAAATCACTTGCTGAGAGTAAATTTGACACAGATTCTGGTGGATTTACAACTTAAATGTACCCGGGAATGGGAGCTCGAAAAAGGCACGTCCTCACGCCATTAAGCGGTCACGTGACCCCTTTTCCATGCATTTTAATAACATTTACAATTGAGATTTTAACAAATCAAAGTGACCGCTTGACTAACAGGGTCCAAATCAAAGTGACCGCTTTGTTCCTGTTAGTCAGCAGTCCACTGATTAATCTCAATGCAATCTTCATAATACATAAGCGCCATTGAAATCAATGGTACCGGCACTAACGCAGCTAGATTTCTTACATTACAAAACAGGGCTGCGTGTGCCTGCATAGAGGCGTGTCGGCGAGTTCAGGAAATGGCTCCTGTTTTATCGGGGAGCTTTCTAACAGGGCTGAGATACGTGAATTTAATAATACCCATCAGTTCTGCCAAGGGTGAGGTATAATTTATGTCTAGGGGACCCAAACCTAGCAAGCTGCTCTTTAATAAGCTATTAAAATCTTTTCTTTCGGGGTATTGGCTATTTTTTTACACTTGAATGCTGTTGTTACAACATGTATCCTTTCTTTTTTTGTTCATTTTTTGTTTAATATTTCAATTTAATTTCAGGTAGGAAACAGTATTTTATAAGAGAGAGGCCTGTCATCACCTGAGCTAAAGAGCATTACCCCTAATTATAACCACGGGGTATACCCTTACACCCCTCTAGGGATCGGCATGGAAGCAAGGGGGATGGGCTTAATGAATCAGAAATAGGTAACCTGCACTTATAGATGCGTGATCCCTCAGGAAGGGGATGGCTTAGCTTATTGTCCCCTTCCCGGGCACCAAGTTACGTAGCCACATGGATTTCCTACTAAAACCTATCCTGGGGTATGATTAATCTTGTGGCTCAGAATATTCTGTGAGCAGACAATCCTTTAGAAGCACCTTTGTAACAAGTATAACTATAGTATGTACCATTTCCTGGTCAAATCTGTCCTTAAAGGAGAGGTCTCCTGTATCTTTATGATTTGGATATGTCTGATGTATTTATTATACATTATATCAAGTACTGTACATATGTCAATAAGAGATCCGCCATTTCTTCTGTTGCAACACTTATCTGGAGTCTGAGGCTCTGACACAAGGTAGTAAAGTGGCAAGCAAGCCTCCATTTGCATGCAAATGAGTCACTTGTAATATGGCCCCTCCCATTCCTTGATGTCACTGCAGCAACAGTGCAGAAGAAAACATAAGGGTCGCAATGCTGTCTATCCTGATTTTAGTTTAAGTTTGCAATGGCTTAAGACAGTTATGTCATGCAACTCACACAGGGAGTAGTACTTGTAGCCTTAATACTGTATGTGTAGAGCAAATAATACATCTAATAGTATTTAATTCACAAAAAACAAAATCTGTTTCTTTGTACTGCTCATTTCTCTCTGTGAGACAGTTGTAACATTGTGGAGAGGAGTAGACTGAATCAATCAATCAAGCAATCAATCAAGCAATCAGTCAATCGTTATTTAACCAGGTGAACATCCTTGAGAAGATTCATTTACAAGGTGGGCCTGGGTAGTTTCCCAAAGGATCACACAAGACTGAATTTCTCCTTTGCACAAATGATATAACCCCCCCCCCCCTTTCAGCAGCCTGAAAGTGGAGAGCTAGATCACTTACGTTAGCGTATTGTTTTACATTTCAAATGCTCTGTAACTCGCTGAGTTTCTGACTGGAAATACCAAGACACAGAATGCATATGACATGGGAGGAATGAGCTAAGCAAATACAACGCACTACAAACACTGAGATTGATTAGTTTCTTTACCTACAACAGCTGAGGTGTAGCATCTGATTTGTGAGGGACATCCTACTTCAAATGCTGGCATTACAAAGCAGGGGGGGGGACTGCCACAGCTTGTCCTTAGTACCTTCAAAGTCAAGTGCTGTAGCTCTCACATCACTGCTAATGATTTATAATGGGAATAGGGGCACTTTTAAAGTCATGGACCTGAGGGGCCATCACAGTTCCCAAGGAGGTTAGGGGAACTTGTTAAGGGCTACAGAGTAAGGAACTCTAGTAGGATTTGAACCAGAGTCTCTCAGTTCTTGTGCCTGTGCTCTAACCACTAGATTACCCTTCTTCCATATGCTGCTGCTGATGCTTCCCTGGTAACCTATTCCTTGTTATAGCTGAACTCTTTATTGCCTTACAGCAGCCATCCAATCACTGACTGCCTAGTTACAAAGGGAAAGGGGCATATTTGCAAGACTTGTCTCTCAATGCTGGTGTCAATCAAAAGAGAGAATGATAACACAAACAGAACATAATACAACAGCTGTATAATACCACTTAAAACTATTGTACCCAGGGTCATTTATTGGGTAAACTGTCTTTACTAACAGAAACAGTAACACAACACATACAGGCACTTCCTTATATGAATACTGTATATACATGTCAAATCAGTGCTGCATCACACTCACATGGTCCTAGTCCCTAATAGAGCTGCACTTCAGGATGTGCACAACACTTAAAGGGTTCCTGCATTACTCAAATGGGGAATCAAACATTGTGGGTTTGGTTTACTGGTGGAACAGCATTTAGTGCAGCACCATTATCTGTTGCTCTGATGACATCATCCTCCAGCAATATTGAGGGTAAAATGGAGGACAAACACATTGATAACTTCTGGGGGCTGTATATTTTTATTTACAATCTAGATCTGGACAGCAATAGGACTGCTGGCAACTGGAGGAGGCGCACAACAGTTACACATAAGGAGTTGGGAAAATATTGGTGTGGAACTATGGGAGACTTCCCCTTTAAGAGGCCCCTGGACAGAGGCAGCATTTCAGGCACCAGGCAAAGTGGCAGGAACTTATGGGGTAGATTATTTTGTCAGAAGAGGGCGCAGCTAGGCCGAGAGATCAAACTGTTCACTGTGCTCAGGGGACAATGTCCGTGTCAAGTTCCAAAAAGATTGTGAAGCCATGTCGACCATATGTTCTGAAATTGGGGGCCCTGTTGATTTTTATAGTATGGGATTTTTTCCATTCTATATAAGGGCACTGTCAGGTCTCTCCATTCAGACAGCTACAAGGTGGTGCTCTTAAGCAAATTAGGAGTGAGAACTTTTTCTCATCACTGCTAACAGGATAGCCAGCAGCTTCAATTTGTGTTTTACTTTTAGCGCCAGTGGGGTTGCCCCCGTATAAGAAATCTGGGATTTGCTGGACAGGGGATTCTAATTATCTTGTTTATTGCACTTAAACATGGTGTCCTGTAGTCCTGGATTACCAGCAGTCCCAGAGAATGTGTGCATGCGGGGCAGTGCATCTGCAGCAGGCCTTTGACATGTTTAATGGGAACTTGACTTGGATTACTGTGGTGAGGAAAAAAAACGTGATCCATGTTTCCATGCATTTTCCCTCCATGCTGATGCACTGGTTGTTTTATGGGTTATGCAGATTTGAGTCCACATCTTTTCTTGGATCAGAAGCCCTAGTTCTGCTTCCCATTTTGCTCGGATATATTTTGTGTCTCTATTTTTCAGCATTCTCAGGGCTCTGAGTAATGTAGATAACAGTTGTTTCTCTGGAGGGGAATGCAGTGTTGTATGAAAGAGACCCATGAGAATATTTGGATGGGATTGTAATTCCTTCCAGTCAGCCGTCGATTGGATGTGGGTTTGGACCTGTTGTAGGTACCGGTAAAGAATCCGTGTGAGGGAGGCAGAACTGGGTCAGTTTCTCAAAGGATTTAATTGTCTTTCCCTGAAGTAGCTGTGCAGGGGTAGAAATGCCTGTGTATTCCCAGCATCTAAAACCGTGACCCATATGGTGTGGGAGAAATTCTTGATCCGAGGCAATGCATAGTAATAATTTTACCTGAGAATGAAATTTAAATGTGATAGCCAGTGCCCTCCATAATGTGATTTTCACTCTGGTCCATCATTCACCGGCTCCACTGTCACCCAAGAGAATTGATTCATTGAGGAGAACTTCCTGGTTTTTAGTGTGCGTACACAAAGACAGTTCTATCTCATTTCATCTAGCTTGGTTTAACGGGGGAAGGCCAGTATAGGAGTGTTCTGATGTGGACTGTCCAATAGTACCTATCTAGATTATGTAAAGCGAAGCCCCCATTGTCTTTTGGTAACATCAGTATGTGTAATCCTAACTGGCGGTGAGATACCCCAGAGGATTTTAGAGATCATGCTGTGCTGTTCTTGAAAGGCTGGCATTGGAATTTTATCAGCTGTGTTTGTTGAAAGTAACCGAGTCTGGGGAGCACATCCATTTATGCCATCTTCACTCTTGGGATAAAACCTAAGGGCAGGTATGACCACCTCTGAAAGTCCGCTTTTAGTTGTATTGTTAGGTGCTCCAGGTTTTCTTTGTACACGTGGGGGAGGTGCTAGGGAATCCAAACCCTTAGAAATGTTATTATGAGTTTGTCCCGATGGAAGTTAAAGAGGTCTCTAAAGGCTTTGGGGGGGGGGTGGAATTGAGTGCCACAATCTCTGTATTTGTCTCATTAATTTTGTAGCCTGATATCCAGCTGAAGGAGTCCAGTAAAAGCTGCAATCGGGGCAGAGACTGTTCCGGCTACAGCAGGTACAAAAGAACGATATCTGCTTAGAGATATATTTTATGTGCTTGTTCCTCGACTGTCACCCCTGTGATTTACATTCTTCTTAATCGCCTGTGCCAGGGGTTCTTTGTACAGTTGTTCCAAAGAAACTGGGATAACTGCGCAGGACATTACAAACTTCCAGCACAGCTTGGGTGAAGATAAAACAATTTTATTTTAAAAACATATTAGTTAAAAGTGGCACCCTTTGCCACCAAACATCAGGTTGGTCAAAAACATTGAAAAGCATCACCGCCTCTTCCTCCAGAAGACCTTTTACTAAGATGAAATGTCTCTCTTTATCAGCATGCACTTCCTGTTCCTGGAAGTGGACTGATGGTTGTAGCACGATGGAGATCCTCCTCCTCCTGCTTGAAGGGTCGGTAGTGCAATAGTGGTGGCGGGACCCACATTTTTTGATTTTTTTCACTTTCCAATGTTGTGAGATGTATCTCTTGAAGGAAAATTATTTCTCCCCCTTCCTTTTTAGTTACATCATTATTTTGTGCCTCCTTACTGGTCTGTAAAACCCATATACATTTAAAAGAAATTACTCCAGTTCTATGTAGCCATTAAGAACCTGTGTGGAAGCCTTCACTTGAACAGAATACCAGTGATTGAGCCGTTGCCTTTGCCTGCCCCTAGGTGTTGCCAACTCAGAGAGCCTATTTATGTTTTGCCATGGTACCATACAGATAAAAAAACAGTAAACACGTAACACACATAAAGTTTTAAAAAACAGTGAACCATAAAATGGACTCAAGAACCTTCACTTCCAAGGCAGGGGCCCACAAACAGCAAGACCCTAGTAAACTGGTGCGACCCATCCCATTCCTGGGGGGCTGCTGCTCAGGTGAAAGTGGCCTGCGAATCATGTTGGCTGGTGCCCCCCCCCCGAGCTCCCCCAGTGGGAAGTGTTTTCCTCTTGATGGCAGAGAGAAATGACAGAAGCCACCCCCACATCATAAGGCATGAAGGAATCCCTGTGACCGTATTAGTTAATTGAACAATACTGCACTGTATGGAAGAGAAAGATATGGTTGATTGTTATGAGAAGACAAGCATTATTATCTCTTCCTCACTGCATAAGCATACTCAAGCCCCGATCAACAGAGCTCCTCCACCTTATACAAGGGACAGTATAGTAATCTTTGTAGTGCTTTCAAGCAACCTTTTTTTTTTTTGTATACTGTTATTGCCCCCCCCAAGTAATATTCTACCTCACAGAAATAGTATTCAGTCACCTTTCCCCTAATGCAGTTTTTACATGCAGTCTGCCACTTCTGCAGTATTCAGGTGTTTCTTGGCAGCACAGCAGTAATCCCAGTTTAACTTCCTTAAACAGAATGTCCCGAAGAATTTGAGGACAGTTGATCTCAGGGTGCTCCGGGTGGCAGAGGCCATGGCATCAAGACCCTGTGGGCTGTCTTGACATTAAGGGGGTAGTCTGCTGGCAGCTGCAGACTTCCCCATAGCAAGTCCTCAACAAAGTCTATAATTTGGGGGCCCTCCACTCCCTCCTGACCCTGTAGATCCTCAGATTGCACCAGCAGGAGCATCCCTCTAGATCTGTGCACTTTTTAAGGAGTTATGTTTGAGTGTCCAGTAGGTGCAACATGAAGTCTTCTGTGTGAACTCCATCTCCTCCATGTCCTCCACTTGTTGCTCAAGTGTCTCTACTCAGGAATCCGATTTTTGAAGATCTGTTTGAATATCTTTTAGTCACTTTGTTTTCCTCTCTGAAAGCCCTTAATTCACTAACTACTGTGCAGATATCTCAGCCGCTGTGTCTGAGTCTTTGCAAGGCAGCAGCAGACCGCTGGGTTCCAGGGACTACTCTCTGTTGAGGCTGCTTTCATCTGGTAATCCTGCTTCATCTGGCTGGGTTTTATAAATTCTGTCCATCCTTGCTTCTAACTCAGCTGGTACCCCCTCTAGTTCACTGATTTTGTGATCTATTTAAACTATTGTAGTGGTAATTAAGGCCTTTTTTAAAGGCAGCACTCGGAAATTCCACGCTTAAGTTGCCTTTATTGCGGTGACGTCACCAGAAATTATTAGAAGCATAGAATTTGATGGCAGATAAGGACCGCTTGGCCCACCCATTCTGCCCATTTTTCCCGATCTACATTTTTACTGCAGACGGAGCCAAAGCTCCTTCTCCCTCTCCCTTTTCACTATGACTCCCTTTTGCTTATCCCATGCATTCTTGAACCCCACCACCGTTTGCGCCCCCACTACCTCCACTGGAAAGCTGTTCCAGGAATCCACCACTCTTTCTGTGAAGAAGTAATTCCTTGCATCTCTCCTGAGTCTACCCCCTTCAGCTTTATAACGTCCCCATGTTCTTAAGTACCTTTTCTTCTGAAAACTACTTCCCTCATATACCTTATTCATATCTGTGAGGCATTTAAAAGTCTCTATCATATCTTCCGTCTCCCTCCCCTCTTCCAGGATGTACATATTGAGGTCCTTTGGTCTGTATTCAGAGGGCTTTTGATGCAGACCCTGCACCATTTTAGTTGCCCTTCTCTGGACCACCTCCACCCTGTCTATGCCCTTCCACAAAGACGTGGTCTCCAGAACTGGACACAGTACTCAAGGTGGGGTCTTACCAGCAATATGTTTATATTTTTATTTTATTTTAGCTTTTGGTAACTGGCTAAGGCCTACTAGGTACAAGTGCCTGTTTACAAGGGCAACCTGGGAGCACTGGGGGATTAAGTGACTTGCTCTGAGTCACACAGTACACAAGCGGAGGTTGTGGAACTCAACCCAGGTCTGCTGGATGTACCAAGCTCATTCAGAGCTTGTTATTCTAACCTCTAGGCTATACTGCCAGCTCCTATTCAGACCTCTTTTCTTTTAAGAGGAAATTTAATAAGAGATGAACAATTCTTTGTACTGAAGGCCAACATTGTCAATATTTTGATGACTAGCAGTACATGATATCCCGTGCCAGTCCAAGCCATCACCCTACCCCAATCCAAGCAGTGTCTGTGTCAAGCTTGACACAGAGCCAGAAGGATAGGACCAACAAGAATATACACTGGTGTCAGCCAAGCCCTTGTTGTAATAAATGAAAGCAGATCATATGGGGCATTCAAGTAGCTATAAGCCTCACAGATACATAAGCCAATCGAATATGGAATTCCATCAAACAGTACGGATCACCTCTCATGACTAAACTTTTGCAAAATGTCAAGAGCAATGTTAGTAGCCAGTTGAATAAAAATAAAGACTTTAATCTTATCCAGAGATTCAAGTGGTGTCCTTCCTGCTGCATTTTGTACCCCCTCCCTCACCCTGCCTCAAACCAGTCTGTGGCATCCATGTGTACCACCTCCCTCCCTCATATTGCCCCAAACCAGTCTGTAGCATCCAGGTGTACCCCCCCTCACCCTGCTTCAAAATGTCAGTCTCTGGGGTCCAGTATTATGGCCCTGTCCCTCACGCTACGTTAAACCATCAGTCCCTTGCATCCTGTTGTTCCTGCCTCCCTCACTCTGTCCAAAACCAATCAGTTCCTCACTTTTAGTGGTCCCCTACTCATCCACCCTTCCCCCCAACCAGTTAGTCCCTCGCATGCAGTGGTAACCTACTTCCTTAGCCTGCCCCCAAAACAGCAGTCCCCGGGGTCCAGTGGTGTTCATGTTGTTCAGCCAGCCCCAAACCATCAGTCCATTGCATCCGGTGGTGCCCTACTCCCTCATCCAAACCAGAACAAATCTGCACTCTGTGTATGGACCCACTGCACATCAGGGGAGCCAGACGCACACACAATGAAACTCAGAACAGGCAGTACGTGCTGTCGTGTTGAGGAGCAGTCAAACCAGTACTCATATGGAAAGATAAACCCTTCAGTCCAAGAAAGCTGTATTCTATGTTTTTTATTACATTGGTCCATGTATAGTACAGCTACAAGTAGAGCAGTAATTCTGTGCCACATATGAAAGTGGAAATTGAAAGATAAGATTGCCTGTGCCTCAGACTAGTCTAGTAGTCTACCCAAGGTGCCTTGGCGCTTCGCTTCAGTGACCTTCGTCATGGGGAAAGGTAAAACTCTGAACCTCTTCCTTTTATGTCTGGAGGGGTCCTGACAAAAATTGGTGGCTTCAAATAAGCTTTAAAAAAGTGGTTAGAGTGGTTCAAAATAATCATAATGCAAGTCCCACTGTACAGTGTTGAATTTGACAAACAGCTATCAGAATATTAAGATAATTAAAAGACCCAGGATGTAATGATTGCACTCTAAAACAAGGGAAGTAAGGGGGCAGGGGAGGAAAGTGGGGACAGGAGGTTATGAAGGGTGTTGGGAGTGAATTTAAGGGAAACAAGGGGAGGAGTTGGAGGGCATTAGGGGATGTAAGTGGAAATGGAGGTAAGAAGGGAGATAAGAAGGGAGGGCAGTGGGTGGTGACGGGGTATGTGGAGGGATGGATGTGGAAGTGGAATTGAGGGAAACAAAGGGGTCTGGGGGTATGGGGGTTTAAAGGGGATTAGGCGTGAGAATGGGATTGATGGGGGGGGGGGAGGAGAAACACCCCCCATTTTCCACTCCCACAACCCTCTCCTTACTTCTGTTGTCAGGGGGCCAACTGTCACCCTGCAGCTGCAACTGTGATGGGTAGATGATTATGAATGACCCATCAGTTCAGCTAACCTCGTGCATATTTATTTCTATATAATTAAATGATTACACAATGGCAAGACTATTAATATGCATGTTTGCTTTTTACAGTATTTAATCTTGAGGTTTTTTCATTTTTTAAGAATTTCAGTAGATCTCAACCCTTCTGGCGCCCCCAGTCCACCTTTCTCCACTTCTTGGATTACTTGTGGTGTCTGGTGAATGAAGGGCAATGAACATTATTCCATTGTTTATCAACATTATAGAACAGACTAGAATGTGGTCGTGTTTAGCCATCAGCTAAATGAAAGCAGTATTCATTTTTGAAAGAAGAATGTTGTCACTTTTGATTTCTTAAGAACTTAAAACAGCAGTATTTGTTAGTCATGGTGTCGTTTTCTTTTAACAGTAACGTATTCCTGGCAAAAACTATCAATATAGCCATTTTTCTTTCGCTTTGTTTCATTCCTGACCTGAAATGTGTGATTTTTAAGTTTTTAAAAGTTCTTGCTCCCTTGCAGTGTCCCCCATGACAAAATTAAACAGCGTGCAGTAGTGTGGTGCTCAAACCTCTTAACCTCCTGCCTCTTAAGAGGGACAAGGCCTAAAACAGATCAGAGAAAAAGGACCAAAATCAGGGACACATATTAAAAGCTGGTGCTATCCACTCGGGAAGCTTGTAGAAGAAAGGCTTAGTATAAAATGCATTTTGTGAAGAACAAGTCTGTAACTTCAGTGTTTGACATATTTTGTGCTTGTAATCCCACGATGCAGTTATGGAAACCCACATTTTAGGAGGGACAGGAAAATCTTGAGGCAAAATCTGGGACAGTTGAGAGGTACAGTTGTGCTGCCTGCCATCAAAATTGTGCACTAGTATCATCACGATACATTCACAGTATAAACGGAGTATTACAGTCCAAGGGTACATGTAACAGATGAGATTTTCAAATATTGCGAGTGGCGGCATCTGTAATGACTTCAGTGATAAATGATAGAAAGAGTTATAAAACCTGTTTTTTCTAAGTATCTGAGGGAGTTATACTGATTATGAAGCTAAGGATGTCAGAAATACATTTTTGGTACAAAAACTATATGGTGAAAATTTTTGCAGAGTAACAAATACTGCTGTTTTAATTTTGTTTGTTTGTTCTTGTTGCTGTAACAAATTAGGAAGAAAGGGGAGGAAATAATTTGGTTTTATATAGGTCTGGCCTTTAATACACACTATATGCCAAAGTGTGGTACTGGTCAACCAAATAAAGCACTTTTCTCTGTTGATCGGTACCAGTCTTAGAAGAGTAAACATGCGCGTCTTATTTGTTAATATTTTACGGCAACTATACTGTCACATAGGAATCCAGGCGGCTTAGCCAGTCAGTCTTGTCATCAGAGGGCTGATCGTGTGGACTCGGGTGTAATAATGGTGAGTGGAGGGTCGCAGGATCATTACAGCTAGTGCGTTTTAGAAAATTGGGATCTATAGGTCCTGTGTTTTTAATTGGGGAATACTGACAGTTCCGCTTTAAACACCAGCTTCAGACAGCTTTGGACAGGGAGGACTCCTGTGCCCGTGCCACAGCAGCGACTGTCAACATGCATCATAGGGCCTGGCTGAGGCATTCCACCTTTGTGGTAGACACCCAGCATGAGCTGGCCGATGTTCCCTTCTGGGCACCGACCTTTTCGGCCCTGGGGTGGAATGACATCTCACGCCAACTGAGAAGTCCATTGCCACTCTTGATTCTGTGGCTTCATCCCAGAAGGACAAGAAGACCCAAAAGCCTAATAAAAAGGACCGTCAGATCCGGTCCTATCAGCAGTAGCAAGTTCAGCAGCAGCCCCGCAGGGGCACTGTCAGCAAAGACATCCGAAACTCAAGTTTGGTGGCAAGGGGCAAAAATGGGGTGGGGGTAGGGTGGTGATTCTTCCACTGCCCCAGCTGCTGGAGCCCCTTCTAAGATTGCGCAGTGATGGGTTGTGGGATGTCCATACCCTTCCCATCCAGTCCCTGTCCAGGACCCTTTTGGGGGTCAGTTGCACCACTTACCACAGAGGTCCACCATTAGCTTGGACAAGTGGGTTCTGTAAGTGGTGGGCATGGGCAGAGGGTTGCATCTAGATTTCAAGGCTCAATCACCGTACCAACAGCATGCTCCTCAGGAGTCCAGGGTGTCGAAGGATACATTATCTGTGCTAAGAGCTGACATTGCTCAGTTCCTAGAGCATGGGGTGAAAGCCCATGTTCCATGGGAAGAGGGTTTTTTTGCCTCAAAGCACCAGGGCTTATTAGGTTGGTTGTCCTGTTATAGTACTTTATTATTTTGTCATTTGCACAGTATTTTTTAAATTAAACAAAAATATTTTTTTCCAATACAGTTGGAGTGCTTGCTTTTTGCCTGCTTTTGAATCGACTGATCTTCATTGAGGGTATCTCTTGCATCAGGCTACACTTATGGAACTATAGCTGTCAAGCACTAGGACCACACAGAAACTTTTTTTTTCCTGTATAGATTTTTATGCCGAGTTTTACCCCCGGTTTTGCCCATCCCCATGCCTCGGGTGTGCACACGTATGTGGAGGCACATGCATGCCATGCCTTGAGGCCCCCTCTCCGCTTTTGCCGCCCCTACTGCCTACACTGCCCATTGGACCTCCTGATGAGAGTGGAGCTATGGGGGGGCGATAGCCTCCCCAGGAGAAGAGAGCTGCCTTTCAGCTGCTCAATCCTGCCCCCCCCCCCCACATGCCGGCTCTCCCACGACCCGAGGTTGTTCCCGAACTCGGGTCACCAAAGGATGCTAGGGCAAGGCCCAGTGCCCTCAGCCCTTCATGCCACTGGGACCACAGCTCACATAGAAACTTTTAACTAGCAGTCTAGCTGGGGCTGCCCACCACAATATCAGATGCTGACGTCCTCCCTATATAAATGTGAGCGGCCCATGCCCCACTCAGTTCTTTTCCAGCTGTCGACCATTGCATGTTGGACTCCACAGAGACGCTGCTTTAGTCGAACTCCAAATTTCTTACTCTACTGTATTTTTTCTATTATTTTCTGTTATAGGAAGTACAGTAAGGAACTTCCTGGGGTTGTGCATGGCCATCCTGCTAGAGCCATGGCCACTTCCGTTGCCTGTTTCCGGAATGTGTGAACCTCTGAAATCTGTACTGCTGCCACTTGGAGTACTGTCCACACTTTCACAATACACTACAGTCTGACATTGCCTCTAGGAGAAGGGCAGGCTTCGGCCTGCCTGTGCTTCAAGGCCTCCTGTCTTAGGCCTACAGCCTCCAGCCACCCAGACTCTCTCTTTATCAGTACTGCTTGGGACTCGTTCCATAGGTGTAGCCTGATACAAGAGATACCCTTGATGAAGATAGTATAACTATGTAAGAACTTACTATAACAGTCCATCTCCAAGAGGATCTCTTGCATCAGGCCATTCCGTCCCACACTTCCTTAGCCTCAGGGCTTCTCAGTTCCTCTCTCTCTCTCTCTTTCTCTCTCTCTCCAGGTTGGTTCACCTTTTGTTCCACCTTCCTTAGTGGTGGAAACCTGTAGCTGTTCCTCAGTTTCCCTGGAGGAGGTCCTCTGCATATGGTCTCCGGTGGAGGAACTGAGGAGAGTGCGGGGCCACTCACGTTTATTTAGGGAGGATGTTGGCATCTGATGTCATCGTGAGTGGCCCCAGCTAGACTGCTAGCTGAAAAGTTTCCATGTGGTCCTAGTGCCTGATGGCTATAGTTCCAAAGGTGCGGCCTGATGCAAGATAGCCTCTCAAAGATCTATTGTTACGGTAAGTTCTTATGTAACTGTACTTTTGTAAAGCACCCAGTCCTATTTGTGAGCACAACCTCACTCTTATGTTTGAATGTTACCCATATTCCAGATGCCCTGGCCACTCAGAGATATGTGTCCAGGTATGTCCTGGTTTTGAAATGGATGGGGCAGGCACCCCACACTAGATATGCATGATCCAAACCAGTTCATGCAAAAGCATAAGTTTTGGATGGTCATGCTGAATCAGATCATTTCGTCTCGGGGGCAAGGCATGTGACTCTGCTCCCTGGACCTCCAGGACACGTTCCTCCCCATCCTAGTCCATCCATCCTATTAACGGTACCTTTGGTTCAGTGCAGAGGGGATCCAGTACTAGTTCCAGGTCATGTCCTTTGGCCTCTAGTCCACACCCAGTGTCTTTAGCAGCTGCATGGCAGTGGTGGTAGCCATCCTGCACACAAGGGCATCAGGGTGTGTCCCAGCCTGGATGACTGGCTGATAATCAGGTCATCCAAGGACGCTGTGGAGAGGTCCAGGGATCTGGCCCTCCAGGCCTATCAGGACGTGGGTCCTTTGGTCAACACAACGATGTCAGAGCTGGATCCCCCAGAGATTATCAAGTCAATTGTGGCAGAACTAGATGCCCTGAGGGTCATGGCCCGTCTCCACTGGACCAGACATCTAATCTTACCTTCTTTTTTTTTTATACTTTCTGTTTATGCCCCCCCCCCCCACCGCAGCGCCTACCTTCCCTCAGGGACTCCCAAGGCATTGTGCCTGGCAGGTCTCACAGAAACTGTGAGCCCCTCACAAGTCCGTCCTGCCATCAACCCTCGGATTACCCCCCGAGTGGGGTGGGAGGCCTACCCCAAACCTCCCATCTTTCATCCAAGTGTTGACCAGACCCATGTGGCTCCTCTCCAGTCCTGGTCTCGTGATGCTGGGGCCCGTCTCCAGGCATTGCTGTGGGTGTTTTCCTGCTTTCCTAGGGAGTGGTGTGTATCCAATGTTGAGGCATTTTCTCCGACGTCCACCACTTCTCAACCCTCTCTATCTGCTCTGCACGCTTGCTGTGCTTCCGGCTTCTGCCAGAGGCCAGTCAAGCGCCGAGCCTGTCCCCTCCTGGGAGAGGAGAGCTGTCCTCTGGACGCTCAATCCTCTCCCTCCCTGCCGACCCCCAACGGCCCAGGCTCGTTCCCGAACGTGGGACGCTGGCATGGCATGAGGTGTGACATACATGATCTTACCTTCTTTGTCCAGTCATTTCAGGTTGGGCACTTGCACCCACCTTAGGACTTCCTGCAGCTGCTGGGGTTCATTGTATCCTCCACCAGTGTGATCCATTGGGCTTGCGGGCAGATGGGCCACCTGGAGTGGGAGTTCGGCCAGTGGTCCCAATGGCTAGGCCTCCCAGAGTAACCTGTCATGGGGATTCAGTCAGTGTGGGATGCCATCCAATGGTGGCTGATCCCACAACATCTGGAGGTGGGCACGCGATTTGTTCACCCAGAACCATCTGTTGCACTCACGACAGATGTGTGGAGCCCATCTGTGAGACCACAGGACCCTCAGGTTCTCATCACCCCGGGAGTCCTGACACCACATCAGCCTGCTGGAGCTCCCTGCAGTGCATCTGGATCTGATGGAATTTGCTCCAGTTGATTCGCAGTCATGTCATTTGGGTCCAGATGGACAGCATAACCACCATGTTCTACCTGAATGGGCAGGGTGGGACACACTGCTCTCCTTTTTGTCAGGAGGCTTGCCGCACCTGGATATGCATGCGCAGCAGGGTGCAGATATCCTGATGATCTATTTCATGGGAGAGAACAGTCAGCTGGCAAACAGTCTCAGCTGAATCAGAGAGACATCGCATAAGTGGTCGTTGCATAAAGAGGTGGTAAACTACCTGTTCTCTCTATGGGGCACCCCTCTGGTGGATCTTTTCCACATGGGAGAACAGAAAACCAAGGCTGTTCTGCTCCCACTCACCCCCCCATACAGTCTGGAACACTTTTAGGGGATGCCTTTGTGAGGCCCTGGAACCCAGGCCTCTTGTATGCCTTCCCTCCTTTCCCTTTGGTCTGCGCAGTTGTGGTGAAGGCCTGGAAGGACAACGCATGGATGAGCCTGATAGCCCCAACCTGAACCAGGCAGTTCTGGTATCTGGACCTCCTCATCCTCAGCAGTAGGCCTCCATAGAGGTTGCCTCTCCACCCATATCTGCTGACCAGACAACAGGGGAAGGTTGGCACCTGGACCTTAAATCCCTGCACTTCTCAGCCTGGTTCCTGAACAACTAGAGTTCCAGGCTCTGGCTGGGCATTTCAGAAGATGTCCTCCACATTGTGGAATCATCCCATATGGAATCAATTCATAAATGCTATGCATTTAAGTGGAATAGGTTCTTGATCTGGTGCCAGGGTAAGGAGCTTGATCCCCTTACCTGCCCCATTGTGGCCACTCTTGACTAACTTCGGTGCCTCTCTCAGTCGAGACTACAATCGATGACCCTTAAGGTGCATTTAGTAGCCATCACTGCATACTGGGTGCAGGCTGGTGTGCCGACAGTGGCCCAGGAGGAGGTGGAGGGGTACTTTTTCAAACACCTGGATCATTTGTCCCCTCTGGTGCATGAACATCTGCCTCCATGGGATCTACTACTGGTTTTGGCAATGCCTGGTCTCTGGCAGCTTTTAAAATTCTGTCCTGTACCTCCGATGACTGAGTGACCACTTTGGTGCACTTGCTCCTCTTTGTATATATATAGAGAGAGAGAACAATTCGTCCTATGAAAGAGAGGCGACTGGAACAGATATGGTTCATCACTTCATGTCGATGTGACACACCTGTAGACCAACATTGGCACAGTGTGCATCATGGAGATCCATGATGTCTGAAACTCATGGGGATAGATCATATCACCATTCACCCCAGATCGTTTAAAGCAGTTACTCCTGAGGGAGAGCAACTAGATCTGTACACTTGGAGCTTTGTCCCCCTTGGGGCTTGATAACAAATGGGATAGTGTTCTATTTTTGGATTAATACTCATTTTATCAATATAATTACCTGTTTGCATCAGCTGCCTTATACAGTAAAGCCGAGATGTCTCGTTTTCTGTAGGTCCTTGCTTCTATATTTGTGATCATATGCTTTAAAATCTATGAAGTTGCCTTCTTATGTTTCTATATTTTTACATATTTATATATTGCTGTTTTGTGTTTGTATTTAGCTTTTCTTGGAGATGATTTACCAGCAAGTCTTCAGATTAATGACTGTGTAAAAAGACCACGTTATAATAATAGTGAGATTATTTCTTACTTTAATTAGGTGGACTTTATCTGATAGATTTGATTTTCAAAGATCCTTCTTTGCTAAACCCCCCCTTTTTCCATTGAAATTTAAATGTGCTTAATTAAATCAGTACATTTTCTACTGTGTTCATCACATTGCTTCATCATGCATCACTAATAGGGTCTTGTTTCTCGTAAAGAGGTTTTGATTGAGCATGTTTTTTGAACAGTATATGTCTGTATTATGGGATCTGTGCCTTTAACTATGTTGTTTAAAAGGATTCACAGCATGACCAGACCACGCCTCCTGAGGAACAACAGCTGAGTTTGAAGCACTGGGGTGTTTAGTGCTGGTCACTCTGTAAGCAACTGTTTTAATAAACCTTCATTACTGCACTTTACCAAGTACAGCAGTTTTTGTGCATTAGCGAGGGTTTTTTTCTTTGCTTGATGGAATCATAGTTGGAAGGTGCCGAATTAGTCGGGGTGTGCACTGGAGTTTTTGTTTTATACAACTGATGCAATCTACTTTTTAATTTATTAGGCTACAATCTTAAATCAAGTAACAGGGTAAGAGACACTGTCCTTAAATGCTACTGTTTAGGCCCTAAACTGTAGCATTTAAGGTTGGTATCTCTTACTCTGCTACTTGTTTCAAGGTTGTTGCCTAATAAAATCAAAACGGTTCCTTGAGGCCGGCCCGCCGGCGCAGTGGTAGGGCTACTGTCCACAGTGACAGTGACCCTGGATTGGGAACAGACTCGGGAGGCTGGAGGGCCGGCGGGGGGAGGTAGGATTGAACGCCTAGAGGCTGCTCTCCTCCTCCAGGGAGGGGTGGGTTGCAGATCCTGCTGCTTTACTGCCACCTGGGTAACCACAGGTGGAGGTGCAGCCAGACAGCATGCAGTAGGGTGGGAGGACGTTGGCCGGGAGCCGGAGCGCTGGCATGTCACAATGTGCCCTGCCCCGGGCTTCCCTAGTGTGCCGACGTCCTGAGGGCTGGGACCAGAAAATGTGAAAAAACCCACATCAGGCACCTGAAGACAGGACCCGGCTGTCCCAAGAAATCCATAACCAGGCTCCAAAGAAGGGGTCGATGAGGCCTCCCGATGCACACTTAAGGACTGTAGGAGACTACTAGGGGTCTCTTTCCTCCCCGCCGGTGGGGTAAACTGAGGCAGGATGGGGGCAGGCTCACTGGCACCCAGAGGGAGGTACCTGGGGTGGACCTACAGGAGGGTGCATGGCATAGGGCTCCCCAAAGATAGGAGCTTGAGGTGGTGAGTAAGGGGGCAAAAAAAAAACCAAAAAAAACACGGTTCCCTGTATAGCATGCTGATACTAAAAGCACTGGTGGCTCACTGACTCAACATGTAGCAGCTAGAAGCCTCGTGAGGTTGCTCCCTGTTGCTACGTCAAATGAAAGGACCTTGGTTGTTGTCTGAGTAGGTCTTTTTTTAGTTCCTTTGTTCCAAAGGAAATGCCCCTGGTAAATCTGCAGTACATGATTAAAAAAGAAACAGCATTTATTCAGTGGATAGAAATGTCAACATGCACAAACACCAGAAAAGGACAGGGGAATTGGTACCTTGCTGAATGTAAACCAGGATGGAAGACACGCTGATTTGAAACAGACATTGTGGTCACACAGAACTGTTCATTAGTGAACACATTGCTTAGTATGTCGGAGCCTGACATAATTGTTGCCCATTTTACATCTGTTTGACAGGTGGTACATAAACATTCTGTGGCCTATCTGGGCAGTCATCCTTAAGGAAGTTGGTGGATTTCTGCTACTGGTCAGTAGTTGTGTGTGCATCCACCAACCACTAAGTGCTGCTTTTAAAAGTACTGTGTAAGTAGCAGAGGATCACATCCTGTTTGAGGGTCCTCTCCCCTTCCTCGGAAAGTGGCTAGGGAAGTTAAGTAGTTTAGATGTTGCTCTGTATTACAGATGATGGTTTCCCATTCTGGATGGGAGATCAGTAAGATACTGAGGGTCTGTTGTACTCCTGAATGCTGTGTTGGTTGAACAGCTGCTGGACTCTTCATGGGGCTTATGGGCTTTAAGCCCCCCACCCCCACCCCCACCAGGACTGCAAGCTGTAGTTAGCAGAATTTTTAAATCTTTCATCAAAGTGTTATATGTCTGATATTTTTCTTCCATGCAGTGGTGGCTGCTTTCCAAAAGGTAGGCATGAACTGGCTTGAAGTTATTGATATTTCAGTAGACTAAGATCACTGGATGTGAGCCCATTTTCAGGTTCATACTAACATACTAACATGCCAGCAGAATAGGCCTAATGGTCTTTCATGTCTGCTCGTTTGGTCAGCCCCCACCCTGGGTGCTGACCTTGCTGCCCCCCTCACCTTCTCTGGCTTCTCCCTTCCCAGTTCCGGATATTCTTGCTGCACTGGATTTTGCTTCCAGAACCCTTCCCCTGTACCTGTCCCACCCCCTCTTAAACTCCTCCACTATCTCTGCCTCCACCAGCCCCCTAGGCAGTGCATTCCATGGCTCCACCACCCTCTCAGTGAAATAGCACCTCCTCCTTTCTCCCCTGAATCTTCCCCCCTCCAGCTTCCACCCATGCCCTCTAGTGGCCCCCTCCTCCTTCCTTCGAAGCACCCTGACTGTTCCTCCCCTATTTACCCTCTTCATGTACCTGAAGACCTCTATCATGTCCCCCCGGTCCCTTCTCTCTTACAATGTGTACATATTTAGCTCTTCGAGCCTCTCCTCATAGGTCCTGTCCCCCAAGCCCCAAATCATTTTGGTTGCCCTCCTCTGGACCCTCTCCAGGAGGTTAATGTCCCTCTTTAAGTGTGGCCTCCAAAACTGCACGCAGTACTCAAGGTGCGGCCTCACCAAGCAGTTATACAGAGGGAGTATCACTTTCCTCCTTCTGGAGGTGATCCCCCCAGCGATGCATCCCAGCATCCTGTTGGCCTTGGCTGCCCTCCTATAAGTCTCAGAGTTGTTCATCTTGACATCCACCACCACCCCAGGTCCCTCAGCCATCAGGACTTGTAGCATTCCCCAGGGTGTGTACACTTGGCCCGGGTTCCTGGCCCCCAGGTGGAGTACCTTGCATTTCCCTGCGTTGAACCTCAGCTTCCACTTTCTAGACCATCTTTCCAGAACCTTCAGGTCCCCCTGTAGGGCCACCCTCCCCTCCTCCCCATCCACAAAACGCCCCCAGTTTCGAGTCATCCGCAAAGAGACTCATCTCACTCCTGATTCCTGTCCTTATGTCAGAGACGTAGGTGTTGAACAGAAGGGGCCCAAGGACTGATCCCTGTGGGACCCCACTAATGACCCTCCTTGGGGATGAGACTATCCCGCCAACTACGACCCTCTGGGTCGGGTCCTGGAGCCAATTGCCTATCCATCTGATCATCTGGTTCCACCCCCATTTCTCCCAGCTTATCCAACAGGCCCACGTGAGGAACAAGAGTCAAATGCCTTGCTGAAGTCTAGAAAGAGGGCGTCCACTGGTCTACCCAGGTCCAAGGCACTCGTCCACCCAGTCATAGAACTCCACCAGGTTTGTCTGACACGATTTCCCGGATGAATCCATGCTGTTTATCATCCAGGCACCCTGACTTATCCAGGTCTCCCCTAGCTCTCCTTGACAATGCCCTCCATCACCTTGCCCACCACCGATGTCAGGCTGACAGGCCTGTAGTTCCCTGCCACCTCCCTTGATCCCCCTTGTGGATAGGCACGATATGCGCGACCTTCCAGTCCTGGGGCACCCACCGTGTCCTCAGAGAGATGGTGAAAAGCTCCGCCAGGGGTTTCGCCAGGACATCCGCAAGTTCCTTCAGCACTCTGGGATGTAATTTATCCTGCATAAGAACGTTTCACAAACAGGAAGAGCACAAATATGAAGACAAGGCTAAGCCAGTAAAGTCACAGGAAAATGTATTCCCTTTCAAAACTGCTGCACTCAGTCGGACACCAGCAAGTAACTGACTCAGTTGGATAGGTTGTTGATTCCAAAAGGAAGCTGCCATTTAAGAAAATGTTGTTTGACCAAACCAAGACCTTACTTGAGGTAGCATGAAACCCTTACTTGGGCTACCTCTCCGGGAATACATGATTTCTGAGAAGGCTAGTTGTTCAGCTATGTATCTTGTAGCCGTGCCATTTACACATACTTTCTCTTCCAATAGAAAGGGAAGTCCAGTATAGGTTTTTAAGTAACGTGCATGGTAGATCTCTCTCGGATGACTGGTAAAAACACAGTGCAACCCTAACTGCTGTATAATAGGCTTTGTCGAGTTTTAGCAAGTTGATTTTGTTTGCAAAATGGTAAATCAGACAACCATAGACCAGTTGAGGGAAAATGGATTAAACACATTTTTTGTCTGCATACAGCAAACAAAGAGGATACATGTTGTCTGAAGGCCACCAATTTTTGAGACATCTTACAGCACAGTTTGTTTATGTGCAAGTTAAATTTTGTCACCTGGTCTACCCATATTTCTAAATAGCTGTAATATGATAACATATTCTTCTAGCAATGAAGCACCTAGAACTTTTATATTAACCTCCCAGTGGCTTGATCTCTGTAACACGAATGGTCCAAAAAAGAGTTTTTTTTCTTTATATTTATAAACATATTGCTTTTCAGTAACCAATGTTGTATTGTACACATGATTTCATAGTGTTCACCTAGATGTGAAGGACCTGCCTGTCAAGTATTAATTACCAGACTCAGTGAATAGATACCAAATCAGTTATAGTACTTGTATTCCCATGGTTACAAATACGTGTTGGGGAGTCAAATAACTAATATATTCAGCGTACTTATGGCCTCCTTTAACCTTAACAACCTTGATCTTCCCCAGTGCACACTAAAAGCCCCCATTAACACAGTTTCCTCCCTCCCCACAGTTTCATCAACAAATATGCCAAATCATCAGAATACGAATAGTTTGACATTTGATGGGGAGTAGATAATTTCAGTTGTTAGTTAAAAATGTAAAATGTCTGCTAAAGTACAATCAGCTATCTCTACTCATGCAGCCTTCTTTAGATGAGAGGGTCCCAATTTCTTATTTAGACATAAAAGTGTTCCATCTCCTTCTAGTTTCTGTCTGTACAATAAATTTTATAACCCTGAATTACCAGGTCTGAGTTGCCGATGCTTGAATCAAGCCATGACTCAGAGATGTGAACAGCACTAGGATTTGTTTTTTGAACCCATATTCTAAGTCCATCCAACCTGTGAATTACACTCCATGCATTTGTATGAAAAATTGATAAGCTACTTATTTTACTAGGTGCAGAATTAATTTCAATATCTCTGAGAGTATTACTGTTAGTTATAGCATGGGTTGAAGAAAGGGGGAGAGCTAACTGCCCAAACACCATCACCTGACTGTGGATTAAATTCACAATTTAATCTACAGTTGGTGTGAGAAGGCAGTCAAGCAGTATCAGTGGGCAAAGCAGCACTTGTTTTGTGTGGGAAAAGCAAGCTGTGAAAGGCAGCCATTAAAAGTTGTACCCAAGCGAGAGACAGCTGCAGCGCTGACATGTGCTGCTGATCATGACCACCCCTACATCGTCGCGGTCAGTGACAGCAACATCGGGACGTCTTGGCTCTATTTCTCTGTGTTCACTGTGTCTCTCATCATTTTTATGGCATGTCCCTGTGTGATCCTAGAACTCCCTCCCTTCCCCACCGGGTTACTGTACCATGGCTAGCTGCTGATCATTCTCAGGCATCCGTGGTTGAGTGAGAGAAAGACTTTGTAGCCATGGCAGCTGTTCAGTATAGGTGGGCATTCCTGTTCCCAGGAAATGCATCTTTGTGCAGGGCCAGCGCGTGACACAGACAGAGAGAGAGAGTCACACACACACACACACAGTTAGAGTGAGTGCGACATGCTCTACACATTTCCTTTGCTTTCTCTGGCACTGTCTCTATATACGATTGGGCACCCGCCATCCTGCACAGCATTCTGGAGCAGCTGCAGTTTGAAATCTTCCCAGGCATGGGCAGGGCAGCAGAGTGTTTGGACATCAGTGTCCTGTCACGGCGCCCGGGCAAGACGGGAAGAGGAGCACCCAGGTAATCTATCCATACCAGAGCAACAGTGTTGCGGTCAGCCACCCACAGCAAGACAGTGAGTAACACGGCAAGAGGGAGAGGGAGGTGTAATACAGAAGTGGGTAGACGTAGTTTTCTCTGTCGCTCTCTAGATATCTGTGTGTGTGTTGGGGGGGTGGCAGCACAGTCTCATCCACTGCAAGTCTGACACAGTATGTCATGCAGCAGAAGTGGCAAAAATGCAATCTGCACTGCTGTTCTCACATTTCTGTGCAGGTAGCATGACAGACAGTGACAGAAACAGAGAGAGGCAGTCAGTGACAGTGAGCAAGGCACCTCCCTGTCATCTCTGAGCTCCATGTGGATGTGTGTGTGGGGGTAAAGTACACATCGTAGCCAAGGTACCAGACAATATTATGCACAAGAAATGTCACAAATCGGGGGGGTGCTGTTGAGCACACCTACTGATAGGTTGTGTTCCTGAGTAGCTCTGCATCTCTCTTGGGGGATCTTTGCTAAAAATCTACTTTTAGACCCCTCTGAACTACCAAATTTGCTGTAGTACTTAATAGAGTGTATTGAGAAGAGAGGAGTGGTATCAAATTTAATGATAGGTCATTTAAACAAAGGAGGTGCTGGTGGTTTGAAATCTCAGGCATCATTGGAGCCACAGGCCTCAGCACCTATACCTGAGCAGCTGGGTACAGAACTGCCTTGGAAAGCTTTACAGCTATCAAAGCAAGCAATTGATTCCTAGGTTGAAACTATTCTGCACAGGATTGGAGAGCAAGATTGCAGACAAAATGGCAGCTTCAGTGGAGTTGCAAGCCACTAGAGCCCTCTCTGCGATGACTAAGCTAGCTCAGAACACCCAGCTTTGTTATAGATTAGAGGCCTTGGAGAATGCTCACCATGCCTCCAGCGTATGTTTCGTTGGGCTGCCAGAAGGACAAGAAGATCCTGATATTTTATCATTTTTAAAGGACTGGCTACCGGTGGTACTCCATCTAGAATCGGAGATTGCAGATAATTTTTGCCGGGCCTACAGAATTTCTCCATGATCAGCTGAAGGACAGCGAGACACTCAAAGAACAGTGCTGTTGGTTACTGATGGAGTTACAATGCAGGACACACTTTTGCAGGCAGCAAGAACAGTTAATCAATTCAGTTATGCCGTTCCCTTGTTCCCAGATCTCTCATACACTACGAGGGCCAGGAGAAAAAAAAATTGATGGAATGAGAGCCAAACTTAGAAGCCTGGGAGTGACCCATTCATTGCTGATGTCGGCCCACCTCAATATTTGCTGTGGCGGTCATACATATCAGTTCATGGACCTTGAGGAAGCTGAAAAATGGGTCCAACAGATCCAGAAGGAATTCAAGGCTGCCAACAGGGAGAATGTGTTGGAAGATGACTCCGATGAGGCGGATAATTGATTGGGTGAGCTATTGCCCTTAAAACAAACAATTGTATCTTCTGTTAAAATCTTTTAACATGCAACTCTGTGACTATTCGTCTGATGGTATATTGTCCCTTTAATATCCTGCAGGAGAGACTTGCAGATGCTTTGTTACGTGGACTTATTGTGACTGAATTATTTCTTTATCTTTTCTGTACGGCTTTATTGTGTGATCCAAAGTTTACAGTGGGCAGATATCTCTTATTTCATTGGCTGCAGCGTTTGTTTTTTTCAAATTAAAATTAGTGTAGTTTCCCTGAATTGCAACTATGTGGGGACACTATCCATTTTCGGAATCTATAATGTTTGGGATGGAACCTTATTGACTGACAATGCTGAATTTTACCTGATGCTGGGACTCAGTCATTTTGGACTGACCTCCACGATCTTGTAGGGTGCAGCTATTCAATTTAGTCACCTGTATATTATGTTTATATATGTTTTTTCTCCCTTATCCGTTACCTAAATGTGAGACTGTGTGTTTCTGTTGCATTGGATGCCTCCTTTGTATTACAGGGATGTCTGACATTTGTATGTACTGTTACTTGTATGTTGCTTTCTTTAAAGAGCAATAAACACAAAGCACATAAAAAAGAAATGTCAGAACTAATCTCGATACTGTATGTGTGACATTTCTCTGTGCATAACAGTAATGCAATATGCAGTATTCTTAGGGACTTTTTTTCCAAGGTGGCAGGGTACACTATCTTTCTTGCCATTTCAGGAGGGAGAAAACCCCTTTCTGTGTGTTTTTACCTTCTTCTCCACATAACCCATGTTGTAAGTGCAATAACCCACTCCAGGGTATGGGTTTATAGGCATTTAGCCCACGCCTCGGTTGCTGTGAGGACACTTGGCCTGCAGCCTCATGCCTCACTACGCACCCAAGACGTGGATTAAATGCCTATGACCACATACCCTGTCATGGGTTATTGCTAACTAAGTTAGCCTCTCTTAAGTTACTAGCTTTACAAACCTAGTTGAGGCTGTAATAACTAAGTAGCCCAATATTAGCTTGCTAGGTCCTATTGTTCAATTTAGTCTTTAAAATAAAATTATGCAGTTTTATGTGGTCTTTTAAAGCAAATGACATATGAATATTGGCATGCTGTTTTTTTCTCCTGAAGTCTTATCGTAAAACAGTAGTTTGGAGCAAACTGGAATGTAATGGAAAGAACAAAACCAAAAGTACCCATCCTATCCTAAATACAGCCATTTCAAAAATTTGAAGTAAAATATATATAACAGTCTCCCCTCAGCCTCCTGCATCTGTCTCCCACCAGTGTCCCAGCTTGTGTTTGGTCTGGATTTTGGAACCCTAGTGCCAGAACAGAAAACCAGACCCCCAGAGTGTTGGTTACAGATGCCTCACCAGCCATGTCCCATATTCAGTAATTTGGAAGTTGCACCTCATAACAGAAGACCTGGGAGGACAAGATGGATCAGTAGGCCTGGGTTCCCAGTGGGTTTTGCTACTGGCCGTGTTTCAGCTCCATAGTACCAGAGTCCTTCAAAGTTATAGTTATCACTGTCCCCTGAATAAATGGGGTCAGCAGTTTCTCGTATTACTGAGTGCTGCGACTGAGTGGATGGTAGGAGTAGGGATGGGACAAATAGTACTTTGTTGTATTTGAACAAATACCAAATAGTTGATGACAGTATTTGTTCAATAACGGATATGAATACAAGTAGTGAATGAAGATGGAAGGTGTGTAGCCTTTGTTATTTTCATTTTTACTTTATTTTCATTTACGACATGTTAATCTGTAATTTAAAATCAAAGTGAAGTAGCGACAGTGAGGTGGTAACGGTCACTGAGCAAAACTGAATTTGGCATTTCATATTTCATAGCTTCAGCTTATGCAAAATTACAGATTATCAGCTTTTTGAGTGCAGGGGCATATTATGGAACAAATAGAGTTGATGGTAAATTAACTTTTCCAAATTAGATTTAAAATTTACCATAGCTGTAGCCGACACAACATAGGGAGGCATATTGTTTCAGAGACTTGCCACTCTGCCAAAAAAAAAATGCTTATGGCTTTTTTTGATTAAAGGTTTTTTTTTTATTTTTGTTTTATTATTATTTGGAGGTAGTGACCCCTATTACATACAGTGCCAGATTTAAACTTGATGTGTAACTTATTCATTAGTTCTTTATTGTTAATGATGTCAAAAATGATCATCACGGCTCTTCTCATTTGTTTTTTATGTGGTGACGTAAGGTTTAATTATGTCAATCTTTCCATCATAAGGTAGATAGCGCATACATTTTGTCACTTTAGTGGTCCTCCATTTAACCCTTTCCAGGCCTTCCATATTTTTCTGGGTATAAGGAACACAGAACTGAGAGTCACAGTCCAGGTGTGGTCTTTCAGATGCTCTGTAAAATAAAGCAGTTACGTTTGAACTTTTGATGTGTATTTCCCTCTTAATACATCCCAGGACCCTACTTGCTCTATCCACAGCTTCCTGACACTGCTGAGTGTGTTTAAAATGTTGCGCACCATTATACCCAAGTCCTTTTCAGTCTCATGGATTTCAAGTAACCTCCTCTGTATGTAGTATAAAGCCTTACTGGTTTACTTCCTAGACACATTGCTGTGCACTTTTCCATAACAAATGTCATGCCCCATTCCTCAGCCCAGTGCCCAGTCAGGTTCAGCTCTCTCTGAATTGCTTTAAGATGCTCATCTGTTGTATAAGGCCCATCGATGTTGGTTCTGTCAGCATATTTTTCAGTTCTACTTTTAATACCATCATTCAAACCAGCAGTGTAAATTTTGAAATAGTATTGGACCCAGCACTGATCCCTGCAGAGACCCGCTGGACACACTGGTCTCTCCCTGTTGGATGCCATTTATACAGACTGTCGCGATACTCGTCGATAGCCATGATATAATCAGCTTCAAAATTTCACTGTTGACTTTAAATTTTTTTAATTTTGTGACTGTTGCTCAGGGAGGAACAAGGTCAAAGGCCTTACTAAAATCCAAAAAGATCACATCCCCTGGGTTACCCACATCCATTCCCCTACTAAACTGATCATATAATCACAGTAGGTCAATGATACAAGCTCTGCCCTTCACAAAGCCATGCTTCTTTGGCTCAAGGGGAGGATGCTTTCATTTTATTAACTGTTTAAGTAGTCTTTAGTATTCCTTCCTTGAAATCCTTTTCTAGAAAACTGTCCCTAATCTCAGTGTAGTCAGAAGGCGTTTAATACTGTGCTTTAGTCCACTTTCTTGACTATCTTATATACCTTGCTCAGAAACATCCAGCTGATTGATGACTGACACACAGGATCCCCATATTCAAGCAATAACTGCTGCCTGTGACTCGTAACACCAGCAGTTGGGACAGCAGTTACAACCCTGGCTTGCCTCTTGGGATATTACATTTTTTTTCACTTCTGTCTTCACCTCCTTGAGCAACAGTGCCGTGGCTTGGTGGTGGTTCGGGGCCTAGATGAATTGAGTCAAGAATCAGTTGCAGCTTCACAGTGTAGTTGGCCTTAAATTTTTTCACAGTGCTTTCACTTTATGATGCTGCCATGTTTACTGATGTAAAAACAGACTACTTTCATCACCCCATGCTCTGTGGCAAATTCCCCTTTCTAGGGACATGGATATGTTGTTCATCCACACTGTCTGGCAGATATCCTTGCCGCTTTAAATCATGCCGGAAGGTCTTCAAGCTGGCTCCTCCCACCCACCCGGGTGGTAAAACTCTCGGCTCCGTCCCATGACGCCAGATCTTCCTTACCGCTTGGAAGCTCAGGTTCCCTCCTTAACGCTCTGCGTATAAGACCGGTTCCTAATTCTTCGGTTTTCCGAATTTAAAAGTTTTTTGCATATAGACTTTGGTCTTCTTTCCCTCGCGGCTGCGATGGACACATCGACTCCTGGTTTTCAGCGGTGCCCTTGCAGGCAGAAGATGTCTCGGACGGATCCGCACTCCATGTGTGTGTACTGTTTAGGCCTTGAGCATGACCCGCAGGCTTGCGACCTGTGCTCTTCCTTCTCAGCCTACGTCCTCGAAGACCGTGCTGCCCGTTTACAACTAGGGCGCCCCGAGAAACGTTTTCCTCCGGTAAAGTCTAAAGAGGCCCGGTCGGTTTTCTGGGCGGCGGGCTCGGCGGATCAGCTAGAGCAGATGATCGCCCTCGAAGAGGAAGCGCGCAGGCGCATCTTCCTCGACCACGGCATTTATCCTGCTCTCCTGAGTTCCTCTTACACAGCTTCCTTTATGAGCTTTTGTCTGTCCCTCTCCACTAGGGAGAGGGACCAACGCTGCTGACCTTCTTCTCGGTCCAAGAAGAAAGACAAGGGTAAGTCTCTTCATCGACGCTCTTGGGAGCGGGAAAGGTCCCTCTCCCTGAGTTGTCAGCCATCGACTTCGGTCGATCATTCGGCTTCGGCCACTGGTCTCACGGTGTCTCCGTCAGGTCAGTTGACCGAGACTCCCGTCGACGCAGTCGAGATCTTTCTTGACCCGTTGGACGGGTTGTCGACCGGCGAAGCCGAAACTCCCCCATCCTCGGTTTCCCCAGTGGGAGTTGAGGATCCCGTGGGCTTGCCAGCGCCTCCGGTTCCAGAGCCCTTGGGTGTTCCCTCCGAGCCGAGGGAGGAGCCGGTTCCACCTGTCCCCTCCCCGCACCGTCCTCGGAAAAGCCGAGGTTCTCGGTCTCGGCCTCAGACTTCTTCGCGGTCCAGCCGATCCCGCCATCATAGGCGGTCTCGGTCTCGGCACCGCGGTAAGCGCGCCGCAGTCATCCTCATCCTCCTCCTCGGATGAGGGGAGGCTTTGACGCAAGTTCGCGACGATTTATACGAGGATTCATGTGGCAACAGTCTTTCTGACCGGGAACAAGCTGATGCCGCCGCCTTTCCCCGCGCCATTAAGTGGCTGTCACCGAGGCGGCGAAACAACCCCCGTTTTACCCGAGGAGCCTGTTATCAGGCCGGTTGTTCGGCCAAAACCATCTGCCCCACTGATTCCGGTGGACCCTCCTCCTCCACAGCCGCGGTCTGCCCTATAGGCTGTCGGTCACCCTCACTCCCGATCGCCCTCGGCAGGTGGAGGGTGGCTCAGGCCCGAGGCAGCTCTTTGCGGACTCTTCTGAGTCCAACGACGATTCCTCCTTTTTCTCCAAGCGAGTGGACTTGGAGTCCTCTGGAGGTCAGTCGCTGGACGACAGCCCTTCGTCCTTCCTGGGTTTGCTCAGACTCATCTCGGAATCCACCGGGATGCAGCTTGAGCCCCTATCCAAGCGGGCCAAGTATCCCCTCACGGAGATATTGGACCGAGGGGATTCCCCTACGGAGGCCTTCTCTGTGGCTGAGGCCATTGTGGGCCCGGCCTTGGAGCTCTGGGCGCCCGCTACCTGCCCTAGCCTTTGGCCAGGATGGCCAGGAAGTGCCGGTCCCACGGTTCCCCTGTCCGGTTTCTGGAACATCCCTCAGCCGAGGGTTGGTTACCGACAGCGTTTTCGTGTGCGGAAGCTCAGGGACGTGGACAAACCTCCCGACAAGGAGTCCAAGAAATTGGACTATGCCGGGCGAAAAGTCTACGCTGCGCCCTCCCTTGGCCTTTGTCAGGCCAGCTCGGCCGTACTGATGGCACATTTTTCTCACGCCTTGTTGGGCTCCCTGGACGAGGTGGTCCCTCATCTCCCGGCTGACCTGCAGACCACGGTTAAGCAGGTGCGGGACCAGGGCAGGGCAGTGGCCAAGCAGCAACTTCAGACTGCTTTGGACATCGGTGATTCATGCGCCAGGTCAGTCGCGGCCGCAGTGGCTATGCGCCGTTGGGCATGGCTGAGGATATCCACCTTCACAGCGGATACCCAGCACAAATTGGTGGATGTCCCCTTCCTGGGGACCGACCTCTTCGGCCCTGGAGTGGAAGGCCACCTCCAGAGGATCGAAAAGTCCAATGCCACCTTGGACTCGGTCTCATCCGCTCAGAGGGACAAGGGCCGCAGACCGCAACCCAAGCCCTTTTGTCCGTCTACACCCCGGCACATCCGGCCCAGCAACACCAGGGCCAGCAGGCTCGCGCTTGGCGTCCCAAACCCAAGCCTGCGGCTTCCTCCTCCAGGAAGCAGGGAGGTAAAGGCCCAGGTGGTCCCTCGGCCGGTCCCTCCTCCAAGCCTGCACAGTGACGGGTTGGGGGGTATCGCCCCCAGCACCGTCATCTTACCCCAGGTTCCCCGTGAAGGGGACGGCATACTTCCTTTCCGCCTGGTCTGCTATTACCACAGACAGGTGGGTGTTGAAGGTGGTAGGAAAGGGCCTGCCTCTGGAGTTCGAGCAGGCCCCGCCCTTCAGAAACCGTCGCACTCGGGGAGCCTCAGTCGAAGCCTCGCTGTCAGCTCGCCGAGCCGACACCGCTGTCCTCCTCGAGAAGGAGGTGATAAGAGAGGTGGCGGACCCTCCTCAAAACGGGTTCGTGTCCAGGTACTTCCTGGTTCCAAAACAGACGGGGCTGGCGCCCCAATCTCGACCTACACGACCTAAACAAGTTCCTAAGGTCTCGAACCTTCAGGATGGTCACTCTGGCTCAGATAATACCATCCTTGGAACACGGTGTGTGGTTCTGCTCTCTGGACCTACAGGACACGTTCTTTCACGTCCCTATCCGTCCGTCCCATCAAAGGTTCTTTCGCTTTCGAGCGGAGGGATCCCTTTTCGAGTTCCAAGCCATGCCTTTCAGCTTATCTCCAGCTCCCAGGGTCTTCACCAAATGCATGGCAGTGGTGACAGCATTCCTGCGGCACCCGGGGTCGGTGTACCCTTACCTGGACGAGTGGCTGATAGCAGCCTCCTCCAGCAGGGAGGTGGAAGCGGTCCAGAGATCTGGCCCTCAGGTTTGCTCTCGAGTTGGCCTTCTCATCAACAAGGCCAAGTCAGAACTCGAGCGAAGCAGGTGATCCTGTTCATAGGGCAGGCTCGACTCTCTTGAGCCAGAGCACGACTCCGGCAGACAGGGCCGAGTTCTTACCTCCTTTGCCCAGTCATTTCTGGTTGGGCAATCGCGCCCTGCCCGGGACTTCCTGCGCCTTCTGGGTCTCATGGCGGCCTGTACCAGCGTGGTCCGTTGGGCCCACTGGCACATGCGCCCCCTTCAGTGGGGACTGGCCGGCCAGTGGTCACAACGCTGCGATCCTTTGGACCAGCTAATGATAGTGACCCAGGAGATGTGGAATGCTCTCCAGTGGTGGACCGTTCCATTCCATTTGCAGGAGGGCATCCCGTTTGTCCGCCCCGAGCTGACGGTCTCTCTATCGACCGATGCCTCTCTGATGGGTTGGGTGCCCATCTGGGGAACACGAGTGCAGGCCTCTGGTCCCCTGCTAGAGTCCGATGCCACATCAACCTGCTGGAGCTCCGGCGGTCTGCCTAGCTCTCACCGCCTTTGCTCCATTTCTCGGGGTCAAGTGGTCGGTCAGACGGACAATACCGCGACCATGTACTACCTGAACCGCCAGGGCGGGGCGCGCTCCATGCTTCTATGCAAGAAGCTCTTGCGCATTTGGTCACTCGTGCACAGCCTGGGCGGATCTCCTAGCCATTCATGTGGCAGGGCCTCCAACACCCTGGCCCGATGCCTGGGCCGGATAGGGCTGCATCTCACTGAATGGTCTCTCCTGCCGGAGGTAGTACAGATCTATTCTCCCACTGGGGCACACCTCAGGTGGACCTGTTTGCCTCCGGGAGAAGTGAAGCTGAGGCTGTTTCATGCCCCCCCCTCAGCAGGGGCTCGCTGCAGGGGGATGCCTTCTCGAGGCTGTGGACCCCGGGCCTCTTCTACGCCTTTCCCCATTTCCCTTGATTCACAAGGTGCTTCTCAAAGCAAGGAGGGACAAGGCGCAGGTGATCCTGATAGCCCCAGACTGGCCCGCGCAGTTCTGGTACCCAGATCTCCTCAGCCTCAGCTCCAGGCTCCGAGGCAGCTTCCAGCTCGCCCGGACCTGCTTTCAGTCAATCAGGGAAGGTGTTCCATCCGGACCTTCAATCCCTGCACCTGATGGCCTGGTTCTTGGCTGGCTAGGTTCCAGGCCTTGGGTCTTTCCAACGAGGTCCTCACTGTTGTTGGGGCGTCCCGTGAGTCGACCAGAAAATGCTCGCCTTCAAATGGAAGAGATTCTCCATTTGGTGTCAGGGCAAGGGCTTGGACCCTTCTTCCTGTTCTGTGGCAAGCATTTTGGACTATTTATGGTCCTTTCTAGTCAAGGTTAGTCGGCGACCCTAAAGGTGCACCTGGCAGCCATCTCTGCTTACCGGCGCGGGCCCGGAAGCAGTCGATGGCGCAGGAAAGGTGGTGGCCGCTTTCAAAGGCCTTGATCACATCTCCTCCGGTCGCGAGAACCTCCACCTCCATGGGATTTACTGCTGGTACTTGGCAAAGCTCATGGGCAAGCCATTCGAACCAATGCACAGGTATCTCTCTCACCTGTGGCGTGAAGACCGCCTTCTTGGTGGCTATCACGTCAGCCAGAAGGATGGGAGAACTCCAGGCGCTCTGCATTGAGTCTCCTTACCTGGTCTTCCACAGGGACAAGGTTGTCCCTCGCCCACCCAAAATTCCTTCCGAAGGTGGTGTCGAGTTTCACCTTAACCAGGTGTTGACTCTGCGGTGTTCTCCCCAATCACACCTCGGAGGCGAATACAAGGCTCCATACTCTGGACCCTAGAAGGGCTCGCTTATTATAAGGGAGCGCACGGCTGAAATTGGGAGAGGTTTGCCAGCTGTTTGTCACTCACGCCTGAAGCCGCACCTGGCAGACCTGCAGCCAAGCGGACGATAGGCAGGTGGGTCACCTCCTGCATAGATCACTGCTATAAGTTGGCGGGCATGGAGCCTCCCAGAGGATAAGAGCTCATTCTACCCGTCATACTGCTGCATCGGTGGCTGCTTCCAGGGACGTCCCTATCTAGGAAATCTGCAGGGCTGCTACCTGGAAGTCAGCACACACCTTTATTACCCATTGCCACATCGACCTTGAGTCACGCCGGGATGCTGGTTTGGGGCCTCGGTTCTCCAGTCCTTATTTCCCAAGTAAGTACTGGGGTGTCTTTGCCTCCCTCCTCCCCGGAGAACTGCTAGGAGTCTGCCAATAATGTGGATGAACAACATATCCATGTCTCCTAGAAATACAGGTTACCACCTGTAACAGGGAGTTCTAGAAATGGTATATGTTGTTCATCCACACGACTCACCCACCTCCGCTCGGAATGCACAACCTGAGCTTCCAGCGGGCCAGATCTGGCATCATGGGGATGGAGCCAGAGTTTTACCACCCGGGTGGGTGGGAGGAGCCAGCTTGAAGACCTTCCGGCAAGATTTGCGGCAAGGAACCTGCCAATAAGTTGTGGATGAACAGCATGACCATTCCTAGAACTCCTGTTACAGGTGAGTAACCTGTATTCCTCACCTGTAACAGGAGTTCTAGGAATGGCACCATCCACACCCACCCACCCGGAATCTCCCCGCTCGGGATGCACAACCTGAGTTTCCAGCTGGCCAGATCTGGTGTCATGGGGCGGAGCCGAGTTTTACCACCCGGGTGGGTGGGAGGAGCCAGCTTGAAGACCTTCCGGCAAGATTTAAAGCGGCAAGGATACCTGCCAGACAGTGTGGATGAACAACATATACCATTCCTAGAACTCCTGTTACAGGTGAGTAACCTGTATTTCTCATTCATCACCCCATGCTCTGTGGCAAATTCCCCTTTCTCATTCATCACCCCGTGTTCTGTGGCAAATTCATCTATCTCATTCATCACCCCATGCTCTGTGGCAAATTCATCTATCTCATTCATCACCCCATGCTCTGTGGCAAATTCCCCTTTCTCTTTCATCACCCCATGCTCTGTGGCAAATTTCCCTATCTCATTCATCACCTCATGCTCTGTGGCAAATTGACCTATCTCTTTCATCACCCCGTGCTCTGTGGCAAATTTCTCTATCTCATTCATCACCCCATGCTCTGTGGCAAATTCCCGTTTCTCATTTATCCCCCCATGCTCTGTGGTAAATTCAGAGTCTCTGCACCTCAGGACAAACTCTCGTCCGAGTTCCTAAAACTAGGACCAAAGCTGGGTCCAGGTCCTTCGCGTCCACAGCCCCTTCCAACTGGAATAACCTCCCACTTGTGGTACGGAAGGCAGGATCTGGCTCCTGCTTCCGGTCCAAACTTAAAGCACACTTGCTCGAAAGGAGTACCTGCCAAATGCCAGGACTCGACCACATGTTCTCCCCCCCTTCTTAGGAAGGTGAGATTTATTGTTTCCCATACCCCCATCCATCTAAACCCTTAGGAAGGTATCCTGAATCTCGGCAACTTAGCCACTATTGTGTGCACTCCTAAGAACTACATGATTTGTGCTTGCAAAATGTTTGAATATATCCAACTCAAGATGTCCCACTGACTGTATTGTTCCCTCACCTTCTACCTGAATGTATTCCTATGGCATTTAACTGTCTACCATTATGATATTTTCAATTTGTACTGTTCTGCTTACCTGTATGTTACTTTTTTCCCCAGTGCGCCCCTGAAAAAGACCTTGAGGCCAGTGGGCTTAGCCGGTCAACAAAATTCAATAAATAAATAAATGCTCTGTGCAAATTCCCCTTTCTCATTCATCACCTCATGCTCTATGGCAAATTCACCTTTGTCTTTCATCACCCCATGCTCTGTGGCAAATTTCCCTGTCTCATTCATCACCCCATGCTCTGTGGCAAATTCACCTTTCTCTTTCACTACCCCATGCTCTGTGGCAAATTTCCTATCTCATTCATCACCCCATGCTCTGTGGCAAATTTCCCCTTTCTCATTCATCACCCCATGCTCTGTGGAAATTCCCTTATCTCATGCATCACCCCATGCTCTGTGGCAAATTCCCTTATCTCATTCATCACCCCATGCTCTGTGGCAAATTTCTCTATCTCATTCATCACCCCATGCTCTGTGGCAAATTTCCCTATCTCATTCATCACCCCATGCTCTGTGGCAAATTCCCTTATCTCATTCATCACCCCATGCTCTGTGGCAAATATTCCTTCTCATTCATCACCCCATGCTCTGTGGCAAATTCCCTTATCTCATTCATCACCCCATGCTCTGTGGCAAATTCCCTATCTCATTCATCACCCCATGCCCTGTGGCAAATTCCCTTATCTCATTCATCACCCCATGCTCTGTGGCAAATTCCCTTTTCTCATTCATCACCCCATGCTCTGTGGCAAATTTCTCTATCTCATTCATCACCCCATGCTCTGTGGCAAATTTCTCTATCTCATTCATCACCCCATGCTCTGTGGCAAATTTCCCTATCTCATTCATCACCCCATGCTCTGTGGCAAATTCCCCTATCTCATTCATCACCCCATGCTCTGTGGCAAATTTCCTTTCTCATTCATCACCCCATGCTCTGTGGCAATTCCTTATCTCATTCATCACCCCATGCTCTGTGGCAATTCCCTGTCTCATTCATCACCCCATGCTCTGTGGCAAATTCCCCTGTCTCATTCATCACCCCATGCTCTGTGGCAAATCCCCCTGTCTCATTCATAACCCCATGCTCTGTGGCAAATTCCCCTTTCTCATTCATCACCCCATGCTCTGTGGCAAATTCCACTGTCTCATTTATCACCCCATGCTCTGTGGCAAATTCCCCTTTCTCATTCATCACCCCATGCTCTGTGGCAAATTCCCCTGTCTCATTCATCACCCCATGCTCTGTGGCAAATTCCCTTATCTCATTCATCACCCCATGCTCTGTGGCAAATTCCCCTGTCTCATTCATCACCCCATGCTCTGTGGCAAATTCCCCTGTCTCATTCATCACCCCATGCTCTGTGGCAAATTCCCCTGTCTCATTCATCACCCCATGCTCTGTGGCAAATTCCCTATCTCATTCATCACCCCATGCTCTGTGGCAAATTCACTATCTCATTCATCACCCCATGCTCTGTGGCAAATTCCCCTGTCTCATTCATCACCCCATGCTCTGTGGCAAATTCCCCTGTCTCATTCATCACCCCATGCTCTGTGGCAAATTTCTCTATCTCATTCATCATCCCATGCTCTGTGGCAAATTCCCTATCTCATTCATCACCCCATGCTCTGTGGCAAATTCCCCTATCTCATTCATCACCCCATGCTCTGTGGCAAATTTCTCTATCTCATTCATCACCCCATGCTCTGTGACAAATTTCTCTATCTCATTCATCACCCCATGCTCTGTGGCAAATTTCCCTATCTCATTCATCACCCCATGCTCTGTGGCAAATTCCCTTATCTCATTCATCACCCCATGCTCTGTGGCAAATTTCCCTTTCTCATTCATCACCCCATGCTCTGTGGCAATTCCCTGTCTCATTCATCACCCCCATGCTCTGTGGCAAATCCCCTGTCTCATTCATCACCCCATGCTCTGTGGCAAATTCCCCTTTCTCATTCATCACCCCATGCTCTGTGGCAAATTCACTTCTCATTTATCACCCCATGCTCTGTGGCAAATTCCCCTTTCTCATTCATCACCCCATGCTCTGGCAAATTCCCTGTCTCATTCATCACCCCATGCTCTGTGGCAATTCTCTATCTCATTCATCACCCCATGCTCTGTGGCAAATTTCCTATCTCATTCATCACCCCATGCTCTGTGGCAAATTCCCTTATCTCATTCATCACCCCATGCTCTGTGGCAAATTCCCTTATCTCATTCATCACCCCATGCTCTGTGGCAAATTCCCTTATCTCATTCATCACCCCATGCTCTGTGGCAAATTCCCCTGTCTCATTCATCACCCCATGCTCTGTGGCAAATTCCCCTGTCTCATTCATCACCCCATGCTCTGTGGCAAATCCCCTGTCTCATTCATAACCCCATGCTCTGTGGCAAATTCCCCTTTCTCATTCATCACCCCATGCTCTGTGGCAAATTCCCTGTCTCATTCATCACCCCATGCTCTGTGGCAAATTCCCTTTCTCATTCATCACCCCATGCTCTGTGGCAAATTCCCTCTCATTCATCACCCCATGCTCTGTGGCAAATTCCCTTATCTCATTCATCACCCCATGCTCTGTGGCAAATTTCTCTATCTCATTCATCACCCCATGCTCTGTGGAAATTCCCTGTCTCATTCATCACCCCATGCTCTGTGGCAATTCCCTGTCTCATTCATCACCCCATGCTCTGTGGCAAATTCCCTGTCTCATTCATAACCCCATGCTCTTGTTAGATTCCCTGTCTCATTCATCACCCCATGCTCTGTGGCAATTCCCTTGTCTCATTCATCACCCCATGCTCTGTGAAATTTCTGTCTCATTCATCACCCATGCTCTGTGCAAATTCCCTTTCTCATTCATCACCCCATGCTCTGTAGGCAAATTCCCTTATCTCATTCATCACCCCATGCTCTGTGGCGAATTCCTTATCTCATTCATCACCCCATGCTCTGTGGAAATTCCCTTCTCATTCATCACCCCATGCTCTGTGGCAAATTCCCTATCTCATTCATCACCCCATGCTCTGTGGCAAATTCCCTATCTCATTCATCACCCATGCTCTGTGGCAAATTCCTCTGTCTCATTCATAACCCCATGCTCTGTGTAAATTCCCTTTCTCATTCATCACCCATGCTCTGTAGCAAATTCCCTGTCTCATTCATCACCCCATGCTCTGTAGCAAATTCCCTTTCTCATTCATCACCCCATGCTCTGTGGCAATTCCTTATCTCATTCATCACCCTCATGCTCTGTGGCAATTCCTATCTCATTCATCACCCCATGCTCTGTGGCAAATTCCTTATCTCATTCATCACCCCATGCTCTGTGGCAAATTCCTTATCTCATTCATCACCCCATGCTCTGTGTCAATTCTCTATCTCATTCATCACCCATGCTCTGTATGGCAATTCCCTGTCTCATTCATCACCCCATGCTCTTGGCAATTCCTTATCTCATTCATCACCCCATGCTCTGTGGCAATTCCCTTATCTCATTCATCACCCCATGCTCTGTGGCAATTCCCTTTCTCATTCATCACCCCATGCTCTGTGGCAAATTCCCTGTCATTCATCACCCCATGCTCTGTGGCAAATTCTTATCTCATTCATCACCCCATGCTCTGTGGCAAATTCCTTATCTCATTCATCACCCCATGCTCTGTGGCAATTTCCTATCTCATTCATCACCCCATGCTCTGTGGCAATTTCTCTATCTCATTCATCATCCCATGCTCTGTGTAAATTCTCTGTCTCATTCATCACCCCATGCTCTGTGGCAAATTCCTCTGTCTCATTCATCACCCCATGCTCTGTGCAAATTCTCTATCATTCATCACCCCATGCTCTGTGGCAAATTTCCTATCTCATTCATCACCCCATGCTCTGTGGCAAATTCCTATCTCATTCATAACCCCATGCTCTGTGAAATTCCCTTATCTCATTCATCACCCCATGCTCTGTGGCAAATTCCCCTGTCTCATTCATAACCCCATGCTCTGTGGCAAATTCCCCTTTCTCATTCATCACCCCATGCTCTGTGGCAAATTCCCGTCTCATTCATCACCCCATGCTCTGTGGCAAATTTCTCTATCTCATTCATCATCCCATGCTCTGTGGCAAATTTCCATCTCATTCATCACCCCATGCTCTGTGATAAATTCCCTATCTCATTCATCACCCCATGCTCTGTGGAATTTCCTATCTCATTCATCACCCCATGCTCTGTGGCAAATTCCCCTGTCTCATTCATCACCCCATGCTCTGTGGCAAATTCCCCTGTCTCATTCATAACCCCATGCTCTGTGGCAAATCCCCTTCTCATTCATCACCCCATGCTCTGTGGCAAAAAATTCCCCTGTCTCATTCATCACCCCATGCTCTGTGGCAAATTCCCTTATCTCATTCATCACCCCATGCTCTGTGGCAAATTTCCCTGTCTCATTCATCACCCCATGCTCTGTGGCAAATTCCCCTTTCTTATTCATCACCCCATGCTCTGTGGCAAATTCCCTTATCTCATTCATCACCCCATGCTCTGTGGCAAATTTCCCCTTTCTCATTCATCACCCCATGCTCTGTGGCAAATTCCCTTATCTCATTCATCACCCCATGCTCTGTGGCAAATTCCCCTGTCTCATTCATCACCCCATGCTCTGTGGCAAATTCCCTGTCTCATTCATCACCCCATGCTCTGTGGCAAATCCTTGTCTCATTCATAACCCCATGCTCTGTGGCAAATTCCCCTTTCTCATTCATCACCCCATGCTCTGTGGCAAATTCCACTGTCTCATTTATCACCCCATGCTCTGTGGCAAATTCCCCTTTCTCATTCATCACCCCATGCTCTGTGGCAAATTCCCCTGTCTCATTCATCACCCCATGCTCTGTGGCAAATTCCCTTTTCTAGGGACATGGATATGTTGTTCATCCACACTCATTGGCAGGTATCCTTGCCGCTTTAAATCTTGCCGGAAGGTCTTCAAGCTTACTCCTCCCACCCACCCGGGTGGTATAACTCTCGGCTCCGCCCCATGACGCCAGATCTTCCTTACCGCTTGGAAGCTCAGGTTTCCTCCTTAACGCCCGGCGCTTGTGACTGTTCCTATTTCTCCGCTTAGCGATTTAAAAATAAATTTTGCAAAAGACTTCAGTCTTCTATCCCTCGCGCCATGGACGGACAAATCGACTTCGGATTTCGGAGATGCCCATGCGGCAGAAGATGTCCGGGCGGATCCACACCCCATGTATCTACTGCTTAGGCCTTGAGCACGACCGCCGGGCTTCGACCTGTGCTCATCTTTCTCGACCTCGTCCCTCGAAGACAAATGCTGCCCGATTACCAACTGGGCGTCGAGCGTTTCCTGCGGTGAAGTCCAAGGAGGCCGGTTGGCGGAACCATGTGGGCGCGGGTTCTCGGCGGATCAGCTCGAGCGGATGGTCGCCTCGAAGAGGAGGGCGGCGCTGGGTCAGACCTTCCTTCGCCGCGGCATTTATCCCGCCTCTCCGGGATCTTCCTACAGGCTTCTTTTAAAGACTTTTGTCTGTCCCTCTCCACCTAAAGGAGAAGGGCCTCGTCTGCTGGACCTTATTCTCGGTCCAAAAGGGGACAGGGTAAGTCCTCCTCGGCGCTCTTGGGAGGCGGAAGATCCCTCTCCCGGACATCGACCGTCGGGCCGGTCGACCGCTCGGGCCGACCACTGGCCTCACGGTGTCCCCATCCGGTCAGTTGACCGAGACTCCCACCGATGAAGTCGCAGATTTTCTCGACCCATTAGACGAACTGTCGCCTTTAGCAGCCGAATTCCCTCCCAGTTCCCCGGGAGGTTGAGATCGATGGGCTCGCCTGTGCCTCGGTTCGGGCCCTCGGATGACCATCCGGGCCGGAAAGTGCGGTTCGGCCGACAACTCCCGCGCGACCTCGGAAATTCGGGACTCTCGATCTCGGTCTCCGGACCCTCTTTGCGGTCCAGCGATCCACATCGCGTCATAGGCGGTCCGGTCTCGACACCGGCGATGGCGAGCGCCCGCTAATCCTCCTCTCCTCGGATGAGGCAAGCGGCGTAAATCACGTCGGCGATACGAGACCTTATGTTTGCAACAGCTCCTCTGGCAGGGGAATAAGCCCGACCTGCTCGCCTGCCCGGCCATTAAGTAACTGTCACGGGCAACCCGGACAAGCCTCTCGACTTATCCGAGGCCTATACCCAGGCACGGTTGTTGGGCCCAAAACCAGACTGCTCCACGATTCCGGTGGAACCTCCGCCTCCACAGCCACCAATTGGGGCTCCGACAAGAGATTCTCGGTTGGCTAAGGGTCTACCCCGCAAGCTGTCGATTACCCTCACTCCCGGCGACCTCGGCAGGTGAAGGTAGCTCAGAGCCCAGAGCAGCTCTGAGGACTCTTCCAGTCCGAAGATAATTCCTCCTTATTCTCCAGCGACGGACTTGGAGTCTTCAGAAGGTCAGTCAATGAGCGATAGCCGTCGTCCTTCCTAGGACTTCTTAAAACCATCCTCGGAGTCACGGGATGGAGCTGAACTAATTTCAAGCGAGCCAGGTATCCCTCATGGAAATTCTGGACGAGGATTCTCCGACGGAGGCCTTTCCAGTGGCGGCCATGAGTGGGTCCGGCACTGGAGCTTTGGCAGCGCCCTGCTTCCTGCCCTGCGCCTTCAGCAGGATGGCCAGGAAAGTATCACAGTCCTACGGTTCCCTGTCTGGTTTTGAACACCCTCTGCTGAGGATTTGGTTACCGACAAGCGTTTTCCGGCGCCCATGCGCCAGGGATATGGACAAACCTCCTGACAAAGTCCAAGATGGACTATGTCGGGCGAAAAGTCTCCTGTCATCCTCTCACCGGCCGTCAGGCCAGTTGGCCCGTCCTGCAGCGGCACATTTTCTCGCGCACTGCTTGGGCTCCTGGATGGTCATCCCTCATCTTCCCGCCCGATCTGCAGAACTACGGTTAAGCAGAGTGCGGGACCAAGGCGAGCAGTGGCTGAACAGCAACTCCAGACTGCTTTGGATAGGGCTCATGTGGCGCGCAGATCGGTGGCGGCTTCGCAGTGGCTGTCGTCGGCGAGCAGCTGAGGATATCCACCTTTACGCCCGGATACCCACTGAGTTGGCGGATATTCCCTTTTGGGGACTGACCTCTTGACCCTGGGGTGGAAGGTCACCTGCGGATCGAGAGTCCAATACCACCGCCAGACTCGGTCTCTTCCGCTCAGGACAAGGCACTTGAAACCACAGCCCTAAGCCCTTTCGTCCTTCTGTGCTTTGACGGCCTTGACCCAGCAACGTCAAGGGCAGCAGGCTCGAGCAGCATCCCAAACCCAGCCGCCGGCTACTCTAACAGGCAGGAGGAAGAAAGGGCCAGGAGGTTCCGTCGGTCCTCCTCCAAGCCTGCCCAGTAGCGGGCGAAAGTGTATCGCCCCATCCCGTCCTACCCTAGGTCCCCAGTAGAGGCAGCTCCAGCGCTTCGTTCCGCCTGGTCCGCTGTTACCACCGGACAGGTGGGTCTTAGGAAGGGTGGTGAGAAGAAGCCTGCCTCTGGGTCGAGCAGGCACCACCCTTCAGGCCGTCGCCCTCGAGGCCCGGGATCCAGCCTCACTGGCGGCTCGTCGAGCGCCGCGGCTCTCCTCCTCCAGAAGGAGGTGGTAAGAGAGGTGGTGGTCCCTCCTTCCAGACCCAGGGTTTGTGTCCGGTAGCTTCCTGGTTCGAAGCGGACGGGGCTGGCGCCCCATTCTCGACCTACAGACTAAACAAGTTCCTAAGGTCCTGAACCTTCAGGATGGTCACTCTGGCTCAGATAATTACCATCGCGTGGAGCGCGGCGTGTAGTTCTGCTCTCTGAAGCTTGCGGGCCGCGTTTTCCGTCCTATCCAGTCCGTCTCACAGAAAGATTCGCCACTTCGGCGGAAGGATCCCTCTTGAGTTCAAGCCACTGCCCTTGGCTTGTCTCCAACTCCAGGGTCTTCACCAAATACATGGCAGTGGTGACAGCATTCCTCCGGCCCGCGGTCCCAGTGTAGCCACCTGGACGACTGGCTGATAGCAGCTTCCCTCAGGAAGGAGGCGGAGTGGTCAGAGATCTGGCCCTCAGGTCTGCCTCTCAACTGGGCCTCCTTATCAATGAGGCCAAGTCGAGACTTCGAGCGAAGCAGGTGATTCTATTCACCAGGCGCAGCTCGACTCTCTCGAGCCAGGCGCGGCTCCGGCCCGGACAGGGCCGAGGTTCTTTCCTCCTTTGCCCGATCATTTCTGGTTGGGCAATTAGCCCCTACGCCGGGACTTCCTCGCCTCCTGGGTCTCATGGCGGCCTGCACCGTGGTCCGTTGGCCCGCTGGAACATCGTCCCTTCAGTGGGGACTGGCCAGCCAGTGGTCTGGCACTGCGATCCCTTGAGACCAGCTTGTAGCCGGTGACACAGGGATGTGGAGCGCTCTCCAGTGGTGGACCGTTCAGATCATTTGCAGGAGGCATCCCGTTAAATCCGCCCGAGCGGCGGTCTCTCTATCGACCGATGCCTCTCTGATGGGTTGGGGTGCCCATCTGGGGAACCGAACTCATGGCCTCTGGTCCCATTGAGTCGATGCCACATCAGCCTGCTGGAGCTCGAGCGGTCCGCCCTAGCTCACGCCTTTGCTCCGTTCCTCCGAGGTCAAGTGGTCCGAGTCAGGCGGACAATACCACGACCATGTACTATCTAAACCGCCAGGCGGGGCCGCGCTCCGTAGCTTATGCAAGGAAGCCCTCGCGTTTGGTCACTCGTGCGCCAGCCTGGACCGGATCTCATAGCCATTCCACGTGGCAGACCTCCAACACCCTGGCGATGCCCTGAGCGGATAGGGCTGCATCCCGCAGTGGTCTCTACGCGGAGTAGTACAGCATCTGTTCTCACTGGGCACACCTCAGGTGGACCTGTTTTGCCTCCATGGAGAGCCGTGACTGAGTCTGTTCATGCCCGCCCCCTCAGCAGGGCTGAGCTGCAGGATGCCTTCTCGAGCAATGGACCCCGAGCCTCTTCCCTTCCCCATTTCCCTTGATCACAGAACACTTCTCTCAGGCGAGGAGGGACAAGCGCAGGTATTCTATTAGCCCCAGACTGGCCTGCGCCAGTTCTGGTACTTTCTCATTCATCACCCCATGCTCTGTGGCAATTTCCTTTCTCATTCATCACCCCACTGCTCTGTGTAAATTTCTATCCATTTCATCACCCCATGCTCTGTGGCAATTCCTCTTATTCATTCCATCACCCTATGCTCTGTGGCAATTCTCTTATCTCATTCATCACCCCATGCTCTGGCAAATTCCCTGTCTCATTCATCACCCCATGCTCTGTAGGCAAATTCCTGTCTCATTCATCACCCATGCTCTGTGGCAAATTCCCTGTCTCATTCTATCACCCCATGCTCTGTGTGGCAATTCCCTGTCTCATTCATCACCCCATGCTCTGTGGCAAATTCCCTGTCTCATTCATCACCCCATGCTCTGTGGCAATTCCCTGTCTCATTCATCACCCCACAGCTCTGTGGCAATTCTCTATCTCATCTATCATCTCCATGCTCTGTGGCAAATTTCTGTCTCATTCATCACCCCATGCTCTGTGGCAAATTTCTGTCTCATTCATCACCCCATGCTCTGTGGCAACCTTTCTATCTCATTCATCATCCCATGCTCTGTGGCTTATTTCTTTCTCATTCATCACCCCATGCTCTGTGGCAAATTCCCCTGTTCCATTTATCACCCCATGCTCTGTGGCAATCTCTGTCTCATTCATCATCCCATGCTCTGTGGCAAATTCCTCTGTCTCATTCATCACCCCATGCTCTGTGTGGCAAATCCCCTGTCTCATTCATCACCCCATGCTCTGTGGCAAATTCCCCTGTCTCATTCATCACCCCATGCTCTGTGGCAAATTCCTCTTTCTCATTCATCACCCCATGCTCTGTGGCAAATTCCCCTTTCTCATTCATCACCCCATGCTCTGTGGCAAATTCCCTTATCTCATTCATACTTCATGCTCTGGCAAATTCCCTTATCTCATTCATCACCCCATGCTCTGTGGCAAATTCCCTTGTCTCTCATTTCTCTATCACTCCCATGCTTTGTAGGGAAATTCCCTGTCTCATTCATCACCCCATGTTTGTGGTAAATTCTCTGTCTCATTCATCACCCCATGCTCTGTGGCGAACTTCTTTTCATTCATCATCCCATGCTCTTGTGGCAAATTCCCTTTCTCATTCATCACCCCATGCTCTTGTATATCCCTGTCTCATTCATCACCCCATGCTCTGTGGCAATTCTCTTTCTCATTCATCACCCCATGCTCTGTGGCAAATTCCCTTGTCTCATTCATCACCCCATGCTCTGTGGTACCCCTTCTCATTTCATCACCCCATGCTCTGTGGCAAATTCCTTATCTCATTCATCACCCCATGCTCTTGTGGCAATTTCTTATCTCATTCATCACCCCATGCTCTGTGGCAAATTTCCTGTCTCTCATTCATCACCCCATGCTCTGTGGCAAATTCTTTATCTCATTCATCACCCCATGCTCTGTGGCAAATTCCTTATCTCATTCATCACCCCATGCTCTGTGGCAATTTCTATCTCATTCATCACCCATGCTCTGTGGCAATTCCCTCTGTCTCATTCTTATCACCCCATGCTCTGTGGCAAATTCCCTTATCTCTCATTCATCACCCCATGCTCTGTGGCAAATTCCTTTATCTCATTCATCACCCCATGCTCTGTGGGCAATTCTTGTCTCATTCATCACCTCATGCTCTATGTCTAATTTCTATCTCATTCATCATCCCATGCTCTGTGGCAATTTCTCTATCTCATTCATCACCCCATGCTCTGTGGTAATTTCCTGTCTCATTCATCACCCCATGCTCTGTGGCAATTTCTTCTATCTCATTCATCACCCCATGCTCTGTGGCAATTTCCCTATCTTATTTCATCACCCCATGCTCTGTGGCAAGTTTCTCTTGTCTCATTCATCACCCATGCTCTGTGGCAAATTTCTGTCTCATTCATCACCCCATGCTCTGTGGCAATTTCCTATCTCATTCATCACCCCATGCTCTGTGGCAATTTCCCTTTCTCATTCATCACCCCATGCTCTGTGGCAAATTCTGCCTCATTCATCACCCTCCTATGCTCTGTGGCAAATTTCTTATCTCATTCATCATCCCATGCTCTTTGGCAATTTTCTGTCTCATTCATCATCCCATGCTCTGTGGCAAATTCCCCTGTCTCATTCATCACCCCATGCTCTGTGGCAAATTCCCCTGTCTCATTCATCACCCCATGCTGTGGCAATTTCTCTATCTCATTCATCACCCCATGCTCTGTGGCACATTCCTTTCTCATTCATCACCCATGCTCTGTGGCAAAATTCCCTGTCTCATTTCATCATCACCCCATGCTCTGTGGCAAATTTCCTGTCTCATTCATCACCCCATGCTCTGTGGCAAATTTCCTTTCTCATTCATCACCCCATGCTCTGTAGGCAATTTCCCTTTCTCATTCATCACCCCATGCTCTGTGCAATTTCTGTCTCATTCATCACCCCATGCTCTGTGGCAACTTCCTTATCTCATTCATCACCCCATGCTCTGTGGCAAATTCCCCTGTCTCATTCATCACCCCATGCTCTGTGGCAAATTCCCCTGTCTCATTCATCACCCCATGCTCTGGTGCAAATTCCCTGTCTCATTCATCACCCATGCTCTGTGGCAAATTCCCCTGTCTCATTCATCACCCCATGCTCTGTGGCAAATTCCCTTCTCATTCATCACCCCATGCTCTGTGCAAATTCCTCTGTCTCATTTCATCACTCCCATGCTCTGTGGCAAATCCCCTGTCTCATTCATCACCCCATGCTCTGTGGCACCTTCCCTGTCTCATTCATCACCCCATGCTCTGTGGCAAATTTCCCTATCTCATCCATCACCCCATGCTCTGTGGCAATTCCTGTCTCATCCATCACCCCATGCTCTGTGGCAAATTCCTGTCTCATTCATCACCCCATGCTCTGTGGCAAATTCCCCTGTCTCATTCATAACCCCATGCTCTGTGGCAAATTCCCCTGTCTCATTCATCACCCCATGCTCTGTGGCAAATTCCCCTGTCTCATTCATCACCCCATGCTCTGTGGCAAATTCCACTGTCTCATTCATCACCCCATGCTCTGTGGCAAATTCCCTGTCTCATTCATCACCCCATGCTCTGTGAAGTACCTTTATCCATTCATCATCCCATGCTCTGTGGTAAATTTCCTATCTCATTCATCACCCCATGCTCTGTGGCAAATTTCCTATCTCATCTCATCACCCCATGCTCTGTGGCAAATTTCTCTATCATTCATCACCCCATGCTCTGTGGCAAATTTCTCTTTTCTCATTCATCATCCCATGCTCTGTGGCAAATTTCTATCTCATTCATCACCCCATGCTCTGTGGCAAATTCCTTATCTCATTCATCACCCATGCTCTGTGGCAAATTCCCTTTCTCATTCATCACCCCATGCTCTGTGGCAAATTCCCCTGTCTCATTCATCACCCATGCTCTGTAGGCAAATTCCCCTATCTCATTCATCACCCCATGCTCTGTGGCAAATTCCCTTATCTCATTCATCACCCCATGCTCTGTGGCAAATTCCTTGTCTCATTCATCACCCCATGCTCTGTGGCAAATTCCCCTGTCTCATTCATCACCCCATGCTCTGTGGCAAATTCCCCTGTCTCATTCATCACCCCATGCTCTGTGGCAAATTCCCTTATCTCATTCATCACCCTCATGCTCTGTGGCAAATTCCCTGTCTCATTCATCACCCCATGCTCTGTGGCAAATTCTCTATCTCATTCATCACCCCATGCTCTGTGGCAATTCCCTTCTCATTCATCACCCCATGCTCTGTGGCAATTCTTATCTCATTCATCACCCCATGCTCTGTGGCAAATTCCTCTGTCTCATTCATCACCCCATGCTCTGTGGCAAATTCCCTTATCTCATTCATCACCCCATGCTCTGTGGCAAATTCCCTTATCTCATTCATCACCCCATGCTCTGTGGCAAATTCCCCTATCTCATTCATCACCCCATGCTCTGTGGCAAATTCCCCTGTCTCATTCATCACCCCATGCTCTGTGGCAAATTCCCTTATCTCATTCATCACCCCATGCTCTGTGGCAAATTCCCCTTTCTCATTCATCACCCCATGCTCTGTGGCAAATTCCCCTGTCTCATTCATCACCCCATGCTCTGTGGCAAATTCCCTTTCTCATTCATCATCCCATGCTCTGTGGCAAATTCCACTGTCTCATTTATCACCCCATGCTCTGTGGCAAATTCCCCTTTCTCATTCATCACCCCATGCTCTGTAGCAAATTTCTGTTCTCATTCATCACCCCATGCTCTGTGGTAAATTCCTTATCTCATTCATCACCCCATGCTCTGGCATAATTCCCTTATCTCATTCATCACCCCATGCTCTGTGGCAAATTCCCCTGTCTCATTCATCACCCCATGCTCTGTGGCAAATTCCCCTGTCTCATTCATCACCCCATGCTCTGTGGCAAATTCCCCTGTCTCATTCATAACCCCATGCTCTGTGGCAAATTCCCCTGTCTCATTCATCACCCCATGCTCTGTGGCAAATTCCACTGTCTCATTCATCACCCCATGCTCTGTGGCAAATTCCCTGTCTCATTCATCACCCCATGCTCTGTGGCAAATTCCCCTGTCTCATTCATCACCCCATGCTCTGTGGCAAATTTCTCTATCTCATTCATCATCCCATGCTCTGTGCAAGTATCCTATCTCATTCATCACCCCATGCTCTGTAGGTATCTCTGTCTCATTCATCACCCCATGCTCTGTGGCAAATTTCTCTATCTCATTCATCATCCCATGCTCTGTGGCAAATTTCCCTATCTCATTCATCACCCCATGCTCTGTGGCAAATTCCCTTGTCTCATTCATCACCCCATGCTCTGTGGCAAATTTCTCTATCTCATTCATCACCCATGCTCTGTGGCAAATTCCTTTCTCATTCATCACCCCATGCTCTGTGGCAAATTCCCCTTTCTCATTCATCACCCCATGCTCTGTGGCAAATTCCCTTATCTCATTCATCACCCCATGCTCTGTGGCAAATTCCCTTTCTCATTCATCACCCCATGCTCTGTGGCAAATTCCCCTGTCTCATTCATCACCCCATGCTCTGTGGCAAATTCCCTATCTCATTCATCACCCCATGCTCTGTGGCAAATTCCCTTATCTCATTCATCACCCCATGCTCTGTGGCAAATTCCCCTTCTCATTCATCACCCCATGCTCTGTGGCAAATTCCCCTGTCTCATTCATCACCCCATGCTCTGTGGCAAATTCCCCTGTCTCATTCATCACCCCATGCTCTGTGGCAAATTCCCCTTTCTCATTCATCACCCCATGCTCTGTGGCAAATTCCACTGTCTCATTCATCACCCCATGCTCTGTGGCAAATTCCCCTTTCTCATTCATCACCCCATGCTCTGTGGCAAATTCCCTTATCTCATTCATCACCCTCATGCTCTGTGGCAAATTTCCCTATCTCATTCATCACCCCATGCTCTGTGGCAAATTCCCTTATCTCATTCATCACCCCATGCTCTGTGGCAAATTCCCTTATCTCATTCATCACCCCATGCTCTGTGGCAAATTTCTATCTCATTCATCACCCCATGCTCTGTGGCAATTCCCTGTCTCATTCATCACCCCATGCTCTGTGGCAAATTCCCTTATCTCATTCATCACCCCATGCTCTGTGGCAAATTCCCTTATCTCATTCATCACCCCATGCTCTGTGGCAAATTCCCTTTCTCATTCATCACCCCATGCTCTGTGGCAAATTCCCCTGTCTCATTCATCACCCCATGCTCTGTGGCAAATTCCCTTATCTCATTCATCACCCCATGCTCTGTGGCAAATTCCCTTATCTCATTCATCACCCCATGCTCTGTGGCAAATTCCCCTGTCTCATTCATCACCCCATGCTCTGTGGCAAATTTCTCTATCTCATTCATCATCCCATGCTCTGTGGCAAATTTCTCTGTCTCATTCATCACCCCATGCTCTGTGGCAAATTCCCCTGTCTCATTCATCACCCCATGCTCTGTGGCAAATTTCTCTATCTCATTCATCACCCCATGCTCTGTGGCAAATTTCCCTATCTCATTCATCACCCCATGCTCTGTGGCAAATTCCCCTGTCTCATTCATAACCCCATGCTCTGTGGCAAATTTCCCTATCTCATTCATCACCCCATGCTCTGTGGCAAATTCCCTGTCTCATTCATCACCCCATGCTCTGTGGCAAATTCCTTCTCATTCATCATCCCATGCTCTGTGGCAAATTCCCTGTCTCATTCATCACCCCATGCTCTGTGGCAAATTCCCCTGTCTCATTCATCACCCCATGCTCTGTGGCAAATTTCTCTATCTCATTCATCACCCCATGCTCTGTGGCAAATTCCCCTGTCTCATTCATCACCCCATGCTCTGTGGCAAATTCCCTGTCTCATTCATCACCCCATGCTCTGTGGCAAATTCCCTTCTCATTCATCACCCCATGCTCTGTGGCAAAAATTTCCCCCCCTGTCTCATTCATCACCCCATGCTCTGTGGCAAATTCCCTTATCTCATTCATCACCCCATGCTCTGTGGCAAATTTCCCTGTCTCATTCATCACCCCATGCTCTGTGGCAAATTCCCCTTTCTTATTCATCACCCCATGCTCTGTGACAAATTCCCTTATGTCATTCATGACCCCATGCTCTGTGGCAAATTCCCCTATCTCAAAAAGTGAGTCTGAGGAGCATGTAGCATGCTTTAATCTCCTTTTCTTGAATGGAGGACGGTAGCTTGCAGTTCACCGACAACACACCAGACGACCCTAATAGGGACATCGGCTCATTAACTAAGGCTGTCAGCACTTACATCTTCAAAAGGGAACATCCTCCTCTTCACGGACGTGGGATGCTGCTACCCACATACAAGAGACATAGCGGGTAAAACATGGAATACCAGGACAGCAGTAGAGGCAGACATAATACACGAAGGGCGGCAATGACCAGCAAAAGAAGGACACAGCTGTTTGTATACTGCTTAACACTGAGTCGTGCAGCAGCTGCTAATGATCCACTTATTGTCATGATGACTGTGGTACCAACATTTAGTGCTGCTCAATACCTGCTCGGTACTGCTGATTAGTTGACAACAGGTTTACAAAGCTGAAAGCAGTGAAATGGTAATCTGCGGTGAATGCATGTGTAGTATAATTGGCCGTCTGTCAGCTGTTAGCAGTTCAGGCCAAAAACTGAATTGTGCTATTGTGTCAGTGGCCCTCGAATTGCAAAAATTAAATGGAACACAGTCATATCTAATTTTACAGTATTTCCCGTGTTCCTGAGTCAAGTGAGGGAGAATCAGCAAATGCACCAAACCCTGTTTCTAATCAATATATTTTTTTGGAGTGGGGTGAGGGAGAAATTGGTCAGGTCAAATGCAGAATACAAGCTGCCTAGGCCAACTAAGTGGGGAAAAAAGCTGATGACTGTTAGTTGGCAAATGTGCAGTTATATAAGAGGGATTCGGAATATAGTCTAGATTCTACTGCCAAGAGCTTGGCTCCTTGAGGAAAAGGATCCATACAGGGAAACCATAAAAAAGTAAAAAATAATAAATAACTAAATAAAATCAAACAAAACACACATGTGGCTATGATACCTTTTATGAGGCTTGGCTTTGTGGTATCATCCGAGGGTGCAGGGTTACAGGGTGTTTTTCAAGAATGTGAAGCCATAAGAACCAGCATTTAAAGTTAATGCATGCATCAGATTTCTTATAATATTCAGACTTAGCTTCATTCCAACTTGTATGAAACTGTGGTTAATATATTCATGAGAAAAATGCATTTGTGTGTATAAATAAATATATATATATAAAATATATTTGTATAGTATGTATATCATATAACAAAGTGTGGTATATATAGGGGATATACAGTAGGCTGAGGCTGACTCAAAATATATAATTTATCTTCAAATGTGTGGGGGCAGAACCATAACTCACCAGTGGCTATAAAAGTTCTGCCCACTCACAAGTAATGATAATTGCCTACTTTGAGTCAGGGTATTGGCAACAGTATACAATTTGTAGCTTTTAAGTCTGTAGTTTGAAGATTTTGCTGTTTTTCTTTAACAACTGGCTTTAGTGCTGCACTAGGTATTGTGATATCATCAGCATTGTGAAAGCTGCGCTTTCATCAAAGTATTCTACTTTGATGACAGTAACTTTAAAAATACACATTGTGACAACAGTACAACAGCATAATTTTGATATGTTGCTGTTATTGATGTTAATAAGATATCTTTTTCAACTGATCGTTTTAACCCCCACTTCTGTTGTATATACTCTTATATAGACACAGGGAGAGACATTACAGAATGCCTTAAACACACAAGAGGTTTGTATAGCAGAGTATAGCCACACTCCCTTGGATTGTGTTATTATTTTTATAAAATGGGTATGTGTATATGTTTTTATGTTCAGTTACTATGTCTCTTATGGTTATATGAAGTTATCTCGGATTTTTAAGGTGGAAGAACTACATAGCTGCTCAGTTCAGACCCCACAAAGGACTTGAGACAATACTCTTACAAACAGAAGATAAATATTAACTGAAAATTTAAAATATTAAAAATCATGTTAAGGACTTTCATTTAAAAAAAATGGAATTTGGGGCTGCTCATTGGCCTAAACATAGAAACATAGAATTTGACATCAGATAAGGGCGGCTTGGCCCACCTAGTCTGCCCATTTCCCTACCTAACGGATAAGCTGCAGATCCTAGTTAACCAACAGCCTACTTCCTCCTACCCCCCCACTAGAATTGCCTTATGTCTGTCCCATGCATTCTTGAATACCCCCCGCTGTTTTTCACTCTCGACCTCCTCAGGAAGGCTGTTCCATGTATCCACAACCCTCTCTGTGAAGAAATACTTCTCACATTACCTCTGAAGCCCCTCTATCTTCAGATTGTGCCCCTTGTTCTTACACATCTCTTTTTCTGAAAGATGCTACCCTCTTGGACTTTGTTGATTCCCTTGAGGTATTTGAAAGTTTCTATCATGTCCCTCTTTCCTCGAGGATATACATCTTAAGCTCCTCTAGTCTTTCTTCATATGTCTTCTGGTGCAGACCCTGCACCATTTTGGTTGCCCTCCTCTGGACAGCCTCCACCCTGTCTATGCCTGCGGAGATGGGGTCTCCAGAAATGCACACAGTGCTCCAGCTGTGGTCTTACCAACTGTCTGTATAGAGGACCAACAACTTCCTGTTTTCTACTGGTGATGTCTCTCCCTATGCATCCCAGTATCCCCCCAGCCCTCCTTACTGCCTTCTCACATTGCTGGCCCACCTTTAGGTCGTCTGATATGACTACCCCCAGGTCCCTTTCCATTTTTGTTGTTGTCAGTATCTCACCCCCCCATTGTGTACTCTTCCCCTGTGTTTTTGTTTCCCAGGTGCAATACTTTACACTTCTTTGTGTTGAATCTAAGCTGCTGTACATTTGACCATTTCTCCAACCTTGCCAAGTCCTTTTTCATCCTTTCCACCCCACCTTGCATATCAACCGTGTTGCAGATCTTTGTGTCATCTGCAAAGAGACATACTTTCCCTTCTAGTCCCTCTGCCATGTCACTTATAAAGACATTAAAAAGGACCAGCCCCAGTACTGAACCCTGCGGTACCCCACTAGTAACCCTCCTTTCTTCACTGTGGACTCCATTTACTATTACCCGCTGTGTTCTGTTGTCCAGCCAGTGTTTTACCCAGGCCACCACCCTGGGAACCACTCCCAGGCTGGCTAATTTGTTTATTAATCTTTTGTGCAGTACTGTGTCAAATGCCTTGCTAAAGTCTAGGTAGGCCATGTCCACAGCCCCTCCCTGGTCTACTACTTTGGTCACCCTGTCAAAGAAATCAATTAGATTTGTCTGACATGACTTTCCTGCTGTGAATCCATGCTGCCTTGGGTCCTGTGCCCCACTGGCCTCTAGGTACTCAACAGTTCTTTCCTTCAGAACTAATTCCATCATTTTCCCCTACCACTGAGGTCAAACTGACAGGTCTTTAGTTTCCTGCCTCTGTCTTGCTCCCATTTTTGTGAAGGGGAATCACATCCACCCTCCTCCAGTCCTCAGGTACCACACCATCCTCCCATGATTTATTAAAATGGTAGTCAGTGGTGTTACTAGTTCTTCCCTTGGTTCTTTTAGAATTCTGGGGTGAATCCCATCAGGCCCCATTGCTTTATCCACCTTCAGTTTCAAGAGTTCTTTCAGAACCTTTCTTCTGTGAAAGGACTAATATCAACCCCCCTATCCAGAGTGCTTCTATTGACTGGATTAGGTACAGTATCTTCCCCCTGCTTTTCCATTGTGAATACTGAGCAGAAGTATTCATTCAGTATCCCTGCTCTTTCACTGTCACTCTCTGCCCAACCACCTTCCTCTTTATTCAGCCTCAGTATCCCTGCCTTAGTCTTTCTTTGCTCCCTAATGTACCTATAAAAGATTTTATCCCCCTTCTTAACCGAATTGGCTATCTTTTCCTTGGTTTGGGCCTTTGCTATTCTGACTCCCTTCCTCACTTCCTTCTGCTTTAACTGGTACAGTTCTCTGTCCTGCTCCTTCTGTGTTTCCTTATACTCTCTGAATGCTGTCTTTTTCTCCCTTACCTTCCCTGCCACTTCTTTTGAGAACCATAGTGTTTTTTTCTTTAGTTTTGATTTGTTTATTTGCTTCACACAAAGGCTTGTTGCCTCTGTGATGGCGGTTTTGATGTTTCCTCGTTGTTGCTCTACCCCACCTTCTTGCCAGTTTGCTAGTGCTTTTCTGAGTCATTCTCCCATTTTGACAAAATTAGCCCTCCTGAAGTCCAGTAGCTTCACTTTTGTGTGGCTTGACTCTACAGCTAAGTTTATCATGAACCACACTGTTTGGTGGTCGCTTGTTCCAAGATGGCTACCCACTTCAGGATCAGAGATCCTCTCTCCATCCCCCATTTGAGAGTCCCAGGTCAAAGATTGCTCCCTCCCAAGTGGGATCCAAAACTAGCTGTCTGAGGCATGCCCCCTGTGGGGCATCGAGAATGGCCCTGCTCTTGGATGTGGCTGCAGCAAAGGTGCTCCAGTTAACATCTGGCATATTCAGGTCCCCCATCAGCAATATCTCCTCTTTCTCTGCCATCCCAAGGATGCCTTCTATCATTTCCTCGTCCATTTCCTCCCCCTGAGTGGCCTAGTGGGTAGCATGTTGCACTCCCACACCAGTGACCCTGGATTGGAGCAGGTAGGCGTGCAGCCGAAGTAGCTGGGGTGGCACTGCCATGCAGCAGTGTTCCCAGTTGAAGTAGGTAGGGTGCAGTGACCCAGGTAGTGGGTAAGGAGCTGGACTACTCCCAGCACCTCGCTACATTCACACAAGTCTTGTAGGGACCATGCTCAGAGCAGCAGGAGGGAGAGGGCAGGAGAAAAACAGGTGGCGGAAAAAAATAGTGGCCCTCTAAATGTCAATGTCAATGGCTCAGCAGATTGCACACTTGTCTCTGAGGCTGGAAGAGCAAAAGGTTGTGGGTCCTAGCCCCTCACCAGGCACTTGAGATAAATCCCAGTACTGACACTGTAGTGCATCACGAGGGGGATGCTGCTCTCCCAAGGTGCCAGTCTTTCAGATGAGTTTAAATTGTGGTCCCATAGCCGGCCCGGTGGCGCAGAGGGCTGAGGCGTTGAGCATCACACCTCGCTCCACGCCCGGCGACCAGGTTGGGGAAGCGGACTCGGGGTAGCGGTGGAGTCGGCCGGGGAATCAGCTTAGGCGTCCGATGACAGCTGGCCTACTCCGGGAGAGATTCGGCCACATTCCGGCCCTTATCGACCCGGCGGAGGCTCGAGGACGATGCCCTCAGGATTGGTCGGATGCCACCAATAGCAGAGCAGATGTCGACATACGCTCATGACGCTGGGATTGCATCTGCTAAGGGGAGGAGGAACAGGAAAAAATGGAGCCTGCCTTGTCCGGGAAGGCGGGGTCCCTGGGGCGTGCCTGCGATTTGCCTGCCCACTCAGCAAGTCCACCGGGGCCGACGAAACCGTAAATTACGGATGATGGCCCCTACCTCGCCCCCGCCTGGGTAAATCATGCTCCATGGGGGCCGTGGATTGTGTGAGCTGGGTCGCGGGTAGTGGGATGTCTGCGGGACAATGCCGAAGGGTCGGAGAAGGCAGAGGAGGAGGATAAAATACAATTTCAAAAAAAATAAATTGTGGTCCCATCTGTCTGTTCTGGTGGTTGTTCAGGTGGACATTAAAGATCCCATGGCACTTCTCGAAAAGAGTAGGGGAATTTGTTTTTATTAGTAGTCAAGAAGCACCATAAAAAAATACATACAAAAAAGAAAACAGGAAAAGGAAAACTTATACATCAAGTAACTGGCACATCAGAATCAGTAATCCAAACAAGATTCCTCCAAACATTATCCAGAAATTGACGAGTGTGATTCTTAGATTCTAGAAAATAAATCATGTGCAATTCTTTGACAGTTTTACCCAAAAGTTCATCATAAGTAAAGTCCTTTTGCTGCAGTGTAAACAAACATTGAACATTCCAGATATACCATTTAAGAACAGTAAAAATAATATTCAAGGTACCATGATGCCAGCGAGAACTATAAACCCCATAAATCAATTCATCATAGGGAAACCCCCTGAAAAACAGAACCCAAATTAGTAGCTAAAAAGGACCAAAAAGGTACAATGTAAGAACAGGTAAAAAATAAATGTCTCAACGTCTCATAAACAGCTATACAGGCAGGACGAGCACAAATCCGTTCCTCCACGGACTTATGTTTTTGATTAGCCTTGACATTTAGGTGTTCATGACAGCAAAGCCATAAAACATCATGAAACTTCTGAGGAATCATTTTATCAGCAATCAATTGAGTAACAGATCCTTCAAATTCCAAAGGACAAAGAGGAAAAGTTCTGGGTTCAGAAAAATGAGAGGCCAGCACCTGTGTATACAGTTGTTTTTCATAAAGGAAAGAACATCAGCATAAATAATACCCCATCGTAGTAAACGAACAAAGACTTCCCGAAAATAAGGGGGTACAGAAGGCACAGATTTAAAGGCCTTCTGAGTATTCGCCCGCCAACCAAGAAACCAAGAAAGCAATTTCTGCTCCAACAAGGGAATCCAACGATGGTCAAACTGGCAACATAAAGGACGAACATTAATATACAAAAAATGAAGAAAAAAAAAACAGAATAGGATTCACCATATTAAGACCGCCAGTCACAACAGGCAAGTAAAGAATATTTCTCTTGATAGGGTTCACTCTACTACCCCAAATAGCCAAAAAAAAAACACCTCAAAATTGCCATGTCCTGCTCCTTAGGAGTAGGAAACACAGAACAAACATACAAAAAAAGAGAGAGAAGATAAGTATGAACCAAATAAACCCGTTTCAGTTTGCCCATGGAAACCTTAGTCCATTTGTCCACCATGGCTTTCCCTTGTTGGAGCTTAATATCCCAGTTATGCAAATCTTGACGGTCACCTCCAAATAAAATACCCAAAATGGCAATGGGCGGGACAACAATCGGAATCAGTGAGATAGAGGTATGAGGGCACAAAGATGTACCCCAAAACATACCCTTACTCTTCTCTTTATTCACCTGAACCCCAGAAGCTGAGCCATACAAAAAACAAAAATCTACAACACAAGAAACAGCAAGGTAATCCTTAAGAAGCACACATAAATCATCAGCATAAGCAATAGCCAAAGTAGGAAGCCGATAATGGGGCAACATCAAAGGGGCAAAAAACGAACGTCATTCAACAACCTTAACAAAGGATCAATGGTAAATACATAGAGAAGGGAACTGAGAGGACAACCCTGCCGAACCCGATGTGCAGCAAGAATCAAAGGATCCAAATAACCCTTAACCAAAGGCTGCACCATGGCTGTACGATATGCTGCCTTAATCCATAAAATAAAGGGAGATGGCACCCCATACCATGCCAAAACAGTCCATAAAAATTCATGACAGACAGAGTCAAAAACCTTTCTCTGATCCAAGGAAAGAACAAAACCAGAAATGTTAAACAAACGTCCAGATTCCACCACCTCTCTAAGCAACAACAAGTGATCTGTGATAGAACTACCGGAGCTACCACAAGTCTGCTGAACAGAAATAACATAAGAGGCCACATTCAATAACCGATTATGAAGGACCTTCATCAAAATCTTAAAATCCACATTAAGGAGACAAATCGGTCTCCAATTATTTAAATCCCTCCTATCACCTTTTTTAAAAATACGAGTGATGATGCCCAGAGACATATCAAGGGGAAAAAGGCCCGTATGCAAAATAAAATTATAAACAGCAGTCAATTCCTGGGCTATCATAGGAAATAACAACTGATAAATCTCAGCCGGGATACCATCCTTCCCCGGGGCTTTACCTCTTGTTAATGCAAGAATCACGGAAGTAACTTCTTCAACAGTCAAATCACAGGAAATCTCATGCAAAACATCGGGGGGCACTCAGGAACAGAAATCATACTGAACAAACAAAAAAAGGAATCATCCCCAGTACAGAACTCTAGAAGCTGACTACGTAAATAAGAGGAAACCACAGCTATAATAGCATTTTGTGCTGTATGAACAACTGCATTAGAATCCAAAACCTCAGAAAAATGTTTTTTCTGAACCCGGTCAACACAACTCAAAAAAGGACAAATAGAAGTTGATTTGCCCTGCGTCCCAAAAGGATTGCTGCATAACCAAAGAAGACATTTGTTTAGCATGAAAGGACCGCATATCAGCTTGAATAGCAGAAATCTGAGCAGTAAAATCTTGCCGAGTGGACTGTGCTAACCTCATAACATGATGTAACTGTTGACGAAAGGTTTGATACTGAACATGATCTAAATCTCTATGATGTTTACTTAGAGATAACAACAAAGAACGTAAATCAGCCTTCAAACTATCCCACCACAAGGAAGCATTATCAAACAAATCAAATAATGTTTTCTTACCACCTACACAATGTAAGACCGGTTGTTGAAAACGAGCAGCGCTACGGAGGGACATATTAAATTTCCACAGGCCCGGTCCTAAAAGCTTATCAGAGTTGCCAAGAACAAGCAACAATTCCTTATGATCCGAATACTCAACAGACTCCACAGATACTGTCTGAATCACCAGATGTTTACTAATAAAAAAGAAATCAATATGAGTAGTGAAGCGACCACGTTGAAACGTGGGACAACTTTTACCATGCAGACATTTAGAAGCATCAGCCAAGGCTGCCAAATGAACCATAGAGCCAAGAAAGTGCATATAGCTAAAAATCTTAGTAGTCCGAGTAGTGCAGGTACAATCTTCACTGGATAAACCACAGTTAAAATCACCACCAAGAACAACAGACTGAGCAGAAAAAAAGATAGGGACGTATCACAATAAACTTGTTCTACCTTGTCCACCTTAGACTGGGGGGCATAGACATTGATTAGGCGAAAATACTTTGAGTAATACTTAATATCCAATAACAAGGCATGCCCAGGTACCAACTCTAAGAGTTTTAACACCTGAACAGGGATGGTAAACAAAATAGCAACACCCACAAAACGTTCAAGACTCACAGACCAGTAGGAGGCCCCAGCAAACAATTCAGTAGAGGCAAACCGAGTCTCCCTAGTAGTATGCAACCTGGTGTCTTGAAGAAATGTAACATCCACAGTAGTAGACCAAAAACAAGAAAAAACTATCCCCCTTTTAGAAGCAGTCTGAATACTATTAACATTAATTGTTAGGATAAGCAAAACATAGCAACATGTAATAGGGAAAAACACCTCATTTTTGTTCTAACATGTTTACCAGGTAGGTCTGATTTACCCCTTGGCGTTGTATGCCGCCGAGTTTTACCCAAAACCTGAACCTCATCCCCCAGTTCACTAGACTCAGAGTCAGATAAGGCACCCAACATGCTTTGAGTATCAGATGAAACACCAGGTTCCAGATCAGACAAATCCTGCAAAGGCCCAAATTTATTAGAAAGGGGTGTAACAGAAATCTTTTGAACTTTAGACGCTGGCTGCTGCCAAGCCTGGCGGCATAGAGTACCCGTTTTCCCACTTCAGCAAATGGGACAGGTGGAGGGGGGGGAGTGGAGGAGGCATCTCACCAAGCTCAGAGACAGGGTCACTAACAATAGGAACCGAGCCAGAAACATCAGGGAGGTGAGGAGGAAGGGCATCAACAGGAGGCACAGAAGGAACCTCAGGGTTGCCCTCCATATCAGGGACAGAACAAGGGGCCATGGAAGGGGTAGAGACAAGAGGGGCCATCGAAGGCGATACCCTAGAATGTCTCTCACAGTCCCGTTGGGCTACAGCAACCAACAAATGTTGTTCCTCCGAATCACCAGACCCAGGCTGTTTATGAGCAGTGTGGGTACAATCAGGAAAGTAGTGCCCTCGGGCCCCGCAAAGATTACATTGTGCTTCACTAGTAGATTGACCCCTACTGTGACCCAGTGAACCACATAAAACACATTTAATTTGGTCACAAGTACTACTAATATGACCTGGAGCCCCACATTTATAACATGTCTTAGGTTGTCCAGGGTAAAACAGAACACCCCTATCACCCCCCAAGAAGAAGGAATTCAGCAAATGTTGTAGCACACCATCCACAGTCTTCAAAGAAACTCGAACCTTCCACCCCCCAGTCCAAATATTCTCATCATCAAAAATAGCATCAGGATGTCCCAAAACTGTACACCTTTGACGTAACCAAAACAGGAGGTCAGCAATATTAACACCCTCATTGCAAAAAAGAACAGTTATGGTTTTCTGAGTAGGTTTAGAAAGAGGGATAACCTCAAAGGGAGATGGGGGGGGGGGGCAAGATTTAACTCACTGATAACGAACCCAGAATTGTTCAAGTCCATGTTGCATCTTGAAACTGATGTCAAAATTACTCTCCCCAGACACATGAATCAAAGCATACAACTCTGCAGCATGAAATCGCAAAGAATCTTTCAATAAAACACGGCCAACATAAGTCCTGTCCGGAAAGGTGTCCAAACCACCCTTATACACCAAATGAACAGCATTATGCCATTTAGCAGGAAAGACTCGCTGGTGAAAAAAGGAGGCATAGGTCTTAGAACAACCATGGGTCCCCCCTGAGCTTCCCCCGGAGCCACCAACACTGGAGGCCCCAGTAGTTTGATCGTCAGAGTCACTGGGCATATCTTGTAAGGAGGGATCATCAGGTACAGGAGGGAGAACAGGATCAGAAGGAGTCGTTATGGGGGGGTAGTCGAAGGTAGAAAGGCCATGGTAGGATTCTGGGTCATGGTCAAGTCCAGGGGAAGCTCTAAATCAGGTGCCGGAGTCACCGGAGCAGCAACATGTACAGGGTCAGGCTGCAAAGCAGGAGCAGCCGAAACTGGGGAAGTCAAACAAACACCAGAGATTTTAATAGGGGAAAAGCCAGATATCCACTGGTGAGTAGTCGGGGACTTAACCCAACCAGCCACCTTCAAAGAACTGTCCACCGACTAGGGACCCAGAGGAGCAGCCGAAGTATCAGCCCAAGAAGTGGTCACAGAGGCCTTTTAAAAGATATGATCAGGGGTAGCATTAGCGGTAAAGGAAAACACTGTGGCCTTCCCCTGATCAATAGTGTCTGAAACAAACACCCGGAGCAGACGTTACCGTAGCAGCCGTTGTTACAGGGACCAGCATATTACGGGATGCAGCTTGACAACTCCCGCCATCAGGCACAGAAACAGGGACAGGATCACCAGAACGTCCGGAAAGTAATACAGGATTAACAAGTTTCAAAGCAGTGCACAAATCCTCCTTTTGCTGATGGCATCTCTCCACCATGGCATGTAAATCCAAAAGCATTTTATCAACCGTAAGGGAAGTCTCACCCGATGCCCGAATCCAGAGCCAATTAAGAACCTTCTTTATGTAAGATCTCTGCTCCCTCAGCAATCACGGGCACAGCAGTAGAAGTAACTAGGAACGGTTGCAGAATCTAGAACCAAATCACAGAGAGGAGACTCCTGCTCCACAACCAGCTGCACCTCCACCTCCATCGCCGCTCAGAGGAAAACTGAACCAAACAGGAGCACAACGGCCCACTACCGACGAATAGGGAAATTTCCCCAGTGTCTTGGCCAAATTTCCCCATTCACTAAAAAAAACACCACAAACAGCTTAATCTGGTTCAATTTCAGTTGGTTACCATCTGTATCACCCCCCACCCCCAGCCCCCGGGTCGCCTCTGAAAAAGGGACTTCTAGTCTCAGTGGGCCTACCTGGTCACCAGGATGGCCAACCCCCTGCTCCTAACTGGATCTATGTTCTGGGGCGTGCCTTCCTTCTGGCCCCATCATGTTGGGTAGTCTACAGGGGACTGGACTGAGGGAGTTGTCCAGCTGTGAGGTAGCAAGTCATTAGCCCGACATGCGCAAATGTATGTTCATACTATGGTTCATACTAAGGTTAGAAGAAAGAGCTAGTAGGCCAAAGCCCATAATGCTCCTATGCTAGGCCATAGAGTAGAATGTTAAGTCATACCCAGACATAATTAGCGTGTCGAGACGATGTTTAAAAATCTGTTTAGTATTACTTGTTACTACATCAGATGGAAGTCTATTCCAAGACCCAATAGTTCTTACAGAAAAGAAAAACTTACGATTATTGTGTTTAAAAGATTTACCAGTTAACTGGAGGACATGACCTCTAGTATTATGTATTGATGACTTAAAAGAAAATCCTAACTCAGTTATGATATCAGGGTCATGAATAATGTCATATAGGAGGAGAAGGTCACCTTTAATGCGTCTGATAGTAAGAGGCATTAGTTTCAATGTATCTAACCTAAACTCATAAGATGAGGATTCAAGACCAGATATCTTTTTAGTGTATTTTCGCTGAACCCTTTCAAGAGAGTGACTATCTGATTTTTTTAAAAGGACACCACAACTGTGAAGCATATTCAAGATGGGGATGGACATAGGACCTGAACAGGGGTAACAACACCTCCTGATCGCGAGATCTAATATTACGCAAACTAGACCAAATAATTTTATTAGATGTACTAATAACCGAATGCATATGCTTGGAATATGTTAAGTCATCTGAAATGTTTATACCCAAATCCTTCTCATCATTAGTGGCACACAATGGTAAATCATCCAGAATATACTGGAAATTTAAATTATTAGAACCCAAATGCATTACTTTGCATTTTGTGGAGTTTAACTTCATGCCCCATTTATTAACTGAGGTACTAATAATATCAAGATCATGCTGAATACAAGATATTTGGTCTAAATTAGAACATGGTCCTCCGATCTTCACATCATCTGCATATTTAATTGTAAATGAAAGGCAGGAATGAGTTAAATCAGATATAAAAGCCTGAAAAAGACAGGGGCCGAGAACTGAGCCTTGTGGAACACCACTTGAAACTTTACCAGAGTTAGAAAATGCCCCATTAATCATCACCTTTTGAGTTCTGTTTGAAAGCCAATTATCAATCCATGTAATTATATAACTATTAATACCAAGACCTGTGAGTTTTTGAATTAGAGCCCAGTGTGGCATGGTGTCAAAAGCTTTACTGAAATCAATAAAGACAATGTCACAGGCTAACCGGTTATCCAAATAAGAACTAAAATGTTCATAAAAGCAGAGCAAATTTGTCAGACAGCTTCTACCCTTCTTAAAGCCATGTTGTTCCAAATCAGATGCATCAATAATAGGGGCAATAATATCCTTTAGTAGACTTTTTAACACCTTACATATGGATGAAGTCAAACTAATCGGCCGATCATTTTCCCATAGATGTTTTGATCCCTTCTTATGTGCTGGTACCACAAACGCCTCTTTCCATTCACAAGGGATAAAATTATATTGTAAAAAAAGGTTGAATAAAAGTTTGAGTGGAAAGGCAATATGTTTAGATAATAGGTAAAGTAAATGCCCTGCTATATTGTCTGGGCCTGAACAAAATTTACCTTTTAGTAAGTGTAGTTTTTTAAGAATAGACTCAACGGAGAATGTGATAAAAGTATCTGATGGTGAAATCATAGATACAGGTGATTGAACTTCTGATGCAGAGAAAACTTTACAAAATTCATTATTAAATACATCAGCCATGGCTTTCGGCTCATGGATAAGTATGTTTTCTGTTGTAAGAGGCCCCACCACACTTGGACTTTTCCTGAGGGAGTTTGTATAAGAGTAAAATTGTTTGGAATTAGACTTACTAGCTGTTGTTGCCAATTTCATTTCCCATCTAGATTTGGCCCTACGGATGACTAATTTACACTTCCAACTTGATTTTAAATAGGATTCCCAATTAGAAGTTGTCCTATTCTTTAGGTAGTTACGATGTTTTTTATTTTTTATATTTATTAAACGTTTTATGTTTTTATTCATCCATCTAGGAGTCTGTTTCCCATTAGAATTCTTATTTTTTGATGGACTATAAGTATCACAAAGAGTCGAAATAAGTGATTTGAAAAGTACCCAACTTTGATATAAGGACTGGTTATCAAAAAAAGATAACCAGTTTATTTTTCAAGGTATAGATTGATACTGTGAAGATCAGCTTTTGTCGACAGGTGTATAATCGAAGAATTAGTATTAAAGACAATATGTCTCTGCAAGTTAAATAAAATAGAATTATGATCACTGCTGCCAATTGGTGATGAAATATGCACATCCCTAATATCTAAGCGGTACTACTCAGAACAAGATCTAATATATTATTACCTCGGGTTGCAGAAGTTATCCATTGCTGTAAGTCCAATTCCGAACAAGTGGACAAAATGTATTACTAATACTGCTAGATGTTGTGAATGACTGCCAATTTATATCTGGGAGATTGAAATCCCCTGTAATAATAACATAACCCATTTGAGTAGCTATTTCAAATTCGGAAAGAATGGCGTCCATAATTAAACTAGATGAATTTGGGGGAACATAACATGTCCCAAGGATAATAAAATTCTGTTTGGACAGGAAAATTTTAAGCCAAAGACTCTCAGTCGGGAGATTATGAATTTTTATAGAACTAGAAATATTGACTGAGTTGATTTTATTGTTAATAAATAAGGCAACACCTCCACCTTTTCTTTCACTTCGATTTAGATAATAAGAGATATATCCAGGGAGTTGCTTGATCCAGTGGGATTTATAATCACCCCATGTTTCACAAACCGTAATAATATCAAAATCCTTATTCAAAATCACAGTTTGTAGCTCTTCGAATTTATGTGTCAAACTTCTTGCATTAAAACTAAGAAACTGTAATTGTTTGCTGGAGACTTTATAAGAGTGAGACGAAGAGGTGTGTACATTTGCATTCCCCCTCCCCCCCATTATTTAGTTTAAATTTATGTTAATTGTAAATAGGAATTGTTGACTCAGCAATGCATTCCCTAGTTTGTTAAGATGCAAGCCGTAAGGACAGTAAAGCTCAGATCTATCAGAGAACTCTTCCCAATGGGTCATGCACTGAATATTCTGTCGTAAACACCATTGCCTAAGCCAGTTGTTAATCATTTTAATTTTATGATTAAGAAACCGGGAGTACCGTGGTATGGGTAGAATCTCCGAAAAAATAATATCACACCCACGATCAGTCATTTTATTAGTCATAGAAACATAGGCTAATTTGATATTCTGAACAGTCCCTGTAGATGTTGTTGGCTCCAACATGGATAATACACAGTGGATTTATGTCTTGAGAGCTAATAATATTATCGACCATATATGTTAGATCTGAGATCTTAGCACCACTGAAACTAGAACAAGTTCTATTATGTTTGTCAGGCTCGCATAAAACCCTATCCAGATGTTTAACTAAGGAATCACCCAGAACAAATATTTGTCTGGTATGTGAATCATCAGTATTAGGAACACACATAGAGGTTGCCTCTTCACCAGTTTGAATAGTAGCAAAATCAATCAAAGGAATATCAGTCGTGGAATTAGGTGGTGGAGTTGAAGAATTTGGCATATCAACCATGACTTGGGAAGTGTTTTTAGAATTTAATCCTTCATTAGGGGGACTCAATAGGAATACAATTAGAATCGACAGGGGCAGTGGACAATGGGTCAAAGGTATTATGTAGTGGAATGTTAAAATACTGAGCCTTTCTCCTTCTTTTTTTAGTAGCTTTAGACCCTCGCACATTATACCAAGTTGTATCTTCTATGCTGTTTACCAAACTGTGCTCATCTTCTCTAGCTCTTTTTTTCAGAGACGTCAAATGGATAAATCACTGAACTACTCATAGTAGCATGATTATTCTTACTAGATATTATTTTGTCAGAAGGGATGCTGTAAGTAGAGGTAGAGGAAGTCTCATTTAAAGGGATATTTGTTACACGTAAAGCATCTTGAACTGTTATAGGTTCGGAATCATTTCTTGATTCGAATGCCAATATCCGTTTATAGTATAAGCTATTCTCACATTGTAATACAATGTTGTCAGTACATTTTGCATGTTGAAAGGGGAGATTTTCAGCAATGTCAGCTGATAGGCTAAACATATAGCAAGATGTGCATTGTGTACCTGTTTCCCCTTTAGTAGTGGTTACAAACACATTAATATTGCTTGGTAGATTTAAGGAGGATGACATTACCACGCTTTAGAGGTGAAACAACAGAACCACGTAATGTAATAGTACTCACAAGTATAAGTGAAGGTGAAACACGGTCGTAATTATTCCCCCTAACACCGCCTAACGCGATTGCGCGTGTCTTAGCACACGTCTTTGCACACGGAGTCATGCACGCCCTGCTCCCTTGCTCGCCGTGTTCGCATGAGAAGTGCAATAAATGGAGAGGAGTGACCTGGAAGTGCTCAAACAAGGTCACAGAGTCCTTTGAGATTTAATGTTTTTAATGCCCTTTTAAAACTCCACGAAAACCACTCATGCGTGGAGCTGGTGGAGTATAAGTGTATGCTAGTCCCCAAATTAAAAATAAAAAGTTCCTTTTTGAACTGTAGTTCTCGAGTCTGGTCAAAAGATGTGACATCCGACTGTACTAGAAAAAGTTGAGATTAAAAAAAAAAGGAATTGAAAATCAAAATATATTACTTAAACATGAGAGAAACCCCAGTGTGGGACATAGACTCTGCCAATTCAACTCAGAAGGGAGGTATTTTACAACTATAAGGGTGAGATACCCTCCTATGGAGTACCTAGAATGTTTAGAAATAAATAATCCTGATTGGATAAGAAGGATGTTGTGATCTGTAATTGAGGTAAAAAAATGAAAGTAGACAATAAAATAGAAAGTGTTCTGAATTGTGAGTCCACACACATCAATGTTGTGTCAGTGGCTTAGTAGGTAGCACACTCGCCTCTGAGGCCGGGAGATCAGAGGGCTGTTGGTTCAGTTCCCACATCTGGCACTTGGGTTAATATCTCAGTACTGACACTGTAGTGCAGCATGAGAGGGGTGCTGCACTTCTGAGGTGCTGTCTTCCGGATGAGACGTTAAACCGAGGTCCCATCTGCCTGGATTGGTGGTGGTTCAGGTGGATGTTAAATATCCCATGGCACTTATCGAAAAGAGTAGGGGAATTTCCCCGGTGTCCTGGCCAAATTTCCCTCATTCACTAAAGATACCACCAACAGCTTTATCTGGTTCAAGGTCAGTTGGCATTCATCTGCATCCCCCTCCCCCGGGTCTTGTCTGAAAATAGGCAGGATTTGTCTAGTGCACTTACCTGGTCAACAAAAACGAAATAAATAAATGCTGTACATGTAAACTATAGTTGGTTGCAGTGGAATGGCAGAGTTTTAGGGTGTAGATATTTTAGGTGAGTGAAAATTCTTTGAATGATACCTACCCCCCACAATAATTGTAGCAAGAAAACCAAATTCAGTCTAACTGCTGTTTGTTTTATATCGTTGCTACTAAATGCTGCCCTTGGTTATGTGATAGGTTTTAATACTGTTCTTGTCAATAAAGAAGTAAGTAACAAACTGGCACATACCTTTTGAATTTGTGCTACAGACTGGCTCTAAAATGGGAGCGATGTCACTGCGTAATGACACCATCATATGTACCTCAGTTATATTAGTATTTATGTGCTAGCACCTAATCCTTTCCTAGGACTTGATTGTAAAACAGTATATTTAGTGTGTGTATATTAGAGTGTAATACCAATTTAAGTATAGTATTTTTACAATCGCTTCCTTGGAAAGACAAAGCGGTACAAATACTTTTATACCACCCTCATGGGGATATACTGGCCAAATAAAGTGATGTCCAGGTGCTGCTATGTGGGTAACATTGAGTACTGCTGGAAGTGTGGCAATAACATATTTCCACACTTACAGAAACATAACATATAGGATAGTGTATGGTGTCCCATACACAACAAGGCTATTCTTCAGTTGTTTTCGATGACGGCTGATGACCTCCAGAGCAAAGCTTGAGAGGTCACTTTCGTCATCGAAAACACAAGAGGGAAGAATAGCCGAGTTGTGTTTGGGACGCCATACACTGTTCTTTATAGTGTATGGTCCCCAAAACACATTTATTTACTTATCTTATATTAGAGGGAGCAAGCCTTTGTTGTCAGAGACCCACATTTCGCCAGCTTAGGATCGCCATCCAGCTCATGCACTCAACACTTCAGCCGGCCCCGTCCTATGATCAGCTCTAATGGGGCCGGTTGCATTATGACATAGCTACTAATGCAGAATGAAAAATCGTCCTGCATTAGTAGCTACATCACTACTGAAGCAGAACCACTTTTTACAGTGTATGGTTTTCTGTACATAACCGCACTCGACCATACACTATAACAAAACCTTTAACCAGTGGGAGAGCAACTGTCATAGTGCTTGATGACATCACAACAGCCCTATGTTGCACTGAAGAAACAGCTGAATTCAAACAAAAGCACTTCGATTATCATGTAAAGAGCTCTTTAAAAATGTTGTGGTATAAATGGCAAACGTAGTGGTCTGCAGTGGAATATGCATTTTATGAGTGAGGAAAAGACCTTCCTAATGCATCTGTAGCTTTGACACTCATGAGTTACGGTACTTATCCTCACATATGGGAATAAATATTACTTTCCCATTACAATCCATTAGGTATACCATATTCGTATATATCCGATTGCCTGGCTTTAGTATTGCACAGGGCTAATATGATGTCTCTGATTGGTTCAAATATTCCACTATGATATACCTGACCTATAAGATAACAATTGTGACGTACCTAACAGCAAAGACATCATGATATCTTGAGGTTAGATATGTCCTTAACAAATATATAATTGACTATCTTGCCATTTTTATCGGTGCTGTTGTTGTGTACAGTATATAGGGAGACAATAATTATATAAAGGGAGTATGGTGAGCTAGTAAACCACCAGCTTGAAGAGCAAGTGGTTTATGTTCTCATCAGACCCCGAGATGGAATCATTTTTTAAGTATGCTATACGTTCCCATTTTTTATTTTATATAATATATTTAGTTAAAACTGCATTGTTTCCATTTTATTGGGGATGTACAACATTTCCTGTAGCACGGGAGTCGGCTTTTCTCATTCCTTTGCTGATGTCACAGGAACCAGTTACTTGATGTCAGGATCCCTCAGTTGATGCCAGGTATATGAGTTTTTTTCAGTTAAGACTAGTCAGGGTTTGTTTGACACTATGTACAGCCTGGGTCTGCGACTTCAGAAACGTTCTTTGTTTGGGAATCTGAATTCTTTTTCCAAATACTCTTTGGTAGTTGTCAAAAGTTGAGCCGCCTGTCAGTCTTAGTCTTGAGGCATGTTTCCACTGCTGCCTTTGCACTGCTGCAATCCGTGCGCACGCAGGTTGCAGTGGTACAAAAGTGGTCACAGAGATACTGGACCGAGGAGATTCCCTTACTGAGGCCTTCCCGGTGGCCGAAGACATTGTTGGCCCGGCCCTGGAGTTGTGGCAGCGGCCTGCATCTTGTCCCGCGCCTTCGGCCAGGATGGCTCGCAAGTACATGGTCCCCACCAGTTCACTCTCCGGTTTCTCGGAGCACCCCTCTGCGGAGGGGCTGGTGACCGACAGTGTTTTCTGGCGTTCCGGGAACGCTAGGGACGTGGACAAACCGCCCCGATAAAGAATACAAAAAGATGGATTATTCGGGATGGAAGGTTTATGCTGCTTCCTCCCTAGGCCTTCGACAGGCTAGTTCAGCTGTACTGATGGCACATTTCTCACACGCCCTTATGGGTTCCCTGGATGAGGTGATTCCCCATCTCCCGGCTGACCTTCAGACTACAGTCAAGCAGGTGCGGGATCAGGGAAGGGTGGTGTATAAGCAGCAGCTCCAAACTTCTTTGGACATCAGTGACTCTTGTGCCCGGTCAGCAGCAGCCGCAGTAGCCATGCGCCGCAGAGCTTAGCTGAGGATCTCCACCTTCACGGTGGACACCCAGCACAAGCTGGCAGACGTTCACTTCTTGGGCACTGACTTGTTTGGGCTAGGGGTGGAAGGCCATCTCCAGAGGATCGGGAAGTCCAACGCCACCTTGGACTTGGTCACGTCTGCCCAGAAGGACAAAGGCCACCAGCAGCAGTGTAAGCCCTTTCGCCCTTCCGCTCCTGCGGCATGTCCAGCCTAGCAGCACCAGCAACAGGACCAGCAGGCTCACACTTGGCACCCTAAGGCCAAGTCTGCCACTTCCTCCAGTAGGAAGCCTGGAGGGAAGGGTCCAGGAGGCCCCTTGGCTGACCCTTCCTCCAAGCCTGCCCAATGACGGGTTGTGGGGTGTCTCCCCCAGCCTCGTCACTCCTCCCTGGGTTCCCCCATGGGGGGAAGGCTCCGCCACTTCCTTTCCACCTGGTCCACTATCACCATGGACCGCTGGGTGCTAGAAGTGGTCGGCAGGGGTCTGCCTCTGGAGTTTGAGCAGTCCCCTCCCTATCGAGCCATCGCCCCCCGGGGGGCAACGGGTTCCGCAGCCTCTCTGTTGGCTTGTTGAGCCAACATTGCCTTGCTTCTCCAGAAGGAGGTGATCAGCGAGGTGGCGGACCCTCCTCCAGACCCAGGGTTTGTGTCCAGGTACTTCCTGGTCCCAAAGCGGATGGGGGGCTGGCGCCCCATTCTCGACCTGCGTGACCTGAACAAGTTCCTAAGGCTGCGCACCTTCAGGATGGTCACTCTGGCTCAGATCATTCCATCCTTAGAACTAGGCGTGTGGTTCTGCTCTCTGGATCTCCAGGACGCATTCTTTCACATCCCAATCGTCCATCTCATCAGCGATTCCTCTGCTTCAGAGCAGAGGGATCTCTTTACAAGTTCCGGGCCATGCCCTTTGGCCTTTTTCCAGCTCCCAGGGTCTTCACCAAATGCATGGCAGTGGTGACAGCATTCCTGCGGTGCCGAGGTGTCTGGGTGGACCCTTACCTGGACGACTGGCTGATTGCAGTCCCCTCCAGGTTGGAGGTGGAGCAGTCCAGGGATCTGGCCCTCCAGATCCACTCTCAGATTGGCCTCCTCATCAACGAGGCCAAATCGGAAGTTGTGCCATCGCAGGTGATTCAGTTCATCGGGGCAGAGCTCAACTCTCTTCGAGCCAGAGCTCGTCTCCCAGCGGACAGGGCTGAGGTCCTTTCCTCCCTTACCCAATCATTTCTGGTTGGGCAATTGCGCCCTCCCTGGGACTTCCTGCACCTTCTGGGCCTCATAGTGGCCTGCACCAGTGTGGTCCATTGGGCCCACTGGCATATGCGTCCCCTGCAATGGGGACTGGCCAGCCAGTGGTCACAGCACTCCGGTCCTCTGGACCAGCGGGTGACGGTGACCCAGGAGATGTGGGATGGTCTGCAGTGGTGGCTCTTCCCAGCTCTTCTGCTGGAGGCTATCCTGTTTGTCCGCCCCGAGCCGACTGTCACTCTAACAATCAACCCATCTCTGATGGGTTGAGGTGCCCATCTGGGGGATCTCCGGGCCCACGGCCTCTGGTCCCCTCAGGAATCTCGATGCCACATCAACCTGCTGGAACTTTGAGCAGTTCAACTAGCCCATACCGCCTTCGCTCCGTTTGTACGGGGTCAGGTGGTCCAGGTCCAGACAGACAACACCATGACCATGTACTACCTCAACCATCGGGGCAGGATGCACTCCTTGCCTCTGTGCAAGGAGGCTCTCTGCATCTGGTCTCTCGTGATCAGCCTGGAGGCAGATCTCCTAGCCATCCATGTGGCAGGAGCCTGCAAAAGTCTGGCCAATGCCTTCAGCCGGTTAGGCGCTGCATCTCACAAGTGTTCTCTCCTGCCAGAGGTAGTGCAAGACCTGTTCTCCCATTGGGACACCCCTCAGGTGGACCTGTTCACCTCCAGGAAGAATGCAAAGCTGAGGCTGTTTCACGCCTGGCCCCCCTCAGCAGGGCTCACCGCAGGGGGATGCCTTCTCGAGGCTGTGGACCCCAGGCCTCTTTTACGCCTTCCCTCCATTTCCCTTGATCCACAAGATGCTCCTCAAGGTGAGGCGGGACAAGGCGCAGGTGATCCTGGTAGCCCCAGACTGGCCTCACCAGTTCTGGTACCCATATCTCCTCAGCCTCAGCTCCAGGCTCCCATGGTGGCTTCCAGCCCGCCCGGACCTGATCTCAGTTGACAAGGGGAAGGTTCTCCATCCGGATCTTCAATCTCTGCACCTGACGGCCTGGTTCCTGAGCGGCTAGAGTTCCAGGTCTTGGGTCTTTCCGACGAGGTCCTCAACGTCATTAACGCACCCCGTAAGGAGTCGACCAGAAAATGCTATGCCTTCAAATGGAAGAGATTCTCCATTTGGTGTCAGGACAAGGGGTTGGACCCCTCTTCCTGTCCCTTGGCTAGCATTTTGGACTACCTGTGGTCAAGTTTTCAGCTAGGGCTTCGGCCGACGACCCTCAAGGTGCACCTGGCAGCCATCTCTGCTTACCGGGCGTGGGCCGGCAAGCAGTCAGTGGCACAGGAGAAGATGGTTGGGTGCTTTTTCAAAGGCCTTGATCACATATTCCCTCCGGTGTGAGAACCTCCACCTCTGTGGGATCTACTGCTGGTATTGGCTAAGCTCTTGGGAAAGCCATTCGAACTGATGCACAGGTGCGAAGTCTCCCACCTGTCGTGGAAGACCGCCTTCTTGGTGGCTATAATGTCAGCCAGAAGGGTGGGAGAGCTCCAGGCACTTTGCATAGAGTCTCCTTATCTGGTCTTCCACAGGAACAAGGTTGTCCTTCGCCCCCACCCGAAATTCCTTCGGAAGGCGGTGTCAGAGTTTCACCTTAACCAGGTGTTGACTCTGCTGATGTTCTACCCCAATCACACCTCGGAGGCTGAATATAGGCTGTATACTTTGGACCCTAGAAGAGCGCTCACTTATTATAAGGAGCGGACGGCTGAAGTTCAGGGAGAGATTCACCAGCTGTTTGTCACCTACACTGGAGCCGAACCTGGCAGACCTGCAGCCAAGCGGACAATAAGCAGGTGGGTCACCTCCTGCATAGATCTCTGCTATAGGTTGGCGGGCATGGAGCCTCCCAAAGGGATAAAGAGCTCATTCTACCCGCCATACCGCTGCTTCGGTGGCTGCTTCTAGGGACGTCCCTATCCAGGAAATCTGCAGGGCTACTACCTGGAAGTCAGCACACACCTTTATTTCCCATTACCACATTGACCTAGAGTCATGCTGGTTTTGGGACCTCGGTTCTGCAGTCCTTATTCCCTAAATAGGGGGTGCGTGCCTTGCCTCCCTCCTCCCGGAGAACTGCTAGGAGTCCGCCACAAAGTGTGGATTGAACAACATATCCAACGTCCCTAGAAATACAGGTTACTCACCTGTAACAGGAGTTCTAGGAGTGGTATATGTTGTTCATTCACACTACCCACCCGATCTCCCTGGCTTTGACACCCAACCTGGCTTCCAGTGGGCTAGAGCTGGCGTCATGGGGCGGAGCTGAGGGTTTTACCACCCGGGTGGGTGGGAGGAGCCAGCTTGAAGACCTTCCGGCAAGATTTAAAGCGGCAAGGAACCTACCACAAAGTGTGGATGAACAATATATACCACTCCGAGAACTCCTGTTACAGGTGAGTAACCTGTATTTTTTGGTGCTCCACGATGGCACATATTTCTGTTTTCTGGGCATGTGTGGCATTTTCTTCCAGCATGTTTCACACCATAACCTCAGTCCATACTCAACTGCTTTACTAGGATTGCTGACTGCTGTTGGGCAGGCAAAGATTAAGTTATTTTCAATGCATGCTGACAATTAAAAATAAATTATAACTAACATTTTAGATGGCTATTCTTTAGAAATAATTTAAGAAAAAAGTAAGCCTAGTTCATGATGGTGGTTGATTGATGACTTATTAACCAAGCTATTACTTGTTTAGTTACAGTCCTGCGTTTGTTGTTTATGTTGGTGGTTGTCATCAAGTGGAGTCCAATATATGGCTCAGCAAATAAATATGCATTTCAGTGTCCCCTCCACTTCCAGATTTGCAATGGCATGTCTGCTCTTCGGAATCCTTTGTATAATAAAAAACTTCTAGGACTCTTCTGTTACTATTGACAGTTTCCCCATTAGGTGACTTCCCACCATCCCGCAGGTTTTCTGTGTAACCTTTTTTATTAACGTGAGCATTGTGACCTTGTATGGAATTTCTGGAGCCATTGGTAATGCCAGGATCAGTTACCAGACTGACCAATGCAAGCTTTTCAGTGTGTGTGTGTGTGTGAGATTGAGAGGGAGGCAGGATTAATTCTGATAAATGCTTTGGTGCCCACTACCTCTGTCCTGAGCAAACATGAATGCTGAGTATATCCACTCTGACAATGGTTCTGCATTTCTCTCCTCACTCACTCTCTTGGGAAATGGCGGTAGTCCTGATGAATTATTACTGAATCAATCAGAGTTTGAGCCATTAATGCAGACAACTGAAACTGAATGGGGGGGAGGACTTCTTTGCATTAAAATCCCAAGCAGTTACTCATCTGTGTGATTTTCTTGTGACTTGAAATGGAGGAGGAGGATGATGATGATGATGAGGTTCTGAGTAGTATGGTATTCATCATCAAGGAGGAGATACTGTTGTCCTCCTACTGTACCTCCTTAGGTGTGCAGTGTAGGTTTACTTGGATTTGCTAAAAGCCATTCCAGTAAGAGTTTTTAAGGATTTTAGTAGAGTCAATTCTGAGATGGAATCCTTAAACTTCTAGCAGACAAGAAGGACCTGTTACGTGCAATCAAAATTGAATTTTGGATTCCACAATCAGATTTCAGAATCAGATTCCGATTTCACAGTTATTAGGATTTAGGATTCTTGGTCTTCAGTTCCAAAAATCCTAAATCCTAAAACGGATCAGAATCTGATGAATCCAGTTCTGTGAATCAGGTTACGAGCAACCCTAGTACAGCAGTGTTTTAAATCAAATTATTGTTTTACATCTGTTTAAACACAGAACAATATAGCACATACATTCATACATCTTCAGGAATTAAAGAAGACCATTGGTCTGTTGAGTTCCTCCCTCCCTCTCTCCCACTGACTGTGTTGGAATGACCTGTCATCCCTTTATCTCCAATATACCCTTCGCCGCTAAGCTTGAAGGTCATTACAATGACCTGCTCTGGAATTTTGTGAAGTAATTCTTCCTGACATTTCTCTTCAAGAGAACCTTTCTTGCATTTTATTTGTGTTAAAAAACAGAAACAGGAAGCTCCCTTACCTCAATGGGAGCTCCTTCATAATGTTTAAATTTTTTCTAGTAGCCCCCAAAGAAAGGGAAGGGATCATCATTTGCCACCGTGGAGGCTAGCCTTGCTATCTATTTTCACTTCCTGACCTGCTGCTCCACCCCCACACTCCAGCGTTATGTGACAACTTTATAGGGAGAGCATTGGTGTGTGCTCTGTTCACTTCAGTGGAGCGTCTTTTTTTAAAGCTGATTTCCTGATTTCAAATCGGTGTTGGTAGCGATTAAAGCCAGGGCTTAACTAACAAGGCTCTTGACTTGACCTAGATTTAGGCTCAGCTGTTATTTACTCCACATTAAAATGATCACTTTACCAGGGAGAATACATACATCCCTAGCAAAAATTAATACAGATAAGACCCCTATTAAAACTTACTCTAAAACAAGCACTGAACAACAGCCTTGTAGTTACCTACATTACACTACTAGTAACAGATTCTTAACAGGCACAGCAGAGTAGCGCCACAAATTACATCAGCAGCCTTGAGACGTGCTGACTCACCATCAAGCAACCTTGGAGTAATGGACCACACCAAAAAAAAAAAAAAAAGCACTAAAAAAAGAGTATGAAGTTGTCGATTTTTATTACAAAACCTGGAACACACATTGTTTCTATAGCAATGTTTACTGACTGGTGCTGCCTGTTTCAGTTTTGAAGACTGTTGCCCATGACCTTCACAGTCACCAAACAAGAAAGGGGCCTTGGGTAAGCATATCTGATGATTGCAAGGTGGCAGGGCAGTGCGACAAGGCAGTAGGCAAGGCTAGTGGGATGCTGGGGTGCATAGGGAGTGGGATTTCTAACAGTAGAAGGGGGTGGTGTTACCACTGAGTCGCTCACTAGTGAGACACCTCCTGGAGTACTGTGTCCAGTTCTGGAAGCAGTACCTCTGCAAGGACATTGACAAAGTGGAAGTGGCCCAGAGGAGGGCTACCAAAATGGTGTAGGGGTTGCACAAGAAACCATACAAGGAGAGGCTGTGGGAACTCAGTAGCATATGTCACCAAACAGGGAATCGCTTCCAGATGAAGAACCATAGTAGGGACAAAAAAATCTAGCATTCACCACCTTCTGTGAAGTGCAAAAATATTTTTTTTGTGTGGTAACAGACATACAAAATGCATCTTGACGCATTTTGGAGTAAGCTCCTTTATCAAAAGTCACTCTCAGGGACAATAAGATTTTAACAGTCAGAAAATGGAGGCCCCCAGGCTACAGGGGCTGGTATGAACAGTGAAAAAAAACTAGAGCAAACACACATATCCCCAACAGCGACATGAAAAGAGTTATCAGCTGACAAAGAAACAAATAGCATTGACAAGATATGGGGGTGTACTTACTCCGTTAAGCTCAAAAGAAGATACCCTATTAAGTGACAAATTATTATGGTCTATAGTGTCAGGTGCTTTTGAGAAATGTGAAAATATTGCTGGAGAAAACACGTTTATTGTCAAAAAAAACAAACATATCACTAGCACCATGTGAGATAACATAAGAAGTAGTACATAATGAGGCAGAGATAATTTTATCTAAACATTATGTTTTCAACGTTTTCACAGTGACATCAGCAGCTGTTCAGCACAGTAGCCCAACAGTTTGTTACCGGACAGCAAGTGTCAGTTTCAGTTCATAAACACATTAGCTGGCCACTTTTATTTATTTTTTCTCCCATGTTTTCTCATTCCTGGTTCTTTTTCTTGGGGGGGGCTCGACCGACCTCCATCAGTCGGTCGCCTGACCCACGCCACTTCATGGAGCACTCCCCTCAGCCTCCTGCCCCCAAGCACCCCCGGATTAATGCCCAGAGTCATATTTATTCACAGATTAGGACAGTGCAGACCAGCTGGGATATTTGACTAGCCGACCCCTAATGTGGATACTACAGGGACTATGCCGGATGGATGGACGCCAAGCTGCTGGGAGGACAGTGGGGCAGAGAGTTGCCCTGTTTGTTTACTGAAAAAAAGGAAACTTTTTTCTTTAAATTGTGAAATTGGAGTATACCTCTCAGCAGTCTCTCATTAGAAGGAACAGTTCCTCATTTTAACACTTAGAAATATTTTGCATTCCACTCTTATGCTTTTTTTTTTTTGACTATTTTTCCACTCCTTGGCCACCTGATCTGCTTCCCTGGTCGGGGAGATCTGGTCGCCAACCTCCTCTACCGCGGACACCCAGACTCCTACGGCTTACCCCCCGTAGCGGGGCCTCGGGGAGCCCCCAACTCCCCACGGAGCATGGATCCAGACGGGTGCCGTGGGTGAAACTGCGAACGGCCATCAAGCTGCTCGCCCAGGCGCCATTTGTCCTGTTCCTCCCCTTGGTGCATGCTGAGACAATGCCTCCAGTCTCCACTGGGGCTTCTGCGAGCAATGCCTCGATCCCACCCCCGAAAGGAGAGCAGTCCTGACGCTCAACTTTCCTCCTTTGCCGACACCGCTGGTCCGCTCAATCCGGGGTCGCCAGCGGCACGAGGTAAGGTGCCAGCGCCTCAACCCCCTACGCCACCGGGCCGACAACTCTTATGCTTTTTAAAATAAAAATCTAATATTGATCTCTGTTACTCAATCAACCACAAGCATGAAAATGAAAGCACATTTCCACACTGTTCTGAGCTTCTGTCTCTAATATAATTTTATTGTGTGTCCAACATCTGGCCTCTTTAATTTCCCACTCTTTGAGGGACAGTGCCCCACAGTTGGGTAAACAAAGGTCAAGAGGTACCATGAATTAAGAGGGTCATACAAAATAAAGAAAATGGAAGAGGTGTGGAATTTTATATCTCTTTTTTGTAAAAAGTATGGGAAGGTCCCCCAACCCCCATATCCACACACTGTCGCATTGTTGCACTGAAAATCAGCTATAGGACTGGCATTGCAAAAAAGTATCTGGTCTCTTCAACACTACCACATATCTCTTTAAAGAGCCAGTGATACGGGAAAAGCCTGAAAACTATAATAGTTATCACACAGTTCTACTTATACACTTAATAGAAACGCTGATAATAGGGATGATCATTTAAAAGGATATATTTTCCTTGGAACATTTTCACTCCCTATTAGCACAGTGTTAATTTAAGTGGCTTATGGGGACAATACTTTTGTTTAATCAGGACAGTTCTCACCTGATTTGGAATTCTTGTAGAGGCTATTAGAAACCAAAGCCACTTTTACATTATACTTAACTGGAGTTTTGCTGTCTTGAACCGGCTTGCTCCGCTCACAGCGCCATCCCTTTTTTTTTTTTTACATTCTGTGGCCATACAGCATTCCCGATGGCCTTCTGCTGTTTTGGGGACATTTCCAATGGAGGGGATAGTGAACAGGAGTGCACCTGTGTAGGCGAAGCAATGTTTTTACATGCTCGCAGAAAACACCTGCACCAGTACATTCCACTCCACGTTCCCAGCAAACCAGGGAACGCATTTTGCCACAATGGAGCAGCTTGCAATGCTCTGGCATCCCTTTACACTGACGAATCTGCACCAGTGCAGCTGTTCTGCGCCGCTGGCACCATTGCAGATCTGGTAATGTAAAGGCTTCCTAAATGACCCACCCTATACTGTAGGTCACCTACTGCTGAAAAACCATGGCTTCTATCTTCTACTCCTACCCAATGAAATGGACTCTCTTACTGATCACATAAATGGTTAAAAAGCTATAATCAATTATTTTAAAACATAAATACTATACTAAAATTCAGTTGAAAACACAAGTACATTTTTTATTTTAATGCCCTGATAAGGAAAAAATAAAGAAATTCAACCGTGATTAGACTGACCAGTTTATCATGAAATGAATGGGATTCTGTTACAGCAAAATCCACTGCTTAAAAGAAAATGGCACAAAAGGTGGTTATTTCACAGTGGGCTGTCAAAACACCTAATTTGGGCTCTGTGCATAATTTAAAATATTTTATTATTTGTTACTATGTTTTTTGTCCTTTAGATGTACAGCGCTGTAAACCAAGATGCCTGTGGCCATCTTGCAAGTACCAGGGGCTTCCTGCGCACTCAGTATGATAATGAGTGCCACTAACTAATGGCAAAATACAGTTCCCGCTCTGCATCCCACTAGGCCATCAGGTGGCGTCTCCCAGTCCATTTCATCTCAATAAAATGAGAATCAGCTGAATGTTACACTTGCTGTGAAAGGTGCAACACTAGAAAGAGACCATACCCTACAAGTATTTAATCAGAATCATGGTTTGCACCATGTCTTATTACGTGGGAGAAATCGTGGTGCTGTCTTTCCATTCGTTTTCTCTGAAGTGAAAGCAGTAAATGTGAGCACCTTAACAAATGGACACATTATAATAAGCCAGTTTTGCTATACGAGGGGGAGTGCTGTTTATCTCATTGGTTGGATTGACTCCCATATATCTCTAAACTGCCATGCCATCTGCAGATTCTCTTCTGATACAACCTCTTTGCACCACTGTGCGCACCCCCCTCCTCTCCCCGTTTCTTTCACGTGGCTCAAGCTGGGGTTGGGGGAGAGAGGAAAGATATTTTTTAAAGCAAAATCGGACTGTACCTCCTTTAAAAGCCTTCTTGAGGAAAGTTTAATAATTTTTAGACTTACATTTGGGCCGTTAATCTGTCTCCATGTACCCATATTGGCAATGAGTTTACAGTGTGGTAAACCCATTCTAAACCAAACAGCAGTGATAGGAAGTAATTTGAAAGCCACATTTTGTATAATTTTTTCCCCTTAGAGATGCAGTTTCATGTAACATAATGATGAGACTGAATGAAGTACAGTGGATCTGTCTACTGACGGTTGCCCTGTGGGTTTATGATACTCTGGTATGTTATAAATAGTTACCCAGTGCCTCATTATTCCAGACAACTATTGTAATACTGCAGCAGCGGAGACCAGCAGGGAGCTGGACACTGAAAACGGGTCCTTGTGATGAAATCTGTTATGATTACATGCCTTGGTGATCTGCAAATGACAGGGTAGTTGCTAAATAGAAATATGGGTGGATAATGAAAATATATTTACATGGCGTATAGTAGAGTTTTGTTCTGTATAGAATTCCATCCCTTTCAAAATGCTGTTCTACCACAGTTCCATGTTCTTGGAATGTGATTCTACCATACTGTGGTAGAATAGCATTCTAGAACCTCTATAGACTGCATGAGTCAGTTTCATTTTGAAAGCAAAAGAACTCACAAAACACATTTTTCACACAGTACTAGACACTATAAAAACTACAGGATGAGCGACTCTGTGCACAGCCAGTGTGTTCTGCCACCTCGGAGTTCTGATTCCCATGGACCTCTCGAGCTTCGCTCTCGAGGTCAGAGGGAATCAGGACCCCTCTGTAGCAGAACACACTAATAGTATATGGTTAGCCTGTATTGTGAATGGATTTCAGCAACTGCTGAAATCTTGTTGTAGTACAGTTTAAAGGTCAAAATAGTTGTTGTACTATCACTCTGACATCACATCGATAGTACAACAATTTTTTACCCTTGAACTGTTTCCCGATTGGCTGAAACATCGAACTTTCAAAAAAAATATGAGTCAACATGGCGGCGCCACTTAGCGAGCAGCTGGGAGAGCGGGTAAAAGATTCTTTGGACACGGACTCTGCCATAATTGGCTCCGTGTTTCCAAACATTCAGTTTGTCCTTTTTAGTGTTTGTAAAAACACTACCTCGGTTCGTGTTTGTGGTCGGCAGCACAGTGGGACAACGGTGAGAATGGAGATACTCAGGTCAGTAGCAGAGCGGCGCGGCAGTGTGACTGAAGGTATACACAAGGTATGAAATTATACCTCAACTTTGTGAATTAAACCGACCACATTTTTGGGGGGAGCCATATACTATATAAAATAATAGATAGGGAACTGTGCACCAACAAGGCCCTGTGTTTCCATCTCGGGTGATTGATGACATCATAGGGACCTCTCTTCTATGATGTCATCAACCCCCTCGATGGAAACACAGCCTTGTTGTGCACAGTTCCCTATCCATTATTCTATATGTTGTGCATAGTTGCCCATCCAGTATTCTCTATTTATTTATTTAGTTATTTCAAAAGTTCCACCAGGAAAGGCATACTGAGCTAATAACAGCTTGTTTCCAGATATGTATTGGAGAGTGGGGGGAGAAGAGGGTAATGAAGAAACCAAGAACAAGATTACAAAAATTACAAGAATTAAAAAAAAATTAAAATTACGTACAGTAGAATAGGAAATAAGCATCATAACTAAGCATCTTACCTAGGTAATTTATGTAAGGATGAGGAAGGTAAAATGCAATGAGGTTTAACAATCCACTAACCTAACTGGTTCTCTGCATTTTTTCTCTGTGGCATTATGAGCCCATAATGCCTGGAAACAACTAGTCCCTCTAGCTGGAGGTTCCTTACTTTGATTAACACACTATAAAGCACTAGTCAAAAACTCCTACTGTCACTGCAACAGCATTGCCTACTGGCCAAATATAAGCCCCCGGCCCAACATTGTGGTCTTACTGTTTAGGGTTCTCAGATCACAGTAGACACAGACTCCCCAGCAACCAGCAGGAGTCTTCACCTTCAAGTCCCCCTGGTCTGTACCAAAGCAGTGACCAGCAGGTCAGCAGGAGTGATGGTCAGGAGGCCAAGACAGGAGTTGAGCACTGGTTCCCAGCCAGGTCTTTTCGGCTGCACCCACATCATCATTCCTGCAGTCCCAGCCCTGGATTGGGCTGTGGGGGCAGGGACCAGAAAAGAGCACCATCAGGCATGGATATTGTGCTTCCTGACGCTGGACAGGCAAGGGAGTTGAGAGTGAATTGTCACTGGTGCCAATTGCCATTTCCAGTCTGAGGCAGGTAGCATTCAGGAGCACAGAGAGAGAGAGAGAGAGAGAGAGAGAGTGAGAGTGGCCCAGCTGCCAACTTTCTCTCTGGCTCCCTGACACCTCCTTGGGTGGCACATCTGACTCTCCAGCACCAGCCCTGGTCCAAGGGCAAGCAGCACCGGGTCTGGAAATGTTAGAATAGAACCTTGATGGGGCATTAGGAAGGGAGCAGTGCGCTCTACGTGACGGCCGGGTTCGGGGGCGGACTCGGGCGGCTGGTCGTAGCGAGGAGAGGGAGGATCGGCGTCCCAGCGGATGCTCTCCTCCCTCAGGGGCGGAATTACCAAGGCTCATTGTGCTCTGCATCCCTTCCGTAGCGGTGGGCGCACCGCATTGGGAAGGGATGGGGCGGCGCTCGTCGGAGGCGGGAGGGGGACGTCGAGGCGCAGAGGGCTCATAAGCACGCTACCACTCGGGACGATGTCCCAAGTGCAGCGCCCCAGGGGAGTGGGGACGTAAGGGGAGAAAATTCGAAAATCTCTCCAGCAGCCCTAGATGAAGGCGCCCTAAGTCCACCCGGACCACCTACAGGACAGACCCCACTGTGCGAGGAGAGGAGGATGGGCACTCTAGGGGCAGATCCCTAAGGTAGGTAACGGGGGACATGAGTGGACAGAAGGAGGGGGCACTGGAGGTAGGAAGGAGGATAAAGACGAAAATTAAAAAAAAAAAAAAAAAGGAAGGGAGCAGAAGCTGCACCAACAGTTGGAAGCAACACACAAGACGTAAATAAATGTGAATCCCACCATGCAGCCAGCAGCCCTCTGACCACAGAAGGACTGCTGGGAAGGGATGAAAAGTTTCTATCCATGAATTTACATCAATGAGGAGCTCAAGTTTTGCGGGACCTGGCCATGTAAACTAGATGCATAGAATCCGTCAGCCAATCAGGCATGGAGTATTCATACTCTGTAAACACTGATAAAGAGAAATCTGGGCTCAGTTCTGACCAGCCTGCAGCCAAGGAGGCTGTGTGACGTGACTCAGCTCTTCATAGATTACTGTCACCAGGGCTTAGGGGAGCCTGGTAGGCTGCAAGGTGCATCCTGGCAGAATTTTGTAACAGAGAAACTGTGTGTGTCTTCATTGAAGTTCCCTCCAGTGGCTCCGCTATTCAAAAGTTAGCGCTGGTGCTAACCCAGATTTGCTCCAGGTGGGGCCTATTCTGAGACCCCGTGGAGCAGCCCCCAAACCCAGCAGTGCCAATGTGCTAAAACAGTGCTGTGCCTATACAGATGAGGAGGTCCCCTCATGCATACTGGCACAGCTGCATTTTCAAAGGTTTGTGGTGGCACTAAACAGCCCCTGAGCAGTGCTGTTTGCCACTGCTGAAAACCAACTGTTATCCGGGTGCCAAGTCTGCACCACCAACCCCTGTGCCAAGCTGCCCCCCACCCCAATCACCCACTATACACGTCTGTAAAGTCTGTGGTGGTTCAATGGTCTCCCATCCCCCCTGACCACCCAGTATACACTTGTGTAACATCCCTGGTGGTCCAGTGGTCCCCCACCACCCAGTCGCTCAGTATATACTGTTGTAACAGTCCCTGGTGGTCCAGTGGCTGCCCCCACCACCACCACGACCATACCCACACTTCCCTCACCCCACGTGCTGCCCATAAAAGGAGCAGCCAGCACAGTCCTCCTCTCATGTCCTTGGCCGCCCACCATCTTGACAGTCACAGAGCACGATCAAGTAGATGTGTGTGGGGAGGGGCAGGGGTCCTTGGTGGATGGTGGGTGTGGGTATGGTTGGGGGTAGGGGGAACTAATGGACCACCAGGGACTGTCATAACAGTGTTTACCAGGTGAGTAGGCGTTAGGAGGAACCACTTGACCACCAGGAAGTGCTTTTACTATTGACAGGGGCGCTAAGGGGCTGCTGCTCTCTGTGCAAATGAGCTCATAATGGGCATGCAAATAGCCCTTAGCACCTTGCATGCCCAGTGGGACTGTTTGCATACTTGGGCTGAATATGGCCCACAGGGGACCTGGCACTGTCCTGCTTTGGGCAGCATTGTGCCATGTGGGCCATATGCAGTTCTAGTCCGTACTGGGATAGCGCAGGTTCACTTATCGCTGCACTGACGTGGACTGATATTCAGTCGGACAGCACCACTCATCATCAAACGCTATCCATCTGAATATTGCCATGGTTGGGGGGAGCACAGGGGCAAGTACAGTACAAACAGCTGTGTTGTGCACGCCCCTCCCCACCCCTTTTTTCAGTATTTGGGCCCTAGGTGTTTGGGACAGGACAACCCTGTTTTGCTGTTTTTTCCTGTCGGGAAGTTTTTCTGACCGCAGAAAGACTGTACTCAGAGGCCATAGCCTTCTGTAGCAACCTAGCTGGGTACATCCTGAGGTTTATTACCTTAACTCTGCCTTAACACTCCCATCGACTGTGTTGCCTCAGTGGACCAATCCAGTAGTCCTCTTGCGAGTTTGCAGCTAGACCAAATGAAGTATTCTCCTTGTAACTTTGCATTTAATTACCTAGCACTTATACCCCTCATCTCCCCGTACCCCCTTCCAACTTCAGTATACTCTTCCTCTGGCTGCTGGTTTGGCACTACAGTGTTGATCCTGACATCATTTGTTATGTTTTCCTGTCTGATCTGGTTCGTTACATATTGTTATTGTCTACGAATGCCGTGCATTATTTTTTACATTCAAGTGTACGCCCAGATTGTCCTCCTGACATAAATTGTCATGTTTCCTGACTGCTCTTGTTTGCTCTTTATTCTTATTGCCTATGAATGCTCTGCATGTTTTTCCTTTTTTCGTCCAAGTGTACATTCAGATTGTTGCTCTGTATCCAATTGCACCTTTCTTGATTGCACTGTACCTTGTATTATGAATGTATCAGTTACTGTATAAAACATTGCACTGCTGTGTATGTATTGCTTGTGTTGCCACTGTCATCAGGACCTCCTTGTGAAAGAGCTTGCTCAACAGAGTATTTCCTGTAATAAACTTGAAGCTATAATGCATCGGCGGGTCAGGGGTCTTGGTGTGCTAGCCACAGTCTCATCGAGAGAGAGAGAGAGAGGAGAGGAGAGGAGATGCAGCTGTGAACATTCTGCACCCATACGAGCTCCTTGAAAGAGGAAGTATCCAGCCAGAAGTGTCACTCTATTGCCTGCATCCTTGAGAGCGCATCACTATAAAAATCACCTTTTGCTGAGCAGTGGATTCAGGAACAGTCAATCAGAACAACACTACAAAACCTTGAGTACTTCAGGGACCCCACTCTGAGGGGGTGTCTTGAACTTTGGTTCGACAATAGGAACCCCTTGTGAATGTTATTAGTTTAAACTGCATTGAACTGTGTTTGTGTACAGTGGGCCTTATTATGCACCTGAGCCATGGTGATATCCCTTGATATCCAACAGCCAGTTGTGTATTGTTGCTTAATTATTCTATGTGTAGTTTCTCTCAGCCAATCCGAATGCAGAGGTACTACAGGGATATTCTCCCATACCTGTACAGCAAACCCGTTTTCTGAACAATAAGCTTTTTCCTGAGTTGTGATTGATTGACCCGAGTAGCTGCACAGAAGGCAGCATTTATAGGTGAACATTTCGAAGCTGTTACAAAATTAGAATGTCTGCTCAACGGAATGGTATTTCTGTGAGAATTCAACTAGCAGAATTTTAAAATCATCATCAGTGCAGTTTGGTTTAAAATGGGTTTGCCACAGTATAACCTCATTACAAATACAAGGGGGTGCTACACTATTGTGTTGGCGTCTTTCAGGCCCTGTCCACGCTAGGGACCGATTATAAAACGTTATTAAAAATATTTTATAAATTGGTCCCTAGTGTGGTTGTCAGAGCATCCACATTGCATTCTGACAACCGTGCTAGCTGGATTGAGTTTCCAGGCATGACCATGGCACCAACTCAAAGCATTATGGGTGCCACTTGGGGCCACAGTGCATGATGGGATACCCATGAACAGGCACCAAAACCGATCGGCACAAAAAATACACAACCAGAAACAGGGATTCTTCCTCTGCTTGGCGGTGCCACCAAGGTATCTTTTTTTACTTCTGCAGCTGGCAAAACGGATTCTCTCATGGGGCGGGTTGCCTTAACCCATGTTACAGCACGGTTTGTGTACACACTGCTGTTAACATGGATTAAGGCAACCGTGTTTAGCTTAAACCGTGCTAAAAACCACCTCTCTAGCAAGGTTTTAGCATGGTTTTAAAACTGTGTTATAACACGGTTTTAACTGTGTTATAGTGTGGATGCAAACCGTGTTCCGGGAGCTTAAAGCAATTTAAGGTAGTTAAACCATTTTAAGCTCCCTAGTGTGTACAGGGCCTCAGATGAGATGTAAAACTGAGTTCCCTTCTGCCCATCTCTGGTCACTGTCCAGGTGGAACTTAAAGATTCCATGGCAGAAGAGTAGGGAAATTGTTTATTAAGAAACACAGGAACAAGAAACAATACAATCTACAACAGCTAAAACTAAATCAGGCAGAGTATATCACTGAAAGCAAATTAAAGGAAGTATAGTAAAAAAAAGGGGCAACACTTAATGTGGAAACCAAAAAAGTTGTGCCAAAGTTGCACTACGCTTTACCTTTTCATAATCTGATATTCTGCTAGATAAAGGGCACAAAGGGAAGTCAATATCATCCTAATTAATTCTTCAGTTGGGGTAAACTGTTGCTGTTGGATAAATTGTCAACGAGCTGCCAAATGTAAATCTATTGCATAACAAAGAACACGTACACCTGAAGTGCTGGAGATATACCTGCCCCATTCAAGTGGATGAATTTGCCAAACCTGGAACTCCGTAGGTAAGGCAGGTAAAGAGAGGTCATCTCCATATGACTGTCAAAGTACCTCCCAAAATCAGTTATGTATGGACAGAGTTCAGATACAAATGAGATTGTGTTTCAGATTGCTGATCACGGCCTGATATGGGCCAAAAAATTCTTCTCCAGAGATTTGTGCCTGTGAGAGTCTCTTCCTAACAACTAAGTCACAAGGCATCCCACATACATAGCGGGATCCTAACATCAGTTTACAATCTAGTAACAGCTTTAAATTTCCCCAGTGGACAATCTTTGAAACTGGGATCCCCATTAAATTTAGATTCCATGATCCCTTGGTAAATCTGTTCTCTTGAATTTGTACATATGCCTTCAGGCTGTAATCCTCATATATGAGCTTTAAATAAGGCCTAGTATAGCTGGCCTGCCGGTGCAGTGGTAGAACTACCACTCGCAACCCAGGTTTGGGAGCGGACAGGGGTGACTGGAGGGCTGGATCGTGGGGGGAGTGGATTGAGTGGTATACACACACTCTCCACCTCTGGGGTGGGGAAGGGGAGTTGTGTTCTCTGCTGGGCTCCTGGGTGACCACAGGACTTCCTGTCCCTGGTGCCCCCACTAGAGTTGGCTACGGGAGGTGTGTGAGACACATGGTGTAGTTGCGCCACAGCATCATTGCACACCCACGCCTCCTGCCATGGCAGGAAAACACCCTGGAGGACGTGCCTAATGACACTTCTGTTGTGCCACCACCACTGCATAGCAGGCCCAGGGCTCCCTGCCCAGAAGCGGACACTGCGGTTCTGAAGGGGTAAGGGGGAGCCCAGGAGTCACACCCTGGGGGGTAAACTGGGTAGGGGCGGCAGCAGGGCTGATGGGGAAGCCATCCTCACTAAAGCATAGTTGGTGGAAAAACAAATAAGGCCTAGTATATGTACAAGGAGAGATGGGAAACTGTGGTGAACTAGGGAGTCGTAAATGGCCAAACTTCCAGTCGTCAACAAAGGGCATCAACCATGTTTTTACCCAAGGAGACCACAGTTTAGGAGTGTCCCATAAAGCTGGCCAAAATTACTAACGATAAAATATTCTGAAAAAAATGCTACCAGATAAATCATATTTAAACCCCCTGAAGAGGTAGGAAGGTAAGTAGTATTTCTTTTTACAGGGTTCAAATGACAAACCCAGAGTAGCTGAAAAAAATACTGTAAAGCCTGGTTTCCATATCTGAAGGGACGGGCTAAACAAAACTTAGATAAAGGATCACTGGCAGCAAGAGTGTTTTAATAATAAAATCCTGCTTTTCCATAATTACGTTTTACAGTCCCTATCTTTAACTTATGCCAATTAAGTGAGCCCATGTCCCCTTCGCCAAATTTTATTCCTAAAACTGTGATCATTGTAGTCAATAAAGAGATACCTGCCACTGACTGTATCCCTACATCAGCCATGCAGCCTAAACAAAGGCCAGCACTTTTTGAAACGTTCACCATAGACCCAGATACCTTCGAAAAGTCCCGTAGGATTTTGAGTCAGTGTTGTTTAAACAAACATCGTCAGCATAAGCTTGGACTGTAACAGAGGGAGAATCTTGCACTAACTGTTATGCATGCCCTTGTATGTTGAGAACCTTCCAGTTTTCCTAATAAAGGGACCAAACAAAAAAATAAGCAGTATTGAACTTAGGGCGCACCCCCTTCTGATCCCCTTACAAAGAGTCGGATTCCCCCTGGTATTGTTCATCAGAGGCACTGTTTCAGCAAAACCACACAAAAACTATATCCAGTCAGTGAACACTGGTGATATACCTACCATACTGCTGCAAAACTGAAAAAGGATATATGTGAAATACCTGGTCAAAGGCCTTCTGGTCCTGGGCGAGGAGAAATCCATCTAGGATTTTCTGAGTACCCCTTCCCACAATTTCTCTGATAGTAATCAAGTCGTCACGTAAGGAATTCCCAAATACCCTGGAATAGAACATGACTGGGCCTTAGAGAAAACAGAATCTGCGACCTAGTATTAATCTATTACACAAAACTTTCAATAGGATTTTTAAATCAACATTAAGCAAGTTTATTGGCCACCAGTTCTGAATATCGGTACTGTCCCCCTTCTTGTACAGAAAAATGAACACCAATTGTAACATACTTTTACTCTTTGTTAAAGTGTCTAACATAGAAACACGACAAATAAAAGCATTACTTCTGGTCCCAAATATTCAGAAATTAAAACAAATAATTCAACTGTCAAACCGTCCCGTCCTGGAGCATTATTCTTTTTGGAAAAGTGGATGGCTGATGAGACTCCCTCTTATAAAATCGGGCCACATAACTTTTCCGGCTGTTTGGGTGAAGAAGATTAGCACTTAATTTTTGTGCCAGTACAGCAGCCCCTTTTTGTTTAAGTAAAGCTTGTCGTAGTGATACAAACCAATACTAATTACTTTACTCTAGCAAACTTTTAACGCAGTCATTTGCTTTTAGAACAAATACAGTAAACAATTGAGCAGGTCAGTACTTGGTCGTTGTGCTGAAACTGAGCAAGTCTTGACCTTCCCCATGCATCAGTCCTTCACACCCCGCCCGATGTAAAATTGTTTGGAAGAAAGAACCCACTAAAAATCACATATTGCTGCTCAGTTGGGTTATTCTGGGTAAATGAGTTGTATAATAAAAGGAAATAAAAACAATAAATAAACATGGCAATAAGTCTGTGGTGTTGAGGAGTCTTCCAGTCCTATTTTGAAGCTGCACAATATTAAATCAATATCTCTTGAGTAATTTTCTTGTAATTTGTGGATTCCCAAGTGATTCCTATATTAGCATATCCCATTCAGTTACTGAACATTGAGCCAGTTTAAAATACCACCCAGCTACAGTATATCCCATCAGATTACAGATCCATGTAGGCCTTGTTCTAACAAATTCGAGCAATGAATGGAATCAGTATGCTCTGCCTGAGAGTGCTGTGTGATACTGTTTTTTGTTAAAATAATAAAATGTGAGTTACAAACAATGGAAGATGCTATGACTTTTTTGCATGGTACCTCACGTGTGTAACTGAGCCTTGGTGAGCAAGGGTAAGATAGAAGGAGATGGCGCAGATAGTAGTGCAATCCTTTGGGGAACAGCACCCTTTCTCCTCCCAGTGTTACTGTATATACCTGAAGCAGTAGTACTAGTGCCACTAGCTAGCTCTTGCAGGGTCTCCATTCCATGCCATGGGAGGAAATTGGTTGGCAGGCTTAAGAGCAGGGTTGTTGCAGACATCTGTTATTCCTGCTGCTGCTGTCATTAAAAAAGTCTGTGTTGGATGAGACTGATGTGAGAATGTCCTAAAACAGCAGAAGTTCCAGGCATCACCTTGAGGGTGAAACTGACCCCTCCTTTGACTGGGAATGTCATGTTGGCTTGCTTAGCTAGCGCCCACAGTAGCAGGTGTGCTCCTGCAGTCTTCTGTTCTGCTTCTTGCCCCCACATTTTTGGGTTCTATGTGGCAGTTCTGTAGGTGGCAAAATTAAGTTTTCCAGCCACTAGCCAGCAGGGCTAATAATGTGGATAATCCACTGGCCCGACTGGTGCACTTAATGAATTATTACGTTCTCCAGTACAAGCCAGCAGGTCCTTTTACTAGACCGATAAGGGTCTTGTTAGTCGAGCAGTGGCCTCCATTAATCTCCAGCTCACCATCATCATAATGTACGAAATAGTAATAAAAAAATACCCCCATTAATTTCAATGTGGTATGTCCTCAAGCTCTCCCTTGCTGAATGTCATAACATGTCTGAGCATGGGGGTTTGGAGATCAATAGGGAAGTGGAAGGGATTGACTGGCCACCTTGTCGGGGCCAAACTACAGTCCCTTCCCATTAAATTACAGCTTCGGAAAAATCAAGTTATAGAAGGGACTATCGCCAGCATCAGCTGTCATTTTAAGTAAGCAATGCATTTACTTTTTGAAGTGTACAAAATCACTTTAATATATTTTGCTATGGCATTATAATAAAATGACAGATCTCAGAGTATTATCTCAAACTAGTTAATAATAGATAGAGTAATGTATGGTGTGGTGTGTATAATGAGATTTTACACACACCCGAGTTGGGGGATGCTACATACCCTCGGGGTTTATGAAATACATCCCACAACGAGGGTGTATGAAATAAAATTTTACACACTACCCCATATTTTATTTTATATAATTACTGGGGAGCATTTTCTTGCCACAGCAATTATGTAAAATAAAAATACATCAGTGTTCAGCCGCGGTATGGTTGGGATGAAGCGCCCTCCATTGTCTGCAGCTGCTTAAAACTTGCCCCCTTTACTTTATTCCTTTTAAACAAAATGTATAAGAAGCACCTATGGAAGGACTGAGCAGAAATGAATGGCCAGTTCTTTTTTTATTTATTTACTTACTGCCGAGTGCTGCTGGCAATGGAATAGAGAGCGTTGATTCTGAGAAAAGTAGAGGCGCGTGCATGTGTGGAGCGAGAGAAACCTGGCGCATGTCCACCATTATAACCCATGGGTTATAACGGCAAATTATAACCGGGTTTCCCTATGGGAGAACACGCTCCCCAGTTATTATAATTAGATATTTTGTATCTTAAAGTCATTGTTCATACACCGACAAAAGCCACCCATTTTTTCCCTCTTGTGCACATAAACCTGCCCACCACCCTCTATGTGAGTCTGCTTGTTTGGCCTGACCAGGTGAGGGCTAGGAGCTGCCTGGCCACTGGCAACCCCCATCTCCCACTAATAAAATCCAGAAGCAGCATGAAAACTCCAGTCCTCCTCCTAGATTTGGAAAGCACTGTTTTTGCAGTGCTTCTGGGACACTTTCAGCCTGGTGGCAGAAGTCAGGATTATGACATCAGCCTAGGTCTCCTGCATGGTATTGCAACAAGCTGCCTCCATTGCTACCTGTGTGGGTGGGGAGGCATTCTTAGGAATGGCAAGCACAAAACAAATGCTGTAACTTACCCACCCAGTGGACCACAAATGAGGATGAAGAGGTTCCTCCATTACAGTGAATGTTTAATAAGCGCACGTACAAATATGCAGGAGAAGGACAACTGACTGGTGCTCAAGCTAGTCCCCAGTGTTGCGCGCCTGCGCTGGGTGCTGGCTGGAGCACTGCTCAGCTGTCCTTTTTTCTGTACCTGTGTGTACACAGTTAAAATATTTACTGTATGTAGCCTCTTTATCCACATTTGAGGCCCATTGAACGGGTAAGTTGCAGTGTTTGTTTTGTCCTTGTCTGAGATTGTATCGCACCACTTTGTGTCTTAGAGCAGTCCTTTTTCTGGAATACAGTCTTAGAAATGGGCATCAACTTCAAGAGGACAGCAATGGAAAAAGCAACCCTTCCCTAAATGTGTCCAAATGTTCTATGCCATAGGTACAGGGACACATTTTTCTCTTTTTGTTAGATAGTACAAGGACTAGTTTTAGATTCTGGTCCTACAAATATACCCACTTGTCTACTCTGATAATTAAATGTTTAAAAATCTTAACATTAGGGTAGAAGTAAGCATAGTTTGCAGTTACAGTAGCATTTTTATTAAAGGTTTTGAAGGTACAGAGTAAGGAAGTATGAACTTGCGCACAAAACTAGTCTCATTGATTCTTCGCAGGTAGACATGCATTTTTGTTTTGATGCCAGCTCATATGTCAGCTCCTGTCATTCCCCAATCTCCACTGGTTCTTGGGACCAGTCGGAATTTATTTTTAGTGGTCCCTCCAACACAACAAACAGCAGGTCTCAGATTTAGGACTAGTGGAAGTTTCCATCCCTGACAAATAGCAAAATGTCACAGACACTTCTACTCCCTATATTAAAATTTGGGACCTTGGTTGCGCGGGTACATCCGACAGATGCTGTTGGTGCGTTTTGTCCGTCAGATGTACCTGCTCTCAAACTTTTAATAGCCACCAATTTTGCAGCAGCTAGAAGCACCTTGCTGCAAGTGTGGATGCAAGGGGTCGTGAAATGGACGCATGTGCTAGCTCCAAGGTAAAGTAGCCTGGCAGTCATCTGTTTGATCCAAGAATCAGAAAATCCTGACACAGTTACTGTGCTGTATGAAATGGGATGCACATACCTGTCAAACTTTCAGCACCGAAATGTGTGACAAGATCTGTGATAAATGAGCAAAATGTGTGACATACCATCAATCATGGAACTGCACGCTCAGAACACTGGCTGTCAGTGCACTAATGTTCTTAATGTTTGCCGATATCTGAGTATAATAGATTATTATGAATTTCTGATTTAAAGCATCATTGGGAAGTGTGGAATATTACCTTTCCCCATGTGGGACAAAGGATTTCTGAGAGGTAGAATGAATGACATATCCCGTAATGTGTGACAGTTGAGAGGTATATGGATGCATGCAAAAAATATCATTGCGACATCCAGTCCCTGGTGTCAGAACATGTGCTCCCATTTCCTGGACTTGAGTTAAAGATACGTAAGGACTGAGATCAAGATCAGATTCTACTAGTTCTGTGAAGACTGGCAGAGTTCTGGTACTGTTTCAGAGATATACTCTAACTGGGAGTACCCACCACCTGCGAAAAATGACACTGTATATCTTTGATGTGGACCACTTTCATGAGCTCATACAAATTATAATATCACAAATCTAAAGAATGTAAATAATAATGTGAGTCGATGGTAAGAACATTTGCTGTTTGCGCTACCTAAACAATATATGTTTGGTGTAAAGAAAACATTTTTATTTTCACAGTGAACATTTATAGTTTATTTTCAGTTCTTCCTTGCCTTTTTTCTTTGCCTGCAGCATGTTGTTTGCCTATAATTGCAGCTGCGTTTTCGTACTCAGATCAGTATGGGGAGGCTATACATCATGCTTCCTCAGTGAAAGGATTACTGTTGGCAGAGAGGATGCTCTGAAAGTTTTGGTTTTGTGGATGGTGTGGTCTGGTTGATAAGTTGGCCCTGATTATCCACCGCCCGTACTTTTTCTAACCTGTAATTATAAATCCACCTGAAAAGAAGTCAGCTGGATCTGTCAGTATGCATAAATGATTCCCTTTTCTGTCTGAGAAAGAATTGTGCTGCTTGAGGAGAAAAAAGATTCTTAACGTGTCTAAGGGTGTGTACATCCAAGTAATAACCAGAAGTGTCACAAGATATAAAAAAATAAGCTTACAGAATACTGAGGTGGGCAGATGAACATGCTGAATCCCAGCAGCTGTGGTAATTCTGCTTTGTTTTTGTGAGTCTGCCTGATGTGGCCTGCAAGTTGCCCACTTTCATTATTTTCACTAACAACAATGCTGCAAAGCCAAGGAGATATCGACAGTAGCCTGTTGGTCTAACAGGTTAGGATTTTTTTTCACATCTACATTATTGAAATCACGTCACATTTGTAACAAATGTTGCTCTGGAGTGCAAACTAATTTAGCACAGCATCTGCCAACGGGGCCTTCAGTGTGCCAGTCTAGTATCGGTTGGATGTGAAGGGGGCTGGACAATGTTCTAGGCATACAGTGGTTTTGTTTTTTTGGTCTCTCCACCTGGGGTATTTGTTGAATACATCAGGACAATCATAACTCGAGGTCTGCTGAATGGTTCTGTTTCTTTGGGTGTTTGTACCAGTACTTCTAGGACAAGGACCCCACATCCCACATTCAGTACGAACACATGGACAACCTAGGTAATTGTGCAGATTGAATCTTTACTAAGTCTAGTACAAAAAACGCAGATGGCACACAGTTTTCCAGGCTTGTTTCAAACATTCTCTTATGCACACTCAGGGACCCACCTCTTGGCATATAATCACTCAATGGTGCGGTATAGGCTCACCCTTGCTATAAGCAAATGATCCTCTTTGGGTTCCAGCACTTAGGCCTATAGGGACTGCAGTGCTCACAACCACCTATCTCTTGGGAACTAACGGATGTCATGAATTTCACACACAGGCTGTCCTAATCACTGGATCACTTAGGTACCTAACCCAGGCCCTGAAAGGCCTTTGGAAGCCCTCTCCTCTTGAGGGAAGCCCCCCCCCCACCAGGGTTTTGTTCCTCTGTTCCCCTCTCCACTTTTCTCCCAGCCCAGTTATACTCATTAGCTCCTCCCAACTCTCAGAGCCTTAAATTTCTCTTCCATATCTACCAACTCTAGTAACCACCACCTTCCCCCTAGTGGTAGGGAGGCGTGTGTTGCACTAAGCCATGAATAATATAACACACTAGTCATGGCTTAGTGCGACACACAAAGCTATGAATATATATTATGCATCAACCCACCTCAGATTTCCATCTTTGAAGCTTTTGCCATTATTGAAATATGAATCTTTATTTAAAGAGAGTTGACTGTGTTTTATCAACAGTACGTCATAGTATTTGAACAAGAAAGCTCCACATCTTCAGATGGAAAACAAGGACCCAGTAATAGAGGAGCCTGTTATAGACACATGAAACACGCTGAAGCAAGGAACCCAAGCTAGTATTTTGATCCCTGACTTCTGGTGACTGTGAACCCTGGATCTAAACAGCCTCCTTCCACGTATACCAGCGCTCGATCATTGCCGGAGGAGAGTTATTCGTCTCCCTCCCCCCCCATCGAGTCCCCCTGAAGAACCAATGGCACCTTTCTCAGGACTTCTTTTGATGCAGGCTAATTTCTAGGCTCCGATGATGACAAGGTAAAAGACTCCCTTTTTGATGCAAGTTGGAACAGCCTATTGAAAACCTGAATTTGTTCAGAGTACTTGGAGCTTGTGCTCGTGACCCACTTAACTGGGCGGCCTAAATTGTATATGTATATGTTGCTGATCGAGTTTCTTGCTGCTCTCATGGAGAACGGTCCCGGGTGGAGGTTTGAGAGGGAGAGGGGACCACAGAGCCGAGACGGAAGCGCTAACACCTCAAGTTGCAGACCTGAGTTATATCTGATTAATATACTTAAAGGGCTACTCACATTTGCTTAAAGTCCTCATTACATGTTCTGAGACACTTGTTTCGATATGGTACTGCTAACAGAATCAAAATCAGTCCAGATTGGTTACTTCAAGTTAAATACCTATACTGGACTTATTTCCATTAATTGAAATAAATATAAAAGAACCTACTAGGAAAACTAATTGGATGTTTTCACAAGTTTCACATAGAGGATCTAGGAGGTGAGAGGAGCAGGGCTAGACCATGTGTCCTGCAAATCCTAGGGTGTTCCCTATAGGGGTGATTCCCCTGGAACAGGAAGGTAGCACACCAATACTCCGAAGCTCCTTCCACATAGTCGTGTTTATAGCGGCCCTATGGCTGGGAGTTTATTCCCAGCTCTCCCTTGGAAGTCAGTTCGCCTTAAAAAGGGAAAAGTCTGTCTTAAACGACTCACTGCCCCTAATCATTAGCAGGCTCAGGCCCTCACTTGAGGACCGCCCTGAGCACTCAAATCTGATCTATAGTCAGAAGTTTTTATCATTGTTTAAAAGTTCTAAGTTGTTGAAGTTACTGTTGTTGATTAAGTTAACTGGGCACTTAACTGTTACGGAGAAAGTCACAATGCCAGGGAAACTGCTTTATAATGTTCTTTCTTGTGTCAGTGAGAAGATTTTTCACGAAAAATACAAATGATCAGCCACAATGTGAAGGTTCTCTCCTATAATGTAAATGGCTGTTCTAGTCCAGGGAAGAGAAAACAAATACAGAAGTATATCATTAAGCAAAATTGTGAGATAAACTTCTTGCAGGAGACCCATCTTTCACCTGCAGAGGCCGTAAAACTGAGAACCAAACACTACCCACACTTATATTCTTCGTCTTTGAATGCAGGACCTAAAAGAGGGTGGCCATTTTACTATCAGCGTCTTTCCCTTTCGAACACGAAGAAACTGTATCAGATCCTGGAGCCAGATACATTATGGTGACAGGTAAAGTGCAAGACTCCCCAGTGACATTGATCAGTGTGTATGCCCCCCCTGGTACTTCTACAACCTTTTTTACCTCTCTTGCTCAACTGGTGGCCGAAAATCTAAAGGCCTTCTGATCACGGGGGGAGACTGGAATTTAATTTGGGATAGGAACCTGGACACTACTTCTAGGGCACAGAATTTAGACCGTCGAAGAGTAAAAACAATCAGGCAGGCCCTTAATCGTGTGGGATTAGTAGATGCATGGAGGGAAAGATACCCCAAAGCGAGGGAGTACACATGTTACTCACCCAGATTCAAAGTGTTCTCCAGGCTAGACACCTTTTTTACTTTTAGAGAGAATATTCCAACCCTCCCTTCCATGTGGGTTGGTACATCCCCCATATCAGATCACAGCCCAATATTCTTGGAAGTCGCCTTGGGGATACCCAAAAAAACAACCCACTGGAGGCTTAATACATCTCTCCTCAGAGATAAAGAGGTGATAAATAAAATTAGACAACACATTACAAATACAATAAAAGAAAACACGACCCCCGGGATTACCCCCCAAATAATATGGGACACAATGAAGGCAACAGTCGGGACAATTTATACGTATACCTGCCCAAAAGAAAAAGGAGCGTTCACAAGAACAACAGAATCTATTAGGGAGACTAAAAGAGTTAGAGTCTCTACAAAAAACCAGGTGGGAAGGAGAGAGGGATTCAGAACTTAAATTGCTAAAGACCCAAATTCAAAAATTACAGAAGGAGGAAATAGAGAAAAACTTATTTTTCCTCAAACAAAAATATTATGAAGGGGGCCCCAGGGCTACTAGACTTCTCGCAATGCGACTGCGACAATACAAGGCTAGAGCTACTATAACCAAAATTACTTGCCCTAAGACAGGTCGCTTAGTTACTAAAGCTGAACAGATCACTGAGGCTTTTGTCTCTTATTATGCTAAACTCTATACCCCCCAGGACCCAGTCCCCTCCCAGGCCAGTAGGGAATACCTCAAGAATTTGTCACTTCCTATGCTTTCCCAAGAAGAGAGCCAAGCCTTAATTAAACCAATCACACAAGGAGAAATCTCGAATGTCATAAGGGACCTTAAAGGAGGGAAATGCCCCGGCCCAGACGGCTTTGGAGCAGAATTTTTCAAAACTTTTGCCCCTGAAATTGTCCCCTTATTAGTTGAAGTGTTCTTGCAAGTATGGCAAACAGCGAGCCCGGTCCCCCCTCCTGGCAATATGCCACAATCTCGGTCATACCAAAAGAAAATAAAGACCCCGCTCGTTGTGAATCATATAGACCAATATCGCTCCTAAACTCGGACTACAAGATCTTCACTGCCATATTGGCGGCCAGGTTGAACTCCATACTTCCAGGTCTTATTAATCCAGATCAAACAGGCTTTGTTCCTGGTAGACAGGCCCCAGATGCTGTCAGATCGGCAATTAATGTAATTGATGTCATTCACCGCACACGACTTCCTGCCTGCCTTATGAGTTTGGATGCCGAAAAGGCCTTTGATAAGGTCTCCTGGCCGTTCTTATTTTTAGTCCTAGAACGGATGGGGTTCCCCCAAATATTTAATGATAGTGTTAAGGCCCTTTATACTGGACCACAAGCATATGTTAGAATAAACAGGGGAATTTCTAAGAGATTCACACTAGGTAGAGGCACTAGGCAGGGGTGCCCCCTGTCTCCCTTATTGTTTGCCTTATACATAGAACCATTAGCGGAGGCAATACGTGCCAATCAGATGGTTCATGGCATAAGCATGGGGGGTCAACAATGGAAAATATCTCTGTACGCAGATGATGTACTATTGTGTACCTCGCAACCAGAGATTTCAATCCCACAGCTTTGGTTGACCTTGTCTGAATTTGGTAGACATTCAGGATACACCCTGAATAAGACTAAAACTGAGGTGTTGTCCTTCTATTACACGCCTTCTCACAGGATCACAGAATCTCTTCCTCTGACTTGGACAGCTGACAAAATTAGATACGTAGGTGCCTGGCTGACCAGACATAACACCCACCTTTTTAAAGCCAATTATGTCCCACTTGTTAGATAAAAAAAGATCTAGATAAATGGGCCCTGGTAAGTCTCCCACTATACTCAAGAATACACACTATCACCATGAATGTCCTCCCAAGGTACCTATACTTATTTCAATGTTTACCAACATTTATTCCCAAAAAATATTTTCAGGACTGGCACAGGATAATCATAAAATTCATTTGGAACAACAAAAGGCCTAGAGTAAATGCTCGTATTTTGAGTCTGAGTAAACTTAAGGTGGGCAGAGCCCTTCCCGATCTTGAAGATTACTATCTATCAACGCAAGTTAAAAGGGCTTTACAGTGGTCCACCTCCACTTATATGGCAACTTGGAAGGAAATGGAGAAGTTAGAGGAAGAGGATCACGGACCTCCATTGAGTGTCCGAGCTATACAGATAAAAACTGATAAGGACTATCCCCCCCTTCCCTTATGTCAGTAAGGGACACTGTAAGGGCTACACATAGAGCCTGGCAGAAATATAAGATAAAGTCATCACTCTGGCCATTATATAGGCCCTCCAGGGACACATCCTTTGCTCCATCCCTATTGGACCATACATTTAGAGCCTGGGAGAGGAAAGGCCTGATATATATAAGGCAATACATGCTAGGAAATCAGGTGTTGGACTTTACCACTCTTAAGAAAGATTTCGACTTCCGAAACTCAGACCATTATCGGTACTTGCAAGTCAGAGAACATATAAACACCTACATCAGATCGGATCCCCAATATAATAGAGTAGCCCCTCTGGTGGAAAGCTTCTATGCAATTTTAACTGCCCAGAAAACTTCAAGCCTCATCTCCATACTCTATAAAGCGTTTGTGGGCCTGAGAGGGGATCTCCTAGATAAGGTCAGAGGCAGATGGAGAGAGGAAGGGGGTGGAGATTTACAACAAAGTAACTGGGATCTCATATTTAAGCTATCTGCTAACACCACCTCATCTCCCCTCTGGCAGGAATACAGCTGGAAGGTGAAGATACGCTACTTCCTTTCTCCCCTCTCATTGAGTAAGAGAGATCCGGCAAGGGACTCCTCATGCTGGAGAGTGTGCGGGGAATTAAGGGCAAACTACTTACATATTTTTTGGCTGTGTCCTCGACTCAGACCGTACTGGGGAGATATTTCTAAGCAGTGGTGGATATATTTAGCTTAGATGCCCCGCTGGAATGGCCCTGTCTTGTGCTGGGAGAGCTACCTTAAAGGTTAACGGGAGCTGATAATGTATACCTTTGGTCCATCCTCCTTGTGACAGTACATAAAAATATTACTAGACTATGGCTGCAAAATACCAGCCCGGTAGTAGACACATGGATACAATTGGTACAAGAAATTGCAGCTATGTAAGAAATAACTTACAGGATAAACAATAGGACAACAACATTTGTTCGGAGATGGACAAGATGGGAGATGTGGCGTGAAACAGTGGTTGCCTAGAGTTCTAACCCATCCCCTGAAGTCCTATCCTACACTCTAAATAACTTAAGTAGTGCAAGATGGACTTCTATAGCTGAGTTGGAGTATGGACCAATAGGCTTAATGCAGATTATAGTATAAGGATGTGAATTACCTATGCTCTTAATGTTTTGGTCGGAACTAAATCCCTTCTAGAGATGTTATGGGAGAGAGAGAATATTATTATTTATCAAATCTGATACCTCTTACTTATGTAAAATATGCCTGGATTTGTCTAAATTAATCTGCAAGAAATGTGCCCAATGTCTGACAATAAACTTAAATTTTAAAAAAAACAGTACGTCATAGTGAATAAAACAGAAGTTTGATACTGTCAGTACACATCTCCCCTGTTCATGCTACTGGTGATATTGACTTTGACTGTGCTATAACTGTTTGTCCAGGAAGGCACACTGAGTTGTGGCAGCTTGTTTCCAGGTGCATCGGGGGGACATAAGAGGAAATCATATGCAATAAACAGAGTAGCCTCCACTTGCATACTGTGCGCCCCTGAGCAAGTCACTTAATCAATCAATCAATCAAACTTTATTTAACCAGGCATAACACCATTGAGCAAGCTCATTTTCAAAGTGGTCCTGGACATGAAGCAAATCACAGGCAGGTATAGGACAGGCAAAACAAAACATTGTACATACGAGGAGATAAGTAAGGCCTATACATTCAAGGATAAACACAATTAAATGCTAGTTGTAGCACACTAAACAAGCAAGCAAATAGGTCAAAAACTTAGAATGGTTCGACCCCGGACACTCACTAGTATATGTAGACTGTATACTATAGTATATGTATAAGTATAGTATAGTATACTTTTTTTTTGTCAACTTTGTTTCGCTCCCGTCACCGCTCCAAAGTCCTCGCTCAGGCATCCCATCCTTGTCCTGCCCACCTGAGGATACCACGCTATGCCTCCTCTCTCCCTCCTCGCCAGTGCCAGCACCCCCGGCTGACCCTATCCGGGGTGGGTCACCCCTCTCCTACTTGGGGCACTCTTCAAGGCAGACTCTGGCTTTGGACAAGGAGTGGGCCTGGGGAAATTGAAGGCAAGCTAGGGAAACCCCGGCATAGGGCATGGAGGATTGGTGCCGTCGCCTGATCCTTGGAGCCGGATTTTTCCTGTGTTCTTGGTTACCCCCCCACCCCCACCGACGTGGGACATGCAGTGCCGCCCAGCCCTGACGTAGGTGCTCCCACCCACATCAGAAAGGCAGCTGCCCGACGTCACCCCTTACTGTACAAGCCCTGGTGCGTAGCAGTGCCGCCAGTCTCCACCGGGGCCGGCGATCCAGGCTACCCCTGGATCCTCCCCGAGAGAGAGGCAGTCCCATGGACGCTCAATCCTCTCTCCCCCTGCCGACCCCCGATGGCCCGAGCTCGTTCCTGAACCCGGGTCACCGGCGTGGCGCGACGTGTGGCGTCCAGCACCTCAACCCTCAGCACCACCAAGCCGGACCAAGTATAGTATACTTAACCTCCCAAGTGCTCCCATTTCACCCCTGAAAAAAGGCCTTCTCTTAGGCCTACCAGTTATCCACCACTTACCCAGGAGCACAGTGTAGTGGGTGACCAGCTACATCAGTCATGTGAGAGCCTGTGGGTAGTGCCAGCTTGGAGCAGAGCAGTTATTTTCTGCTGTTTTTCCTCCCGAAGCTTGGAGCGCAGGGATGTGTGGACCGGCATGCATGCACCATCTCTTCCCCTCTTTTGCTGTCTCGCTGCACTGCTGTCCAGCATCCGCCAGGTGGCAGACTCTGCAGCGAGAACTGATGTCTCCCCCTCCCCAAGGGAGGAGCACTGCCGCTGGGTGCTCGATTCTCCTGTATCCTGCCAACCCACCAAGCAAAGCTGTCCATTCGTGAACATGTCTTGCCAGCATGGAGGGTCAGAAACACAACCTCTCCTCCACTGGGCCAGCTGCTGATAATGTTTTGAAGAGAACAGTTGCTTCAGCTCATGTATAACACGATAAATGAAGTAGCACTTCACGGGTAGATGCACTCCGGCTTCATTTCAAAGCCCTTGTTTGATCAGTGTCTTTGATAATGACCTACTACTCCTGTCTTGATAGCTCCTACAACAACTGCTTTCCACCCAGGATACACCTCATTAAGGGCTACAAATCACCTGGCTCCAAGTAGGTGCCTGCGGCTGGGACTGCATTTTCCAAAATTGTTTTGCCTAAACCCCTGGGACACCAGCTGCATGGGGATATCATGGTCCTGACACAAATGCTATGCATGCCATCAAGTCGACACCAAGTTGTGCCCCCCTCCCCCCCACCACCACCACCAGTGAGCTCCCAGCTGCACTGATACCTGTGATCATCCAGGTGGCAATATTGCAGGGGGAGTAAGAAATATGTTCACCCAGGAGGAGAGCATCCCATGAGACCCTCAATCCTCCTCCTTTCTGTCCAACACCAGATAATCAGAGCTCACTCCTGTACCCCAGGTCAATCAATCGATCGATCAATCACTCAATCAATCAATATCTATATTTAATCAGGCAGAACACCATTGATCAGGGCTCATTTACAAGATGGACCTGGTAGTTCAAACAACAACAACAACAACAAGATCACTGATGCCCTGCACAGTAATGCTGCTGCTGTGCTGAGAGGCCAGCCTTAGCGATTTCTAATCACTCCAGAAACAGAGGATTTGCTTGATGGGAGAAAGTGATATGCAGCTCTTCAGTTGACCTCCATGGCACCAGTGAGATTCAGGGGTTGAGCAAGACTGTGTGGGACCCTGGCCAAATAACAGTGAACTGGTCCCCCTAATTTGGGGTTGACACTGGGACTGAGAGATTCAGTGTTCACAGCCGTGACTGGAGTCTGTTCTCCTTCTAGGACTCCAGGCAGCCGCCTAGTTTACTTGTTTGTACCTATTTTATTTATTGATTTAAAAACTAGTGACCTGGAGAGGCACACTGAGCCAAGGCTTGTTCCAAGTGCGACCTGGGGGGAGGGTACAAAGGGGAACACAGGCAAAGACAGTAATACTTACAATAATAGCAAACAGTGGAAGGAGTGAGCAGTGCAAAAATACATCCAGTATAGAGAATAATGCATGGGCTGCCATGTACAACAAGGCTGTGTTTCTATTGAGGGGTTCTGATGACGACATAGGGACCTCGAGAGTGAAGCTCACGAGGTCCCTGATGTCATCAGACCCGCGATCTGAGAACACAGCGAAGCTGTGCATGGTTGGCCAGGTTTTATTTTGGATAGTATATGGTGTAAAACATGAAGTAAAAAATGCTACATTTTTTGCTTCCCAAGAACAAAACAACCCCCCCAATCTAGCTGCCGAAAACCCACCTGGTTGAGGGTGGGTTTCGCGTTTTGTTTTTTTTTAAATGCTGAAATAACAGAAGAGTTTTTGTTAGGAAGTGGTTTGGGTTCTGAGTGTAGGGGGAACATTTAATTAAAGCAGCAGGTGGCACAAGTTTCCACACTAATTAAAAAAGCTCTTGTACCACAAAAGGGTACAGTAGCATTGTATGACCTTTTGAACAGCAGTACAGCAGCTTTTAGTTAGGATGGAAATCCATGCACAACAAGCGATAACCATATACTATAATAGTCATATACAACAGAAGGAGCAATCGGTGTGAAAAATACTGTAATCACTGTGTGTGTGTGTGTGTGTGTGTGAACTCTGAACAAGAGTTCAGTAGTCGGTGGTGGGAAAGCATACAGTAATGTGCCTCTGTCTGTGCCTCTGCTGATAGGGTACAAATACTTTGACTGGTTGTAGAACTTCTGTAACTACATTTTGTAAAGCAAATATTGTACTGGCTGTACTTGGTAGGGCTGTAGAGGTAACTATCGTGTTTCCCTGATGAAATCATACTTTGCTTGTACTGTGTATAGATTACTGATGTCATGACAGCTGTACAGCCATTTAGCACAGAGGCAGACCTGTAGCTTGACCCTGGGTCTCAGGGGTAGGGGAGAAAGGAGGGGGTAGGAAATAGGGTTGCTGTTTACACATTTTGAGCTAAGGGACCATTGATGCATGGCTCCATGCCTGTAGCTTGACCTTGTCTCGCAATGGTAGAGGGGGTGGAAGAGGGATGGGAGTTAGGGTTCATAATCTTAATAGCACATTTCCATACTCTGTGGACTATGGGCTGACAACCCCAATACCACATTTCCAGGCTTTGAGGGCATTGGGTTGCCAACCCTAAAAGGACATTTCCAAACTTTGTGGGTTTGAGTTCTGTCTGGTAGCAACCCTAGTAAGCAGTTACATAGTTTTTTAATATGAAGATACATTTATTTTATTTATTTAGTTTTTGTTTTATTTAGTTTTTGTTTACCGGGTAAGTACACTAGACAAGTTTTATGCCTATTTTCAGGAACGACCCGGGAGAGTACAAATGCACACACATATCTATCTATCTGTCTGTCTGTCTGTCTATCCATCCATCCATCCATCATAGTGGCATGGTAGCACCCCTAATGTTTGAGTAGGTAGACTTGTGTTAAACCCAGTTTTTACACCTTAATTGTGCATCTGTCCCTGGAGGGAATAACCTGAAATTCGGCATGTGTATAGTCAGTGCCTGGTTTTCTGGATCTTGCAGATTTAATGATGGTCAGTTGGGTGTTTTCAATGTTCTAAGGTTGAAAATACATAGAGATGTGGTGTTTTAAGACCTTTTGTTGCTCTCTTGTAGCACACAAACGGTTGAGAGTTGAAGCTTGAAACTTTCAGGTTTGATAGAGTCTGACCAAGGATGATTCTTTGCCTGGTGGCATTGTTGGATTTTTGTGAAAATAACATAAGCGGCCCTATCCCAGTTTTGTGGGGGAACTTACAGCATTTTCTTAAGGGATTTTACCATGTCTGTAATTTGTAGTGGTCACAAAAATGGGAATTTCTCCCCCTCGCCTGCCCTGTATAAAACATGTATGCCACTGGATGCTTGTTTTTAACCTAGTGGCTTAGTACCCCATCCTTTTGGGTTCTCAACAGTGGGCTACTCCAGGTGTGCGGTAATCAGTGACCCCTCCTTACACCCACTACCTGCCATTCCACCCCCAGACAATTAAAACTACCCCAGCCCACTATGCAGCTAGTTCTTTTTTCTAGTTGACAGCGGCCGGACAAGGTGAAGGGATAGTTGTGCTGGTTGTCCTACATTGGGTCCCCTTTCTAAATGTGGGTGCAAAGGGAGGAAGAGGGTGGGTATGGGTGCTAACTGTTCTGGGAGGATGAGGTAGTTTAACTTGTATGGGGGGATAAGGGTGGCATAGGTGTTAGTGTAGAGAGGTGTTACTGATTGCCTGACAAGGGGATTGTCTGCCTGGTGTCAAGAACCCAAAAGGAAAGGATGTAGCAAGCCACTGGGGTTGGGCACCCCAAAGATATATATGGCTGCTAATTGGGCTATGGTAGTTTTAATTGTATGGGGATAGAGGGTGGCGTGAGTGCTAGTGGGTGGGGGCAGGAGTTATTTTATTACTGATTGCCCTACACTGGAATTGGGCATCAGTGTCAGGAAACCAAAATGGGGGGGGGGGCTGCCATTGGGGCTGGGTGCCAAGTGGCCACAGATGATACAGCTGCTTCACGAGTCGCCCGCAGGACAACTCGCTAAGCCTGCTGTAGGTCCAGCACAGTGGATGCAATGATGGAGCTATTTGGGTCACTCTCAAAGTCCACCAAAGGTGCAGCTCAATATGTGTGATGAACCAGTGGCTCAGGCCACTCATGAAGTGTGGTACAGGTCTAGCATAGTGGGTGTAATGATGGAGCTGCCTGGCAAGTAGCCCAGAGAGCCATTCACAAAGCTGCTACAGGTCTGGTGCAGGTGCCTGTGGTGACGCAGCTGCTTTGCATATGGCCCACAAGATCATATGTAAAGTAAGCTACTATGGTGATCTCAAAAATAAAGAAAATAAATTGCAAAAAAAGCTATGTTAATGCATCTGTTAGGGTTAAAGCACAAAGCGTGCAAAGTCAAAAAATGAACCATTTGGGTAAAATGTTCATAGAACCTTGGCAAACCTTGGTGTGGTGTCCCTCAGGGTTTGGACAAACATGAAATGCAGTGTTGGTATTACGCAATTATCAGCACTGTCTTGTCAGAGAAAGTAAATGACACAGCAGTGCTTGAAGGGTGCCGATATATGGAAACACCAGCACTGCACTGCATAAACTTTCAAACCCCAAGGAACACCACACCACAGATTCCCCAAGGTTCCAGGGACACTGTATCCTAATTTTTCATTTCCCGACTTTGCATGCTTTGTGCTTCAACCCTAACAGATACATTATTGTACTCTTTCTGCAGTTGATTGTGTTGTTGCCAGCTTGCTAGGATCCCCATGAAAAATGAAATGTATGCATCAGTGGGTTTTAATATCTTTGTTAAATAACTAGGAAATAAATAATAGAAATAAAATGTGTCTGTGTACTAGAACTGGAGCAAAATTATTAAAGGGGCAGGTAACGTCCGGGGTGCCTCTCACTTTCGAAGTTCGTAAAAAGCTCTTTCAAACCAGGTATCGGGTTTATCTGTAGGTGTCAGTAGTCTGGAGATATTCCTGCCTAAATCTGCAGTACATTAAGTAGGGCAGCAACAATATCACAAAAATCTTGAGACAGGAAGTGATGTCACCGTTGGACAAGATGGGCTTGAATAACAGATGTTTACTTCCATTAAAAAGATATTGGCTATTTTATTAATTATGTTTTTATTGGTTGTTTTTTTTTGGTAACTCCTTGTCTTTCCCCCAGTAGCCTTATTATTTTAGGCACTGTCACCTGTGCTTCTCCTCTGTTAGCTAGACTCACTCTTGTCAACGATGGCCACGGTCTATCCCCTACTTGTGTCCCTCCAGTTTTTGGGTCGGTTCTATTCCCCGGGAGAACTTGTTAGTTGAGTAGTGGCTATAATTTGAGTGAAACAGGCCTCTTAAATATATATTAAAAAAAAAATCCAATTAGTTTTGGTGAAGCATACCCTTGTGCTCTCCATGCTCAAACACCACAAAACATCTGAGTATAGGGGCGGTGTGACACGCTAGGAAGGAAAGGCATCTGACGGGCAGCTCCTCAGAGCAAAATTACAACCCCAAATTCTACAAACTGGACTGTAAGTCCCCCTCCCTGGTCTAGGGGATCCCTGGTGATGGTACATGGCTGTCAAGGAAGGGAGGGAGCATGCCACAAACATTTGTCTTTCCTAACTCATACCACAGATCTGAGAGTTGGGGGACTTGCCAAATGTTGCAGTACAACCCAGTCTTCACTGGGATGGTTCTCCTGTATCAATCTTTCCCTACAGGTAGTGCTGCCATCCCTAGTCCAGCTGCAGATGGACTTCAAAATTCAGATGGGCCTGGGCCCAGAATACAGACCTAGCTGTGTAGTAACGTGTTACCCTTGGGCAGAGACACACATAGCTGGGTACATCACTTGATCGTTTACTGATTTCTTGGGCAGGAAACTATTTATTCTGGTGCACGAAGCACCTATCCACAATTACACGCAACTCTATTCAGAACCTGAAGGCCCAAACATTACACAGACAGCTCCCTCTTCAACCCCAAAGCCTGAAAACTATGCAGGTAATGGATCAAGGCAATACTTATCCCACTTAAGATACCTGCTCAGGGGGCTTACCACAGCTCTTGTCCACATGGACATCTAATTCAGAACACAGTCTCTCTAAGGCACTCTGCTACGTCAGTTTTTTTTTATTTAAATTTGCACAGTTGCAACTGCTCACAAGGACCTGTTGACATACATCACAAGCAAGTATTATATTACACAGAGTACAGAATTTACAAAAAGAATCACACATGTATTATAAAAAAAATGCGATCTCAGTTATATAAATCTTCAGCAGTTATAAATTATGCAGCTCAACTTTGAAGCAATACACATACTTCATGTTGACACCCTTCATGTTAATAGCATCCAAAAATTGCATTTTCATTCTTTCTTGTCCTAACTGTAGATTTTTCCCACACTGCTTGGGTGCTCAGAGAGTATTCAGGATTTACCTCTTTTTTGTTTAAGAGATAGTGTGATCAGTGACTAGGTGCACAGATTTCTGAAAAAAATTCCCCAGACAGCCTTTCTCGTCTTTGATCTAATTGCTCTCATTTGCAACCAGTCAGTGCATCAGCATAACTTATTTTGGGCCCCAAAATGACCCTCAAAGCTCTCCTTTGCAATCTCTCAATATCTTCAGACTCTGCCATAGTTAGTCTTCCATGCCACACCACCGCTCCATATTCTAGTACTGGTCTGATCACTTCCACCATGTTGCTATGACAACAAAGTTGTCGAACTCCCTTACATTGATGGGTGAAGCTTGGATCATTAAAGTTTAGGCCGTCGGAAAATCACTTTTTTTTTTTTCCGGGTGGCTGTGTCCCCCGCACCCCCTAATTTTTTAATAATCAACTCCAAGGCATAGTTGATTAGAAGGGGGACAAAACACTGGCGAATATGGCGCCGGTGTGCAGCTGGACTGTTACAATGACAATCTCAAAGCTGTCGCTGTAATGGTCTTTGCTATACGTTTTTCAGTGTTTCGCCGGTACACCGGTCTCATCACAGTGAGAAATAAAATAGCAAGTCTGACTGACTTAAGCCTACTCTTCTATGAGTAACTGCTTTTTTTCTAATGCCTTCTACATGTCAAGACTATGAGATGTTTCCCTGCAAATAAAAACCTAAGAAATTTACACTTTCTACAACAGTCACCTCCTGGCCACCAAAGGTTAAAAGCTGGCACCCTCCTGTTGGAACATTTACCAAAATGAAGTTCCATAGTTTTTACAGGATTTATCTCCATTTTGTACCATTCTTCTATTCTTCACAGACCTACCAGCATTTTACTGTTGGGCTCCGTGTCAAAAATGTCAACGACGGTAATGTCATTGATGTGTATGACAGAAAGTCCAACAGTACTCAAGTCATTTATCATTAATAAAAACAGGTGTGGCTCCAGCTTTGTATGTTGGAGGACTCCCCCATTAATGGAGCCTCTGGTTGACTTTGTCCTATCTACCTCGAACCATTAGGACCTTCCCTGTAAAAGGTCAGAGATCCATCCAATCAGGCAATAGTGAATACCATACTTCTTCATCTTTAGTAGCAAAACTGTGTGGTCAATTAGGTCAAAAGCTTTTTGATAATTGATAAGCACAGGCCTTGCATGATCTCCCATATCCCCATGCATGTATGTAGACCTTTAACAACTTTAATGTTGCAGTACTGGTAGTGCACCCTACTTGAGACCCCAGCTGGTTTGGGTCTATTTTAGTCTGCACACAGGCCATATAAGTCACTTACAAATGGAGCCTTTACATCATTTTGCAGTTACACATGTAAGGCTGAAAATCTTTCTCTAAATCCTCTGGTACGCCAAACTTAGGAATGGGTATCACCTTAGCTTCTTTCCACTGTAATAGGACTTGGCCATAAATAACCACGTTATTAAAAATATTGCACACCCACGAGGCCAACTCATCAGCACCCTCCTGCCACGCCCAGTTTGGGATTCATCTGGCTCAATAGCTTTTCTCACCTTTATTTTCTTTAATTCTTTAGCAACACACTCTACATCCATTAACAAATTACTGGGTATATCCCATTCCATAGCTCATCTGTTACTGCTCAGGGCCTCTGGCAAGGGATGAGACCTAGCATAGCCTTGACTACATCACTGGGATCCCCCAGCAAGGAGCCTCCAGGGATCAACACCTAAAATTAATACCCCTCTCTGTTTATACCCTTAAGGTTCTCCTACTGGGGATCCCTGTTAGCCCCTGAAGGTATAAATTATTCACAAGTTCCTCAAAGGATTAGTAACATCCTACCCCCACGTAGTGGTAGAAGGAAAAGGACATTACAGGACTATTTACCTCTTAAGCTTGAAGTGGGAGATTTTGTGTAAGCACCAAAACAGGTGTTTTTAAAGGTCGGAAGAGACTCTGGGCCCATCATGTCCATCCCCTGCTTCACAAGCAGGTATAAATAAGTGTGCTGAGATCAATACAGACAATCTGTGACATTTTTTCTACAGTTTCTTTTCCACAACCATTAAATTAAGCCTTCATGTCTCAAACATCAAGAAAAGTAATAGCTATAGATTTTATCTTTGACAGCCTGCACAGTGTTTACTGGCTCTAATTTAAATTTTTTTTTGTATTAGTTTAAGAGTGCGTGGGTGGAAATCTCATCATGTTGTCAGCACTTCCTGTATGGGGTGTTAACGGCCAGTACAATCCCGCTGCTTAGCCAGTCAGAAGTTCCAGCCAGTCAAAACAGTACTGGCAGCCAGTCAATCAGTAGTGTGTCTGTTTCACTACTTTTCCCTGAACCTGAAAAGAGGTAAACAGACAAAAAAATGTATAGCATCCCTTTCTAAGTCAGTCTGAAAGAAACCAAATTTGAAACTCCTTTAAGTCCAAACAAAGAAAGCAGGCAGTGGCGGCTCTACACCAGGGCCCGCCAGGGCATGTGCCCTGGTAAAAAAATGCTGTGCCCCAGTTGGTGCCCCATATGGTGCAGAGCTTTCCACATAGTAACCATATATCAGTGCCCTGGCTGCCATCTGTTGTGCACCAGCTGTGCCCTGGTAACCATTTGTGGCTAGAGCTGCTAGTGAAAGCAGGGATAATAATTCCAAGTGGGACCTTAGTAAAAGCGTGGCGTCTTCTCACCCAGGATCATTAGTGTGGTATTCAGTGGGTCTAAACGGTCATTTGAGAGAAGTAACACATAATGCAAGTGCAGCAAAGGTTATGTTTGGCTGCGGAACCCTAAAAGTGTGTCTGCAGAATGAGAATGCAATGTTTTTATTTTCATTTCTAAGAAATGTTAAAGACTGTAATGAAATTCTCTTTTTCATTAGGTACAATAAAATTTGAAAGTCCTCGTAGTGACTCCAGCCAAGTCGGTAAAGAGCTGTTAGTGGCACTTCCACAGCGGTTATCTTGCTACAGCACCAGATTTGTTGGACAAGTCCTTAGTATGACCAAGACAATTCTAGCAGATCAAACTTCACTCTTTTAGTGTGCTCCCGTCAGGCAGCAAAATACATTCTCACAAGTATGCTGCTTTCAGGGAACAATACAGTCAAAACGTGGGGGGAAAAAATAGTGTTCCTGTTGTCCTTTTCCTTGTTGAAGAAGCAAAACTCATATGGCCTGATTTTTCTCAAATATTTGCATGGCAGTAGAACCCAATAAGAGTGAGGGAATGCTGTACTTTTGAACCCTGTAACCCTTAAGGAAACACTTTAAAGAGCACCAGTCATGGTCATTGTTTCCTAAGCCCCCACACTAAGAGAGCTAGGACCACCTGCCTGTAAGGCATCTAGTGTAGGAAACATTTTATTTTAATTTTTTTTTAATTTAGCTTTTGTTGACCGGGTAAGTGCACTAGACAAATCCTGCCTATTTTCAGGCACAACCCGGGGGAGGGGGATACAGATGAATGCCAACTGACCTTGAGCCAGATTAAGCTGTTGGTGGTATTTTTAGTGAATGAGGAAAATTTGGCCAGGACACCAGGGAATTTCCCCTACTCTTTTCGATAAGTGCCATGGGATCTTTAACATCCACCTGAACTACCACCAATCCAGGCAGATGGGACCTCGGTTTAACATCTCATCCGAAAGACGGCACCTCAGAAATGCAGCACCCCTCTCATGCTGCATTACAGTGTCAGTACTGGGATATTAACCCAAGTGCCAGATGTGGGAACTGAACCCACAGCCCTCTGATCTCCCGGCCTCAGAGGCGAGTGTGCTACCTACTGAGCCACTGACACTAACACTTATTGCTGCACTTAGGGAATGGAAGCTAAGGGGTTTTATTTGGGCCTCATGGAGCTGGCAGCCCAATCCCTTCCACTTCCCTATTATTCGTTCCCACACTGAAATTTCTGTGGCATCCCTTTAGTGAGAGCATGGGAGTACACTCCATTGAAATGAGTAGGGCACTTTTCATTTCTGTTTTATTTTAGCGTTGTTATTGTTGAAAATCAAATCCAGAAAATCAAATCTACCATTCAACTAAGAAGCTGTAACTTAGTTGAGAGGAGCTTTGATTTTCAACAATCACGACGCTAAAATAAACAGAAAAGAAAGTGAAAAGTGCTCCTATTCATTTCGGTGGGGCATGCTCCTGTGGTCTCCCTGTAGAGACACCACAGAATGTCGCGGTGCCAGGCTGGGCCCAACAAAGTGGAAGGGATTGAGCAGCGGACTCCACAAAACCCCGATTGGTTTCATTCGATGCCCTAAAGGCAGTTAAGGCCTGGTTTTCTTAGTTTTTGTTTTAATCAGGGTTGGGTCTCTCTACTAACTTTTTTGCCACTTTCGGTGTTCTTCTATTCTGTGCCATTAGTTGGGATGCCTCATGGCTTTTCCAACTCTGCAGTATTTAGTTGCATGTTTATTTACCACATTTCTTTGAATACTGGCTGTGGTTTGCATTGCATTAATTGGTTTTCAGCTGTATCTAGTAAGTCAGGGCAGCTACTACTAATTGAGGGTGACTTCAGTTTCTTTGTTGCACCTTGCCACTCCGTTATAAAGGTTGGGTATTCCATCGGCAGCTGTGAGTTTACCTGGTTAATAACAGAGAGTGCAGAACAGAGCGTGTAATGATGTCTAAGAGGAAGCAGTACGATTTGGAATTTAAACTCCGTAGCAAGATGGGCTGAAAAGGAGGACGACAGATTGGTTACCGGTGCCCTACACTTGGATGTAAAACAAGTGCGAGACTAATGTGGCAAAACTGACAAATTGGAAGCAGAGTTAAATACTGCAAGGCAGAGCAGAGCAGAGCAGTAAGAACATAAAAACACTGGTGGCCAAAAAAAATCAACCTATTCTGAAGAAGAAGCTGATATTGCAGATTGTATCTCCGTGCAGAGGGAGAGCACCCATGGAGGGTCACTAGAAAAGTCATCACCCTAAACGTCACTATCCTTTTTCTAGACCCCACTTTCAAAATCTTCAGAGGATGGATAGATCATTTTCTGTGGTGCTGCGGGTTTGCCATCTGCCAGCACACTACTGTGGGACAGAGACTTGACTGCCTAGTAATTACGTTCCAAAAGTCATAAATTGCTTAGCTTGTGTTAATCAGTTAGTACAGTAGGCAAAGAAATGCATATTTTCAGGTACAACCCAGGTGAGCACAAATGAACAACAATAGGGGTGACTCGTCGGTGCAGCAGTAGTGCTACCGCTTGTGACGCCGGCAACCCAGGTTCTGGAATGAGCCTGGGTCATCAGAGGGCCAGCTGGGGGAGGATGGTGGAGCATCCCAATGGACACCCGCATCCTCAGGGAAGGTGAGTGTCTGAACTCCACCTCTCTACTGCCACCTGGGTCACCACGGGTGGCAGTGCAGCCACTGTCAGGAGACTGGGGAAGGGGAATGTTCCTGCCCTGATGCATGCTGTGTGTCAGCACAGGGGTCCATACGATGTCCAAAGGGCAGAGGGAAAAACAGAGACACCCTGACCATGCCAGGCACCATCCATCGCCCGCTACAGGTCCCACACAGATGGTCAGGACCTGCTTCAGAACTGAAGACAAGCTCCACTGGGGGAGTTGGACTGGCCTCCAATGGCCCTTCAAAAGGAATGGTGCTGCCCCCTATGATATCAAACTAGTTTGCAGAGTTTGAGAGAAGGAGAAATAGAAACTCTGAAATTAATGCTATTTATTGCCTAAGTAGACGGACAAAAAAATCTCCCAGTATTAATTTCAGAGATTCCGTTTTCATTCTCAAACTCTATAAGCTAGAATATTCACTCGGAAGTGCAACTACAAACTAACTTCTACAAATTTGCCAGCAGATAAAGGCCTAGAGGTCTATCAAGTCTGCTCGAATGTCCAGCTAGCACCCTTATTCTGCAGCTGCCTCCTTCCACCTTTCCCCTCCATTGACCCTCCCCCTTGTCCTGTCCCATCCCCTTTTGAAGTAGTCCACTGTTCTACTGGATACCACTTCTGTAGGTAACGCATTCCACCCAGCTACCACCCTCTCTTTAAAAAAATGTCTCCTTATCTCCCTCCTGAACCTTCCTCCCTCCAGTTTCATATCATGGCCCCTGTTGTCCCTCCCCTCCCTTACTTCAAACAGCCCCTCTGTACCTGTCTTGTTTATTCCTTTCATGTACTTAAAGGTTTCAGTCATGTCCCCCCGTCCCTCCTCTCCTCCAGCGAGTACATATTCAACCCCCTCAGCCTCCTCTCGTATGATGAGTCCCCAGCTCCTTGATCATCTTTGCCGCCCTATGCTGCACCCCCTCCAGTAACTTAATATCCCTCTTCAGATACAGGCGCCAGTACTGCACGCAGTACTCCAGGTATGGTCTAACTAATGACCTATACAGTGGCAGAATCACCTCCTCCCTCCTCGAGGATATAACCTTTGCAGTGCAACCCAGCATTTTGTTAGCCTTTGCAGCTGGCTTCCTACATTGTGCCGAGTTGTTCATTGACCCTGTAATGAGCACCCCCAGATCATTCTCCTCCTCTGTCTGGGCTAGCTGCACTCCCCCAGCTGGTAACTCCTCCTTGGGTTCTTCACCCCAAAATGCAGCACCTTGCACTTTTTGGCATTAAACCCCAGTTGCCAGGTGTCTGACCAGGTTTCAAGCTTTGCTAGATCATCCTGCAACCCCTGCCATCCCCCTAGGTTGTCCACCACTGCTCCCATCTTGGTATCATCAGCAAACAGACTGATCTTGTTCTTGATGTCCAATGATATGTCTGCAGTGACTATCCCAAACAACACTGGTCCCAACACCGAGCCCTGTGGAACACCGCTCGTCACTACCCTTGGGTGTGAGAGCTCCCCACCCACCATCACCCTCTGTTGCCTTCCCTGAAGCCAGTTCCCTACCCATCTCACAAGCTTTGAACCCGCCCCTGTACCTTCTAACTTACTTCCCAGCCTCCCATGCGGCACCGAGTCGAATGCCTTACTGAAGTCCAGATACAGGGCATCCACTACGTGGCTCTTGTCCAGTTGCCTAGTTACCCAGTCATAGAACTCCACCAGGTTGGTTTAACAGGATCTGCCATGTATGAAGCCATGCTGCCTGCTGTCCTGTAGTCCTTTGGCCTCTAGGAAGGCCACCAGCCTCTCCTTCAGGATAGTCTCCATCAGCTTACCCACGATGGATTTGAGGCTCACCGGTCTGTAGTTCCCCGGTTCATCCTTGGGCCACTCTTGTGGAGGAGCACCACATGAGCCATCCTTCAATCCTGAGGTACACACCCTGAGTGTAGTGAGGCATTAAATAGGTCTGCCAAAGGTCCCTCAAGGACCTCTGCCAGCTCCTTCAGTACCCTGGGGTGGATGCCATCTGGGCCTGGCACCTTGTACACCATCAGTGCCTTCAAACCCTCCAGAACTCTGCCCTCCATGATTTCCCCATCTGTCACCCCTTCCCCTCCGTTTCTGCCATTCCTCCCCCCTTGAGTATCACTCCCGCTTCTCCTTAGTAAATACCGAGCAGGAGTAACCATTTAGCACTTCTGCCTTATCGCACCCTGCTTCCACCCAACCCCCCCTCCTTCCTAATCCTTACTATGTGATCCTTACAGATCCTTTTCTCCCTGATGTACCTAAAGAAGTCCTTCTCCCCCTTCTTAATGCCTTGTGCCAGCCTGAGCTTCATAGATGCCTTGACTCCCCTTACTGCCTGTGTCACCTCCTTCGATTCCATCAGGTACTCCTCCCTGTTCATCCCCCTCCCTGTTTTCTTGTACCTTCTAAAGGCAGCTCTTTTCCTCCTTACCTTTTCTATGACCTCCTTACTCAACCAGCTCTGTTTCCTAGCCCTAGGCTTCTTGCTTTGGGCCTTGCAGCAGGTTTTGGTTTCCTCCACTATCCCCAGCTTTATGAGCTCCCACCTCTGGTTAGTGCCCATACTAGGTTGAATTCTGGCCAGGTATCATTTTACCACTTCCCCCATCCTCCCAAAGTCGGTCCGCCTGAAGTCCAGCATTCTTGTGCCAGATTCCCCTCCTTCCTTGCCCATATTCAATGTGAGCCATACTGAGTAGCGGTCACTCCCTGACAGCGGTTCTTTCACCGTAAGTTCTCTCACAAACTCCCCATTTGCCAGCACAAGGTCAAGGGTATTCCCTGACCGTTCCTTTTGTCGTGTATTGTGGGGATTAGCCATCTCTGACACTGCACCCCCTGGATCTACTTGGGCGTGGTTGTTTCCAACAGGGTCTACGGTGGCCCCTCCCCTGAGGGGTTATCTGGAGGGAGCATGGAGTCAGGATAAGTCCTGGGGATGGTGGGTGACAGGACTGAGTGGAGTGGTAGGGTTGATGGGTGCTTTTTGGTGCATGGGGGAATAAAGCACGATAAATTAAAAAAATACAGTTAATCAGGAATTACAAGTAAAGCAAGTTTTACAGGTACAGTAGCGCAAGATAAGACAACCAGAGCAAATTATAATACAATAAGATGAAATACTACAAAGCAATAAAGCATGTCCAGAAGTTACAGTAGCAGTCTGGTAATCACCCTCGGGGCACTACATAGCACGAGGCATGGCAGGGTGCCACATGTCCCTAGAAGGTGACAAACTGATTGCTGATATAACCTCTAGGAATGACTTCTTGCTGTTACGAAAACTAGGTTGAGTAAAACACGTATCTACCTGTGAATTTAGAGAGTTGTTTGATGTTTTTTTGTGTCATAAGGCTCTGCAGGTATATTAAGAAAAGATTAATGTTGAGATCAAGTGGAAGCATGGGTTTTCTATATATCAGAGGGAGATGCTTCTTTTGTCCCATGAGTTTTTTGGGGGATGTTCTAGTTGTGGTAGGAGTTATAGCTGGAGGAGCCTGCCCCCCTTTACAAGGTTGTATAATGGAAAATATGTTGATGGAATGCTATCTTGGCCAGAGCTTTTGGGAAGGCCATAGGCTACATTCAGTCTTACATAATATGAAGTATACTTATGTCCAGTAATGGCAGTAAATATGTGCATTTATCTTTTCTATTAATCTATGGATTCTCTGGAAAGGGAAACAAATTTGAATGTTCAAGTACCCCATGTATATTACTTTTTAATAAAAATAAAGTTTAAAAAAAGAAAAGATTAATGTAAGGGGTATCATGTTATATGAGCAAGTATTATTGAGCGCGTCAATATGAGCGACTCAATAATACTGCTCACACTGAGCGCGAGTGGTGAAAACCATCGATATATCCTGTAGACTGAGTATAGCAGGGAGCTACACTCGCTACTACAGGATATATGATGTTGTATGGTCAACCCTTGCCAAGCTGGCCATTTAGCGTAGTGGTGTAAGCCACTGCTTGCGATGCCAACAGACCCAGGTTCTGGTCTAGTTTCAGGGGAAATAATAATTTTTTTTAAAAATAACTTTCCCCTGGGTCTGCACCCCCTGTGGAGTTGATTATTTTAAGTTTGGGGGGTGCGGGGGCATAGCCCCCTGCATAAAAATACTTATTTTGCTTGTTGTTTTGATTGAATGTAGCTTAATTGGTCGCTATTTACAGTTGTTGCATTTTCAGTCGCCCTGACGACGGGCTGTCTTTAGTCGGTGTATGTGATCGGCGGTCTTTCAGACTCGCCCCTTATCACATAAAACCATGTAAGGCTTCTGGAATGCAGGGAAACAACAAGGACTCCATGAGGCTGCATTTATTAGTTAATTTTTATAATCAGGGTGCTTCAATAAACCTTCTGTGGCATAATTATTAGGAGTTGGGCTTTGGATGCAGGTTGAGGGACTTACGACACCTTTTTGACACAAATATGTCAACCCGATGTTACAGCAAGGGCTGCATGTTGATTGAAATTGCAGTTGGCATTGTGCCATCAGAGAAATAGAGTGTTGCCCCTGAAAATGAGACTCTTAGTTCCAGTGGGCCTACCTGGTTACCAAAAACCAATAAATAAATATTTCTCACTTTGCAATACAGATGTTTATAGCAAAAGATTTTTAGAACGTGGCTGGGGTTAACAATCTTTGTGCATTGGTGCATTCATCAGTGTCTCTCACCCATGCACTGACATACACATTTGTAAAATGCCACTGAAAAAGTTGGATTAGTGGCACAACTTTTTTCTTAGAGATGTACAGCAGTCATGGATCACCATTCTTGAGAAATTAATCGCTAAAATAACAATCCAATTAAAATATTATTTGTAATTCATTTTGTTTTAAAGTCAGCTCAGATGTCTTGTTGACACTGTCTTCTGATGAGTTATACAACTGTCAAGTTAGAGTTAAGCATTTTCTTAGTTTTTAGCTTTTAAAGTTACTGTTCATGCCCAACGTTAACTTGGAAAAAAGGTTTGCGTTTTTTCAACGAATATTTTAAGTGGACCTGTCAACCAGTGAGCGCATACTGTGTATTGTACACGCTCATTTACAGTTCAGTCGGTGGCTGGCCATGGTAGTATGAGGTGGGCTGTGCCAGTCTCCGGCTCCGGTCAGATTAGGGGGAGTGGAGTGGTGGGTCACTGCCTAACGGGGTGGGGGTATACTTGACTACCAGGGAATGGGGACATATGTTTTATGATATGGATTGGGGCTGGGGAGGGGGGGGGACACACTTGAATACCAGGCACTGGGGACATACAATTTATGATACGGATCGGGTCTGAGGAGGGAGGAACACACTTGAATATCAGGGACTGGGGACATACCATTTGTTATACGGATTGTGGCTGGGGATGGGGGACACACTTGGATACCAGGGACATATTTATTATATGGATCGGGGCTGGGAAGGGGGGACACACTTGAATACCAGGGATCAGGGACATATAACTTATTATACGGATCGGGGCTGCGGAGGGGGAACCCACTAGACTACCAGGGATACAGGGAAGGGGGAATGTTGTAATAAGATACAGATCAGGGCTGGGAATAGGGGGAGCAGCAGGGTGTTTTACTATTGTAACAGTGTTTGGGCCATGGAGGGACCGCTGTACAGCCAGGTTTCCCTGCCCTAAATAATGGGTAGCCAGGTCTACGCACTAGTTAGGGTAGGGTTTCAGAAGCATAATTCTGCGCCACTGCTGGGGGCCGAATTGCGCTTCTGAAATGTTTCAATATTGTGCTGCGCCGCATATGCATGGGGGACCCCTCATTTGCATAGGCACAGCACAGTATTGTGCACATCGGCGCTGTCGTGGGGTGCGCTGTGCATCTGTGCCCTTTGAGTATGGGCATGCCACTGACAGCTGGTGCATTTCCAGTTTTGGTTGCGCCGCCCGAATCTTTGAAAATGGGGCCCATAAGACATAATTGGTTGTGGGAGAATAACAGATGTGTCTCCACACATAAGTTGTAAGACTTTCATAACTAATTTTTGACTTAGCTGCTCATGAATTATGAGTCTTACCACTAACTAGTGGAGATAAATGCATTATTCCAAAAAGCTGTGCAGAACTATCATTACAAAAAAATTGCTAAAACGAATATGTACTGGAATTATTAATTAATAGAAGAAAACTGTTGCCCCTTGGGTTGAAAATGTGATACCCACTGACAATAATTACCTCAGCCTACAGCTTCGGTCCTCACAATCCATTGTCAGTCACTTTTTCACCCTCGGAGCTAAAGAATTCCATTATTAGCCTCAACTCCAGCCCACATTTTAGACCACAAAAATGGGATATTTACAAAGACTGTAGAGACACAGTAAACATATCATGCTAATGTCCTGGAGTCCTGAATGTGGTGAGCTGTCCACCCCACTTTGTCATGTCTACAGCAGTTCTCTTCATGTAAAGCCTAGCTTCCACAATAAAAAATGAAGAATGGGATTAGCTGTGGGATTTGCAGGGGGTTGTTTTTGCTCAGAGAAAAGGGCTGTGCGGATGTTATTTATAAGAAATAAACCATGCAAATGGTTTAACATGAGTCCTTACAGTAATAAGTTGACATCTGATAGCATTCCGTCTGACAATGGTGCCACACTCAGTACACTTGACAGAGGAGACTTTTACCTCAGTTGTCCTGCATTACAGAAGAACTTGTGTGCCCTAACATGGCTTCTTCCCCATAATTCTTCCTGCTACTGTCCAAGCATTCTTACAATGTCTAATTATGTTTCTTTTCCATAGCAAGGTCACTCTAGCTCTGATTGTTTTATTCAGTTTTGTGGCTGGGAGGTTTACTGTCTCGTTCAAAGTTGCCTACTGGGCCAGTGGCTGCAGTGGGGTTCTAACCTGGGGTATCCTGTTTCACAGTTCAGTGCTGTGGCTAGTAGAGCCACACTGCTTTCCATATAAACTGGTAGGCAGTCAGACACTGCAGACTATGGTTTTGTTGTGCAAGGCAGCAAGGAGGTGACCATTCATTCACTCTGTGACCCCCACTGATGCAGTGCACAGTCCACGGAGGTTGTGAGGGCAACAAAATGTCCACTGCACAACAGACCTCCATGCTTGACAGTACAGTTGGGGGGGGGGGGTTGCACAAAGATAAAATATATGGTGCATTTCACCCTGTGGATTCCATGTACTCTCAGTGGTGAGGGAGCTGTCATCTCTTGTTAGATCATTATGAACAGGATCTGTGTGGTGATCCATTTGATGCCTCTTTTTTAACTTTTTATCTATTACTTTTCTAATTTTACAGTGCCAAAATTGTGATGTCCCAAGCATACGTTATATCAGCAACAAAAAACACAGATTTGTTCTGTGAATTATAATGAAAAACAGTAGCTGCGGAATCCCCATTCAGCTTGGAGTTTCAAGTGGGCTGGAATGTCCGGAAGTTTTAAGTTTTATTTTAAAACATCTCTCCACCCACTGCCAGTGGAACATCCAGAAAATTGAACCTAAACTCATTTCATAAAATGTTCAAAGGTTTGGTATTTCTGAATGGAAGAGACAGGGAGAACCTGGGGGCGCAACTGCGATGTCAGTTGTACAAACACACCGTCTCTTTATCACCAGTAGTATCACAAAGGTGTTAGCCCTCTGAACCCCATGCCTCCACATTCAAGCAATTCTGCTCACGTCAACCATAAAGCACTCCATTCCCATTTGAAGGTAATAAAGTCTGACAGGTCAAGAGCTAACTTGACACCTCAAGCACGTTGGAAGATAAGAGGCTTGAGGCCGGTGACCTAGTGGCTCAACACACTAGTACACTACTACACTATGCTATCAGTTGAAAGCCCTGTGGCTCCAGTCATCTAGTGCATGCAAAATTACACTCTCGCCTATTTCTGAATCTTAGTGTACTGGAGCGGTGAGGGGGTGGGATGCCACTCATTGGAATAATCGCCTTCAAAGGGGCAAGAAGTTTAGAAAGAAGACGTAGCTTCTTAGTAATGTTGAGACTGTAGGCTGACCTGCAGTACAGACACACACACACACACACACACACACACACACACACACACACACACGTGTGAGAGATGTGCATTCCCCTTTGCTAAATGCTAATTCATCCTCCGACTTGAGGAGAAAATCCCTTGCTGACACCAGTATGGAGAGTACATGCTGGCCTGTGTATTATTAATTTTAGTTTATCTGTTTTAATGTCATTGTGGCTCAGTTGAGAGGCACTGTATAAAACCGCATTCTGTTCTGTTTACAAGATATCTATAAAGGGCAGCTTACTGGTCTCGCATGGCATGCTTAATTAAATGAGGCCCTGCCACAGTGCCTTTCTCAGTTAACACAGGGAAAACTTTACACGGCACGTCTGACATTCTGCACTTAGGCACAAAAGAGCACAGCAATGTAGTATATGCAAGTTACAAGTCTGACACCTTTGTAATTTAATATACACTTTTGTATGGTAAAAAGAAGGCTGAGACCACTCACTGGGCACAAGCACATCCTCCCAATTCACTCCACGGACCTGTAATTCAGAGTTTACATTCTAATACTTGGACCCCACATGGAACGCCTCTCAGGTCTTGGGACTTGTGGATGTGTGAGGGTTTTATCAGGACATCCTTCTCACCTTTGAACAGATGAATGAAAAATATGTGCATTCAAAAGCCTCAAATTTTCATCTGGTATTTACAAGTTAGGTTCCACATTAGGAAAGCTTTGGGATGCAACCAGAATTGGATGCAAAGTTCCCTGTTATTGGCATTGATCATCAGTCTATATTCAGGAGAGCAACTGATCCCGAAAATGTACATGTTTAATAATGTATTTATTTAGTTTTTGATACCAGGTAAGATACACTAGGTATATATATATATGCCTGTTGTCAAGCATGACCTGGGAGAGTTACAGACTCAAAACAACAAGTTGCAGAATACAATACCAGTAAGTTACATGAATTTTTTGAGCAACATCTGTCATGGATTATGTTAAAAACAAAACAAAAAAGGGGACGATCTGCCAGTGCAGTGGTAGCACTACTGTTTGCGACGCTGATGACCCCGGTTCGGGAATGAGCCTGAGCAGTCGGAGGGCCGGGGGGGGTGGAGGTGGAGGCTAAGCATCCCAAGGACTGCTCGCTTTCTCTAGGGAGTGAGGAGGGTTGCGGCTTTTCGCTTGGCCGACCCCAGGTGGAAGCTTGGAGTATGGCAAGCATCTAGCCATGTTGTTGGGGAACGGGTGTGGCGGACATCGGCGGTGACACCTTGATGTCGGGGATGCACGGCACACCAGAAAAAGGAAAAATGGTTCTCCAAGCACTGGGTAGATGGAGCAACATAGTGCAGGCCCCAGAAGCTCCTGCCTGCCTGCCTTGAAGCTGGACCCGACGAAGACATAGAAGTCCGGGATATACGGGCCCCCACCTCATCCCTGCCTGGGGGGGCAGAACCACGGTACATGGGGTTCCAGCAGGGCTCCAGGTAGGTGAAGGAAGCAGGGGCTGACACCACAGGCATCTCCCGAAGGTGCAGTGCTTGGGGACCGGAGGGGGAAAAACAGCAGGTTCAAAAATAAAAAAGAGCCAGTATACATAGGTTTGAGGGCAACATCAATCAGTTCTGCCTATGCTTAAAAGTGACACCATAATAAGCAGTAGTGCAAAATAAAATACACTGGCAGGTGCAGTCAAAGTGTTTGCAAAAAAAAAAGGAGCGTGGCACAGGACAAAGAGATATTGGCTGTATCAGAAATACAGAGAACAATAACACGAAGTATATAGAAATTACACAAGGATTTGAGGGGGTAGTGCACTGTGCTAGGGTGGTCAGACTTAAATTACTAGCAGGAGCAAGGGCCAGGTAGACACAGAGAGTCCTTTAGGGTCTTATGGAAGATCGAATGGATAGTAGAACAGCATAAGTCTGGGGGAAGGCAGTTCCAGTATACTGGGTCATAGACTACAAAAGCAAGCTTTCCCAGGCTGGTGGAATACTGATGCTCAATGAAAGGCTGGGCATTTATAGACCTTAGCAGGTATGTAGGTGTATGGCGCTGTGGATAGCTTGCTAGGGAAAATGGGGCGCTGGTTCGGAGGTATTTGTCTGCAAAGCGTCCCAGAGCAAAAGATCGCTGGCTAGTAGGGGAAAGCCAGCCCAGCCCCGTGTAAAGGAGGCAGTGATGTTTGAGCTTTGGGGAGGCCAAGGCGAAATAACACACGTTATCATATGTAATATCCCATTTAGAGAGGACAGTTTTGTTTGCACCCAGAAATAGAAAGAGGCCGTGCGTGAGGCCAGGCAGAACACTTTGAGCAGCCAGGGATAGGCAGTGTTTTACCCTAAAAGCAAGACCCAGTTTTGCATTTACAGATTTGCAGACAGAGGTGATATGGGGGGATAAATCCAGGGAGGGGTCTAACTATACACCCAGATATTTGAAACTACTAGTATCCTTGAGTAGGGATCCATCTTTGCAGGTGATGGCTAGTTCTGAGAAGCAGCAAAAGCCAGACCATTCTATCTTACATAATAAAGTGGATAAAAGATTTGACTTCTGCAAGTAATTGACCATTAATGGAATTTAATCTCATCCTAAGTAGAAAAATAATAGTACGTTTCAGCAAGCAATTGAACGTTTCATCAGATCTTTTTTTTTTTATTATTATTTCATAATTTTTGCCCAGAAAAGGCACGCTGAGCTGAACATTTCCAGGTGCAACCCAGGAGCACGGGGAGGTTAAGTGACTTACTAAGGGTCATACATGCTTGGGGCTGGTTGCTCCAGCCAACTGCATCATGACCACATCACCAGTCCTACTCATAAGCAGCAGAATTCTCTGCATTATTGACTATTTCAGCTGCACTCTGCCTGGGATTACCACACAAGTGAAGGCTGTAAGTGAGGGCCTTTGTTGTCAAAAGGGCAGGACGGGGCACTCAGATGTGAACTCTCACCTGGTGGTTTTCTTTGAACATGAGGTTGGAAAAGGGTGCAGAGTGCCATCAAGCTTGCACAGCAGGTAGCCTTATTATGGGGTTCACAATGTTCTGTGACACAATGTGTCCGTAGTGTGAGTAGGTGTGTGATGTTGGTGTGACACGTTGATGACGCGTTGACTGGAGAAGCAGGTCTTTACGTCGCACAATATGCAAGTGGCAGTTGTGGGATTCAAATCTAGGTCTGCTGGGTCTCCAGGCTCACAGTTTGTTGCTTTAAGCTCTAAGCAGTACTGCCTCCTCACTCTTACACAGCAGAACGCTTGCATAAATTTAATTAAATACTTTCCTCATGCAACCTGCATTGCCAGGAAGAGAGAGGGAGATACACCAATGCATATGTTCATTACCTGCCAGGACGTAGCAACATTTTTTTTTTTTTTTTTGAAATTACTATTTATTCGCCTTCCTGCCTGCCATCCCCGACCCTTCAGGAGCCTCAAGGTAGACATCCTCTGCCTTCCACGCTGCCGTGCTGGCCCCCTGGAAACCCATGGAGCTTGGTTTACCCCCGGCGGGGATGGGCAGAGCCCCTGCCAACAATCAACTTTCGTCGGTCTGGGCCCGCCAGGGCGGCGAAGGCACATCGAGGGCACGTCTCCGGAGGCTCCATCTTCCCGGCGATGGCAGGCATTTTTCTGCCTTTTCTCCCACCCCCTACAGCGTAGGACCCCTGACGCCCAGGCGCAGAGCGCTGACGTCACGCTGTATGTCGGTAGCCCTTCCCCTTAACATTGGGGGCTTGCAGTACTCCGAGCCTCCGCTCAGAGTCAGACAAGTGTTCGGGCTATAGCCTTAACCCTCCCCGGAGTAGGTGAGCTGTCGTGGGACGCTCAAGCCTAACTCCCCTGGGCCGGCCCACCAGCGACCCGAGTCTGCTCCTGAACCTGGGTCGCCGGCGTGGAGCAAGGTGTGGCGTCCAGCGCCTCAACCCTCAGCGCCACCGGGCCGGCCCATAGCAACATTTTGAAAAGATTTATAGGTTATCTGACCCCAAGCTGTGGGGCTGAACCTCCCTTTTGACCCAGGGATTGGGTATTTGTGTTTGATGCCAATTGCATAGTGCTCAAGAAGGAATATGGGGGGTGCTGCTGAGCAGCCTAAATGGAAGCAGCTCAAAACTCGAGCTCCTGGAGGACAGTTAATATATATACCTTTTAATTGTTAAAAAACTGCAATTTTTACAGTTATCAGTGTAAGAACTAATCCAGAGATCTAGAGAAGTGCCACAATGGGGGAATCTAAAGGAAATAGCAACTCATCTGCAGATTTTTTCACCCCAAGGCAATTGACACGAGAGGAACGGCCTGGCCACAGTGGCGCGACTTCAGACCATGCGGAGCCAGTTACTGGAGAGGCCTCCCTTGCAGCTATACATACTACACTGCAGAAACTAGTGAGCTCGGTTCAAGAGTTGGACAAAAAGTTTGATTCAGTCACTCCAAGGGTCTCGGCTTTAGAGATGTGCTTGGACCACTGTGAAAAGGTGGTTCAACGTTCAAAGACTTCAGTCCTCAAGACTACGGAGGCTACAACAAAGTTAATAAAAGAGAACATGCAGCTACGTCAACGTCTGGAGAATATGGAGAACCAGGCAAGGGAGCGCAATCTCCGAGTGGTAGGCCTACTAGAGGTGGCTGAGGGAGAAGACGCATTGATGTTTGCACGAACATTTTTGCCAGCTATCTTGGGAATGTTGGAGGAGGACTCCTCGTTTTCCATTGAAAAGCCATATAGATTTACACCCCGACGGGCCCCGCTGGATTCTGCAGCCTCTCGGACACTGATGCTAATCTGTACTGGCATGGGGGACCGAGGCCGCTCTCTTGCTGCAGCCTATAGGTGGAGATCGCTGAAATATGGGGATGCCACAATTCTGAATTTTCCTTATTTGTCCTACAGTACTAGACAACGGAGATGAGCATTTGATGGCTTGAGGGGACGCTTACATAAGCTGAAGGTGCAACATCAACTACTTCTACCTGCAAAGCTGTGTGTGGCTTGGAATGGACAGCAGTTCTTGTTTAACGATGTAACGGATGCAGATAAGATTATTGCTCGAATTGAGCAGGAGCTAGAGGATCGAGATGAGGTTGTGGACTTTTTGGATGAGGACTGATATCCTTGTGGACTGGGGATTAAAACAGCAAGTATATTAGGGCCCTATGTATCTGTTAATAACTAGGCCCGAGGTGCTAGGCTGTACTATGCAATGGTACCTACTAGGTTGCTATATTGTTTGGGAAGATCAGGACTGAGACACTTCATGCAAAATATATTGATTTTCTTGTTTTCAGGGCTAATGTTAAGGTCCTCACTACGTTTTGGGTCTCTAGTTAATTTATCTCCCTGAAAACTAATTAATGTTTCCCTATATAGTTGGGGAGACGCTGGTGGGGTAACTTTACGTAAGTTGTTGCTTATTCTGACTTAAAGGATTCATTACCTTTAGATAACTACTGAAAATTACTGTAATGTGGGGTTACTTTATATATATCCTTATCCTACTAGTAGATAAGTGGGGACGACTGTTGGTGGGTTCCTCCCAGGAGCTGGGGGATTGAATTTTCTTTCTACTCATTTATTTGTAAATAATGGGGGAATCACTATGGCCGTGAGGTCATTTTGTTAACAAGGAATCGACTATGGCTCATCTTGGTAGACAGATTTCCCTGGATTCTTCCATGGCTGCATGCGAATGGACAATTTTATGTGGACTTGTATCCCTTATCGTTTTGTACTTCCCCCTATGATGTACCAATAAGGGGTGTCCTAATTTGATCCTTTGTAAGAGGAGATTTGTATTGTACAACCTGCTATCCTCCAATGTGTAATTGATATGTGAGTTTTGCTTACAAAATCAATAAAATAAATAATACAAAAAAAAAAGAAGGAATATGAGTAGGAATGGGAGAGCCACAAAAGGTTCTGAGGTTCTAAAAGGTTCTAATAAGCCATAAAATGTTCTGATAGTTATCAGAGCCTTATCAGAACTTTCAGAACCTTTTAGTTTAAAGCACAAAAACTATTTTAACCATGAATGTCCACCCTTACACTATTTTCAGTGATAGGAAAGGAATATAAAACCAATTACCTCCAACTACAGCGCAACCTTTCCCCATCCTACCCGATTTCCCATTTTTACAAGGTCCTAACTAGCATTCCTACACCTGACATGAAATCCGTCCAGATTGCATGGGAGGCGGACTTAGCCTCAGACCTGACAAAGGAGGATAGGTCATATGTCTGGCGAAGACACCACAAGACTACACATTCTTATACATGGAGAGAATTCTTCTGGAAGGTGGCTGTAAGATGTTTCCGTACTCCGCAAATAATGGCCAAATATTCCACCTCAGGTGACTCCTCTTACTGGAGAGCATGTGGCTGCTAAGTAGTGACCCATACACACATATTTTGGTCCTGTCCGAAACTGTCAGACTTTTGGGGGTAGTTGGGGAGGGTACTGGAGGAGTTATACCCATCTTTAGGTGGCCTTACCCTGCAAATGCCATTATTACTTCACCTTCCCAAACAGTATAAATGACTTAGTCAGTACTATCTAATAGCTATTCTCCTGGGAGCTGCTAAAAAAGTTATCACCAGGCTCTGGCTAAAATCAACCCCCCAAGAATACAGGATTGGGAATCAACTATATATGAGATCTGTAAACTGGAGAACCTGACTGCCAAACTGCATAACAACACGACTGCCCTCATGAACAAATGGACACCCTGGCTCCTACACATAGCCGAACATCGCCTGGACTTCACACCATAGCCAATGAAGGGTGATCTGCATCTGAAGCCTTAATTTGCTTCCCTTAATGATGGGGCTGGCCAGCCTTACATTACACATTTCGTCCCCAACTGGTACACTTCCCTGGAATAACTTGAATAGTAGAATCTAACGGGAAGGAAAAATGGACCCTGAGAGTAACCTTTATACATTGCTTACCTCGGAACTGTGTCTTTAGCAAAGATATCTTCTTTTAGTGACTTAATGCAGATGTATGATTTTTATATGACTTTACCCTGCCCTGCATCATTGACTTGTAAAATATGCTATATAACATGTACAAATACTTGAAACAATCTGTGTCATCACAAAACTTTTAAATAAAAAAAAAAAAAACCTACCTCCAGCCTCCTGTGGGGCCTTTCTACCACCAGTACCAGTCTTCTTACTAGGTAACGACCTGCTGAGTGATTACTGTATATTATGCTCCGAAATCAATGTTATAAAAATGATCAGAACCTAATTAGAACCTGAAAAATGTTCTGATAAGGTTCTTTTATTCTGCTACAAAAAATGGCATACTGTAGGTGCTGGGCGGTTCTGAACTTAACCAGCAGTCCTAACTCACTTAACTTACCAATTCACTCATCCCTAAATAAGATCCCTGTTGAATGTAGGATTGATTATGGTAAGAAAGACCACCATCAAAAATACTTGTCAATGGATACGGCTGATGACTGACATATGCAAAAAGAGAAAGCAAATTCTATTTTTAAAGAAGAAAGGTCAACTTTCAATCAGATATGGCTCCCATTTGTTGAACAACTGAGATGAGGATATTAATTCTTGGATGGCAGCAAAACTCCAAACACCACCACGAGAGTGTGAGTTCAGATCAGAGTACTCCAAATTTATTGTTTGGAGATGCGCTGAAAATTTCCAGCCATTTGTATATCCCTAATGTTTTAAAGGGAAATGGTTTTAACTACATTTAATTAAGATATTCCACAGATACACTGGGAAAAACTTTGAATACAATCAAAACTTTATAAACAACACCAACTGTTTTTTTTAAGTATTTCCTTTTTTAACTTCAAGTATTCCAAAGTTTCATACCTTTTCTTATTGGCCGAACCCAGTCTCCCACTCCTTCAGGCGGCCAACCTTTCACCCACCACTGCCTCTTCCGTTCTGCCGTCTGCTGTTCCCCACCACCTGGTTGACCCGGATGTATCCCTTCGCTAGGGGGATTACCTCCCTTCCCCACCTGGGGCCATCAGGAGGGGAGACTGGAGTGCTCGTAGGCACTCCCTTTCTTCTACGCCAGGCAAGGGTGTGCAGCATCGGGGGCTTCCCGGTCATACCTTTTCTGTAGTGTAGTGGGTCCTGAAGCAGATCCATTGTGTGTAGGCTAACCCTCAAGGTTGCACCTGGGCAGGATGCCAAGCAGTCATGTCTGTGTGTGGACACACTGCCTTCTTGTAGCAGTGCTCTGAATGCGCATCTGGAGTGGTGACAGCATGCGCTCTGTGACACCAGATGCCCCTCAATCAGGGACCACCCAAGTGCCGCAATACAACTAAGCTGTAAGTGTCACAGACTTTGACAGCAGATAAGGACCGCTTGGCCCTCCCAGTCTGCCCATTTCTCTACCTATCGGATAAGCTGCAGATCCTAGTTAACCAGCAGCCTACTTCTTCCTACACCCCCCACCAGAATTGCCTTATGTCTGTCCCATGCATTCTTAAATTCCCCCACTGTTTTTTACCCCATAGCCTCCTCAGGAAGTCCATTCCATGCGTCCTCCATGAAAAAATACTTCCTCACATTGCCCTTGAGCCGTCCCCCCTCTATCTTCAAATTGTACCCCCCTTGTTCTTGTGCATCTCTTTTTCTGAAAGATGCTACCCTCCTGGACTTTGTTGATTCCCTTGAGGTACTTAAAAGTTTCTACCATGTCCCCCCTCTCCCTGCTTTCCTCGTGGGTATACATATTAAGCTCCTTTAGTCTCTCTTCATATGGCTTCTGTTGCAGACCCTGCACCATTTTAGTTGCCCTCCTCTGGACTGCCTCCATCCTGTCTATGTCCTTGCGGAGATGGGGGTCTCCAGAACTGCACGCAGTACTCCAGATAGGGTCTCACCAACTGTCTGTACAGAGGGATAACAACTTCCTATTTTCTACCGGTGATGCCTCTTCCTATACATCCCAGTATCCCCCCAGCTTTTCTTACTGCCTTCTCACATTGCTTGCTAACCTTAAGGTCATCTGATATGATTACCCCCAGGTCCCTTTCCATTTTTGTTGTTGTTACTACCTCCCCCCTAATTGTATACTGTTCCCCTGTATTTTTGTTTCCCAGGTGCCAGTGTCTCTCTGTGAAGAGAGAACACCCTCCCAGACTAAACCCAGCACACAACTTGGGTTGGGAAAGTAAGACTGATAGCCCAGTCTACAGAAATAGTATGATTACAGAATAACTTTTATTCTTACTTTTATAGGTTACAAAAAGTTTTTAAAGAGACATAAAAAGTTATACTGCCCTGTGGCTGAATTGAGGGTCTGGGGTCCACCAGTACAAGCAGAAACCTGAAAGGGGTGTATTGTTGGATTGCAGACCCCTGTTAGTTCATTCAAACCAATTAATGCACCTTAACAAAAAAATGCAAATATGTAAGAGAAAATACATAAGTGAAACAATCCAAAATGTTTCACAAACACATGAAATAAATAAAAAATATATCATGAACATTCGTTATATCAAATGGCATTCGTCTAATGGTGGGGGGCAGACATACATAGCTCAAAGGGATGGAGAGTACTGCGTTATTTCCACTGTGTAGTAAACCTATTAGAAGAAAGTAGGCCTGTCCGTGGAGTTATTGAGGCCGATCGAGGGGTTTAAGGTGCTAAACCTCTCAGTCCAAAACATTTCACGTTCAAGAAGAAGGCAGTCATGGTTACCTCCTTGTCTCAGAGGGGTGACCTTTTCCAGACAAAACAATGTTAAAGAATAATAGAGTGCTTTTTCATGGCAACGTGTCTAGTCACCTAAGACTTTTCATCAGCTTGTCTGATATCAGATTTATGTTCCGATATCCTTTTCCTAAGATCTTTCTTGTTTTTTCCAATATAAGAGAGATCACAAGGGCAATTGAGAATAAAAAAAAACATGACTGGACTCATATGTGACCCTCTGTTTAATCTTAATGCTTTTATTTCTGTATTTGTTATTGAGCCCCAATAGTCTGTGTATGTTGGAGCACTGCATGCAATGACCACAATGGTAATTGCCTACTGGGCCATGGTTAAAGAAGAACCCTGCCCTGGTAGGCAAGGTTAAAGGAGAACCCCATGGGGAGATTTTTTTAGGAGGGATAATGTTTGACCTTACCAAGTTATTGTGCAAGGTGGTAGCTCTGTCTGACAACACCAACGGTGGGTTAGAAAATATCTTTTTGCCCTGATCAGTTGCTTGTAAGATTTTCCCATTTTTAGTAATGGAATTCAGTTTACCAAAAATGGGCAAGAAGTTAAATGGGCCTTTGCATCTCAAAACCTATATTACTGTTGCTAGTAGAGAAAGACTTTCCCTATCTCTGGAATCTGCTTTTGCAATAGCATTCTGAGTCACTGGCAGAAGATATCCTTTCGCCCTGAAACTGTTAGTTCTTTTTCTACTTCATAGTCTGTGTCCCTTAAACAGTTGTGTTTAGCTCTCAAAAACTATCCCACTGTTGTATTATCTACTGTCTGTCTTTTGTGGGAACTGTTGTAATTCAGCATCATGTTACGCTCAGCAGGTTTTGTATATAACTGGTTCAGAATCTGACCGGTCTCCCTTTTTTTTTTTTGTCAATTCTATTTATTCCCTGGTGAGCCCAGGGCATCTCTCCGGAGTACCCACACGACTTCTGCCTCTACTCCCAGCCTGACACCTCCCTCCTACCGGTCTCCCACCCAGTTCCATGGACTCGTCCAGCCCTCTGGATCACCCTCCAGGGAAGAGCCCACCTCACCTACCTGGCGGCCTATCTGAAATAAGAGGGAGAGTCCCTGGGCTGGGTAGGGAGCGCCGGGAGATCCAGTGAAGGGTTGGTGCGGCAGCAGGATGTGAACAGTGGTTCCCAGGATCTCCTTCGCCTCCTGTGGTCCACCGGGTTTTTTTCTTAGTGTTGCGCCCTCGGAGTGCGGACATGCAATGACGTCCAAGCACCTGCGCACTGATGTCCGCCACTGCTCTGTCCCCAGTACCGACAACGCTCGTGCAGGGCTCCCGATCTCCCTCGGGGACTGCTGGTAAGTAATGCGAGCCCCTGTACCCACCCCGGAAAGGGAGAGTAGTCCTCTGGATACTCAGTCCCCTCCCTCCCCTAATGACCCCTGATGACCCGAGTCCATTCCCAAACCCAGGTCGCCGGCGTGGCGCGAGGTATGGTGTCCAGCACCTCTACCCTCAGCGCCACTGAGCTTGACTGTTCTCCTTAAATCTATCTATGTCAAAGAAAGGGATGGATACCAGATCATATGTTAAGGAAAATTTTAGATTCTTCTTACAGTTGTTTAGGTACTGATGATATCTTTTCAAATCCACTGCTGTTCCTGACCATAACATAAAGAGACTGTCTATGTATCTCTTAAGTAGAATAGTGTTATCATGACATGGATATACAGTAGGGTTACTCAGATAATCCATTTTAAGAATGGATAATTAGGATAATAGTTTTTTTTTAGGATACTAGAATTTTAGGATAGTGGTCCTCAAAATCCTCGAATGGCAGATTTTAGGATATTGGATTATCTGACATCCGATATCCTAAAATTCGAATCCTCCTTATAAGCTATACACTGTCATTGCAAAAGCTGCAGTACTGCCGTCAGCCTGGCACACCATAAAACAAGACCCCCCATCCCCAGATCTAGCAAGACCCCTTGCCCAGCACACCCACTAGCTCCCACCTCTTTCCTCCCCAAAAGCACCCAATATACCTTATCGACATCAGGTTGGGTGATGGTCAGGGACTGACACAGCAAGTCTGAATTTGACATACTTCCCCCTAATAATAATTCCCCCTGCCCCGGCACAAGCCTTAGTGCTGGCCAGTGTGGCCGCCATGCTGTTCAGAAGGCACCCTCCAACCAACACACCCACTAGTCTCCACCTCCTTCCCCCCAACTACCCAATATACCTTCAGAGTCTGGTCGGGTCGGTGATCATGAGGGACTGACACAGCAAGACTGCATTTAACCTACCCCTTAAATGATAACTCCTCCCACCCCCACACAAGCCACAGTGCTGGACACCATGCTATTGAGACGGCACCGCTGACCGAACGCACCCACTAGTCCCTACCTCCCTGCTCCAACCCAGCACCCATGTACCTTTATCAAAGTCAAGTTGTGGTGACAGGCACAGCAGCCCCGGTACTCACTACAAGTCCCATGGAGGAGCGTCTGCCTTTCACTCACCTTCATTCTACATGAATGAAGAGACATCCTCCAATAGAAGTAACACCTGACTGGCTAACGGTGGGTCATGCCACACTGTTCTCCACCATATCATGCCTGGGAGCAATATTGTGCTCATGATTCCTTGATCAAAGGCCCCGCTGAATTCCCTCCAAGGATATACTTAGATTTCCTTACCCTCTGGGCTTTGCTTTATAGTCTTCTTAGTGTGTTAGCCACATGCGTGTCCAACATAAATTAAAGGTGTGAGTAATTCCTAGACACACGTTACTTTTTACTGTCACCTATAGATGTTCTTCCAGTCCCCATATTTGAGGGAGACTTTTGGTACCAAATACCATAATTTGACCTTTGGACAAATTAATAGATAACTTTTAATGTTTTTGCACTTTCATGTAACAAATCTACCTTTTTTTTTGCAATCCACTGTTAGATAATATGGCTTAAATTGGTTCTGAGACGTTTAGAATACTTTTTCTGTTTTTTTATATACAGAAGGTGAATAACTGCTATATTCTATAACCTAGTAGATCAAAGTATATAACTCTATTTGATAAATACTTTCCTGTATGTTGGGGACGGGGAGTGTTGTGATTTAGGAATAATTTTATATTTGTTGTATTTTTTACCATGTATATTTGATACTTCTAGGTCTACAGTATCATTGGTGATTATTATTATTACTTTGGTAATTGTTTGTACTTTTGGAAAATATGAAAATAAAAGAGGGTTAAAAAAAAAAAAAAAGATAAAAAAGTACCAGATCGTCTGTGTGTGCCAAGGCTGAGCATATGCAGAATCCAATGGATCTTAGGTGAGTCAGAGCTAAGAGGAATATAGGTTTCTAGAAATTGATTAATGAAAATACAGAACAGGGTAGGGGCCAGGACCCAGCCCTGCCTCACCCCCTGTTTAGTGGGGAAGGCGCTGGAGGGCTGCCCCATGGTTCCCACCCTAATCCGTGACCAGGTATCCGTGTAAACATCTTATATGATATTAATAAGTACTGGATCTTTAACCCATTTCCACGTCAGCTTCCAAAGAATCATGGAATAAAACAGGTCTGTGTAACTCATCCCCAGGATGCACCTGGAATGAGCCATCCCATCTCAACGTGCCTGTCCTGTTCCAGAATTACAATTAAATAAAATAATATGTCATCTTTAATTACATCCCGTAAGAGTCATTGCACCATGTTCATTTACTCTGACTTGGATCGGAGCCAACCTAGATCCTAGAAGGGAGGGCTAGTCCATCAGTGTGCAACATTTGCTAGACTGAAGAGAAGAGATGGTTTGCAATATTCCACCTTTTTATTTTAAATACATGTGATTGATATTATTTGGTGGCTGCAGGAGCATATTCTTCTGCCCCCAAAGTTTGAAGCCTGCGACCCCAAGAATTTCCACGCTGTCTTCCTGTAGTACTTTATATTCGTTAAAGGGAAACTTGTATGCACAGTGTCCCTCAAAGTCTGGAAGGCAATGAAAAGCTCTTGTAAATGAGGTATTGGGCTTACCTGAAGCTGGCAACAGTTCAGAGATATACAAGACTGAGTCTGCTCTATACTGGCACTGCAATGCCGCCGTTTGCAGAACTTTGTAGTGCCATGCAGGGTGAAGCTGTGTTTAACTACAGTGTTGTTAGGCACTGCTTCACCCTCTGTGACATCACAGTGTTCTAAATATGGGGTGGCACTGTAGTATCAATATCGTGCAGACTTAGCCATCGATATATCAGGTCTGCTGCCAGCTACGTAAAGCCCAGTACCTCATGTAAAAGAGCTTTTTGTTGGCTTTCAAACGGTGATGTGCACTGTTCATATAGTGGTGCCTGTGTCAGGTTCCTTCTTGTCTGGTCAGATCGGTCAGGACTTTTAGTGAATAAATGGCAAGAATAAACAGAGCAGTCACTTGCTAGTTGCTTAGTTGCTGAGAACTGCCTAGTGTTTCCAAACATTATAACTAGTCGTCACTGAGGACATCATGACAGTAGTGTCACGAGATCTCATAACATTTGGGAACTTGACACTGAGCACCACAGTAAGAATGTCACTGTAATAAAACGTTTGTACTACACTCCTTTTTTAAATGCTATTGTTTGCATTTGACATATAGTATATTTTTGGAGGGAAGGGGGTTATTTCTGAGCATTCGCTTGAAGTTTAACAGTAGTAGTATCTTCAGTGCCAGCAACTGCTGAACGCCAAGCGTTATTTTGTTTTCATTCAGTGCATTCCATGAGCAGTGCAGGCTACTGCAGTCTTCAGAACAATATTTATTATGAAGATCCTTCACCAGTTTCCAGGCAACTTAAACAAAATATGCTGAAAATATCATTATACCAGTATATGATGAAAACAGTACTTGTGTGTGGAGACTGCCAGAGTCTGTCTGGCACAGCAGAGTCTCAGCTGTCGTTATCCCCCCAGACCCTTTGTGTCGATTACAGCTTGAGCTTAAAAGTTCCTATAATGTAGAACAGTGTGGGCTTGGCCATATCAGAGCAATACTCAGATTAAAGGAACGGAGCTCTTTCATGGAGCAGGCTGCACAAAGGGATGCATTTTATTTTATTTAAGAAGCTGGGAGAAGCTACCCGGTATTTATAACTATAGAAGCTAAAAGCAGCTATGAGGCCATGCGTCATTATTGTGGGCAGCATTTCTGTTGTTGTCTTTGCTGCTTTTGAACGCAGCAATTTGATATCCCACAGTTGAAACAATTGCAGTACTATGTCTTCATCTTACAGAGACCTAGTGCCACATCAGATTCTTAAAAACAGTGCATACAGTGCTTAACGTTATTCCATGTTTTCTGGCATAACTGTCGTGTCCCTTGTGACATTTTGCTTCAGCCTTCTTTCTGCTGGTCTAAATGTGACATCTTGCGGGGTTTTAATATATCATCAGTACTTAAAAGTATGCTGGGACAGGGCACCTGTTAGTGCTGTGATTGTTTTCTAACTAAACTTTTGGAAACACCGGGTAAATACTGTGGTATGATAATGAAGCAAAACGTTCCACCCAGTGTTTTCTATTGATGAAGCCATTTTCGGAGACGTTGACCGTTTTAGTTTACCCCACTGTTATTTGAGGCATTTTTTGTACCTGGCATATATAGATATAGATAGTGAAAGAACACAACATCAGTGCTCAGTAGGGTTGCTACTGCACAAAACAAACCACACAAAGGCCTGGAAATCAGTTAGGGTTGCAAACACAATGGCCACAAAATTTGGAAATATACTATTAGGGTTATTACGTCTAAATCCCACCCACCCTACTACCATGTCCTCTACCCTATGACTCAAGGACAGTCTACAGGTACAGGGTCATGGACCAATGTTATGGTACATCACACAAGGTCAACATATTAAAATTGGTGTATAGCAAACGTATCCCCCTCCCTCCAGCCGCATGACTGATGAACAAAGTACAGTACATGTCCTTAGTCATACTACACAGGTCTGTTGTTTCATGTAAACTGTAGCTCTGTAATTACAAATCTTTTTGGGTGCACGTCTGCAGAGGTTTGTATCCATCAGAACCTATGCCTTACTTGGCACAAAATACTGTACACCCTCCACAAAGCAGCAGAATTGTTACCAATTTGAAAATACTGTACACGTTGCATAGTTGTGAGTTTATTTATTTATTTGCTTTTGTTAACCGGGTAAGCACACTAGACAGCCAAGTGCCTATTTTCAGGTGCGACCCGGGAGATTACAAGGTACATACATGAACAATTTTCAGGTGCGACCCGGGAGATTACAAGGTACATACATGAACATCAGGCAAAAACAAGCGAAGGATTACATTAAAGAGAATTAGCACACAGGGACAATACAAGCAACAGTACCAGCAAGGATTTACATTGCAGGCAGTAGGAAGAGGTACAGTGTGGTTTCACCGTTCTAGGCAGCAATGTTGTAAGGCTTGCAGGTAGGCAAAGAGGAGTAACATTGGGATAGAGTGGGCCCAGAGCAAGATAAGGGAGTGCACAGTAATAAAGCTCACCCTGCTGGGCAGGTGGGCCTAAGTGGTCTATTTTTCTAGTAAACTGTGAGTACAGGAGGTGTATAAGCGCAGATGTACTCTACCCAAGTCATATTGTTTAGGTAGCATCTCAGTTTGTTGGGGCGTCACAGGCTGAGAGGGTTTGTCTAGTGCAGAAACAGGTGGAGGCCGTTTGAGAAAGCCCCAGAGGAGGCTTTAAAGCTCTGGTGGGAGGGAGAGGGCCAGTGCTTGATGGAAGGAGTTCCAGACACTGGGCATGACATGTGACTGAAGGCTCGGTCACCCATTTGTGTGCGAAGTTTTGGTACCAGGAAGGCATGAGAGTCACTGGATCGCATGTTGTAGGAGGAAGTAGCTAGAACGAGGGACTCTGCAAGTTTAAGGGGGGGTGGCAGTTCTGACAATACTGTCCATGAAGTTGCCCACGACATAGGAGCGGTGAGTTTCCGGTGGAAGCCATTCATGCCGGGTGTAGAGCTCACAGCGGTGAGTGAGGCGGGGGGCTGAGAGCGCAAAACGGCATATGTTGTTGTACTCTGAGTCCCACTTTACTAGACTAAGCTTTTGCAACATGAGCAAAGGTGACTAGTCCATAGCAGAGCGCAGGTAGAGGACTCCCTGGCTAAGGCTAGACGGGCAGCTGGAGTGAGACAACTTTTGCTCTGGTAAGCATGTCCCAACTTGCAGTTTGAGGCCTTACATGAATTATGTGATGTGCATGTTCATATTCAGTTGCAGGTCAAGAGTCACCTCCAGGTACTTGACCGAGTCTACAACTAGCAGTGGGGACCCATCGGCCCCAGAAATCTGTAGTGAATCTGGGGCAGCTTTTAACTTGGCTGCTGAGCCAAAGAGCATGGCCTGTATCTTCTGCAGGTTAATCATAAGTTTATGGTCCTGCAACCAAGTTTGGATTTGGTCGAAGTCCAAGTTTAGTTTGGTGTTGATGGTAGAGATGTCCTGGGAACTGGACATGATGACTAGGTCATCTGCGTACAGCACTGAGGACCCAAGAGCCGGAGCCGAGGGTAGCTCATTTATGAAGAGAGAGAACAGGAGAGGCCCCAGGACAAAGCCCTGGGGGACTCTGCAGTTTACCTGGGCAGACTCAGACAGGGCCTTGTTGAACTTGGTGTACTGCTGCCTGCCTGTGAGATAATTACAGATCTAGGCAAGGGCGGGGGAGGAGAAGCCAAGTGGTAGGAGAGAGGAGCACAGTAGTGTGTGGTCTACCCAATCAAAGGCCGAGAGATCAAACAGAGATGGCCCCGTCAGTTTGCCCCCGGCCAGCAGCGGACCTGATCTCAGAGGTAACAACTGCTAGGGCCATGGAGGTGCTATGCCCTTCGGAACCCATGCTGTGCAGGGGAGAGTAGGTTGTGGGTCCGTAGGTAATGGGTGACCTGAGAGGCGACTACCTTTTCCAGAAGTTTGCTGATCGCTGATAGGATTGTTATGGGTCAGTAGTTCTTAAGGTCTTTTGGGTCCCTTGCTTGGGCACAGGGATGACCTTAGCCATCTTCCAGATGTCCGGGACTATACCCGAGGTAAGCGATACATTGAAGACGTGGGCTATGGGTTGGGCTAGTACTGTTGCCCCTAGCCTCAGCAGCTTGGGCTCCAGGCAGTCATGCCCAGCACCAGTGTGAGAGGAGAGAGACCAGCAAGGGTTGCTTTCTTTAAGACACATACTGAACTTAGGAACAGCCAAAGCAAGTTGTATGTGTGGGACATGTATACTATTTTATGCAGGGTCTTGTTGCAGCTGAATAAACAACCTCCCAACATAGCCTTTCAGGATGGTGGTAGACATATGGGTTGGCCTTCTGTCACCATCATGGTGGAAGAAATCCCTTTGTCAGCTGGAACTCAGTTTGGCTAGTAGGTTTCAAAATGTGTTGGCCAACTCAATATTTTTTAGTGCCCATCATTTTCTAAGGCTCAAAATTCACTTCAAGGGCAGGCACTCAGTTGAGTGGTCAGTATCAAAATGTGGTAAGAAAACCAACTTGTTTTTTCTAGCCTTTGGCCATCTGGCTAACTGATTTGTCTCACTCTGACCCTGCTTTGGCAAAAGGTAATTTAAGCTTTGGTTGGAATAACAGGCAAATGTAGTGAGATGAAAGTACAAGCTGTCGATCTGTGTACTAGGTGTGCATTCATTTACTCTGCAGGCAATGGGGTACCCAACGTGTGACTAATGAACAGGATGAAATGATAGAGAGACTCCAGGAAACTAGATTTCCAAGTATGAAATTCCCCATTTGCTGACTAGCGGTAGTATAGGACATTGAAGTAGGAGGGCCCTGCAGCTCATGGGTCATCATTATTAACATGGGTGGGGGAGGGTGGCCATCCAGCAACAGAAAGGTCAGCCTGTCTTCTCTTTTGTTTGTCATGTATAGTCCTGTATTTTCCCTCTTGTTCTTATATTTTGAATATATAAAGGGTCAATTTTTGATACACAGTACTTAGAAATATATTTGTGTCCATATATGGTAATTGTCTGTGAGGGGGGAGGAACAAAAGACTAGACTTCCATAGTTCTGCTCATCCCAGAGTTCGTGCATTTTGAAGAATTTTGCCACATGGGAAATGGAAGACTCCAGTAGACCAAACCTGTATTGTGACTAATATCACAATAAAAGACAAGTAATCAGATTGGCAGAAGATGCAAGACCATGACGACAACTGATAGGAACTCCATGTGTTAAAGCTGAGGCTCTTCACCAAACTTTTTTTATGTAGAAAACAAAGTCATAGCTTGACAAGTCTAAAAACAAAGTGATCATGTTTGAATGGATAGTTCAAAGTTCCAGACATTTGTTTGCTTATTTTAAGATAAAGGAAAGTACTGGTAGATGGGGAAAAAAGTATCATCATCGTCTGCAGTTGTTCTTTACAAAAATATTACTGACAAGTTTAGTGTGTAGGTTTTAGCCTGACTAATTCAAGTTAAAAGGGGGGGTGGGTATACTGAGCAGTTTTTACCATCCCATTTTACTTTCCGTCCTCAACAAGTATGAGGGATCCTTGTTCTAAGTAGGAAATAGAAGAACCGTTAAACTGTTGCTGAAACCCCTTGAACCATCTCATGCAATCAAGGTACAGGGATGAAGTACTGACCACTGAAGACAACAGCGGAACCAAGCCAGCAAATTCCTTCTGGAATGACACCGGGCTGGCATTCAAGTGTTTCATTTGAGAACGAGTTAGAACAGAGTGAAACACAGTACTTATCTCTGTGTTTATAACCGATACGAGTGTCAGTTATACTGGGTGTCTCACCCAATGTTCAGGATAAACTCTGTACTGGCTCTTTTGGGTAGCTTGTTTGAGCTGGTTATACCAGCTAATAAAATGAGTAAGGATTTTTTTTTGCTGCAATATCAGTGTGGCAGTCTTTTTTTTCTAAAGTGGCAGCAATTTTTCCCCGTGTGAAAAAAAACTGACTTCTTACTTGTGATCTGTGACACTCTTTCACACGTCAACCACTCAGTGAACCAGTCTTCTTTAAATATATTTTTGTGTCCCAGGTAATTGGAAGGCTGGCCAGGGGAGATGAGCTGAGCAACCCAGATGGCGCTCTCCACCTGAGGGAGAGGAGGGAAGTCGGTCTCCACTCTGCTACTGCCACCTGGGTGACCACAGGTGGCAGTGCAAGTGGAGCCACGAACTGCAGATGGACACCGACGGGTTCTACATGCTCATGCATGCATGCACGCCAGGAGCCTTTCTCAGCATCCATACGGGGAGGAGAGCCAGAAAAAGGGAGCACCAGCTGCAGCAGCCCCTCACCGCAGGCTGAGACCACTAACCGTGGCACTCTTCCCTCGAGCATCTACCCAGTCTCCATCAGGAGGTAGAGGGACCCTCCTAATGACCCTACTCCTGGGAGTAAACCAGGGTGTAAGAGGTAAATCTAAGTCCCAGAGAAGGCAGGTGATGGGACTGGATGAGTAGGGTAAGATTGATGGGGGCCTGCTGGCAAGGTGCAGAAAGCATACTAAATTAAAAAAAAAAATCTCATGTGTGTTTTCTGTTCTTTTTTTTTTTCAGTTTTTTTTTATATTTCAAAATGTAGTCCATCCACTTGCTTGCCTGCCCGCCTTCCTGCCCAATCACTTGACCACTCTCTTGATTACAAAATTCCTCATTTAATCGACGTTCAAAATTTAAGGCTCCAGTGTGGCTTTGCCTTCCCTTAATCGCTCAGTCACTCACTTCCTTGCTCAGTCTTTCACTCCACAAATAAACAGTGGGTGGGGGGCTGCGTCTGTTCCACTTCACTACCCACCCCATGCTCACTCACTGAAATCTTGTTTACACAGCGGCCACTCCAGCAGCACCTCCCAAGACACCCACGCTTCGCTCTACAAAAACAACCAACATGTCTACTTGTAGCACCACCACTTGCTCAAGCAACACAGCCAAATATCACCATCTCAGTTGCAAGAACATTTAAAAAAGGTGATCATACTTCATTAAACTTCGATAAATTAAAATAAAAAATAAAAACAGCAAGCCAGTAATAAACCAAGCACACTTTTATGCAGCTCAAACTACAGCCTACACTATTGTCCATGGTGCTAACCCACCTGCAGAGAGACTATTTAGTATTTTATATACTTTTTAAAAACTTTTAACATATTTTTTGTATTTTCTTAAACTTCTCTGAACCCATTGTATACGCATAATAAGACACTCCATGCTTTTGTTTGTACTGGTATATACACATTTCTGGGGGATGAAGTGCCTCACTATGTATACCCCATGGCATGCATTAATCTGAGCACCACCAACACCCTGTCATCTCCTATTGCTTACGTGTAGAGTTTCTTGGGAGTGACTGCATCCAGACAGGCTAAAATTACATCACATAGTCAAGAACTCCATCCCCAAATAGATGTCCTTTGGGAATGCCCTTCATAACATTTAGGTGATTCTGGCAGCCTGGCATCTGACCAAGACTGAAGGCCTGGATGGGGAGGAGGAAGTGGGGGAGAAAGAGAGACCACGCTTGTGGACTCGGCAGACAGTCAGCACTCCGCTGTCACAGAGTATGTCTACATTGTCCCCCCTCCCTCCCCCAATGATTGCAAGATGTCTTTCTTACAGGCTGTTCCCTGCCTAGTGCCAATGGCTGATAGTGCTTTCTACTACTGTATGGTTTTAATTCACAAACTGATTCCCTTGCTGTGGTGGTGGGGGTGGGGAAGGGGGAGCAGACCAGACACAGAGACACTGCTCTCCGACCCCAGGGCAATGGAGCAGGTTTGCCAAGTTTACTAAGTAAAAACGCAGGCCTGAAACACCTAAACCTGCATGAAATGCAATCCTGTCTACAAGTTATTGTAGGGAAACATAACTTTGCATCTCTTCCACGTGTTGGGGCCTCACCAAAAATATGCTGATTTCTCTTAATTTAAAGTTGTCTCATTAGTCATATGGATGTCTGCGACTGACACTCCACCTAAAGCTCCAACTCATCGATGTGATTTAGACAGAGCCCAGTCAGGTGCAGTTAGAAAGCTTGCTGCGTCTCACCCTCTGTCTGTCTTTCTCTGTCAGTTTGATTTGGAACATCACCCAAAAAAAAAAAAAAAGTAAGCCATCTGTGAAAGCCTCTTTCACTGTTGTGTTTGTCTGAGTTATAAGACTGCTGAAAAAAATGGGTGCTTCATTTTCTTCATTCACCATACAAACCACATCAGGCAATGCTGATGTGCCCTAGTTATACTGCCGAGCTCACATGTACTGCTCACTGCTAAAGTATTAGCTTTGGCATGCAGTAACATCGCAGGGGGAATTAAAAAAACACAGCACTGCTGGCAACATTGAAACTAAATGTTCCAAGAATTTCAAAATGAGAAAAGAAATTGATGCAGCAGTATCTGTTATGACTTGGGATGCTAATATTTCTTGGAAGGCATTGAACAATAAAGTGCCCTCACTTATGCTTTGCTAGACACCATGTTTAAAAGTGTTTTAGATAGGTGACTACAGAAAAATTGGACCCAATCAAATACTTATAGAGTGTTGTATATGATGAGATACAGCCATGCCTTGGGTGTGTTGTGAGGCATGAGGCAAAGGCGAGTGTCTTCAGTCACCCAAGAAATTACAGCATCGTATATTATAAAATGGGCCATGAAAATGTAAATTCATTGGTAAAAACACATCATATGACAGCTGATTATTTGCTTGAAAAGAAGTTTTTTTATTAAAGTTTTTAGCAGGTTAACAGTGCTGTACAGTTAGAATTCTGTATATAGATACAGCTACAGAAGTCCTATTTCTCAGAGGTGGACTGAGCCTAAATACATTGACACATCCCTGATATTCAGATATATATGAACATGGGGAAACAATGTCCCTAAGACTTAATATGCCCTAAAATATTAGATATTATTTCCCTGTCTCGTTTAGCCATCTCCCTTCCCCCTGTAAGGGGCCCCCCATTGAGTTAACATAAGTAATTTTCATATTTTGACCTGATAATATCGTAGCACCCCACACATCTTCAGACCCTATAAACCAGCTTTTCAAGACTAGCTGCACTGCTCAATCTGGAAAACCAGTCTTTATAACATGGGGCTAGCATCTTTCCAATATGCCAGTATTGTCTGCTTGGCTATCACTAAGGATAGAGAAATTTAGTATCTCCCTGGCAGTATTCCTCTAAGGATGTCAAATCTCTTGGCAGAACCATACAGTGCATCAGTATTAATTATTTTCTGACACTGCACACCTCAGCTGAACTACATATATTTTTTAAAACAAATAAAATTCCATTACATATGTGGGAAAACATATTCCAGGGTGTGTAGTCATAAGGGGAATAATTCACTTCTTGAGTGGTTGCGGCACTCAGCTATGCCTTGTGACTAACAACCACCTGAGGCATGCATAATTCGCTTGTAACCACTCACCCTGTCTTGTGTTATCTTTTACATTTACCACACTTCAGAGTGCATTAATACAATCATAAAATGACCCCAAAGTGTTGTGATATGGTTACTCTTCTGTTTTCAGTTCTGAGCCATGATGATAAACTCAGCTATGATTGCTTCAGGTTTCAGGATTTCTTCTATACATTTTATAATTAAGCAATCATATGTGACTGTGTGTGGTATATCATGGGATACTGCCAAGACTTGGGTGCATTTTGAGTCACAAGGCCACAGGTCGAGTGATTCATGCTCCCAAGAAGTGACAATATCACATGGTATATGACACAACCTGAAGAGTATTTTTGCTATTATACAATGAAAAAGAGGACTTGAAACAGTCAGAATTTTCAATTCAGTAGACTTTTTTTAAAAAAAAATATAGTGCCAACTTTAAGTTAACAGGTTAGCACACTTGAGAATTGTAAAATTTACCTTAGGAATGCTTTTCATGCTGTGACTCTGAGCCATCCAAGGTAAGCTCCTCTGAAGAGAATGGCAATGTACTGATTTATTAGGGACCTACAGCGTAGCTATAACCATCTGTTATGGTCATGCATACTCTTTTTTACATTTAGTCAAGTTCAAAGGTACATTCAGTGTGAGTGGTTCGGCTGCATGATGTCAGTGATGATGTCAGTGATAGGGCTTTTAGGTCTTGGCATAGGGTTTCAAACCTACACAAGCCTGGGTTCAATCCCCAGTGTGAAACATTTTGTTTCTTTCTCACTACAATTTATGTAGTGTGTGAGAAATTGCTAGATGTTATTGCTGATGATTGTGATAGACTTTCAGCAAGGTTTGAAGTTCTATATTGCTGATAACTTGAAAAGTTTCAGCTCAGACCATAAGGTTTAAATGCGACTTGGTAAACACTACTTCAAACAGACAGTTAATTATGAGCATTCACTGCAGCTGTGTTGGGGAAATCTGCGCTCATTGCTGGATATCCTTTGCCACACCGTGAATCTCCTGTACAGAAAGCTTGGTACAGTGGTATAGCTATAAGCTACACAGCAATAGAGAGTAGGGGATCTGGGTTTGATCCCCCGAGTGCAACATTTTGTTTCTTTCTCACTACAATTTATGTAGTATGGGAGAAATTATTAGATGACAATTGCTAATGATAGTGATATTCTTTCAGCAAGGTTTGATGTTCTATATTGCTGATAATTTTTAAAATTCCAGCTCAGACTGTGAGGTTTAAATGCAACTTAGGAAGCACTACTTACAGTTAGACAGACAATTACGAACATCCACTGCAGCTATGTATAGGGGTCTGCACTCACTGCTGGGTGTCTTTTGCCATAGCATGCATCTCCTGTATAGGAAGCTTAGTACAGTAGTAAAACAACAGGGAACCAAGCAGCAGAGGAAAAGGAGCCTGTGTTCAATCCCCAGAGTGGAACGTGTTTTCTTTCTCACTGCAATTTTTTATTTATTTATTTCAGCTTAGGATTAACAACCTTTGAGCCATAGGCTTGTTTACAAAGGCTCCAGGTTGGCAGAAAATACATTACATAACAGGACAGCACAGGTACATACAGGTAAACCACAAATTAACATCAAGGTTACAAGTGCAGTTACAATGCTTACAGGATTACAAGGTCAGTAAGTGATAGTACATGTCAACATTTTCGGAATTACCATGTAAATACAACACTACAAGAGTGCAGTCCAGCGCTTTGGAGAGACAGAGAGCAGTCAGAGACAGCAGTGCCACAAGCTGCTGGGTAGTAGGCAAAAACAGAGTCAGAGAGCAGTCAGAGACAAGAGTGACCCAAACTGCTAGGAAGTGAGACAAAGGAGCCTCCAGGCATGGCACTGTCGATCAGGAGGTGGGAGGGGTGAGTAGGAGTGGTAAGGGGGAGAGATGGGCTTTGGGCAGGGGTGAGGGGAAGGAGGAAAGAGATAAGGGGAGAGGAGGAAGGGAAACATGAGGTAAGGGAAGTGCTGGAGGGGTTGAGGTAAGGTGGGGGATGGGGGTTTAGGGCATGTGTGAGAGGAGGAGGGTAGGAGAAGAGATAGGGTGGGAAAGAGGAGGAGGGAAACCCTGGAGGGGAAGGAAGTATGGGGGAGGAGGTGGGTGGGGGCGAGATATAGGGAGGGGTGAGGAGAGCAATGTGGGAAGGGTAGGTCGGGGGGCAAGACCATAGATTGGTAGGCATCATTAGTTAGATAGGGCAATGGCAAGCATTTTTGCTAGCTAGGTGTGAACGTAGCCCAGTTTTGAATTGGCTGAGCCCATTACATTCGACTAGAGCGGCAGGCAGGTAATTGAACCACTTGAGTCCACTATAAGAAAGGGATTTAGGTAGTATGTAATTTATGTAGTATGAGAGAAATGTGTAGCTGTCCACTGGTAACTATGGTATCTTGTGTAAAACAGTACAGGAAATTTACTGGACGGAAACGCTAACAGCAGATATCCATACAGGGTCTGAACGGTTTAGTTCCAAATGGCAACGCTGGGTTTGGTATATTTCAAGTACTGATGTGTACTTTGTCCCATAGGGTTTAATAATTATCAGTACCTCCCTTTGCTTTGACAATAGGGCAGAGCATAGGGAAATTTGTGAAATAAGTCAACTGCCAAGAGAGAGATTATCAGATAGTGGCTTTGTGGGGGAGGCCTGACCCCACAGGTGGGGTACTGGAGGATTTCCAGTAATTTTAACGACCATGCAGAAGGGGAACTCTCGGGCCATATTGCTTCTGTAATATTCATTACATTATGATACTATATGAGCATTGTACAATTTTATAACAGCAACCTGTAACACACTGTAATTGTCTCAACTGTTGACATTACTTCAATAAAAATTTTAAATAAAAAAAAGAGATTTGTTGATGTCAACTCTTTGCTGATGATAGTGGTAGTCTTTGACCAAGGTTTGAAGTTCTGTATTGCTGATAACTTAAAAAGTTTCAGCTCAGACTTTGAGGTTTAAATGCAACTTGGTAAACACTACTTCAAACAGACAGACAGTTAATTATGAACATCCACTGCAGCTGTGTAGAGGGATGTCTCCACTCACTGCTTGATGTCCTTTGCCACAGCATGCATCTCCACTAGGAAGACGGAGGTCATTCTGCTGCTGTACAGGTCACTGGTAAGACCGCACCTGGAGTACAGTGTGCATTATTGGTGCCCATATTTTAGGAAGGATAGCAACTTGCTGGAGACAGTCCAGAGAAGGGCAGCTGAGATGATTCTGGGCCAGCAGGGCAACACCTATGAGGAGAGATTCAGGGAGTTCAACATGTACTGTCTTGAGCAGAGAAGGTAGGCATGATTGAGATCTTCAAGTACCTCAAGGATGTTAACACTGTGAGAACTGAGGGCCTCTTCAGCCTCAGTGGGAACAAGACACTGGAGGCACAGCCTAAAGGTGGTGGTGGAGGTTCAAGAGGGAGATGAGGAGGCACTTTTTACTGAGAGGGTGGTGGCCCAGTGGAATGAGTTGCCAAAAGAAATGGCATCCCTAAAAATGGTGGACAGTTTCAAGAGGGGTTGGGACAGGGTGAAGGGGTAAGTTACAGGTGGAAGGGGGGTGAGTGGGGAGGTTTGAGCGAGGTCAGAAGAGAAATGGGGAGGGGGCAGTTCCCTCTGTAAACACACTGGGAACTGCACAATCGAACAGACTAGGTATGTAAGACCTTTATCTGCTGGCATGTTTGTATGTCCTGTATAGGAAGCTTAGTACAGTGGCAGAGTTACAGGCTATCAAGCAGTAAAAGGTAGGGGGCCTGAGTTTGATCCCCAGATTGGAAGTTTTTTCTTTCTCACTATAATTTATGTAGTATGAAAGAACCTGTTAGAAGACATTGCTGGTGATAGTGATAGACTTTGAGCAAGGTTTGTTCTGTATTGCTGATAACTTGAAAAGTTCCAGCTCAGACTTTGAGGTTTAAATGCAACTTGGAAAACTTGACTTTAAATAGACAGACTGTTAATTACGAACATTCACCACAACTGTGTAAGGGGGTCTGCACTCACTGCCCGATGTCCTTTACCACAGCATGCTTTTCCTGAATAAGAAACTTAGTAAAGTGGTAAAGCTACAGGCTACTAATCAGTTGAGGGTCAGGAGCCTGGGTTTGATTCCCAGAGTGGAACATTTTTTTTCCTCACTGAAGTTTAAAGGGACACATTCATGTACAGTGGCAGACATAGTTTGAAAGCCCATGAAAAGTATTTTTGATTGAGGCATTGGGCATCCCTGTAGCTGGAAGCAGTCCAGAGATATAGATGACTGAGCCTGTAAAATATAAATACTACATTAAAGCCATTCTTAGAACCTTGTGTTGCCAGTGATGATCAAGCAGTGCTTAACTCAGAGCAATTAGGCACTGGTTGATCGTCACTGACATCACAAGATTCTAAGAATGGCTCTAATGTAGTATTTATGTTGCACAGACTCAGTCATCTGTATCTCTGGACTGCTTCCAGCTACAGGTATGCCCAATACCTCAATCAAAAGAACTTTTCATGTGCTTTCAAACTATGTCTGCCACTGTGCATGAATGGGTCCCTTTAATGTAGTATAAGAGAAATTGTTAGATGTTATTGCTGATGTTAGTGATAGTCTTTGAGCAAGGTTTGACATTCTATATTGCTGATAACTTGAAAAGTTCCAGCTCAGACTTTTTGGACAGCTGGGGCCGAAAGTTTTTTTCCTCGGCTACCAGGTCCATCAGGTCACTGAATTTCATGGCCCACATGATCTCCTACCAACAGTCCCTGTGGAAAAAGACCATGGATTTGGTAGAGTCTCTCCCTGACTCTGACTCCAAACAGGAGATTTTGCCCTGCGTTCAGTCAGGCCTGGACGTGGACAAGCATGCCATCCAGTGTTCTTATGATGCCGTTGTTACGGCCTCCAGGGCCGCGGCATCAGGCATATGCATGAGACGGCAGTCCTGGCTCAGACTTACTGGTTTCCAGCAAGATCTTCAGGACTGTATCCTGGATTCTCCCTTTCAGGGCCCGTTCTTGTTCAGCCCCGAGGTGGAGCAGATGGTGAAACAACTGCAGGAATCGGGGAGAGCAGTGGTGGACGTACAACGGATGTACAAGTCCCAACCCCAAACTACTCGCCGACATCCTTTTCGTCAGCGTCAGACCCAAGGACAAACTGGCAAGCAATCCCAAGGAAAGGGATTTAAGAGATGAGGTAACCCTGCCTCTCAAGGTTGCCAGGGCCCTAAACAGCCTAAAGCTCCCAACTTAGGAAACATTTCTTAAAATAGACTGTTCATTATGCAAATTCACTGCAGCTGTCGGGGGAAGGGGGTGTTCAGTACTCGGTGCTGGATATCCTTTACCACAGTATGCATCTTCTGTCTAGGAAGCTTAGTACAGTGGTAGCGTTCATAAGCATCAAGTACAATGGTAGTGCTACAGGCTACCAATCCAATCAGTAGAGGGTAGAGGGTCTGGGTTTGACCCCCAGGGTGGATTTTTTTTTCTTCTACTACTGCACATATTCATGGTTCCTCTGTTTTACCCAGTACACCTCCTTGTCCTCCTCCATCTGCGTTTCCTTATACCTCCTGAATGCCATTTTTTTCCTTCGCCATCTTGGCCGCTACCCTGGAGAACTATAACATCCTCTTGTTTCCTTCTGCTTATACTCACTTCCTTCATGCAGAGGCTGTTTGCCTTAATTATGCCCTCCCTTATTTTTCCCCTACTGTGCCTCTGCCCCTCCCTGGCAGTCTTCCCATGAGGCAGTTTCTGAGGCAGTCTCCCATTTCTTTAAAATCTGTCCTTCTAATGTCCAGGACCCTCGTCTTCTCGTGATTAGCCTCCGTTCCTGTTTCAATGTTAAACCACACTGTACAGTGATCACTGGTACTATGGGAACTGCCCATTGTGACATCTGCAATGCTGTCCTGTTTTGTAAGCACCAGGTCCAGCAATGCTGCTTCCCTAGTGGGTTCTTTGACTAGCTGCCTGAGAAAAGCCCATTGTAGGGAATCTAGGATGGCCCAGCTCCTAACCAAAGCTGCAGCTGGAAGGCTCCAGTCCACATCTGGCAGATTGAAGTCACCAACTAGCAGCACCTAGCCCTTATTTGCCATCCTGATGATGTCTTCCCCGAGTGTCATATCCAACTCCTCTCCTTGTGCTGGTGGTCTGTATACCATCCCTGTATGGGTAGCAGCCCCAACGCCTGCATCCAGGATGACCCGCAGCACCTCCAGTCCTTCCTTTTCCTGCTGGTGCCCCTGTACCTTCATGGCCATGATTCCCTACCTCACATATAGTACAATCCCTTCTCCCTTCTCCCCACTTCCTTTTCCTGTCTTTCCTGAACAGTAGGGATGGGCGGATATCAAAAATGTTCTGGATATCAGATCTGGATATTTATTGGGTCAGATACACAGATGGGGAAAATTCTGCATTGCTAATAGTACAACCAAAAAAGTCTGCAATTTCACAAAAAGAATAAGTGGAGTTTGAGGGATTGGCCAGCAGTTTTATTTGCTATCTCATTCGGCCACTCTGTTCCCTTTTACTGCACCTCAGGCACTGATAGGGTGCATATGTTCGTTACAGTGCTTTTTCCTTTATTTGCACACTCTAAAACAGTTTAGTTGATTATTGTGAACCTCCAGAAGTAGCCCTGATGCAGAAGCACAGACTACAATAACATAATAGGGGAGCAGTCTAAAATAATACTCTTGCCTACTGCTTTCAGCTTCGGTGTGCACTCACATAGCATATTGAAATATCTACAAATACTGACAGTACATAGTTGTCTACTTCTCTGTTAGTGGCTGTGGATGTAACTTTTCGTTTCTCAGCAACTGAAATGGCAGTAGCCAACATTATTGCAGGGATTATACCCCTACAGAAAAAGGGTTACTGCTGTAAGGAAAAGGTGTTTTCTTTTGCTTCAGCTGCAAAACTATAAAAACTGCATTTTTTTCTCTAATAATGTAATTTTGGCTTACTAGGACTTGAAGTGAGTATTTGACCCGATATACAAAGCTATATCCGATCGGGTCGGATCGGGTCAAAAAATGTAAAATCCGACCGGACTTATTTATTGGATCGGATTTCTGCCCATCCCTGCTGAAGAGAGAGTAGCCCAGTATGTCCATGTCCTATTCATGGCTGTCAGTGCACCACGACTCCATTATGGCCACCAAATCCAGGCTGGCCTCCTCCATGATGGCTTCCAGTTCTGGAATTCTATTTCCCAAACTCCTTGTATTGACACACATGGCTCTCTGTATGTTACTCCTTCCCTGTCTGCTCCCCCCCATTCCTGCCTTTGCTGTTCCCTGAAGCTCCCCCAACCCACCTCTTTTCTTTTCACCTTTCCCGTCACCTGTCTCCTATACTGCTTTATTCTTATATCCCTGATTTATAACCCCCTTGTCCTCTGCCTTGTCCCCACCTTTGTCTTCTTGCACCTTTGCCCTAGGGGAGTTTATTACCCTCAGGCCTTCCCTTCCTGCTGCTTCATCAAATGGGGGGGGGCAGTTGTTGCCTCCCTTGGTTTAACAGTCTCACCCCTGGCTAGTTTAAATGCTTATCCAAGTAGCAGTTTAAACCTACCACTAAAGACTGTGGTCCCCTTCCTGGAAGGGTACAGGCCATCTCCCCTATAGAGGCCCATATCCTCCCAGGTTGGTTCCCAGTCCGTAATGTAGCCAAAGCCCTCCTCCATGCGCCGTGCCTTCAACCAGTCATTGAATGCCCTGGTACATAATGTCCTTTCCTGTTCCCAGCAATACAGAGGTAACACCTTGGCAAAAGCCACCATATGTGCCCCCTGCTTGAGGCCCCTCCTCAGCTCCCTGAAATTTATCTTTACTACCCCTACCTGGGGGCCTCCTTCTTTCTCCTCGTTGCCTTCCCTTCTTTGGACCGCCACTCCTGCTTTCCCACTGCTATAGGTGGCAACAAAAGAGCATAAGCAGAACACTTTTCGCTGAACTGACACACGTGGTTCTCGTGTTCTTTCACTGCTGTGAGTGTCTCCTCACTGTGTATGGCGATGCTGAAGGGAAAATGTTTATTTCGCACCAGGTTTAATTAACTTGAAGTTGTTGATTACATTACTTTGTTTGCTGTGCTTTGATGGAAGCAAGGTCAGCAGTGGCAGTTCTTGCACTAGATACAGCACCAGTGACCCATACTGCAAAGCTGGTAGTGGGTTGCGGGTTTGACTGTTCTGCAGTGAAACTGATTTTTAGTGCTCTATTTCCAATTAGGGTAAGAAGGGGAAGGGCCCAAGGGGGCAAAGAGACTGGATCATGTAGCAGTTACCTGCTAGGCAGTTGCAAAAAGTCTTTCTTGCCCTTCACTTAGCAGGTGCTGTAGATTGGTTGGAAGATTGATCTACAGAGTTGGTGTCATCTGTGTTCATGAAAATCCTCCGTGTCTTCTGGTGGCGTGACGAAACATGGCAGCAACCTCTGTTTGTAGAGTTTCAGCTTTGAGGGGTCCAAGTATTGTATTTGCCATTCTCAGATACAGAGTTAAGCCTTCAGCTCTGAGAATTTTTGTTGCTCACGCTGCAGCTGGCGGCTGTTGTCTTGGAAGATCGGTACTCTATTGCTACCGACCTGGATGGGGCCCTTTGTTTGTGCTGCCCTCATTACCCGTTCTTTGCCAGGGAATCATAGAAATTTTACTAGGAAGTGCCTGGCTGGAATCCCCTCTCTAGGCTTCCCTCCTGGTGTGCGGTGGACTCGCTCAATTTCTTTTTTTTTCTTGTATATTTCTCCCCCCTCCCAACAGGCCCCCTTCCACCAGCCCCGTCACCCCGGCGTCCACTGGAATCACCTTCAGCTCATACAAGATGCCAGCTAGCCAGGTGCCTGCAAGGGGCTGTCATCATCCCGCTGCTTAGGATATTTTCTGGCTTTTCTTCCCGGTCCCTGAGTGCGGTGCAGAGACGTGCAATGACGACAATGGCTGAACCATGCACGCTTCTGCATGTGGCACACTGGGCATCTGCCCCACAACTGCCCCCTTCGTCTGTGAGTCCGTTGCGCCATCCCCCAGCCACCACTAGGGGACAACTAAGCAACGGACACCATCCCCACCCCTCCCCGGTAGAGGAGAGCTGTCCTCCAGATGCTCGATCCTCTCCCTCCCTGGCTGACTCCCGGCGGCTCGCTCACACTGCGAACATGGGTCGTGGGTGTGGCAGGAGGTAAGGCACAGATGCCTCAGCCCTCCACGCCTCTGGCCCAGCCTGGGCTCACTCAATTTCAAAGTAAAGGCTCTCTTCCTCAAGCTCAAGAGCATCTGCAAGCCATTCCTGGATAAATCTCTCAGGATCCTAACCCTCCAGTTCTTCTGGCAGCCCTGTTGTCCAAACAATAGAGCACTTGGTTGATCGTCCACCTGTTTCACAAGCTGGGCTACAGTCTATTTTAGAGTAGATACTGCATCTGGTCTGTCCTGTGTAAATATGTAGTAAAAATGTGTACAAGCAGGACTGCAGTACAGTACTGTATAATGTAAAACTGTAAAGGACAGGATAGATGTGGTCTTTAAAATTACAAAAGTGACATAATAACTGCTATAGTAAGATATGCATATACTGTACAGTACTAAATGAAATAACAAAAAAAGCCAGAAAGATTAACAAAACAACATAAAAAAAAAAGACCAGCCTTGTTGGCACCCAGCCAGAACTTGTTCTGCTTGCTTTACCTCCATGCTTACACTGGGTGACACTGACCGCAAGGAGTCAAATGCTCACAAAATGGCACACCGACTAGATGCCAGCCAGTGCCTCCTGTCCAATTAGGCATCATGCCTGGTCTGCTCCATTGGCATCATGTAGCAGACTGACCCACTTCCCTTCCAGGGGGATGCTACCGGGCTAACCCACCTCCTTTCCAGGTGGACGCTACCACAGCCCACCTGGAAGACCCTGGCTCAGGCTATAAACCCGAGGTTACTGGCATAAAAGGTCTCCCCACCATCACCACCATGCATTAAGGCAAAGTTTAAGGGACCTGAGCCTGGAAATGACAGTGAGAGAGAGAGAGAAAGAGATGGTTCTTTTTGTTTATGTACATTGGCATGTGCTTTCCAGCAAATATTCAACGGAAAAAAGGTTCAGTAGTCTATTGAAGTATCCGCTATGAGAAAAAGGAAGGCAGTTCTGCTTCATGGGGCGCTCCTATCACCTGCTGTGTCACAAAAGGGCATTTTGTGGGACTAGGCAGGATCCAGTTTAGAATGCTGCCCCGTAGGAACCAGTGTATTAGCACTTCTGGATTAAAGCACAGCAAAGACTGATTTATAATGTCCTTGTTATAACGGCCAGCCGATGTGGCAAGACATGAAATGTCTCTTTGATTCTTAGAAAAAACTCAGGCTAGTGACAAACTAGCTGTTATAACAAATGGAGCTTGTTGCCAGCCGAGAAAGGAAGTTCAGCTTTATTAAAGCAGACAAAGAAGAAATTGTGGTGGTTTAATGAAGGCACAGAGAGGAAACCGGAGGTGTTGCTTTGTTGTGTGTTGTGCTGCTGTATTAGCAGCATGCTTGGTTGTGTTATCGTATTTAGTTGTGTGCTTTTCTGTGTGTTTGTGTTGCTATATTGCTAGTGTGCGTTGTGTGTTGTGTTATTATATTACCAGCATGTTTTCTTGTGTGTTGTGTTACTATGTTATCAGTATGCTTTGTTGTGTTGTGTTACTGTACTACCAGTGTGTTTTGATGTGAGTTTTGCTACTGTATTAGCAGTGTTCTTTCTTCTGTGTTGTGTTACTGTGTTAACAGAGTGTTTTGTAGTGTGATTTACTATTGTATTAATTGTGTGCTTTGTTGTGAGTTGTGCTACTGTATTAGTAACATGTTTTGTTAGGGGATGTGTTTCTGTATTACCAGTGTGCTTTCTTGTGTGTTGTGTAACTGTGTTGCCAGCATGTTTTGTTGTGTGTTGTGTTACTGTATCACCAGTGTGCTTCCTTGTGAGTTGTATTACTGTGTTACTAGTGTATTTTGCATCACTGTATTACTAGTGTGCTTTGTTGTAAGTTAAGTTATAGTGCTACTAGTGTGTTTTGTTGTGTGTTATGTTACTGTATTACCAGCAGGCTTCGCTGTGAGTTGTGTTATTGCGCTACTAGCATGTGTTGTGTATTGAGGTGCTGTGTTACCAGTGTTTTTTGTTGTGTTGTGTTGCTGTATTACAAGTGTGCTTTGTTGCGATTTGTTATACTGTGTTACCATCTTGTTTTATTGTGTGTTGTGGTACTGTGTTACCAGCACATTTTGTTCTGTTGTGTTCTGTATTTCCAGTGCACATTTTTGTAAGCTAGTATCACTGTGTTAAGAGCATTTCTTTTGTGTGATGTATTTCTGTATTACCGGTGCACTTTGTTGTAAGCTAGTGTTACTGTTTTACTGGCATGTTTTGTTGTGTGATATAGTTCTGTGATACCAGTGCACTGTGTTGTGAGGGTTGTTACTGTGCTAGAAGTGCACTGTGATGTGATACTGTTGCACTGTTATCACCTCATTCTATACTGTACATATTTTTATTGCCTTTGTATTTTACACAGATATTTTGTGACTACCTCATGCTCCCCTTCCCCAGGTCACACTTGGAAACAAGCCTCTGTGTAGTGTTCTTTTTCAGGCACAAAAAATGACAATAAATAAATTGTGTTAACAGCATGCTTTGTGGTGTGTTTTGTTACTGAGTTACAATTGTTGTTGTCTGACATACTGCTGTATCACCAGTGTGCTGTGAGTCACGTTGCTGTATTATCAGTGTGCGCTGTTGTGTTACTGTACTAGCAGTGTGCTTTGTAGTGTGTTGCTGCTGTGTTACCAGTGTGCTTTGTTGTGTTTTGTGTTATTGTGCTGGCAGCATAATTTGATGTGTGTTGTGTTACTGTATGTAGTTGTGAGTTATGTTTCAGTATTAGCGGTGTGTGCTGTTGTGTTACTGTACTAGCAGTGTGCTTTGTAGTGTGTTGCTGCTGTGTCACCAGTGTGCTTTGTTGTGTGTTGTGTTACTGTACTAGCAGCATAGTTTGTTGTGTGTTACTGTATGTAAGTTGTGAGTCATGTTTCAGTATTAGCAATGTGTGCTGTTGTGTTACTGTACTAGCAGTGTGCATTGTAGTGTGTTGCTGCTGTGCTACCAGTGTGCTATGTTGTGTTCCTGTGTTACCAGTGTGCTGTGTTGTGCTACTGCACTAGCAGCATCCTTTGTTGTGGGTTGTGTTACTGTGTGAGCAACATGCTGGAAGGAACCACTTCCCCTGGGATAAATGTTTAACATATGTATGTTTTTTTCTTGAAGAAATGTTGTTGCTGTTGTTTGCCATGTTTGGTGACAAGTTGATTTCCTGACGGCACCAATAGTTAGGGCCTGCGATAAAGGAATGAGACTGGGACTGGAAGAAGGCCAGACTTCCCCTTTGAATTAGTAGACAGGCTGCTCATGTGTCGAGGAGTAAACGCATGGCAGCATCAAGCAGTACACGATGCCAGGCTCTGACAGTGCACTCGGGTTGTGTGAAACAGCCCAGAGCCCCCCGCCCCCCCCCACACACACAGGACGCAGAAGGCCCCAGCAAGGGAAATGAAAGTGCTGCTGTCTGAATGAAAGTAGACCACTTGCCAGCCTGTCATTTGGACTGTATCAAACACAGCAGCAGTGAAGACTGATGGTGCGGTTCTGATTCTAAGGAGACTGACTGCAGCAGGAGACAAGCTGTAGGACTTTTTCAGGGCATCACTAGGGCTTGCACTGCAGTAGCTGTTGAATTAGGGGAGTAAGCCTCCTTTTGAACACAGTTCTTTCTCACTTTACATATCATATATCTAGTGATGGGGAGAGGGGGATGGAGAAAGACGATATGCTTAATTCCATCATCAGAAAAGACAACCTCCTCCCATCTTTCTTTCCTTGACTTTAGATTTAAAGTCGGGAGAGGTATCTACATGATCAACACGTAGCCTATAATACTGAGTTTAAGTTTTGTAGTCTGGCCTAAACTGTTGATGGAGGTTAAATAATACATTATAATGCCCATTGTGCACTGAGTTGGTGGGGGGGGGGAGGACTCTGTGGGCCAGAAGTATTCCTTCTTACTTTTCATCTTTTTGTGTGTTACTATTCACGCCTACTTTTACTGTGAACTGCTCCCACCCGAAAACTTGGATGCCATCCAGTGCCAGCAGGGAGTTTGTGTAAACAACTGAGATTGACTACAAACAAAGAGGTTGTTTTACATTTTGATTGGCACACGTACCAAAAAGTAATAGCTTGACGCCCCCAAGGAGAACATATATTGCTGATGGGGGTGCTGTTATAGTTGCGGTGTGTGCCGTCAAGTGTTGCTCTTGTTCCGTGTCTGTGTCAGTGTATTACCCTTTGCTTGTCAGGCAGGCACCAGGCCAGATGGTTAACTGCAGTTTCCGGGTTAATATTGATACCGGGAGGGGGCTTCCACCTGGGGGAGGTCGGTGGAGGGAGTATTTAAATGACCTTCAAGGCTGACCTGGCATGGCGATGCCGGAGGTAGTGTGTTGAGCTTCCACATGGGATGCATGCTTTTTCTGTGCAAATCTCACTCCCAGCTGCAGGCCAGGGCATCTGTTGAACACTGCAGAGGCAGAGTTGTTGGACTCAAGGAGAAGATATTACTTATTTTGTTGCAGCAGCTCCTCCTTGGTAAGGCGATGAGAGTAGACTGATGATGGTAAGCTGTGGGTGGGCCTCTACAGGCGGGGGGGGGCAGAGGGACGATAATCAGTGCTGGCCATAGGATAATGGCCCCTGGCACTCTCTGACCCTGCACTTTCATGCTGCTGTGGTGGTTCTATTGTCTGGTGTTCGTACTGAGAGGTCATCAGGGTGAAACAATTCAGAGATGACTGGCCAGAGGAGCATGATAACCACTTGATTAAAAAAACAGCAATTTTGTAGCGGTGACCCAAGTTTGGGAATGGACTCGAGTTATCAGGCGTTGGATGAAGGAAGGAGAGTCGAGCATTCTAAAGACACAGCACTCCTCCTTCGGGGTCAGTGTTCTGCACTGTATGACTGTTGCCTGGCTGAAGTCAGATGGCAGTGCAGCAGAAGACACTCACGGGCTGACATCAGACACCATGTGCATCATTGCACATTGTGAGCCCTCAGGGGAGAAAACCAGTGGAGAAGTAAAACCACACCAGATGAACAGGATGATACCCGACCTCCCAAAGGCTTGCACCACCAAGTTTGGTGCTCCACCTCCGTACAGTCAGGGCTGGGGAGGCCAGTCTCAGCGGGAAAGAATGGCAAGAGTATAAACACAACCCCCCGGGAAAACTTACATCGAGGCTGACTGAAGCCTTATTTGACTTTCTCATCTACAGACTCCTACCACAAAGTCCTCCCCACAGCAGTAGTCAGTATGGAGACGTCCCTTCCTGCACACACTAATGAATGGAAAAACACATTTTGTAGCAGGCAGTGAACTAGTTTACTTCTTTCCGTACCCCCCCGCCGAACTTCTGATACTCCTCCCATTACATATTCTTTGTCTTCACTAAAAATGTTCAGAAGTACTTTTGAGGGAAATGCCTTTACTGTTCTAAATATGACAGGAAGGGGTGGTGGTGGTGGGGGGTGTTACGTGACCTGATGCCTCAGTAACAGTTCAGCCATCTTTACATTTGTGTGTGTTAAAGAGACCCATGCTCACGGCCCTAACCCTGGACTGCAGTTTCAGGCCTGCCCACGCCTAGGACCACCATTTTAGGCCAGCTCAAACCCAGGACCACTGTGTCAGGTTAGCCCAAGCCCAGGACCACCATTTCAAAACAGACCAAACCCAGAACTGCTGTTTCAGGACAGCCCAAGCGCAAGACTGCCATTTAAGGTCAGCCCACACCCAGGACCTCCACTTCAGGTCAGCCTAGGTCCAGGGCTGCTACTTTAGGCCAGACCAGGACCAGTACAGTTATTCAGGTCAGTCCAAGCCTAGGACCACAGTTTTAGAATAATTTCAGCACAGGACCACAGCTTCAGGCCAGCTGGAGGTTAAAAAGACTGCATAGAGGATTCTCGCCTCCTCCCAGGTGGGTGATGAAGCAGGGACAGCACGTAGCTGCCTGCTCGTGGCATCTGGAAGTAGAAGTGGAATGCAATCTCGCCGTTAGGGAGAGAAGATGCCGCGTCATTAGGGAGAGGTGCTGGCACTTTCAGAGGGGGTGGAGCAATTTACAGGGAAACATTGGACCCTCCCTAACCTCCTTCCCCAGATTAAAGGGGAGGCACCATCTCTTTGGATCTAACCTCGCTGCTGTATGGCTTCCCAAAGCAAACATCTTCATTCTGACCTAATTGCAAGCTCTTCAGTAAACACATAAACTTTTAATATTAAAAGTCCCCATTTATGCTTCATGCGTGTGCCATTTTTCCCCCACAATGCCAGCGGTACCCAGAGTTCTAGTCTTCCAGTGACATGAAGAGGCAAGTTGGAAAATAGAGCTCATGGCACCCAGGACCACTAGCAGTGCAGGATATGCAAGCTGGGATGCAGTGAGAGACGAAATACAAATGTCTCTCACAGTGTCCTTGTGTATTTCTGAAATAAAAGTTTTGAGTTTCTTGTTTGGCAAGGACAATCACTGTGCAGTTGCTGAGCTAAAAAAACTGATCAATTATGTATTTTTGGTGTCACTCATGGACAAAGTTGAACTCTGCAACCTGATACATAACAGCAATGGCGCCGACTGGAAGAAGCGCGGTTGAACAGATAGTTCAACTTTGGAGGCAAGCGATTCCGAAAATAAGTACTGGATCAGTTTTTCAGATTAGCGACTGCACAGTGATTATACTTGCAAAACAAAAAAAAAAAAACACAACACTTTGACTTCAGAAATAATTGGGAACACTGTGAGAGACTGCAACCTCCTGAGCTTTTTTCCCCAGATCAGCCCGCGTTATTCCTGCTTTCAGTATGCAAACAAAATTACTGCCCATGTCCTTACTGCTCTCCATGATCAGTAGAAATGTGTTAAGTCTGACATGCTGAGCTGCCTTAATTCCTGCTGTTGCACTGTAACCAGGAATCCCTCAGCAGTCACTCAGTCCCTTTCTTCCAGTGAAATAAGGAGAGGCATAAGGACAGAAGCCCATGGGGGGGTGAGGCAGAGTTCAACGTTGTCAGTGATCGACACCAAACATAAGCAGTTGATCCATTTTTTTAACTCTGCGACTTGACAGTAATTGCTCTTGCAAAACAAAACAAAAAATGTTGTTTCAGAAATACATGGTGATGCTGTGAGGGACGTTTGTATTTCATCTGTCACAGCATCCCACTAACTTGAATATCCTGTGCTGCGAGTGGTCCCGGCTGCCCTGAGCTCTATTCTCCAACTCACCTTTTCACGTCACCGGGAGAATAGAACTCTGGTTACCACGGGCATTGTGGGAAAAAAATGGCACACACATGAAACAAAAATGGGGAGTTTAATATAAAAAGTGTATGTGATTACTAAAGAGCTTAGAATTGGGTAAAAATTAAGATGTTTGCCTTGGGGAGCCATAAAGGAGCGACGTTAGACTCGCAGAGATGGCACTTCCCCTTTAATTGATTCCGCTTGCCTTGTGAGAAGGGCTCCAACTGTAGGGGACAAGTCATTGGTTACCAGTGAACAGTGGGATGATTGAAGTCTCCTGAACTTGAGGGTCAGCAGGTTGGGGAGTGGGGAGTCTGGGAAGGGGACAGAAGCTCTTCCTCTTTACAGGAACCTTGCCTGATGCATGACTTACTCTTTAGGCTCACTCTACCCAGCTGTTCCCCCATGTGTGTTGCTGGCCAGACACAGGAAATGGGGCTGCGACGCAGGCTTGAAATAAACACGAGCTGAACCCACATGCTATGGGCTGGGAACCCAGAGCCCCAGCCACAGTACCACATTCCTCTGGGATTAGTCCGACCAAATATAACTTGTAAGGTTTTGCTTCTACCGCAGACCTTGGTTTGCTTGTCGTTACAATAAACAAGCTCCTGCAGTATTTTGGATTAAAAAGAATAAGGCCCAGCATGAATATATTCCAACGGGGAGCTGTCGAGAGTGGCCGAGCTGTTCATCTGTAGCCACTCATGGAAGTGGCCTGCTGCTCATTTGGACATACTTCGATGGTTAGCGAGCTTAATTTCTGTGGGCAGCTGGTAATGAAGGCCACAAAGCCTGAGGCTGGAGTTTATACAACATATAGTCAGGACTGTACTTTTTTGGGGGGGAAGTGGGGGTTAGCAGAATGAGCTACAGTAATCATTGGTCACATCTGAAAATGTGATTGAGCAAAAGTAAAGAAAAATAATTTAGTTTTTAGCTCTTTGTCCTGCTGATCGCTTTATTTATTTATTTATTGAATTTTGTTGAACGGGTAGGCCCACTGGGCCCCGGAGGTCCCTTTTTCAGGGGGGACCCGGGGGTAAAAAATAACATACAGGTAAACAGAACAGTAAAAGCAGGTAAGCAGAGCTGTAAAATAACATACAGGTAAACAGACAGTACAAGTAGGTAAGCAGAGCTGTAAACTTGCGTAAATACCAAATGGTTTAACAGTGATAACACACATAAGGCAAATTCCATACTGTATAACTGTGAAAGACTTAATGGCATTTATAATACGGAAGGTGGAGAGGGAGGAGGGGCCATGGCATAAGGTCAGTTCCTTATGCATTGGCAAGTGCTCCTGGCGAGCAGGTGTGCTTTGAGCTTAGACCGGAAGCAGGGGCTCGGCCCTGCCTCCCGTACCTCCAGTGGGAATTTGTTCCAGTGGGAAGGTGCAGTAAAAGCAAAGGACCTGGACCCAGCTTTAGTCTTTGTTTTGGGGACCACAAGGAGGTTTTGTCCTGAGGAACAGAGACTCCTCAGGTTGGTTTGACACTAACTAGTCCTTTGAGACTAGGGAGGTAAGGGCCCCAGAAGCTTAAAAGCGAGATATAGTGTGGGTAGATGAGGGCTTCCAATGACGGCCAGCTGAGCTGGATTGAGCCTCGCAGTGGTGTGTCCTAGGGTGTGATAATGTTGCAAATCAGATGATCTTATTGTATAAGGTCTGGAGCCTGCCAAGTTTCGTAGAGGCCACACCTTGAAGAACAGGTGCTGCATAAGTGAACTTGGGGAGAAGGACGCTAGTTGCGATGGCAACTCTGGCTTCAGGGATAATCTGGTCCTTTATTCTGTAGAGGATACCGAGTTTTCCATGTATGGCTTTGGTGAGTTGGTCAACATGATTTTTTAGGGTGAAGCCTTGGTCCAAGGTTAGCCCTAGGTATTTAGTGGGTAACCACCTCAGTTTATCACCCCTCTGGACTGCAGCTGAAGGAGCAGCGACCTCTCGGTTCCCAAGGATCTGGGCCGAATAACATCGCTTTAGTTTTACTGGTATTTAATACCATTTTATTCCGAGTGAGCCAGTCCTCCATCTGAAGAATGTCCTCTTGGAGGGCATTCCCAGTTCTCCTAAGTTAGGGGAGGCTCGGAAAATGACAGCATCGTCCACGTATTGGATGACGCTGCTGCTCCCGCAATGTAAGTGCAGATCGTTTATAAACAAAGTGAAGAGAAGGGGACCAAGTATTGACCCCTGAGGTACTTCTACTTTGAGCGGTGCAGACTGGGAGACATAGTCCTTTCTCTTGACCCTCTGGGTCCGGCCCGTAAGGTAATTAGCAAACCATCCTAGGGCATGTGCGTCCATGCCAAGAGCGCACATTTTTTGTAAAAGGAACTTTGGCACCCTTTTCAACGGCAGAGAACTCTGATATTGGACAGTAGCGCATTGGGAAAAGCTCCTCCCATGTTCCTCAGGCTTGTTTCTGACGGACTAGCTGTCTGCTCCCCACCTCACTGCCACCACCCTTGGTTGGCTCTCCTTAAATAGGCAGAAAGAGATGACATGGGCTGAGAATTAACCTCATCCAGCCCAGTTTTCCATCTGCAAGTTATACTGTCCTGCCACTAGGGGCAGACCTAGCAATTCTCAAACTCCTACCTAAGTGCACACGCTGCTGCCTAACAAAAAAAAAAAAAAAGTCTCATACCTGTGCAGGCTTGAGCTCAGTCCTTATACCACTTGGAGTACTACAGCCACCCCATATTCTCCACCCCAACGCTGCCTGACGACTCCACTATCACTAAACTCCCCGCTGTCATGACTACCCCCTCCACCCCCCCCACTGGGCCCCCCCGGGTGGAACTACCACTCCCAAGCAGGATGGCCTCCGGCCCCTCAACTCACCCACCTCATGGCTGTCTGCCAAGGGGCTTAAAATTGTCCATCTAAATGTCCGTAGTCTCCTATACAACCTTGCTGAGCTCGCTGGCTGGGTTGCCCATTACAACCCAGACATACTGGGCATCCAGAAACATGGCTAAAACCACACACTCCTGATACTATGTGTTCCCTACCAGGGTACAGCCACATCAGAAGTGATCGTGGGAGGAACAAACGTGGTGGTGGGGTGCTACTTTATTACAAAGCCCACCTCAATGTGTCTCCAGTAGACCCCCCGACATGTGAGTTCCTGCACGCCGTTCTCCTGTTTGGCCTCACCAAGAAAATTCACTTGATCTGCTGCTACAACCCCCCTAGAGGCAGCATGCCTGGGCTCTCCTCACTCCTGCACAGTATTAGTGAGAGAGTGGGCACAGATGAAGTCCTTATCATAGGAGACTTCAAACTAAAGTGGTTAGGCTCAAACTTGAAATCATATGAGCCACTGCTCTCGGGCCTCGCACTATACCAGATTATCACCGAACTAACAAGGCCCTCCCCCCGGGGGGCAAAGGGTCACTGATCGACTGGTCCTGACTAATAGACCGAACAGGATCACACCCTCGGGCATCCTACCTGATGCCATCTCAGACCACTCACCCATCTTTTGTACCTGGGGCATCTCCCAGGTGAAAATACCCAGAAAAGTGATACAAATGAGGGACTTCTCAAAATTCCACTTGCCCGACTTCCTTGCTGACCTTAGATCGATCGACTGGTTTGGGGTCACCGCCTCCTTGGACCCGGATCAAGCACTGGGTGCATTCTTAACCAAATACATCCCAGTACAGAACAAACATGCCCCCCTCACAAAAAGGAGGGTGCGGGGCACCATTACCAAATGGCTCCATGGGGGCCTTTTCTCCCTAATGAAACTCAGGGATAAATGCTGGGAAACCTACAAAGCCTCCCACAGCATTGATGATCTCACTGCCTACAGGCGCCTCAGAAACACCTGTAAAAAAGCCATCTGATCAGCCAAAAGTGAGTACTGCCGAACCGCCCTACTCGCCTCAGCCAGCAACCCGAGGAGCTTTTGGCAGAACATTAGAAGTGCAGTGGGGGACTCTGCTCGAGTACAAGTCATGGACTTACTAATTGACGGGGTTAGCTGCAACAGCCCATGCACTATCTCTAATACCTTTAACACAATGTTCTCCGAACAGCCCCCCACTCCTTTACCCTCTGCTCCCGTCGCTCCCACATCTCTGAACGCTCAACCGCCTGAACCCCACTCCACCAGCTCCTCTAGACCTGGACCTGAGACTCAGCCCTCCTTCTTCCTTCAACAAGTATCCACTGCTGAGACCCAGAGGCTGCTTGCCAGCCTCTCCCCTCACACTGGCGCAGGGCACGATAACCTGGAGCTGAAACTGCTCAGGTTGGGTGCCCACCTCCTTGCCTGGCCTATAACACATATCTTCAACTCCTCTTTAACAGCTGGTGTCATCCTGGATCTCTGGAAAGTAGCCAAAATTACCCCTGTTCTCAAACAAGGTAACTCCAAAGACCCCTCTAACTACCGGCTTATTGCCATTCTGTCGGCCGCCTCCAAACTCCTAGAGAAAGTTGTGGCCTCTCAGTTAAATGAGTACCTGCAGGTACACAACCTACTCTCTCCGGCCCAGCACGGGTTTAGGAAGGGGCACAGTACGTCCACCGCCCTCGCTGTAGTCACCTCGCAGATCAGAACAGCTACTGACCAAGTTAACCTCACAGGCGCGACCTTCGTGGATGTCTCCAAGGCCTTTCACAGGGTAGACCACTCCCTCCTCAGCTCCACTCTCCTCTCTCTTGGACTCTCTAACCCTGCCCATGCCTGGTTCCTCAATTATCTAACTGGTAGGAAGCAATACATCAATTATAATCAGACCCATTCCCATCTCACCACTGTCCAACGCGGGGTCCCCCAAGGGTCCGTCCTCAGTCCGATGCTCTTCTCCCTTTTCATCAACGAACTGCCGTCCGTCTCCACCCATGGGTAAATCACCTTGTACGCTGTCGACCTTGTCATCCTAAATAGTGATCGCGACATTGGCACCATCAATTCCCAACTAAACTCCGACTTCAAGCGGATCCAATCTTGGCTGGCGGTACGCAAGCTCACTACCAACCTTAAGAAAACACAGGCCATGCTCTTTGGCTCTCTGAGCAGAACTAAATCCTGCCCGCCCCCCTTCTAATCCATGGGGCCGACGGCTTGCTCCTGCAGATGGTTCCCATAATCAAGTATCTTGGCATCACTCTGGACCCCCAGCTGGACCTCTCCCTACACGTCTGAAACATCTGTAAGGCCACGAATGCTAAACTCGGTCTCGCCTACAGAGCTAAAAACTGCCTCACCCCAGCAGCTCAGGTGGCTCTAGTCAGGGGTGTTCTCCTCCCCTCCCTCTGCTACGGACTTGTGACCTTTGCCCCCGTGCCAAAATCCATCCTCTCAAAATGGGATATGGCCTACAATAGCATCTGCCGCTTCACGCTTTCTGCTCCTCCCCTTACACACCGCTGCAACCTCTATACTCATCTCGAGTGGCTCCCTCCGGAGAAGCACCGTACCTTCGTAGTAGGTAACTTCATTGACAACATCGTCAGATCAGCCACCCCTGCTGCCCTTGCCCTTGCCCCCAACCCTGACACCACTACCTACCATCTTAGGTCAAGGGCTGCACTCAACCGCCCAGTTCCTAGGACACACTCCCTTGCGGGTGATCGGGCCTTCGCCAACTATGCCCCGAAATTATGGAATTAATTCCCAGCCCTTACACAGTCCACCCCTTCCCACGCTGGATTCAAAACATCCCTTTGGAACTTCCTGAAGGGCCTCTCCACTTGCCCTTGCACCTTGTAGCCTCGCCCCACACTACGCTGGCACGGGGGGCCTCTGTGCCCTCTGGGGCCACCGCACTTACTCTCCTGACAACCTGGTCAAGCAATGACAAATTGGGTTACCTTAACTGGTATCGTCTGCACTCCCATTGCATGTAAACCTGACTCACTCACTGTCTATGTATGGCCTAGCTCTTAATTCTCCCAGGCCCCCTGTAACCACCCCCGGGCTCATGTGTTGTTTTTCTGACTGTCATTCCTCTATGTATTCTGATATTTTACTGTATGAAAAAACTGTATTAGTCACTTCGCTGTATGTAAAAGCTGTATTAGTCACGTCACTGTATGTAAAAGCTGTATTAGTCACTGTACCTGTATAATTCAAGTCTGTAACTGTCCCGGGTCGCACCTAAAAATAGGCACATGGCTGTCTAGTGTGACTTACCCAGTAAACAAAAAACAAATAAATAAACAGCTCCTTTCATTGAAACTGTATCCCAAGACACTTCACAAGCCAGAAGAGGAAGAAGAAAAAGCAGAACTTGCATTTATATAGTGTTCTTCCTGCACAACATCCCAAAGCACTATACAAGCAGTGAGAGAGCCTGGTAATGTGGTGGCTGTAAACATGTAGTGGCAGCTGTTCTGCTCATCATCACCCACAGATAACCATGGGCGGCTGCCTGGACTGCTTTTATGAGAATGGGAATATTGGCCAGGACACACTGGAAGATCTTCTGCTCCTGTGAAAAGTTCCCTGGGTTCTTAGGCATCCATCCAGCAGGGCTCTTGAGATGGGCAGAGAAGACCTTGGTATAACACCTCAGCCAGAGAATGGCACCTCTGACAATACAGCACCCCTCATACTCCAGTACCAGCATTTAGGGTATAAGCACAAGTCCTGGGGTGGTATGAGAACCTACAGCTTTCTAGCTCAGAAGCAGATGTGCTCCCAACTGAGTCACATTGACACAAAGGAGAGGGAGAGAATGTTGCTGCCTTTTGGCACACTGGGAAATTGAAACAACACAGTAGAGACTGCAGCCAGGTTTAGCACAGGGAGATTAAATTAATTGATCAAGGTCTCATGAGGAAGTGGCAACTGTGGGATTTAAACCTAGGTCTTCAGGTTCACAGCTCTGTTCTCTAACCACAAGGTCAAACTGCCTGCCGTAGGCAAAATGCTAGTGTTGCCTGTTGCTCCTCAGAAGTTCAGCTCAGCAGGACTGGAAAAGTAAACCTTTTGTAGGAAATTTGCCGCCCAGTAAGTTCCCCTGGCCAGTGTTGGCTGCAAATCCCAAACAGCTGAAAACAATATGAAGGAATAAAAAAAAAAGGAGAGGTTAAACATTCAGATGACACATTTACTTGCATACCTAACAAAGTCAAGGTTTGATATCTTGACGGGCAGAGAGTGTGCCATGTCTAAAAGTTCAAACTTTCCATTGACATAAAAGAAGCACATTTGAAGCCAGAACTGACAGATACTGAGTGATTTGTCTTACAGTCTTCTCAGCGTTTGTCAGCCTCTTTGATCAGTGGACACTTTGTTGGATCAAGTGACTTCTTTGTTGAGTCAGTTGTGGATCATTGTGTCTATGCTTCCAGCCTCTACAAAGTCCTGTCTTTGGAGCGCATGCCTTCTTTTACACATGCAGTCCTTAATTGGTGACAGGGTGAATAGAAAGCTGATGAACTGTCAGTGAGTGTGCAAATGTCTGCCAGGATCTGGGTGTGAGTGTCAGGATGACTTGGATCATAGCAAGATTTTTCTGTGGCTCAGTGTCATCACACTGCTGTAATGACTTCTGAATACCAGAGCTGTCGTGGAATTTCCTACGAAAGACTTGCTTCAGAAGTTTTCCAGGTGATATACTTGAGCTGGAATGGCATGGCAGTACTAAAGAATGTCCCAGAGGGTGCAGGAGAGGGGTATACAATGAAAATTAAAAGCTCTCCAGGTAAAACTTTGACTCTGAAAAATGCACTCCAGAGATGCTCAGCTGAGCAGATAGTTCTTTAAAAGTTTTGTTGTTAATCCACCACAAAACAGCCCTCTCAGCAGCGCTGGCCCTTGACTGGCAGGCAGGTGGTGCTTTTGCATGGGACAACAGCCCCCCCCAAAATACACGTTAACCTTTGGGAAATTCCAGCCTCTGTGCACTTGGAGCCTGGGCATCCAATTCCGCTCAAGTCATCATCGCCTAATCAGGGGCACGTGGAACTGCCACCACACCAATAGGGTGGGCTGATCTTTGTTAAACATACTGAATAGGTGTTCCGCCTCCTATGGCATGGAAAGGAGGGCAGCCACAGCTTTACTGCAGACGTGGCACCCATCCCAGTATGCACCTTCCTGGTAAACAGCAGCTTTCAATAATGTACCGAGAGGATGTGGTCCAGTGGTTAGAGCAATGAACTGGGAAACTGGAGATCAGAGGTCTGAATCCCACCACAATCTCGGCTCACTGCATGACCTTGAGTAGTCATGTAGCCTCCCAGTGCATAATCCTCTCTCTCTCTTTCTGTGCTTAATTTTCATAATCTTTCCTAAAAAAAAGCAAGCTCTCATCTGCACTTAGGGCCCTATTCACCACTAAGGCCACCATATGCGGTATGAGCTGGATGTGCCTGCCTGCAGAGGGTGAAGGATGGAGGTGGAGCCCAGTTGTGCCCCTGGACTCCAGTGTGGCTATAGGCACTAGCTGGGTATGACCTGTGGGCATGTTTACAGACCCAGAATGTGTTGCACCAGTGAGAGTGTGTGTGTGTGTGTGTGGGGGGTGCATAATGCTATGGCATGGTCCTCCCTGGCAGATGGTATGCACCCACCCCCAGGCATCTCAGGCCTTCCCTGCCAGTAGCCACAGGAAAGTGGCATTGTGACACTATGCATCTCATCCTCACCCCTGGCAACCATCCAGTCCAGCCACCCTCGTAGCTCTGCGGGCAGAGTGGTATCAGGTCAGGGACCCCTGTGTGCTAGCTTGAGTAGTTTCGTGCATGCCACAAGGGCCTCCCTTTCTCCTTGTTATGCAGCAGATTGCGGGAGGGTGGCCTGTACCCTGCGTTAGCATGGTGCACAGCACAGACTCCATGAATAGGTTCCTAAGTCTCACTGTAGGATGACCGTCATTTCCCAGTATTGCAGTTGTAAGAGGAAGGCATCCCACTCAAGGGACCTAGATGGAGGAGAGCAGCAGTGTCCCATTATAAACAAAAATAAATGCCACAGATCCTTGATAATAAAATATGAATGTAAAAAGCCTGTAAATGAACAAATCTGAATTAAACTGGTAACATGAAGTAGGAACTATGGATCTGGGTTTTCCCTCCGCTTTTTCGACAGGCTGAAGGATTATCAGCACCTTTTGATTCCTCATTTTCTCATGAATTATAGGCTCGTTTGTAAGCCAGGGCTGCTGTTTAGTGTCATGGGAACCCATTTGCTGGTTAAAGTTTGTCCTGCTTATCTGGAGTACAACAGCGTTTCATGGACCCCCTGCTGTGCCTGAAGGTTGTGCATGTGAGGGCAGCTGCTTGACTGGGACAGCACCATTAAGCCCAGTGACTGCTGACAGCAAAGCATAAACAGAAGGTTGTGATTGTTTTATAATTAACCCTAGTGCCTGCAGCAGGGCCATTCCATTGCTGCTATTGTTTGACTAGTCTTTGTTAACCTTGGAAGTAGCATGCTTACTCTCAGTGCCATGGTTTTTGTCATCATTGCACTGTCTTGGCAGTGGGAGATTTCCAAATCACAAGCTGCTGTCGGCGGAGTGCAGAAAGTCGAGAGAACATTACTTCTACTACAATTTATACTGTTGTTCTGTAGGCAAAAGTAGACCAGGGAACCCACCTGGATGGCCTCCCACTACTTAGTGGTGCAATTTCAGGTTCTAGGAACACGGATATGTTGTTCATCCACACTTATTGGCAGGTTCCTTGCCGCTTTAAATCTTGCCGGAAGGTCTTCAAGCTGGCTCCTCCCAACCACCCAGGTGGTAAAACTCTCGGCTCCGCCCCATGACGTCAGATCTTCCTTACCGCTTGGAAGCTCAGGTTCCCTCCTTAACGCGCTGCATTTAAGACTGGTTCTAATTCTTGAAAGTTGAAATCAAAAGTTTTTGCTCAAAAGACTTCAGTCTTCTTCTCCTGCGACTGCGATGGACAAATCGACTCCCGGTTTTCGGAGGTGCCCTTGCGGGCAGAAGATGTCTAGGACGGATCCGCACTCCACGTGCGTCTACTGCCTGGGCCTTGAGCACGACCCGCAGGCCTGCGACTTGTGCTCTTCCTTTTCAGCCTACGTCCTTGAAGACCGTGCTGCCTGTTACAACTGGGGCGCCACGAGAAAAGAATTCCACAGGTGAAATCTAAAGAGGCCCGATTGGCGGTGTCCGCGGCGGTGGGCTCGGCGGATCAGCTCGAGCAGATGATCGCCCTCGAAGAGGAGGCGGCGCGGGCCGCTTCTACCTTAGCTCCGACATTTGTCCGCTCTCTCGGTGCCTCACTCGGCTTCTTTTAAGGAGCTTTGTCTGACCCTCTCGACCAAAGGTGAGGGTCCAACTTCTTCGGGACCTTTTTCCAGGTCCAAAAAGAGCAAAAGTAAGTCTCTCCGTCGACGCTCTTGGGAGCGGGAAATATCCCCCTCCCCTTCGTCGACAGTCGACTTTGGTCGACCCCTCAGCTTTGGCCACTGGCTTCACGGTGTCCCCGTCAGGCCAGTTGACCGAGACTCCCGTCGACGCGGTCGAGATTTTTCTCGACCCGTTAGACGGGTTGTCGGCTGGAGAAGCTGAGAATCCCCTCTCCCCGGTTCCCCCGGTGGGAGTTGAGGATCCCGTCGGCTCGTCTGTGCCTCCGGTTCCGGAGCCTTCGGTGGGATCGTCCGAGCTGAGAGGAGTGCCGATTTCCGACACTTCTCCTCGCCTTCCCTCGGCCTGAGTCGAGACTCTCGGTCTCGGTCTCCCGGACATCCTCAGCGGTCCAACCGATCCCGCCCGCCATAGGCGGATCTCGATCTCGGCACGCCGCGGCAAGCGGCCGCCCGCCTCTCCTCGGACGAGGGGAGGCTTGACGCAAGTTGAAGTCGAATCCAGGGGAACTCATGTGGCAACAGTTCCTTTGACCGGGAATAAGCCGACCCAGTCGTCTTCCCGGCCATTAAGTGGCTGTCACCGAGCAGCGAAACAACCCTCGTTGTAGTCGAGGGCCTGTTCTCAGGTCGGTTGTTCGCCAATTCCAACTACTCACGATTCTGGTGGAACCTCCGCCTCCACAGCCATTGGTTGGGCTCCGACCAAAAATTCTCCAGTCGACCTTGGGTTTGCCCCATAGGCTGTCTGTCACCCTCACCCCGATAAACCTCGGCAGGTGAAGGGTGGCTCAGGCCAGGCAGCTCTTTGAGGACTCTTCTGAGTCCGATGATGGTTCTCCCTCTTCTCCAGAGCCATAGACTTGGAGTCCTCGGGAGGGAGCAGTCAATGGATGATAGCCCTTCGTCCTTCTTAGGGTTGCTTGACTCATCTCGGAGTCCACGGGATGAAGCTCGAACCCGTTCTAAGCAGACCAGGTATCCCCTCATGGAATTCTGGCCCAAGGGATTCTCCTATGGAGGCCTTTCCGATGGCAAGCCATAATGAGTCCGGCCTTGGAACTTTGGCAGCGTCCTGCTTCCTGCCCTGTGCCTTCGGCCAGGTTGGCCAGGAAGTATCTCACGGTCTACGGTTCCTGTCCAGTTTCGGAACACCCTCGCGAGGGGTTGGTTACTGACAGCGTTTTCTGGCGTGCCGGGAAGGCCAGGGATGTGGACAAACCTCCCGACAAGGAATCCAAGAAATTGGATTATGCCAGGCGAAAAGTCTATGCTGCGTCCTCTCTCGGCCTTCGTCAGGCCAGTTCGGCCGTCCTCATGGCACATTTTTCTCACGCCCTGTTGGGCTCCCTGGATGAGGTTGTCCCTCATCTTCCCGCAGATCTGCAGACTACGGTCAGGCAGGTGCGGGACCAGGGCAGGGCAGTGGCCAAACAGCAGCTCCAGACTGCGTTAGACATCGGGGACTCATGTGCCAGGTCGGTGGCGGCCGCAGTGGCCATTCGTCGTCGGGCTTAGCTGAGGATATCCTCCACCTCGGATACCCAGCACAAGTTGGCGGATGTTCCCTTTTTGGGGACTGACCTCTTCGGCCCTGGGGTGGAAGGTCACCTGCAGAGGATCGAGAAGTCCAATGCTACCTTGGACTCGGTCTCTTCCGCTCAGAAGGACAAAGGCCGCAAGCCACAGCCTAAGTCCTTCGTCCTTCTGTGCCATGGCAACCCGGCCCAGCAGCGTCAGGGCCAGCAGGCTCGAGCTTGGTATCCCAAACCCAAGCGTCGGCTTCCTCAACAGGAAGCAGGAGGTAAAGGCCAGGAGGTCCCTCGGCGGTCCCTCCTCCAAGCCTGCCCAGTGGCGGGCTGAGGGGTGTCGCCCCCATCCCTGTCACCTCACCCTAGTTCCCCGTGGGGGGACGTCTCAGACACTTCCTTTCCGCCTGGTCCGCTGTTACCACGGACAGGTGGGTACTGGAGGTGGTGGGAAAAGGCCTACCTCTGGATCCGAGCAGGCCCGCCCTTCAGGCCGTCGCACCTCGGGGCCTCGGGTCCGCAGCCTCACTGGCGGCTCGCCCGAGCCGACATCGCTCTCCTCCTCCAAAGGAGGTGATCACGGAGGTAGAGGACCCCCCAGACCCGAGGTTCGTGTCCAGGTATTTCCTGGTTCGAAGCAGACGAGGGACTGGCGCCCCATTCTCGACCTACACGACCTGAACAAGTTCCTAAGGTCTCGAACCTTCAGGATGGTCACTCTGGCGCAGATAATACCATCTCTGGAACACGGCGTGTGGTTCTGCTCTCTGGACCTAGGGCGCGTTCTTTCCCGTCCTATCCGTCCGTCACATCGGAGATTCCTCCGCTTTGACGGAGGGATCCTCTTCCAGTTCGAGCCATGCCCTTGGCTTATCTCCAGCTCCCAGGGTCTTCACCAAATGCATGGCAGTGGTGACAGCATTCCCTCGCAGAGTGCCGAGGGTCGGGTGTACCCTTACCTGGGCGATTGGCTGATGCAGCCCCCTCCAGGCCAGGAGGTGGGCGGTCCAGAGATCTGGCCCTCAGGTTTGCTCTCAAGTTGGCCTTCTCATCAGCGAGGCCAAGTCGAACTCGAGCGAAGCAGGTGATCCTGTTCATCGGGGCAGAGCTCAACTCTCTTCGAGCCAGAGCACGGCTCCCGGCGGACAGGGCCGAGGTTCTTACCTCCTTTGCCCAATCATTTCTGGTTGGGCAATCGCGCCCTGCCCTGGACTTCCTGCGTCTCCTGGGTCTCATGGCGGCCTGTACCAGCATGGTCCATTGGGCACGCTGGCACATGCGCACCCTTCAGTGGGTACTGGCCAGCCAGTGGTCTCAACGCTGTGATCCTTTGGACCAGCTAGTGATAGTGACCCAGGAGATGTGAAACGCTCTCCAGTGGTGGACCGTTCCATTCCATCTGCAGGAGGGCATCCCGTTTGTCCGCCCCGAGCCGACGGTCTCTCTACTGACCGATGCCTCTCTGATGGGTTGGGGTGCCCATCTGGGGGAACACCGAGTGCACGGCCTCTGGTCCCCGCGGGAGTCCCGATGTCACATCAACCTGCTGGAGCTCCGAGCGGTCCACCTAGCTCTCACCGCCTTTGCTCCGTTTCTCCGGGGTCAAGTGGTCCAAGTCCAGACGGACAATACCACGACCATGTACTACCTGAACTGCCAGGGCGGGATGCGCTCCATGCTTCTATGCAAGGAAGCTCTCCGCATTTGGTCACTCGTGCGCAGCCTGGAGGCGGATCTCCTAGCCATTCATGTGGCAGGAGCCTCCAACACCCTGGCCGATGCCCTGAGCCGGATAGGGGCTGCATCTCACGAGTGGTCTCTCCTGCCGGAGGTAGTACAAGATCTGTTCTCCCGCTGGGGCACACCTCAGGTGGACCTGTTTGCCTCCAGGGAGAACGCGAAGCTGAGGCTGTTTCATGCCCGCCCCCCCTCAGCAGGGCTCGCTGCAGGGGGATGCCTTCTCGAGGCTGTGGACCCCGGGCCTCTTTTACGCCTTTCCCCCATTTCCCTTGATTCACAAGGTGCTTCTCAAGATAAGGAGGGACAAGGCGCAGGTGATTCTGATAGCCCCAGACTGGCCCCGCCAGTTCTGGTACCCAGATCTCCTCAACCTCAGCTACAGGCTCCCGAGGCAGCTTCCAGCTCGCCCGGACCTGCTCTCAGTCAATCAGGGGAAGGTGTTCCATCTGGACCTTCAATCCCCTGCACCTGATGGCCTGGTTCCTGGCGGCTGAGTTCCAGGCCTTGGGTCTTTCGACGAGGTCCTCAATGTTGTTGGGCGTCCCGTAGAGTCGACCAGAAAATGCTACGCCTTCAAATGGAAGAGATTCTCCATTTGGTGTCAGGGCAAGGGCTTGGACCCTTCCTCCTGTTCTGTGGCAAGCATTTTGGACTATTTATAGTCCCTTTCTAGTCAAGGGCTTAGGTCGACGACCCTAAAGGTGCACCTGGCAGCCATCTCTGCTTACCGGGCGCGGGCGGGGAGCAGTCGGTGGCGCAGGAAAAGGTGGTCGGGCGCTTTTTCAAAGGCCTTGATCACATTTCCCCTCCGGTGCGAGAACCTCCACCTCCGTGGGATTTACTGCTGGTACTGGCAAAGCTCATGGGCAAGCCATTCGAACCAATGCACAGGTGTGATCTCTCTCACCTGTCGTGGAAGACTGCCTTCTTGGTGGCTATCGCGTCAGCCAGAAGGATGGGAGAGCTCCAGGCGCTTTGCATCGAGTCTCCTTACCTGGTCTTCCACAGGGACAAGGTTGTCCTGCGCCCCCACCTGATATTCCTTCCGAAGGTGGTGTCGGAGTTTCACCTTAACCAAGTGCTGACTCTGCCGGTGTTCTACCCCAATCACACCTCGGAGGCTGAATATAGGCTCCATACTCTGGACCCTAGAAGGGCGCTCGCTTATTATAAGGAGCGCACGGCTGAAATTCGGGGAGAGGTTCGCCAGCTGTTTGTCACCTACGCTGAAGCCGCACCTGGCAGACCTGCAGCCAAGCGGACGATAGGCAGGTGGGTCACCTCCTGCATAGATCGCTGCTATAAGTTGGTGGGCATGGAGCCTTCCAGAGGGATAAGAGCTCATTCTACCCATCATACTGCTGCATCGGTGGCTGCTTCCAGGGACGTCCCTATCCAGGAAATCTGCAGGGCTGCTACCTGGAAGTCAGCACACACCTTTATTACCCATTACCACATCGACTTTGAGTCACGCCGGGATGCTGGTTTTGGGGCCTCGGTTCTCCAGTTTTTATTTCCTAAGTAGCGGGTGTGCCTTGCCTCCCTCCTCCCGGAGAACTGCTGAGGAGTCTGCCAATAAGTGTGGATGAACAACATATCCACGTCCTAGAAATACAGGTTACTCACCTGTAACAGGAGTTCTAGGAATGGTATATGTTGTTCATCCACACGACCCACCCGACCTCCCGGCTTCGACGCACAACCTGAGCTTCCAGCGGGCCAGATCTGGCGTCATGGGGCGGAGCCGAGAGTTTTACCACCCGGGTGGGTGGGAGGAGCCAGCTTGAAGACCTTCCGGCAAGATTTAAAGCGGCAAGGAACCTGCCAATAAGTGTGGATGAACAACATATACCATTCCTAGAACTCCTGTTACAGGTGAGTAACCTGTATTTTCCTCCCTCCATAATTAACCTATTGATGTACTCTTTAAAGATCCATTTGTCTAGAACCGGCCCGGTGGCACAGTGGTAGTGTTCCCATCTGCCTTGATAGGGACCTGGATTTGGGAGCAAACTTCAGTCACCGGGGATCAGCCGGGGGCAGGGGGTGGAGGATCAAGCATCCAGAAGACTGCTCTCCTCTCCTGGGGAGGGTGGGCACATTTCCTGCAGCTGGGAAGCTCAGAAAGGTGGGGGGAAGTTAGCATGATGCTGTGCATCATTGCACGCTGATGGGGAGGGAGAACCCCACAGAGGAAAAAGAAAGTCCTGCCGTGGGGGATGAAGTTGGCCCTCTCACATACCTGGCACTGCTGACCAGGCACCCAAAACCTCATCCTGCTTCAGTGGTGACAAGAGCAAGTCCCCCTCCATTCCTGCCAAGAAGGATAATTCATGGGAGCACCAGGGGTAAGTCGTGGGGATTTTGGGTGACCGAGCTGGGGTGGTCTGTCAGCTTGGGGGCCGGCAGGACACAGGGGCACAAACCTAAATGAAAAAAAACAAACAAAAAAGATTGATTTGTCCTTTAGGGTTTTAAATAAGCTGAAATAATTGATTAGCAGTTTTACACGTGAAATTGCTAATTAGTTGTGAAAAGCACAGACTGAGTAAGTAGAAAAATTTACAAAAAATACATAGTTTTGTTAATGTTGTCTACTGTGCCATGGATTCACTCAAAAAATGGTTAGCAGCGTACTGCTAAGCATTTCTGGGAATGGCTAGTGTAACCACTAGGTGGCTGTATCCCAAGGGCTGCTATCCCTGCCTGAATGACTAGTTGCAGGTTAAGGGGCCTGGGTACTGAAAACGTGTGCCTCCACCCAGAGGACAGGGTTGGTGGTAGCGTAGCTGACCTGGGCACAGCCCTCCAAGACACTATAACCCCCCCTCTTTCCCCTCTAGTAGTCTAAGCAATGTACAACTGACACAGTTACAATAACCCCTAATCAGCATACAAATCCCCACTTGGTTTGCACTTACCACCAGGACTGGTTCCACCAGTCCGACCCTGGAGACCCCCTGTAAAATAAGGTTAGACACAGCAGGTAACAACAGTACAGTGCTTCTGGTACAAAATGGAGCCACGGTCAAGTTAAATGTAAGAAGAATTAGATCTGATTTATTCAGGGGAATGAACAAGGAAGGGGCATAATTTGGCTGATTAGTTCTGTAACTGATTCAATCAGGCAATCATGCATGCACTTTAGAGTCCCTTCACAGTCACACACTCTGGGTACCCAGTGGGATCAAAGGTGGGCTAGCCTAATTTGTTGCCCGGGGTAGGCCGGCATTGCAGCTGGTCGGGGCCCTGTGATGGAAAGAAGAAACATGCACAGCCATGCACAATCTGTAATCCAGAGCCTGGAGGCTCAGTTCGTGACAGGGAAACAACAAAGGAATCAGATGATAACACTTCTGATTTAGCTGCTGTTGCAGGGAGCTACCCTGGGGTTTACTCACACTGCCCAGTACGAGACACAGGAGGGACAAGATGGAGACTGCAGGATGACAAGCTGGTATGTCAGGAGAAGCAGGGCCCACACGAATCACCGAGGTGTCATTCCTGTTCGAGATGGTTGAGCAGGGGGCTGATCCCCGGGTGAGTCTCTCGTCGATGGTGATCTCTGCGCCTGGAGTAGCTGGCTGGGCCAAGGTGGCAGGGCCCAGGACAGGTAAACAGTTCGGATTCAGTCCAGTGAATGCTGGATGCAGCTTCCAGCAAGCGTGGCACAATTAGGCAGTGGGGAACTAAATCGTGACCCACTAAGAGCATTCGGTACTAGGGCTGGGCATCGGGTCGGGTCACAATCTGAAATGGAAACCTGAAAATCAAGAAACAGCAGCAAAATGGTGAAAATTCCAGCAACATCATTGGGGAAGCAGCCCAGCCACTCCAGCTTGCAGATGGGGGGGGGGGCAATATCAATTGCGACACGCAGATGCACAGTGGGGGGGGGTCGAGAGTAGCATGCTGCACACAGTGGGGGAGGGCATTCAAACTTGAAATTCGTGCCACACATTTGGCGAGTGCTTTTATTTACACACTGTGGTGATCACTGATGTGTGAATGTCAGCTGCAGCGCATCAGTCCCTCCTCCCGAACCTCACATCCTCCAGTCCTGGTGCAAGCGAAACCAGTTGGTCATGTGACTGCAGTAGTGGCAGTCCAATCATAGCTTCTGTCTTTAGACTGTTGCCACCCTGCTGCTGTGTGCTACTGATGGATTGGAGGAAGTATAGTGATGTTGAGAGGTAACATAACCTCCTTACATCGTGCACGCAGCAGCCAGACAGCAGCAGGATTTAGACAGGCAGCACATCTGTATGCGTCAGTCAAGCAGTAGCACGTTGTTGTTACTCATGTAGCTTCAAAAAACTTGAATCTCTTAATGTTTATAGAACCTTATCTGCAATCACTGAATATAATAATTTTTTTTTATTACTAGCTTAAAAAAAGAGAGCAGCAGTCCCAGTTTGAAAGGGGGGGGGGGGCTGAAGCCTGGGGAGGCCAAGAGCCAGATGTGTGCCTGATCTTAAGCAGGTGAAAATTATTATTTAAAAATAAAAAAGAAAGTTTAAAAACTTTTGGTTTTTCAGGCTAATACAGTAGGTGTAGTACTGGGCTGTGAGCAGCAGGCAGATTTGTGTGTCTGACTGTCTGTCTGAGAGATCAGAGATAGTATAGCAGCCTTGCCCAACTCTGAGCCTTTTCGTAAGATACCCTGCTATGCTCATTATAAAGGTTTATAGTTGTTTATAGCTTTTCAAGCATTTTAACAGCATAGTTTAATAGTACGTGATAAGCCATTTAAAATAAAATGTATTTTGACCCTCAAAACCATTAATTTAATGCCGGCCCAGTGGCGCAGAGGGTTGAGGTGCTGGCGTCTTACCTCATCCCATGCCGGCGACCCGGGTTCGGAAATGGACTCGGGTCCCCGGGGGCTGGCAGGGGCGGGAGAAGATCGAGCGTCCATAGGACTGCTCTCCTCTCCTGGGGGTGGGTAGTGGGGTCTTGTCGCGCCGCAGCGGCCTCTGGTGGAGACCAGGAGCACTGCTGACGCATGCAAGAAAGAGGGAGTAACTAGAAAAAGTGGAAATACTGCTTCACAGTAGCCGGATGACGGCTGCCTGGCGCTCTGAGGCCATCAAGGTCCTACCGAGCTCTCCGCCTCAGCAGCATCCCTGGGGCTAAAGTAGGAGCACTGGTCTGCCCCTTGGCTGATGCCTTCCCCCTTGGAGGAGGGGGACCCATCTGGCGAAGGGTTACGCCTGGTCACCCTGGGGATCGGCTGCGATCTGAGGCGGAATCTTGGAGGATGGATGGGTCAGAGGACTGCCTTGGCAAGCCTGAAGGAGTGGCTGTCATGGAGCACGTAGGGGGTAGAAAGAGATAATGCAAAAAAAAAAAAAAAACATTAATTTTGGGCCAAATCGAGCCATTTCAAGTTCTGCCTGGCCTGACTTGAAATTGGCCTGTCGGGCCAAATTTGCCGACTCACACAGCCCTATTCAGCACACTTATAGTAAGACAAAACACAATACCACACAGGTCAGATGATAGTCTGGTTGCAATTTCAGCTTTCCTGAGCAAAACCGTAATTTCTGTGGTGATTTCAGATGTCCTGACAGGCTGATCGCGTACAGCAAATCTTTGGTCTTCTTCAGGCAATAGTACAGTCACAATTCGGTGGCTTTTGTCACAATTGGTTCAGATACAGTCCCTTTCAAGGGACAGTAGGCAGACAGGCCAAACTCAGCCTTTCCACCAGTTTCCCACGTGACTGCGCCTGAGTAGCTGCTTGAATGTCTCGAGCTGTTCACTCTCTCAACTCCAATCTCAGACTGACTTTCTGCTACAGGCAGCTTGGGACTTTCCCTCTGATCCAAAAGGTTCAATTCGTTGACTCATCTGTCTGTCAAAGTTAGGGCTTCCCCTCCAGGTCCATTTAGTTGCCAAAGTGTGAAAACTACAATTCCTACAGAAATTCACTCCCACAAGACCCCTGGGGACAGACTCCATTTTAGGGTCCTCAAAGGTGCTGATTGGTCCAAATAAGCAGTCCAGAACCAAGATGGTGATGGTTTACAGAAATGTCCATGCTGCAAAGAAGGCAGGTTAGACAAACTTCAATATCGTTATTGTTAGACTAGATAATCAGCTAATAAGTATAGCTTCTGACAGAGCTTCCTCTGCGCAATTAGCGATGGCAGAATGGAGTAATTATCTAGCAGTCCAGGCGGACTCGAGCTTAGAAACACTCAGCCCCCACAGAGTTTAATTATACACTGTGATATAGGCAGCTGTTAAAGAGACAGAACACAGAGGCTATAAAGGCACTCATAGGCAATAGGTTTTAAACGGTTAAGACAGAGGACACCGGCCTGGCAGTGGGCATTTAAGCATACCCAAGGAAGACTTTCGGGAACCCCCATTTGTAAGGGGGGTTACACCAGCATCACCCCCTGTTTTGTGTAGCATTTTGCTATGCTATACCAGCTATTTAATACTGTGGTCCTTACTTAGTTTCAACCATGGGCCGGCCTGGTGGCACCGAGGGTTGAGGCGCTGGACGCCACACCTCACGCCACACCGGTGACCCGGGTTCGGGAGCAAGCTCGGGCGCCATGGGTCGGCAGAGAAGGAAGGGATCGAGTGTCTCCAGGACAGCTCTCCTTTCCTGGGGAAGGGTGTTGGGGGTGTCTGGTGTCCCAGTGACCCCAGGTGGAGACCAGGGGCACTGCAGGATCCCGGACTAGCAACGAGGGGGAGCGTGGCAGATGCTGGCGGGGTAGCCATGCACCATGGCATCACCACATGTCACGTTCGGGGATTGGGGAAGCATCTGAAAAAAACCCAAGGGCCGGATAGGCGATGGCATCCCAGTGCCTTGACTGCCACATGCCCAACACTGGGCCTCTGCCTCCGCCCCTTGATCTCCTCGCGGGTTTGGGTTGGGGGCCTATGGGGAGCGCAAACCCCTTTGAGGGGGAAGATAGTCACAGTAGGTGGTAGAGCGGCAGGTGAGTGGACTGCCCGAGAGAGTTCCGGTCCTCAGGAGACATAAATAGATTTGAAAAAAAAAAAAGAAAAAACTTAGTTTCAACCACATGTTTAGGTAGGCTATTCCAAATCTGATGCAGAAAGAGGTCACCCACCGGCTGCAGTTATGTTAAGCTAAAACACAGAACAGTAGAAAACCAAAAAAAGGCCTTGCAACTCTCCCTTGTATTGTGTCAGATCAGAGAGCGAATACACAAAAGTGTGTATAAAAGTATCCAAATTTATTAAGTTTTTATATAAACACACTAAAAAAGTTTAAAAGGGTGCCACCCCGGCAGTAAAGCCCACTGGCATTTCGCTCCTCCTGCTCTCTCTGATTTGACACACTACAAGGGAGAGTTGTGAGGCTTTTTTTGTTTGTTTTCTACTAGGCTATTCCAAATCCCTGCAATCCTGTGTGTAGAAACAAATGCCCCATTTGTTTTGAAGTGAGTCGTTCTTATTTCTCTATGATGCACTCCTGCCAAGTAGTTACCTCTTTCCAGTGGCAGAAGTGGTACTTAGGATCTTTTGGTTCAAAGGTCTGTGTTCTTAACCAGTGGGCCTTATTCTCATGTCATCTGATAGATAGATAGATAGATAGATAGACAGATGCTTTATATAGTGCTCCTTCCCGGAGGCTCAAAGCGTGGCACAACTCATAAAAACATCCAAGTATGTCCTTCCCCTTTCCTCTCTTGAATAACACACAGCAGGCTGTTATTTTATTTTATTCTTTGGGTAACGGGATGAGACCCAATAGGCACAATGCCTGCTTTCAGGTGTGACTCAGGAGCAGTGGGGAAGTTAAGTGACTTGCTCAGAGTCACACAGTATGCAAGTGGAGGTTGTGGGAATCAAACCCAGGTCTGCTGAATGGTCAAACTCCGGTCTGCTGGATGTATGTACCAAGCTCATTCACAGCTCGTTACACTAATCTCTAGGCTATGCCAGCCCCGGGTATGTGGTATCATGGGATATAGTCATGCCTTTGGTGCATTCTTCAATTAATCGAGGTGTGACAATACATCATACTACACCATACCATAAGTTAGTAACATAGTATGGCAGTGATGGAAGGCACTGGGGGTCTGTGTTTTATGCCCCTCCAGTCACATGACAGTGACTATCAGAGTTGCACTGTGATGGCAGGGGTCCACCTTGAAAGTTTGTACCAGGGCCTTGCTTGGAAAATGTATGTATTTTATTTATTTATTTATTTGGGTTTTTGGTAACTGGGTAAGTACAATAGACAACCAAGTGTCTATTTTCAGGTGTGACCCGGGAGATTACAATACACAAGAGAACACCAATAGTTGTAGTGCAGTACAACTAGTAGGGACAAGCAATATTCACGCAGCAGCACAGTAATGGCAGGTGGGATACCATCATAGAAAGCTAACATATTCAGAGTACAAGGTCTAGATTGTAGATTGTCAAGAATATATACATACGAGACACTTAAGAGCAAGCAGTAGCAAAGCCTAGTAACGAGAAACAGTGCTATAGTAACAAGCAACAAGAGGATTAGAAACCTTATGTAGGTAGCAAGGTTGGGAGGGAAGGAGGTAAGATGTTCGATTGGGGGTAAGATGCAGTGACTAATACATGAGCATAGTCAGGGGGTTGGAAGGTCAAGACGGGTGGAAGCACTTGCAGGTTGTGGATTGGAGAAGTTGTGTTTTAAAGGCAGATTTGAAAGAGAAGGTGGAAGTGGAGCAGTAGATAGTTTGTGGGGGAGAGAGAGTTCCAGTACCTAGGTGCAAAGGAGAACACCTGCTCACCCATCCTGGTTGTCTGTTTGGGTGTGGCAAGCAGGGTAGAGTCCTGTGACCTGAGGGAGTAGGTGGTGCATGCTTTGGGAATCGGTGGTATGAGTATGGTGGGAGTGGGGGACTGTAGCTACTGGTATATGAAGCAGCCAGAGGTAAAGGATTGTGAAGCAGAGGGGGATAGCCATGGTAAGGAGTTGTAAAGAGCACAATGGTGAGTGAGGTATGGACTGAGGACTCGGGTTTGCACACTTAAAGAGCCACAGATGCCTCCAGAAGAACATTGAACAATGTAATATTTGGGGAAAAAAGCAACATATTTCCCATGAGCTCTGTATTTCTTCTTGCCATTATTTATTACTGAGGATTTATGCATAAAACCAGGATCTTTGTTCCTTGAGGATTCATAAGCTCCTATTGCTTCTTCCCAACCTGATGTCATAATACTCTGCTTGTGACATCCCAATTGTTGCCATGGCAACCAACTGTGATATCACAACAAAGCATTATGATTTCAGGTAGGGAGATACGGGATAAAGATAATGTTTTTGCAGGTACTTTCTCAGTAATAATTATGAGGGAGGAGAAATCTATAGAACATAAATAATATACATGTTTAATTGTTTCTAAGTATTATGATTTTCAGAGTTTTCCCAGAGGCGTCAGCAGCTCTTTAAACCAGAATATCACTTCAGTTTGGTACACTGGCTTTATGTTTGCACTTTCTGTTAGCATGAATTGATCAGTACAATCACATTTAATTAGAAAATAGATGTTATATGAAACGAAGTTAGTGTTTTCATGGCGGAGAGGGCCTGCTTGAGGGGGCCCACCTGGCAATTTTCAGGTATCCTGGTTGGCCAGTCTGACTTGAGTGACTGTAGTCTATTCACAATTTGAGTATGGACACACATCCAAGCTTAAAAGCCGGAATGTTACCCCTAGTCATGCTGTATTACTTTCAATGCCATTTTTCCTCCGTAATCTAGCTCATCCGGATCTGAAAGCCTGAACAGTGCTGGTTTCCACAGCCTTGCTGGGAAGGTTGTTCCACATACTGTATTAAGTAACCTTTGTGTGATGTGCTTTCTAATATTTCCCCTTATTGTGCCCCAACCCCAATTTGAAGGCATACCTCTAATTCTGCTTACACTTACTAGGCACAGCTCAGACATCTGTGCAGTAACTCCCATAGTACTTGGGGAAACCATGCTCATATCCACTCTGAATCTTCTCAGTTACAGGCTTCATAATTTGAGTAAGCCAAGTCTCTCCTGGAAGCTCAGGCCTCCTACCATACCCATAAGTCTATTATTGCAACTGTTTAATGACTCACAAGTGTCAGAAGATGGCTGCTTTGGGTACATACTGGTTTATATTTTGATGTATTTGTTTCCATGTTGATTTAACCTTGTTTAGGCACAGCTCCTAATTTCCATGAGGGTTCCAGGGGTCAAAAGCGGTAACAACAAATGTTCTCCGGCCAGCCAGTAGCTCATAAGGACAGGCAGGGTAGCTCTCGACCAGCTGGGGCATCATACACCACGGAGCCGTTTGTAGTTGCATGTATTTTAGTCTTTCTTTTTTTTCCAGTTGTTTAACCAGGAGAGACACGCTAAGCTGAAAGCTTGTTTACAGGTGTGACCTGGGAGCACAGAAAAGTTAAGTGACTTGCTCAGTGTCACACAGTATGCAAGTGGGGGCTGTGGGATTCAAACCCAGGTCTCCAGATTTGCAGCTCAGAGCCTTAAACCACTGCGCAATACTGCTTCCCCTTTTTGCAACAGCCTTGTTATTCAGCGTACTCTAGTACAAAGTCTGCTACCCAAGTTAGGTATCGATCATTATGCTGAATTACTTGACTGGTGCAAACCTATCAAAATACGTATACTGTATACAGTACTGAAACGCTCTTTAATCAACAGGCCAAGTGCACACTCTACCTCCTCTCCCCACTCCATCTCCACATAGTGACCTGGGAGCAGTGTTGGAGTTACAAGGGGGCGTACCAGGGCTCTTCCTCATAGCTTTGAAAAGAGTGTCTTTAGCCCCATTTACACCACCGTCCTTGCAGCGCATCAACCCATGTGTACCAGCTGATGCGCTGCAAAGATGGCAATGTAGACACTTACCAGAGCGCGTTAAGAGTGCTCCGGATCCATTTTTTGCTCCGATGCAGGAGTGGGTACCTCAATTGGATTGAGAGCATTAAGCTGCTTTATAAACTCTCTCATGTGCTCAATCTGCTTTGAGGCCCATCTCCCTGACGATGAATTCTGGCTTCCAGAATGTCTAGCCTCCTCTATGGCATGACCAGCAGTGCAGCAAGAGTCCGACAGTGTAAACCCTAGCCCTGTTCCGGGAGCATGTGTGCAGTGCAAAAGGAGCAGTGGAAAATAGAAGGTGTTGCGGCCATGTAAATATGGCTATAATCTCTTGCATCACTGCCATTGACTTGTTATGGTAAGGGGGAGGGGAACATTTTTAAGACAAGACTGGTGCAGCACTATTTAAATACATACATACACTGTAAACAGCACTGAAACTGTCTTTTATCAACATGCTAAGTGCATTCTCTGCCTCTGCCTCTGCCCCTCACCCTTTGGTGACCTGGAGGCAGTGTTGGAATTATTGGGGGGGGCCTGTTCCCCATAGCTCTGAAAAGAGCCCCTTTATTTCACGCATCATTGCCATCGACTTAAAATGGTAAGGGGGAAGGAGCACATTTTTAGATATGAACTCCAGGGGGCCCAGTAGCTCCCCAAAACTCATAAAGAGCAATTTCAGAACTGCTTGAAGGGAGTGTCCAAATGCATGTTCAATCCAGGGCCTGTTGGGGACACAGGCTGTTTCTCTGTGCTAAGCGTTGCACCGGGGTGGGGTGGGGGTATTGTTGTTTGTCCTGTTCAGCAGGAGCTGAGCTTGGGACCCCAAGCTTATCTGACTTCTTAAGTGATGACAGGCTACATCCACCTCCAAACCTGCTGAGTAACAGTGCTGGCTTATGCTTCCTGTTATGTTCATTGTAACTTATCGTAATAAACTGTACCCTGTATCTGGCTCTATTCTGCTACATTTATAAGCCAAATTTCTTAGATTTTATCAGCTTGTTTTATTGCTTTTTTTTTTTATGTCTTCCTGTATTTTATTTCTGACTTTTTTTGCCTGCTTTTATTGAACTTTTATACCCTTATTTTCCTCAGCAACGTTTCTATAAACTTCTTTTATTATTTTTGCACGTCATCACCTAAGAATTCTTCCCTTATTTACTCCTTTTCAGCCTCACTGGCTCTGAACTTGATTTAGCGCTTGCTTGACTGACTTTCCCTATGTAACCTTAGGAGAATCAGGACTGACACTACAGACTCTGCAGGTCTGGTCTTGGTTGTAGTGACTAATCCTAACAGTGAGGTGCTGATTGGTACCTGGCGAATCAAGCTGTAGATAACAGTAGGCACTATCCTTTTATTTATTCATTTATTTAGAATTTCTTTGGCTGTGAAAGGCACACTACAAAAGACAAGTTTGTTTTTTGTTTTTATGGGGCTCACCACAACCCAATCCAACCCTGACAGACCAACTTATGGTAGCTGGTTCATTCCACTGGGGTGTCATACAAGGCGCTTTTACACACCGGTGTCTAACGGAATGATTGTTACAGAACCAATGTAACGTTACCCCCGTTCATGTGTAAAGTGGATCTCTTCCGCAACCACAGCGAATGTTCAGCCAAATTGCGTTCTCTGCTTCCCACGGTTCGCCCCGATGTGTGCCGGTACACCCTGGCGTATAATCAGGAGGTTCCGTTACCTCCTGAAGAAATCTCATATCACAGCAAACTCCATGGGGAAGCCGGAATGAAAAGATTCAAAATGGAGGAGAGGATTTGCTGACATGTGTTACCCCTAGATGGCGCTATCCCAGGGGCTACTACCCCTGCCTGATTTGCCACTAACAGGTTGAGGGGCCTGGATCCAATGGCGGGTGCCTCCACCCAGAGGTCAGGGTTTGCAATAGTTAAACTAACTTGGTCACAGCCCTCTGGGACACTGCAACCCCCCTTTCTTCCCACTAGTGGCCCACACAATATATCAGAATTACCTTCACAGTATACACTTACCCCCAGGTCTGGTTCCGTCACTGGGACCTCCTATGAAATGAGATACAGTGCAACAATCACAGTACAGTACTTTAACATAGACAAATACCTCAGGCAGTATAACTTTGCTGAAACAAGCAGCTCTGATTTATTTAGGGGGATATAACAAGGACAGGGAAATCAGGTTAATTAGCTTATCACTCTAATAATCTACCTATGGCTCTGTGCACGGCCTATCCCTATCAGTTACTGTCCCTGGGTACCCAAGCCCTAGTGGCTAGTCCAAACCGTGGCAGCTGGTGGGGCCCTTTCACACAGAGAAAGGAGAATTAAACAGTCAGCAGTACAGTAATTCCATTTTGGATTTAATGTGGCAATTCAACAGAGCAACCCTGAATTAGTACTCACGACCTCCAAATAAGATAGGGTCCTTCAATGTCAGCAGGGCTCACTTGAGGTACACAAACCTCTTCACACATCCATATAAAAGAAAGCACTATACCAGGCAGGCTGCATCTGTATCCCGATCGCAATTACTGCACAATACCGGAGAACACACAGCAGATTCAGTTCCTGACAGACCGAGTGCAATTTTCAGCAATTCTTCCAGTCTTCTACAGGGTGAGCCTGGTTTCTACTCTTCAGAGATCCTTTGATTCTTTTCACAGGATGGATTCAGTCCTAACAAGCTGTTACACAAGCTGCAGACGGAACTCTGGGCCTTACCCGTTTTTGACTAAAACTGCACACTGAAAAAGCACAGGGCTCCTTCCTTCACTGCCAAAGCTCAACTGAAACTCCAACCGACAAAACCGGGCACTTCCTTTGAGTTCCTCCCAGTTCTTGACTGGATTGGCTGTCACTCACAATAGACTGCTGCTGTTGGTCCAAAAGGTGCTGAAGTCTAAACTACATCTCCCAGAGTCACTGCTCATACAATCCTCTTGTGGCTGGCTCAGATTATGAGTCCAAGTTCTGATTCGTCCAAGGCACCATTTTAGAGCTAGCTTACCCCACACTGATTGGTCCAGTTCAGCAGTTCAAACTAGAATGGGAACTAGCAGACACAGTTCTGACTGCAAAGAAAGCAGGTTAGACAAACTGTAATTTCATTATTACTGTAAATGATTTCTGGCAAACAGTTACATCTTTCAGATAGGTTCCCTTTGCACTCCTAGTGACTGCAAAATAGAGTGAATTGGCAGCAGCTTGAGTGGTACTCAATCAAAGAAACACACAGTCCCCCATACAAACTAATTATGTCTGCAAGCAGACAGCTCTTAAAGAGACAGTACCAGAGGTTCTAAAAACACTCACTGATAAATGGCTTAAATGCCAAACACCATTCAGGCTTGGAGCATTCAAGCAAGCTCCTGGAAGTCTTTTGGGAACCCCCATTTGCAGGGGGGTTACACATGCTTGCTGTGTGTAAAGTGAACACAGAACGGAACAAACTAGAACGACACCACACAGGTAATCATCATTTCGTTATAAAAACCTGTGTGTAAAAGCGCCTACAGACAAGACACACTGATGAGTCCTGGTAGGACGAAACACGTGGCTGTGTCTTCTGTTGGCACCCCTTGCAGACTGTGTGAGAGGCCTTTCGGCACCGTGCATTTCTGCTTAAAGTTGAACTAGCATAATATTCTGTGGTGATTTGCATATACAGTCCATGATGCTTTGCATTATGAGAGTATGTGTGATTTTTTTTTTTTATTATTTATTTACCCAAGATAGTCCTGCTGAGTTGTATGCCAGCCCAGCTGAAATGTGGCATCTCGTTTTCAATGACATCCTGAAAAGATATAGGGTTGATTCTCAGGATGTATTTTTATCTGTTACAGTAATTATGTCTTAAAATTAAATGTTTTTGTAATTTGTACATGTTTGTTATCTGATGTAATCTGTGCATGTTTGTAACCTTGATATAATATAATACATGGACCTCATTGTGAATGAGCAAATGCTAAATTGTCTGTATCAATTTCATAAACTTGTTTATGAATAAATATTTTACCTTTTTACCTTACCAATCCAGTTTTACAGCTGGAAGGGTTTCCCATGCTTCATCGCAAGCACTGAAGATTAGTCAGTACCTTTTTCCAAATATGTGGCAACCCCCAAGTATACAGTATTTGTTACTCATTGCTAAAATTAAGAAGGGGGGCACCTGTATTCCCTCCCCAGATGACTAGGGTTTATCTGTGCCATCCCCACCTTCGACCTTGACTGATCACTCAATCAATGCTATACCAGTGAGGTGGAACACTCGTCCCCTTTCCTACCAGGCATGCCATTCTGTCAGATAACTATAGTATTCCTCAGAGGAAAGCCCACTGCAGGTTAGGAGGGGGGCAACTGAAGTTGCAGGGATTACGACTGCTACCTTTCAGTTCTGTGAACTGGGGATCAGGAGGGCAAACATGTTAAAAATGGCAATTTGGGGGTCAGTGGGTAGAGTTGGTCTGAGGCTTATGTTAAATCGTGCTGTCAGCCCCTGACACAGTGCACAGTGCAATTAAAGAGACTGTTGAAGAATGGGGAAGGGAATGGAGAGCTGAAAATGGCTGGGGGTGAGGATGTATGCGGCCAAGAGATTAGCCCTTGCCACCAAGGACAGTATAGAGGGTCTTTCATATAATTTGTTTAGTCCCCCTGAACAACCCCCCCTCAAATAGCCCTGAATAGGAACAAAATCTGTACTTGGATCCGAGTACTGAATATCCTATTATTTAGGGGTATTGGAGGAATTAATATTCATTACACACACCCCTCTGCACATTGTTTGACTGACTGCTGGTTTTGCACCTTCCATTGTATTTCTTTTTTTTTTCTGTTATGTTTTTATCCAGTGTTTTTTCCCTGTTTTTTCGTCCGCCCCCTTCCCTGGGCACGCCGCATTCCGTAGCACCCTCCCGACTTGCCGCCCCCTCCCACCTGCGCTGCCACCAGACCTCCACCAGGTGGCAGCAGAACACGGGGGAAGGAGCAAATTCACCCCAGGAGAGAAGAGCTGCTGCTAGGGCTTCTTAATCCTGCCCTGCCTCTCTGCTGGCACCCTGACTACACAAGGTCGTTCCCAAACTCGGGTCGCTGGCATGGCACAAGATGTGGCATCCAGTGCCACAACCCTCGGCGCCACCGGGCCAGCTCCATTTTATTTCTTTAGATAACTTCTCCATACAAAGAGTGAACCCTGTAAAAATGATAAGCAGATTAAACCAATGTACTTGACCAAAGTTCACTACCAGTTAAAAACAGTGGCAAGCATGCCTCTCAGCTGTCGGTTTTCAGGAATGTCCCTGATTTTGCATTGTAAATGTACTCTTTCCCTCCTAAATTTGGTATTGTTGCCACTGGAAAGTAGAGGTTTGAGTAATAAAATCATAGGAGACAATAGTTTTACAGTCTAATTCTCCATCAGACAAATCTCTTGCTAAGCTGCCACAGCTCAGTGTGCCTTTCCTGGTTAAACATTTCAACAAGTACATAAAACAAGTACTGATTGGCTAAGCTGCATTTGTGGTGCCCATGTGACCCTTTTAATTCAGCTTTGAAACAGTGCAGCTCTTCATACTAATTTTTAGACTCACTCTAATTCGTGGAGTCTCTCATCACCTCAGAAAGTGGTTACTCACTTGTATGAAGCAGCAAAACAACTGGGCTCTCGACGCCTTCAAGCTGAATAATGGCACTGCCACTTCAGTTTCTCTTCATGTGCAAAAATGGTCCATTATTTTAGAGAAGTGCAAAATCATGCCGGATAAGCTCCTTGAACTCGGTTTCAGTCACGTGTACCGTGCTGTATTGATATTAGCCCAGCTAAATGAAAACAGAAATCAGTGTGGGGCCTGGTAGCACGGTGATAGCACTACCGTGGGCTGTGCCACGACCCAGTGTTGGGAGCGGTCTCACGTTGCTTCGAGGAGGGACAATAGAGCATCCCATGGTCAGCTCCCTTCCCTCGAGGAGGGGGTTAAGGCATCCTGCTACCAGCCCACCACCAGGCAGGAGGCAGCTGGTAACACAGCAGGGATCACCGAAGTAAGTGGAGGGTCTGCACACCCTCAGATGCTGCTATGCGCGTGCATGCCCCTGCACACATGAGGTGCATCATTGCTTGCTGGGTGGCTCTGGGGAGTAAATGCAAAAGAAATATTTCCAGACATGCTTGAAGACTACCTGACGTTCTGCACCACCAACTAGGCAGAGCCCCTGTTAATCTGGATCGTGCTCCTGGGGGGTGGACCCTCCCCCCAGTCCTCCACAGAGGGAAACGAATTGGTGACTTTGCTAAATGCTAGGTAAGCCTAAGGGAAGGTGGGTGACGGGGCTGGGAGGGGCAGGAATGAAGGGGGCCAAGCAGCCCTAAGGTGACAAATAATGGGTAAAGAAAGTCAGTGTAGGTCTAGGGCTTAGGACACTATGTTATGTTACAGGATATCCCCATTACAATCCTGCCCCAGCCATGTGTGCACCCTGTGTCCTTGAGCACATCACCTGGTCTTCCTGTGTTTCAAAAGTATGTGTACTGTATACATGTAACCCTCTCTCCGACACCATCTGGGAGAGGGCCACTGCCCCTGCCTGGGTGGCCACAAGCCAGGTTAAGGGGCCTGGGTCCCCATAGCTATAGCAAGGGGGTTCTTTCCCAAAAGCTAGAATAAAATGGCGGTGCCTCCACCTAGAGTACATTTTCAGTGAGTCTGGTTATCTGCAGTACAACCCCCTGGGATGTTGTACCAACCCACCTCCTCAACAGTTACCCAAGACATGGAATTACCAGGATTCAAACCTCCCCACATTTAGTTACCACATTTACCTTGTTATCTCATCAATACACAGACTCACTAAAATCAGGCTCTGGAATCCTTTTCCGCTGTAAAATAATGACTCCAGGGTTTATTTACAGGGAGAGGATTTGGGAGTGGGGTAGTGGAATAGAGGTTAAGACTTTTCATTTTGATCCTGCATTTCTCCAAATCATATTTCCCTTTGATTCATCCCATGTTTCCATCCATGCAGCCATCAGTATTTATCTATCCAGCTATCTGCTGCAGAGTAACCCAAGCCCACAGCTCCCCAGTCCATTTCCTCCAAAGTCCTATCACTGGGTACCCAGATTTACAGTTGTAGGCCTGAGGTGCAGCTGGTAGCCGGCATTGGCGTGTTTACATGAATGAAGTAACTTTATACGTGCTTTTTCCCTTGGCTTTATCTCCAGCCCTAATGTGCTTGCTCAACTATTTACAGTCCCCAGGTGCAGGGCAATTCCTGCTGTTTACGCACGGTTCTACAGAACTCAGTCCTTGGATGGTACAGTTCCTGACGTCCTGGGGATTGATGGCACAGGCAGAACCGGGCACAATTTCTTTAACAGGGTCACAGAGGCTGCAGCTTGCTCGTGCTTCATCTCTTGCTCATGGACCTCGCAGCTTGTCCCCTTCAGCCCATTACAGGCCCCAGTCAGAGCACATGTGCAAGGCCTACCACTACAGGGGACCAAGACCGGGAAGTGGTCCCCACGGCCCGGCTCCCTCAATCAGAGTGCCCTAGCACTTGGCTGCTAGACCCGTGACCCTCTGCAGCGGCAGACCCCACTTGATGGTGGTTAGCAAGTTCCCCACCTGGCCCTGGGTGTCAGCAGAAACATTCAGCACATTCTCTTCTGCTGTTCTCTTTCTGTCTCTCTTTACCCGCTATGTGTGTAGCCACAGCCGTCCATTTCTCTTTTGGGTGTACCTCAGGAGCAGACCACAGGCACTTGGACCAGAAAGCACCTGTCCATCCTTCTGCTTTCATAGTCTCTCAAACTTTAACATGGCCACAAAATTCACTGTGGCTGACACAACATTCCCTGCACACCCAGTCCCTTTTCTCACTGTGCAGGTACTGGCAATTCTCTGAACAGAAGAGGTTCGTTCTCCCTCATCTTCTCTCAGCACATTTATATGTCCTTGTTCCTCATTCGCTGTACTCCATCTTTCACCAGGTTTAGACACAGCCTTGGTTCTTTTCCCAGGCTCAGTACGCAACCTTGGTCTTTTAATCCAGGTTTAGACGCAACCTTCATCCTTTTATCTCGGGCTCAAAACACAGCCTTTCCTGCTCTGCTTCTTTGGTCTCACCGCTGTAGTGCAACTTCAGAACAATGCAGACGCTTCACAACCTGCAGCTTTCCCTTTTACTTTTCCTAGCTGCTTCTTCCTTTCAACCTGCAGCTTTCCCTTTTCTCTTCCAAGCTGCTTCTTTCCTGATGGGGCAGACACTCCCTGCCCTGGGGAGAGAGTGCTGGCAGCCCCCAGGCTGGCCCATTCCGCAGCCCCATTCTCTCCAGGGGCAGGAGCCCCCTCCCTCAGGATGAGCTCCCTCCAAACTGCCTCAAGTCCTACAGTCCCTTCTTTATTTGGGAGCCTTTTCCTTGCTCCCCATTGGCTGGAGCCACTGTCTTTAGGCAAAAATGCATATGTATGAGGCTCCCTCGATGCCTCATAGGCTGTTCAAAAAGGCACTTAGATATTCCTCGGTATTTTTGCCCAAGAGTCTGTTCACAAACCGCAGAATCCTCCTGGCTAGTCTTGGCTTGGTGGTTGGCTGGCTGGTGTCACATGACTGCAAACATGGTGGCTGGCTGTAAAGTGTCCACACATTTATCTAATGTCCCAAGTTTCAAGCATTCCTGCAGCATACAGTAATCATCTAATTAAACATTTCCCCAGCATTAAGTAGCCACCCCTGTGTCCTGCATTGCGACTGCATTCCTTAACCCGTTAGTTCACTCCTGCCCCAGTCACTGCTGCTGTTACCGTAAGCCCTAGGCAGCACACACATTGGCCCAGTGTACTGGTTGCAGTCCATGACATTTTATTCATTTATTTCCCCCCACGGACTGGCAGCCTTCCCTTTTACACCAGCATACATCTCTTTACATATTTAAACCTTTCCCTGCTGTCCTAGCACTATGTTTTTGCCCCCAGCGCTAGACAGGCTCTCGCTACTTCAGAGGGATGCCACCTCATGAATATCTCTACAGCGCGATTGGTGCTTCTGGAAAAAAAAATACTTTCTGTGCTCCCAGTTGCCTCTCTTTTGCAGCCCAGGTCTCTGGTTCCTCTCTTTGTTTGCCCTGGGACCAGGACCACCTGAGAGGCAACCCAAAACCGGCCACTAAAACGCCCGCTTGAAAATGTGTATGGCCACATGCGCAGAGCTTGCCGGCACCGGAGTGCCTTTTCAAAAACCATCAGCGGCACAAAACAACTACTCTGGCCCCGCTCTCTCTCTCTCTCAAAACCATCGCGGGGGCCAGCAGGAGCTACCCAGGAACACATGGGCAAGCCAGGAATTGGGACCAGGACACAAAGTATGGGGTAGAACCAAAACCCCCAGGGAAATGAGCCTTTTTCAGGGGTTCACAGGTAAGCCCCGAGGCGGGGGGTACATACAGAATGAATTACCAGCTGCAGTTTGCCATCAGATGGAGAAAATGAAGTTCGCAGCATACAAGAAAAATAGTCAGTCTAACACCCTTCCTAAAAGGAAGTTTCCAGTTAGTTGAATGCTTAGTGCTACTGCCTTTGAGACCAAGGATGCAAGAACTGATCCTTGGGTCTGGCACTTAAATGTGCAAGCTTATAATTCAGTTTATAAAATATGTCCCCCACAAGCTAGGGAGAGGACGTTACAATAGGAACCCACTGAGGATGAGAGGTGACCATAATCTTGGTGAAAAAATGTAAAATGAGTGAGCCCCTTGGCTTGAACTCAGCCTCTCGGATGATAGTCTTACTGCAATAATACAATGTGCTAATAGCTTCACCGTGTTATATTTAAGGCTCCTACAATTCTGTGATTATGCAGAATTTGTTTAATCCCACTGCAGAACCTAAGAAGTGTGGCAGAAATCATGTTTTCTTTATTTGAAGCATACAGTTTTTCTATAGTACCTGCTCCCTTCCACATTTTGTTTAGCCTGAAGCCACTCCTGCATTCTTATCATCTGATGTCATTGATGACATCATCACATAATATCTTAGCCAATAGCTGAACAGTGTTCAGTCAGTGACTTGAGAAAAGGCTGTTCACAGTGTTCCCTATTCATTACTACAGAGCAGTGGGCCACCCTGTCTGTTTTTGTACCACTAGTCTATAGTTTTTTTTTGCAACCACACTATAGTTTTGGCCGTCACCCTTATTGTTCTCTATAAAACCCTCCAAAGCAGTCTATTGCCATCATCCTTTATTGCACTACTTCCTCAGTTTTGACAATATTGCTCCATACCTTACTTAAAAACCACTTGTGTGCATACACAGACGTGCCTACAGGAGGTCCAAGGAATAATGCACCCTTTGCCCTGATCATCATGGCCACTGCCTTATTCTCCCAGGCAGTGGGGAGCCATGCAGCCCTTGCAGTCCAGGGGCCCTGCCGCAGAAATTAGAATTGAAGTGCCACAGAGATCTAGTGGCTCTGACTGTAGTTTCTCAGGAGTGTTCGTAGGTTATGTGGCCCATTGGTTAGAATGCAGATCTGTGACCCGGGAAATCCAGGGCTTGAATCACACGGCTACCTCTGTTCACTGCATGACTGCTACCAAGACACTTGGGGCCGGATTTTCAAAGGGCTGAGAATGCCGGAAGCCCTGGGTGTGCCAAACATACGGTGCATGGGGCTTAAGGTATTCTCCCAGCCGACGATCAGGATTTTCAGTCCTGTGCGCCACTTGCCACAAGTTAGACCAACTTTTTCTGGTCTAGCTTGCGGTAATCCTGGGTACACTTTTTATGGGGCTTTGCTGTAAATCGGTTAAGGTGTCGTAACGTGCCCAACCTACTAAAATTGGGTGCAGTTTGCGGCAAAGTTGTTGGTACAGCTGTGCCAACAAAAGGGTCTTTACGCAGGGTTTGATGCAAGCCCTCCATCACCCTTTGAGAATCTGGCCCTTGAACTCTCTCTACTTCAGTCCTCCTAGCTGTATGATGGGATGTTGTGTTTACCAGTTGCTATTTTCAATTATAGAATCAGGACCCTACTGAAAACGAGCTGCTTACTACATCTGAATTGGTCTTTCCTATGTAACCCCCAGGTGGCGCTATCCCAAGGGCTACTACCCCTGCCTGCTTGGCTAATAACAGGTTAAGGGGCCTAGGTTCTGTAACGGGCGCCGCCACCCGAAGGTCAGGGTTGGTAGTGGTCAAACTAGCCTGGGCACAGCCCTTCGGGACACTGTACCCCCCTCGTTCCCCAGTAGTGGCCAAAATGGTACACAAGACTCATTGTCACAATACTCCTGAGATACTTTGCAAGTACCCACACTGGTTGCACTTACCACCAGGGCTAGCTCCTCTGGTTCGACCCTGGGAACCCCCTGTAAAACAAAGTTAAACAGAGCAGACAACAACAGTACAGTACTTTTAACACAAACTGGAACCACAGTCAGTTTATGTGCAGAAAAGTAAGATTTGATTTATTCAGGGGACGTAAACAAAGAAAGGGAGTAATCAGGGTGATTGACTTACCAGCTACATTAAAAAAACAGTTATGCATGCAGTTCAGAACCCTAACACAGTCACTGTCTGGGTACCCAGGTGAAGGAAAAGGGGCTAGCCAGGTCCGTTGCATGGGGTAGGCCGGCGTTGCAGCTGGTTGGGGCCCTGTGATGGAAAAACAACACGCACACACACAATTTGTAATCCGGAGCCAGATGGCTCAGTTCGTGAAGAAAAGGAAATAACAGAGGAATCAGATGACACACTTTGATTTGACAATAGGTGCAGGGAACTACCCTGATATTTACTCACGGTACCCAAGACTGGACACAGGATGGATGAAATGGAGACACCGCTGACAAGTAGTCTGGATGGACAGGGAAACACAGGACCCACACAGTGCAGCAAGACGTCGTTCCCGTTCAGGCATGGAGTGGGTGGCTGATCCCCGGGCAGGTCTGTCGTCAATGGCTCTTCTCGGTGCAGCAGGGTAGTCTGGCAGGGCTCTCGTGGCAAGGCCCAGCCACATGGAATCAACTGCGGATTCAGTTTGCTTGTGCAGGCTACAGATTTTAGCAAGCAACCTACAGTTCACACAGTGGAAAATTACAGCACGACCCACTGTATTCAAACAGCACATTTATATGTAACAGCAAGCAGCACACAGTTTGCACAGTGGAAAATTACAGCACGATCCACTGTATTCAAACAACACATTTATATGTAACAGCAAGCAGCACACAGTTTGCTCAGCGGAAAATCACAGCATGACCCACTGTATTCAGACAGCACATTTATATGTAAAAGGTTCTACAATACCAGGCACACTGCTCCCCGGTCCCAATCGCAAAGTCACTGCTCTAACCAGGAGCTCAGAAGTAGCTGGAGTTCCTGACAGGCCAATCGCATTCAGCAAAATCTTCGGTCTTCTACAGGTTGAGCCTGGTCCCACTTTGGTGGCTTCTTTGTCCTCACCAGGTTGGATTTAGTCCAAAAATTTACCTCTTTTCCCTCTCAGGGCAGAAAACAGGTCAGCAGGCCAGAAATCAGGCCTTCCACAGTTCTCCCGCGCAAACTACTGTGCATAACGGCTGGTCGAGCTATACAAACTGTTGCTCTCTCAGCTTCTAACTTAGATCTGGCTTGCCAGCAGGCAGCTCAGGGGATCTCCCTCAGATTCAAAAGGTTTGATTGGTCGGTTCTGCTGTCAGTCACAACATGCTCCCCCTGTTGGTGCAAAAAGGCGCCAGCAGTCCAAAATTACAATTCCCAGAGTGTGGCTCCACATATCCCCTTAGTTGCAGGCTCCATTTTAGAGTCCCCACGTACTGATTGGTCCAGTTCAGCAGTTCAGGACCAAAATGGTGGCGCCAAACAGAACAGTCCTTGCTGCAAAGAAGGCAGGTTAGAACAAACTACATTATCATTGCTACTCTAAATGATTACCAGCAATCAGTTACATCTTTCAGCAGGGCTCCCTCTGCACAATTAGCGATGGCAGAAACGGAGCAATTATTCAGCAGCCCGGGCGGGACTCCAGCAGGGAAACCTCAACCCCCCCCCCCCCATTCAGACTAATTATGTCTGCAATCCGGCAGCACATAAAGAGACAGTACATGGAGGCTTTACAGGCACTCGCTGGCAACAACATTTAAACAGCTATAGCTCTGAACACCAACCGGGCAGCGAGCATTTAGGCAAGCTCTAGGAAGACTTTTCGGGAACCCCCATTTGTAAGGGGGTTACACCTAGAAAAATAAATGATGAAAAATACATTGAGGAGGAACTGGGGTATATAGTGCCCCACCATTTTTGGGGCAAGGGGGTGTTAGCTGCCTTCTTATATATTGGAGGAGGCAGAAGAATCCACGTTCAGACCATGGATTTAAGTTGGCTACATTGTTCATGAAAGAGGAGGAATTGTGGTCTGGTGGTTAGAGCACTGGCTTGGGAACTGGGGGCTAACAGGTTCAAACCCCATCAGAGCTAAATGCTCACTGTGTCACCCCATGCATGTCACTTAACCTCTCAAGGATCCAGTCCACCCAGCTGCAGAAATGGGTAAAGGCGGGATCCCACTGGAAACGAGATGTTGCATCTCAGCTGGACTATCCTGGGCAAATAAGCTGCAAAATGCACAATAAATAAATGCTATTAGGTTTACTGTACTTGTTAAATCAGGAGGTTATGAGGAAAAAAAGGACTCGACTGATACCAAGTGCTGACCCCCCCCCCCCACAGACTTGTTAGTTTTCAGTCTGAGCTCTGATGATGCTACAGTATGATGCACTGATGGCAATTCACAGATCTAGATTTTGCCTTACACCTGTTTCCTGCCCTGATTTACACACATTGTCATCACGTAAGAAGTAGGAGCGATCATCAGAGACCTCTAGTCCAGCTATCTGCATTATTGTTGTAAGGTTTGCCCTCCTGGCCTACCTATTCTGTAACAAATTTGCTTGACTTTTTCTCATTTTGCTAATATTGTTCTAGCCAGTGTTTGATCCAAAGGAGCCCCCCGAAGGAGCCCTGACGTTCCACCTCTTTGAGTTAACTTATTGCCTGAGTTCATTTTATAATTATAGTATTTATTTTACTGAATTTCAGCTAGTGGCGTCTGCTCCTTTGAGCTGTTTATTACCTGTTGAATGTTTTCTTTATTAATGTTCTTGTTTGTTTGACATCCTGTAGTTATTGCTGGTTATTACTTTGTTTTCTTTGTACAGCACCCCGAGCCCCAGGGAAAGGGCGGCTGAAAAATGAAATTGCCTTGTCTTGCCTTTGTGTATCTAATTCCAGGTCGTCCCTTAAAAAGGGATTCTCTTGTTCCAGTGAGCCTACCTGGTTACCAAAAAACTAATAAATATATTCTCTCTGCAGTAGTCAGTGCTAATTGCTCAGTGACAGCATATTCCCTTTTCTCCTCCAACCCCATAGGTCCATTTCCAAGTATCCAGAGTTGAAAGGGAGACAGGGAAGCGCTCCTTCGACTGTGCTGCCCAGATTGTTGGAATTACCTCTTGGGCTATCTAAAGGGTTGCTGAACACTGGTTAGTTAATACCTCTCAACCTGGCGGCGTTGAAATGCGTGGCACCCGCCTTCAAAATGCAGAGCAAATAGCCAGAATGTGTAGCACTTTCTTATTTTAAAGAATAATAAGAATAGTGGGCCCCATATGTTTAGCATTAAGGACTGTTTCTAGCAACTTGAGTTTAATTTATTAAAAGTTTAAATGTCGAGGCTGGCTCAGTGGTGTGGAGGGCTGAAGTGATGGACATCTCACTTCCTGCCGCATTAGCGTCCCTTGTTTCAGGAACAGATCAGGGCCACTTGGGGGTTGGCCGGGGGAGGAAGGATTGAGCATTCCTAAGTCAGTTCTCCTCCCTTGGGGGGGGGGGGTTTGACATGTTCCACTGCTCTTCTGCCACCTGGGGGAGTCTGGATGGCAGTGCAGGGGGACCATGCAGGGAAGGGATCCCATTAGCAGGCCCCGGGTGGGGGTGTCTCCGCAGAGGTGGTGATTTCACATCGCAACATTGCACGAGACGTAGACCTAGGGGAGACAGTATGGGGAAGAAACCCTAACCCCAGGATGATGGCCCGATCCCTTGAAGGCCCTGCACTGGCAACTGGGCGACCACACATCTCCACAGTCAAGTGGCAGAGGACACTGAAGTCACGTAAGCCCTGGAGAAGCCAGTGACAGTGCAGGGAGAAGCAGTCCAAATGGGAATAGCCAGGGCAGCCCAAAGGAGGACAAAATACAGATTGGAAAAAAAAAAAGTTTGTGTGTCTAGAAATAGCTTCAACATTATGAGGAGCATCAGCAAAACTTTGCGGAGCAAGGGTAACTGGAACAGTAAAATACATAGGACTTTGTCATATTCATAGCATTGAGAATTATGTTTGACATTTAAAGGGATTTTCTGATTTCCAGCACAGAATTCACAGATGGCATCTACTGAATTCCATTACACAAAATAAGGTAAGGAGGAAAAGAGCTGCCTTTAGGAAGTACAAGAAAACAGGGAGGGGGGAGGACAGGGAGGAGTACTTGACAGAATCGAAGGAGGTGACAAGGGCAGTAAGGGGAGCCAAAGCATCTACGGAACTCAGGCTGGCACAAGGCATTAAGAAGGGGGAGAAGGACTCCTTTAAGTACATCAGGGAGAAAAGGAGCTGTAAGGACCACATAGTAAGGATTAGGAAGGAGGGGGGTTGGGTGGAAGCAGGGTGCGATAAGGCGGAAGCACTAAATGAGTACTTCTGCTCAGTATTTACTAAAGAGAGAGGGGTGACACCCAAGGTGGGAGAAATGGCAGAAGCAGGGTGGGAAGTGGTGACAGATGGGGAAATCATGGAGAGCAGAGTTCGAGAGGGTTTGAAGGCACTGAGGGTAGACAAGGCGCCAGGCCCAGATGGCATCCACCCAGGGTACTGAAGGAGCTGGCAGAGGTCCTTGCAGGACCTTTGGCAGACCTATTTAATGCCTCACTACATTCGGGGTGTGTACCTCAGGACTGGAGGATGGCTCATGTGGTGCCCCTCCACAAGAGTGGCTCAAAGGATGAACCGGGAAACTACAGACCAGTGAGCCTCACATCCATCGTGGGTAAACTAATGGAGACTATCCTGAAGGAGAGGCTGGTGGCCCTCCTAGAGGCCAAAGGACTACAGGACAGCAGACAGCATGGCTTCATACGTGGCAGATCCTGCCAAACCAACCTGGTCGAGTTCTATGACTGGGTAACTAGGCAACTGGACAGGGGGCCATGCAGTGGATGTCCTGTATCTGGACTTCAGTAAGGCATTCTACTCAGTGCCACATGGAAGGCTGGGAAGGAAGTTAGTAGGCACAGGGGCGGGTGCAAAGCTGGTGAGATGGGTAGGAAACTGGCACGCAGGAAGGCAACAGAGGGTGGTGGTGGGTGGGGAGCTCTCACACCAAGGGCAGTGACGAGCGGTGTTCCACAGGGCTCGTGTTGGGACCAGTGTTGTTTGAGATATTCATTGCAGACATATCATTGGACATCAAGAGCAAGATCAGTCTGTTTGCTGATGATACCAAGGTGAAGCGGTGGTGGATGACCTAGGGGATGGCAGGGGTTGCAGGATGATCTGGCAAAGCTTGAAACCTGGTCAGACACCTGGCAACTGGGCTTTAATGCCAAAAAGTGCAAGGTGCTGCATTTTGGGATGAAGAACCCAAGGAGGAGTTACCAGCTAGGGGGAGTGCAGCTAGCCCAGACAGAGGAGGAGAAGGATCTGGGTGTGCTCATTACAGGGTCAATGAACAACTCGGCACAATGTAGGAAGGCAGCTGCAAAGGCCAACAAAATGCTGGGTTGTATTGCAAGGGGTATATCCTCGAGGAGGGAGGAGGTGATTCTGCCACTGTATAGGTCATTAGTTAGCCCACACCTGGAGTACTGCGTGCAGTACTGGCGTCCGTATCTGAAGAGGGACATTAAGTTACTGGAGGAGGTGCAGCGCAGAGTGACAAAGATGATCAAGGGGCTGGGGGACTTATCATACGAGAGGAGGTTGAAGGAGTTGAACATGTACTCACTGGAGGAGAGGAGACAGGGGTGACATGATTGAAACCTTTAAATACATGAAAGGAATAAACAAGACAGGTACAGAGGGCTGTTCAAAGTAAGGAGGAGGAGGACACCAGGGCCATGATATGAGACTGGAGCGAGGAAGGTTCAGGAGGGAGATGAGGAGACACTTTTTTACAGAGAGGGTGGTGGCTGGGTGGAATGCGTTACCTGCTGAAGTGATATGCAGTAGAACAGTGGACTGCTTCAAACGAGGATGGGACAGGACAAGGGGGAGGGTTAATGAAGGGGAAGGGTGGAAGGGAGGGGCAGCTGCAGAATAAGGGGTGCTAGCTGCACATTCGAGCAGACTTGATAGACCTCTAGGCCTTTATCTGCTGGCAAATTTCGTATGTTCGTAAAATTCCCCAAAATCTGAAGAGCTGCCCTGCAAGTTCTGTACTGGTGTACTGTACTCCTGTGTTAGCTGTGTATCAGTACTGGTGTACTGTACTCCTGTGTTAGCTGTGTATCAGTACTGGTGTACTGTACTCCTGTGTTAGCTGTGTATCAGTACTGGTCTACTGTACTCCTGTGTTAGCTGTGTATCAGTACTGGTCTACTGTACTCCTGTGTTAGCTGTGTATCAGTACTGGTCTTGTGTACTCCTGTGTTAGCTGTGTATCAGTACTGGTCTACTGTACTCCTGTGTTAGCTGTGTATCAGTACTGGTGTACTGTACTCCTGTGTTAGCTGTGTATCAGTACTGGTGTACTGTACTCCTGTGTTAGCTGTGTATCAGTACTGGTCTACTGTACTCCTGTGTTAGCTGTGTATCAGTACTGGTCTACTGTACTCCTGTGTTAGCTGTGTATCAGTACTGGTCTTGTGTACTCCTGTGTTAGCTGTGTATCAGTACTGGTCTACTGTACTTCTGCGTTAGCTGTGTATCAGTACTGGTCTACTGTACTCCTGCGTTAGCTGTGTATCAGTACTGGTTACTGTACTCCTGTGTTAGCTGTGTATCAGTACTGGTGTACTGTACTCCTGCGTTAGCTGTGTATCAGTACTGGTGTACTGTACTCCTGCGTTAGCTGTGTATCAGTACTGGTGTACTGTACTCCTGCGTTAGCTGTGTATCAGTACTGGTGTACTGTACTCCTGCATTAGCTGTGTATCAGTACTGGTGTACTGTACTCCTGTGTTAGCTGTATATCAATACTGGTGTACTGTACTCCTGTGTTAGCTGTGCATCAGTACTGGTGTACTGTATTCCTGTGTTATCTGTGTATCAGTACTGGAATACTGTACTCCTGTGTTAGCTGTGTATCAGTACTGGTGTACTGTACTCCTGTGTTAGCTGTGTGGTGTATCAGTACTGGTGTACTGTACTCCTGTGTTAGCTGTGTGGTGTATCAGTACTGGTGTACTGTACTCCTGTGTCAGCTGTGTATCAGTACTGGTGTACTGTACTCCTGTGTCAGCTGTGTATCAGTACTGGTGTACTGTACTCCTGTGTCAGCTGTGTATCAGTACTGGTGTACTGTACTCCTGTGTCAGCTGTGTATCAGTACTGGTGTACTGTACTCCTGTGTCAGCTGTGTATCAGTACTGGTGTACTGTACTCCTGTGTCAGCTGTGTATCAGTACTGGTGTACTGTACTCCTGTGTCAGCTGTGTATCAGTACTGGTGTACTGTACTCCTGTGTTAGCTGTGTATCAGTACTGGTCTTGCAGGGCAATTGACTGACACCCGTTGAGGTGAAGGGAGGGTAAGTGCTGGTTTCTGGAGGGTGAAGTGGGAGTGTTACTGGTGCTGGGGAGGTTTTGAGGAGTTACTCTCTTGGGGTTGGGTTTGTTGATTACAGCAGTCGGGGTTGGGGGAGGATGGGGGGCCACTAGACTACAAGGAAAACTGATATTTTTATATTTTTTGATGGGTGAGGTGGGAGCTGCTAGACTTCAGGAACATTTGTATCTTTATATTCTGGGGTTGGGTGAGGGCAGAGAGTCACCTAGACTTCTAGGAACATGTATGTCTTATAGTTTGGGGTCAAGTGAGGGTGAGAATAAAATTGACTACCAGGGACTATAATTGCAACACTGACACAGGGAATGGGACATGAGGGAGGGAACCTAGTGAAGGGTAACTTCATTTTATTAAGTCATCTCGAGATGTCTGCTGGGGGGGCACTCACCACTGTGTGTGATGTTAAAGGCTTTTGGCAACATTAACCAGCAAGGGCTGCCAGTCTGTTAGTGCTGCTGAAAACAACTGAATACGCCAGTGTGTTTGTATGCAGTGCTACAGCATCATTTGTGTAGGAGCTATACATCTATTAGCACACAAGAGCAAACAGTTTTGCACAGTGCTAACTGTGCCTTTCAGTATAGCATATGATGCACATATGGAGTGCACCATGCATGACTAGTGCAACGCAAACACTGCTTGTGGGGTGCGAACATTTTGAACACAGTAATTTTAGGCCTAAAGGGAGTCTAGGTCAATCATGTTGCACCCCCACCCCCATTTCATAAACAGGTAAAAAGAAGTAGCTGTCCATAAATATATCAACTTTAAGAGGTTCCCATCCATTGTACTACCCAAGGAGTTCACAGATTAATTTGGTAAACAGAAATGTGTCCAGGCAGGGCTGGGACTGAGGACCCTGGGACACTTCTTGAATGGGAATGTAGTAAGGGAATTTGCAGAAGTAAAAGCTCAGTATCATCTGCGAAACAGAGATCATTATAGGTTTCTTCAAATTAGAAATTATATTTTTAGGCTGCAAAAGAAGTGTGGTTCTCTTCCAGAACTAGCTGCATTATTGGCCATCATTGGGGAAATGTTAAGCTCCCAGCAGAAAAAGGGGCACATATCTGCCCTGTATAGGGCCCTGAGAGACAGAGGGAAAGAACTGACCACCCCTCTGGAAAAAAGATGGGAGGAAGAGTTGGGAGAACAACTCACAGAAAAGGACTGGGATATAATCTATACACAGGCCCACAAGACCATATATTCCCACAGATGGAAGGCGTTTGAGTGGAAAATAAGAGCACGGTTCTTTGTCACTCCGGTGATAAAGAATGAATGGGATAAGGGACACACAGCCAGCTGTTGGAGGGAGTGTGGGGGAGAGAAGGCAGGGCACCTACACATCTTTGGGCAATGCCCGAAACTCTCATGGTATTGGCAGGGGGCCAGGGGAGCCCTGGAAAGCATGTTCTCTATTACAGAGAATTTAACTTTCAAACATCTTGTACTGGGGTTAGTACCTGGAAGTATAAAAAGTAAAGATCAGCTATACCTCTGGAATGTTCTAATAGCCACAGCTCACAAGGCTATCACAAAAAGGTGGCTATCACCGCTCCCACCCACATTAAAGCAGTGGGGTGACATAGTTAAAGAGATAAAAGAGACATGGAGGAGTTGACACAAAAGATTAACTCCAGAACCCCAACCTTTGTAAATAGATGGACGAGATGGGTCATATGGGCAGATAGATGGAAAGAGGGGATCAGAAGGAGGAGAGAACAGGGAGAGAGGAACATGTCAGAGACACTGGACCAGCTGACAACTAACAGAGGCCTACATAATTTTTCATCATACTACCTTACACCAAATAACAGAGGAGAAATGACATCATGTAGGGTGAAAGGGGGTTACATGAAGTGAGGGGAAGGAGTAAAACCCGATAATAAAATATGGAAATAATGTATGAATATTTTTGGCATGAAAAGTCTGTAATCAAAAGAAAAACTGAAAATTGTACCTGTGGTGATTTATCAGATGTATATGCCTGAGTCTTCAATAAACATGAATTTAACAAAAAAAAAAGAAATGTGTCCAGGCTTACCTTGAAGGCCTGTACTGTCCTCATGTAGCGCTGCCAGAGAGGGTACAATGACCTTTCGACTGGACAAGTAGGTTTTCATAGATTTTAGACATAAAACATGCAGAAGACATTTCTGGGTTTACATGTGATGGCAAGTGGTTGAGTAACTAAGGCCTTATGTATGAAAAATGCGCATTCCGGGTTTTTGTTTTGAAGCATCTTTCAATGATTCTCAGTGACGTAGTGTGTCTAGTACAGTGTAGCATCTGGCGGACAGTTAGTTTGTTAAACAGGGAGACTGTCACGCTACGTTTAAAACTACCGTAGGCCACTTTTAAGCAACTAAGCAAGACCTTCCTTTTAGATGGACGGATCCCCATAGTTTCATAGACATTACAATCGTGGGTATGGTAGGGGGCCCTGAGGGCTAAACAATATATATTATTAGTTAGTGCCAGTAGCGTTTATGTATATATTTGAATTTTGGTAACTGGGTGGACCCATTGAAAGTAACAACCCCTTTGTCAGGGCCACCATGGTTTAATTACTTTAAATGGAGATTGTAAAAACAATTTACAAACAAGTAAGAAAATAAGAGGTACAATGTGCCAAAATAGATATAAATAATGACTGATATTTACAGTTTGAGGTGGCTAGGAAAAGAAAATTGTTAAGCCAGAAATTTTTTGGTGACTCTTTGCACCCCCCTTATAGGTGTGCCCACATTTGTTACCCAGACCCCGTTGTTCATGCCATTTTGTACTTAAGGAACTGCATACTAAGTGCAAAAACACAGCAGTACTTAGTTTTATGCATTTAGCATTATCTTTAATTCAAACAGAGCACAACATAGAGCATAGTGTATGGGCTATTATGCATAACAACACTGCTTGCTTTGAGAGGTTGCCATGACAACCATTAGACCTTGAGGGCAAAGCTCAAGATGCCACAGCAACCTCGAGAAGCAAACTCCGTGTTACTGTGCACAGTGGCCCATGCATTGTCTTATATAGCATATGGTCCACTTTGCACAAGTTTTGTACAATTTTCGAGCCACTGCAAATAACCCACTTCCTAGAGCACTTAGAGCTGTCACACAACCACGCACTCCTGCCCGACTCCTGGTGGCCAGAGTCAAAGAATCCAATGCATCATGTAGTTACTGTATATTTATTTTAGGTTTTAGTTACACTGGTGACATTACATTTGATAGCAGTCATGAGTCATTATAAAAAGAAACTTAAAAACTAGCAATTATAGCAGTGAAACTTCATGTCTTGTATTTCTAACAGGAATGGCCTTTCATTGAGTAAAACATACAATTCCTACTTGCTCTGCAGGTTATTTCCTTATTTTAAGTGTGAAGTGCCTGAAATAAACCTGAAGCCATTTCTGATGGATTGTTCTCGTTTACAGTGCTGACAAGCTGAAACTGCTCCCCCCCCAAAAAAAAAATGAGCATTCAGAGATTCTGTTAGTGAAAGTGTGGCATGCAGGCATTCACTGTTGTTGTACCCTAGTAATGACATACTCAAGATGCTACAACAACACTTCGTCACTACTAGGGTACAACAGCACTGTGAAAGTGTCCAATTTCCATACATAACAGATCTTACCCCTGTACTGTATGGAGGATAATGGATGGGCAACAGTGAACAACAATGCTGTGTTCACGTCGAGAGGTTGTCATGACAACCTAGTAAACTTTGAGAGCGAAGTTTGAGAGGTTTACAGTTGTCATGAAACCTTGAGAAGTGAACTCAGTGTTGTTGTTTAACTGTTGCCCATCCTTTGTCTTTTATAGTGTATGGACAGCAGCTAAGCATACACTGATCATTTCTTGAGTGCATCTGTCCTTATGTGCTGCTGTTAAGGTCTGGTCCCCCTTCCCAAACCACAAGAACAAGACCCGCTCCTTCCATGGTCCCCCGACTCACAGTCTCAATTTTTTTAAACATAAATACAGCTACATGCACATTCAATACTAAATCGCAAAAGTGTCCTTATATTGCCATTTTTTATTGGTGGTGTTCTCTTTTGGGGACAGATCTCACCACTGCGGCCATTTCTTGAAGAGCGGAGCTTTGACTAACTCACATGCACAAAGATGTTAGATGTACCATCGTTGTGACATACTCACGATGGTACAACAGCACTATGGCGTTACATCGATGGTAAAACAAGTTTTCATTTGATCAAATTCAGTGCATAATAATGCTCTCCCATGCACTATATATTGAATAATGCATATGTAGGGAGTTGATATGGAGTTTTTTCACACACCCAAGTTGTGTGATAATATGTAAATCTCGAGGACGAAGCTCAAGAGGTTTTGCTATTATCACAGGACAAGGGTGTTAAAAAAACCTCCATTTCTAACCCCTACATATGTTTTATTATTTTATAACTGGTACTAAGAAAATTTTCTCTGAAGAATTACGGCTACGAGGAGACACAAGGCCAAACGCTCGTACTTCCTTACTAGTAGGCATGCCCCCATGCTATTCAAGGACTGACATCACATAACGTGCTAGCGTGGGGGCGTGCCTACTAGTAAGGAAGTACGAGCATTTTGGCCGTGGGTCTCTGTGCTGGTTTTACAAGTGATCCTACAAGAAATATCTGAAATAAATAAATGCTGCACAAATACGGATCTTTAAACCAGAGGGTAAGCTACAGAATCGGGGAAGGGGGAGGGATGTGCTTTAAGTGAAAACCTGCTCTTCGGAGCTAGTGAGTTTCTGTTTACATTGAAGAACGGTCTCGTGCTGCGTCGGACAGTTTCACTGGTTGGTGCTTGTGTATGCTTCTCAGCGTGAGGATGTAAAAGTGATATGAGTTTTTTCAGGTTGATACGAGTTTTCAAAGTTGCTCAAAACGGGTTGATATTGGGCTTCACCAGTTATGATATTCATACTATAACACCGGTAAGGATGGATGTCAGACTGTATATACCAGGGAAATTGACTCTTTATATAATAAGCAGTTCCTGTAGTCTGCATCTGGGAGGCAAATCTGTTTAGTGAGGCTTTTGTGTACACCAGGGCTTAGGGAGTTAATGTTATGATACAGGAACTCCAATTTCATAGTGATTTTCTTTAAACAGTGTTAATATGGCCATCAAAAGTTAAGCTTCTGTCTCAGTACTCTCCAAGGTAATGGCATGTTTGAACTGTCTGTAAGCAATTGCCGTGAACACCAGTGAGTGACAGGTCATCATTGGTTCAGGCTAGTTTTCAAGCTGTACCCAAAAGCATGACTTAAGTTTCTGTTGCATTTAGTGTTTGTGATCTATGAACAAGTTTCATAGAGAGTCAGGGCTCTCGGTAGGATTTTTTGATTGGGGTTCCGGGACTGTCCATGAAAAAAAAAAAGGGGGTCCACAACCGAAAAGTGGGAGTCCTCGGAAAATTTCTAGGGGTCCCCATTCAAATACATGAGAGCCGGGCCCCTGCGCCAGCACAGCTTTTACTGTAGTATTCTGCAGAAAACTCAAATTAGTTTCTGTTGGGGCATTTTAATCTACATTATTTTATGTTTCAGAGGGTATATCCAAACAAATTATGTCCACTGCTCAACTAACAAGAGGTTTTTTAGTTAAACAGTGGCCCTAATTTGTTATAACTCCCCCACTGTAATATAAAAAAATGTCCTAAAGTGACTCCTGGGGCTTGGTTGCTGAGAGTCTCGGGACTCTCGCGGAAAAAGTCCGAGTGTCCCGACACTCAAAATGTGCTTAAAGGATGCGGGCTCATGCGTTCCGAGAGCCCTGAGAGTCCTAATTTCCTTGTAATTTCACACCCTGAGTGTCAGGGCGTATCCCTATGGAGAACACCAGATCAAACATCTCTGTCCATCTGCTTGATACCCTTGAGTATGCAGAAAAGTGAAGTCATGTCCCACTCTCAACAGCAGAAAAGTAAACAACAGTGCACACACCAGATACTAGGGGTGGTTGGTTGGTGGTTCACTGTTCTGTGCACCAATAAGTATTTAGCCTTCCTAGTATCTGATGGGTGCAGTGTTTTTCAGTATTCTTCAGTTGTGACTTATACGGTTGCATCTTAAGGAGTCAGTGTGCTGATACCGTTTCCTGAACTGTACGTCCCCCCCTCTCAGCCTCCTTTCTCCAATGTGAGGATGTCAAGTGCCTCCAGACCCTCCTCGTAGCTTTTGGCTTCCATATTCAGTAGTCGAAGTTGGGTGGAAAAAGAAGGGGCATGCCCCAGTCAGACATGAAAGGCTGAGGTAGGTACATGGCATCTGGAAGAAGCATTATTTTTAAAAGTGCCTATGTAACCCCCAGTTTAAGACCGGTCTGTATTGCTTTGGAGACGACATTGGGGGTGTCATGTCTGTTGTAAGTCTTGTCGTTTTTGAGATATTTTAACAGTATCATCTAACAAAGTCCTAATTGTATTGAACAGCAGTCCCTCCATATTATAAGGCAAGGATCCCAGCTCAGCACCGAGCTCCTGAGTTTTGCCCAGTGTGTTTCCTTGATGATGTAGATGCTTGGTTTTGATGTGTGCCAAATTGATACATATATAGCTGTGATCACGTGTTTAGTCTTTTTGTGTACAAGTATAATGGCCTCCATGTGACAGGCTGTTTTTTCACATCAGTGGCAGTAAAAAAAATCCCCAAGATTACATGCTTTAAAAATACCAGCACAAGCCACATGGCAGTACTGCTGTACACCCACTTTGCATGCACAGCCACTAACAAAACTCTTCATATCTGTAAGTTTAGAAATGTAACAGTGGCCAGACTCACATCTTCAGCGATTGTATTCTTGCCCCCCTCCCTCCCACAAACCCATTGAGCGTTATTTGGTGATATCACTGAAGTGGAGGTAAAATTCAGTGCTGGTCCTGTCTTAGCAGGAACAGATGCTAAGACCCCCTTGAAAGGAAATGTCTGTTACTGTAGAAGAATGATAACAAGAGATGAACAGTGGTGCTGTCTGGCTTATTTGGGTGACACTTCAGTGCTTATTTGAGCATTGTTTTGAAATCCCTGAGACTGAAATACTTGGGAGAGGAGGTGAACCAGTGCTCGGGCTGAAAAACACCCCTGACCTTTACCACTACATGTAAGGGAGGCACTATGTTCCTTACTCTTAGTCTTTAAAAAGGGTATTTTTAAAGCAGCAGTGCATGTTAAGGCGAACATTTTGACCTGTACTTTTTCTTCCGTTTAAAATTGCTCCTTATCTCCTATCATGTACAGTACCCTTCTTTCCCCCCCTTCTTGAGTCTGCTTTAGCATGTTTTAACATTTGAAATGATAAAAGAAGCATTCCTTGTAGTATGGCTCAGACCAGGTTTTCATCCGTATTCTCAGATGATTTGGGGGCACCCATTGTCTTACAAGGTCAGGTAGCACTATCTGCTGCATGCTAGTTCATTATAGTCATGAGAAAAGTGACAGTAATGGGTGTACTAACACAGCTGAGAATACTGATAAAAGCATGGAGGGAGCCGTATTAAAAAGGAATGCTCCTTTCATTATTTCAAATATAAAAAATAGTGCTAAAGCGGACTTGAAATGGGGAACGAAGTATTTTACAAGACTGGAGGTAAGGGGCAACATAAAATAGCATAAAAAAGTATATGTCAAACCTTTCACCTCTCCCAGGCACTGCTGCTTTCACAGTTGTAATAATTCTGCCCCTGCCTTACATTTAGGGTCCTAATCTCTCACATGTGGGTCTACTGGATTTCTTACCTATATATGCATTTTTTTTTATGCACGGGGTAGGCCCATGAACTGCAGCTGACCCATAGTTTAACAACAAAAGGAAGTGTTGTCCAACACCAGTGTGGAAGGTTGTAGGCGTAAGTGGCGGTGATGGACGAAGGGATGTAGGCAGAAAATCATGGAAGGATTATATAGGATGAAGTCTGCCACCTCTCTGCCTAATGATGACTTTGGTAGGCACTGCTACTCTCAGGTCAACTACTACCCATGCTGGAAGCTGCACCTCCTTAGTCAGGGGAACTTGCATCCTCCCACAGGGGCCCACCATAGGGGTGGTGGATGGAGCAGAGGAGGAAGGGACCAGGCTGGACTGCTCAGCAGGGGGAGTGGAGTTGAGGGGGATTGGCAGAGATACTATCCTCGGTGCCAGAGAATAAAATTGGAACAAGGAAAGTAACATTTAAAACATGTAAAAGTGGCTCTAGGATTTTGTTATGAGGAGATAAAAGGAAATTAATTGTCAGCATGTGGTTGTTGGATTACAGACCTGTGAAGCAGGAGATCCGAGTTCAAGTCCCACCAGAGGCACTCACTGTGTGACCGTGAGCAAGCCTCTTGACCTCCCTGTGCACTTCGGTCCACTGCATTGTACAGTTTGCTAGAATCAGGACTGGATAGGAGATTGTATTTAATTTCAGCTGGTCTGTCCTGGGTAAATAAATTGTTAAAAATATCTTACTGCCTGCAAGGTGTTAGCTACAGTTAGGCCTAATATCCATAACTGACACTGTAGTGCAGTACAAGCGGGGTGCTGCACTGATGAGGTGCCATCCTTTGGATGAGACATTAAACTGGGGTCCCTTCTGCCCATCTGTGATCACTGTCCAGGTGGAAGTAAAAGATCCCGTGAGACTTATCAAAGAAGAGCAGTGAGTTTTCCCCAGTGTCATGGTCAACATTCCCCGTCAGTAAGACCGGTCCATGCAACCCACCCCTCAGGACGCTCCTGGAACCAAGCTGTAATACATAGAAACATAGACTGTGTTGACAGAAAAGTTCTCATAGGCCCATCTAGTCTGCCTTGGACTATGTTTGGTCACAGGATTCTCCCTCTCCTCTCTTACCGCTGTGTATTATACCCGTGTGCCTGTCCCATGCATGTTTGAAACTCCCCATGGTCTCCGCCCCACCGCTTCTTCTAGCAGGCTGTTCCGGGCATCCACCAGCTTCATAGCATGCCCTCATGTTCTGGTGCTCCTCCTATTGAAGAGACTCCCCTTCTGTACGTTGTTCACCCCCATGAGGTACTTACAGGTCTCAATCATGTCCCATCTCGCTCTCCTCTCCTTGCCTCTCCTCTAGGGAGTACATGTTGAGCACCCACAGCCTCTCCCCATATGGTTTCTCATGCAACCCCTGCACCATTTTAGTAGCTGTCTTCTGAACTGCTTTCACCCTGTCGATGTCCTTGTGGAGGAGTGTTCTCCAGAATGGGACACAGTACTCCAGGTGGGGGCTCACAGGTGAGCGTCACGGGGTAACACCCCCTCCCTTCTCCTGCTGGAGATCCCCCTCCCTATGCACCCCAGCATCTGGCTCGCCTTGCCTGCTGCCCTTTCGCACTTCCCTGCCACCTTGAGATCATCTTTTGCTTGGTAACTGTAAGTACTTCTCCCATATTATACACATACCCCGGGTTTCCCCGCCATAGGTGCATGACTTTGCACTTTTTGTCACTGAAACTCAGCTGCCACTCCCTAGACCACTCTTCTAGTTTCCCCAGGTCCCTTTGCATTCTCTAAATCCCCTCCTGGGTGTCCACCCTGTTGCAGATTTTTGTGTCATCTATATAGAGGCACACCTTCCCCTCCAGTTCCTCAGCAGTGTCATGTATGAAGACATTGAAGAGGACAGATCCCAGTCCCGATCCCTGTGGTACTCCACTGGTCACTCTCCCGTCCTCTGAGTGACTGCAGTTTACTACCACCCTCTGCCTCCAATATTTCAAGCAGCTAGATATACAACACACCATTCCCCCCCACCCCAGACTGCTAAGTTTCTTTATCAGCCTCCTGTGTGATACTGTGTCAGAGGCCTTACTGAAGTCCAGATAGGCCACATCCACTGCCCTCCCCTGATCCACTTCCTGGTTGCCCAGTCAAAGAAATGTATGAGATTTATTTCACATGGCCTCCCACCTGTGAAGCCATACTGCCAATGGTCCTGCAGCTCATGTGTCTCCAGGTATTCCATCAGCCTCTCCTTCTGCAGTGACTCCATTGGAGGCAGTATAGCGCAGTGGTCTAAGGCTCTGAGCTGCAAATTTGGTGACATCCAGCAGACCAGACCTGGGTTTGAATCCCACAACTTCCACTTGAATACTGTGTGACCCTGAGCAAGTCACTTAACCTCCTTGTACTCCCAGGTCGCTCCTGTAAAAAAGCTTTCAGCTTAGTGTGCTTAAACAACTAAATAAAATTAAAAAAAATAAAATATCTTCCCCACCGAAATAGCCTGGTGTGCCTTTCCCAGTCAAAATTTACAAATAAGGCCAGCCTGGTGGCGTGGAGGGCTAAGGCAGCGATGCCTTACCCTCTGCCATGCCGGTGACCCGTGTTTGCAGTGCGAGCGGGTCGTTGGGGGCCGGCTGGGGTGGGAGAGGATCAAACATCCAGAGGACAGCTCTCCTCTCCAGGGGAGGGTGGGGAACTGAGAGCGGTGCTTGCCTAACATCTAGCGGAGCTGGGTGTTGGCAGGCCTGTCCCAGTACAGTGGGGCAGAGAGGTGGAGCAGCCAGCAGGCTTGCTGCGTGTGGATGCGCACATTGCATACCCACTGTCGGCACTGCATGCTCCGCCACCGGAAAACCAGGAAAAATGGCAGCCAGGTCGAGCGGCTGGATGGCCATCCGACTAACCGCTCCGTCTCCGAGGGCACCACCTGTACTGGATCTAGTCCTGGTGGGGAGTTCGGGGCTCCCGCCACCCCACCATGGGGGGTAAGCCGTGGGGGTAACAAGGCGATGGCCTGATTTGGAGATATGTGTGGGACGGATGGTGGCCGGAAGAATGGGATGCCCAGACAGTAGGAGCCAACCAGGTGCCAAAGGGGAGCATAAAGAGTAAGTAAAAAAAAAAAAATAATGTACAAATAAATACATTTTAAACAGTACGGTGATGGCCGGTGGTGGTAGGGATGGTAGTAGCATCTACTCTTTTCACAAATACAGTCAAAATGCTGCAGCACACTTACCCACAAAAACAAATTGCACCGTTACTTCTGTGGCCTTTGATCACATGGATTCAAACTGAATCACGTGGTGGAATGGGAACATGCGTTACTGCAGCCTATTATAGGGTGTGGCCCCTGATTTGCGTATTAGGTATACCGTTAACATTTTCACTTACTTAAAATCAGTTTATTCCCTATCAAGTAGCAGTGTGACCGGTCCCAATTAGTTGCTCAAGCAGCATCCCACAATCCACCATGGATGATGTTAGCCATGGACTGAGTCACATTGGATTGAAAACTGCTGCAGGTGTTCTGGGTGCCACTTTGCTACATAGCTGGATCTGTTAGTATGTGGCATTACACCTGTGTGTCCCAGGTAGGTGTAATGTTGTACTCCCTCCATTAGGATTTAAGCATCCTTTTTGTGTTTGAGAGCACATACATAGTGCATTGTGGCACCATGCCCCATCTCCCCACCATGCATCTCCCTTCGGTGCTGGCTGCACTCGAGAGCCGTTAGTCGATTGGCAGCGTTTGAAAGTGCCTGAGCGATTTACTGTGCACACCCACCCTAAGGCAGCAAAACTAAGTAAATCCTTTGTTTCTTGCTGACAGTATTGAGGTGTGTAAGCCTTTGAAAACAGGTTCTCTAATTTGAGTTATTCTTTCTCTGTGTTTCACTAAAAATACCATCAACAGCTTGACTTGATTCAATATGTCAGTTTACATCTGTATCTTCACCCCTTCCCCGCCCCAGGGATGAAGCTGAAAATAGTCAGAATTGCCCTGCCCTCCTTTCCTGGTCAGCAAAAACGAAATAAACCTAAATAAATAACCAGAAACCCTTCAGAACATCAGCATTGATCAAATCACATATGGAGCCATTAAAGATCCCCAGATGTTTCAAAGGAACTTTGAAAAATATAGGGGATAATGTATGGTCCTCTATTAGTAACCGGTCTGTTAACCGTCGAGAGGTTGCCAGGGCGACCGTGTAAACCTTGAGAGTGAAGCTCGAGAGGTTTACGTCGATAGAAGGTTGCCGGTTGCCGATAGAAGGACCATACATTGTTTTTTATAGTCTATGGTCCCAAGAAAAAGGGAAAACGGCTTACTTGACGAAATAGAGTCACCGCCGCGGCCGTTAAGTCCTTCCCTTACTGCTGCGTGCATCCGTCGGTTCCCGAGAGTAAAAAAAGGCATGCACATGTGCAGACTGATCCCCGTTGTTAACCTATTGATGCAACGTAGCATCGATAGGTTAACAACATGACTACGTCACATAGATAGTATAAGAACTTTAGGAAATGATGATTTCCTAAGGTTAACAGCATTCTACCATACATTATAAATAATTTTATTCACATTCGGCATCTGTATTTTTGCCATTACTATTTTATCCCAGGCACCACTGTCTTCCTGGGTAGTATCCTGTTGTCAGGGATATGCACTCTGTTCAGGCTGCAGCCATCGTGTAGACAGCTGCTGGGTGTTCTTCTCCCCAGGGTTTCACCGTCCCTCCTTCTCCTGGCATGGGTAAAGCCTCAGTCGACCTCACACATGCACAGCATGCCCCTGTGGAAGGAGCAAGCTCCTTGACTCACCTACAGAGATTGCTGTGGCACCAGAACGTGCTGCCAGTCCTCTCTGGCCAAGACACTGCCTCTCAGCAGCTGCCTGACCTGTCCCCCCCAGACACAGTGACCCAAGCCCACTCTCGAACCCAGGTCACCTGCATGCCAGTGTAACATTCTGCTGCTGGGCCATCAGGGCAGACCTTCAGTGTTAGTCTACGTTTTTTTGTATCTATCTTTTTCTTTGGAACTATGCAGAAACATAATCTGATGATCATGGTCACTCTGAAGTCTTTTGCACAAAAATGTTATGCTGACACTATCATGGAACATTCACCAGGGGCCCAGCTTAACAGGTTTCCCTCTCTGGCGTCTTACCCATGTACCACTTTCTATATGCCCCTTCAGGGGTTCGGCTCACCCATATTAAAGCTGCCCAGTGCAGACCCAGAATTCCTCTCCTCCGGATGCACTAGCCTATCTTTGCTAGTCTTGTCATCAGTGAGCAGTATTTATTGCCTGGAGTTTGAGATTCACACACACAAGATGTTAATCTCAAAATAATGTCACTTTATTGATTATTTACAGAGCTTGGTTCCAGCATGAAGTTTTCAGAAGAAATAAATGTTCTGACATGATGTTAACAGCACAGGGGCTTGTGTCTTAACAGACTGCTGCTCTGAGTCAGACTAATTCCCACTCTGCCCCTCTGTTTTTATGGTCCCCTTTGTGCCAGTAGAGATGTGAGCCTAAATATTCCTGCCAAGATTAAACTAAGGGTCACTACTGACATCCTCGTCTCGGTGAACAGAACAAATGACAAATGATTTCTCAGGCTGATTGGAAGATAAAATTAAAAATAATAATAATAATAGAATACCTGTGCTGTTTACCTGGGCTCCATGCTCCAAGCTCGTGCACCTTTTCAGCGGTGCTGGAGCACTGGACTTGAGAGATTTTCATCATGATGTCACAGACCAAGGATTCTGATGTCAGGTTTAAGCAAGCAGCCAGTATAGCTGATGTCCTGAGGAACTGGTCCTGTTTTTGTATTAATGTTCGTTGTTATTATGGAAAAGCGAAAGTGAAGGGAAAGCTTAATAGAGAGAATGTAGCAGGTGTACTGCAAGTTGAAATTGATGTTTTCTCAAAGTCCCCCCCCCCAGGATCCCAGGATGTCAGGGACTGTTTAAGAGGTCACGTTAATCTTCAGCAGACTGCCCTTTTGGACTGCACCAGGGAGCACATGCTGCTGACATCTGTAATCTCTAAGTACGCCTAAATGAGACGCATGAGGTGCTTGTGTCAGCTTCTGTCCTGCTTTTGATAGAGTCGGAAAGAAAAGGTGGGAGAGTTTCAGTTGCTTATCACCTAGAGTCAAGAAGGGAACCCTTCCTGCAGGCTGACAAATGGAAAAACATGCACAGTGCTGTAAGCTCATCTGTTTGGTCCAGCCTTTGGCCTTTGGGCTACGTTATCTTAACAGAGGTCTCCAAGGCAGTTACCTGCTCTGAACTCTTCCATGACTACTGTGGAGATTTCATAAACCTTCCTTTACCAGATATTTAATTTGTAGCAGGGTGGACTGCCTCGTGAAGTCTGTGTTACCCAACATTTCAAATCTGGTTGAATGCATAAAGCTTACAGCTCTTCATTTCTCTCCAATCTGCGGGCATTTTGACATCCACACAGGCTCCAAATTCTCCAGTCTGTACTGCTAACAAGCTCTGTTCACCAGAGGGGCTGGCAAACATGCGATTTGCGCATTGACGGCCTGTGGAACTTTGCACAGTGATGCCACAAAGTGTGCCAAGCACGCGTAGCATAAACTACCATTGGCCACCCCATATACACGCATGGAGCACAACAGAAGGGGCAGGGTGGCCAGGAGAGAGTTCACATGATCCCATGGTACATAAGATGAGATGCATGTTCATGCTAAATAGTGCAGGACAGGTTACCTACAGTAAAACAAAAATAAGAACGTTTATTTATGTGCATTGGCACCTAGACGTTTCCAGTAGATACCTCTTAAGCATGGCTTTGAAAATGAGGTTACTTGGTGCAGTGTGCAAGGGGAGTTGTTTTCTCTTTAAACACTGCATTTAGTGGCTGGCCCATGCCCTTGACTCCTGTGCTGAAGGAGATGTTGGCCACGGGCCAGCATTTCCTGGTGGGGGCTGTACAGGCCCTGACAGTAGAGGTAGTAAGTTATGCGCTCACCTAGCCATCCTTAGCCACATGTAGGTGGCTTAGTGACAGCCGTGTCAAGCAGCCACTCCCTCTGGCATGCAACCCAGACGCACATCTTACTTCGCAGTGCTATCAAGATTGTGTATGTGGCTGGTTTAGCTGAAGTCTGATGGAGCCGGGGGTTTTGTGAATGCTGCAGAGGCGTCTCATATCCCCATTTGCTTGGCAAGTAAACTTAGCATAACCTATGTGCTGCTAATGTGCATCGCTTAGTGAATTCAGGCCATGGACTATATTAGCTACTTAGGGAGGATGGATATAGGGGTTGAGTTTCAGATGCTCGAGATCGTCTTACTTAAGATGTAAGAATAAGGCTTTTTCTGTGAACGAAAGTTTTCTAGAAAGTGTTTAAAGCTGATTTTACAACAAAGGAAATTTGGTTCTTTACAATCATTGTCCCTTAACATGTGCACTTGCTCCATTGATAATCCAAACAAACTGGTACTTTAGCTATTATTGCACTGTGCTTCAGTCAGCAGCCTTGTAAGATAAGAAAGAAAAACACAGCAAGGTTTGCCAGTATTGCCTGATATGGAATCATTACAGTGATGTATAACTGGTGCAGTGAAACTTGAGTCCTGTCCAGACTGCAGCAGAACGGAGTTTATTAAACGAGTTCAGTGCAGAACGGTTCTCTTGCCCACCTTCCTAAGTGGGCTCGAAAACAGTCCTCTCGAAAATAGTCCTCGAGAACAGTTCTGCAGTGTCCAAGTCTGCATGCTAACCAGGTTAGACACTTTTAAATCTGACTAACTTTGCTGACCTAGCTTTAAGGCTATAGTCTTGACAGAGCAAAAGAGAAACACAGAGACATAGGCAAAGATGACACAAAGAGCAAGTCTTAAATTGTAGATTACAGGAGTGTCCCCTGACCAGTCACAGCACTTCCTTCTGTTGCGCGTGAGATACTCTTATTGCCAAGAGCACCTTACGTGCTGAGCACTGTGGCAGGCTTCTCAATCACTGCTTGTGCCGCTAACTTTATTAAATAAAAAGCCTTTTTATTTAATAAAGTTAGTGATCCATAATAATTTTATTGGTCCAGTTGGAGGGCCTCTTATAGTTAAGAGTGTCGCCTCTTGCGCCCTTAGGACCACAGAACTGCTTACTTCAGTTCACAGTCCTTTGGTCCTAAAAACACACAAGGCGACACTCTGATAGGCCATAAGAGGCTGTCCAACTGGACCCACAGACTTATATTAAAGTCTAAAAAACTGTGATATTTACAGCAATTATTGTTTTTCAGCATTTGATAGTTTTTTGTTACTTTCTCCTGCTATTGGCAACTAAACAGATCACACATTACAATACCTATATTTAATTAGGGCTGCAAGTTCGGTTTGCTCATGCACTAAAAAAGATCGAACCCCCGGCGTTTGCGCTTGTCTGCGCTTTGCGAACTTTTAATAGAAAAACGCGAACTTTGGCTCGCCAGTTCACCCCAGTCAAGTTTTTTTTTTTCCCCTTATACCTCTGTCACACATGCTCAGTTGTGGCAGCCCACGGTAACATCATGTGGTGCAGGATATGGAGAGTCTGAGTCCTTGCATGTCAGTCAGCCAATAAGGACTTTAATGATTTGTCCATAATTCGATCTCTCCGGAGTCTCCGCCTCTATGTTTGCAGAACTGGGAGCAACAGCAGTGGCAATTGGTGGAGCAAGTCAGAAAACACGTGGGTGGGGAAACTGATAACTGAGACTATAACTACACCACGCAGTTTCTTCAGTGTGTGAGGAGAGACAGAGTGAGAGGTGGCGACGAGGTGAGAGCACTGAGAGTGAGAGAGTGCTTGCTACTGACTCGTGGTGACAGACAACGTTGTTTCACTGATTTTTTTTTGCCTTGACTTCAGCTGTAGCCCCCCCACCCCAAAACAAAACGTTGGTTTGTATTTTCTCTGTTTCTGACGTGGGGTGGATAGGAAAGGAGGAATAGGATACTGGTCGGTTGTACTTCTGGACTGGTCCTTGTGCTGTGAGACTAGAGTCAAGAAGTTGAACTATAAAGAGTTCAAAAAATTACCTTTACTCCACCAGTGCCACGAGTTAAGGACAGCAATTTGCTGTGCTGCTCTCAAGCTCAACTTGGGGGATCAGTTCAATCAAAATCAGAGCAGTTCAGTTCACACAACACAATTGTAGTTTTAAATCTAATCTGTGCTAGTGATGAAACTGATGATTTATTTTTCATTTGACTGAAGAATTACAAACCACAGGGAAGGAGAAATTTAAAGCTAGTGTAAACTAAAAAAGTACACAGAGAAGCAGGGTTTTTGACTTGTGTATTTCATTTGCTCTGCTGCTGATTGTTTGTGCACAGCATGACCTGGGGGCTAGTAGTTTAGTCAGTGACAGTGACCTGTTAGCAACAATTAATAATAAATATCATATCAAGTCCAGCTTCCTGCATTTTTTTCAGTACTACTACTATAATGAATCCATGTACACACTGACAGCAGTGCTGTACTATAGTATACTCCTTGTGTGTTTACTGCTTAAAGTACCTGACTCGAGTCGACTCGACATAGCCTAAAGTGCTGCCTTTACCTGTTTTGGGCACAATCTCCCTGTGTCTTACTACTTAAAGTACTCGACTCGACGCAGCAAGCAATGCTGTATTTACCTGTTAGGGAGAAATATCCCTGTGTCTTACTACTTAAAGTACTCGACTCGACGCACCAAGCAGTGCTGTATTTACCTGTTAGGGAGAAAATATCCCTGTGCCTTACTACTTAAAGTACTCGACCCGACGCAGCAAGCAATGCTGTATTTACCTGTTGAGGAGAAAATATCCCTGTGCCTTACTACTTAAAGTACCTGACTTAACGCAGCAAGCAATGCTGTATTTGCCTGTTGAGGAGAAAATATCCCTGTGCCTTACTACTTAAAGTACCTGACTTAACGCAGCAAGCAATGCTGTATTTGCCTGTTGAGGAGAAAATATCCCTGTGTCTTATCACTTAAAGTACTTGACTAGACGCAGCAAGCAGTGCAGTATTTACCTCTTAGGGAGAAATTATCCCTTTGTCTTACTACTTAAAGTACTCGACTCGACGCAGCAAGCAGTGCTGTGTTTACCTGTTAGAGAGAAAATATCCCTGTACCTTACTACTTAAAGTACTTGACTCGACGCACCAAGCAGTGCTGTATTTACCTGTTAGGGAGAAAATATCCCTGTGTTTTACTACTTAAAGGACTTGACTCAACGCAGCAAGCAGTGCTGTATTTACCTGTTAGGGAGAAAATATCCCTGTGCCTTACTACTTAAAGTACTTGACTCAACATAGCCAGCAGTGCTGTATTTACCTGTTTGTAAGTAAATTTCCCTGTGTCTTACCAAAAGTACTTGACTCGATGCAGCCATGAGTGGTAAAAAAGACAGCAGCACTTCTCAGGCTATCCAGGCAACAGTAACAACAGCACAGAAAATTCAGGACGTTACAGGAGTAACCTGTCGTGGTACTTAGAGGATGAGTACAAGGGTCATAATAGTGCGGCAGCTAGTTTTAGTAAGCAGAGTGATGGATGATGATGAGGAGAAGGCCGATGAGAGTGAGGGGGAAATCAGTGGAACAGATCTGAGTTTGTAGTAGATAAGGCAGCAGTCAGTATGTCAAGTAGCAGTAGCTCTGGGCAGTGGGATGAAGAGGAGGAATACAGGGCAGAAAAAGAACAAAAACAAGTTCTCGGAAGGATGGCTGTGGTGCTAAAAAAACATTAATGATAGTGGGGCATAACTTGGAGAGTCTGACACCCACACATGCAGAGGAACAACAGAGGACAGAAGATGGACAGGCTTCACGAGGGGAAGAAAGACATGCAGTTCAACCAGTCAGAGATTACATGCAGATGGGCATGGAAAGACCTCAGAGAGATAGTGGAAGTAGTAGTGGCTGTGGTGGTGGCAGTGGTAGTAATGAACCTGTCCTCCCCATAAACAGCAGTGCAACAAAATCTGTGAAATCCGTTGCGTGGAATTTTTTCACACAAGATAAATCATCTGGCAGCCATGTGGTTTGCAAATTATGCAGAACAAAATTAAGTCGTGGTAAAGTGGGTACTCGACTGGGGACATCAACAATGACAAGATATGAACAAATCTCACATTTATCAGTATCAAAAAGCACAAAAGGAGCGCGCACAACTTGTTACAGTTCTGCACTCAGCTGAGGAGGATGAGGTAATGGATGTTTACTAAAGCAATGAAGTAAGTGATGCGGAGGTGGAGGATGGTGAAAGTCTTCCTTCCAGGCGAAGCGCAGCATCCTCACTTTCTCACTTCTTTACCCCTCTGAGTCCACCACCACAGCCCAGCCGGAGTCATATACCATCCATGTCCACAACATCCACCCTTCGTGGTGGTAAAGGTCAAGGGAAGCAGCCCAGAAAATCAGGTGATAGCAGCAAGCATAGCGGGCATCACATTTCTTGGAAAAACTGCTTTGAGCGGTCACAGAAATATAAGCCCAACAGGCCTGAGGCAAGGTGATTGACAAAGGCAATTGGGGAGATGATAGCCACTGACTTGCTCCCATTCTCATTTGTGGCTAATCCAGGTTTTAAAGCACTCACGGAAATCGCTGTATCAGGTCCCCAGCTGGACATATTTCTCCAGTGTTGCCATTCCAGACTTGTATGATGCTGTTTGGAAAAGCGTGTCTGATGCTCTGAAAGGTTCAGTGGGTAAAAAAGTTCATGTCACGACAGATATGTAGACCAGTGGTCAGATGACTGACTATATGGCTGTGACTGGTCATTGGGTAAACTTTCCTCCCTCCTCCTCCTCATCATCATCATCATCATCATCATGTAGTGGCACTGGCAGTGGCAGCAACAGCAAGAAGCAAGGGACTTCCACAGTTCGAAGGTAGGCAGCTTTATGTATTTATGGTTTGGAAAAAAACACAAAGTGGAACATCTTCTGGAGGGCGTTGAAGAAAAGTTTGCTGAGTGGCTGACTCCAAAGTCCTTGCAACCAGGGTTTATAGTGTCTGACAATGCTTCAAATATTGTGAAAGCAGTAAGACTTGGTAAGTTTACACACGTACCATGCTTTGCACACACTATTAACTTGGTGGTAAAAGACTTCATCAGTGAGGACCGAAATGTGCAGAACTTGATTGCAGCTGCCCACACTGTGTGCATGCACTTTAGCCATTCTGTGAAAGCCCAAAAGTTGTTGCGGCCGATTCAGATTGAAAACAGCCTCCCTCTCCACCAGATGATATAGGAAGTTCCAACCCAGTGGAATTCCACTTACTATATGATGCAGAGAATGCTTGAACAACAAAAAGCCATTCATCAGTATGCGGTCCAACATGGCATTGGGAAAGGAGATGTGAATATCAGCCCCAATGAGTGGCGTCTGATGGAGAATCTTTGTTGTATCCTTAAACCCTTTGAGGAGGTTACCCGAGTAGTGAGTTCTGATGGTGCCGGACTAAGTCAGATCCTACCCTTAATTTCACTCATCAGGATGAGACTGCAGCGTCTCAAGTCACAGTTCTTTGACAATGATGACATCAATGCTGCATCACTTGTTGGAAAAATGATACAAACCTTCCTGGCTGATGAGTGCATTGTAAATATGTGCAAAGCAGAACATTACATGTTGGCCACACTTCTGGACCCTTGGTTTAAGGATACAATTGAGACATTCTTCAAACCACATGACTTTAAAGACCTGGAACACTATTGTGAACTGTTAATTGAGAAAGTGTCAGTACGTATAGTTAAGAAAAGTTGTACATCATCAGTGTCCTTTTGGCAACATTCAAATCCTGACCAAAATGTGGTGGAGAGGGAGGGAGCACAGTCTGCTGTTGCTGCTGCTGCTGCCACCACTACTGATGTTTTGGCTCATCAAACACAAACCAGAACTGCTGCTACACCACAAGAGGACAAACCACCGTGGGACATGCTGTCAGACTTTGGTCTAATAAAGACAGCTGGGAAGGCTCAGGCGGCAATAGTGGTACCAGAAGTCCCTGCTGCAAAAATGGTTAAGGATTATATGGAGGAGACTGTACATCTCACTGCAGGTGATGAACCCTTGCTTTATTGGCAACAGAAAAAATTGATCTGGCCTTCTTTAACTGAGATCGTAATTGAATACCTCAGTTGCCCACCAGCCAGCACATATTCAGAGAGAATTTTTAGTGCTGCTGGGGCAATAGTGAATGACAAAAGAACATGTCTTTCCACGAAGAATGTAGAGAGGCTCACTTTTTTAAAAATGAACCTGCCTCAGTTCAAAAACATATACTGTCCGAAATTTATACAGGTTGACAGCACACAGATGGCATCATGCCACGCTGATGATGACGGTGATGATGGTGAAGGATTCTGTTGCCACTAGTAGCCACTATCCTTTCCAGCTGTCTTTCCTCCACTGATGAGACCCCCTGTCTCCTCCTCATCCTCGAGTTCCATTAATTTCAGAAACAAACATCCACTGCTAGGTCTCATGTGCCACTAAGGCCCAATCTGACTAGCACCAGAAACTGAAGGACCACTGCGTATGGCAGTTCAGCTGAAATAACCAGAAATGACTACACATTGTCCACAGCTCTTCATTTGTTTTATTGGATTTTTATTACAAAATACAGTCAATGAATATTTATTACTGGCTGTTAACAAACAAAAACATTAATAAACTAAGTAAATAATAAATAACTGTTCTTCGGTTCAATTCCAGATGGGAATTTAATTTACAAAATATTTTTTTTTGCTGTAAAATGTCAACTTTACAATACATTCACAGTTTCAGTGTTGAACCCAATGAGATCCAATGTTTTGATCTGAAGGAACCATTCACCAGATAGAAACCGTTTTCATCGTAACCTGTAAAATGAAAAAAAAAATAGATTTTACAAAATGCTGGTCCCACATACTGCACTAACTGACTATCATGACAAAAAAAAAAAATCACTGATCTTACCCTAGCCCCCGTCTGAAACTCCAAGCCCTCCAAACCCCCGGGACACTCCCTCTTACAAATATAAGTCGCCCTCCATTGTTAGACACCAAACCATGCACGTGACCTGGCATCATAAACACAATTTGCAGATGGTATACTGTTATGGGTTTTTCAATTATTCTGAGTAAAGATGAGGAAGGGGCAGATGTTTGGGAGGGAGGGACAAATGAAGTAATATTGACATAGTTACCTATGGGAGGTATAGGGATCAGGACAGAAGAGTGTACTAGAGGGAAAGGAGAAAACGATGGTGGGTAATGTTTTACTAACATTGACAGTTACTCAGAATAACAGAAAGCCCCAAACTAATAACTACACAGACAAAGTTTAAAGTAGAAACATAATTTAATCCACACAATATGGTAAAGCAAAACGCCACACTGCCCCAGCGTCGGCACCATGCCTTCCTCGGGGGCACTGAGGAAGGTAAGGTACAGAAGCGCTGGGGCAGTGTGGCATTTTGCTTTACCACATTGTGTGGATTAAATACATTTTGTACTGTAAACTTCTGTCCATGTACTTATTTGGTGCTAAAGCAGCTGAAGCTATAGGTACCACGGGTGCCAGTTATTTTGAACTGGGCTCTATTAGTACCTGAGTCTAACAGTGGGGGAAGATTTAAAATTATTGTAACAGGGTGTAGCTCAGGGGGTTAACCCTTTGGGCTGCCTGTAACCAGATTTAGAAAGCTAAAGTTGTCAGGGATAATATACAAGTTGTATATCATCCCTGACCTTTACCGCTTGCTAAATCTGTTTCAACACTAGTATTTTTAAGCATCTGCTGGGTAACCAGGTGGTTCTATAAAATATAAGCAGTAAGCACATTCCACCTAGTTCTACTTAACTATAAAAAAAATCCACATATTGTATTTTGCATATTTGGGAATATACATGTAATACTAAGATTCTAACTTTAAGAATGGTAACTTTTGCAAAGCTTTCGAGCACCGAGACAGAATCCTATGCACCAGAGCTTTGCAATACTTAATTGTATTTATACCATTCTTAGTACTACATGTACTTTCCCAAACGAAAAACAATACTTCTGTGGATTTCTTAATTAAGTAGAAAACCATGTAAACTTTTTTTTGCATTATATATTATAGAACTTTGTTATACCATGTAGAACCTGGTTTTACATAGTAGAACTTGTTTTTTTACATAGTAGAACTAGTTTTATTTGGTAGAACCTGGTTTTACTTGGTAGAACTTGATTAAAAATGGTAGAACCCAGTTCTTCCTGGTAGAACCCGATTCTACTGAGTTCTACCCGGTAGAACCAGCTAGAACTTTGTTGGGTTCTACTCAGAAAGTTCGCAAGGTAGAACTTTTAGAGGTTCGTGCAGCCCTATATTTAATGTATCACTGTATCTGCCAAGAAAGACTCTGATTGTCAGCAACTAACCTCACAATTGATGTTTGTAATATTACAGTCTGTTGCCGTGGTAAACACTGTGATGTCATAAACAAAGGCCCAATGAGGTCAGTTGAAGGCAGTCAAATGTTTTTTATGCACTCTTCTTAAACAGGATACCAGGCTGTGTTATAAATCCTGGAAAGAAAAACTGAAAGTTAAAAAAATGTATTGTTAGCAGTGTCGCTGGTTCTGTAGGTACACACTCACCTCTGAGGCGGAAAGCTCAGAAGGTCATGGGTTCTGGACCCATACCTGGTACTGGGGGTAATACCATAACCGACACTGTAGTGCAGTGCCTTTCTTCAGATGAAACGTAACGCCAAGGTGCTTTCTGCCCATCTCGGGTCACTGTCCAGATAGAAGTTAAAGATACCATTACACTTACCGAAAAAGACTAGGGGACTTTCCCCAGAGTCGTGGCCAATATTCCCCGTCAATAAAACAGGTCCATGAAACCCATAACCCAGGATGAAGCAGGCAGTGAGCTGTCACAGCTCAGTATGGCTTTCCCGGTCAAAATTACTGATAAATAATTCGAGTGAATTGTGATAGCTGAAACTTTTGTTTTTATGAATGCACACGCCGAAGTGCAGAGTTGCTCTTTATGCTTATGCATAGTGCATTTATAATTCCCAGCTCAGATGGACTAATTGCAGGTTGCCTGATCCTCTGCGGCCACAATACCAGATGACTTTACATGCTAACTCAGGCACTTAATCAGCATGCTGAAGGCCCGCAGTAGATGCTTCTGTAATATGCAACATGGCCCTCATTTTGTGTGGTCTGAATATAAACTGACTCAATGGACCATATCATGGGAAGATGAATGTGTATAGAATGGGTCCAACTTGTCAACATATCATTCACGTCAGCCAGTATATTTAACATGGAAAATCAAATGTGGGACAGATCAGCAAATCCTCAAGACTGAAACCGAGGAAACTGTACATTTAAAAAAACTCTTTATTGATTATACAGTACAATGTTCTATAAGTGAGCACAGTAATTGAAATAAAAAAAAGTTGGGATGTTTTGGATTAAAGAGTAGTTAGCCAGGAAATTGGCTTGGGTTACGTAGTTGCTTAGTTTGGAAAGTTTTGATATAAAGCATGGAGTATTGTTATTTTTCATTCAGAGCATACATTGGATTAACCCTGGGGTGCATTATGAGGGGAGCAGAATGCCACTTAAAGGAAAACAGTCCAAAACAGTGGGGGCAATCACCAGGGCTGCAAAAACGCCCGATTAAAACAACCTATATGATTTAAAATAAATGCAGCTAACCTTTCTTGAGTTATTTAGTGTTTTAATGTTGCTCCTGAATGAGCCATGTCAAAAGGGCCACTGCACCAGAGGTTAACTGAACCTCTAGAACCAATTCCCAGTAAAAACGGAGCAGTGTAATGTACTTAAAATCATTATTAAAGTTGCAGCTCTGAGTTTGGTCATGCGCAGTAGCACCTAGCGCTACTGCGCATGCCCGAACTCAGAGCACTAGGTGCTACTGCACATGACCAAACTCAGAGCTGCAACTTTAGTAATGATTTTGAGTACATTACATTGCTCCGTTTCCACTGGGAATTGGTTCTAAAGGTTCAGTTAACAGACCTCTACATGCCACAATGTTTCTTTTTCTCCCGTGTAGATACGCCTCACTCGTCATTTTTACGAGCCTTTCCGGCACAGGACAGGATGCCAGGGGCACACTCCATTTTCCGGTGCGGTGGCACTTTTGACATGGCACATCCAGGAGCAACATTAAAACACTAAATAACTCGAGAAAGGTTAGCTGCATTTATTTTAAACCATATAGGTTGTTTTAATCTGGCATTTTTACAGCCCTGGTGATTGCCCCCACTGTTTTGGACTGTTTTCCTTTAAGGCTTTGGTTAGACTGTGCCTGGGATATTTTGTGCAGTACTGAGCCCTGCTCTACAGGAAGCATTTTGATGAGCTGGGTATAGCATAAAGCTACTAAAATGATAAAGGATTTTGAAGCATTGTGTTATGAAAAAGAGCAAAAGAACTTGATATATATATATATTCATTGCAAATACTGAGTTAATGCATAAGTTAGGGTTACAAAGCCACAAAAGGAGGAAATGTGATGTTAGAATTTTTCAGTCAAGCCCCCAAGTCCCTAGCCTCATGACCCAAGGCCAAGCTACCGGTTCCAGGGCTGCTACTCACGGGGCTGCTGCATCAAGCTACAGGCCTGGAGCTGTGCCCCACGAGTCTGCTGCTTTATGTAGGTCCCTCGGAATCAGGCATAACTTTCTTTGGACAGGGCTGCCCTGCGCAAAGCAGGAAATCAGTGAAACTTTCTTCACCCAGGAAATCAGTCACAACTTTCTTCAGCACAGGACCCCAGATGTGTAGGTTGAAGCAGCAGACCCGTGGAGCATGGCCATAGACCTATAGCTTGGCCCTGGGTCATGAGACTTGCAGCTATTGGGTGAGAAATAAGGTTGAAAAATCCCTAACACCGCATTTCTCTCCTTTTATGACTTTGTAACCCCAGCATATACATTAACATAGTTTTCTGCACTGAATTTACTTACTTTTCAGAAAGTAGAGTTGTTACTTGCATCGTGTAGGGCCCTATGTGCCCTGCCTGAAGTAGGAGGTGAGTCTTATCTCATTTCATGTAGGGTTTCATAACACAAGGCTTTGCCATCTCTGCTCCAGCCAGCTGCCAAGTGACTTGACGTGGACTGGTGGTTATAGGAACCATTCCAACAGGGTCAGTCAGTGACTGACTGGAGCAGAGATGGCTGGGATCTACCAGTCATTACTGAAGAGTGACAGTTATTGCATGATTAGGGATGTAAGTAGGTGCTACTCGGGTTCGGGGGTGCTGGGTGGGCTTGTTGAGTGGGTAGGGGATTAAAGCTAATTCCCAGGTCAGGTGACATACTTGATGAGCTTGCATAGCAGGGTGGGATGGGGGAAGGTGTCTGCACCCCACTTCAAAGCAGAAAAGAAATGCCTTAACTGTTACGTCTGCCACTGCACTTTGTCCCATCTTGGCATAGGTTGAGATGCCCATTATAGAGGTTTTGGCAACCATATGAATCCACAGTCTGGATGTAGCGCCCTGCCAAGTCCATAAGACCCACAGGGGTAGGGGCACAGTGGGTAGCCTAGGCATTCAGACATAGGGAGATTTCTTCATACTGCCAGGGGCTGAATGGATGCTAGATCAGTCCGTGTCAAGACATTTCGACACAGGCCAGCTTTATGTCGATCCTGCTGCTTTGTGAATTTGATGTCTCTCATTCACATCATACTGAGCTGTCAAGGGGTGATGCAGCAGCACCAACTACATCATGGCATAAACATAGCATGAATACAATCCCGTGCATTGATAAACAAAATCAGTAATATGTTAATTTTTTTGTCCAAACAACAGTCCAAGAAAACCTTTTTCTTGGAAAGGAATGGTTCTGCATTGAAGCTGCCTGCAGTGATACAGTATGTTTGAGCACTGAGCCTTGTACACTTCTTAATGCTCCATCCTTTGTCTCTGCCTTTTTTCTTTTTTTGACTTGAGGCAAATGGAAGTTGGCAAACCCAGTAATGTATGTTCAAGCCTTGGAAGCTGGCACTGTCCTGCCGGAAAAATAGATTGCTGGTAACTATATTTTTGTTGTGTGTGTGTAAGCGCTAGCTTCTCATTTTGTGTTTGGTGCCGCTCTTGTGGTTGTGAGTTATGTCCAAATCTTGGCTGCAGACCTTAAAGAAACATCCATTTCCATTCACGTATAGGAGAAAAGGTCATAGAGGAGTAAGGATTTCTTTTTCATGAGATGTATATGTCTTAAAATTGCTTGGAAAAAAAGCAATATTCATTTTATTGGCAAATCGTACTATAGCGAAGCTTCAGTGTAGGCCATAGGAGTTGTTTATGCCACCATGGCTCTGTTACGAATCTCTTGCCATGCATTGACGGCATGCTCCCCTAGCTCATCATTGCTATTCCCATAACCGATATAATTTACGCACATTCTACATTGTTTTTTCTTTTTCTGGAATTTATGTCTTGTACCTTGCTTTTATTGTACATGCACATGTACACGTTGTTGTCACTTTATTTGTTCCTGCTGTTTTACTCCCTGCTGTGCTCCTCCCCTTGCTCACACCTGGAAACAAACTCTGGCTCAGTTTGCCTATACAAGACACCAACTTTTAAAGGAAAACTGTTGGTTTCCTAAGCTCCCCATCCTCAAAGCCATACTCCCGTCCTCCCCAAATTAACGTTATCGCAATGTGATCAGGGAACAAGGTGCGTGCTGTGCATCTCCCATCTAAAGTTATAGTGCGGTACTGCACCACTCACTTGTATTGAAAATCATACAAGCGAGTTCTGTGGAGCCACACTGTAACCTGAGATTGGACTGCATAACACGCGCCATGTTGCTTGATCATGGTCTTTGGAAAATTAAAATAAGATAAGTTGAACTCATTAAAAAAAAATACTGGTGCAAAAACGCTAATCAGGGATACAGCTTTGGGGGTTGGGGAGTTTAGGAAAATGACAGTTTTTCTTTTTTTTTTTCCCCATCAAGCTTTTTGCCCCTCGTTGCCACCTTGTTCCTTTCTTCAAGCCTTGATCCTGAGGACTCCAAGTCCCACCATCCATTCTCCCTGCCATCAGGCCGAAAGGGATCCACACGTTGTTGGACCTGAGAGTCCCAAGGGCCATCATATACAATGAGGGGGAGATATGGTGGTTTTTTTTTTACTTTTTCTCCCCTTACATCATGGGGCATTAGTGACATGGTCGCGCATGCAAGTGGAGTCGTGCATGTGCTCTGGAACCGGCAACCTCATCCATCCACCTGACCTAGCACCAGCCCCCTATTTGTTCGACGCTACCACCAAGCCTCAGTTGGAGGCAACTGAGAGCTGGGAAGACCTCACTTCCCCAATTTGGGAGAGAAGAGCTGCCCAGCGGCCACCTGATCCTCCCAGCCCCCCAGGCCAATCCCTGGCTGCCAGAGCTCGTTCCTGAACCCAGGTTGCTGGCATGGGAGCTGTAAGGCGCTTGAAGTGCCTCAGCCCTCTGTGCCACGGGATCGGTACTTCATTGGTTTCATAGGTTTTGCAGAGCATAGTAGATCGAAGGCCGTAGAGCTCACCAACACATCTAGCTATATCCCTGTATGTTATTTTGAATTAGGTAGTTATCCAGTAATGACTTAAATTTTGTCATGCTGTTGCTCTCCACTACCTCAGCTGGGAGTCTATTCCAAGTTGTAAGCACTCTGATACTAAACCAGTGTTTCCTTTTATTTGTTCTGTAGCATTCCCCTGCTAGTTGTATGGTGGGAGTTCTAGTATTATGCCATTTTTCCCTGATATTGATACCGAGCTGGTTTCTTAGTTCTAACTCTTGCAATGCTCTGTACATGAGACACATCTCCTCTTAGCCTCCTAAATTCTAAGGAGTACAGGCCCAGTTGTGCCAGTCTTTCTGCATATTCCAAGCCTTCTAATTCCGGAAGCGGGCGAGTTGCTTTCTGCTGAATTCTTTTTTTTTTTTTTTTAATTTCTTTTTATCCTCTCTAGCGTCCCTCTGGAGTCGCCATCAAGCCTGTCTCTGCTGGTGCCTTACCTGTGGTCGGTCCTCCGTCGTGCCTTGGATACCCCCAGTGGTCAGGGTTAGGCGGACCCCGAATCTTGCTGCTGTCAGGGTCCTGAGACTTCAGGCAGGCACCCGGTATTGAGACTCGGCTTGGCCCATCTTCCGGTTCAGTTGGGGTGTTTCGCATTTTCTGTGGCGTTGCTGGCCACGTCGTCAAGGCACCAGCACTGACGTCGGCAATGTCCTCCCCTCCTTCCACGAAGGAGTAGTCCCTGGGGCTGATTGGTCAGTGACCTACACCCTCGACCAATCATGCCCTTGAGACGCCAGCTTGCTGTCGCGCCCCCAGCTTGCGCCAGGGGTCGCCGCTTGCCGGGTTGTGGAACCCCCCCTCCCCCGGAGTAGGCGAGCTGTCGTTCGGACACTCCAGCCTATCTCCCCCCAGCCAACCCCCGACGGCCCGAGCTCGCTCCCGAACCCTGGTCGCCGGCGTGGTGCGAGGTGTGGCATCCATCGTCTGAACCCTCAGCGCCATCGGGCCGGCTCACTGCTGAATTCTTTTCAATGCCTGAATATGTGTTTTATAATCTGGGTATCAAATTTGTGCACAGTACTCTAAATGGGGTCTCACCAGGGAAGTATACAGTGGCACAATCACCTGTCTGTCTCTACTAGTGATGTGCCTCAAAATGCAGCGTAATATGCCTCCAGCTTTTTGATTATGGTATTATTGTGCTGCTTAAAGCTTGGTTCTTGAGTAATTCTTATACCCAGGTCCCTTTCGTCTGTTACTGTTCTTCCTTCAGATAAATCAACAAAAACAAAATCAGCCACAGAGCAACATATAATTTAGCATTAAGGCAAGATCAGGGAGTTGGGTTATCAGCTTTTAATCAGACCACAGGGGGAATCCTGAAGAGCAAGACGAAACCGAGGGCAATGTACCCTTAGGGTTAGATTAACAAATGTAACCCAAACCCTGGAATGCCAGAATGCTATTATTAAACGAAAATGTTTCTTTTCAAATAAATGTTTGTATAGACTCAACTGTAATGGTTTAATTGTGCACAAGGTTTGCAGCCGTTAACCCCTTTAGAATGCAGGCAGCTAATTAGGCTGCTCCATTTCCTGCCCTTGGTTTATAACAGAATTTGGTTTTATATGGCACCCTTCATAGAGATGGTATCCCAAAGCATTTGGGCTTAGTACATATTGTGTCTCTACCTCCCTTCTCAAAATGACGAATGACATTTGGAATGAGCGTCAAGTTATATGCTGGTAGTGCGTTGCACGTAGGATATGTGGTAGACATGGAGCAGCCATTAGGTGTACTAGTACCACACAGACAGCCGCATTGCATAAGAACCTGTGTTACTGAGATTGGAGATGTTTGTCGGGACACAAAGTCTTTTAACTTCCACCTGAACAACCACCAGAGAAGGGCAGAAGGGACCTTGACTTTTCTTCAACATCTCATCTGAAGTACGACTTCTCCAACAGGGCAGCATCTGATTGAAGGGAAGATCCAGCAGGGTTCTGGGTTTAAAGCAACAGTGCAATGAGGAGGAGCTCGATGCAGCCTGATTGTGATGGGACCTCCCCCCATTCCATGGTTGCATTTTGTGCTATTTTTAGCACTCTCTAATTTCTTTAAAATGCTTCAAAAGTTAAAGTCAATTATTTAAAATGAGTCGGAATGGTGTGGTGTTCACAAGTGTGAAGTTACTCCACCAGGGATAAACCAGACACCGGTCAAAGCACACCAAAACACAGATAATTGGGGGGCCACTCTGCAAGCAGAGTGAGTGAGTGGGCTACTCAAAACACAAAGTTCAGGTCTAGTAGCAGTATCAAAAAACATATGATTTGGTTTTGCCTTTATCCACAGTAGAGACACATCGCAAACATGTAGCAACCCTTATCCTACCAAGCACAGTGTGTCAGCAGAACCCATGGGGAGAGCGGCAGTGTGTCATCACAGGATGGAGCACAGTTGTTCCCAGTGCAGCACAGCCGTAGCCTTTCTCTTAAACAACCAGCTTTACTGTCTCCTTGTAAATCCATTATCAGAATAGGACACATTTAAACTACTTCCAGAAGAACTGTTTGGAAGACAAACGGAATGTGGACTCAGCACACTGACTGTTAGCGCACAGCTCTCACTGTGACCATGTTGTATGCATCCATGGACTCTGCTGCCAGACTGTGCTTGGTAGGGTAAGGGTTGTTATATGTTCGTGATGTTTTCTTGCATGTGAATGAAAGCAAGAATAAATTATATGCTTTTGATATTCCTACTGCACTTGAACTTTGTGTTTTGAGCAGTCCCCCCACTTACTCTGCCTGAAGAGTGGCCCACCAATTCTCTGTGGTCAGTATGTTTTGACCTGTGTTATTTACATGACATTGGGTGCCCAGGACAGGCACACTGAGCCGAAGCTCATTTCTAGGTGCAACACGGATAAAGAGGATTACGGGGAAAATTGACTAACATGGTACAGTATTAAAGTACTACAAATTACTATCAGTGTAAAGAAATAACAGATAAAATCTGTAAGAAAACTGTACAAGACAAACGTGATACCAGATACAAATAAAAATTAATACAAGGGAAAAAAAAATATTTCCTTGGGGCTGCGCCAATGGGCCAGTGGCAGCTTGTCATATCATGCAGTCAACCCGGGTTGAAAAGCAGACTTGGATCACTGCATCAGGAGGCAGGTCAGGCTGAGGCAGGTGCTGCACAGCAGTGTGCCTTAGTTGGGGAGGGTTGGCAGTGGGTTTTTTCGCCCCAGTGACTACTGTGGTTGGGCATGGAGACTTGCTCTAACAACAGGGATGCAGTGGCATGCCAGGCCCACAGAGGGGCTGCTCATGTCATGGGGTGGAGGTATTGACCTTAGGTGGGGAGCAAACCTGAAAAAGACATTTGCACTGAGCCATCTAAATGAAGCTCTCCAGGCCCCCCCGTAGCAGATGGAAAGAGCTGCTGGCTGCTATGGGTGACCCGGGTTCAGGAACAGGCACTGGTTGCTCAAGGGCTGGCCAGGGGGAGGGAGGATTGAGCATCACGAAGACAGCTCTCCACATTCAGGGAGGAGGGAACGTGCATCTGGCTGGAGACATCTGGTTGGCAGTGCAGTGAGACCACAGATGCAGGGGTGGGGACACCATGCCTAGACACTGGACGTGTCTCCGTGGAGGTGGGGGATGCTGACAGCATCATTGCGCACATGTGGGCCCAGGTTTAAAATGGATGAAAAACACCTCTGGCCAAATTTGGGTCATGGCAGCTGGCCCACTGGCGCAGAGGCAGGGCATCCATCTGCAATGCTGATGACCCGGGTTTGGGAAAGGACTCAGGATATCGGAGGGCCGGCTGGGGAGAAAGATTGAGCATCCTAGGGACTGCTGTCCTTCTCCTGAAGTGGGGGGTTGTGTGTCTAGCAAGCTATGGACCCCTAGCGGAGGCCGGGAAACCACAGTGCTGGCACCGTATCAGTGGGGGGGCAGGGTGGATGCTGGCATCATTGCATGTCCCTGCCCCCGATCCAGCATACAAAATAAAATGCCGGCCCCAAAGCGTGAAGCTCTGCTCCACCACCTCCACTGCCTACTGTGTCTGTTGGGTGGGGCCCTGCTCCTGTTGCCCCACCCTGGAGGGGTAAGCCTGGGCAAGTTACCGTTGACCTTGGGGGGTTGCCCGCCCAGGGGTTAAGCCTGGGGAGGCAGCGAGGGTGGGAGCTGAGTCCCTGCAGGGAGATCGGGGAGCTGACACACACAAAAAAAAAGTTGGGTCATGGCCCAGTCCCTGCATGCTCTGCAGCAATGCCTGGGCCTCTTCAGACTAGGCCCTATGGCGAGGATACACCGGAGTGCAGGTAAGTCCCGGAGAAGTCAGGTGATGTGGCTGGGAGGACTGGTCCAGATGGGGGCCGGTTGAGGGAGAACAGGACAGAAACTGAGAATTAAAATTTAAAAAAAATGAATTAATAAATAACAGTCACCGGCACCCTTGGCCCCTTGCTCTGTGTGGATTCTCACCGGCTGTGGCAGTGGGGGGCAGGGCATATGAGGCTGAGGGGGTCAGCAGCACACAGTACCTGAACGTATAAGAAGCAGATAGCCACTTGGGGGACCAAATAGCTATATAAAAAAATCTAATACATTGGAGATAATTACTGTACAACTGCAGTACTCTGGAGGGAGCCTGAGGGGGCTGGGGAGGCATGGAGCACTCAACAAAGCTACTGGCAGAAGAGGAGTGGGACTGGGGGGAGCAGCAGGATCGGGAAAATGGGGGGAGGAGAGACGGTAAGGGAAAACAGGAAAGTGTGACGAGTTGCAGGTACAGAAGGGGGCAACATGAACCCTTGAAAAAGGTTTTGAAAAAGAGCAGTTGAAGGGGATGTGGAGGGGGTCTGTTCCAGAGGCAGAGATGTGGGAGGAGTGGGCAGATTGCCCAGCTGAGTTTTTGTGTAGGAGGATAGAAAATAATCGTGTCACTTTTTTTTATTTATTAATTTTGCAAGCAAAACTTACATAAAATATCCATGAAATGGTTACAGTTTATAACAATACATCCTCTTGTAAAGGCAAACTGAGACACCATTCTTTAAGTAACAACACGGAGGTTGCGACGCCGGCGACCCGGGTTCGGGAACGGTCCCGAGTCGTCGGGGGGCTGGACGGGGGGAGATGGATTGAGCGTCCGTTGGACTGCTCTCCTTCTCCGGGGGGAGGGTTCGGGCAGCATCCGGGGCGATGGGGACTCCTAGCGGAGGCTAGGAACACCCACGCTGCCGCGCTCAAAGAGCATTGGAGGCGGGGCAGGACGTCATGCATCATTGCATGTCCCCGCCCTCACCAGAAAACGGAAAAAGTGACGGTTGCCGGCCACCCTCCATGAAGCCTGCCGCGGCTTCGATTAGCCTCCCAGGCCAAGTCCTCCGACCGATTACGGTCTCTGCGGGATGTTCCCTCCTCCATCCCGTGGCCCCGCCGTGGGGGGTAAGCTACGGGGTATCGGAGGACTAGAGGCCGATTTGGGGGGTGGAAGCCGGCGGTCCGTGACCGGGTTGAGAGTACCGGGTGGCCGGCAACCAGGTTGGTGGAAAAAATGTAAATAAAAAAAAAAAAAAAAAGTAACAACACGGAGGAAAGTACAGTATGATTCTTAAAATATCTGTGTTAATCCAGAAGGCTATACACTTAAAAGAACTTAATAGGGTTATAGTAAAAGGATGCCTATCCATAATGCCTACTCAGCATTTTGCCAGTTTTGGCTAAGGTAACCTACACACATTTGTTACCGTTTAAACTGAGTGAACTTGTCTTTTACTCCAAGGTAGAGCCAAAATTAGTCAGGCAGGGAATATGCTCATTAACATTTGCAGACCATTATGTGAAAGGTCAGAATTCACTAACCAGTGCAACCAACTATCTAAGACTTGTTATACAGGCCCAAACTGCTGATACAAACATTCCCTGAGTTTGGTGCGAGATGCCCACCTTGCCCCCTCCCTCCCCTTCCAATAACCAATGCATAGAATAAAGAAAGCTGGTATTAGACATGAAATCGCACCATGTACCTGATGATGACTGATCCGTAAATCATAAGTTCGAGAAAGAGGCTGCCTTTTGTGTGTGGAACCATTGCACAGCTAACAATGGAGGTTCATCATTACTTCACCATGTGGCTAATGCCCCCCAGCCGCCATTATAGCAGAAGTGATCAAAATTAAATTAAGACATATGGATTATCGCCGGGTAATAGAAAAATACAGTAGACCCAGATTAGCCAAAATACCAAATAACTCTGCCAAGCCAAAGTGGGCTATGCTGCTCCAAGAAAAGACAGAACTGAATCTGATTCATGTCCAGTTACTAATTTGCCAGTCCCTGGAGCACATGTGTGGGAGATAATGAACTTGGAAAAGGAGACGTACAGTGCTAGCTTATAAAAGTCTTAGCAAAGTCAAATTGCTCTTTCAGTACAGCACTGCAGCACCTAGATTTATTGTGTTCCGGTCTTAATCACGAACTCGAGATTCAACAGATGACATAAAAATTCCAATCACTCACCTGCTGCTCCTTCTTTAGAGTTACCGTCCTCATCCCCTTGGATTTCAGTCTCAGTTCTCCATACCATTTTTTTTTCCATATACATTTTCTACTACTCTGTCGGAGCTGGCAGGTGGCTCTGGCCCCTCCCTTGGAGGGGACTTGTCTCTCTGATGGGCTTTCACTTTCCCCAACCGGCCATCCCCACGGTTACCCCCACCCTCCCGTGACAGGGCTGGTGATGAGGGTGCCGGCCTCCCCACCACCCCCAGAAGCCAACATCTAGATTGCCGGGGGGAGGTGCGGGCGCAGCCTGCCATCACAGAGCCTGCCAGCTCCTACCTTTTTCCATTTTCTCCCCAGGCCCACGCACAAGCAATGGGCAGGGTGACTGTCTCCACCTCCGTGGAGGCAGTCTTATGCCCTGTGCGTGGGTCCACCCCATCTTAGCATTGTGCCTCTGCTGACACCCAGCTTCCATTGGGTGTCAGTCTACAGTGCTGCACTGAGTCCTCCGCACCCGTGAGGAAGGAGAGCTGTCAGCGAATGCTCAATCCTTCCTCGCCCCGGCTGACCCCCCAACGACCCAAGTCCATTCCCGAACCGGGTCACTGGCATAGTGCGAGGTAAGGCGTCCAGCACCTCAGCCCTCTGTGCCACTGTGCTGGCAATTCTCCATACCATTTTAATCACGTCCTTGGCATTGTTGAATAAATATGTGTGGCCATCCCAGACAAACTTTAATTTTGCCGGTATCGGAAGTTGATGTTGTACTTTCAGGGTGCATTGGGTGTTCCACACTCTGCCAATGGCCTTCCAGCACTGCCTCGTGGCATAAGATAAGTCAGAGAACAAGGAGACCTGAGAAGCCCCATACCTTGGGTCTCTCTTCCATTTCACTAGGGCCATTATGCGATCTCAAACTCCCACCCCATTACACATTATTAGGAGGGTCAGTGGTCTTCCACTGTCTGCTGTGGGGTGATGCAATGTACTTTCTGTAGCACAAAGGTAGGGTCCTCCTCCGAACGTCCTACAATCTGTTCCTGCAGACCGATCATTTTGTTCCTCTGATTGGTTTTTACCTGTCTGAAGCCATTGCCTGAGAAGGAATTCTCCTTTATCAGCTTTGCCGTGGCATCTACTGATTTAAGTAGTGAGCCACCCACACTCTGTACCGTCTGCTCCATATTGTCCATTAATTGCTGAAGAGTGGGCACTCGTAGAATTGGAAGGCAATGCTTGTAGTTCAGTGGACAAGCAGCCAGCCACTCCCCCTTCCTGTGCTACATAAGCAGTTCCTCTGAGCCTCTCTCTCTCTCTCTCAAGCATTGTTTCTTTGCAGCCAGAGGCTGTTGGTCTGTTCTTTGCAGCTGCTGGGGCTTGCTCCCCCCCGCCCGCTGTGTTTTGGCCTCTGCTTGTTTTTGCTGGACTTCTGTTTTTATGTTCTCCTACATTTGGTTTGTATTGCTTGCCTCCGGATGTGTACTTCTTTGTGTTGCTTGTTCCCTGTTCTGTGTTTTTGTGTCTTTTGTTTTGCATTCTTTTTGGGGGGGCTTCTGTTTCTAAAATCCTTGTATTTTTGCTAATCCAGAGCTTATGCTACTTGCTCCGAGTTACAGTGCAACTGCAGTTGTTATCAGTGTGTTTCAGCTCAAGGTGCTTCCCTGCTGCTGCTCGCCATGCTATCTATGCTCCTTAATTGTTTCCACCTGGTTCAGGCTCACTCCGAACCCTAGCCCATGCAGCTCAATTCTGCTTCCTGAATTTGTACTACATACCTCAATGCTGCTGTTTTCACTTCACTGCCTAGCCAATTTGCTGCTTTCAGAGCATTGCCTCCCTATCTTAACTTGTACCTTTTGTACTGCTATTAGTTTCTACATGTGTTATTCTGTTGTGTATATACACTGTACAAAATTATGCCTTACCTGACTTGTAAGCTGTTTTCATCTGTATCATGTTGTCCTATGTACTTAAATCTGTAATTCCTATACTCTCCCGGGTTGTACCTGAAAATAGGCAATTGTCTTGTCTAGTGTACTTACCTGGTCAACAAAAGCTAAATAAATAAATAAATACAGTCTACATTCATTCAAATTGCTACCCCTATAACTCATAATTACTGAATACTGATGCTGCTCTATTACATTTGCACACTGCTATTAAACTCTGGAGGTCAGCTAAGCTACTGCTGATGCTGTTAACTAGTTTTAATATCTGCATGTGGATCACGGTGCCTTCCCATTGCTTTCTTGTTTTTCCTATGGCGCGGGACTGGAGGTGGTGTTGAGGAGCCGTGGCCCCGTGTGGTATACTTAACTTATGTTCGAATCCTGCCTTCGCTACTAAAATCCTCCAAGTATTTTGTCACCTTTCATTGGCTTCCTTGATGGCCTGGCTGGCTTACCCTGCTATTCATATTTGCTGCTCCTTTGACCTCCGTGCAGGTCTGACCATTTGCTTACTCTGCTTACCGACCTACATGGAAGTCCACTCATTGCTTATGCAGTTCATTTGCTCAACGCTCGCTACTATCATGTCTGACCTACGTGAGGGTCCCAACACTCAACGCTTCATTCAGCTCCTCCTCAGTTGTTTTCTGAGGCATGCTAGCCATAACCATTCCATGGTGCAGGGCTTTCCCTGCAGCCGATGGTCTCACTCTGCACCTATGAAGTCCGCATCTTGAGCATGCCTGACTTGGGGTGGGGTCCTTCTCACCTAGCCCATAGCTGGGAATGTCCTCACTCCAGACCTGACTTTAGCCGTTCAAGACTCGACGGCAGCTCCTGGTGTAGAATTTAAGACTAGCCGTGAAGGGTGGTCGCAGCGATCTCCTTTGGCTCTAGTATTCTACGAGCAAGGCTCCTTCACCGCATTCTCCATACGACTGCCACTGGTTCACCTGGTTTGTTTTTAGGGTGGGTAGTCCAGGTGAGTGCCTCAGCAGTCGACGCTCTCCTCCTCTCACCTTGGTTGCCCCCGATGTTGCAGAGCACTCTCGCAACCTTCCATGGCGTTCCCGTTACAGGGATCGAGCGAGAGCTGTCATCCAAATTGAAATATTTTCCACCCCTCTTTAATTGGGTATCTAAATTGCAGCAGCAGAGCTGTCACTAAACAAAATATCCCAAGTCTGGAGGGAAGGCGGCTTAGGCCTTGGATCCCCAGAGATTTCCTCCTCAAAGGGTTTTTTTTTCCTCTCCTCTGTGCCTCAGGTCATAAACATTAGTTAGCCATAGTTAGTGTTCCCTAGTTCCTTTAGGTAGGTTCTGATGTTAGATGGACGTGGATGGTGTTCCTACTTGCCGTTCCCTCTCTCCTGAGGAGGTCCCCTCAATCTCCAGCACAACCCATCATACTCATGCCATTGCTAACCTGTGCATCTCATTATGTTATCAAGCTGCCTGGTGCCTAATCTATTACTATGCCTCACAGCTACTGATTGCTGATGTGCTTTCGTACTACTACTTTTCTTTTTGGGGATGCTTTCTAATGTACCTTTAGCCAAGAGAATCATCCCGTGGCACCTCTAGGGGTGGAACCCTCTTTGAGGGTTCCTTGCCTTTGGTACCCCTACAGGGTGGTCATTTCTCTGGAATAGAGAGCACAAACGGCCAAACCAAATAACACAGTTGCATAAGCATAACATCATACTGGCTGCGTAGGCCGTTGAATTATGGAGTCTAATATTTTGTCTATATCCTGGAGTGTTTTGATGAGCTGTGCAAGGGTGTTATTAACCATGCTGAGTGACACTTCACTGGAGTCTGTACTCCCACTTCCCATGGCTTCATCTTTCTGTGGCAGCCTGGAGTCTCTTGCCTTGCCAGTTTTCAGGAGAAAGAAATCATTTGCACACACCAAATTCTTTGGCTTACCCATTTCTCCATATTATGTGTCTCACGGCAGTAACTGAGTAAAAGTGGTTTTCAAAATTCAAGCAAATTCACTATTTTAATCAGAAATAAGGCTCTAAACCTTGGGAGCTCTGAAAGGTGCACCTGCTCTGGTCCGCCACTAAGCTATGCCCCCAAGAATCGTGTCTCTTATGAGTGGAGGGTATAAGGGGAAGGCGGAACGGGAGACAGGAGTCAGGAGAGATAGCAGGGAAAGGACAATAGCCATAATTTAGCAAGAAAATGGAACAGTGAGAGAAGCACCATGCCTTCGGGGGAGAAAGGCTCAGGTAGAGAGAACAGTGGTGGGTTCAAGGGGGCAGCACATGTATAAGTCAAAATATTCCGGGTCCAACCTTGCTCAGAATGGTTGCTGCAAACTGAATAAGCCCTTCTTGCATCAGTTCAGCATCTGTCACACTGTTCTGTAATTTCCAAGATAATTCTGCTGGTGTTTGACTATGTGAAAGCAGTTTACAGTGATGCCCCAAATCTACACTGGCCAGACCCCCTCTTTCACTCTCTGTCATTTCACCTTCCAAGAGGGAATTGAAATGACAGAGTGATAGAAACTTGTGGGGTCAACAGTTAGTGGCCATATGTTTTCACATGTGAGGAATCAATTTTAGCTTGCCTTCTCTTATCCTGTACTGGCCACGTCCCCAATAGTAGAGCTTTGACAGCTGGGCAAACCAGTCCGAGACAGTCAAGTTGTAGAAAGTGAGGAGGCTGGCATCTACATAGGCATGACTGATTGTCTCCAACATACTGCCCTGGACTTGTTGGGCAGCCACACTGTCGCCAGAGGAGGGTGCCCATGGACCTAGAGGCTGCGCCCCAATAAAGAGGTAAGTGAACATGATGTCGTCATCTGTCTGAGTGCCACCATTGTTTCCATCCATTGTTTTTTTATCCCCCCCCCACGCACCTGGCCCACCCCCCACCTCAGTGGGACACGACACAAAGCAGGAGACCTTTTTGGCCTGTCAGAAGTGGGGTGGGACTAGAGCTACCCATCACACTCTGACAGACACATGCTGACATAAGACTGGACATCTGACACCACCACATCATGTCGACTTCCTGTGTCATACCAGCAGCAGAACTTCACCCCCCCCCCCAATCTGGAGCCATTCATTTCTGCCCAGAGAACTCCCTTTTCCTGTACCGTCAGGGGTATTTTTGTAACAGCAGGAGGCTCCCACTCTCCTCAAGGCAGGAAGCACCTGAGCTGGGTACTCAGATCTACCTCTACCACACTGTTTGTGATTTCCTGGGCTTGGGAATCAAACCTCGGTTCTCAGCATGGTGAGTTGTACTGCTAACCATTAGGCCTGTGTGATATAATTGAGACCCTTGATCAAAACCATCAAACGTGGCAGAAAAGCAGTGCCTAGAGCAAAAACAAACCACACATGTCGGGCCAATCCAGACAAGCAAACCTTCAGATTTTCCTGCCTGCCCAATGGGGCTAGCAAGTTGAAAAGTAAGTGCCAGGTCCTCATTACGCTCTTTTTCTAGGGCTATCTAGACATCTGTGAGCAGATCTTTATTTAATGATCTGCATGTTCAGGCAGGACGCCATGCCGACTGAATAACTCTTGCAGCAAAACTGTTTGAGTCGTTGCAGAAAAATCACAACTCCAGCCAGGTAGGGTGTTCAGAATCAGATTCTACATTATGTCAAAGTATGGCAAATGGGCCCCTGTAACAGCTGAAAATATATGTTGCACCATTATGAACCCTAAAGGAATGGGTCCCTGGACCCTAGAATTTAGTGTGAGACTCTTGATCAGAGGAGAAGGGGGTACAGAGCTGCACCTTTTCTGTTTCACCCCAGCGTTTGAAATTGACTTCCTTTAACAAAACAAAACACAGCCAAAGTAAATGAGAAGAGCAAAGACCACTGAAAAAAAAGAAACAAGAGGGTGTTTAAGTATTTAAAATCATTTTTAACCTATCCATAAGGCTTGATTCCCTTGCCTGCAGGAGTGCTCATTACTGGTCCTCAACATTCCCACTGTAACTCCCTTGTCTGCTGTCCTGGACGTAACCTTTTATGTTGGGATGGCTAGCTGTAAAGAGAGCTGACCAAAACCTTCCCAGCTAGAGTGGGGATGATTCTCAGAGATCAGGTGCAGCAGGTGGGTGGGTACATTATCCGCCTGAGGATCACTGCTATTTCCATTTATATGTCTTACTTCCCAATGTCTGCCCCACCCCATTAGGCAGGGTGTGACATGAGAGACTTCTGTTGTCCGTCCAGGGTGGGCGGGGACAAGACCTACCTGCCCACCACCTCTTGATTGACAGGAAGCAGCATGGGACGGGACATATGACATGACTGTTCCCTAACTTATCATCATGCATCACACCGATGTATACTTTCCCACACAACTCTCTCCCACTGGGTTACATGGGGACAATTGTATAACATCAGGAGCCTCTCTCCCTTCCCATGTCTGCCTGACGCATGACAGCCTGTGCTTGGGATGTCAGCGCAGGCAGTCAGCATGATGATGTGCATCCCGTACCATTAACCACTGGGCTGCCTTAACATCTCTCTTTTTTTACTTCCCAGGCCTGGGCACCTACTGCTTCAGGCACCATTTAAGACATTCTCCCTGCTGCCTTCTGGACTTGTGCTGCACTGCTGGTCCTCACAGCCCCGATCCTCTGAATCCTCTGTCAACAGCAGTGATTCTGAGTTATCCCCATTAGGGAAAGGGGGCCTTCTTGTGCCACCAGGCAAGAGGTACCTTGATCATCAGGCCGATGGTCGGAGGTGCCAAGGGGACTGAACTGGTGGTGTGGGAGTGGCTGCCAGAGGGGCCGTCATCTAGCATGCCTGAAGCAGCTTTCTGTTTCATGGCCCCATTTGCCACCTGTATGAGCACCGCACTGTGGCCTCTTGGGGGCTAGAACACCCGACGATGCATGGTCATTCATGCCGCCAAAGGCCCCCCACAACAACCCCACCAGGAACCATTAGATAAAGGGAGCTTTGCTGCCTCTGGATGGGGAGGATCTGATGGATGCCCTGAATTCATCACTTCCGGCTTCCATTCCTGACATCCCAGGCTTGGAGCATGAACCAAGGTTGCCAACGTGAGGGAGTGATGCCCTACCACTCAGTGCCTTTGAGTCAGCTAAAGATGTTTTTTTTTAAATGAAAATTTGTTTTTCACATACCCATCAGAGTTAATGTTTCAACCCTAGGGCTTCCTCAAATCAGCATAGTTATAGCATCGGACATCCCTAAAATATTTTTGTTTTTTTAAATGAATATTTTCCACATGGAGGGGTAAATCCAAAACAGTATACAAGGGGATAAGCAGTGGGTATCCGAGGGCTAGTAATGTTCAGCAGTGTCCGTTCCTACTAGGTGTGAGATCTGGGCCTTGTGGATGGCTTGTGGCCCTGCCCACCAGTGATAAGAGGAAAACATTTTTAAACATAGAAAATTATTTTAAATACCTTGTGTCTAAATGCCTCAGAAAGTACAACGTAATGCAGAGATTGCAGACGCCCAAACAGAACCTGAATGGTAGCTGAACATGACAATAAATCATAGTAACCAGATGATTATAAATCTCTGGACAAGGTTTATCCTTGGTCTACCCACAGAGAGGCTAGAGACAGTCACATCTGATTGACGGAGTCGATAAGCTTTCTTAGCTGCACTGTGGTTCTTCATTTGGCTAGGGCTGAATATGTCACCAGATGCTGTGATTTTTTTGGTGGTCAGAAGTGTGATTTCTCTTTACCAAGCATATCGCTGGAAGCTTTGTAGAAAATAAATGGGCTGGAATGGACAGGACACCCTGTAAGTTATCCAGCACTAATACTGTAGGGTCCTGTGGAGGGTAGGTGTAGTATTTCAGACCTCAGTGGCATTCAGCACCTTAGGGAAGCTACCAATGGATGAAGGTATTGCTAAAATGTAGGATTTGTATGTAGCTGCGGCATGTTATTTCTTCTGATGTGAGAAACCTGGTTTATTTAGTTATTTATTTATTTTGATGACAGGGTAAGTACACTGGTGCCGAAACACCTTTTTCAGGCACAACTCAAGTGCAGAAGAGTACACAACCAGACAGTGGATCAGTTACAAATGCATAAGTAACATATTACAAAATGAAGTGACAGGTCCATGACTCTGTCATTTACATTGGCAGATTGTCACTTATTCAAGATTCAGCTAGTTAGTTTGTTAGTTAGTTATTTCAAATGTTTTACCAGGAAAGACATACTGTGCAGGTAACAGCTAGTTTCCAGATGCATCCTGGAGGAGGGGGCAGAGGGAGCAGACAGTAAAATAAGTTGCAGTATGTATAGTACAATTATGTACAAAAATGAATAGTTTTGCAAACAACAAATATTTGTTGCAGTCATACCGTACAAACAAGGTGTTTAAAGTACAATATGATCAAGAGCAGCTAATAAGGCTGGCCTGGTGGCGCTGAGGGTTGAGGCGCTGGACGCCACACCTCGTGCCACGCCGGAGACCCGAGTTCGGGAGCGAGCTCGGGTGCCAGGGGTCGGCAGAGGAGGGATCGGATTGAGTGCCTGTTGGGCTGCTTTCCTGTCCCGGGAGGAGGGTATCAGGGAGCCAGCGACCTCTGGTGGAGATCGGGGGTGCCGTAAAGTACTAGGCTGCACGTAATCATGTGGCCAACGCTGGCAGGGTTGCCGTGCGTCTGTGCATCGGGGCGTGCCCATGCAGGCGGGGGGATACAGCGCAGAATAAAGGAAAAACCCGGCTCATGGGGCAGGCGACAGCACCAGTCCCACATGCCCTCCGCCGGGTTCTTCTCAGGTGGCCTTCAATTCCTCCTCCGAGGCCCACCTGCAGTCAGTCTGTCTCTAAGAGAGCCGAAGAGGCATAAAGGCTACCCTCCCGGGTGGGTGAGCAGAGTCCGGCTGCAGGGGAAGAGGCACAGTCCAAGAGAGAGCCACAGGCGGCAGGATAAAAGTCTGGATGTCGGAGAGATGGCCCCATGAGCCTTGACCGGAGCGAAAAAGAGTTAACAAAAAAAAAAAAAAGAGCAGTGAATAATCCCTTAAATTGGGGAGAGAGGGCGGGTGTGGGGGGTGGGGAGGAATCACGATCAAAGCCGGGGCTGAGGGAGTCATAGTTGGAGGGTGGAGGGCAAGATCTGACTCTGGGTTCAAAACATGGGGCTCTGAAAGGTACAGCATAGCTGGGTTTTTACTGCATTCATATGGAATACAATCCGTAGCAGCTGATGATTCTTGTAAACCAGTGGTCTTCAAAGAGGTAGTTTGATCTAGTGGTTAGAGCATAGGGCTGTGAACCTGCACACCCATGTTTGAAGCCCACAACCAGCACTTGCTGTGCGACCCTGTGCAAGTCACTTAACCTCCCTTGCTTAATTATCTCTTTCCTTATTTCTCTCTATTCTATCTCCCAGCTGTTTCATTTTCCCTGTACACCCAAAATAACAGCACCATTCCTCCTCCCTCTTTAGGATTGGAAAGCAGTTTGGGATAATCTGTATGAAAGGATTTTGCACTTTCCTTCCCCATCTTGACCGTGCCCCATTTTTTGTCCAGAGATTTCAACTTTGCCTTTCTATTAAGTCTAGTTAGCTACAGTTCGGGCATGCCAAGCAAATTTCAGGGAGGGGACACATAATTTAAAATTAATCTAAGGGGAACTCTAAATTACATATTTACAGGTTTCTTCAGCCCAGAAAGTGCTACAATTCTTCGATGGTAATGGGGTGGGTGGGAGGCACCTACAATACTTGTGGTACCTCCGGGTGGTAAAAAAGCCATGCAGTCTAACTGGATGCTGCATAATAAGGCTGACTTTGTTTCTCAAAAAAAGCACCTCTTTCTTTAAGCACCTTGACAAGGAAGATGAGGCCAGTCCCTGAGAAGCTGTGCACCACTGAGCGACCAGAAGAGGAAGATTTAGGGCCTAGTTCTCAAAATGGGCATAGATCAGCACAAGCTGCGGCAAACAGCAGCTTGCGCCGAAGCCCGGTGCTCCAGGGACCCCACACCAGAATCTGGTACAGGAGGGGTCCCAGCACCTACATCTCCACACCTGCAGCAACCACTCCTGTGTGCAAACACCTGGCGCATGGAAGGGTTTGCCGCAGGCTACTAGCGCCAGTGCAAGCGATTCCCTATCCCTGATGCCATCCCAAGATGTACATAGTACATGTAATAACTACAAACCACAAGCCTGGTGGGCTATTGCCCCCCCATCCCAATGTTGCCCTATTTACAAATAAGTATCATCCCCTGTCCCAGGTTGTAGAGTGCCCCTTTCCCAATCCCTGAATTAGTCCGGTTGTAAAATAGTAAGACTAGTCCCCAACCTGGGTGGCTGAATGCCCCCCCCATTTAGTGCCCTCCACCCTGGCACCTCTTCCTCGTCCCGATACAGAGCTGGCGCCGTCACAGCCCTCACCTTACTTCTGCAGCCAGCGCCGACTGAACTGTTAATGAGTGCCTACTGTAATGTGTACATGTTGTACACATTGCAGTAGGCACTTAATGACAGTTCAGTTTGTGCCGGCCACAGGGGTGAGAGGAGGTCTATGCCAGCTCTGTATCGGGATGGAGGGAGGTACTGGGGTGGAGGGCACTACATAAGGGGGGGGGCTCTCTGCCACCTGGGTTGGGGACTAGTCTTACTATGTTAAAACCAGGCAATGTCAGGGATCGGGGGGGGGGGCACTGTACAACCTGGGACAGGGGATAATACCTATTTGTACACGGATTAACAGCTGGGTTGGGGGATGCTCTCAAACCCGTGTCAGGGGCTACAATTAATTTGATAACACCAGGCAACATCGGAGACTGAGGTTGGGGGGATACTCTATTACCTGAGATGGGGGTTGGAATGCTTATATTTGAACGGGGCAACATCGGGGACTGGGGAGGGCTCTGTACCACATGGGTGGGGGTTATTAAATATGTGAAATGCACAGGTGGCATCGGAGATGGGGAGGGGGGCATGGGACATTGTGCATTTATATCACTGGCACCATCGGGGAGGGGGAATGGGCATGTTATTTATTTTGCTAACTGGCGCCATTGGGAAAGGTGGCATGGGCCTCGTTATTTATTCTTATTACCGCATCACCGTGGATCGGGGACCGCCAGCACATTGCCGCTAACAGTGAACTCTCACAGAGGGGAATATTCTAAGTACCCTTAGACCAGCCCTGGTTTAATGGTACTTAGAATTTCTCCCCCTGAGAGATTTCTGAGAATACCAATATTAGGGATGTGGCAGCGTGTGTCTGCCACCCCCCCGCGCCATGTCACAGCCTGTTTTGGGCGCATGGGCAGTGCAAGCCCCAGTTGATGCAGGCTGCCTCTGAGAATTGCTCCTGGCGTATCTTTTGGTGCAAGGGGCACCATGCGCCATTCCTTTTGGTGCAAGCCCCTTGCGCCACGCCAGAGGCTTTGAGGATCGGGCCCCTAGTGTACAAAATGACTCAAAATCATAGCGAAAGATGACTTTATTAAACAAAAAGTTTGCAGTCCATACAAGTGACTTATTTTTCTTTTCTTGTTAATTCCATTTACGCTGCAGTGCCATGGTGGGGATGTACCCAGTATCCACCCTTCTAGACCCCCTACCAACCCCTCCCAACTCCTTCCCACAGGGCCTACCTGCACAGTCCATTGACCATGGCTTACCCAGTAGGGCAAGGCTCCCCCAGGGACAAAGACCTGGGTTTGAATCCCATCAGCCCCCACTTGCATACTGTGTGACCCTGAGCAAGTCTCTTAACTTCCTTGTGCTCCCAGGTCGCACTTGGAAAGAAGCTCTGGCTTAGTGTGCTTTCCTGGTTAAAAAATTTCCGCCCGGCCGGTGGCGCTGAGGTTGGTAGCTGGGCGCCCACAACTACGCTGGCGACCGGGTTCAGGGAGCCGGACTGCGAGTGGCTGGGGGTCGGCAGGGAGAGAGGAGGATCGAGGGTCCCAATGGATGCTCTCCTCCCTCAGGGTGGGAGACCAAGAACGCATTCACGTTCTACATCCCACTCCATAGCGGTGGAGGCACCGACATTAGGAAGGGATGGGAGGCGGCCTCCATTCGCTGGAGCCAGGGAGGGGACGTGGACGCGGATGAGGAGGGCTTGGCGTGGCGCCAGCACGCTACCACTCGGGACGACGCCTCAGCGCTCAACGCCTCAGAGGGTAGGGGACCAAGGGAGAAAAACGAAAACACCTCTTGGCAGCCCTGGATGAAAGCCCGGTTCCATCCGGACCACCAAGAGGGACAGACCCCACTGTGCAGGAGGAGAGAGGAGGCACTCTAGGGGCAGATCCCACGGAGGTGGAATGGGGGGAAAAATGAGTGGACGGAAGGAGTGGGCTCCGAGAGCAGACAGGAGAGATAAAGAAATAAAGTAAAAAAAAAAAAAATTTCCCTTTTCCCTTTTCCCAAAGGGGAAAGACCAAGAACATCAGTGGTCTGGCAGGATGTTTATTCTGAAGGCCAAGAAAGGGAATGGAGATCTGGCATCAGACTGCACATTCACAGGGGGTTTTATATTTTAGTTAGTAAAAAGAGATTTTAGCCATGTTGGTACTTGAAAACCAGGAGTTGCTGGATAGTTTTATACCTTTTCTTGGACCAGTATATGTCTTGAAGAAAGATGGTGTAGTACATAAGCCTTGCCCCACAGGTGCCTTCTTCAGGTGAATAGCAAATTTTGCTTAGTTTGCTATTTACCTGAAGAAGGGATCAGTGGGCCCTGAAAGCTTGTGTGCTAAACCATCTTTGTGCAGGACATATGTTTGTCAAATAAAAGGTTTCAAACGATCCAGTGACTCCTAATCTCTGGAGGATCAGACAAGCAATGATGTCCAAGGCACGTCAGGCACACTCCAGTGCACAATGTTCCAATGTCTGCCTTGCACTGCAGTCCCTGCACAGCAGAGACCCCCCCCCCAGGCACACAGACTCCCAGCCGCTGCCAGGGGTCTGATGATTACTGGGTGCTATCACCCACCCATCCCGGAGGAGGTGAGCTGTCCACTGGATGCTCGAACCTCCTTCCCCAGGTGGCCCTCCGGTGCTTCAGGCTTGTTTCTGAACCCAGCTTGTCAGTGTTGCAAGCAGTGGTGCTACTGCTTGCTGATGGGCCAGCAACTCATTACTTCTTAGTAATTTACAGTGTCAGGATGAACTGACACAAATGTATGGGACAAAATAAATACGACGATTACTATAGGATTTATTGTTTCATAAACTTGCAGTATGTAACACCTTCATATAGAGCAAACACAGACTTCTGTTGGCTCTAGCCAACTCTTGCTCACATAGCTGTGCTTGGCATTGGAAGGGGGGCTCCATTGTAACATTGGTGGGATTGGTAATAGATGTTGGGGTCCTCTGGAGCCAGCAGCTCCATTTTAGTATAGTTACTGTTGGGGGCAGAAGGGGACTATCTGCTAGTGGATGTAATAGCTAATACTTGCAGTATATATAATGTGTGGTGGAACCCTGTTTTGCATGGAATTCCATGCCAGGAATATGCTTGTTGTGCTGCAGTAGTGACATCATTATGTTGTTGTGCTGTAGTAGTGATGTCACTACTGCAACACAACAACTTAGAATGCTGCCACATAGCTGTTTTCCTCTATCCAATTGAGCTGGAAGCTGGATTTGTTTTAACTTGAACTTGCAGAAAAAGCTGCAGCACATTGAAACAGTAATCTGAGCCAGCCTCCAACCCTCAAGTGCCTCCTCCCCAACCCCCAATTCACTGAAAGGAACCAGAGTGTCTGAAATAGACAGGTATGGATGCCCATACACTATAAAAGATAATGTATGAGCCAGCCCGTCGGCACAGCGGTTGGATTTCTGCTTGCAACATCGGCGACCCTGGTTCGGGAGCGGACTCGGGTCGCCAGAGGGCTGGCCGAGGAAAAGGCTCGAGCATCCCATGACAACTCGCCTTCTCTGGGGGGAGGGAGGGGGCCAAGGCCCACAGTTATTCTGACCCCGAGTTTAGGCTTGGGGTACAGCAACGAAGTCCTGCCTGCAGGAGGGGCCGGCCGAGACACGTGGTGGACGTCAGCGCGTTGCGCCTAGACGTAAAGGGCACACACCATGTGTGTGGGAGGAAACAGGTGGAAAAAGCCCAGCCATCTCTGAGAAGATGGGGCACCGGGAGCGTGCCTGCGATATGCCTCCGCCCAGTGAAAGTTGATTGTACGGGGTGTGCATGGGCCCCGCCTCGTTCCCCGCCTGGGGAGGGGGATGGCTGCAGTTCCAAGGGGTGCAAAGTAAATCCAGGGTAGGGTGGCTGGCAGAGGGATTACTCCTTAGGTGCCCCCGAAGGGTCAGAGGTGGAGGGGAGTGGGGGGGGAGATAACGTATGGACATCCATACACAGACAAGCCTGTGCATTCATCTCGAGTGTTCTATGACAACCAGGGAACCTCTTGAGCTTTGCTTTCGCAGTTCCCGGTTGCCATAATAAACTCTCGATGCAGACACAGGCTTGTTGTGTATTGTTGCCCATACATTATCCTCTATATTGCATATTGAACTTTAAAGAGGATGTAGCAATAAAGCTGTCAGATCATGCTTGTGGGAGCTTTGTTCTCCTTTTTAGTACATTTTATTTTCCATATTTTCCTTTATGCTTCCTCAGGCAGGTTAGGCGGCTGTATCAGCCCGTCCCTTCTGGCACTACGGCCATTCCGAGTCTCCATTTTTTTTGCTTTTTCCTCCTACCTCCATGGGCCATTGGCACTAGCGGGGGGTCTTCATTAAGCCCCAAACCCCAGATTTTCCACCTTATTTTCTCCCTTTAACCTTGGAGCCCCACACAACGTTGGGCTTATGCATGGAGGTGTGCACGCACACTTTGGTCTGAAACAACTCCACTGCTTCCACCCCTGGCCTAGCACCTAGTCCCCCTCTGATGTCCGCATCGCCACCATGCCTCCACATGGTGACGGTCAAAGGCCAGAAGAGCTAACCTCTCTGATCCAGAAGAGGTGAGCTGCCTGGCAGCCATTAAATCCTTACTCAGAACCCCCCCCCCCCGGCTGATCCTCAGCAACCTGTGCTCATCACCGAACATGGGTCACTGGTGTGGCAGGAGGTAAGGTGCTGCGCCTCAGCTCTCCACGCCACTGGGCTGGCTTACATATTTGGTTTTGTACAGCGCCACAACAGTTTCTCCTGGTACATCCTTTTGTTTTTACTCTGGAGCTAATAGCTCCAATTTAATATACTATAGATAATGTGTGGTTGGGGGGGTAAGGAATGGCCTTGATCAGTGGCAGAAGAAAGGAGATCATCTACTGGAGTTAGTGGCTCCATTGTAATAACATTGCAGTGATAGTGGTGAAGGGTGCAGGGGCAGTTGCTCAGGACACCCATTTGTTAGTCTTGCCCTCAAACTGCATCATCAGTGATGCTCTTTCTGCCAAAACACCATTCTGCTTTCACCATATAAAGGAGCATTAGGGGACCAGATATGGACATTGGGGAGATAACAGAGGATGGGGTGCATATACTGCAGTGTGCCCTAAAGAATGAGTACAGTGTAGCCGGCCCTGTGGTGCTGAAGGTTGAGGCGCTGGATGCGGCACCTTGCGCCCCACTGGTGACCTGCATTCGGGAGTGAGACTGGTTACTGTGGGTTGGTAAGGGGGAGGGCTCGGAAGATGACTGTAGTAGCCGCTGGACTGCTCTCATCTCCCGGATTGGGGAGGTGTAGTTCCCTAGTCTCAGCTGTCACCTGGTGGAGGCCAGATGTCAGAGCAGAGTTGGGGGCTGATACGACATCGGGGAGGGTGGAAGGAGCACTCGGCTTCCGGGAGTGTGTGCGCATCTTCACACATGCGTGCTTGCTGTGTTCACCCTTGTTCGGGGAAGGGGACTAGAACAACCCATGTCTCTCCGTGCTCGTATGTGACGGACCCCTCCCCCTGCTATCAGACCCTGCTCTTTGTATATCCCCACCAGCCAAGATGGGGAGGGAGAGGCTGACGGGGTTGGGGGGGCAGAAGAGGGCCTGAAGACAGGAGTAAGTGGCCATGGAGGAGCAAAAAGCTCTGTAAAAAAAAAAAAAAAAGAAAGAATGAGTACATTGTTTTGTGCCTCCCATGCCCCTCGGACCATCACTCCTTTGGGCCCCACAGTCCCACTGCCCAATGGACTCACATCTCTGCTTGTCATGGTCACCTCCTCCTAGGTCTGGAGTTATCCAGGGGGTGGTCCCACCTACTTTTGGCTCTCTTGCCACCACCTTCCCTGCCCTTGGGGTCTCTTTCTCCTGCATCTGCTGCTCCGGCTGTTCACATGGTTAATTGGATGCCCTGCTAGTCTTCTGCAGCTCCTTCACTGAGTCCCTTTTGGGTCCCTGTAACAGCTTTACAATTTAAGCTTTCTTCTTCTCCTTGGGATCCGTTCTGCAACCCCCCCATGTTCTTTTGGCATTTGAGTTAAGCCTGCTTGCACCTCCCAAGGGTGGAGTCCAGGCTTGCAGGGACTCCTAAGGGTCTGAGCCTGTAGCCCCTGTGGGAGGGTGCATGTCTAACAAAGACAGAAGGAGAGGACAACTGTAACCCTTTGGACCAGTGTGTCCTAGGTTCAGGATCCATTCAGTTATAATAGCTACAAAAGGGGGCGTTGCTGAGCACTCTACTGAGAAGATGCATTCTTCTAAAGCTCTGTAAAAGAAAAGTACATTTGTTAGTTTTTCGGCAGTTTTGTGGAGTTTTGGGCCTTGAACTATAGTAGCAGTGAATTCATAACTTTATTCTGAATTGATTGGTACCGAACATTGCTATAGGGAAGACACAGTGAAGTGCTCCAGGTGGTTCTAAATCTCAGCCGTCGGTTACTGTCCATGCCTTCTGAAACAAGCGTGGAGCCCCATGGAAGGCATTACAAACATCATTGATGGCCATTGACTTGAAAGTGGAGGCTCTGCTCCAGCAATTTGGTTAGCAGGATGCCAGAATTGAAAATGCTATTAAGACAGCTTCGTCGGCAGAAAGTAGCGCAACACAAGCAATGAATACCTCTGCGAAGCTGGTCCAGGAGAACAGCCAGCTCCGCTTTCAACTTGAGGTGCTTGAAAATGCAAGTCTAGCCTCAAATGTTCGGTTAGCTGGTCTCCCTGAAGGAGCTGAGGTCCCCGATTTACTTTCTTTCTTAAAGAAGTGGTTACCGGTGGCATCACAACTGGATCCGGAATTGGGTGAATGGTTCGTAAGGGCCTACAGTATTTCCCCGAGATCAGCAGATGCGCAATGGGACTTACCTTGCACGGTGCTGCTCGTCACGGATAGTGCTGTCACCAAAGAAGTGATTATGAGAGCCACATGATCTACAGATCGTCTGCATTTCAAGGGTCAAACACTGGACATCTTTCCGGATTTAGCCAATGCTACCCGGGCTTGCCGTAAGAAGTTTGACGGTGTTAGGGCCTGGCTAAGGTCACAAAGTGTGGCCGGTCTTTATTAATGCCTGCTCACCTTAGAATCCAGTACATAGGGCATACATTTCAATTCACTGACCCGGTGGAGGCCCGCAAAAGAGTGGAGAAGATTCAAATAGAGTTCAAGGCTTCTCAGGTCGGGGCACGGCTTGAGGCAGATTCAGAGGAGGAGACGGATGCTTGAAGGGGACTTTGCCCCTAGAGGTTTCTTTCTCAACTAAACTGAATTGGGGGAATCTCTAATAATCTGGGGGTTGCAATGATTAAAGTTATTACTGCTGTTCTTTGTAAGGATTTTAACCCTTGTTTATTATCCCCATAATTTATTAAAATTTGGGGGAATAAATAAACATGGTGACTGTTTAATTTCACTGCTTTAGGAGGTTCAGGGTTAAATTTATTGAACAAAGCTTAACTCTCTTATAATTACATAATTAATAGAGTTTTAGGAGGGATGCTACAATTCTAGGTTTCACAATGTTTGGAGATAAGGGTCTAATCAATGCTGGATGGTGAGTTCAAAATGTTTGAATTATTTCTTTGGTTTGGACTGACCACTGCTCTTGTGGAGTGTAGCTATCTTGAAGAACTTATATCGGGACATTTAATAAAATGGAAAACCCCCTTATTTGTTATCATAATATCTAGGCTATAGCTCCTTGCACCATTTGATGGTCTCTGTATTTGAAATTGATGAGAAGTCTGATATATGGATCTGTAACTGTATGTTTATTTGAGATATTAATAAACAGAAAATAAAAAAGTAATAACTATAAATATTAAGCATGGAGGAATGGGGAACTGAGGCCTGGGATCCCCAGAGGTTTCCTCCACAAGGACTGTTTTCCCCTCTCTTTGGTACCAGTGGTTATTATAGTATAAACTCCACCATGTTGTGGGTCTGCATGATAGCTTTGTCTTTCTATACATATCCTAATCCTATGCATACTTACTCTAATCTTATCTCTCTGTTCACCTCCAGCTGCTGTTTCCTCTGTGCTAATGCGAAAGCATGACTGTTCTATCCAAGGCCTTCAGCTCAGAGCATTTGAACATCTTCTCTAGGATAACAAACACACAGAAGCATGTTCAAAAACCGCAGACTGCACTCTCCAAAGCAAACTACTGTAGGAGCAACCAAAACACAAACAAGTGATGCGCCAAGGGAAAACACAGGCAGCAAAAAAATCATAAACTAGTTTATTTCATCAAAGCGGTGATGGGAGGACAGATAGGCACGGCTGGAGATCATTGATCTGTCTATCCTCCCATCATCGCTGTGATGACATAAGCTGTTTAGTTTTTATAGTATTGCTGCCTGCCTTTTGTCTGGACACATCAACTATGTGTTTGGGATCTTTCCTAAAATACCTTTAGACTAAGGGGAACTTCATTTATGTAGCAACTCTGTAGCAGAGCCCTCTTTAGTAGGGTTCCTGTGCCTTCTTGGTATCCTATACTGGTGGTGGTAGTCCTTGTAATTGGAACAGAGTGTGTGTGAACAGTCTCATACCTACAGTTTAATGTAAACTAACAGTAATTCAGTCTACATTGTACAAGTACTCTGTACTTAAAATCAGTGAATTATTACATCTAACCTAGAGATCCTGTCATTGAATCACCAAAGAAACTTTCTGAAGAATCCATCCAGGAATTTAATTGATTCCCTGTAATGGAGTTACAGCCCTCTAACCCACAGCTGCTGATCTGTTATTTTACATACTGTAACTGTTTACACAGAGCAGGCAAGCTTTCTGTGCACGCGTGCTTATTTACAAAACAAAAAGGCCAGTTATCTGTAGGCTGCGATGGGGAAGTGAAGATTCTTGGAATTTGTTCTGGGAACCAGGTGGGGATAATTGACGGTGACCGCCTACTCACAGTTCAGAACATATCCATATTTGGACCCCGGATGTTTAAATTTGAATCTGAAGCTGAATTTTAAGTTTTCATTTGAAAATGCATTCTAATATGGTATTAAGCAATACCTGCATTCCAATATGATATATAGTGATATATGCATTCCAATATAATATGACGTGATGTTATCACATTGTATTCTAAAATAGACATTATATCCTTTTTTTCTTTTACACTTAAATATAGGCATTTAGAAAACATAGTAAAATAGCTCTTTGTAGGTTTTTAAATTTTTAAAAGGAAACAAAATGAAGCTATCTAAACTAAGGTCAGTAAGAAACAGAATCACTGATTTCAAGCACCTCATGTCGAACGTGCTGGAATGTGGGCTGCCACGATGGCCAAGTAGCAGCACACTGCACTGTTATTAAGGTGACCCTTGTTTGGGAGCGGATTCAGTCGCCTCATCAGGAGGCAGACAAGGCGGAGTCAGCTGCTGAGCAGCAGTGCACTTCACGGGGTAGGGCTGGTGATGGGTTCTGGGGCAAAAGCAACTCTGGTAGGCAAGGCAGGGAACTTGCTCCTTCCACAGGAGCATACTGTGCGCACAAAAGGCTAACAGAGGCTAAACCTATGTCAAGGTGAAAAATTGGGTTGTGGCTGAAAAAAATAGGGATACAAATCCCAGTTCCGGGCTGGATGACAGGTGACAGAACAATTGGGCCCTACACTACTCAGTGTACCACCTGCTACCAGATCCTCATCAGGCTGGGGGAGTGGCCCTCCCTGAGACCCCCTGCCATGACGGGCAAGCCACTGGGGACAGCAGGCAGGGGTGGAAGTTAGTGGCTGCTGGGTTGAGTGACTGCTGGTTGCAGCCTGACATGGAAAAAGCCATGGGATTGGAGGGAAGAAAAAGAGAATGGGATTTGGGAACAGAATGTGCTTGAATTTGGAAAATGAGTTTGTCTACATGTCCCCTGAAGCTAGGCTTAATCCGTTTTCTTATGAAGTGCTTTGGGATCTTTAAAGAGCACCTTTCTTGGTGCTTACAAGAAAAAAAAAAAGAGTGAGCTCCCTTAATTGAATGGGAGCTCCTCCGTGGTGCTGTTCAGTTTTTTAATTTAGCCCCTTTGGGAAGGAAGGGGATTGCAATTTTCCCCTGAAGGGCTGGCTGGCTACTTGATCCCTTCCACATCCTGATGTCCAGATCCTCCCTACACTCCGGTGTTTAATGAGTTAATGATATCTGTTTAGGTAAAGTGTGGGGGCGTGCTCCATTCACTTGCATGGAATGCCATTTTTTAATGCTTATTTCCCTATTTTAAATCATGTTTTGGTACAAATCGAAGCCAGGGTTCGACTGACAAGAGTCTTTTTTTCCCCCTGACAATCTCCCTGTACAGATGTCACAAACCATGTATGTGTAGGGGCAGATCAGGATATCAAGAAGTGGAAGCGATTTGCCGGCCCGCTGGTGCAGCGGTAGGGCTACCGCTCGCGGCGCCAGCGACCCGGGTTCGGGAACGGACTCGGGCAGCTGGAGGGCTGGCAGGGGGGAGGAGGATCGAGTGCCCAGGGGCTGCTCTCCTCCTCCGGGGTAGGGTGGGATGCAAGTCCCGCTGCAGTACTGCCACCTGGGTGACCACAGGTGGAGGTGCAGCGAGACAGCGTATAAGGGAGGGAGGACGTCTGCCGGGAGCTGGAGCGTTAGCATGTCGTGACGTGCACCACTCCTTGGCCCCCTTGGCGTGCAGATGTTCAGTGGGTTGGGACCAGAGAGAAAGCGGAAAAACCCTGTGCTGGGCTCCTGTAGACGGGACCCGGCTGTCCTGAGAAAACCCTTAACCAGGCTCCATAGATGGGGCTTGTGAGGCCTTCCGACACAGTCTCTAGGTGTGTGAGGGGGACTAAGGGGAGGGTCCCCTTCCTCCCCGCCCGGGGGGGTAAACCGTGGCAGGATGGGGAAGGCTAGCCAAGCACCCGGAGGGAGGTACCTGGGGTGGGACTACGGGAAAACCTACAGCCTAGGGATCCCCGAAGAAAGGAATCCAGCACAGCGAGGAAGGGGGCATAAAAGAGAAAGCAAAAAAAAAAAAAAGTGGAAGCGATCATGCAGCCCACCCCTTGGGGCATATTACCATCCTTTCCCTTCCAAAAGGGGCTGAATTAAAAAATTAAACACCACCATGGAGGAACTCCCACTCAAGTAAGGGAGTTTATTGTTGTTTTTTTTCGGGTAAGCAGAAAGAAATGCTAGGAAAGGTACTCTTTAAATAGGGTTCCCAGCTACTAACAAGCAATGATATCACAGTAGCCAGCAGCAGAATGCAGTCCCAAAACAATGCCCCAAATGTCTAATTTCAAGCCATTCTAGCTGGCCCAGTGGTGCTGAGGGTTGAGGCGCTGGACGCCACACCTCGCTCCATGCTGGCAACCTGGGTTCGGGAACGAGCCAGGGCCGTCAGGGGATTGGTGGGGAGGAGAAGTGTCGGCGTCACAGAACTGCTCTCCTTCTCCGGGGGGTGGACTGCTGCGGTGCTCGGGTGGCCCTGGCAACAGCTGGGGATCACTGAAACGCAGGTAGGATGTATGGGGCTCTGCGTACTGTGGCAGGATGCCAGGATCAGGGGGCGTGCAGGCCTTGCGGCGTGCCCGGTCCTGAGGCGCCATTGCACGCCATAGACGATGGGAGGAGAACAATGGAAATATGGGCACCAGACGGGCGGCTTGATGGCGTCCCTTGCGAGGAAGACCGGTCGGCTCAGTGAATACGCGGCACTGGATCCTGTTCAGGGAGGTTGAGCTCAGGGGGAGAAGCTCCCCTCCACCCCGCCGTGGGGGTAGCCGCGGGACCCCACAAGGAGCGCTGGATTCCCGGAGATGGCAGCCAGAGACCTGAAGGGGATGCCAGAAGCAGTAAGGTAGGCAGTCTGGTGGCTCAAGGAGGAAAAAAAAATAATTTCAAGCCATTCTGTTCTTTAATATTATTAAGGACATTCTTGTGCCCTATTCCCAGACATCCTGGGGTCAGAGGTCAAATATGGCTACCCCCCCCCCGGGTTCTTTGGCCCAAATGTTTATGTTGGTGGCCGCGTGCCGTAATTATCAGTCTTTCTGGGCTCCACAACAGTTGTGGGCACTTGTGTTGCCATCCTTTTTTTTTTTTATATTTCTTTTTTCCTTGCCTACTGCCCCACTAGAGCCGCATCATCGGGAGTTGCCCATTAAGCTTGCCCCTACCAGTGCCTACCTTACAGAGTCTCTGGTCCCTCCATCCGGCCTTGGAAACCTCCCTGGTGGGGTCGGGGCAAGGGCAGCCCCCGAATCTTGCAAGTCTCGTCAGGGTCCTGAGGCTGCAGGCAGGCACTGGTACATCGGGACCTGGCTCGGTGCGCCGTCTTCCCGGCTCCAATGGGGTGTTTTTTCTGATGTTCCTTGTGGGACGCAACCAATCATACCACCGAGACTCCAGCTTGCCGTCACGCCCCCTGCCTCCGCCAGGGGTCGCCGCTTGCCGGGTTGGAAGACCCCCTCTCCCCCGGAGAACACAAGCTGTCGTCGGATGCTCCAGCCTGTCTCCCCCTGGCCAACCCCCGGTGACCCGAGGTCATTCCCGAACCTGGATCGCCGGTGTGGTGTGAGGTGTGGCGTCCAGCACCTTAACCCTCAGCACCACCAGGCTGGCCCCTTGTGTTGTCATTCTGATCTCTTCAGTACTTGGGACCGTAAGTAAGTGTCCCTCACTGGGCAGCACATGGTGGGAGGACACCTGAGATCTCTGTTCAGTATATAACAAAACAAATAACCATTGGGCTTCCATGTCAAGTGACAGAGGGGTGTTGAGTACTCAGTCTCAGATTATAGCTGAAAAGATGCAAAGTTCCACAAGTTAATAGTTGCATAAATATATATTGTGTTTCTTACCAGCTCTTCCGATTCTAGAAACAGCTGTTTATTTGTAGAGTAGTGATTCATCGGAGGCTGACCACCCCCAGCCAGCAATTGTGTGTGCAAGACTAGCATGTCAGTGAAGATGGAGGAGCAGGGAGGCAGCCTATTCTTAAAAAGAGCAAGCAATTCCAAACTGTTTTATCTTTTTTCCAATTTTTTTTTCCAACTTTGAATTGGGTGTTTCAGACTCTGCTGCCCAGCATGCCAGCCTGACCTGCCATGTGCTTTATGTATCGACCTTAGTCTTCCAAAGACTTGAGGTCTCTGTTTTATATCTTGTACAAAGAACAGTACCTCCAACAACACAGTGTTCCTCCCCATACACCAAGCAGGGACTACAGACTTCAAATTCAGGCACCTGACGGGGTCACGGGGTGTCGCTGGATGAAATCATGTTTCACCTTAACTTTGTCTTGATCAGTATGAATGCAAGGGCTACTAATTCTCCAGTGAAATGTGCCCAGCTAACCCCTCAGGGCTTCCATAAATCAGACGTCCTGGCCCTGGAATTCATGATGGAATGATTGCAATGCATAATAATCAAGCAATCCTTGTTACTATCTACATTCTCATCTGCGTGATAACATCGCTACTGGTTGACAAGAACTGGTCTGATAATGCTGTGGTTCATAAAATCGGATTGTGTGCCAGAGGGGGATAAAAAATAAGGACAAGAGTGCTGGCAACAATAAATTGATGATGTTTACTTGCTGTAACAAGGTTTACATTCCGTTCCACAGTAACATAGGCAGGAGGGGCAAATGGAGACTTCAGTCAGTATTCGCTCTCCCACTAGTCAGAGGTTGTATTACTGCTCAGAGAGCATACGTTACTCCCCACTCCCTATGCCCTTTTCCTTCAGGTGCCTGTTTAGTGTGCCCTTGATGGATTTCATACTGTCTGCCTCTACCACCCCATACCATGCAAGTTGTCCCATACAGTCTCCATCCTCTGGGTGACATAGTGCTTCTTCATGTTCCTCTTAAACCAAGGTCCCTTAAATCTGAATAGGTGCCCTCTTGTCCTGCTGTCCCCTAGCAAATGAAACATGTCCGGCTTCCTCACTGGGCCCTGTACCTGAGATAATTTTGTAAGACCCCTTTCAAGATTCTTTTCTCATTTCGGAATGGGTTTAGTTTCCTCAGTCTGTCCTCGTATGTCATCTGTTGCATGCATGTTATCGTTTTTGTTGCTCCTCTCTGGACTTTTTCTGGTCCAACCCAGTCTTCCTTGTAATATGTTGCCCAGAAGAATCTCTCTTTTTCAGGTGTGGCCTCACCAGTGTTTACATAGAGTCTGTCAGCAGAAAAAAGGTCAACTGGCCCATCCTGTGTGCCCATTCTTATCTAACTAGTGCTGAATGGGAGAGGCTCTTCATTCTCACCTTCCCCCTGTCTTTTTGGTGTGGTCTTTACCAAGCCCTTGTATCTGTCTCCCACCCCCCATATGAATCCCCCCATTGATTTTGCACAGACCACCTCCTCCGGCAGCTTATCCACCCCTCCACCACCCTCCCTATGAAAAAAGTACTTCTGGTGTCTCTCTCTTAATCTTTCCCCTGCCAGCTTCATGGATGATTGTGTTCCAGTGCAGTTTGAATAATTCCACTCTTTCTACTTTATTTACCCTGTGGCAGTATTTGTATGTTTAAAGCATGTCCTCTCTCTCCTTTCTTTCCTCAAGCATGTACATGTGTTTCAGTTCTTTCCCGCCGTCGACCTGCACACTTTGGACCTCGCGGAGAACACAGCTTCAGTCGACTGCCATTTTTGGATGAGTATTTCTCCAATTTCTCTTTCTTTTCTTATTTTCTCGCAAAGTTAATAATTTCGTGCATGCCCTAGGTGGACTGGAGCATACCATCCACAACATGTGCTAGGAGTCAGGTGATCCTGGAAGGACTGCAGAGTGGGTTCCTGACTCAGGGTGTCAGTGAATCAACAAGAGCTGAGGCAATTCTTGATCTGGTGCTCACAAATGGGGAGCATGTATGGGAAATAATGGTCAGAGAGTCACTGGGTGGAAGTGACCATTGTACAGTGTGGTTCCAGTTGGATATGGGCAGGGAAAGCATCCCGACTTGGACCACAATCTTGGATTTCAGGAGGGCAGACTTCAGGAAAATGGGCAACGTGCTAAGGAGCCATCTGGCAGGCATCAGAGCAGATATGGGGGTGGACTAAAGGTGGTCCATCATTAAGGAAGGAATACTGGTTGCCACAGGTGAGTGCGTTAGGCTCAGGGTGAAGAACACAAGGGCCAAATCGCTCAGCTGGTTCAGTTCTGGGGTTGCCCAGGCAGTAAGGAAAAGAGGTTGGCCTATAGAAAATTCAGAAAGACCAAGAGAGAGGTGGATAGGGAAGATTACCTAAGGTTGGCTAGTGAGGCAAGTAAGGAAGTCCGAGGAGCAAAGGCACAGAAGGAGCTGCAAATAGCTAAAGGAATTAGGAAGGGGGAGAAGGCTTTCTTTTGATGTATAAGTGAGAAAAGGGACAAGAAGGAAGGGATTGTTAGGCTTAAGAAAGGGATGAAGTGGGTGGAGGATAATGGGAGAAAAGCAGAGATACAAAATGAATAGTTCTGTTCTGTCTTCACCAGGGAGAAGGAAGGACAAGTGCCTTCATTAGGGAAAAGAGGAGCAGGGGAAGGGGAACACAGATGTAATGATAGAGGAGGGTAGAGTGATGGAGAGGCTGCTGGCATTGAAGGTGGACAAATCACCAGGCCTGGACAGAGTACATCCAAGGGTACTAAAGGAACTGGCTGAGGATCTGACAGGGCCACTGGCAGACCTATTTAATAGTTCACTAGAGTCAGGCGTGGTACCGCAGAACTGGAGAACAGCACATGTAGTGCCCCTCCACAAAAGCTGTCCCAAGAATGACCCAGGGAATTACAGACCAGTCAGTCTGACCTCCATTGTGGGCAAGCTCATGGAGACCATATTAAAGGAAAGGTTGGTGGAATATCCGGAGGAACGTGGTCTCCAGGATGAGAGGCAGCATAGGTTCATGGGGGAAGATTGTGTCAAACTAATCTGATTGACTTCTTTGACTGTGTCACTAAGACAGTAGACAGGGGCCAAGCAGTAGACATCCTCTGTTTTGATTTCAGCAAGGCCTTTGACTCTGTGCCCCACAAAAGGTTGATCAGGAAGTTGGTGGATCTCAGGCTTTGGGAAAATATGGCCATATGGGTGGAAAACTGGCTGAGGGACAGAACCCAGAGGGTGGTTGTGGGGGGAGAGTTATCTGGCACCAGAGAGGTAACCAGTGGTGTCCCACAGGGCTCAGTGCTGGGGCTGGTGTTGTTCAATGTCTTCATCAGTGACATTGGAGATGGCATTAAGGGCAAAATGTGCCTATTCACGGATGGCACCAAGTTCTGTGGGAGAGGGGACACAGCTGAAGGGATACAGGACCTACAGGAAGATCTGGAAAAGCTGGGGAGATGGTCCAAGATCTGGCAACTTGGCTTCAATTCCAAGAAGTGCAAAGTTATGCATATTGGAGCCAAGAATTCTAGGACAGAGTACTACCTGGGTGGAGTCCGAGTATCTGCATCAGAGGAGAAGAAGGACCTGGGAGTGATGATCACTAGTGACCTGAAGCACTCCACGCAGTGCAAGAAAGCAGCAGCAAAGGCAAACAAGATGCTGGGATGTATATCTAGGGGGATCAGTAGTAGGAGAGAGGGGGTTATCCTGCCCTTATACAGTCACTGGTAAGGCCGCATCTAGAGTATGGAGTTCAGTACTGGTGCCCACACCTCAAAAAGGACATTAATCTGCTGGAGAAGGTCCAGAGGAGGGCTACAAAGATGATAGCTGGTCAGCAGGGTAAGGTATATGAGGAGAGATTGAGGGCACTGAACATGTACTCACTGGAAGACAGGAGAAAGAGAGAGAGAGTGGGGATATGGTTGGGACCTTCAAGTACTTGAAAATGATAAATAAGATTGATAAGGAGAGTCTCTTTAAGTTGAGTGACAACCATAACACGAGGGTGCACATTCTTAAGCTGGAGGGTGGGACATTTAGGAGGGAGGTCAGGAAGCGCTTCTTCACAGAGAGGGTGGTGGACACCTGGAATGCACTGCCGGAAGAGGTGATCTCATTGAAGACAGTGGGCAGCTTTAAGAGAGGCTGGGATAGGCATAGGGGGAAGGTAAGGCTCATGGGTAGGGAGGGAGGATGGGAGGAGTGGGGAGGGAGGGCAGGGACATTAGCTCAAACTGTGGACCCTGCAATACGAGCAGACTTGATAGACCAAATGGCCTTCTTCTGCTGGCTTCTTCGTAGGTTCGTATGAAAGGCCCCATACTCAGACAAAAGTGGCAGGGAATGTTATGTGTACTTGAAGAGCATGTGAAAATATCTTTGACATTAGGGTTCTCAGTCAGGCTGATATCAGACAATCGTAAAATCCCCCTAGAGGATGAAATCCCATCTAACTGGTTCAAGACTCTTGGTATAAAGATGTTGACATGGCGTGATCGGAGTCCATTTGTGTAAGATGTTAAAGCTTGTAATAAAACCACTATCTCCTACAACTGGATGGAATGTCAATGGAAAGCACTAACTCGTTTTCTTTTTATGCCCACATATGCTAAAGAGCCTGGTAAATCTGTGGACCCTGCAATACGAGCAGACTTGATAGACCAAATGGTCTTCCTCTGCTGGCTTGTTCATATGTATGTTCGTATGTTCAGATTTGCTAACCTCTCCTCGTTCGTTCTTTTCTGCTGTCCCTGGAGCATCTTGGTTACCCTCCTCTGCTCTGTCCCTGCCCTTCTTCAGATGTGGTCTTGTCTCCAAAACTGTACACAGTACTCCAGGTGAGAATGAGTTAGTGATCTATACAGCTTGGTACGGTTTGTTTTATAGTGGCAGGGCCACTTCTTTGTTCTTACTTACTGTGCCTTTGTATATACAGTCTGTTCACTTTGTTCAGAAACTGCCTTACACTGCAGCACATACTGTAGTGCATTCTCAACCATTACTCCTAGATCCTCATTGCATGATTTCTCTTTTTTGTTTGTTTCTGTGGTAAATGGGTAAGGCCCACTAGACCCAAGAGCATGGGGAGGTTAAGTGACTTGCTTAGGGTCACACGGTATGCAAGTAGAGGTTTTGGGAATCAAACCCAGGTCTGCCTGATGTACCAAGCTCATTCACAGCTTGTTTCTCTACCCTTGAGGCTATACATTTCTTGGTGCTTGTGAACTTGGTGTCATCTTGGAACTTTGCAGATTGCTGTCTACCACTTCTGGGCTATTTAGGAATATGTTAAAAAGCACTCACCTAAGTATCAAGCTCAGTGCTACACCACTGGTACCTGGGTGTCACCCTCAGTATTTCCCTTTTACAACCACCCTCTCCTTTCTGTTAGTGAGCCAGCTAACTGCCCAGTGATGTGTCTCTTCTTGTTTGCCATATCCTTCTAGTTTGGAGGTCAATTTCCAGTGTGGCCCCTTTTCAAACCCCATACTCAAATACTGATGCATGTCATCTGTGCAGCTCTCTGACTATATCCGTTGTATCTGTGATTACGTCACAGGTTGGTTATCCTATAGATACCATATTAAGATTCTTCACAGTAGTGCAGCTGCCCAGGTTGCTAGGCTGACAGAAGAATAAGGACATGTGCCTTACTCTGCACAGGTTTGTTCTTCCCAGTTCCTATGCCTTCTGCATCCAGGTGGTGCATCAGACTTCCAGCTGTGAGGTCAAGCAGAAAAATGCCTGTGCAGCTGTTCCTAGCACTCTGTCTTGGTTTATCAGCAGGCTGTGCTTATGCATTACTGCTTTATCCTTGGTTGCTGAGAGTGCAGACTGTTATGTGACTTGCTCAGGCTGTGTCGGCAAGGGCCCAGGAGTCCGTGTAGGCTCCTAAACCCATATCTGAGCTGGCAGCACAGCAAAACCAAGCAGGCCAGAAAAGTATTTCTTTAATCTCTGCCCAATATTAGCATTCAGTCACCAATATTTTATTTTATTGGTAACTGGGTAAGGCCTACTAAGTACAAGTGCCTGTTTTTAGTGGTGACCCAGGAGCACTGGGGTGGTTATGTGACTTGCTCAGAGTCACACAGTATGCAAATGCAGGTTGTGGGAATCCAACCAAGCTTTGCTGGATGTACCAAGCTCATTCACAGCTTGTTACTCTAACCTCTAGGCTATACTGCTATCCCTATATAGATCTCAGTGACACAACATCCATGCAAGGCAGCCTGCTTGAATGCCATCCCACACTGGAAGATCGCAGTATTCATTACCCTGGCTATCATGGTGCAAGGAAATGATCACACACCATGTGTATTCTGTACATAGTTCCACCCACTGGTAGCTGGAGAAATGCAGTGCAATTGCAAACTACACATCCTACCGATGATTCAACTTAAACTCATTCACTCATTCACTGATTCACTCATTCACTCACTCACTCACTCACGCACTCACTCACTCACTCACTTGCTTAGGCACGCCCTCAGCCATTCAGTCACTCATTCTGGGCTCTATGGCAGGCAGACTCTTTCCAGAGCTGGAGCCCATCACCTCTGCACTAGTACTCCCGTCCTGCATCCACAAGCCAGAGCCTTGATTTCCCACCATTATTACTTGCCAATTTGACATCTTTCTCCTTCTCTATGTCTCTCTTGCGTCTCAACCACCATAACGTAAGCAGCTTAAACTAGCTGAGAAGAAACTCTCGCATCATGAGTGAGGAAATGTTGCCACATATTTCAGCTAAATATTTCTTCAGTACCATGTGGAGACAGGGCAAGAATGAGTGAGTGTGTGAGTGGTAAGTGGATGGATGAATGAGTGAGTGCTGAGTAGTTGAGTGAGTGAGTGCTGAGAGTGTGAGTGAGTGATTGAGAGAGTGAGTGTGAGTGAGTGGTGCATGAGTGAGTGTGTGAGTGGGAGAGTGAGTGCTGAGTGGGTGAATGAGTGAGTGGTGAGTGATTGATGAGTGGGTGAGTGAGTCCTGAGTGGGTGAGTGGGAGAGTGAGTGCTGAGTGGGTGAATGAGTGAGTTGTGAGTGGATGAGTAACTGAGTGAGTGGGTGTTGAATGAATGAGTAAGTGGTGGTGAATGAGTAAGTGATGAGTGGGTGACTGAGTGAGTGGTGAGTGAGTGCTGGCTGGGTGGGTGGGTGAATGGTGAGTGAGTGAGTGAGTGGAGGGTGGGTGAGTGAATGAGTGAGTGAGTGAATGAGTGGTGAGAGAGTGAGTGAGTGAGTGGGTGAGTGAGTGCTGAGTAGTTGAATGAGTGAGTGTGTGTGTGAGTGAGTGGTGCATGAGTGAGTGTGTGAGTGGGAGAGTGAGGGCTGAGTGGGTGAATGAGTGAGTGGTAGTGATTGATGAGTGAGTCCTGAGTGGTTGAGTGAGTGGTGAGTGTCAGTGGGTGAGTGAGTCCTGAGTGGGTGAATGGTGAGAGAGTGAGTGAGTGAGTGGTGGGTGGGTGGGTGAGTGAGTGGGTGAATGAGTAAATGGTGAGTGAGTGAGTGAGTGGTGGGTGGGTGAGTGAGTGGTAGGTAAGTGAGCGAGTGGTGGGTGAGTGAGTGGGTGAGTGAATGAGTGATGGGTGGGTGAGTGGGTGGTGGGTGAGTGAGTGAGTGGTGGGTTAGTGGTGGGTGGGTTTCAGTCAGTCAGTGAACGATTCAACAGAGCTTCATTTTCTGGTACACCATATGCCTCAATGTTAATCTCTAACAGTGAAAGTGACATGCACTGCAAGACATAAAAGCCTTGGCCGATAGAACTGTACAGCACAGCTGTCCAGGACAGGGCTGTTCAGAGGTCAGCTAAACATCTGTATTTATTTACTTGTTTGTTTAGAATACTTTAGTACAGTAGGCAGCTGTGGGATGAATTTTATAGATGACAGACACAGAGCTGCACCAGGCTGTTTATAAGCCTTAAATGCTTGTGGTTACGTAGACACGATAAGCAGATTTTTTGTTGGCTTCATAAACAGTTGTATATAAAAGTAGGGTTGATCCAGTGGCCATGCCAGCAACCTGAGTATAGGAACTGAATCGGGTAAAATGGTGGTCAGTCAGGAGGAGGGGCTCGAGTATCCTATGGACTGCTCTCCTCTCATGGGGAGGGTGGGTGGGCGCACTGCTCGTAGACTGCCACCAAGGAGAGGCTTCCTGGCATTGCAGCATGTGCAGTGTGGTAGGGAGGGACGTCAACTGACAGGTAGTGTGTGCATGCCTCCACACGGACTAACATCATTGCATGTTGACGGCCTGGGGAGAAAATCATGTGGAAAACACCCGGCTGGCAGGATGGCATGCAGTCGCAGGCCCCGCACCACCTGTTGGCTCCACATTTGGATGTGGTCTCGGGAGGAGGGGAGGCCCTCCCTTCCCAGGCCCTGTCATGGAAGGCAATATGTGAGGGATCACCGAAGCCGGTAAGTCTCGGGGATGGTGGGTGATGCGACTGGAGTAGTAGGCAGTGAAAGGGAGCTAGGCAGTGCCGTGGGGACAAAATACAGATGGGGAAAAATAGTGGTGTATAAAGTCATTTAATTGTGTACATATTGTTTTGAAAGAAGAAAATGTGGAAGAAAGAAAGAGACAGAAAAAGAAGTGGCGAGAGAAAGAAAAAGAAGGAGAGCAAGAAGGGGAGAGAGAAAGAAAAAGAAAGAAGGAAGGAATCTGCATACAAGCTTAGTTCTGTCACTGAGCACTTGTGGCAATCCTCGACAGAAGCATTACATGTAAATTGAGATCTCATCCGCCTGTTTTGGTGGTTGTTCTGATGGACACAGGATCATGTGATACTTCTTGAAAAAAGTAGGGGAACTTTTCCAGTGTCTAGTCTGAATCCCCCCACTGCATGCACTATTCCATCAAACAGGTCAACCTGGTTTATTATCACTTAGTACTTCCTCTAGCACCCCACCACCACCACCACCACCACCAGAGAAGGCTGAAAACAGGAAATACTACCACCCTCCTTTTCTTGCCATGAAGAACAAAGAAACCTCTACTAAAGCAGCTGTTAATTTTATTGCTCTGTTTATTTGTTAGGCAGGTAAGTGTTATCAGACGGGCTTAGAAAGTTTATATGTATCTTGCCCTTATTTGTGCCAGGTTAGGTATACTCACACTATGGAAATCAGAGGAATCTCCCAAATGTCATTTAGAAGTAGCCAAGGGAAACCTCCTGGCGTATGACAAGAGTGACTGACCTTTAAAGAATTTCTCAGTTCTAGCTCTCAAGCTAGTGCCAGTGGAGAGGTTTGGCACACTTGATAAGGTATTGCGGGGGGGGATTTAAGAATGTTGAGTTACTAAGCTGTTAATAAATTGTTTTAAAGTATACCAAAATGGAAATAATAAGCCTACATAATCAGAGAGTGGATTTATTGAATCTATTTGACGTTTATTAGTTATTTTCTTATCTAGATGTAACCCCCCCACAAATGGGGGTTCTTAAAAAGCCTCCTAGGAGCTTGCCTAAGTGTTCCCCCTGCCTGCTGGCATTCGGCGTTTAAGCTGCTAGAATGGCAAAGTGAGTGCTATTTGAGCCTCCACGTACTGTCTCTTAAAGAGCTGTCTGCTTGCAGACTTAATTAGTTTGTATGGGGGGACTGTGTATTTAATGCTCGAATCCCGCCCGAGCTGCGAAGGAACCGCTCCAGTTTGCGGTCACTGGAAGCGAAAAGGGAGCCCATCTGAATGCTGTAACTGTTTGCTGGTAATCATTTAAAGCATTAACAAAATTGTAGTTTATCTAACCTGATTTTGTTACAGCTGGGACTCTGTGTGTGTTGCCCCTCCATTTTGGACCTAAACTGCTATGCTGGGCCATTTGGGTTAAGGGAGCCCTAAAATGGAGACTCTTGGACGAATCAGAACTTGGACTCTCAATTCTGAGCCAGCCACAAGGGGATTGTATGGGCAGTGACTCTGGGAAATGTAGTATTGACCTTGGTGCCTTTTTCCACCAACAGAGGGAGTCGTATTGTGAGTGACAGCCGAACCAGCCAACAGAATGTTGTGGAGCTAAAGGAAATGCCCTGCTCTGTGACTGGAAAGATGAAATCAGTTGTGACAGTGAAGAGAGAAGGAGCTCTGTGCTTCTGCGGTGTATAGTTTCACGGGAAGCGCGTGTGAGGCCCTGAGGTTCGGCCTGCAGCCGTTGCAAGTGCCAGTTTGGACTGAATCCAAGTTGTGAGGAGACAGAAGGAAGTCGGAAGAGTGGAAACCAGGCTCACACTGTAGAAGACTGGAGAAATTGCTGAATTGCGCTCGGTCTGTCAGGAACTGAAGCTGCTGTGTGTGCTCCCAGGTATTTTGCAGCAATTGCAATCAGGATCGAGGAGCAGCCTGCCTGATACAGTATTTTCCTTTTACATATGAATGTGCGTAGTGCTTGTGGGGAATCGCTATTTCCAATCCCCTGTACTGTGTACTGTGTATTGAAGCTGGAAGCAAACCCCAGCTTGTCTCGGACTAAATCCGTTTGCTATCAACTGCAGTGGGGTCCAGTCGCAAGGACCTTGTCTCCATGCCCTGTTGTTCTGGCAATCCAGAAGAACATCCACCATCCGGTCCTCAGCTTGGGTATTGTGAGTACAAATTGGGATATTCCCCTGCAGCCTGTTTTCAATCACAAGTGTGTCATCTAATTCTTGTTGTTTCACTGCTTCATGGACTGAGCCATCCGGCTCCGGATTACAATTGGGTGTTGTGCATATATTTTCTTCTACAGGGTCCTATCCATCTGTACCTGCCGGCCAACCCCAGGCAACGGACCTGGCTAGCACCCCCCCCCCCAACCTGGGTACCCAGAGTGTGACTTTTCAGACCCTGTATTGTGTGCACAGTACTGTGATTTAATGCCACTAATTAACCTGATTTCCCCCTCCCGTGTTACTGTCCCCTAAATAAATCAGATTTGTTGTTGTTGTACTATATACTGTCTGTGGTGTTGGTACTTATGGAAACAGTATTGTGTTTTGCTGTGTATGTTGTTTAACCTTAATTTACAGGGGGTCCTCAGAGACGTGTTGTAGAATCAGTCTCGAGAGTAAGTGGTATCTATATGAGTGAACAGTGTGTATATGTGGGGTATTGGGGCTGTAACTCCGGTGTACTGTGTGAGCCACTAGAGGGAATAAAAGGGGCTCTCATTGTCCCAGAGGGCTGTGACCAAGCTAGTCTAACCACTACAAACCCTGACCTCTGGGTGGAGGCACCCGCCATAGGATCTAGGCCCCTCAACCTGTCCGTAGTCAAACAGGCAGGGGTAGTAGCCCTTGGGATAGCGCCACCTAGGGGTTACATAGACATAGTTGGTGGGGTTTTCCTCCATTAGTTTTACAAACAGCATATAATTTGGTGTAATTGTACTAGGTTGTGACTGTTAGATAATAGAAGGTATTTCCTACTACAGTTTTTTAATGATAAATTGAATGTATTGCTATATATTTCTATGGTTTGCTGAAGAGAAATATAATAAAATATCTTTGGAAAAAAGAGGTAGGTGTTCTGGTCCAATCTGACCATTTTCAAGCACAACCCGGACCCAGAAAAGCAGTACAAAAATTGAGAACTGGAACTGGTTGTACAACAGCATTAGGTCCATTAGGTATATGGTATCTAAAGTGGAATGCATTGCTGCGATTCCTTGCCTCACTGAGCAGTGTTCTGGAAGGGTCCGATTGGGGATCCACAGTGGCAGCATGGAAGGTAAGTTAAATGTCAACTGGCAAATGGCAGTGAAGAGGAGGAACGGGGTTAAAGGCAGGAGGGGTAATGGAGGGAAGGCAGGAGGAAATAAGGGGGGATGTCAGGAGAGGAGGTGGCGGGATCTGGAGGGCCATGTGCACAAATGCTCGCAACCTGGGAAATAAAATCCAGGACCTGGTGGCCTTGATGACAGAGGCTAACCTGGACATTGTTGGTATCACCGAGGCATGGTACAACGGGAACCATGAATAGGATTCAGCCATACCAGGTTATACTGTTTTCAGGAAGGCCAGGGAGGGAAAAAAGGTGGAGGGGTGGCTCTGCATGTTAGGGAGGGCATAAGGGGAACAGAGGTGCAGGGGTTATAGGGGGGAGCGGAGGCCCTATGGATCACCCTGGAGACGAGTAATGGCACTGCTGTCCACACTGGTATGATCTACAAGCCTCCAGCACAGGGGGAAGAGTTGGACCAGGTTCTAGTAGAACCCATACATTGGATGGCAGCTAAAGGGGAGGTGCTGTTGGTGGGTGACTTCAATCTACCAGATGTTGACTGGAGCTTCCCAGCTGTAGCCACTGCCAGGAGCAGAGGCATCCTGGACTCCCTGCAAGGGGCAAGCCTCAGGCAGCTAGTGGTGGTGCCTACCTGGGAGGGGGGCAATATTGGACCTGGTACTTACAAACGGGGACAGAGTTTTAGATGTCATGGTGGGTGACCACCTGGGGTCCAGTGACCACCGTACAGTATGGTTCAGTATAAGAACAGGGGAAGAGTCAAGTCACTTAAAGGCAAGGGTCCTGGACTTTAGGAGGCCAGACTTTACAGAGATGGGGGAATGTCTCAGGAAAGCTCAGGCAGGAGAGTAAGTCTGGGGAGGAGTTGAGGAACAGTGGGAGAATCTAAAGGGAACCATAAGGGAGGCTAAAAATCTCCGCGTTAAGCAGATGAAGGAGGAAAAGAACACTACTGTGGTTCTCTAAGGAAGTGGCAGGGATAGGAATTTTTACAGGTATATTAGTGAAAGAAGAAAGATCAGAGGAAGGATTGTAAGGCTAAAGGGGAAGATGGGGATTTTGCGGGGGGACGAGGACCTGGAAAGCCAGTAATCCTGAATAGATACGTTTGTTCAGTGTTCAAGGAAGAAGGTGAAGGTAAGGGATCACAGTTAAGCGACAGGAGCATTAATTGAAGGAGATGGATACTGGTCTGTTTGTGGAAGAAATAGTCCTAATGGAACTCGCAAAACTGTGAGTGGATAAGGCAGTGGGGCCAAACAGTATACATCTGAGAATATTAAAGGAGCTTAGCGAGGTGCTGGCAGCAACAGTGAGGGCGCTGGAAACAGATCGCTGGAAACAGGAGTGGTTCCTAAGGACTGGAGGAGGGCAGATGAAGTCCTTTTACACAAAGGTGGTAGCAGGGAGGCGGGCTACTACAGGCCGATCAGCCTGACCTTGGTGGCGGGTAAATTGATGGAATCACTGCTAAAATAAAGAATTGTGCAGCATCTTGAATCCAGCAGATCTCAGGATCCGAGGCAGCATGGATTCACAGCGGGAAGGTCACTCATGTCAAACGAATCTGAATGTTTTCTTTGACTGGATAACCAGGGAACTGGATAGGGTGGAGTGGTGGACGTGGCCTACCTGGATCTCTGCAAGGCCTTCAACACCATTCTACATAGGAGGCTTGTGAACAAGCTGGGCAACAGTGGGGCGGGTCACAAGATGGTTAACTGGGTTAGAAACTGGTTAAGGGATAGAACACAGAGGGTGGTGGCAAACAGAGTTCAGTCCGAGGAAAGGAGTGTGACCAGCGGGGTGCCACAGTGATCAGTTCTAGGGCCAATCCTCTTCAGCGTCTTCATAAGCGACATTGCAGAGGGTCTGGAAGGAAAGGAATGCCTCTTTGCAGATGACACCAAGATCAACAACAGGGTGGACACACCAGGAGGAGTGGAAAAAATGAGAAGGGACCTAGGTAAACTTGAGGGGTGGTCAAGGGTGTGGCAGCTAAGGTTCAATGCAAAGAAGTAAAAAATCATGCACCTGGGACATAGAAACTATGGAGAAGAATACAGGATGGGGGGGTACTGACTGCCACCAAAGAGGAAAGGGGCCTGGGGGTAATTATATTTGATGCCCTAAAATGTCCAAATGGTGTGGAAAGGCTATAGGAAGAGCTAGTGGATACTGGGGTGTATGGGGAGAGGTATCATCAGCAGAAAAAAGGAGGTGGTGATACCACTGTAAAAAAACATTAGTGAGACCTCATCTGGAGTACTGTGTCCAGTTCTAGAGGCCGCATCACCAGAAAGACATAGACAGGGTGGAGGCAATTCAGAGGAGGGCAAAAAAGATGGTGCAGGGGCTGCAACAAAAATCCTATGGGGAGACATTTGTGGATCTCAGTATGTATACTCTGGAGGAGAGGAGGGAGAGAGGGGATATGATAGAGACCTTCAAATACCTAAAGGGCATAAATAAGGTACAGAAGGGCAGCATCCTTCAGAAGAAGAGGCATTCGAGAACAAGGGAACATGATATGAAGCTGGGGGATTCAGGGGTAAAGTAAGGAAGTATTTCTTCGGGGAAAGGGTGGTGGATGCATGAAACAGCCTCCCAGTGGGGGTGGTGGGGGCAAAAACTGTAGGGGAATTCAAGAGGGTATGGGATAGGTTGGTATAAGCATAAGGGAACCCTAGTGGCAGGGAAGAGAGGGTAAAAATGGAGGTAGAGAATATGGGCAGACTGGGTGGGCAAAAACGGTTCTTATCTGCCGTCGGTTTCTATGACACTGCAGCAGGGTTAGATCTTATCATTAATGTGTTAGTCTGGGGCATAGTGCAAATTGTCTCGCACATGTATGACTCAACCCTGACTTTCCCATTTAAGCTACTGTTTAAAAAAAAAAAAAAAGAATTCCCCCACCAAACTTAGCCTTGCCATACTTCCCACGCAGGTCCTTTTAATCAGAAACTCACCCTGAAAAAGTTAGCCCCCCAAGTAATAGCAAAAAAAAGGACCAGTGCATCACGCCACCAATCCCATCATAACAGTCTCACCGCAGGCCCGAATACTGGCGATCTCTCTCACACACAGTATCACAAAGCACTACTGGGAGAGATCGCCAGCATTCGGGCTTGGTGATGAGACTGTCATGGTAGGGTCGGCGGTGCACTGCATGGGACCTTTTTTGCTATTACTTGTGTAATTAACTTGTAATAGGTGCAGAATTAACGTGTTATGGTTGACTAAGGGGACATGGGTGAGGAGGGTGGTGGGTCTGAGATGGGTGCGGGAGAGCTTTAGGGATGAATTTCTGACTAAGGGGATCTAGATAGGAAGGGTGGTGGGGCTAAGATGGATCAGAGTGGGATTGTAAAACTGCTGTCTGACTCTGTTACCAACCCTGATAATTGTGACAATCTTTGATATTATGTTATGTCTCATAGTCTGATGTGGGTTGCCTTTATTTATTATGTCTGTGATATAACCCAAATCAAGCAACTAGTATCATAGTAAAAGCCAGCAGAATAGGCCTCATGGTCTACTGTGCCTGCTTGTTAGCCAGCCCCCTACTGAGAGCTTGCTCCTCCACCACCCCCCCAAACCCAGAGGGCTTCAGCATCCCCCTGTGCCTGTCCCAACCCCTCTTGAATCCCTCCACTGTGCTGTCTTCCACCAGACTCCTGGGCAGTGCATTCCATGGTTCAACCACCCTCTCAGTGAAGTAGTGTCTCCTGCGCTTCCCCCTGTACTTCCCCCTCTTCAGCTTCCACTCGTGCACTCTGGTAGTTCCTCCCTTCTTAAACCTGAAGACCTCCTTGGCTCTCCCCTTATTTATCCCTTTTACATACTTGAAGACCTCTATCATGTCCCCCGTCTCTCCTTTCTCCAATGCATACAGCTGGAATTCTTGCAGTCTCTCCTCATAGGTCCTACCCTCCATGCCCTGAATCATCCTTGTCGCCCTCCTCTGGACCCTTTCCAGCAGTGCTATGTCTTTCTTAAGTTGTGGTCTCCAGAACTGCACACAGTATTCAAGATGCATCCTGACCAGGGCATTATACAGAGGGAGGATCACTCCCTCCTCCTGGAGGTAATCCCCCTGGATATGCAGCCAAGTATCCTGTTTGCTTTTGCTGTGGCTCTTCGACAGTTCTCAGTGTTACTCATTTTGATGTCCACCACTACTCCCAGGTCCCTCTCGCCTGCTGAGGCTTGCAGTGTGACCCCCTCCCCAGGTGTATGTATGATCTGGGTTTCTGACTCCCAGATGCAGCCCCTTACATTTCCCTGTATTGAACTTCAATCCCCACTTACTTGACCACTGCCTCAGGGAATCCAGATTTCCCTGGAGGGCCTCTCTCCCCTCCTCCCCATCTGCCAGTGCTCCCAGTTTTGAGTCATCCGCAAAAAGACTCGCTGTACTTCTAATACCCCTCCCTATGTCTGAGACATAGGCATTGAACAGGAGTGGCCCCAGGACCGAACCTTGGGGGACCCCACTGATGACCCTTCTGGGGGAGGAGACTATCCCTCCAACCACCACGCTCCGTAATCGCCCCGTAAGCCAATTTTCCACTCACCTGAGCAGCTGCCCCCCACCCCCATCCTCCCAGCTTTGTTAGCAGGCCATTATGGGGTACCGAATCGAATGCCTTACTGAAATCCATATAGAGATGTCCACCGGCCTACGTTGGTCCAGGGCACCCGACACCCAGTCATAATACTCCACCAGGTTGGTCTGGCATGACCTCCCCAGAACAAAACCATACTGCCTGTCATCCAGGTGCCCCAACCTTTCTAGCTGCCCCCAAGCCTCTCCTTGATAATGCCCTCCATAACCTTGCCTACCACAGATGTTAGTCTAACTGGCCTGTAATTCCCCATCTCTTCTGTGGACCCACCTTTGTGGATAGGCACCACATGAGCCACCCTCCAATCCTGAGGCACCCACCCTGTCTTCAGTGAGATGTTGAAGAGCGGGGCCAGTGGAGCTGCCAGCACATCCGCCAGTGCCTTCAGTACCCTGGATGCAGCCCATCTGGCCCCGGCGCCTTCTCAGTCTTTAACAATTGGAGGGCTTCTTTCACCTTATCCGCTGTGATTTCGGCCTCCCAGCCCACCTCCTCATGCACCCACCCATCTCCCTCTAGATTCAGCTCATTCCCTGCCGTAGCCTCTTCTAGTCCTTCCATCTCTAGCTGATCTCCTGATTTTGTGGGCTCCCTTTCCCTCCCGACAGGATGGAAGGATCCCCTGCCCCCTCCCCTGGTAAAGACTGAGGCAAAGTACTCATTTAGTACCTCTGCTTGTTCCCCTGCTTCCTATGCCTATCCCTCCCTAGTCCTAATCTTGCTAATCTGTGCCCTCGCTTTTCTTTTCTCCCCTATGTATCTATAGAACCCCGCTATCCCTGGCCAGGTTTTGCTCCTTCTTCACCTTGGCCCCCTTTACCACCTTGGTGACCCTCCTAGCCAGTAACTCATACTCTCTCTCCCTTACCCCCCTTGAGTGCTTTAAGTGCACATAGGCAGCCTTTTTATCCCTCACTACCTCTTGCACCTCCCAGGTCCACCAACATGGCTTTCTGGCCCTACATTTCTTGTAGACATCATGCGAGGACCTAGTAACCTCCTGCACCCCCTTTCTAATGGTCTCCCACAAGCTACCAGGATCGATGTCCGGCCTTATCTCATCCAAGCACCCACTAGGAATCCTTCCCATGCCCACAAAGTCCGCACCCCTGAAATCTATTACTACTGTGTTAGTGCGGTTTCCTCTCCCCCTAGGTACAGAAGAAACCAGACTGTGGCATGGTCACTGCCTGCCAATGGGCTGTTCACCTCCAGGCCCCTTATCTGGTCATTGTCTGCTAGGACAACGTCCAGTATCCGGTCCTCCCTAGTAGGCTTCCCCACATGCTGGACTAGGTCAACCTGGAAGACATCCATCAACCTCTTCTCCCTGGCCACCGAGGATGTCATAGTGCCCCAGTCTGCCCCTGGCATGTTCAGGTTGCCCATGACCACCACCCCGCCCTTTCCGAGACAGTGATCCCTGATGTTCTCAGCCAGGTCATTGTCCAAGTCTGCCTCCATTGTGGGGGGTCTGTACACTACCCCTGTTATAATCTCTTACTCCACCCTCGTCTGCAGGGTTACCCAAATCGCCTCCATGTCCCGCCCAACCTCCTCGACTCCACAAACTTCTATGTCTTTTTTGACCATCAGTGCCACCCCCCCTTCCCACTCCCCTATCCTTCCTAAACATTGTGTAGCCCTCTAAGTTTAGGTCCCAATCGTGCCTTTGGGTGGCCCATGTCTCAGTAATTGCTGCCATGTCTGCTGCTCCCTCAGCTACCATTGCCTGAAGTTCCGGCATTTTATTGCCCATGCTTCTGGCATTGATCAGAACCGTCCTCCACCCCAACCCCTCACCACTCCCCAGCCTTCTCCTTTGCCCAGCTCAGACCCCTGTCTCACCTCCCTGCACAGCTCCCCCCATTTTTTCAATGCTGCCCACAGCCCCCTTTGTATGTCCCAGTCCTGAACCCCCGAGCTACCCCCCTGGGGCTGTCAGTCTGTTTATCCCTCCCCCCTTTACAAGTTTAAGCCCCACCTATCACCTGTGAATCCAGAAAATTTCAGTTTAAGGATCTCCTTCCCCTCCAGGTTGAGGTGTAGCCTGTTCCTGGCATATAGCCCCTTATCCTCCCATGTATCACCCAAGTCCCCAGCCACCCATACCCCTCTAACTTGCACCACTCCCTGAGTTACTGGTTCACCCCTCTAAGTTTCTGCTTATTCTCCCCGCTGGCCCTTGGTACTGGCAGTATCTCAGAGAAGGAGATTGAGCATCCTATAGAGTGGCAGACCCTGGCCAGTTCCCTGAATCTTGCCTGTATCTCTAGTTCACTGTTCCCTTCTAAATCATTTGTTCCCAGGTGAACTAGAAAGTCTGGGGATCCCCCACACTCCCTTGTTATTTAATGAGTATGTCTGCGATGTATAGCACATAACTTGCTACCTATTTGTTTGCCTCTTGAAACTACATGAGAAGCTAAGGCTTGATGGTAACTTCTTGAAGAAACATCACTTACTACTTATTCAGCTTACTAGATCTCTTGGACTGTCCATATAAGGCCCATTCCCAGCATTTATTCCTTTAACAAAAAAGTCTGTGGGATCACATTTTCAGTAAATCCATCGATTCCCCTCCATTCTAAATTATGTAACTGATCTCTTGGTATATGTTATGTAACTGGTACTACGCTAGGAAAAAAATTGTCAGTCATGTACTATTCCCTGTTTGGGAGTATGACATCACATTACAAGGCATCACAGGACATTACGTGTCAAGGCTTCAAAAGGCCTTCAAAAATTCATGTAGGTTTTCTTTACTGTGTCCATGGAATACCTACTGCTGTGAACTATACAGAAGGATGAACATCACATTACCATGGGTTAGACCCATCTACAACTAGGGCTAGACTATGCTGTTATTTATATTACCAAGGGCTTCCCTAAACCATAGCTAACGTATTGGTCTCAGTATATTCCTCATTTTGTTCAAGATCTCACTCTGTCCTGATTTTCCAATTTTGTAATGACTGGATTCCGTGCACACGCATGTTCCGAGAACCCTGATTAATGTAAGGACTTTTAAAAGTTGAAGGCTTCCATTGTTAATGTATAACAGTGTCATTGTTACTACCTGTAGTAATAGTAACATTTATCTGTTAACATTTGTCTTATGCTTTCTCATCTATGTCATTCTTGCCCCAGGGATGTAATTGAAAATCTTTTCAATTTACTGTCCTGATAACTTAAAATCCTTTAGCTGCATATGGCACTAAACTTTGCCCTGTAAACTAGTTCATTAGTAGAGATTTCTAAACGGTGTTGTATTATCTGTGTAACCCATTGTGTCTTTTCCTGTAGCTCTCTGGAAAAAAAGACTTTGTGCCAGAGACTTATAGCCCTGATCCTGCCTTGTCATAAGTCAATCAGTCAATCAGTCAATCAGTCAATCAATCAATCAATCAAATCAAATCATTTAAATAAACAGAGAGCATCTCTTAGGCAACCAGACTCAACTAACACTTCTCTGCTGCCATCTAGTGGTCAAACACAGTGAACACTGACTATAACTTCATCAATACATTTTTTTGCACTATGACTTCATCAATTTTTTTTTGTACAGTAGCTCTCTTGACAACACATACACACTTACTCTAAACACTTAAAACAGTGCAAAGCATTATGGCTATGTAAACCCTTTTCTGAGGGGAAATGTCTGATATACAGCAACTTCATCATTAAAGTTGTTTTTAATGATACCTTCCTTTTTCTAGCACCTGTGTCCGAGAGCACCCGTGGCATACCCGATCCCCCTGTACTCCTGTCTTGAATACCATCCTCCACAGAGCCTTGGCTCTGATGCCAGGCATGGACAAGATGGTGGATTTACCCTTGATTTACCCTTGAATATTAGCATCATCAGGCAATATCTCAGATGATGGTATGGGGACCGGATATACTCGAGTCAGTTGTCACGGCTGCTAAGGCCATTTTCCGTGTTACTGCCCAGCCCTGCAGGGCATCAGCATGCAAGGAGTGCAGCATGGTGGCATGCTTAATGGCATGCCAGCCACACGCCCAGCCAATGTCCTCACTCCCACCCTGCCTAACAATGTGCTACCACCTGTGGTCACTGAGATGGCGCTACTGCAGCAAAGGCAGTGAAACTCCCTTCCCAGAAGAGGAACGTGCCCTCTGGGATGCTTCATCCTCCTCCCCAGCTTGCCTTCTGATAACCCAAGCTTGTTCCCAAAACCAGCTCACTGGTGTCACTAGTGGTAACCCTGCTGCTGTACATACTGGCTGGCACCAAAGGTTGTTATTGATTGATTGATTGACTGATTGCTTTTTACAGTTTATATACCCCGGATAGGTCAGCTGAGCTGCAGTATTTCATTTCCAGTGAGACCCTGCTTCTACCCATTTTTGCATCGGGGTGCAGAGGTTGAAACTAAGTTTTGCAACCAGTAGCCAACAGGGCTATTCACTGGAAGAATTCATAGGTCCTACTGTCTTTTTCTATTGGCCCAACTAGTGTGCCTAATGAAATGTTGCATTCTCTCTAACAAGCTAACAGGGCTAGTTGAAGAAAAGGTTTACTAGCCCATTACAAAATCTACCAGCATTTTACTAGTGGACAGGTGCCAAATTTGATCCCTGTGGGTGGATTAGAGCACTGTGAGGCTCAGTGACTTGCCCATGGTCACACAGTGAGTATTTGGCTCTAGGGCAATTTGAACCTGCAGTCTCTTGGTTAAAAAGCCAGTGCTGTAACCACTAGACCACACTTTCCCACGGGTGAGATTTTACCTCACACTCAATAGATTGGAAGTACAGCACTGGGCCAAATAAGCTTAAGGATTTCCACTATTAGTTCAGTTGGTATCTGCATCAAGTTACCATCATTGCATACGCTGGAAGGCAGTGTGGGTCTAGTGGTTAGAGCAATGGATAATGAAACAGGAGGTCACAGACTGAATCTGGAATCCCATGGGATGGAACAGTAATGCAGCGGTAATGCTGCCAACCTCCACAGTGGTGACCCATGTTTGGGAATGGACTCGGGTCACTGAAAGGATGACAGTGGAAGGGAGGATCAAGGGTCCCAAGAACAGCTCCCTTCCCACCAGTAGGGGGGGCCCTGCATCCTGTTGCTTGACAGCCACTTTGTGGAGGTCAGGTAGCAGCACAGCTAGAGCTCATAAAAGGGAGTTGGGCAGCCGCCAGATGTGCGTCATTGCATGCTGACGCCCTCAGGGAATAAACCAGGAGCTGGAGGAGGAAGCCCTTATTTGCCATTGTGCCAGCACCTCCCTCTGCACAAGCCCATGCGTGACCAACATGGCAGGCCATCCATCACTATAATGGTTCTGGGGAAGCGGTGGACAATCAGGAAGTCCATGAGAAAGCTGGTGACTGGGCTGGGGGTGTCGTTGGGCATGCCAGTGGGAGGGAGGACAAGAAAAAAGCTGAATTAAAAAAACATTGAATCCCACCAGAACCACTGGCTCACAGTGTAACCTTGAGCAAGCCACTTGACCTCCCTGTGCCTCAGTTCTCCCAGCTGTACAGGTAGGTAGAGTCAGGACACCCACTTCACCTGAGATGTTGCTTTTCAGCTGTGGTCTCCTTAGCAGATCTGTTGTAAAAACTCCATCCATTACAAGTGCTGACACAGTGATCGGGATGCTGCTGGAATGGTTTCAGCGAGCGTTTGAGGCCAGAACTTGAATTTCACATCTCAAAGGCAAAGATTTCATGATCTAAGCACTGCTATAACTATTACTGGCTGCTTTGCACCCTTTGGATTAGCCAGAAAAGTTCACAAAGAGCCTGGGACTATGAGGTGGTTGCAGTTGTAACATGAGCTTTGCATGTGTCAGCTGAGTTTGCATGCTGGAAAGCTCTGCAGGAGAGTATAACTGTTTTATTAGTGCCATCTATGCAGGAATATTCTTGTTTTAATTTGGAGACTGGAAAGAAAAATGGTGGTCAGTTAGCTTTAGCTTGGCAGGAAAAAGGCAGGCTTTGGGGTAAGACCACAGAGGCTTTTGGGAAAAAGGTTAAATGAGATGCGTGTAGCTTTCAGAATTTTCTTTCCACTTAGTCAGAGTCTGAGGTTAATGAGCAGACCTTGCTTAACAATCTCATTCAGTTCCTGGAACACTCTACATGACCACAGAAGAACTGATGGTAGAAAAAAGGGAATAAATGCATAAAGAGAGAAAGCGAGGATCCCTTTGGTCTAGGGGCGGGGATGGTACTGAGTGTAGGGACATGTGTTGAGAATTCTAGGAGAGAATCCAGGACTGGGCTGGCTCAGTGGCATCACAGTGCTACTTTGGATACAGGGGTACATGATCAAGGTGTGGAGCCCCAGACTGGGATGGGCTGGGGCTGCAAGCATGTTGTAGATGTGAGGTGCTCGACATGGTGGGGGCTAGCACTTTCTTTTTCCCATGGCAGTTACGCAGAGTGGCACTGTCATGTGTACGAAAGGCAGCCACTAAGCCACACATGGGGCTGGAAAATAGGGGCAGCCACAATGACCCCCGATTGAGAGGGTAATGGGGGTAAGAAGGGAAAAATAGAGAGTAAAAAGAGCCCAGAGTTCACTTAAAGGGGAACAGTCAGCACTAAGGGCCCTACACTCCAGTGGTGGGCTGTTCCCAATCTGCACGTGTTGATTTACTTACTGTTCACTGTCGTATAGTAGATTGTATCAGACTAATATTGCTTCCTTCTAGGCAGACGTCTTCTGTAACTACAAATCCCCAAATCCCCTGTAGCTGACGTCAGAGCAGTACTGCAACAGTGGGAGATTAAATAGCCAGCGGTGCATGTTAGAGTTTACATAAGCTGTGATCTTTGTTTGCTGGTTCCACTGTCCTCCCAGGGCTAAGTACAGTCGCAGAGCACTGTACTTAGCTCCTGGAGATAAGCAGAACTGGAAAAAATCTGATCAGACATTATAAAAGCTCTACCATGCACTGAAGGCTATTGAGTCACCCACTGCTGCAGTACTGCTCTGATGTCAGCTGCAGGGGATTCTGTGATTTGTAGTTACTGAAACTGTCAGCCTAGAAATAAGCACAGTTAATCTAAGTAACACATAGTAAAAAAAAAATCCCTGAATCACTTTTTGAAAACCAAATTTTTCTGCTTTTTGAGTCACCATAAACTAGTATTCTGGCTCAAAATTGTACGACTGCTACCACTTGCCTCGCTCAAGTTCTGCAGACTCACCGAAATAAATCATAGTGTTTGACTTCGAACAGCAACCCGAGTATAGAAGCCGAGGGGTGACCACTCTGTTACGCCAACACCAAAGCTGCATGGTGTTATTCCTTTGTTCGTATGTACGGTAGCTGGAGCGTCCTGCTGCCCTGGCAGAGACTGGTCCAGGTGTGGCCTTGTTTGTGTAAAATGTACACTGGGCACAAAGATAGAACAAGTGCATCGTTCCAAAGCGAGATCACAACAGGTCCAACAGAATATTCCAAGGAATTACACTTGGGAGCAGACTTAAGTGTTGTTTCCTACCAAGGTTTCTCATTCCTTTTGTGCAAGTTTGCCTGGCTCCTCCTAACAGTTAGACTTGCGCTGTTGTTACTGGCAAGTCTGATACTGTATATTATTATACAGTGTTGTGTATTATTGTACTACTGCGTTTCTACTTGTCATTTTGTACTTATCACTTGCCCACTCCCCACAGGACACATCTGGAAAATAACCACACGGCTCAGTATGTCTTTCCAGGTAAATCTCTCTTAAAATAAAAAATAACCGACTATTTTGAAGCTTAATCACAAAAAGCATAGACTGCACTCTCCATATTGTGAACTCTTGTATAGTGAATGTCTGTTTAGTGCTAGTCTTCTTTGGCCCAAAACAACTTACCCTGATGAGAATTTCTCTCAATAGAATTGGGGGGAGGGGGGGGGGGGGGGACATATTGTGGTGATATATTTTCTTGGCCTGACAAAAAATGTTTCAGAGACTTGCTTTCGACAGCTATACAGTCTTCATCGGGTGAGTGGAAGCAGAGCTGAATTTCATGCCACTGATAACAGGTTGGATGCTGATTCAAATCAATCACAAGGCACGTGGTCACCTGGCCAGTGGCACTGTTGTGAGTAGTTCACAACTGCGGCTCCATCACGAACAAAGCATTCTGGATGCACCTTGAGCCAAAGCATTTTGTGCACGATGAGCTGCTCAGGCAGAGCCAGGGGCGCCAGAATGCTATAGGCATTTTCTTGCTTGGTGTAGCGCTGCCTACAGTGTTTCCTTTGTAGGCCTTCAAAGGAAACTCTGACAGCTTGTGCGGAGCACCATGTGGAGCAGTGTGGACCACGTGTGGGTTGCGGTGTGTATGCGTGTGTGTGTTGAGTGGGACTGGGGAAAATTGGAGGAACAGTCCCATGCTTCCAGGATGATCACCTCTAGTACCTTCGGAGTCTCGCACCATGTGCCACAAGATGAACTGTGCAAGTGGTTGTTAGGGCTGGGAGGGCGGTCACTGAATGAGCTACAGCTTTGGGCAACTGGAGCATAAAGGAGGACTAATACAGTATCTACATTGAAGTATTTCAGCTACTAGCCAGCAGGGCTAGTGACTGAGAAAATTGACTGACACCACCCCCACCCTCCCAGACATTTCACTGGCCCAACTGGTATACTTTTTGAAAGGTTACCTTCTCAAGCACTGGCCAGTAGGGCTAGTTAAAATAGAGTTTTGCTCGCCGGCGACCCGGGTTGACGCGGAACCGGTCATCAGTGGGTCGGCCGGGGAGACGACGGCGTCCAACGACAGCTCGCCTTCTCCGGGGGATTCAGTTGCTGTTCGACACCTGCAAGACCCCGAGCGGAGGTCGAGGAACTGCAGGCTCCACCTGGGGAGATGGGCGGCTATTGAGCAGCACGGACGCCGGGCGACGCTGGCCATGACGCTGGAGGGTACTCTTGCTGCTCGGAAGGGAAATTTGCAGAAAGAAAAAGCCTGCTACAGTTGGAAGACGGGGGACATGGGGCGGCTGCCCACGATTTGCCTGTGCCCACCCAGCAGACCAGCAGACCGACGCAGTAAGTACGGGTTTGACCCTCACCTCATCTCCGCCCGGGGGGTAATCTGAGGCTCCATGGGGCCAGTGGGTCTGTGTGGGTAGGGTTCCGGGCAGTGGGATGTCCAATTGTCCCCCCTGAAGGGTCGGAGGAGGCAGGCTGGGAGGAGAAATAAACAGTAATTTTAAAAAAAAAATAGAGTTTTGCTGGCCAAGTATAAAATCTACTTTACCAGTGGGCTGATGCCAAATTAAAATGCTGTATGGATAATCTGACTTGATTTTTAGTATTCCTCTGCATGACAGTCATTGCCTTTCTGTGATAAGCCCCTCCGCCACCCACCTTGACAAGCGGTCAGAGGACCTGACATCTGAATTGTCAAGACTTGTGCAAAGTAGTCAACCCAATGATGCAGAAGGAGCACTGCGGCTTGTGGTGCCAGGGACCCAGCTTTGTGCTGTGAGCTCGGATCATCAGGGTGGCTGGCTCTCTTCCTCCTCCTCCTCCTCCTCCTCTAGAGGATAGGGGGGCTGCAGTCCTCCATTCACCACCACCTGCTGGGGTAGGTGGTGCACTCGAGGACTTAGTGTGTGGGGCTGGGTCTGCAGGCTGAATGCTGCATCAGTCTGCAGAACTGTGTATATGTGTGTTTAGCAGTGGGATAATGGCTTGGGTACTGCAGGGCTCTGTACACTCCACTCACCTAGGTGAGAGAGTAATTACACAGGAGGATGAGTTCTCTCCATCTGATGTCTCTGTCACAGGCAAGGGTGCTAAGCCGTGGGATGGCCTTGGAGGAGATGGGAAGCGATGGGACTGGAAGGTAGACTACAGTGGGTCAGATGGGGGCAGCCAGGAAGCTTCAGATCATATACACAATAAAAATTAAAAAAAAACTTAGGAAACCCAGATGGCCCAGCAACAGTGAGCAAGTGACCTGGATTCAGGAGTGGATCTGAGCTGCCGTATTGGGATTCAGGCTAAGGTGGCTGCCGTGTGGCAGCATGCCTCAGTCAGGGAGGGCTGACTGCAAGCTCAGGCATCACAGTGACCCCTGCTGCTGGGCCATGGAGTTTTCTCCTAGTGCAGAAACATGCTATGTGTGCATGAGGCCACCCAGATGGCTACACTTATGTTACAGAATGCGGGAGGTAAACCAGGGGAGAAAAGCCCATATCCCTCTATATGATGGGCTGGGCACCTGGATTCCCCTGGGTCTAAGTGCTTGTTGGCAGTGGATCATAGTCCACAGAGTGGACTGCCTTGGGGGCAGCCCTCCCCCCAGAATCACTACCACAAAACAAAAGCCATGGGGGCAGTCAGTGGGGTGATGGACTGGGGGGGGGGGAGAGGGGTCATCAAGCCTGAACAGGATATATCCTTGGAAGAGGAGCATGGCAAGCGAGGAGAAGCTCTATGGAAAAACCAAAATGGCTTCTGCAAGATTAAAAAAGACAGACCACGGTTGGCCCAGTGACGCAGAAGCAGCGTGTCATGCTGCCACCTGTGAGACCACGGTATGCATGTGACACACTGAATCCTCCACTGAGGTTGTCTGGGGGCCAAGCATGTCACTGAGGTGAGGAGCTCAGCTCTCAGACTGGGAGGGTGCAGACTGCATGGCATTCACAACGCTCCCACCCCCACCCTGGGGGCTGAACACAGAGTGGCATTGACATACAGTAGGCTGGAAAGGCAGCCACTTGCTCTTTCAGCCAGAAGAAATGAAGAGCCGCAGCAATGCCAAATTGTGGGGAGTGGGACAGGGGCAATAAAGGGAGAAAACAGATGGGGTTGAGGGGGAAAAAATGAAATGAGGTAGACAAGATTGCCATTTTTGGGAGTCAAATTAAGCAGCTGGACTGGCTTAGCTCTGTAAGCTGTCACAGGCCAAGTACATGCCAAGGCAAGCACATGCACACACTGATCTTTGTCTTGTTTCCTGCACTGTTTAACATGTGGTATCAGGTACTTATTCTGATGGGAGCCAAATATTAAAACAGTGTAGGGAATGAAAAATGCATGCGTGAAGAACCAGAGGGGAACCAGTGGAAAAATAGCTGGCTCAGATGTTTTTCCAGTAATTTATGTCATTGTTAAAAGAGAAGAGGAAAGTGTAACTGTTTAAATATGGAATACCCCATCCATTGTATTGTATAACACAAGCCCTGACAGCAGACAAGCTGAGCATTTCTCTAGCCTTTGTATTTCTTTGATCTTTGAGCTGCTCTTACACAAGTGCTTATCACGAGTTTGATGTGGACTTCTGTGGAGCTGCTGACCATTTCTTCTAATCAGACTCTTTACTCCTTGCAGGCCTCTTCCTTTACTCTGAGCAGGTCTCTTCCTCTATTCTGAGGTGGTCTCTTCTTTTCATCAGTGCACTTCCCTTCTTTTCCTCAGTGCAGGTCTCTTCTTTTACCCTGCGCTTGTCTCTTTGTTTTGTTTTTTTTCACTCTGTGCAGAGCAGATCTCTTCTTTTACTCTTTGCAGGTCTCTTCTTTTACTCTGTGCAGCTGCCTTATTTTGCTCTGTGCAAGTCTCTTCTTTCACTCAGTGCTGGTCTCTTCTTTTACGCTGTGCAGGTCTCTTTACGCTGTACAGGTCTCATCTTTTACTCTCTGCTGTTCTTTGCTTTTACTCTGTGTATGTCTCTTTTACTCCGTGCAGGTCTCATCTTTTATTCTGTGAAATTCTTTTATTTTACCCTGTGCTGGTCTCTTCTTTTACTCCATGCAAATCTCTTCTTTTACTTTGTACAGGTCTCATCTTTTACTCTGTGCTGGTCACTTCTTGTACTTCGTGGAGGTCTCTTCTTTTACTCTGTGCAGGTCTCTTCTTATACTCTGTGTGGGTCTCGTCTCTTACTCTGTGCAGGTCACTTCTTTTACTCAGCGTAGGTCTCATTTTTTACTCTTATGAAATTCTCTTCTTTTACTCTGTGCCATTCTCTTCTTTTACTCCATGCAGGTCTCTTCTTTTATTCTGTGCAGGTCTCTTCTTTTAATCACTGCAGATCTCTTCTTTTATGCTGTTCAGGTCTCATCCTTTACTCAGTTCCAGGCTGTTCTTTTACTTTGTGCCGGTCTCTTCTTTTACTCCATTCAGGTCTCTTCTTTTATTCTATGCAGGTCTCAGCTTTTACTCTGTGAAATTCAGTTCTTTTACTCTGTGCAAATTTTTTCTTTTACTCTGTGCTGGTCTCTTCATTTACTCTGTGCAGGTCTCTTGTTTCACTCTGTGCTGGTCTCTGCTTTTACTCAGTGCAAGTCTCTTTTACTCTGTGTAAGTCTCTGCTTTACTCAGTTGAAGTCACTTCTTTTACTCTGCACAGCTCTCTTCTTTTACTCCCTGCAGGTCATTTCTTTTATTCTGTGCTGGGTCTCTTCTTTTACTCTGTGCAGGTCTCTTCTTTACTCAGTAAAGGTATTTTCTTTTACTTTGTGCAGGTCTTTCTTTTACTCCATGCAGGTCTCTGTTTACTCTGTGAAATTCTCTTTTTTACTCTGTGCCGGTCTCTTCTTTTACTCCATGCAGGTCTCTTCTTTTCTTCTGTGCTGGTCGGTTCTTGTGCTCACTGCAGATCTTTTCTTTTACCCTGTGCAAGTTTCATCTTTTACTCAGTGCAGGTCTATTCTTTTACGTTGTGCAGGTTTCTGCTTTTACTCTCTGCAGGTCTCTTTTACTCAGTGCAGATCTCATCTTTTGCTCAGTGCTGGTCTCTTCTTGTACTCACTGCAGATCTTTTCTTTTACCCTGTGCAGGTTTCATCTTTTACTTTGTGCAGGTTTCATCTTTTACTTTGTGCAGGTCTCTTCTTTTACTCAGTACAGGTCTCTTCTTTTACTCAGTGCAGGTCTCATCTTTTACTCTGTGAATTATCTTCCTTTACTCTGTGCAGGTCTCTTCTTTTATTCAGTGCAGGTCTCTTCTTTTACTCAGTGCAGGTCTCATCTTTTACTCTGTGTAGGTCTCTTCTTTTACTCTGTGCAGGCCTCTTACTCAGTGCAGGTCTCTTTTTTTTTTTTTGTACTCCTTGCAGGTCCAATCTTTTACTTTGTACTGGTCTCTTCTTTTACTCAGTGCCGGTCTTTTTTACTGTGTGCAAGTCTCTTCTTTTACTCCATGCAGACCTTTTCTTCTACTCTGTGCAGGTCTCTTTTTTCACTCAGTGCAGGTCTCATCTTTTACTGTGTGAATTCTCTTCTTTTGCTCTGTACTGGTCTCTTCTTTTACTCTATGCAGGTCTCTTCTTTTACTCTGTGCAAGTCTCATCTTTTACTCTGTGCAGGTCTCTTCTTGTACTCTGTGCAGGCCTCATCTTTTATTCCGTGCAGGTCTCTTCTTTTATTCTACACAGGTCTCATCTTTTATTCTGTGAAATTCTCTTCTTTTACTCTGTACAGGTGTCTTCTTTTACTCAGTGCAGGTCTCTTTTATTCTGTGTAAGTCTCTTCTTTTACTCCATGCAGGTCTCTTCTTTTACTTCTTGTATGTCTCTTCTTTTATTCTATGCAGGTCTCATTTTTCACTCTGTGCAAATTTCTTCTTTTTCTCTGTGCTGGTCCCTTCTGTTACTCTGTGTAGGTATCTTCTTTCACTCTGTGCAGGTCCCTGCTTTTACTCAGTGCAGGTCTCTTTAACTCTGTGTAAGTCACTGCTTTACTCAGTTCACGTCACTTCTTTTATTCTGTGCAGCTGTCTTCTTTTACTCACTGCAGGTCATGTTTTTATTCTGTGCCGGTCTCTTCTTTTACTGAGTGCAGGTCTCTTTTACTCTGTGCAAGTCTTTTCTTTTACTCCATGCAGACCTTTTCTTTTACTCTGCACAGGTCTTTTCTTTTACTCAGTGCAGGTCTCATCTTTTACTCTCTGAATTCTCTTCTTTTACTCTGTGCAGGCCTCATATTTTACTCCATGCAGGTCTCTTCTTTTATTCTATACAAGTCTCATCTTTTACTGTGTAAAATTCTCTTCTTTTTCTCTGTGCATGTCTCTTTCTTTACTCAGTGCAGATCTCTTTTATTGTGTGCAAGCCCCTTCCTTTACTCCATTCAGGTCTCTTCTTGTACTATGCGCAGGCCTCTTCTGTTACTCAGTGCAGATTTCTTTTTTTTTTTACTCTGTGCAGGTCTAATATTTTACTTTGTGCCGGTCTCTTCTTTTACTCAGTGCAGGATTCTTTTTTTTTTTACTCTGTGCAGGTCTAATCTTTTACTTTGTGCCAGTCTCTTCTTTTACTCAGTGCAGGTCTCTTTTACTGTGTGCAAATCTCTTCTTTTACTCCGTGCAGACCTTTTCTTTTACTCCGTGCAAGGCTCATCTTGTACTCTGTGCAGGTCTCATCGTGTACTCTGTGCAGGCCTCATCTTTTACTCAGTGCAGTTCTCTTCTTTTATTCTGTGCAGGTCTCTTCTTTTACTTTGTGTACGTCTTTTGTTTCATTCCATGCAGGTCTCATCTTTTACTCTGTGAAATCCAGGTCTTTTACTCTGTGCAAATTTCTTCTTTTACTCTGTGCTGGTCTCTTCTTTACTCTGTGCAGGTCTCTCGTTTCACTCTGTGCAGGTCTCTGCTTTTACTCAGTGCAGGTCTCTTTTACTCAGTTCAAATCTCTTTTACTCTGTGTAAGTCTGTGCTTTACTCAGTTCAGGTCACTTCTTTTACTCTGCACAGCTCTCTTTTTTTACTCCCTGCAGGTCCTTTCTTTTATTCTGTGCTAGGTCTCTTCTTTTACTCTGTGCAGGTCTCTTCTTTTACTCAGTAAAGGTATTTTCTTTTACTTTGTGCAGGTCTTTCTTTTACTCCATGTTGGTTTCTTCTTTTTTTCTTTGCAAGTCTCATCTTGTATTCTGTGAAATTCTCTTCTTTTACTCTGTGCAGGTCACTTCTTTTACTCAGTGCAGGTCTCTTCTTTTACTTTGTGCAGATCCCTTCTTTTACTCAGTGCAGGTCTCATCTTTTACTCTGTGAAATTCTCTTTTCTACTCTGTGCCGGTCTCTTCTTTTGCTCTGTGCAGGTAGGTCTCTTCTTTTAGTCTGTGCTGGTCTCATCTTTTATTCTGTGAAATTCTCTTCTTTTACTCTGTGCATGTCACTTCTTTTACTCAGTGCAGGTCTCTTCTTTTACTTTGTGCAGGTCTCTTCGTTTACTCAAAGCAGGTCTAATCTTTTACTCTGTGCTGGTCTCTTCTTTTACTCAGTGCAGGTCTCTTTTACTCTGTGCAGGTCTCTTGTTTTACTCCATGCAGACCTTTTGTTTTACTCGGCACAGGTCTCTTCTTGTACTCAGTGCTGGTCTCATCTTTTACTCTGTGAATTCTCTTCTTTTACTCTGTGCAGGTCTCATCTTTTATTCTGTGCAGGTCTCTTCTTGTACTCTGTTGAGGCCTCATCCTTTTCTTTTACTCAGCACAGGTCTCTTCTTTTACTCAGTGCCGATCTCATCTTTCTTTTACTCTGTGAATTCTCTTCTTTTACTCTGTGCTGGTCTCTTCTTTTACTCTCTGCAGGTCTCTTCTTTTACTCTGTGCAGATCTCATTTTTTACTCCGTTCAGGTCTCTTCTTTTATTCTATATAGGTTTCATATTTTACTCTGTGAAATTCTCTTCTTTTACTCTGTGCAGTTCTCTTCTTTTACTCTGTGCAAGTCTCATCTTTTACTGTGTGCAAATTTCTTCTTTTACTCTGTGCTGGTCTCTTCTTTTACTTTGTGCAGGTCTCTTCTTTCACTCTGTGTAGGTCCCTGCTTTCACTCAGTGCAGGTCTCTTTTCCTCAGTGCAAGTCTCTGCCTTTACTCAGTTCAAGTCACTTCTTTTACTCTGTGCAGCTCTCTTCTTTTACTCCCTGCAGGTCCTTTCTTTTATTCTGTGTTGGTCTCTTCTTTTACTCTGTGAATTCTCTTCTTTTACTCTGTGCCGGTCTCTTCTTGTACTCCATGCAGGTATTTTCTTTTACTCTGTGCAGGTCTCATCTTTTACTCTGTGCAGGTCTCTTCTTGTACTCTGTGTAGGCCTCATCCTTTTCTTTTACTCAGCACAGGTCTCTTCTTTTACTCAGTGCAAATCTCATCTTTTACTCTGAATTCTCTTCATTTACTCTGTGCTGGTCTCTTCTTGTACTCCATGCAGGTCTTTTCTTTTACTCTGTGCAGGTCTCATCTTTTACTCTGTGCCGATGTCTTCTTGTACTCTGTGCAGGCCTCATCCTTTTCTTTTACTCAGCACAGGTCTCTTCTTTTATTCAGTGCCAATCTCATCTTTTACTCTGTGAATTCTCTTCTTTTACTCCATGCAGGTCTCTTCTTTTACTCGCTGCAGGTCTCTTCTTTTACTCTGTGCTGGTCTCATCTTTTACTCCATGTAGGTCTCTTCTTTTATTCTATATAGGTTTCATATTTTACTCTGTGTAATTCTCTTCTTTTACTCTGTGCAGGTCTCATCTTTTACTGTGTGCAAATTTTTTCTTTTACTCTGTGCTGGTCTCTTATTTTACTTTGTGAAATTATTTTCTTTTACTCAGTGCAGGTCTCTTCCTTTACTCCATGCATACCTGTTCTTTTACTCTGCGCAGGTCTCTTTTTTCACTCAGTGCAGGTCTCATCTTTTCCTGTGTGAATTCTCTTCTTTTACTCTGCGCTGGTCTCTTCTTTTACTCCATGCAGGTCTCTTCTTTTACTCTGTGCAAGTCTCATCTTTTACTCTGTGCAAATCTCTTCTTGTACTCTGTGCAGGCCTCATCTTTTATTCCATGTAGGTCTCTTCTTTTATTCTACATAGGTCTCATCTTTTACTCTGTGAAATTCTCTTTTACTCTGTGCAGGTCACTTCTTTTACTCAGGGCAGGTCTCTTCTTTTGTTTTGTGCAGATCTCTTCTTTTACTCAGTGTAGGTCTCATCTTTTACTCTGTACAGGTGTCTTCTTTTACTCAGTGCAGGTCTATTTTATTCTGTGCAAGTCTCTTCTTTTACTCCACGTATGTCTCTTCTTTTATTCTATGTAGGTCTCATTTTTTACTCTGTGCAAATTTCTTCTTTTTCTCTGTGCTGGTCTCTTCTGTTACTCTGTGTAGGTCTCTTCTTTCACTCTGTGCAGGTCCCTGCTTTTACTCAGTGCAGGTTTCTTTTACTCTGTGTAAGTCACTGCTTTACTCAGTCCACATCACTTCTTTTACTCTGTGCAGCTATCTTCTTTTACTCACTGCAGGTCATTTTTTATTCTGTGCTGGTCTCTTCTTTTACTCTGTGAAATTCTCTTCCTTTACTCAATGCAAGTCTCTTCATTTACTCAGTACAGGTCTCTTCTTTTGCTCAGTGTAGGTCTCTTCTTTTACTCTGTGCAGGTCTCATCTTTACTCTGTGCAGGTCTCTTCTTTTACTCAGTGCAGGTCTCATCTTTTACTGTGTGAATTCTCTTCTTTTACTCTGTGCTGGTCTCTTCTTTCACTCTATGCAGGTCTCATCTTTTACTCTGTGCAGATCTCTTCTTGTACTCTGTGCAGGTCTCTTCTTTTTATTCTGTACAGGTCTCATCTCTTACTGTGTGAAATTCTCTTATTTTTCTCTGTGCAGGTCTCTTTTATTGTGTGCAAGTCTCTTCTTTTACTCTGGTCTGGTCTCTTCTTTTACTCTGTGCAGGCCTCTTGTTTTACTCAATGCAGGTTTCTTTTTTTTTACTCCGTGCAGGTCTAATCTTTTACTTTGTGCCAATCTCTTCTTTTACTCAGTGCAGGTCTCTTTTACTCTGTGCAAGTCTCTTCTTTTACACCATGCAGACCTTTTCTTTTACTCTGCATAGGTCTCTTCTTTTTACTCAGAGCAGGTCTCATCTTTTACTCTGTGAATTCTCTTCTTTTAATTCATGCAGGTCTCTTCTTTTACTCCGTGCAGGTCTCATCTTGTACTCTGTGCAGGTCTCATCTGGTACTCTGTGCAGGCCTCATGTTTTATTCCGTGCAGGTCTCTTCTTTTATTCTATGCAGGTCTCTTCTTTTATTCTATGCAGGTCTCAGCTTTTACTCTGTGAAATTCAGTTCTTTTACTCTGTGCAAATTTTTTCTTTTACTCTGTGCAGGTCTCTTGTTTCACTCTGTGCCGGTCTCTGCTTTTACTCAGTGCAAGTCTCTTTTACTCAGTTGAAGTCACTTCTTTTACTCTGCACAGCTCTCTTCTTTTACTCCCTGCAGGTCATTTCTTTTATTCTGTGCTGGGTCTCTTCTTTTACTCTGTGCAGGTCTCTTCTTTTACTCAGTAAAGGTATCTTCTTTTACTTTGTGCAGGTCTTTCTTTTACTCCATGCAGGTCTCTGTTTACTCTGTGAAATTCTCTTTTTTACTCTGTACCGGTCTCTTCTTTTACTCCATGCAGGTCTCTTCTTTTAGTTTGTGCTTGTCTCATCTTTTATTCTGTGAAATTCTCTTGTTTTACTCTGTGCATGCCAGTTATTTTACTCAGTGCTGGTCTCTTCTTTTACTTTGTGCAGGTCTCTTCTTTTACTCAGTGCAGGTCTCTTCGTTTACTCAAAGCAGGTCTAATCTTTTACACTGTGCTGGTCTCTTCTTTTACTCAGTGCAGGTCTCTTTTACTCTGTGCAAGTCTCTTCTTTCACTCCATGCAGACCTTTTGTTTTACTCTGCACAGGTCTCTTCTTTTACTCAGTGCCGGTCTCATCTTTTACTCTGTGAATTCTCTTCTTTTACTGTGTGCCGGTCTGTTGTTGTACTCCTTGCAGATCTTTTCTTTTACTCTGTGTAGGTCTCATCTTTTACTCTGTGCAGGTCTCATCTTTTTCTCTGTGCAGGTCTCTTCTTGTACTCTGTGAAGGCCTCATCTTTTACTCCGTGCAGGTCTCTTCATTTACTCTGTGCAGGTCTCATCTTTTACTCAGTGCAGGTCTCATCTTTTGCTCAGTAAAGGTGTCATCTTTTGCTCTGTGGAATTCTCTTTTTTAGTCTGTGCTGGTCTCTTCTTTTACTCTGTGCAGGTCTCTTCTTTTTTTTCTATGGAGGTCTCATTTTTTATTCTGTGAAATTCTCTTCTCTTACTCTGCACAGGTCACTTCTTTTACTCAGTGCAGGTCTCTTCTTTTATTTTGTTCAGGTCTCTTCTTTTACTTGGTGCAGGTCTCTTCGTTTACTCAAAGCAGGTCTAATCTTTTACTCTGTGCTGATCTCTTCTTTTAGTCAGTGCCGGTCTCTTTTACTCTGTGAATTCTCTTCTTTTACTCTCTGCAGGTCTCTTCTTTTACTCCTTGCAGGTCTCTTTTTTATTCTGTATAGGTCTCATCTTTTACTCTGTGAAATTCTCTTCTTTTACTCTGTGCTGGTCTCATCTTTTTCTCTGTGCAGGTCTCATCTTTTATTATGTGCAAATTTCTTCTTTTACTCTGTGCTGGTCTCTTCTTTTACCTTGAGCAGGTCTCTTCTTTCACTCTGTGTACGTCCCTGCTTTTACTCAGTGCAGGTCTCTTTTACTCTGTGTAAGTCACTGCTTTACTCAGTTCACGTCACTTCTTTTATTCTGTGCAGCTATCTTCTTTTACTCAGTGCAGGTCATTTTTTTATTCTGTGCTGGTCTCTTCCTTTTACTCTGTGTAGGTCTCTTCTTTCTCTCTGTGTAGGTCCCTGCTTTTACTCAGTGCAGGTCTCTTTTACTCAGTGCAAGTCTCTTTTACACTGTGGAGGTCTCTGGTTTTACTCAGTTCTAGTCACTTCTTTTACTCTGTGTAGCTCTCTTCTTTTACTCCCTGCTGGTCCTTTCTCTTATTCTGTGCTGGTCTCTTGTTTTACTCTGTGAAATTCTCTGGTTTTACTCAGTACAGGTCTCTCCTTTTACTCAATAATGATATTTTATTTTACTCAATGCAGGCTTCTTCTTTTACTTTGTGCAGGTCTCATCTTTTACTCTGTGCAGGCTCTAGCACCAAGCACAGTATTCCAGATACGGCCTTGCCAGAGATTTATATAGCAGTAGTAATGCATACTGTGTGACCCTGAACAAGTCACTTAGCTTTCTTGTGCTCCCAGGTTGCACCTGGAAACAACCTGTGGCTTAGTGTGCCTTTCCTGGTTAAACAATTTCCCCTTTCCCTTTCCTTTAAATGCATCCTTTTTCCTGCAGTCAGTACCCCTTCTAATGCACCCCAACATCCTATTATCTTTACTTTAGGCCTTGTAGGAGGCAGCATAGCATAGTGGTTAAGGGCACTGAGCTACAAACCTGGAGACCTAGGTTTGAATCCCATCAGCTCCCATTTGCAAACTGTGTGACCCTGAGCGTGTCAGTTAAAGCAGCAGTGCAATGGGATTGGGCAAAAATATTGACCCTATCTTTTTTCACCATAAAAGATTCCAGGAATCTTCCAGTTTTATTTGGTGGTACAATGTTCTAATTTGACCAACATTTGAGTATTTTATAAATGTTTTAATTTAATTTGTTCTTAAGAAAAAATATGGGCGCCGCATTTTCCATAGAAATAGCACTGAAGACCTGGAAAGGGTTAGGTTTGACAAAACAAAAAAAGATTCATGCTGCGCAGCATAGAAGGCACCGAGGCAAGTACATTTGACAGGCATAGTAATATTTTTAGTAATTGTAGGTGAAACTAGCTTTTTTGAAAAAACATTTTTTGTTGCACTGCTGCTTCAACTTCCTTTTGCTTCTAGGTCACACCTGGAAACAAACTCCAGCTTGGTGTGCCTTTGTTGATTAAACAATTCCCCCTTTCCCTTGTTACTCTGTCTAGCATGTGTAAAACAAAGAAATAGATAAGTACATATTTCAAAATTACTTACACCGTCTCACCAGGATGCATCTGGAAATTAGCTGTTTTAATTTAAAAAATAAAAATACTTTTGAGCTAGTTAAGATGCGCAGGGGCCATCTTTTTCCACATGCCGCAGAATTCCATGGGGACCACAAAATGTAACATATCTCTGTCACATAACATTAACACCTCTACTGCAGAAGTTAGGTCAGAAGTGTCACAGAGAGCTGAGGGCCTTGCATGTGGGACATCAACATTCAGTCCATTACATTTAAGCATACAGTTCGTATAGTTCCATATTAGTGTCATACAACATATGGGGCAATGCCAACAAACCTTTAATGAATTGAATATTTATTTAATTTGCTAACCTCGCTAATGCATATAGAAACTTGCAAATTGTTAAAGAACATTTGCTTTAGATAATAACTTCTAGGCTGCTTATTCCAAACAGTAATCAACATGTTTCATGGATCTGTGGACCTCCACTTTCATACCCTCCTGCCCCACGCTTAAAACGCACTCACTAAACAGGTACCAATACATTTTAATGAACTTACTGAAGCTGTAACATGTCCTGAAATCCAAGTATATAACCAGAATCCCCATCTCCTGGAAATAAGACTATTTAAGACTATTTCTTTGAGTTTAAACAGAAAACAGCAGAGACGGGAATAAAGCAGAAAACGTACTACATTCTTACTCATTTTCAGTTCAGAACTGTGTAACCCCTAGATGGCGCTATCCCAGGGGCTACTACCCCTGCCTGATTTGCAACTAACAGGTTGAGGGGCCTGGATCCAATGGCGGGTGCCTCCACCCAGAGGTCAGGGTTTGCAATAGTTAAACTAACTTGGTCACAGCCCTCTGGGACACTGCAACCCCCCTTTCTTCCCACTAGTGGCCCACACAATATATCAGAATTACCTTCACAGTATACACTTACCCCCAGGTCTGGTTCCGCACTGGGACCCCTGTGAAATGAGATACAGTGCAACAATCACAGTACAGTACTTTAACATAGACAAATACCTCAGGCAGTATAACTTTGCTGAAACAAGCAGCTCTGATTTATTTAGGGGATATAACAAGGACAGGGAAATCAGGTTAATTAGCTTATCACTCTAATAATCACCTATGGCTCTGTGCACAGGCCTATCCCTATCAGTTACTGTCCCTGGGTACCCAAGCCCTAGTGGCTAGTCCAAACCATGGCAGCTGGTAGGGTCCACACAGAGAAAAGGAGAATTAAACAGTCAGCAGTACAGTAATTCCATTTGGATTTAATGTGGCAATTCAACAGGGAGCGACCCTGAATTAGTACTCACGACCTCCAAATAAGATAGGGTCCTTCAATGTCAGCAGGGCTCACTTGAGGTACACAAACCTCTTCACACATCCATATAAAAGAAAGCACTATACCAGGCAGGCTGCATCTGTATCCCGATCGCAATTACTGCACAATACCCGGAGAACACACAGCAGATTCAGTTCCTGACAGACCCGAGTGCAATTTTCAGCAATTCCTCCAGTCTTCTACAGGGTGAGCCTGGTTTCTACTCTTCAGAGATCCTTTGATTCTTTTCACAGGACGGATTCAGTCCTAACAAGCTGTTACACAAGCTGCAGACCGGAACTCTGGGCCTTACACACGTTTTTTTGACTAAAACTGCACACTGAAAAAGCACAGGGCTCCTTCCTTCTTCACTGCCAAAGCTCAACTGAAACTCCAACTGACAAAACCGGGCACTTCCTTTGAGTTCCTCCCAGTTCTTGACTGGATTGGCTGTCACTCACAATAGACTGCTGCTGTTGGTCCAAAAAGGTGCTGAAGTCTAAACTACATCTCCCAGAGTCACTGCCCATACAATCCTCTTGTGGCTGGCTCAGATTATGAGTCCAAGTTCTGATTCGTCCAAGGCACCATTTTAGAGCTAGCTTACTCCACACTGATTGGTCCAGTTCAGCAGTTCAAAACTAGAATGGGGAACTAGCAGACACAGTTCTGACTGCAAAGAAAGCAGGTTAGACAAACTGTAATTTCATTATTACTCTAAATAATTTCTGGCAAACAGTTACATCTTTCAGATAGGTTCCTTTGCACTCCTAGTGACTGCAAAAATGAAGTGAATTGGCAGCAGCTCGAGTGGTACTCAGAGAAGCACACAGTCCCCCCATCCAAACTAATTATGTCTGCAAGCAGACAGCTCTTAAAGAGACAGTACCAGAGGCTCTAAAAACACTCACTGATAAATGGCTTAAATGCCAAACACCATTCAGGCTTGGAGCATTCAAGCAAGCTCCTGGAAGTCTTTTGGGAACCCCCATTTGCAGGGGGGTTACAACTGCATTACGCTACATTAACACTGAGCACCACAAGGAGAGGAGCAGCCTCTCTGGGATGCCATTCTGTAGAATGAATAAGACGAAGGTTAAACTTATTTCACGTATAACAGTGTAGTAAACAGAACACACAGGAGTAAATGTAATTGCACAAAAATATTGAGCTGCAAACTGCTGATCCATGGACACAGTCCCAAGTCTATGAGATAAAGTAAAAAGAAAACCCTGAATGTTCAAACCGGTATTCGTGCTTCACTATTCAAGGTGTCATCTGATTCCTCTCTGCCTCCACAAAATGGAGCTGCGGTCTTTACTACTCACACCCCAGCATCTTTGGCGATAGTGGTTTGGTATTGTTTTCCATCATAAACTATGTGCACTCTTGCCAGGTCAAGGAGGGATGCATGATATCGACACCCCGCAGTTATTTCTCAACTGCATTGAATTGCTTGCATCTGGTTCACATAGTAAAGGACCAGTCGGGAAAACAGGTGTACTGTGGTAGAATCATGTTCCAAGTCTCCCGCCTGCCGAGCTGATAAGATAATGGGCCCAATTTTCAGTTGGGTTAGACTGACTCAAGGAACTTGCATCAAAAGAGTTTGACACAAATGGTAATTTGCATCACAACTTGTATCAAATGAGATTTTTTAGCACGGCCTGCATCTGTTCCAGACACAGCTGTGCCCAAGCTTCCTTGCACCAGGGTTGCATCCAAATACCCAGTGCGCCAGGTTGCAAGGGGGCATGTGCCATGTCGGGGCTGCCACATCCCCTTTTTTTGGATTTTCAAAGCCCTGCCATGGACGCAGCAGGGGGCACCCCTTAGACCAGCCAGGAGGTGGTCTAAGTGGTTGTGCCACTGGGACTTGGGAGAGCAGTGGACAGTGGGGTGCCCTAAGGACAGGGTAGGAGCCATGGGGGTGTCAGGGCACAGCTGTCTGTCAGCATGAACATCTCGCATTTATGTTAAAAACAAGTTTCCTGACAGGTTAGGCCCCTTCCCCCAATTTCCAACTCTTATGCATCAGCATGGTGCTATAGTGGCAACCCCCCCATCCCTGATCTCCCCGATAATACTGTTAGATTTGCCCCTGTGGTATAGTGCCCCCCCTCCTATGCCCGATCCCTGATCTCATGGAAAAAAACACAAAACCCGTCATTCTCCCTGGTGGTCTAGTGGTCCCCACCTTCCCCCCAACCAACCCGCCCCCATTCCCCATCCTGATCCTGCAACCAGCACTCCTCTCACCACCACTGCCAGCCTCAGAATGCGCAATCTCACGCATGCTCCTTGATAACACATTCTGCGGCCGGCATCTGGTGGTGAGTGGAGGGGAGTGCCGGTCGCAGGATCGGAATGGAGAATGGGGGTGGAGGGGGAGCTGGTGGTTGGGCAGTGCCTGAAGGGGAGGGGAGGATAGGAGCCACAAGACCACCAAGGAGAATGACGGGTTTTGTGTTTTTTTCTGGGAGATTGGTGATGAGGGGTGATATATCTCAAGGGCATGTTTTACAGTATTATCAGGGAGAGCGGGGATCATGGGGGGGGGGGAGTTGCCACTATAACACCAAACTGCTACATAAGGATTGGGAATGGGGGGGTCACACTACTGGAGAACATGGTTTTCCAGGTACCAGCATGATTACTTCCTTGTCAGCTGTGCCTCCTCACCCGCAGGGTCTGTGCCTGGTGCTCCTTGGGGCTTCTGGGCTGCCCCTGCACCCATGTCTGCTGCGCGTTCTGGACTTGTGCCAATCCCTCCAAATGTGCCACTGTTTCAGGCACAGGGCCACAAGTGGCAAACCTTCTGGAATAGCACAACTTGTGTTTGCTGCATCTGTGTTGGATGCAGTCCTCTTCTTTGCCGCGAGTTCTGTCCAGTGCAGGTGGCTTCTAGAATCGGGCCCAGTGTCTCTAGAGTCTGTATTGGTGGTGTTTTTTAAAATGGTTGTCAGCTGATCGGGAATGGTAAGTGGGCAGCAAAAGTTCACATGAAAGGCCTTGTGGATGTCCAGTAGGTTCCAATGGTCCACCAGAGGCAGATGATCCAAAATCCAGGTACGCATAAATGCCAGGAGTCCATCGCCTTCAACCCCTTTGGGCATTCCCACTACACGAACATTGTTTCCTGATTTTTTATTCTCCAGTGCTCCTAATCAGTGTCTCAGATTAGTGCTCTCCATTGTTAGCTGGGCCACCTGGCTAAAGTCTTTTGTGATTTGTCATCTGCCATCTTTGCGGTCATGACCACCACTTCAATTTTTGAATTCAGTGAGGCCATCCTTTCTAGAATTTGTTCAATATTGCTATCCATATCGCGGACTGCATTCAAGATGCTCTCCCATGGTGGTACCCCTCTCGCTGCCTCAGGCTTCCCTGCTCCAGTACTTCCCAATGCCTCCAGTGGTTTCTGCTATTGTTTCTGTGCACCACCACCATCTGTAGCTCCTTTCTGATAGCCCACAGTTGAATCTCAGTCTGATTTTCAGAAAAAAAGTGTCAATATTTTCAGGGTGTCCTTCTCTCTCCAAAGCCATTGAGTCTGATAATAGTTGAGCAGCTTAAACTGGTAAAAGTGTTTTTTGTTTTAATGAAGTTGGAGACCTGAGGCAAAGCTTGACCTCTTGCTAGCATAGCTGGCTTGCGCCCCCTAGGTCTAGTAATTGTTTAATACAATTTGACCACATTCACTTTCCAACCCTGTTTTACTAAGCTTCTTCCCATGCACCCTGGCACTCCACTCCATCGTTCCCCACATGTCCCCTTCTGTCCGCAGGACTCACCTCCTTCTGTTGCTCTCCTTCTCCATGCCCCTTCACCCAGAGTTGTCTATTTTTTCTTTTGGTTTTGGCATATCCCTGCTGGGCTTCCCTTCCTGATGCCACCAGAGAGGAAGTAGGCCTCTGACATCAGAAGACTTGATCAGGGTGGTGGTGGGGCGGGGGGAGGGAGTGCTGAAGGTCACTGGTGTGGAAGTTACATAAGGAAACATTATCTAGTGTACTGCAGGTGGGAATTTCCCTATTTTCACCCTCTCCCCCCCACTTACCCACATGGGCACACTTTCCTGATGTAATGGGGGATGCACAGTAGCACATAGTCACTACAGAGTCTCTAGAATAACTCATTGGGGGGGTGCCCATTCCAGGTGCCCCCAATACCCATGCTGCAGAGTGGCCTCTTGGACCAGCTGTCCATTTAAGCCCCTAGTACCCACTCCCCTAGTGCATGTCCTATACCACAGCCGGATCCAGTGTAAGAGTTGCAGTCACATTAAAAAAAACTGGGCTCCCTTGCATTGCACCGCATCTTTAAGAACTCTAATACACTGGAATCAAGGGATAGTCTGGCAAGGGAGGGACTAGCAGAACAGCACTGCTGTTCAGATTCAGTTGCTCACATCTGCATTTGCACGTGAAAGAATAAGTGCCAAGTTCAGACGACAGCAGACAGAAGGATGAAGAGATTCACAGTCAAAAACATTGTTTTCAATAAATCACGCAAGCTTGAGCCTGCGATCCATCTGTTGGGCACGGGGGAATAATACATATTAATTATGCCTTATTCCAAATGCTGAGTGCCTTTGATGCAACGATAGCGCCTTATTGAAAGTCTCACCATAATTAAAAATGTTGCTGGGGTGGCTTACTGATTAGAGGCATAAAGGATAAAGAGCTCTCCTCCCCCTCCCTCCTTTTTCAAAGATATGTGCGGTTCAGCTTGAAACGATAATCATAAGGTAAACAAAGACGCTGCTCTGGAGTTTTTATGTGCCATTCATAATAGTGAACCAAGAAACCCCAGAAACAGACTGTCTAATTTATAAACAGTCTAGTACTACAGTCTGCTGTACCTGGAGGCCCAGGGCCAGAGATAGCTAGCCTTTTGTAGGGCCTTTCAGAGGCAGATAAGCAGTGGTAGAGGCACTTTTCCCCTCTGGGTCACCAACTGAGAAAATATAGTTGCCTGCTGTATCTAATATCATAGCTCAGGCACACTTCTGGAATACCAGACATACTCTTAAAAGTCATCCTTGTTAACTCTGATTATAACTAGGAAAGGGGTATAGTTCTCCCTATTGGAAATTCTCTAGTATCTTCCAAACTAGTAATTTCATACTGAGTTTTTTCCACCAAGCTTTTTCTGGCCTCAGTGTGCATTGCTTAGGCTGCCCCCAGTGACATCCCAGTTCCACTCCAGCTAGTTCCCCTCTTGTTCTTCCATGGCTTGCTTCCCATGGTGAGGTCCTCTGTTTTGGGGTCCCCCCCCTCCATGCCTCATCCTGATCAAATCTGATCATTAGGAGAGATGACTGATCAGGCCCTGGGCATGCCAGTCATCATCCTTCTGCTCAAAAATTGGTGCTCCGGTGCTGTGTGCGCACTATCGTAGAGATGAGGCTTTATTGAAAAAAGCGTCAAACAACAAACCATGCTCAGACAGCACTGAGGAACGACAGACTGGCAAGGGGGTCTAAGGACCTACTGTACATGTAAATGTGCCTCACATGCATCTTGCAGCCTCCCTCGATGCGGGTAGTGATCATCCATCATCCTAATTTTAGTATTCGTAGTGCCCTCATTGTGCTAGATTGTCGACTCGTTTTTGTAAGGCAGCCCTGAATGCCAGGTGCATCCTCTCATTCTGCAATGCCCCTGGGGAGGAGATGCACCACTTGGGTCATCTTATTGCTCCATCCACAGGGGTAGTTGTGGGAGCGGCCAAGGTGACTTCCCCACCCCGGCCCAGAAAGTGCTGCCCGCACAGCTGTAGACTGCCTAATTGTGGCTGCCCTCGGCTCACTCCTGAAACCAAATTCACTGTGTGGTGGGAGGCAGTGCTTGGGCTGGGCCACTTGGCATCCTCCTTAGAATTCTTTTTAAACCTTTATATTTATGCTCAGAAAACGAAAATTAAGTTAGAAAAGCCAAAACCTTGTAAGTTAACTGTGTTATGAGAGGGATGACTTATAACCACACAATAGGATAGAAACTCACAGAATGCTCTGAAATGGCAAGCTTATGGTGTGATGGATGGTAACCTAGCCCGCAGTTATGTCCTGTTGCTTAAAAATAATTTGGTGGTCAGAGCAGTGATGACAATATGGTTTGCTCTCTCTTCTGTCTGGCAGGTAGACTGACTCCACACTAGGCGTTCATCAGATTATTGATAAAATGTCTTTCCAAGAACAAGAAAGTCTAGTTGTTATTTTTTAATTTATATGTTATGCCACCTCTATCACTGGTGCCACATCCCCCCCGGAACCCTCTGTTACCTTCCCCACTGGCCACACTACCCTTCGCTCAGCATCCTCCAGGGAGCCCCAGCGTACCCCTGGTATACCCCCAAATGCACACACAGTGTCATGAGATGGAGCGAGAAGGTGGGGCTGGCCTGGATATACTGGGTCCCCAGGAAATGGGGGCCACTTTCCATTTTCTTCCTGATCCTTTGGAAGATGCTGGTGTGCAAGTGGGACCAGTGCGCATGAGCACCCATGCACCCAATTCATGCATTGTGTGGGTCCCCAGCCAGTGCCCTCCCTCTTTCTCTCAGTACCCTGCTGCACTGCCTCTTGTGATCACCAAGGTAGCAGTATTGCAACAAGGATGATGTGCTTCCCTCCCCAGAGAAGGAGAATATCTTCTGCAGCACTCAGTCCTCCTCCTGCCCCCGCCCCCCCGGTTGTCCCACGATAACCCAGACTCGTTCCTGAACCTGGGTCGCCAGCATTGTGAGTGGTAGCCCTACTGCTGGGTCAGTGGACTAGTGGAAGAGAGTTCTGTTAAATCTGTAGTTATAAGCCCGGCTTGTGCTTTCCTTTACAGATCACTTCTGGAGAAGGGCTCATAAATGTACTTATTTATTTGAAAATTGGTAACTGGGAAAGGCTGTTAAATGAAATGTCAGTTTGGTCTTTATTTCTTATTTTCAGCTTGACTCCATAAACTCTTTCGGTGTTATTTGTTACCCCCATGCTAATGCAGAGCTTCTGTTTTTGTTGTTCCTAAGGGAACGATTGTCAGACAGACAGCCGTAACATTCTCCTGACCAAGAACCCCTCTCTTACTAGAGACAGATCTAATGCAGTTAAGTATAGAAAAGCGCAGTCCAAAAGGTCCTGCGCTTCTTAGGAAAATAGCCTAATGGCAAAGCACTGGGGTCGACTCGCGTTACCTGATGTTTGTATGTGTCCACTGTGGCGTCTGTCATTTTTTACAAATTGGGTGATTAATAAAGATTTTGATACGCTGAAGCAGAGTGGACATTAATATTTTCCTAACGAGTGCAGGACCTTTTGGACTGTGTGCTTCTGTGTTTTCAGAATAGGCATTCCCCTTGTTACTGCACTCTTCTAACTCTCCTGAGCACTGCCGGAGAATTGTGGAGATATGAAGTATAGAAAAGCACAGGTTCTAGTATACTTGCTGAGATGTGTAATTGTTGTGGGTTCTTTGGTGTCAAAGTGTTAGCACACTGTCCCAACACTACCAGTATCCCATTCAGCCATAGAAAGTGCTTGCTGAGATATGGTGGGTGTAATTTTCAGAGGGCCATTCCTAAATAAGCTGCAACTACAACAATGTTTTTACAATATGTACTTTTTTACAGTAGTTACTCAAACGTTGTACCTTGCCAGCTGTTGTAGTCAGTAGATGTCTTGTTTACCATCTATGCTATGTTTCAGCTATTCGCAGGGAGACAGCTGTCTAGCAAAAAGTTGTAAAGTGCATAGAATCAATGTGACTGAGGCAGTTCTATAAAAAAAATGTCTGCAAGTAGGAAAAGAATCTGTGGGTGGAAACCGCCCACAGATATGTTTTCCCTTGAGCTACTGCAAGCAGGAGATGTGGGGTCCTTTGAAACTCTAGCCAAGTGTCTAGAACAGGTGTGACATAAAACCAAACTTATTCTAGACATGTCTAGTAGCAGATTCTAGTCTTCTTTAGTCTAGCCTAGTTTAGGCTAGTCTGTTGGCAGATTCTGTTCTAGTCTAGTTTAGTCAAGTCTAGCCTAATCTAAGCTAGTAACAGATGCTGTTCTGTAATGGTCTAGTTTAGTCTATTAGCACATTCAGTTCTATGCTAGTCTAGTCTAGTTGTAGTTTATGGTGTAGTCTATTGTAGTCTAATAGTAGTTTCTGTTCTAGTCTAGGTCTAGCCTAGTGTAATCTAGTAGAGTTTCTTTTACTCTAGTAGCAGTTTCTGTTCTAGACTAGGTCTAACCTCCTAGTGTAATGTAGTAGAGTTTTTTACTCTAGTAGCAGTTTCTGTCCTAGTCTAGGTCTAGCCTAGTGTAATCTAGCAGAGTTTCTTTTACTCTAGTAGCAGTTTTTGTTCTAGACTAGGTCTAACTTAGTGTAATCTAGTAGAGTTTCTTTTACTTTAGTAGCAGTTTCTGTTCTAGTCTAGGTCTAACCTAGTGTAATCTAGTAGAGTTTATTTTACTCTAGTAGCAGTTTCTGTTCTAGACTAGGCCTAACCTCCTAGTGTAATCTGGTAGAGAGTTTCTTTTACTCTAGTAGCAGTTTCTGTTCTAGTCTAGTTCTAACCTAGTGTAATCTAGTAGAGTTTCTTTTACTCTAGTAGCAGTTTCTGTTCTAGTCTAGGTCTAGCCTAGTGTAGTCTAGCAGAGTTTCTTTTGCTCTAGTAGCAGTTTCAGTTCTAGACTAGGTCTAACCTCCTAGTGTAATCTACTGTAGTAAAGTTTCTTTTACTCTAGTAGCAGTTTCTGTTCTAGTCTAGGTCTAACCTAGTGTAATCAAGTAGAGTTTCTTTTACTCCAGTAGCTGTTTCTGTTCTAGACTAGGTCTAACCTCCTAGTGTAATCTGGTAGAGAGTTTCTTTTACTCTAGTAGCAGTTTCTGTTCTCGTCTAGGTTTAGCCTCCTAGTGTAATCTAGTAGAGTTTCTTTTACTCTAGTAGCAATTTCTGTTCTAGTCTAGGTCTAACCTAGTATAATGTAGTAGAGTTTCTTTTACTCTAGTAGCAGTTTCTATTCTAGTGTAGTTATAGATTCTGGTCTACAATAGTCTAGTCCAGTCACGTAGCTCTTTCTGTTCTAGCAGCCTAGTCTAGTAACAATTTCTATTTTTATTCTAGGTCTAGTCTAGTCTTATCTAGCAGATTTTCCTTTACTCTAGTAGTGATCTCTATTCTAGTCTAGTTGAAGATTCTAGCCTAGTCTAGTAGTTACAGTAAAGATCTTTTTTGCCCATATATTCCACATTGCCCCCTCTGCTCCACTGCGGAAAACTTGTTGGAGGTTCCATGTTGATATTTATTCATTTATTGAATTCTCAAATTAATACCATTGAGCTACAAGCTCTTTTACAAAGGTTCCATGTCAGAAAGTTTACAAACGTGTATACAAGCAGTTAACAAATAACATTTGAAGGTAATAATTGATACCTGTTCTTGTACAATGGTGTAAATAGCAAACATCGAAACAGGGTTACATGACTAGTTAAAAAGACAAGTAATCAAAACTGAGCAAGATCTAGAATTAAACTCAAAAAGAAAGTTGTGACATTATTGTACGGGTTAAAGTAGTAGTCTGTCCAGAGCTAGGCAGCACTGTCCACGTAGAGTTAAGGAGGAAAAAATGCTGGTATTTAGATAGAGGGGGAGAAACTAAGGGTGGGGTAGGAGCAGGAAAGAATCCATCCATGAGGTTTTGTTGAGGGAGGCAATAGGTGGGGATAGAGTAAGGGTTTCAGGGCGGGGGAAGGAAGAAAGTGAAAGTAGGAGCCTTAGATCAATTATTGAGTTTTAGAGAGGTAGAGAAGGTGTGTTTATATATATATATATATATAAATTATATATATTTATTACCTTATCTAATTTAGTAGATTCTGTTTTACTCTGGTAGCAATTTCTATTCCAGTCCTGTTTAGTAGCAGATTCTAGTCTAGTCTAGTAGCAGTTTCTGGTCTAGTCCGGAAAGTTTCTGTTTTGGTGTAGTCTAACTGCAGCTTCTGGTCTAATGTAGTAACACATTCTATTTTAGAAAATGGGCTTTTTATTTGGAGGCATCTGATTGTCTGGTACCCATTCCATAGGGGTACATTAACTTTCAACAGATGCCCACCAAATAAAAAGTCCCAGCCCAAACCTGCCTAATGCCCAGCCAAGTATCCTTGTGCATAGCCTTCTTCATCCTTGGCTGAAGCACTGGGCACATAATTTCAAACAGCCACCATTTTTCTTTTCATTGTTTAGCGAAAGAGAGAGAGAGACCCTCACCACCACCACCACCACCACCGCACTCACTCCTTAGATGAGCCTGCAGCCAGTGACTGAGCAAAATAAGTATCTACCTGTTTTCCAAGTTTTAAACCAGTCTCTCTGTTTCTTTTTGTTTGTTTGTTTTGTCCTGTAAGAAAAATCCCTGCAACCACCACTTGCTCAGTTTCGTCTGGTGGCCAACACGGAATAAACCCAACAACTTAAATCCAATAAATGGGACATATTTGCCTGAAAAATGACACTACATGTGCCAGTCACTCTGTTTTGCAAGAAGTACTCTGCAGAGCCCTTTTTTTGGTAAAGCAGGTAGTGTTTACTGAAATTACAGCTAACTAAAAAAACTGTATTCCACCTTCTAGAGAGAAATGGTGACAGCTCCTGTATCGCTAGGCTGTATGAAAGGAGCGGCACTTTCTTGTACCGCAGATGAACGATACTGCTTCTCACTTTGCAGACATCATGAATTATTCTTCTTCTCAGCTCAGTCACTAATCACTCCCATCTTCTATGTCCATCCATAGGAGCAGATTCTGTTCTATTATGTGTGGTTTTAGTCTTGTCTCATAGCAGTTTCTATTCTAGTCTAGTGTAGTAGCAGTTTCTGTTCTGGTCTAGTGTAATGTAGTGTAGTGTAGTAGCAGTTTCTATTCTAGTTAAGTTTTGTCAAGTCTAGTCTAGTAGCTGTTTGTAGACTCGTCTCATGTAGGAATCCAAGCACAGTTGCACTTTGGTAGTTAGTTTCATCCTGTACTGAAGATAATCTTGTTGATCCCTTTTTTGTTGTTCCAAAGGGAATACTTATTGTCACTCATCTTCTACTGATAATGGCCCCATGCACTAATGGGCCGGGGGTACGCGGAATCCGCACCTACCCCACCTGCATAGCTATGCACCCACAGACTGGTGCTTACTGGCAGTATTCATGACCGCCAGCCACCTGTCCGAGGCCCCACCCCACCCCGGTGTACCGGAGCACGGAGGACAGATACGCGGACTGGCGGGCATCCAATGGGATGCTCCACCTGGTCTGCCAGTGGATCCCTTGTGCCCGCTGGTGCGGAGATATGGCTGCTGCCATGCAGCATGCAGAAACAAAGAATTGGGCTGATGGCCAGTCGGCTGTCCCCAGACACCATTTGCTGTCCGTGGTCTGGGACAGCATGGTGTGGGGGACAGCAGTCCCCGCCTGTCAGTCTGCGACCAGGGAGCTGACATCCCAGGGGGTGCGCAGACATTACGGCAGGGATTCCCCTGCGTGCTGTGCGCCTCCCCCCGGGTCTAGCGCTCCGCGACTCTGTGAATGTTGTGGGGTGCGGGGACGCCCACCCTGGCCACGTTGCCCTCCATGCAGTCTGGCGGTGGGGCTGCTCACCCAGTAGGTGAATCCCACGGCTGGGTGCGCAGGGGGTGCAATGAGTGTGGGGTGGTTGTGCGCCCCAAGTACGCACACGTAGCCACTCCACCCCATTAGTGCATAGGGCCCAATGTGCCCAATTATGGCATCCTTTCAGGGTGCAGTACACAGCCCAAAACATATAACATTTAAATCATGCACAGTAAATTACAGCTCTGTTGTTTTTAAATCCGTATTTTATCTGCCACTTACGGGTCTGCTTGGCGGCCCCCTCCAGTCGGTCTCTGCCCTCCCCGAGGACATGCTAGTTATTCACCTCTTTCCCATGACTACAGTGTTGTGGGTGGCCAGCTGCATTGATTGTGCAAAAGCCGGTGAGGGTACTAACATAGAGCAGCCAGTCCATTTTTCTTTGTTTTTTGCTCCCCGAGGGTGCCACGAGTGAGGATGCAAGCATGTGTGCATGCAGTGGCACACACCTGTGCCAGGATATCTCGTGGCAGCCCCATCCCTTGTGTGTGCCCCAGATTGTGCTGCCCCCTGGTCTTCACCAGGCAGCAGTCCCACAGGAGTGTTGACCCCCGCCCCTGTTCAAGGAAGGAGAACAGTCCCTGAGATGCTTGTATAGAAAAAGTGCACAGCTAAATTAATCTGGTTGCTCTTCCTAATTCTCCTTTTTTCCTTGGAAGACAAAACACAATAAAGCAGCTTCCTGGAACAGGTAGGTTTTTAACATGTTTTAAAAACAATGAAGGGACCTGTCTAACTTTTGAAAGCTGGGCATTCCAGCAAGTTGGGCAGCTATAGCTGATGCCCCAGAATAGACCCAGGCAGTCATCATTAACATTTTCTCAAGTAGCATTTTGGAGGTCTTGAGTTACTGAACTACTGTGGATTTTGAACCCTGGTGGTTAAGAGACAAAACAACACAAACATACCTGTCTTGCTGGGAAATGGATAATCGGCAGTGCAAGCTGAAGCCGGGCAATCAAAGGAGGGATGTATCGGCAGTCTGATGCACATTGCATGCTGTGCATGCATTATTGCCTCACCCAAAGGGCATCCCAATGCAGCCAGCCTGTCAGTGCAGTGGTAGCGCTACAGTTTGTGATGCCAGAGACCCATGTTCATCAATGGCTGGCTGGGGGGGGGTGGACTGAGTGTCCCAGGGAACGCTCCTCTCCTATGGTGAGGATGGGCAGCCTGCTGTGCTGCTATACTGCCACCTGGGTGACCACAGGTGGCAGTGCAGTCAGGAGTGGCTCATAGGAAGGGAGGACGTCAACTAGTGCCATGCCACTAAGTCCTGACAGCTGCAAGGGTAACGGGTTGGGGTGGCCAAACAAATGAAGTCAACTGAAGATGAGGAGGTATAAACAGCGCCCAACTGCACAGGATGCTGCTCACCGCCTGCCGCAGGTCCCGCACCATCAACCAGACTCCCCGTCCAGGAATGGCTCTAAACTCTGAGAGAGTTGGAGCTGACCTCCAGTACCCTATCCCATGGGGGAACATGGAGTGGAGGTAAAACCCGGAAAAGGTGTGTGACAGGGATGGTCGGAGCTGCAGAACGATGTGGGCCAGTCAGGTACAGCAGGCATAATGCATGCTAAATAAAATAAAGAAATGACCCTAATCTCATTCGATGGGCTTTCTTGCCACTGTTGGGTGGCGTCCACTTTAGTCTGGAGCGGCATTTCTAAGCTGTAGGGCTCCTCTCAAGACCTGGAACCAGGGCTGTAATGCACATAGAATCTTGGTGTGGTGGGGGATAAGTGCCCCCCCCCATTCCCATCCAAATATTGCATATTGAACTGATGAAGGGTTGAAAAAGTATAATTTAATGCTGTCCATTCATTAATCTTCAATTGTGTGCCCCACACAGAAATTCTCTTGGTGTGACATCCCTGCTTGGAACTAGGGAGCGCTCCAGTTATCTGTCCACAGCCAAACCAAACCCGGCATGGAATATGATAAGGATGGGTCAAACGAGTTCTTTAGAAAATAAAACACCTTTAACCCGGCTGGTAGAACATTTTGGAACTGAAATGCACTTCCGTGAAAGCAACAAAAAAAATTAGTTCTGAAATGCAAATGAGTAATTACAGTATCAGTCATATGCAACTATGTACAGATGACCAGGTGTGAAAACATGATGGCTAACAAGAGCCTTTTAGAACCCTGATGGGCTCTTATAAAAAAAACATTTAAAATTAGAATCAGGAAGGAGTCAGTCAGTTCTAGAAAACCTCCAGTTCACGATGTATTTCGGGAGAATAATACATAAAGTGCAGGTTGTGACATTTCAGTTGCTTTAAAAGAAGTCAGGCAATGTTTGTTAAGTTGAGACCTTATTAAAGTTGCTTGAAAGTGAGTATGCAAGAGCCAGGGTGATTCAGTCTAAGAGTCTTTAGGTTTTTTCCCATAGATCAATCAGATACTGCAGGATAAATCTCTCTGATCCTGGAATTCCTCGGAAGTAAAAGATTTAGAGGTATTATGCCTTTTTGGGTCCTACGTTGGCTCTGCATTAAAAACCATTATAAAACAGAGCTCAGCACACTTATCACCTGGGGTGGTTTCAGACCTGTTGAAGTAACTTTTCTCAAGTATCTCTTGTGTTGATTTTGACATCGTGCCAGGGACCAGGTGCAAGAAACCTTCCCAATGAAATATTAATAAAAGAGCATTAACTTAAAACCGCCTGTCAAGGGGTACTGCTTTGCTTTTCATGGCGACCTTTATTTCCACAAAATGACGACTTCAGTTACTACATTGAGGAAATCAGTTAAGACTGGGAACTAGGTCCTGAAGCATTCCGCAGTGAAGCAAAATCTCTGGTATTAGAAAACTACAGCCCTGTCAGTGTAATGCCTACAGTGGGTAATAGGGATCTCATGATATCAAATTTTAAGCATCATGATATTTGTGTAAAATGTATCACAATAACATTGATCATTATGATAATCTGTGGCATTTCTAATTTTAAGAAAAATGGTAAAAATCCAATTGGAGAAAGATGGGGAATCAGGAATTATGATCACATCTGGACAGGGATATACTGCCAGAGCAGCCAGTTAAGCCGGTTTTATATATGGTGCTGCATGATAATCACAATACTGTTTTTTAACGATAAATTATCATAAATGGGAATTATCATGATATACTGTGTTATGACATCCCTAGTGGGTACGCTGCTAGAAACCATAATAAGACTGAGGCTGGTAAGTTTCCCGCAGCAAAAGACAGCATGGATTGACCGGTTGGGGGGGGGGCGCGCATGTCAAACCTGATTAATTTCTTCAGTTAGGTGATGAAGCTAGTGGACAAGGAACAGGTAGTAGACATATTATCCCTTGACTTAAGGAAAGCCGTCCACTCCTTCCCACAAGGACTGTTGGGAACTTGCATGATCTAGAGGCTGGGGGCAACATCACAACATGGGAGGGAAACTGGTTGAGTGGCAGAACCCAGAGGGTGATAATTAATGAGGAATTCTCACGGTTCGGGGAGAGGGTGAGTGTGTCACTAGCGGTATGCCAAAGGGAATCAGTTCTGGGATGGGTCCTCTTCAAAACCTTCATTTGCAACACTGGGGCTGAGATATAGGGCAAGATATGCCTCTTTGTAGATGATGCTAAGATCTGTGTCCGGGTAGGTAGTGAGGATGGGGATAGAGCTATGAAAGAGGACCAGGGCATCTTAGAGAAGTGGTCAAAAGTGTGGCAGTTAAAGTTTAATGGCAAGCAGCGCCAGCTGCTGAACGAAAACTGGATACAGAATGGAGAAGACAGTAATGGAAAGCACATCAGAAGAGAGAGAGAGACTCGGTTGGGGGGCATAATAATTTTGGATAGTCTGAAGACAACAATGTACAGTAAAGTCATTGGTTTGTTGTCACCTAGAAAGTTTGGACACTGCATTTGAAAAGGACAGGGACAGACTGCGGTCGGTACTGAGGAAGAGAATCAAGAGGATCCTCTGACAGCAAGAAAGGAGTTAACCAGGAGAGGTAGAATGACCTAAACATGTACATACTGGAGGAGAGAAAGGGGGGAATTTGCTTAACCAGGAAAGGCACACTAAGCCAGTGGTTGTTTCCGGGTGCAACCTGAGAGCACAAAGAAGTTAAGTGACTTGCTCAGGGTCACACAGTATGCAAGTGGGGGCTGTGGGATTTAAACCCAGGTCTCCAGGTTTGCAGCTCCGTGCCCTTAACCACTACACTATACTGCCTCCATAAGCAGAGAAGGGAGAGAGGGGGCCATAACTGAGACATACAACTCCCCCCCCCCACCCCACACACACAGGGAAAACAAGGTGGAGAGCAGAAATTGTTCAAACTGAGTGGTAACACAAGCACCAGGGGCAACTCTATGAAACTGGTGGGGGCAACTCCATGAAACTGGTGGGGACAAATCCATGAAACTAGTGGGGGCAACTCAATGAAATTTTGGGGGGCAAGTTTAGAAGGATTCCAAAAGTATTTTTTCATGGAAAGGGTGGTGGAGGGGTGGAATAAACTACTGAAAGAGGTGGTCTGTGTGAAAATAGTCGGGGGGGGGGGACTCAGACATGAGTGGGATGGCTACCTGGGCTTGGTAAAGATGGTATCAAAAGAGGAGAGGGGAAAGAAGGACTGAAAAGCCACTAGGACTTTCACATTCCATATTACATAGGTAGGACTGGGCAGATAGGATGGATCAAGTAAGCAATAACACATGATAGGGTGTGCGATAATGCTAAATTATTGCACAGCCAGGTGACCAGTTGTGACCAATCAGATTGCTTGTTTGATTCAAGTCATTTTATAAAGGGGCTTTTTCTGCCGGCAACTTCTATGTTTCTGTGTTATTATTTTGCTGTTATTCCTGAAACTGCTTGTAATGTTTCACTTCATTTGTTTATTGTAGTATTTTTAGCTAGATCATGCATCGAGGGTCCATATGAGGCTAAAAACCAGACTGCCAGCAGAAGGTTACTTCATCTTTAAACTGGACATTAGGATTTCGGATCCTGAATGTCAAGATTCAAGCGCACACAGCCTAGGATTGCTCTTCTGTCAGCGGAAGAGGCCTTGTCAGGTTTAATACTGGGAGCATGTGGAATGAAAGCAGCCCTGTAGGCTGAGGGATTAGCACTCTTTGCATCTGGCTTAAGGCCGCAGCTCACAAAAATACACTGTACCATGTTTCTTTTCTTCCACAGCCATTAATTCTGTTTTAAAAGCCTGATAAGGTATACACTCAGTTGGCGATATGGGTTTTAATAAAGCTAATTGCTTATATCGTATTCTTTGTCATGCTTTACTAGACTTTAACAGGCCTACGAGGAAATTTTATTAGTATCTGCTATCTGCAAAGTTTTGATCATGGGTGTTGAATGCCGAAGAATTCTCCTGGTACCCATGTTCTGTCTTTTTTCTGGTTAGTAAACTCAAATGCCATTAGTCATTTTTGTATTTAAACAATATGGGAGTCTGTGTAGTCCAGCAGTTAGCGCACAGAGCTGTGAATCAGACAGTATCATGTTTGTGTGTCTTCAGAGCCACTTACTCAGGATGTGACCTTGACAAAGTCACTTTCAGTCCTCTCAAACTGGGTAGCATACCTCTCAACCTCAGGACTCGGAAATGAGGGACACCACACCCTGAAATGAGGGACACCACGAGGACATCAGAATTTTAGCACTTTAATGATTTAACGACTACAGCCGGGGAACAAACAAATGCCCAAATTGCCCAACCCAAGTACTTCATCATACCGTTTTTGTTTGGGACAGCCCCACACAGCAACAGGACTGGCGGTCTAGTCTCCCTCCCTAAGTTGTTAGATGGTGGGCTAGTGGGCTACAGGGCTGGAGCGGTGGGAGATAAACTGACTTTCCTTCCCTTTCCAAAATGTATTACAGCAGGATATTGGGAATGCAAAAGATCATAAACTCTGGTCTCAAGCCCTATTGATTTGTGTCCCAACAACTCCCAGTGCCACTTAATGGGACTCAGCATTAATGCTGTGCAATAACTGATAGATTTAAAACCTTGTCACTGTGTGTCTGTCGGACTGGGGTAGCGCAGTAGCTGGCCTGCAAGTTTAGCAAGCCACTTGTCTAGCTGCGCCTGCCCTTGCCCCCCCCCCACCACCACCAGTCCAACTAGGCATCCAGAACATAGCTTGCCACAAGGCACAATGACCACAAGCCCAAAATGAAAAGAAAAAAAGTTGAGAATCAGACCGGATGGACAAGATCACATCCATCAACGAGGCGAGAAGAGTGTGCAGCAAAAGCCTTAAGGTAGCAGACAGCACAGCACAGCAAACCGAAACAGACAACCTCCTGCTTGTACCTCTCCTCACTTCGTTTTGGTCGTGGAGCTCTGTCCACTAGTGTGACGGTGTGAGTGACTGTTTCCTGCTGTCCTCCTGGGCAAGGCAAGCTCATTCTCTTCTCCAGTGGTGGGGGGCTGCCAGCTGGGCAGGTGGGCATTCACAAGGGTGAGGCAGCAGGCTGCAGAGCTAAGCAGCTGCTAAAGCAGCAAGGGAGCAGGGAGTCAAATTATGGCAGTGGGCAGCAAGAAAACGGTCTGACTAGGGCTCCTGGGCTGGTGCAATGAATAATCATTGATGGTCACGGAGGATCAGGGACTTAAGGATGGGGGGGAATAATAATACTTGAAATTGTTCTCGTCTCGATTGGATGAGGTCGGACTCAGACACTAGTCTTGAACTGTGTGTGTCAGCGTGTGTTAAGCGTGCCACCAAATTCAAGGCACCAATTTTTTGATTGGCTGGGCCACTCTGCGACGATGCGTCAGAGGAGGAGCAAGTAGCAACTATCCCAGCGACCCTACTTGCCTTCCACCATCTGCGTGCTCACTTCCAATTGTTTCGAAGGTCGATCACGTGCATTTAAAGGACCCGCTGACGTCAGCATTGTCTGTCACTGTCAAATTCGGGACAATGACCGGTGCTGGCTGGACAGCAGGACGACATCAAAAATTGGGGGCAATACGGGATGTCCTGCACCATGCAGGGCACTTGAGAGGTATGCTGGGTAGGAAAGGAAAGGAGAAATTGGGTTTTAATCAGCACCTTTAGTATAAACTGGATCCTTTAAATCCAGATACGGCAGTGGAGAAAATGTTGCTGCCATTAGGTGCACAGGGAGTCAGACAACACAGAAGTAAGTCTGAGCTAAAAGATTTTGCATAGGGAGGTTTTGACTAGCTTAGGATCACATAGCGAGTAAACAGCATTTAGAGAATTCGAATGTCAGTCTCCAAATTCACACTTCTGCATTTGTAACCACTAGGCCAAACTGCCTCCATAGTTAAGAGCAAAACCCCCATTGTAAACAAGATGGTGCATCGCAGCTGGGCAACGCTAAACATACTATCCACAGGCAAACGGCACATACATACTCGGAGTTGAAAACGGTTCCAGAACATGCATCGAAGCCTTGAAGTTGTTTTGCAAATTAAGTGCATGGATTGAATCTTATTTGTATTTAGCTTATAGTCATGGTTGATGCTAACTTTTCAAACTCTGGTTTTGATTAAAGAAATGATAAACATGCCTTACAAGTCATTAGTAGTATATTTCAACAGTGTTTCTCTTAGGAGGCTCACCTAATGCTATGCTCCTGAGTGTTGTCCTCTTTGGAGCATGCAAAGAAAGGGGAGAGACATAGGATTACTGCCATAATTCTCACTGGATCCCAGAACACTTTTAACAAAGTCACATTTATGGGTGAGTCACACCCTGTGCTTCTGGCCACCCAACTATAAAATTTGGCAAGCGTAAACTCCAGTGAAAATGAGATGCTGAATCTTGATTGGGCTTTCCCAAGCAAACAGTTTGTAAAACTAGAAAAGAATGTGTTTATTCTTAAACAGAACAACCACTTCAGGTCATTTGCAAGTGTAATTTTTGTTTTGTCATAGTTTATAATGCTTGAAATTATTTTCAAATCTGTAGTCTTTGAACTGTTAGGCTTGGAAATGTTCTTTATTGAAATTAGTACTCAGTACTGGGACCAGTCCTGTTTAACATTTTCATTGCTGACATAGCAGTAGGGATCAGAAATAAGATCACCCTCTTTGCTGATGACACCAGGATCTGTGCCGAGGTGGATGGGGGAAGGGTGGTAAATTACTTCCGGAGGATTTGGCAAAACTGGAGGAGTGGTCACACACCTGGCAGCTTGGGTTCAATGCCAAGAAGTGCAAAGTGATGCATCTCTATGCCAGGAACCCAGGATACAGCTACTGGTTGGACAGTGTCCAGTTGTCCACATCCAATGAGGAGAAGGATCTGGGGGTACTGGTGACCGGGGAAATGAATCACTCGGCTCAGTGTAGGAAGGCAGAGGCAAGGCAAACAGGATGCTAGGGTGCATAGCAAGGGGGATTACATCCAGAAGTAGCAAAGTCATATTGCCCCTGTATAGGTCCCTGGTGAGGCTGCACTTGGAGTACTGCATGCAGTTCTGGTGCCCTCACTTGAAAAGAGACATCAAACTCCTAGAAGCGGTGAATGAAGAGCAACAAAGATGATCCTAGGGTTGGGAGATAGGCCTTAAGAGGAAAGACTAGGAGAAATCAACATGTATACCCTGGAGGAAAGAAGAGAGAGAGGGGACCTGATCGAGACCTTCAGGTACATGAAGAGGATGAACAGAGTAGGCTCCAGGGGTGGGTTCACTCTCTGGAGCAGAAGAGATACCAGAGAGCACTCCCTGAAGTTGAAGGGGGACAGATTCAGAAGGGAAATGAGGAGGCACTACTTAACAGAAAGGGTAGTAGCAGGATGGAATGCACTGCCTGAGGAACTTGTATCATTGCAGACTGTGGGGAGCTTCACGAGGGGGTGGGACAGATTTAAAGGAAAAGTACATACCGGCGGGGGAGGAGATGGAGATGGAGGGTGGGAGGGCAGCTGCAGTCTAATGACTGATGTGCTGCACACTCGAGCAGATTAGATAGACAATAAGTCCTGTATCTCCTGGCAATTTCGTATGTTCATAAATGAAAGCTTGGAGACTGATAAACATGAACAGATCATAATGATAGAGTTCTCATGGGGTAATTTATGTTTATACATGGTGATATAATATGTTGTTATGAAGTAGCAGGATTTTAGGGTCACTGGATGGGCCAGGGTTAGCGCATCATGCTCCTGCATTGGTGAACTGGGTTCGAGAACAGGTTGGGGAGCTGGATGAGGCAGCTAAGGAGGCTGGGGTAGTGATGCCGCTTGGCACCACTCCCAGCAGGTGATGGACGATGTTGGGTTCCACTGCTGCAGAGACCCTGCAGTGTGCCATGGGGATTGTCCTCCACAGGGGTTCACCGCATGCATGCAAGACCTGACAAGACACGGACCAGCATCACAGGGAGGTGGGCAGGACTTGGACAGGGGGAGAAGATGCTGAATACCCCCCTTCCCTCGACTGCCTGTATGACCACCACCAGTACTCTTGGGACCTGCTCTGTGTGGATCCCCAGTGATCTGACAGTGGGGGGAGCGGCTGATGGAGCTGGGTGGTTGCTGACAGAAGGGCCTGAATGTCGGAGGAAGGTGGCAGCCAGAGGGCAAAAGGCTGTATGGCTAGAGAGAAAAATAAATAACAGGCTTTAAAACCTTTTTTTAAACCACTTCATGTGTTTATATGTCAAGATGTGGAAGATATGGCAAGATTGTGTACTAATGTATCAACTTAATGGACTGCAAGCTTTCATTTACGAAGAGAATTAGGCTTCTAGCCCTAAAGATTCCAAAGTTATCTCATGTTTTTTTGCATCATCACCTGCACCACCTGACCTCATACTCCTTCTGGCTGCTCAGCATCCCTCTCTGACCACAAATCTCACCCCTGGCTGCTGCATCCTGCCACCTGACTCCCCAGGCTATCCCCACATCCTCAGAGGATCTGGTTTATCCCTGCTAGGGGTCCCACTCCCAGGGACAGAGGAGGGGAGTAGCATTCCTGGGGGGGGTCCTTCGAAGTATGCAGGGCTGGGGGACAGGAACGGTGCATGCTGGGGGGCTGTGGCGTGGGGAGACTAGGCAGTCATCATCCCACTGGCCAAGATGGGTGCTAGTTTCTTTTTTCTGGGCTGCTCCCCCACACTCCAATAGCATGCACCACGGTGATGGCCTGGAGGCGGAGCCAGCCGACGTGTGGTCACCCATGCCTGCAAGGCTCCCCACACCACCAGGTGTTGCTCTCTGAGCGGTGCTCTGCAGCATCGTCCCTAGGGAGGAGAGCATCTGCGCAGATGCTGTATCACCCTCCCTGCTGGCCTCTGCTCCTGTTGTCCCAGGCTCGAGGCTTAAAACCAGGTTGCCAGCGTGCCGAGCAGGTGTCCCACCACTCTGTGCCATGGAGTCGGCCTTAGTATCTCATTTTAAAGAAAGCATCTTTTGAAAGTCCTAATTTTGGAACCATTAGAGCTAGAAATGTAATTTATTTTCTTCATCATCTGTTTATATGCCTGGTCTCTGATCGGCTCCCATCTGTTCTGGTCCCCACCGCTCGTCACTGACATTCCCTGCTGGGGCTTACCTCTTCCATTCATCCACCATGGATTACCTCCTCTGCCAGGGCCATTGGGGCTGACAAAGCCCCTTCAGAGTGCAATCCAGTTTGGAGGACGGCCCAGTCAGTGGTGCATAGCTTGCGGGTGACCCAGAGTTTCATCCTGCCAGTCGGAATACACAGATGTGACAGCCAGGATGCAATGCAGAAATGCTGCAGAATATCACAGAATGCTGCAGTTTACTGCAGGGGCCATTGTAAGTCAATGGCAATTAAGCTCATTTGTCATGCAGAATTTTGTGACATGTCATTACTGCAAGTTACTGCGCTTCATCGTGGCCGACTCCACTGTACCTCTGCCACTTTCTCCCAGAGGCTGCCAGTCATGTGATGACACACTGTGTGAGCACATTGGCAGAGGCATCCACCAGCAAGCCAGTTCCATTTCTGGATGTTCCAACTGGTGGCGGGCAAATAGCAGAGTGGCTTATCCCCCTCCCCAGAAAAAGAGAGCAGTCTATTGGATGCTCTTCCTCTGCCCCTCAGCCAGGCCCTGTGGGACCCGAGCTTGCTCCCAAACATGGGTCGCTGGCATGGCAGGTGGCATCCCATGCCTGGGCTGGCTAGAAATTTTACTTTTTAAAAAATCAAAGCTTAGAGTCAGGTCTTTAAGAATCAGTATCATCAAAACAGTTTTTATGTGCCGGTACTACTTTATATGTATCTGTACTATTTGGAACTGCTTTTTTTTTTGGAACTCTGTATTTATCCATCTTACTGCCCCTACTCACCATTTAATCAGACTTCCTCTACTACTGCACAGTCCTTCTTCTCCCCAGAGTCTGCCCCAGAGTACCTTGGTGCCACATAGTCCCTTTGATGCCCGGATTACCCCCCGGTGTGGGGTGGGAAGAGACCCTAACTCCCCAACTCTTGATTGTGGACCTGTACAGCGGAGTCTGCCCCGACATTCCGAAGGCGCGCAGTGAGGAGTCATCACTTAGGCGAGACGGGGGTGTTTTCCCTGTCCTCTTCCCCTGGCATCGGCGTGCAGTGAGGGCCAATGAGCGAGGAGATGCGGTGAGACGCACCTCCTGCACCGCCCCTCTGCTGATGTCTGCCCCGTTCCCATGGCGCTACCTTCCTCCCTCTACCGCATCTACCATGCGAGCTCCCCCAGGTGGTGGTATCGCAGCGAGGCGTCAGTAGTTGTCCCCAGAGAAGGAGAGCGCCGGGCACTCTATCCTTCTCTTCCCCGACCTCCCGCGTGTTCGTGGCTCATTCCTAACATGGCCAAGGCAGGTGGAGGTATGCCCAGTGCCTCAGCCTCAGTGCCACTGGGCCGGGCTGAACTGCTTTTTGAGTATATTATCAGTATATGTTTTTTAGTTGTGACACAGCCAAAAATAGCAGACTTATTATATGAATAAACGTAATAATAAACAACATCAATGCAGGGAGGACCAACTTCTTATTTCAAGGAGAGTTCTTGACAACTTGACGTTTTTTCTATTCTTTTATTCTTTTAACATTCCCTATGTTTCGCTCCTTTGAGCTTGTTCACGGGGAATTTTAAAAACTGTTTTAACAGAAAAAAGAAAATATTTTCATTAGAACTCTCTATTTCTCAAGTTTTTCAAAATACTTTGTAACATATTAAATCAGGAACTTGTTCACTGTATTTACCATTAGATTTACTTTTTCAACTGTGCTGTATATAACCAGTCTTCAAAAAAGAATCTCACTATAAAGATAAAGCCGGTCAAAAAATAACTTTTAAGCACAGTGCTCACACTGACATCATAATCATGCTTTCTTTTTACTACTGCATTCGCCTGAAATCCCATGGCCGTACACATGCCTCAAGAGTTCTGTGATTGTAGTCAAATTATTTTACATCTTAATTAGACGTTTTGCTATAAGCGCTTCTGTTTTTTTGTTTTTTTCTCTTGTATCCCAGTTAAACAGAGCTGCCCCTTAATACAAAAAGGGATTTCTTTTAACTTCATAAATTCAGTCTCTAAGTTTACCTTTCCTTCCATTATAAATTTAAATGTGATGTTACGGCACACCTACCTCAAGTGCCGCAATCTTATTTAACAGTTTTTCAATTTTGGCTTTTAATACAAAACGGCCCTTCTATTGCCTTGTGGTTAATTTACGTGCGTCCATGAAATATAAATAGGATGTTTTAAATACTTTTCAATTTGTCTTAATTCGACTTTTCATACTGAATAAATCATTTTTTACCTTAATTCCATGTAATTTTAACTCCTTTTAGTGAAAATTCTGCCAAATGCACTGCTGTTTTCCATGAAGTCACAATGGCGTTTCTGTAATGCTGAAAAGCCCTTGAGGAGTGACTTCCTCTTGAACCTGCTTTAAAAAACCACCAGAGTGATGTATCACTCCTTGTACTGCTCACGATAGGAGAGTGTTGCTAAGCAACTGTACACTCTTCCCCCTTTGTAGGGAGAAAGGAACGGCCTTTCCAAGCAGGCTCTCTGCATGAATATTGATGCCGTATGAGTCAATTATGTATTGCCTTTACATTAAAATAGTTATACTAACCATGAGATTGCTTCAGCAGCATCTTAGCCACACAGAAATTCACACTACATTTTATAAAATATTCCAAGATCTATGTCTTGTACATTCAGTTCTGACATTCATAATTTAGGTGTTTCAAGTGCTGGCAAGAATTGTAGGTTATACGGTTTTAAGACATTTCACATGTTGTTGTCATTACTTTACACCTATATACATTTTTACTGAAGTATCACTGAGTATATTCGTTACATGACTCAATTCTTATGAAAACAATTAATGACACATCGCTATTTTATATTTTAAACCCAAACTAATAATCAAATCTCCTATCGAAATGATTCCTCTTTAATGCCCATTAATAGATTAATGAACTTGTTTCACTGTTCGTAACATTTTTATTACTCAAACTGATTTTCCACCTCATCTGCATCACTCCAATCCAGACATTACTTTCTAAATTCATTCCTACATTTGGATTGAATGTTTTCAGATCAAAAATCCACTTCATTTCTCTTTGTTCTAATAATTTTGTATGGTTCCCACCTCTCAATGGTGGTTTCACTACCTCTATCCCCCAAAATCTTAAAGAAGCACCTGTGTATCCAGCCACATTAAAATGTAGTGCAACTGGTGATTGTTCGTCTTTATTTCTTATATCACCCTTATGTTCCAAAATCCTCCTTCTGAGTGCGCTCTTGGTTTGTCCAACATATAATTTGTCACATGGACACTGTATTAAATATATTATATGAATACCATGTTGTATCAACAAATTGTATTGATAGAAAAATAAGTTCATAAAAATACATGCCTGTTTAAAATAAAATTGTGTGTTTTTTAAACTTTATAAAATTTGGTAATACCTCACATTATTTAATTACAGGCTGTGTAGTTTACAACTCAGTTTTCTTTCATGTTATGCTCTTATTCAGGATGCAAACAATGTAATACTTTTTTCTAGAATCCTCTACTCGTGGTTGCTTTCGTAATGTAAGCGAACATCAGAAAAGTCTTGAAAGGTTGAAGCCTAGTGTCTGTTCACCCTGCTTGAGAGAGAGAGACAGACAGAGAGAGGGGAGAGCGAGAGAGAGAGAGAGATTGAGAGGAAGAGAGAGGGGAGAGCGAGAGAGAGAGAGAGATGGAGAGGGAGAGAGGGGGAGAGGAAGAGGAAGAGAGAGGGGAGGGAGAGAGAGAATGAGAGGGAGATAGTAAGGCTAAGAGAGTGGCCAGCCCAGTGGTGCTGAGATGCTGGATGCCTTACTTCGACTATGCTGGTGACTTGGGTCTGGGAACAACCTCGGTCTCTGGGGCACCGCACGGGGGTGGGAGGGAGGAAGCGGATTGAGCAGCCTAACGGCAGCCTCTCTCACAGGAGGTTGTCATCCTCCCCTAGAGTTCCGCTGCCACCAGGTGGAGATCCAGTGGCAGCGCAGGTCGGAGGGGGTGGCAAGCCAGGAGGGTGTCTCGGAACGCGATATGCATGTGCCTCCACACGTCCGCATGCACACCCTAGGAAGGGGAGGGCGAAAACCAGGGTAACAAACACCTAAGGAAAAAAAGAGGTTGAGAGACAGTGGGAGGGAGAGAATGAGAGGGAGAGAGAATGAGAGTGACTGAAAGAATGACTGAGAGAGAGAGAGAGTGAGGTTGAAATTGTGTAAAGGAGGGAGAGAGAGAGAGAGAGAGAGAGAGAGGGAGAGAGAGAAGTAGCTGTAAGATGGAAAAGACAATATTCTGATTGGAAAACTGCACAAGTCTCTTGTCCTTGAAATACAGACAAAAGAAAAACGACTGGAAATTAGAAACTCATTGCTGCTATAGAAGTATGAATCATGAAGCAAAGCACGGCACAAACTATAACTAAAAGAAAAATAGAACATACTGTGCATAATCCTGCCTTTTCTGTGAACCATATGTTTCCTTTATTCTGTTCCATCTGGCTCCATTGCTGGGCCCACCATTGCATTTCTGCCTTGCTCTGGGATGTGCACAGCTACTTTACCAAGATATCGAAGTAGATGTGGGCTGCCACGGGCACTGAGTGAACAGTATACACAGTCCAATAGATTCCGAAACTCTTATCATTCTAGTAACGTTTCCAAGACTCTGGTGGAAATGCTTTGTCAGTTTGTTTTCTCTCAACAGTCACACTAATGCTGGGCTTTGGCTTTTATGTTGCTGTTTGACCTGTCCTTGTGTACGTTCATCTTCAGGGGTGTGAAATAATAGTTGCTTTGTTTTTAAAGCAGCAGTAGTTGTTAGTCATTATGTCTTTTTTTTTTAATTCATTCATTTAATTTATTTATTTTACCAGGAAAAGCTCCGTTGAGCAACTCATTTGCAAGGAGGTCCTGGGTAGGACAGAATGCAGAATTAAAACTACTATAAGACAATACAAGGAAATAATGCATATTAGATATAAATATAGGCAACAGTTACAATAGTAAAGCAGAGCATTGTGCAGACGGGCTGTCATCATAGGAAGCAAAGCAATATACCATAGGGTTGCCTTTGGCATACATTAGGGTTCATATAAGAGATATCAACGACAACTTGGTTGTTCAAAGAATTTGTTTAAGGGGAGTTAAGACAAATATTGAGCTAATTAAATGAACACACTTCAGTACCTAGATTATTAATGAGGTCTTTAAATTGCTTCCTTCCGATCAGGGGGCTGAGCTTAAGTGTGCTCTGTTGCATATTCCAGGCTTCTGGTATGATATTACTGCTAACCGATTTTCCATATTGTGTAGAGTATCTAGGTGTGTCTAGTAGAAGAGTGTTGCTCTTTCTAACAGCATAAGAGCAAGTGGATTTCCTGAAAAGCTCAGTGATATATCCAGGTAGCTCATTGGACAGCATCTTGTAGGCCCACGTGTAAAGATTCTGTAATCTCCTTTTGGTTAGGGAGGGCCACTTGACTGCTGCATAAAAGTTGCAGTAATGAGTTAATGATGGTAAATGTGTCCTGAACCTCAGTACTCTGTCATAGAGTAAAGTGCAGTGGCTGAATAATAACGTATTTTTGGCAAAACATCAATCTCCTAATTTTTCTTTTCATTTTCTTTCATTTCTGACCTGAAGTACTTGATTTTAAAGTTTTTGAAGTTTCTTGCTCCCTTGTCGCCCCCACCAAGACCAAATTCACCATTTTGGTGTGCCGTTGTGCTGTTTTTCATCAGAAACATGATGACATGCTAGCACATCATCATACATCCACAGCATAAATCTAGTATGTACAGTCCTAAGGTGCCATCAAGAGACGAGAGTTTTAAAAAGCAGCTTCCTAGTTGCCACTCCCCCACACATACAGTGGCGTGAAAAAGTATTTGCCCCCTTCCTGATTTTCTCTATTATTGCATATTTGTCACACTGGATGTTTTCAGGTCTTTAGAGAAAATGTAATATTAGATAAAGGGAACCTGAGTGAACAAATAACACTTGTTTTTTTTTTTAATTTCACTTATTTAATGAAAAAAAGTTAACCAACACCAACTGGCACTGTGTGAAAAAGTAATTGCCCCCTTACACTTAATAACTGGTTATGCCACATTTAGCTGCAATGACTGCAACCAAACACTTCCTATAATTCAATATCATTCTTTCACATCGCTGTGGAGGAATTTTAACCCACTCTTCCTCGCAGAACTGCTTTAATTCAGTAACATTTGGTAGGTTTTCGAGCATGAACTGCTCGTTTCAGGTCCCTGCCACAGCATCTCTATTGGGTTTAAGTCTGGACTTTGACTAGGCCACTCCAAAACTTTAATTTTACTTCTTTTAGCCATTCTGATGTGGACTTGCTTTTGTGTTTTGGATCATTGTCTTGCTGCATGACCAACTACTCTTCAGCTTCAGCTGACGGAAGGATGACTGGACATTCTCCTAAGAATTTTCTGGTACAGAGCAGAATTCATGGTTCCTTTAATTATGGCAAGTCATCCAGGTCCTTAGGGCAGCAAAGCATCCCCACACCATCACACTACCACCACCATGTTTGACTGTTGGTATGGTGTTCTTACTGTGGAATGCTGTGTTTGCTTTACGGAGACATTATGGGATCCATGTTGTCCAAAAGTTCCACTTTGGACTCATCTGTCCATAGAACATTTTCCCAAAAGGCTTGTGGATCATCCAGGTGCTTCTTGGCAAATGAGAGACAAGCAGTTATGTTCTTCTTGGTTAGCAGTGGTTTCGCTTGCTGCTCTCACATGAAGCCCATTTTTGCCCAGTCTCTTTCTGATTGTGGAGTCATGAACACTGACCTTGGCTGAGGCAAGAGAAGCCTGCAGTTCTTTGGATGTTGTTTTAGGATCCTTTGAGACTTCTTGGATGATTTTACACTGCGCCCTTGGAGTAATTTTGGCAGGCCGCCCACTCCTGGGAAGGTTCACTACTGTTCCAAGTGTTCTCCATTTGGAGATTATGGCTCTCACTGTGGTTTGATGGAGTCCCAGAGCCTTAGAAATAGCTTTGTAACCCTTTCCAGACTAATAGAGGGCAACAAATTTTTTTCTGATCTTTTCAGGAACTTCCTTTGATCATGGCATAATGTGCTTGTTGAATCTTTGTGCTGGCAACGTGACTCTGATGGTAAGGGCCAAAATAAGTGAGGTTTATATTGAGCAGGGCTGGCTGTAATCAAGCCTGGCTGTGTTCAATCAGCTGACTCTAATTATCCCTTTAATTGGGTTGATTTAACTAGGGGGCAATTACTTTTTCACACAGTGCCAATTGGTGTTGGTTAACTTTTTTCATTAAATAAATGAAATAAGTGAAAAAAAAAGTGTTATTTGTTCACTCAGGTTCCCTTTATCTAATATTATATTTTGTCTAAAGACCTGAAAACATCCAGTGTGACAAATATGCAATAATAGAGAAAATCAGGAAGGGGGCAAATACTTTTTCACGCCACTGTATGCTATTGCTCACCTGACTCGTGGTACATTGCCATAAATAATTCCAATTTTATCAATCACAGTAAAAAGTCATAGCCCTCGTAATTATCTATCAGGCAAAAATGCAGTGACTTCCACGAGCTGCCAACACGCCCCCATGTAGGCAGACGCTGCCCCATTTTGTGATGTCACAAAACACCACATGTGCTTGCCCCATTGACTTCAGTGGGGATGATTTATCCAAACATTTTAGTAGCATTTAGAGGTGTGATTTTAATAAATCGTGGCCACTTGACTAACAGGGTCCCTGTTAGTCGAGCAGTCGCTTTGATTTATTAAAATTGCACCTCTAAATGCTACTAAAATGTTTAGATAAATCATCTCCATTGAAGTCAATGAGGCACGTGCACGCAGTGTTGTTTTGTGAGATCACAAAACGGGGCTGTGTGTGCCTACGTGGGTGCATGCCGGCAGTTCGCAAAGTCACTGCGTTTTTGCCTGAGGGATAATTATGATGACTATAAACTTTTACTGTGGCTGATACAATGGGAATTATTTATGTCAATGTACCACGGGCCAGGTGGCCTATAGCATATGTTTTAGGGAGTGGCAAATCGGCAGATAAGAAGCTGCTCTTTAAAAACTGAAACGGGGCCATCTTTAACGGCTTGAGTCATTAATTACAACAAAAGCTTTTTTTTTGTATTATTTCTTTTTCTCCTACATGCTGCCACATCAGCCACTCCTTCGGGCTTACCAAGGCCTCCTCCAATCCATCTGCCCTCCGAGTCTCCATTCTCACATGGCAGCCACCCCCAGGATAACCCGGCGTAACCCTTCACCGGATGGGTCCCCCTTCTTTGAGGGGGAAGTTGCCAGCCAAGGGGGGAGCAGACCAGAGCAATACTTGGCCCCAGGGTGCTGCTGAGATGGAAGGCTCGGCAGGGACATGGATGGCATCAAAGAGCCGGGCAGCCGTCATCCGGCTGAGCATGGAGCGGTATTTCCGCTTTTCTGGTGTTGTTCCCTCCTGTGTGCATCTGCAGTGCTCCTGGTCTCCACCAGAGGCCGCTGCAGTGTGACGCAGTCCCACTACCCACCCCAGGAGAGGAAAGTAGTCCAACGGACGCTTGATCTTTCCTTCCCCTGCCAGCCCCCGGCATCCCGAGTCTGTTCCCAAACCCGGGTCGCTGGCGTGGTTCGAGGTAAGATGCCAGCGCCTCAGCCCTCTGCATCACCGGGCCAACTAAAAGCTTTTTTTTTTTAAATGTTTGAATACATTACAAAGCTTGAAATTATGAATCTAAGGATGTCAGAAAGACATTTTATTTATTTATTTATTTGAAAGTCTCAGATTAACACCTTTGAGCCAAAGGCTCTTTTACACAGGTTCCACGTCAAGGTACATTAAAACGCAATGTATAGGAGATACACAAAGCAATACTTCAAAATACTACAATACATTATAAACATAGAAGAACTGAATGGGTAAAACTAACAATTAATGACACAAGAGTGAGTGAAGGGGCAGTAGGAGGTGGGTACAGGTTGAGGTGGTCAGGTGCTGGGGTGTAATGCAGGATCAGGATAATGAGAGAAGGTAGCTAAATATAACGGTTTACCCATGCCGCTGCGACAGTCATCATGGAGACATGCCCAACAGCGACAGCTGCAGAGCTGACTGTCGGCATGCAGTGTCAGGGATGCGTCCGTGTATCCGTCGGGGGGTGCGCCCTCTGAACCCCCACAACCCCCGGTCTCTAGGATTCTAACTCCGAATCGGAGTTGGACCGGGGGGGGGGGTAGAAACACCCAGCAAGGCAGTCCCAATCGCCATACAGACCACCACAGTGACTGGTGGATTTTGCCTGATTCCTGTCGCTGTGGTGGTCTTCGCAATCAGGGAGTCGCTGTGGCAACGGTATACGAAATATAACACAGTGGTTGCCAGTGGAGATGGAGGAGTAGCCATCAGGCCTTGTGAAAAATGAAGGGTGGAATGGTGAGGAGATTGGGAAAAGGTATGGGGAACTTAAAGGGAATGATAGGGCTACAGGTGTAGCCAGAGGAGCAGCCAGCAGGCCTTGTCAGATTGGTGGGAAGGGTGGGGGAGGTAGGAAGGAGGTAAAGAGAGCTTGAGGTGGGGGCCCATGGTCTAGGCAAAACCAATAGCAGTGTTGTTCTCAGATTTATGTGGAACAGTCACAGGAGGTGAGGGCCACAAGAGACTCACAAAGTTTGCGTTTAAAAGATCCAAGTGAGGTTGCGTTAGTGATTTCCTTCTGCAGGGAGTTAAACAATTTTGGAGCTCTGATTGCGAACGACTGTTGTCCAGGACGTCTGACATCGAGGGACTTGGAGGGCTGAGCGATCAGCACTTCTGGCGGTGCGAGTATTGCAGAAAGCACGGAGGAGATTATTAACCCGGGGGGGGGAACACCATAGGTAGCCTTCTTTACTACAAGGCATGCTAAGAAACTGTGTGATTAAAATGTTTGCCAACTATCAAATATGTCTGCCTTCAAGAGGTTCACAGCAGAAGATACACAGTTAACATCAGTAGAAGTCTGTTACCCAAAAATTGAATTTTAAGACCTTTTTCTTTTTTTTTTTACTGGAGATGCTTTCATTAAAAAAAAAGAACTTTTTTCAATAGACTTCATCTGTTCATGTTGCTTATGCTCGCCATGAAGTCATAACCATCCGTGTATGACATCACAGCCAGTTGCCATGGAAATTATGCCGTTTTGAGCGTAGGATTATGATGTCATGGCAGGAAAAGCAGCTGGGACAGATGGTATCTAAGGGGCAAAGAGCTTGGTGTCATGTAAATGTTTTTTAATAATAAAGAATGGAATTACCAGTAGTTTATATATTTTGGTAATGTTGCGAGATTTGAGTCCTGATGCTGAGAGTAATTATTTCATGGGGAAGCAACAAGTCGTTTGAATGGTGAAGGGCAGAACACCTACTTGTGTAGTTAAGACTTCATATCATTGAATGGGGCTAGAGTGCTTGTTTGAGAACACTCAGTCAGGGCAGTGCAATAAGTACATAGTCAAGAGCACCCGGCAGTCGAGGTTTTCAACCCCCATTCTTTGGATTTACAGGCTGAGAAAATACATGTCACACTTTCATAAACCTTAAAGGGACACTGTTAACCCCTTAGGCCTCAGATTGTCCCTAACTTTAAAAAAAAACAGCACATTTTATAAGTGCTTACATTCTGCAAATATTGCTGACGTGTAGCTGGTAGTTTGATTCTGATTCCTTTTTCTCTTTTTAATAGTGAAAAATAAACTGCCAACCAAATTGGTGTCATCACACAAAAATGTGTTTGTTTACATTTCTTGATCAACTTCCACTGCAGCCTTCCTGAACTTGGTTACCCCCCCCCCCAGTACAGTCCAGCCACTAATTATGCAGTGTGAGAAGAAGTCACAATGGCATCATGAATGGCTGCACTGTTTGGAGATGTTCATAATGTTCAGGGAGTACGCAATAAGAGTAAAAAAAAAAAAAGAAACAAGGCTGGGTATTGTTACACCACTAGCATGCATTTCAGTTCTACTAAAAAAGGAGGCATATAAAACAACCAGTAACATCAATGAATTTTAGAGAAGGTAAGCAAGCATAAAATGTGGGGTTTCGGCTAGAAATAATATGATGTAAATAAGGTTACATGTAACCCCTAGATGGCGCTATCCCAGGGGCTACTACCCCTGCCTGATTTGCCACTAACAGGTTGAGGGGCCTGGATCCAATGGCGGGTGCCTCCACCCAGAGGTCAGGGTTTGCAATAGTTAAACTAACTTGGTCACAGCCCTCTGGGACACTGCAACCCCTTTCTTCCCACTAGTGGCCCACACAATATATCAGAATTACCTTCACAGTATACACTTACCCCCAGGTCTGGTTCCGCACTGGGACCTCCTGTGAAATGAGATACAGTGCAACAATCACAGTACAGTACTTTAACATAGACAAATACCTCAGGCAGTATAACTTTGCTGAAACAAGCAGCTCTGATTTATTTAGAGGATATAACAAGGACAGGGGAAATCAGGTTAATTAGCTTATCACTCTAATAATCTACCTATGGCTCTGTGCACAGGCCTATCCCTATCAGTTACTGTCCCTGGGTACCCAAGCCCTAGTGGCTAGTCCAAACCGTGGCAGCTGGTAGGGGCCCTTTCACACAGAGAAAGGAGAATTAAACAGTCAGCAGTACAGTAATTCCATTTGGATTTAATGTGGCAATTCAACAGGGAGCGACCTGAATTAGTACTCACGACCTCCAAATAAGATAGGGTCCTTCAATGTCAGCAGGGCTCACTTGAGTACACAAACCTCTTCACACATTTATAAAAGAAAGCACTATACCAGGCAGGCTGCATCTGTATCCGATCGCAATTACTGCACAATACCGGAGAACACACAGCAGATTCAGTTCCTGACAGACCGAGTGCAATTTTCAGCAATTCTTCCAGTCTTCTACGGGGTGAGCCTGGTTTCTACTCTTCAGAGATCCTTTGATTCTTTTCACAGGAATGATTCAGTCCTAACAAGCTGCAGACCGAACTCTGGGCCTTACACCGTTTTTTGACTAAAACTGCACACTGAAAAGCACAGGGCTCCTTCCTTCTTCACTGCCAAAGCTCAACTCAAACTCCAACCGACAAAACCGGCATTTCTTGAGTTCCTCCCAGTTCTTGACTGGATTGGCTGTCACTCACAATAGACTGCTGCTGTTGGTCCAAAAGGCACTGAAGTCTAAACTACATCTCCCAGAGTCACTGCCCATACAATCCTCTTGTGGCTGGCTCAGATTATGAGTCCAAGTTCTGATTCGTCCAAGGCACCATTTTAGAGCTAGCTTACCCACACTGATTGGTCCAGTTCAGCAGTTCAAAACTAGAATGGGAACTAGCAGACACAGTTCTGACTGCAAAGAAAGCAGGTTAGACAAACTGTAATTTCATTATTACTCTAAATAATTTCTGGCAAACAGTTACATCTTTCAGATAGGTTCCTTTGCACTCCTAGTGACTGCAAAATGAAGTGAATTGGCAGCAGCTCAAGTGGTACTCAATCAAAGAAACACACAGTCCCCTATACAACTAATTATGTCTGCAAGCAGACAGCTCTTAAAGAGACAGTACCAGAGGCTCTAAAACACTCACTGATAAATGGCTTAAATGCCAAACACCATTCAGGCTTGGAGCATTCAAGCAGCTCCTGAAGTCTTTTGGGAACCCCCATTTGCAGGGGTTACACCCTTCCTGGCCTGGGAAAGCTTGAGTCCGCATCAAGCAAGTACCCCATAAGTTTCAACTGCAACCATATACATTTGCATTAGGCTCGCACATGTAATCATCAGTCAATATCATTTTACCAAGAACACATTTCTGAAACATTGCAGTACGTCCTCTTTACACAGTATTACATACATATGTACCATAACTCAAGTTATTATCTCTTGTACATGAAACCTGAAGAGGGGCCCTTCCTATCAGTTACCTTGGGGCTGGATGGGGCAAGGGCACCATACTTAGAGGGCAACACAAGTAACTTGGAGTTAGCACTGATGCTCAGTTTGGGCAATGAGCTCGGGGACACATACACTCCTTTATGGACAACATTGAGAGGCAAGTCCACAGGCCTCCCAAGTGAATCATAACTGAGGTGCACCACAGGCTTTACAGCTCGACCAGTCTTTCTAGGGGGAACTGTTATAGTCTCTGCACTCTGAGCCTCATTTTCAGCATTGTCCTCACTTGTCAGGGGAGTCTCCATGGGGGTAGAGAGGCTAGAACTTGGGCACTTTCAGCTCCAGGAGTTACAGTTTCTGAGTCCACAACATTTGGCTCGATGGAGCTTTGGGACACTGGCAGTGGACTGTCAGGGCACTCAAAATACTCTTCTTGTTCGGTGTATCACCAGTCTGCCCCAATCTATCATTTTCTCCTGAAAGCTCAAACAGTTCAACCATGCACAATGATTCCATTTCATCTGATCTGATGCTTTGCACTTCACTTTCTGGGAGCATTGGCTCCAGGGATGAAGCTGGGGCTTAGACAGTCCAGAAGGCCCAGCTTTGTCTCCAGTATTGACTAGGGATTGCCCAAACAATTGACTCAGTTCGTAAGAAGGATAGTATTCAAAGTCACTCTCACTTTCTTCTGATATGGACTGACAGTCATGCTCAACTGGGACTTGTGGAGGGAACACTTTAACTTTGCTTCTGTAGGTGCAGACTTTCTTGATCTTTTCTTAGCAGCAGCTCTAGTCACTGGTCCAGAGGGGCATCTTCTGGGGCTCAGACTCAATCAGGATTTGTCCAATGGGCTAAATGATTTCTATGCATTGTTTTTACATCTTTTGAATTATTCTCAGGCCTTACTTTGTACACTGGCAGATCATCTAGTTTGCCCACTACAATGTGAGGGAGATGGTGCCATCTGTCAGCAATCTTGTGCTTGCCATGCAGTCCCAGATTTCTTAGCAATACCGATCTCCCTCCTGGAGTTCCTGTGCTTTCACCTTTTATCATACCTTTCTTTGTTGGCCAGATTTCTTTTGGCAGCCATGGTTTGAGCCAGTTGGTACGCATGAGTTAGCTGGGCCTTTAACTTTGCACATACTGTAAATAGTTGTCAGCTTGAACCCCATCAGGAGACCCCAAAACACACATCTACTGGTAGTCGAGCTTCTCTTCCAAACATCAGGCGGTAGGGGAGAATCCAGTGGCATCACTTTTGGTGCAGTTATAAGCATGTACCAGGGTGCTAATTTGTTGGCTCCATCTAGGCTTGTCCTTTGGGTGCAGGGTGCCTAGCATATCTAGCAAAGCGTTGAAACGTTCAGGCTGTGGGTCCCCCTGGGGGTGGTAAAGAGTGGTTCTGGACTTTCGCACTCCCCACAGAGAAAGCATCTCTTTGATCAGACGACTCTCAAAGTCTCTCCCTTGATCAGAATGGATTCTTTGTGGAGCCCCATAGTGAACAAAAAGTTTTCTACAAGTACTTTGGCCACAGTGGATGCTTTCTGGTCTTTGGTGGGAAAGCTTGGGCATATCTCGTGAAATGGTCAGTGACCACCAGCACATTACTGATATTTCTTTGATCTGACTCCAAACTCAGAAAATCAATACAGACCAGCTCCATGGGTGCACTGGTGGTGATGTTAACAAGGGGGCAGCCCTCTGGGGCAAAGCTTTCCTCTGTAAGCAGCCATCAAAGTTCGAATGTGTTGCTCCACATCAGCCCCCATCTTAGGCCAATAGAATCTGGATCTCATCAAGTCAAGTGTTCTGTCTATACCAAGGTGCCCCATGTGGTTGTGCAAGGACCTCAGTACTGAGTCTCAAAGGCAGTGGGCAGCACTAGTTGTTGTTTGTCTACTTGTCCCCTCTGTCTACTGTTTCTCTGTATAACAGTTTATTGATCAGTTTCAACTTAGGACCTTCTTTGTATAACAGTGCAGTTCTCAAATCAGTGGAGCGTAATTTGGACACATCTTTTCCTGCATAGAGGGCTTCTAAAGCTGCTTTGATCATGGGATCGCGGATTGAGCCCGCCGAATACTGTCATTGTCCAGCTGAGGCAGTGCACCAATGTCTATTGCAGAAAAGTGGCAATAAGCAGCAGGTATGCAATTCTCAGAGGCTCTGCCAATCCACCATGCAGTCCACTGCGTCTGTGGACATTTGTTCCTCCCTGTCAAACTTCGGCAGAGTGCCGAATGTCAGGTTCTGCCAATCGGACCCAATCATTCTGGGAACAGGCCTCCGGAAGAGCATCAGCATCTATGTGGTTCAGACCTGCTCGTTGATTCGAGGCATAGTCATATGTAGATAATGCAGAAAGCCACCTATGGCCAGTGTGCATCCAACTTAGCTGAGGTCTGCACATAGGTCAAAGGATTATTGTCAGTTTTACTAGTATTTAGCCCCATACAAGTACTCATGGAATTGGTCAACAATAGCCCACTTCAAAGCTAGGAACTCTAACTTATGTACAGGATAGTTCTTTTCGGATGGGGTCAGGCTTCTACTGGCAAAGGCCACTGGTCTCAGGCCATTCGTGCTCTTGGTACAACACAGCCCCAACCCTTGCAAGCTAGCATCAGTGTGCAGGACGTAAGGTTTTCTTGGATCGGCATAGGCCAGCACTGGAGCATGGGTGAGTTGATATATGATCTCATGAAAAGCAGTCTCACAATCAGGAGTCCAGCGGCCCAAATACTTCACTTGGATGAAAATACACTCTTTCAGTCTTGAGGGCGCTGACTTTTGGTATTTTTGTGGGTTGGGGATACCCTTGAGTAAGGTTAAGTAAAGGGCGGATCACTCTTGAATAGTCCTTGATGAAGCACGATATAACCACAGAATCCCAGGAATCTTTGCAGTTCTTTTTAGATTTTTGGGCTGTGGCCAGGTGGTCAAGGCCTCAACTTTACTTGGGTCGGTCTCTATTCCTCGGTGGATACTATGTGTCCCACATACTTTACTGATGTTTGAAAGAATTGACACTTATCAATGGACAGTTTAAGGCCAAAGTCCTCCAGTCGGTCCAATACCTTAAATAATCTGCTTTCATGTTCCTCCAGTGAGCTGCCAAACACAATAACATCATCTAGGTATACCAGGCACTCTAGTAAGTTCATGTCCCCCACTGCACGCTCCATCAATCGTTGAAAAGTGGCTGGGGCACCTGAAATCCCTTGAGGCATCCTCATGAATTCATAGAAGCCAAGCGGACAGATAAAGGCAGTCTTCTCACGGTCCTCTGGGGCCATCGGGATCTGGTAGTACCCACTGCGGAGATCCAGCACAGAGAACCACTTGCTCCCGTTTAGGCAGTCCAAAGCATCCTGAATGCGGGGCATTGTGTACTGATCAGGGATAGTCCGCCGGTTTAAGGTGCATAATCCACACACATCCTTACTGTTCCATTCTTTTCCTCACTACCACAATGGGGAAGCATAAGGGCTTCTGGATTCTTGTATTACACCAGCAGCTAACATCTCTTGCAGATGCCGTCTCACATCATCTATGTCAGCAGGTGCCAGGCGTCGAGACCTCTCACGCGAAATGGTCTTTCGTCATGCAGCGGATATTGTGCTCAGCTCCTTGCACGCATCCTACATCCCATTCCTTTAAAGAAAACACCTGGTCTCTCTGGGCAAGCTTTTCACTGATCCTCACTTTCCATTCAGCTGGCAGCGGGGGACGCGAAATCAAACAAGTCAGGCGTTACTCTGTCATTCTTCCTTGAACTCTTGCTGCTGGGTAGCACTGCAGTGTCTGCACAATGCACATTAGCCAGGATGCAACCTCTGTTTACTCGAATGTCTCTTTCAGACACATTATGAACTTGGACCATTACCCTTCTGGCATAAGCATGGGCTCTAGCGGGCAAAATACTAGGCTTGACCAGCAGTCCCTCTGGCAATTTTCCATCGCCTGGTGCATCCAACATTAATATTTTATTCTTAACATCCTTTCTGATACGGACCTCTCCCTGTAAGGTACACTGGGCATTTGCGCCAGGATCAGAGACTCAGGATCCTTCTTCCATACAATTCCGACCGGTTCCTCTGGTTCTGTTTTTCAGCATCTCTGTGCCTCATAGGCCTTCTTAATTAAAGCCGAACTCTTAAAGCTCTACTAGTCTTTGACCCTGTTTTCATAACACAACTGTGCCAGCCTTCCGAACATATGAGCATTTGTTCCAATCAACAAAGGGACACCATCATACAGTCCAGTGGGGGACACACTAAGGCTAGGGTCTCTACTTGTTCGGCCACCCAGCCACGGAGGTGGGAAAGACAGCCAAATTCGGATATACCGGAATAGGGTAGGCCTTCTCACTTAACCCCCATACATGCAGTCCTTCTAATGGTTGTAAGGTACGTCTGACAAATGCTTCTGATACCAATCCTGGAACATAATTGTCACTTGGGAGCCACTGTCTAATACAGCTCTTGTAGACACTCCATTCACCTTTACAGTGGTCTCCATGGAGGGACCCACTATTCTGGACCAGTCTGGAGAGCGGTAGTGGGGCCTGGGCAACTGACCTTGCCACAAAGGACGTGAATTAGCATTTTGGTGCCCTCACTGGGATCATGTCGGCACCTCTTAACCACTGATTTCTTCTCCGAAGCTCTCCTTGTAGCCTATATGCAACTTTGTCAGTGTCTTTGGGACTGGCATTCCCTTTCATGTGCCCATCTTTCCCACAATTATAGCAAAACATACTTTCTGGAGTTTGAGCTGGCGGGCGCCACACTGGGAGCCAGGGCGGGGTATTACTAACTGGAAACCTGGGTGCCATCTCTGTCTCGGCGTGATAAGCATTTGGAGACATCTCGTCAGTTTCTCCACTTCCATGGTCAAGGAATTGAGTTTGGAGCTGTTATCAGCAGGAGATACATGGGTGGGTACCCCCACCCCCATAGCAGATGCAGTCGGATATAGGTCAGGGCCCGCACTTGCAGGCGTGGCCTTCATAAAGGACTGTTTTGAATTCCCGATCTCTCTCAACAGTTCCCCATTGTGGCATATCTTTTCCTTGTCAGAGCACTCATTGACTGTCAACCTCTGCCCTGAACTTCACTTGATGGGTCACCCTCAGTCACTCGGGTCGTAGCCACAGCTGTTGGTGCAGGTACCTCCCGAGTCGCCTTTTCTCAACTCTCGAATTTCTCTCATTAACTCATCTTAGGAGGTGGGGATTCCAGTCGATTTGCCAGGCGTAACTGAAGCAACAGCAGTTCTGAGAAGGGGCAGACTTAAGATTCTGTCCAGTCTGGTTCGGTCCAGTTCAATCGCTGGCAAACTACCCTTTCTGAGGCATTCTTGCAACAATTTTCCAGCGAGAGACATACACAGACAACAACTCCCTTGGTACTGTTGTGCATTTCTTACTCTCCACCATAGGTCCTCATCAGAATCTGGGCTCCCACACATTCTCCAAGGCCTCAAGATAGGCCTGTGCAGTCGCTTCAGGGTTACTGGCCCGTTTAGCACGGATGGTAGCCAGGGCAGGACCTCGGAGGCTCTCACTAACCCTCTTTAGCTTTTCGCCTTCCGAGCATTGCCATTCTAGCACTTGGGGGCAACATAGTCTATCCAGGTCTCCCAGTCATCCTCCTTGGGGGTGGGGAGGTGCCAGAAGATCCTCAACCTTCGGTAGAGTCGTGACTAATGGCAGGTGCAGAAATAGGAGTCTGCATTGGTTCAGCCACCATTACGGGCACTGGAGCAGGAGAGGGTGTTGGGGAGGAACACCCCAGGTGGCAAGAATAGTTTCTTCAAGTCCTCCACAGTTTTCCCTCTCCCAGCAACCATTCAGCAAATTTCTCCTCAAAGTTTCAGATAGTGGTGGGGCTGATTCCCCGGGTCTTTACTGTCCTTAGTTATCACTCTCCAAGCAGTGAGGGCTCCCTCTGGGGTAATGGTCTGTGGCACTTTGGAGCTATCTATGGGATCCTTAAACTCTACTAGGGCCAGGAAAGTGTGGGTGAGCAGATTAGCATGCCGACCACCACCACAGGGTTTTGTAAACCTTCCACCTTGGAAAGTACTCCCTGCACAGTGTCCGTATTGATACCAGGGGATGTCCAGGATAAGCATAGCATTTGGGGGTCGATCTCCTCCCAGTACACCACTCCACCAGCCGGTGCACAGCCACTTCTGTCGGGTACCCATTTTTTCTTAACAGTGGTTCGTAAATATGGCCACTAGAGGACACACAATCCCAGCGGTGAGCCTCAAGATGTAACCCCTAGATGGCGCTATCCCAGGGGCTACTACCCCTGCCTGATTTGCCACTAACAGGTTGAGGGGCCTGGATCCAATGGCGGGTGCCTCCACCCAGAGGTCAGGGTTTGCAATAGTTAAACTAACTTGGTCACAGCCCTCTGGGACACTGCAACCCCTTTCTTCCCACTAGTGGCCCACACAATATATCAGAATTACCTTCACAGTATACACCTTACCCCAGGTCTGGTTCCGCACTGGGACCTCCTGTGAAATGAGATACAGTGCAACAATCACAGTACAGTACTTTAACATAGACAAATACCTCAGGCAGTATAACTTTGCTGAAACAAGCAGCTCTGATTTATTTAGGGGATATAACAAGGACAGGGGAAATCAGGTTAATTAGCTTATCACTCTAATAATCTACCTATGGCTCTGTGCACAGGCCTATCCCTATCAGTTACTGTCCTGGGTACCCAAGCCCTAGTGGCTAGTCCAAACCGTGGCAGCTGGTAGGGGCCCTTTCACCAGAGAAAGGAGAATTAAACAGTCAGCAGTACAGTAATTCCATTTGGATTTAATGTGGCAATTCAACAGGAGCGACCCTGAATTAGTACTCACGACCTCCAAATAAGATAGGGTCCTTCAATGTCAGCAGGGCTCACTTGAGGTACACAAACCTCTTCACACATTTATATAAAAGAAAGCACTATACCAGGCAGGCTGCATCTGTATCCCGATCGAGCAATTACTGCACAATACCCGGAGAACACACAGCAGATTCAGTTCCTGACAGACCGGTGCAATTTTCAGCAATTCTTCCAGTCTTCTACAGGGTGAGCCTGGTTTCTACTCTTCAGAGATCCTTTGATTCTTTTCACAGGACGGATTCAGTCCTAACAAGCTGCAGACGGAACTCTGGCCTTACACACGCTTTTTTTGACTAAAACTGCACACTGAAAAGCACAGGGCTCCTTCCTTCTTCACTGCCAAAGCTCAACTCAAACTCCAACCGACAAAACCGGGCATTTCCTTTGAGTTCCTCCCAGTTCTTGACTGGATTGGCTGTCACTCACAATAGACTGCTGCTGTTGGTCCAAAAGGCACTGAAGTCTAAACTACATCTCCAGAGTCACTGCCCATACAATCCTCTTGTGGCTGGCTCAGATTATGAGTCCAAGTTCTGATTCGTCCAAGGCACCATTTTAGAGCTAGCTTACCCCACACTGATTGGTCCAGTTCAGCAGTTCAAAACTAGAATGGGAACTAGCAGACACAGTTCTGACTGCAAAGAAAGCAGGTTAGACAAACTGTAATTTCATTATTACTCTAAATAATTTCTGGCAAACAGTTACATCTTTCAGATAGGTTCCCTTTGCACTCCTAGTGACTGCAAAAATGAAGTGAATTGGCAGCAGCTCAAGTGGTACTCAATCAAAGAAACACACAGTCCCCCATACAAACTAATTATGTCTGCAAGCAGACAGCTCTTAAAGAGACAGTACCAGAGGCTCTAAAAACACTCACTGATAAATGGCTTAAATGCCAAACACCATTCAGGCTTGGAGCATTCAAGCAAGCTCCTGGAAGTCTTTTGGGAACCCCCATTTGCAGGGGGGTTACATACAGATAGTGTATTATTGCACGTATAAAATGGATTTGGTGTGCGAAACAGTTTCTTGTTACACAGAAAGATCTATCATGCCCACCATTCCCTCCTTGCCACTGGAGAGAGTACATACTGAGGCTGCCCGGTCTCTGTCCTTGTCGGACCTTGTCATTTCTTTACCTTGATTGACTTCATTTTATGCTGGCGCAACTGATAGTGTTAAGGGTGTGCCATTTTGGTCAGTAAACCAGTAACGTTCCATACATTAATTTAATACAATACAAACATGAGGAGAACTTCATGCTGTCACAGTGTAGAGCACCCGCAGAAATGTCGAGTCGTGGCAGGAGTGGCCATTGTGTTGTGGAAAAATTATGAATCCAGTTCGAGTTCCCTTTAACAGTCGTATGGAAATACTTTTTAGTGGTCTGGGCAGACACTCAAAATCTTTTACATAATAAAAAATATCAGCTATTCAACACAAAGGAATCTCCAAGTGTTGGCTTCATTTTTTCCTTAGCTTGTTCTAAACTCAGACCTGAAGATAAAGAAAGCATATTTTATGTGAAGTATGGCTTGTCGTTAGGTGTGTATTTTTTAATAGTTCACGTGAAGAACACACCGGAGCACCTTTTGATTTCACTAACAGCAGAGAATGAATGAATTTCCAGCTGTCTGCTTCTGTTTTTTGTGAAGATATTATGTTTGAAATACCTTTATAAATCATTTCTTTCTTTTTTTTCTTCCCATTTGAGTCAGTGTGAGAAGCTGTAGCACATGCAGACCTCTTACACAGCAAACAGGTTGCCACATGCAACAGCCTATAAATCTGTGAACCTTCCCAGTACTAAATTCTGTTAGCTTGGTTTAAAAAATCTGACAGCACTGTGAAATAACGAACAGGATGGGTGCTCATCCTACCACAGACTGTCATATTTTGGTATCTTGTGACCTCTCCAAATATAGAGAGTACCCCCTATCCTCATCCCCTCGTCTCTCACTCACAGTCATTCTTTGGCCCTTTGACATCTATGGGACATCATCACTAATAAGATAAGGTCCAACCATCTACAGAGAGAGACACATAGGTCGCATTGTGGAATAGTGCGTGCGACCCAACCCGAAGCTCGATAAGCTGTTTCAGTATGAGGAGAACACCAAATTACCACTTCCTTTCTCCCACTCGCTAACTTACTCGTTCCTGGTGTCACAGCCATCGCACACTCTGCACAACACCAATATGGCAGCCGGGTCCTTCCCCCAGCCTGAGTGTGAGTACGTGATCATTGCCCGTGTTGGGGAGTGTGAATAAGTGAACATTGCCCGTGTTGGGGAGTGTGAGTAAGTGATCATTGCCCGTGTTGGGGAGTGTGAGTAAGTGATCATTGCCCGTGTTGGGAAGTGTGAGTAAGTGATCATTGCCTGTGTTGGGTAGTGTGAGTAAGTGATCATTTCCCTTGTTGGGGAGTGCCAGTTTAGTGCACATCCCACCTCACCATCAGCACAGCTCAGCTCCCTCCTCCGGTACTGCTTCACTAAAAGAACAAAGAAAAAAAAGAGTTAATAAAAATAAATGGGATCTGCAAGATGTCTTTAGCCTAACCAAGAGATATTGGGCCTTCTCAGAGTTCCAGAACCTTAAGAAGTCATGAGATGACACTCTTTATCAGCCAGTAGACATCTCACAGATACCGTTTACTTATAGGCAAAGTTTCAGCACTCTCTGGTGCCAAAAAGCACAGTCTGCAGTTCTGACTGTCACTAGAGAAACTCAGATTAAGTCGCATGGATTGTGTATGTGTGTGTGTGGGGGGGGGTCTTCCTAAATACCCACTGTAACCTTATAGCTCTTTTCTTCCACTAGCCCCTCTGCTGCAGAGAAGTCACATCCCTAGTACACACTGTTACAATATTTACGCTACTGTGGCTTGTCCACTGTGGTTCCCTCTGGGTGGGCAGCAGGTCTTGTAAGGAGACCAACATTCAGTGAGGTGGTCAGGAGGTATAATGACATTGGGGTCCCTACATGGGATATAGGAATGGGGGGCAGATGCAGTCCACCTATATGACCCATGGCAAAGCCATGTTGAGTGTCAAGGATGGGTCCGGGTAGGAGGTGGGGGCCCCAATGCCCATGACTCCCAACACCTCCAGACCACAGAAGGAGTAGTCATGCACTGGCAGATGCCTTGGATCCCCCGGCCCCCCGCAGCACTACCCATCCCTGGAGAGTGCTCTCCCTCTCTGCCGGCTCCAAGTGAGACAATGAAATGCGAACCCAGGTCCTCCGTATGGTGAGCAAACATGCTTACCACTAGGCCCGCAGGCTGGGACAGGTGCATTCTCTTTGAACTCCAAAGCCAGCTTCAGAAGTTGCTGGCATGTTTCTTTTTCTTAAGCTTCTTGAACTTGTTTCCACTTCCAAGTGAATTAATTCCAAGTAAACAACGTGCCACTGTGACATGTGCTGAGGAAAGAATGTGTGGGTTTGTGTTATACATAAAGCATAGCAATAGAATTTGACCCAGAGGGAATGAAGACTTCGGTCACACAGCTGCATCGCTACTTGTGTTTAATATAATTTTTCAGAAAATGTACAGACAGTATATAGTGTCTTGTTTTAATTTTACAGGAATGGTCAGCCAATACTGCTGAGAGAGAGACAGACTCGTGCGTAGGCTTGGGTTTCTTGCAGTGGGACTGGCACATTCTGATGTACATGGTGCTGGAGAACAGTAGTCAGGAGAGGAATACAATTTAGCACTGGCTGCAAAGACAGGTGCTTATCTACCCTCTCAGCCACAAGGCACAGTGCAGTCACAGTTACCTGGATATGAGGGCTGGGGAAACAGTGGTAAACCCAGGGAGAGCAAGTGTTTAGGCAACAAAACACAGTTCCAAGCATGAGTAGATAAGCTGAGAAATAAAAAGTGTATTGGTTAAGCATTCCAGAGTGTGTTTGAAAAATGATTTCGGATGAATTACTGTGTTGGAGATAGGTTCTGTCTAGCTGCTGCAAGGTCTGGGTTATAATCTCCCTTATAAATAATAAGCACAAACAAATTGTACCAGTGAGTGCATTCATTACTCTACCTGTGTACTGCATCAGAATCTCTTTGATGAGCCATCCCACTGGTGTGGTGTAGCAGCAGGGGTGCCGCTGGTGATGCCTTTGACCCGGGTTTGGGAAGGATCCTGGGAGGCTAAAGGGCTGGCGGGGGAAGGAGGCTCAAGCATCCCAGAGGATACTCTGCTGCTTCGGGGAGCAAGGCTGACTCCATCACTATACTGCATCTTTGGTGACCACAGGTGGTAGTGCAGGCAGAGTGGCATGGGAGTGAGGATGTTGATTTGGTCCGTGATACTGTGATGCCTTCACTTTCATGCATGCATATGGAGTCCTTGCTGCTGGTATCCTGGGCTTGGGAAGAAAATGGAAAAGCCAGGGCCCCTGCAAAAGATGCAGTATGCTGCACTCTAGGAACATGCATAGCTGCCAATACTACAGACACCAAATTTAAAAGTTCTCCAGGGAGCTGAAGGTGCGCCCTATGGACCCTACCATGTAGTGTAAGTTGTGGGGTAGCCTGGAAAGAGGGGTTGAGGTGGTGGGTCTCCGAGTTTGCTACACCAAGACATTCACATCTCAAACAATAACATTTAACGATGGAATTACTCAGACAGCCTCTGAAAGAGCATGGATCCCCTTTAGTGTGTGATTTCATAAGCATAATCTGTTCTGCTTTTACTGTTGGCCTCGTCGGGAAAACACAACTGACTGTGGAGTCACAAATGCCGAAATTGTGAAGTCATTTGTGGATAATCGTATGTTTTTGAAAAACAGAGTATGGAGTACTAGTTTATGTGAACTATTGAGAAGATACCAGGGGTAGAGTCAACAGCCTAGAAGATGTTAAAAGTTAAATCAAGCCAACCCGTCAGTGTGACAGTAGAGCTACTGCTTAAGATGCTGGCAACCCAGGGTTGGGGATGAGCCTGGGTCTTTTGGGGCCTGCCGAGTGACAAGACTTGAGTGTTCAACAGGATGCTGTCCTTGGGGGAGGATCACTGTCTCTACTGCAGCGGCACTGACACCAAGTGGTAGCACAGCAGAGGCATGGTGGAACATCTGATGGATTCACTGCAGGCAGCAGACATATATGCCCCCACATTGGACCCCTAGTACACAGCTGTCCCAGGGGCCAGGCGAAAAAGATAAAGACAGATGGTTAAACAGCAGCAGATGATTGTCCCAGTATTATCTGAACACTGCAGCACCTCCCACCATGCCACCTGATGCAACAAAGAGACTCGAGGATTGCTTCCACTCCGGCCCCCGTTTGGGTGGTAGAGCCATGACTAGATGGAGGCGGAAGTTGCAGTCAGGGGTGACAAAGGTTTGAAACAATGGGGTTTCCCCATTGAGAGTTGTGCTTGAGGATTGAAGGGGCATAAATAGTTTCAAAAGAACAGTTGAATCAAATTGCTGTAAGCATAACGTTTTAAGGGCAGCATTTGTAATTTGTGAGCTACCAGCCCTTTAAAAACTAGCTTCAATTAAAATGAACAGTGAGTTCTGCAAAACTCTGGAGTCCCTAGGCACTAGAATTGGATCCAACTTGTTAGTGGGTGTTCTGGATGAATGATTTGGCATGTTCATCCATATGTGTTCACATCTGTTTGTTGCTTACGAAGGTATCCACCAGTTTTGGTTATTTACTGTATCCGGTATACAGTATTAAACAGTGTCATCTTAAGGTCACATCTCAGGAAGACTTTGCTTGTCTGCAATGGGGTTTGCAGCCAAGGCATGTTATTGCCGTCATGCAGTTACAGTTATAATCCATAATCTATAGTCCGCCAGCATCCTGCAGTTTTAAAAAATGATTGGCATGCAGAAATGTCGGTGTTTTTACTGAATATTAGAAACGTGCCTTATTTTCAGTAAATAATCATAAAAAAAATCCAAATCTTGAATCCTGCTAAAGTCCAAAAGTTTGAAATCACCTTTTCTACTGGGAGTACAAAGGTATTGTACTTTCCAGGAACATTCTCCAAAACCTTTGGGCTCTCAGGGCTGCTAAGTTTGCCAGTTGTTTACAAAGTGAAAGACAATAGGGAGCTAAAACGTCAGGTACTCTCATTATGTTGGCTATATTTATAGCACCAGCACTAGGAGGTTGAGAGAAGCTGACCTGATGATATCAGTGTATTTTTTTATCTTTCTCTCTCTCTCTCTTTTTTAGGTGGCAGGGAAATTATTCTCTCCATGTGGAGCCTGTATCAGAGTTCTAACCAGTTATACCAAATCTGCTTAGCCTGTCATTATTCCTCTTTTGGAACATTAACTCTTACCCTCTCTCCCCATCAGTGTTAGTTTTTTCAACGCTTGTTACTTTCCTACTCATAGGGTCTCCATCTGCCTCTACCAGGGCCACTCCTGGTCTAGGATACCGCTCGGGGAGCACCACTCTTCCCAGTCTCAGGACTGGATGTATCCCCTCCCCCTTCCAGTGCAGGGCTCAGCCTTTCTGGTCCTTGGCCAGTGATGTCATGAATCCAGTTGCATCATTCAGGAGAAGGTCTTGGGTTGTCCCTGGAAGGTCTGTTATCAGCCATGGACATAACTAGAATTCAGCTATAGGAGTACAAAACAGCTGGGAGTCTTGATGAAAATCTGGTTTGAGTTGCATTAAAATTAGCACTCCTTTTATTATTGTAAATGTGAAAAAAGTACTAAAACAGACTCACAATGGGAAAAGAATGGTATTGTACAAGTCAGAAGATAACCGGCAGTCTGAAATAGAATAAAAAAAGAATGGATCAGAATTTTCATTGCCATCGTGCACTGCTGCTGAATTGGGACCAGGGGTTTCAAAAAGCTACATGCTCTGACTTATGGTCACAATCCCAAACGTTTATCAGAGACAAAATAATTGTGTGCATATATGTGTGTGTGGGTATATACGTGTGTGTGTGTGTATGTGAGACACAAGCCAAGAACTTCTGTTCAGTAGGTTAATTAGCGGTTATCATGTAGCAATGGTAACTCTTGAAGGTTTTATGTGATAATAGTGCCTACAAAACGACACGGGAAAAAACAGCGAGTGTACATTGCTGAAAAGAAAAAACGGTGATGAGCACTACTGCATCTGCAAAAAAACCCAGCAGTGGGTACTTACTTTCTCTGCAGGGGGCAATGTGAACTTACTTTTTATGCGGAGGCTAAGTCCCCCGCACCCCCCACACCCTCCTATCTAAAATAATCATCATCAGGGGAATGCAGCTTAGGCACTGGAAGAAACCCAGGAGGGGGGATATTCTCCAGGGGGGGATGCAACTCAGGGAGGGAGAGAAAGTCGGAGGGGGTGAAAATCCAACATTACAACTCTGGGGGGGTGACAGAACTGGGTGGGGAGCACGGGGAGACACTAACTGTGGGATGGGGACAAACTGGGTGGAGGGAAGCACCCACCAGAATTGAACCCGGCTCTGCTGCACATAGCAGAGACACATAGGTGGTGACTTTAACCAGCATGGTTTTCAACCCACAGCTGCTGAGCTACATTTATTTATTTATTTATTGATTGATTGATTGAAATTTCAGCATTAACAATCCTTTGCAAAGGCTCCACGTCAGTACACAACAGAACATTACATCAACACACATTGTGCATAGTTTTCAAAACAGAACATTACATTTTGACAAATTGTACATAAAATCACAGTACATGGTATTTACTTTGATTGGTTACCATCTCAAGGGTTGTTCGAGGACCCTGGGTCATCAAGGCGTGTTGGGACAGATTAACGATTCAGAGGGACTTTACCAAGCCCTGCATTGAGGTATAAATCCCACAAGGTTGTAGGCTTTGTTGTGCAGTTATGGAATAAGCAAGTTTTTTTATCACATTCAGCCTAGGGAGGACTGTTGGTAACAGCCACAGGTCTCCGAGTCTAGAAGAAGTCTCTTGATTCCAGTTTTGAATTGGCCAAGACTACAGACCAGTGAGATGAAGGATGGTAGATTGTCATGCCAGAGGGGAGCACAATAATGGGAGGACCTTTGCCCTAGTGAGGTCCTACAGTGGGGACTATGAGGGAAGAGCTTGCCTGGTGCCTAGGGGTACTCCAATGGTGGGCTGGTTGGATGAGGGGGTGTAGACTATTTGGTGTAAGCTTCATAAGTATCTTTTTGGCTTGGAGGCAAGTATGGTATTTTAGTCTCCCTTCAAAGGTCTGCCAGTCTGCTAGCTTATAGAGCACATATATGGGTTAGTCTTTCACTGCTTGTGACCAGTCTGCAGGCTTTGTTGAGGGCTAGATTGATACAGTTAAGGGCTGTTTGGTCAGCGGTGCCATAAATTATTATCCCATAATCGACCAGCAAAAGGACTGAGCAGGTAACAGCCAGCCGTAGGGCCTCGGGGGGGGGGGGGGTAAGGCAGTGTTTATATCTGTATAGAATCCCTAGTCGGGTGTTAACAGAAGAGGAGAGGTGTTTAATGTGGATGTGGTAGGTGAGGGATGTGTCCAGTGTAATACCTAGCTTGGCCTGCTGGTCAATGCTTAGTATAGCCTACAACATGTTAGTCTAGCTGGAAATGCCTCTATATGTCTTGAATGTATGGTTGTTGCCTCAAATTGTATTGTTGCTTCCATGTGTCATGATGTATTGTACTCTCCCGGGTCGTGCCTGAAAATAGTCACCTGCTGGCTAGCACACCTACCCGGTAAACAAAAACTAAATAAATAAAATAAATATTTGAAATGTGGGACCTGTTCAATGTGGATGCCCTGTGAATTTGAGATAGATAGGGAGTTACTGAGGGGGTTTTGGCGGTGAGCAAATATCATAGATTTCGTCTTGTTGTACAGTATAGTATTAGTCGATGGTCGGTGAACCAGTATTCTAGTTCTCTAAAACAGCCTTGAAGGGCGTTTTGGAGAGTTTGGGTTGGCGTGTTTCCAGTATAGTATGGCATCATCTGCATAGAGCAATAGTTTTCCACTGCAGGCCTGAAGGAGTGAGTTTAGAAAGAGAATCAACAGTAGTGGCCCAAGTAACGACCCTTGAGGGACACCCACTAGAACTGGTTGCTTGGAGGAGAGGGTGTTGCTAATTTTGACTTGCTGTGTCCTGTCTGTGAGATAGTTTTTGAACCAAGAGATAGCTTCAGGGGCAAAATGGAGGGAGGCGAGTGAGTGGAGAAGTAGTGCATGATTGACGGTGTCAAATGCTTTGGTCAGATCAACATAGGTAGCCCCTGCTATTGACCCCTGTTCTAGTGCTTCATGAATGTATGATGTAAATTCGAGTAGGGCTGTGGTGGTGCTGTGTCCCGTTCTGAAACCATGTTGTTCATGCCAAAGCAGTTTGTGTTTGTCCAGATATTCAGTGAGCTGATCTGACTCAATTTTTTCGAGAGCTTTTGGGGGGGGGTAGAATAGTAATGGGTCTATAGTTACCAGGGGTGGTTGGATCCCCATTTGGTGTGATAATTCCCCTTTTCCAGAGAGCAGGGATTTGACCTAGGCGCAGTGAGCAGTTGAGTAGTTTGGTGAGGTGAGGCAGGGTCTCATCAAGGGTGAGCTGGAGACTTTTGAGGTCTAGGGAGTCGCTGCTGTAGCACGAGTTGTGCAGGGCTTTAGAGAGGTAGCATCTAGCCATTAAGTATGTTACTGCATACTCCTCCCTACCTCATAATATCACCGCACGCTGTTCTGACCCTCACTATTTTCTGACTCTCACTATTTTGTGACTGTAACTGTTTCTACAGGCGCTCAAACTGAGTCGCTCAATTTGAGTCACCCGTACCATGGGATACCATCTCAAACTCTGCTTGTGGTCTGACATTCTTATCCTAAGCATCAGTGGCATCCAGTGATGACCTGAAAAGATCAATAAATGCTTTGCTCCCTTGTCATTCATTGATACAAGCTGTAAAGTAGCCTGGTGTATACGAGAGTGATGCCCCTGACTCTAGCTAGCCACACTGAGGAGGTTTACAGAACAGTTGTGGCATGTAGTCCTTCAGTTGATGCTTTAAGTACTCCAGGACAACGTGATTGATTGCTGATGAAATGAGAGATACACAGTGGCCTGACTCATAATCTGTGATTTATCTCCAAGTATTAGTGGGCAAGACCATAACTCATGAGTGGCAAAGAGTCCTGAAAGTCCAGCTCCATCACCAGTGGAGGTCATAGAAACATAGAATCTGTCGGCAGATAAGGACCATATGGCCCACCTAGTCTACCCATTTCTCTACTCACTGCTGCAGCCCCAGATCCTATTTGATCTACGTCTCTCCTGCTCTGCACAGATCAACTGTATATTTTGACTTAAGCCATTGTGTATTCATGTATGCAACTTCATCTGGAAGTTATACCTTTTAAATATGTTGTTTGATGGAGATTTAATGATTTCTCTTTGATTTTGGCTACTGACTTCAGTACTGTACGGGGCTATTTTGATGTTATCTGCATTGCGAGAGCTGCTCTCCGACTGGTTCTTAGGCTGAGGATTGTGACATATCTAACTTCTAGATAAAGCTTGTTTTTATTTTATTTTTTTCAGTAAATCTGCAAATTATTTTCTGTATCAGCTTTTGGCTCATGCACTGGGCTGTTAGCTGTATACAGAATGCAACCTTTTTTTTCACTGGGATTCTAGAGGGAATACCATGATATTTTTGCTTGAGAATTCTGCTAACAAAAAATCTTGCCTTCATAAGAGTGAGACAGAGAGATTGCTTTTCCTCATTGGTAGTATAGCCTAATAGGTAGTGTAGCTTACTGGTTAGAAACATAGATAGTAACAGCAGAAAAAGACCAGTGGTCCATCCAGTCTTCCCAAATTCCCTACCTAATCCTGATACCTACTGTCCATCCAGGATCCTAGCCCTCCCTATCCTCCTGTTCTCCTTCATGATTCTATTGCCCTGAGTGAGTACTATATCCTTCACTCTGTCCCAGCTGTGCTTGAAACCATCAACTGTTTTAGCGCCCACCACTTCGGCTGGTAGACTGTTCCACGGCTCCACCACCACCCTTTTTGTAAAATAGTACTTCTTCACATCCCTCCTGAACCTTCAACCCATGCCCCCATGATCTAAAACAAGCATTCAAGCTTAATTGTTCCTCGCAGTTCACCTTGTTTATTCCTTGTAGGAATCTGAAGCGCTCTATAATATCTCCCCTCTCCCTTCTGGTCAACTCTGTTTTAATGAGCACTTTTCTACTGCGGGTCTTGAGTTTGGCTCCTCCAAAGCCACCTCCCTTACCCCCAGTGCTCCCACACATTCCCCAGCGCCTCCCAGCACTGTATTCGCCCCATTCCAGTACAAAGAGGTAGAAGACCTTCTACTCCACCTAAATGTTAGCAAAGGTGCTGGTTTTGATGGATTAGAACTGTATTTCCTCAGAGTTGGTCTCCAGTATCTTACGGACCCCATCTTACACCTATTTAACCTTTCTGTTAGCTCTGGTACTGTTCCTGGGCCATGGAAAATAGCTCAGGTACTTCCACTGTTTAAATCAGGCGACCCTATGGACCTAAATAACTACCGACCTATTTCTGTTCTGCCTCTGCTCTCTAAGCTCCTTGAGAAGTTAGTAAATTTTCAAATTAGAACCTATCTCGACAAAGTAAACCAAGCAGACCCAGCCCAATCTGGATTTCTTCTTCCCATAGCACCACATCAGCTCTAGCCTCAGTCACAAATGATTGTCTCCTTGCCATGGAAGGGAAACAAGTCACAGGGACTGTCTTCCTGGACCTCAGCAAAGCAATTGACACAGTCCATCATGCTTTACTCCTTGATACTCTACACTGGCATGGAATCTCTGGCACTGCACTGGCATGGTATCTCTGGCACTGCACTGGCATGGCATCTCTGGCACTGCACTGGCATGGTATCTCTGGCACTGCACTGGCATGGTTCAGCAGTTACTTGTCAGCTAGATCTCAACAGGTGAAGTCAGATGGCTCCCTCTCTCCGCTTCTTCCGCTCAAGAGAGGGGTACCTCAAGGCACAATCCTTGGACCTCTTCTATTTATGTTATTCACCAACACCATTGGAAATGGCATCAGCAAAGCAAAATTGCACCTATTTGCAGACAAGCTAGTGATTTACATATCCAGACCCTTGGTAGACGAAGCCCGCATGGTGCTTCAGGCAGAATTTGATCTCCTCCAGCACAACCTCGCGTGATCAAAACTGCTCCTAAAAGACAAAAGTGATGTTCTTGTATTCCAACCACTTGCCATCCGTCCCAAATATGCTCACTTCCCTGCCCCCCATCAAGACCCTCCTTGGCGATAATCTTGAGTTAGTCAACAAATTTAAATATCTAGGCTGTGAGCTAGATCAACACCTAATTTTTCAGCTCACATCGACTCCCTTGCAAAGAAATTATGTCAAAGAATTTTCTTTTATAGGAATAAATCTCTGTTCAACTCTGAAGCCAGACTGTGCCTGGTCCAAAGAACCTTTATACCACTTATCGACTATGCCGATATTCTATATGGCAGATGCTCTGGTGCTCTGCTATGCCAATTGGACACTCTGTATCATAGGGTGATATGTTCCATCGCTAATGCACGTTCTCTTACACATCATTGCGACCTTTATGCCTCCCTTTGGTGGACCACCCTAGCCACCAGACGTCCCTTCCACTCTATCATCTGGCTCCAAAAAGCCCTGCTGTCAAAACTCCTCTCCTACATTTCCAATCTCTTTCAATGGACTGCCTGCCCCTACACCTTGTGAAGTAACTCCTCCATTATGCTAGATGTTCCAAGCTCCTGTCGTTACTATCTTTGCTGCCCTTGGAGTCTCTGCTGCTTTCACAAGGTGCTGCCTTGTTACCCAATGTTTACCATATATTTATCTCCAAGCTTTAGTGTGCCTCTGTATATATGGTGTAAATAATTTTGCTCTCCTTTTTATCCTAGATATTTGTCTGTATACTGTTCAGTGTATTTTTTTGAATATGTCTGTGTATATTGTCCTTGTTGTTAATCAGGACCTCCTTGTAAATGAGCCTGCTCAACAGAGTTTTTATCCTGCCAATAAACTTGAACTTGAATTCCAAGGAACACATGCTCAGTGCCTTGAGGCGCTTCTCCAAAGACCTGCCCAGTTGGCCCTGAACCATTTTTGTTACCCTGTGCTGCATCATCTCAAGTCGGTCCCTAGCCTTCCTGAGGTGAGGGCTCCAGAACTGGGTGCAGTACTCCAGGTGTGGCCTCAATAAAGATCTATGAAAGGTTAGTATTATCTGCTTCCTTCTGCTATCACTACCCCTCCCTATACAACCCAGCATCCTGCTTGTCTTACATACTAACATACTGAAATGCCAGCAGAATAGGCCTAACAGTCTTTCATGTCTGCTCGTTTGGTCATCCCCCACCCTGGGAGCTGACCTTGCTGCCCCCCTCTCCCTCTCTGGCTTCTCCCTTCCCAGTCCTGGATAATCTCGCTGCACTGGATGTTGCTTCCAGAACCCTTCCCCTCTACCTGTCCCACCCACTCTTGAACTCCTCGACCGTCTCTGCCTCCACCAGTCCCCTGGGCAGCGCATTGCATGGCTCCACCACCCTCTCAGTGCAGTAGCACCTCCTCCTTTCTCCCCTGAATCTCCCCTCCTCTAGCTTCCACCCATGCCCTCTAGTTGCCTCCACTTTCTTTTGGAGCACCCTGACTGCTCCTCCCCTGTTTACAACTCTTCATGTACCTGAAGACCTCTATCATGTCCTCCTGGTCCCTCCTCTCTTCCAATGTGTACATATTTAGGTCTTCGAGCCTCTCCCCATAGGTCCTGTCCCCCAAGCCCCAGATCATTTTGGTTGCCCTCCTCTGGACCCTCTCCAGAAGTTCAATGTCCCTGTTTAAGTGTGGCCTCTAAAACTGCACGCAGTACTTACCATAGGCCTTGTTGCACTGGCTCGGTTACTTTAGGGTATCACAGATGATAAGTCCTAGATTCTGTTCCTTTGCCATAGTGCTAAGTTTTACGCCACCCATCCAGTACTCTCTCTCGGAGTTCTTATACCCTGTGTGCATTCCCTTGCACTTTCTGGCATTGAATTTCAACTGCCAAACCTTAGACCACCCCTAGCTATTGTAAGTCACTCTGCATTTCCCTGATTCTCTCGTCGCTGTCCACACTCCCACAGAGCATAGTGTCTCTGGTTAGAGTACAGGTGAAGCTCACCTGAGCCATGTACTCACCGTATGACTCTGAGGTACTCACTTAAGCAGTCTATGATTAACCTACTGTCTCTCTCTTTCTCTGTACTTAACCTCCGTGTGCACACTTAACAGCAGCTGTGACTCATTTTTAAAGAGCTTTGTGATAGAGTGTATACGAAATGTGCTATACGGCACCAAATATGTTACCTTTTCTCATGAGCAGTTAGCAGTTTATATCAAAACATCTTTTCCAGGGAGCAGAAATGTATACATAATTTGCCACATACACTAATAATACCTATAAGGTCCTACATGGGCAGGGCCCTGGTTATCTGTCAGACCTTCTTGTACCTGCCTTCTCTGTCCACCCCCTCCGTTCCTCCTGTAGAGGCCCCCTGGCGATTCCAAGGATGAGGCTGAGATTGGCTGGCGACAGGCCTTTTAGTGTCACCGCCCCCATCCTTTGGAATTCACTGCCCTTTGGGGTTAAGGGGGCCCCTACCTTGGAGGTATTGAAGGCTCACCTAAAGGCCCTCCTATTTGCCCAAGCGTTTCAGGATTAATTGCTAATTTACTGATTTGACCGTTTATATTGTTTCTACGATTTGTTATTATTTTGTGTTCTTAATTATTCTGTATCTGTGTTCTGTTTTATTGAAGATATGTTTATCTATTAGTACAGTGCCCAGAACCTCTGGGATTGGTCATTTTTAAATAAATTTTGCCTTGTCTTATGTAACGGTAGCTACTGCACAAAAGTACCAGCTCATAGAGGCATTAGTATGTATATTGGGACTCTGACTAGTTAATATCAGATGGGGTTCCACAAGTGTACTAAAGGATGAGAAGGCTTATATTACTGTAAGATTTCTTCACTACTTGAAATGTGAAACTCCTTAAATGTTAGTGTTTTACAGTCCCCCTGAAGCACCAGACCCTAATCTGCACATCATGGGAGGATGCCTGTTCTCTACAGGGTGGTTCATTACAGCTAATTGCTTGTGGGATCTAACATGTTCCATTGCTATCAGTTCTGAACCTGGGATTACATACTGACCACTAATTGTGTGTTTGTGTGTGTGTGTGTATATATATATATATATATATATATATATATATATACACTGTATTATATACGCGTTCCTCCAGGCTGTGACTGGGCAGCTTTATGGCTTTGGATGTCATGTACAAGGCATTGGCAGTACGTAAAAGAGATTACACCTGCAGCTTTTTGAAAGAGTGTTATTTACTTAATTTGTTGTTCAAAAGGTGCTATTTTGGTGACCCACACAGGATGTCGTACAGTAAATGACATAAAAAACACACCTGCAGTGTTTGGTCCTGGGAAATCGTGTCTGTGAATTCCAATCGGAAATGGATGGTGCAGTAGAATACAATAGAAACATACTGCAGACTAAAAAGGCCAAGTCTAAAAGGCTGTAAAAATGCATAGTAACATAGCAGTTTAACACTGGAAGGGGCTCTAGATCCATCAAGTCTACCACCTCCACTTCATAAGCAGGGACCAACATGTATACTGTTCAAACACATACTTATAAGGATTTCCCACCAACCCTACTACCCAGGTTACCCTGTAATTCCCTTGGTAACCAGAACTTTGTCTGGGCGTACCTTGAAGACCTGTACTATCTCCATGTCTGTGGTCTGCACTGATAGGCTGTTCCATAGGTTCACCACCCACTCGGGGAAGAAGGGTCTCCTAATATTACCCTCCGAGATTACTACCTTTGAGCTTCCGAGTATGCCCCCGTATCCTGCCAAAGCAGACCAGATCCAACATTCTCACCTGCTCAGCTTCCTGATACCCTTCCTCTGGGAAAGACTGAGGTTGTATTCCCCCCTCAGCTTCTTTTTCTCTATGGTAAACGTGTTAAGGGCGTCCGTTCTCTCTCCTCGTAGCTTCTGTCCTTGGTACCTCTGAGCAACAGTAGTTCACCTGCAGCACCACATTGATTTCTGTCCTGCATTAAAATCCATGGAGCAGGGGGGCGCTGCTGAGCCCGAGTAAGATGGCAGCTAAGAACTAGAGCTCTACATCATATTCAGGAATAAAGCTATTTTATAGTCATTTATTGGACATTTAACACAGAATTATCACATTCAGCAGGTGTTGGAACTTCTGTAGTAGTGAAATGGGTAACCCCAAGAAAGACAAGATGCAGCAAGGCAGTGTGAAAACCAAAAATACTCTGGACCCTCCAGCCACGAGGTCTGCACTGGGCCACATGGAGTTGCCGACTGAGGAACCAGGTGGGGAAACACTACAAAGTATAGGCCTCAAACTTAATAGACTTAAATCCTCAGTGACTGGCCTCTGTGAAAAATTCAACACTTTGACAAACAGGGTTACCAACTTAGAGACAGATATCTCCCTATTGAAAACAACCTCAAAGGAGAGAGAGCAACAAGCGGTGGAGGCTATGGGAGCCATGAACAACTTGCTGAAAGAGAATAATCACTTATGCTCCCGACTTGAGAATCTGGAAAACCAGGCTCGTTCGGCAAATTTACGGATTGTGGGGATGCCAGAAAAAAGTGAAGGAGACCATCTGTCACGTTTCTTAAAAGAACGGCTGGAGCATCAGTTGGGGCAGCCCCTGCAAAACCACAAAATTATTCTACAGCAGGCATACAAAGTATCCTTTAGAGGCAGGCAAGACAACTCTGAGGCTCCCTATGTGATCGTAATGGTCCTTGACAGAGTAGGAACCAGGGACTTTATTTTAGTGCTGGCGAGACAAAAACGCAACCTGTTATTTGATGGTAAGCAAGTTTGTGTATTTCCAGACCTCAGTTATGATATGCGCCAGCGGAGGAAAAGGTTTGATGGGGTAAGGGCAATCCTGAGAGGCGCAGACATCACCCATGGAATGATGTTCCCTCTGCCAGATTAAGGATCCTGCATCAGAGCCGGGTGCTTGTGTTTATGTTTCCAAATGATGCTTTGACATGGGCCCAGCAGCACATATGCTTCTCGACGGAGCGAGGACTCATCCCAGCCAGAATCGGAGGATGAAGAAACGGTAGACACCTGATGGGACTCTCGGTGTGTTCAGGTTAGCAGAAATCCTTTTTGCAGGTTACCCAGTTGAAAAAACCCTCTTCCTAAGACTCTACAACTATTTGGACACATTTCTTTTGGCTGTACAGGGACTGAAAACTCTCTACTTTGTCTAATAATTGTGGAGTTGAGAGGAGGGGGAAGCTAGGAGTAAAAGTTCTTTGCAGGCTTTACGCTGCTGAATGTTAATGGGGCTACTAAATTTAGCTTGAAACTTGAAATCTACTCTCCAATTTATAGAACTACTACAACCTTGTTTAGAGTTTGAATTTAAAATGCCTTTCCTTTCTTTGTTACGGAGGTGATGTAGTGCCATAGTTCGTCCAGGAGAAAAACCTTTATAGGTTACGTAACTACGAATAGTGCATGAACATGCTAATTTTCCTATTTTTGGAAATGGAAACTGGATATTTTGTTTGAGCTCATTTGGCACACTTCCATGCAGCTCATGGGTTCGTAATGCAGTAAATATTTAGATCTTTTTAAAATGGAACTAAAACAAATCTTTTTCCCTGTATGATGTGTCTTTTAGATGCAGCACAATCTTTATACTTGCATGGAATAAGAGGGGTGGCGCCCTCAATGGCTGAAAGTATTTTTTTTTATATGCACTGCATCAGGAAACCAAACTATATGTTTGATTGCTTAAACAACAAACATAAAGTTAAAAAAAAAATCCATGGAGCACAGTATACTGCTGTAGTCAGACTGATGTTCCCTCTCTGAGTGAGTCTTCTGCACCATAACTCTGATCTGGATTACATGCACTTTATTGTCGGCGTGAATTTTGCTGGATATCGGGGAGCAACAAACTGCACAATGTTCATGATCTGCTATGCAACGTTTTATGGAAAACCAGTTCACATCTGATTTTGTTCAGAAGTGGCCATATTTACAGTATTTTGTTTTCAGTAGGGTACTGCTTATAATGTACCAGATTTTACAGCTGGGAGGACAGAAGCACAGGGAAGTCGACAAACACTTGCTCTAGGTCACAGAGTGGGTCTGTGACTGTGATGGTTCTACAGACCAGGATTTCCAGTTTTACACTTCAGTGCCACAGCGCCACACTACCTTCCTGTAGAAACAGTGCTGGATAATACAAGTTAATAGTGCCTCTGACGGAGTCTGTTATGATATAAGAGACTCCGAGTGTGAAGTTTGGCGAGAGGACGGTGAAGCTGAGTGGTTCTGTCTGCACAAACCTGACAAGAGGACTCATAAAATAAGAGGCATCCCATGGAGGCCCTGTTATCTTACTATAAATCACTCGGGTTTAGCGCAAGGGCCTTATAATAAGCTTAGAGTGATATTTTTTTATTTTATTGTGCCACCCCAGATGTAGTACCAAAGTGGAGCATTCCTTACCAGCGCTCCTGCATGAAAGTACACTGTACCCAGATTAAGAGGTACAGTGGCTCTGCGCACTGATTGGTTGAAATCTCATTAGTGACCTATAATAGTTCAGTAATATTTCCTTGTGGACTGTCTGAATTGAAACAGTTAAACAGTCTCTCTCATTTTTTTTATCTCTCTGACTCTTTCTCTCTCATTCATTCTCTCTTTCATTCTGTTATTTTCTCTCTCATTTTCTCTTGTTCTCTCATTTTCTTTCTCATTCTTTTTTTTTCTTTTTGTCTCTCATCCTCTCTTTTTCTCTCTCTCTCATCCTCTTTCGTTGTCTCTCACTCTGTCTTCTTAGTCTCACATATTCTCTCTCTTATTCTTTCTCTCTGACTCTCTCTTTCTCCTTCTCTCTCACTCAGTCTCTAATTCTGTCTGTCTGTCTCTCTATTATCCTCTCTTCCCCCTTCTCTCACCATAACTGGGTGCATGAGACAGTACTAGAAATAGCATCTGTTTTGCCATCCTCATGACAGTAAGTGATGGAACCCACCAAACACAGAGGGAAGTAAAACTATTTACCTAATATGCTAATACAGTGTTTATGGGTTTGAAGAGTTTAATGTTATTTCACCTAGGTCCATAGGCTTCCTGCTTCCTCTTTTCTCGTAGCCCCCATTTGAATAGCCAAACAATGGAGAGAAAAGATTGCCTCTTATCTAATATAAACTCAGTACTCATTTTACAGTGTAGTAGCCAATATGCATGGCATGATGAGCACACACTGTGTACAAACTATAATATTAATGTCTGAGGCCAAACCCTAACAATGGCAGCACTATAATTAACAAAAAACTTGTTCGCTTAAGAACTTTTTTTTACTCTAAAGACTTTTAAAAATTGCTCACTGTATTCTGAAAAAGAAAATGACATCTACCCTAAAATTAAATATATCTATCATGTGCCACTGCACATGTCCAGCTGGTTCAAGGCATGGCAGCATTCTCTATTTTAAGCAGTTGCTATTTGGCAGCCTTCCCAGCATATGTAGTCGAAACTACCAGTTGATTATTTCCCGTGGTTTAGCTATGTGTTGACAGTTCTAATGTTTTTTTCTTCGTTATCGAAGAAGAGAGCATGTGCAGGGCAAATTAGATAGATGTCTTGCACCTAGTTGTTTATAAAGAGTAAATTAGCAGTGACAGCCGACCTCTGCATGAGACAGGTCACCTGATTGTTTCTGCCCTATAAACAGGTGGGTGACGGGCTCATTTCTATCTGCTAACACTGAAGTGCAGTACTGAGATTGGGCTGGACTGCTGGAGGTGCTATTCTCAGAACGAGATACTATAACCACAGTCTCTAATGGTTGCCCAGGCAGGAAATAAAGATTCCAAACTGGAGAAAATGGCACATGAGAACAGTCCAAGTGCAAGTATATTTATTACAGACACAGGTGCAAAAAAAAGGAACTGCACAGATTATAGTAATAACAGCCCACCATCACATACATAAATGGAGACCACAGATGCCAGAACTGCTCTACGCAGCAACATATTTCACATCTTCCTCAGGGGGTGGACAGGGAAGGTTCCTTCAGCCTTCTGTTCTGTTCCCCTGTGTGGTTGCATGAACAATGATTGTCTGTATTGCACCCTCCTAATTTCATCAAGATTGAAATGTAAATGGAAGTACTTAAGTCTGGTGTGAAAACCTGCTTGACTCCATTGCAAAGGTCCCAACATGACTCATGTAAGGTATCCTGACATTTTATGATGTTCTAGTGCTAAAGCCTGCAGTATCATAAGTAACAGTCTCAAAACTTCCAGTCAGTGCAGCAAAGCATACAGCAAGGCTTCAAGGATTCTTGGCTGTATAGGGAGGGGGTTTGACAGCCGAAGTGGGAGGTGATACTGTCCCAGTACAGGTCCGTGGTTATGCTGTATCAGGAGTAGTGTGCCCAGTTTTGGAGTCTGCACTGAAAAAGGATCGAACAGACTAGAGGTGGTGCAATGCAGGGTCACCAAAGTGATCCTATGACAGCTGGGCAGATCCTATGAGGAAAGGCTGGCAGATCTAAACATGCTGATGGACGGGGTGGGAGACTGAATTCCAACTCTTGCGACATGTACCATGGGATGTTTAACTTTCACCTGCAGTGATCGATCATAGTATCACAGAAATGTGACGGCAGAAAAGGACGTCATCGGCCCATCGAGTCTGCCCTTTGATGAATGATCAATGATGGAGCAGTCTGCCACTTGCCTCAGGAATGCTCTCCCTAAAGTCATTTGCCTGTCACCCACCATCTACAGTTTGAAACAATTGAGTCCCTTTTATCTCCATAGTCTGCTGACCCCCTACCATCCTAAATAGACTTCTCCATCCTGGAGAGCAGGGACTGCAGGGGCTGTTAAGAATCCCCTGTCCATCTTTACATTCTGTGTGTGTGTGTGTGTGTGTGTGCGTGCGAGTTTGGATTGGCACTTATTGTTCTCTGGGATGTTTCGTTAGACTTTTTGTACACCAGGATATCAAAATGTAGGCTACGAGCCCAGTTTTCAAGAGGTTCCCTTTGGGAGAGTTACAGCAGCAGGTGTTACTCACACATTTTTACTTATTTTTTTTCAGTTTATTGGTCAGTTGAGGCTTCTTTCCAGGTGCATCCTGGGAGCACAGGGACATTAAGTGACTTGCCAATAGCCACACAGTATGTAAGTGGTGGCCGTGGGATTCAAGCCCACTTCTACAGGTTTGCAGGTCAATGCCCTTAACCACCACATTATACTGCCTGACTCTCCAAATGCACTACAGATTACTACCATACTAACTGAGACAGCACAGTTATTAATACGTAGACTGTAAATAATATGTACATGTTTAGAGAGGTTAGGTTTGTGTACTTTCATCGAGATGGGTAGCATGGGGTGGAGTTCGCAACTGGGAGGCTAGGTGTAACCCCTAGGGGGCGCTACCCTTAGGGCTACTACCCCTGCCTGCCTCCACTGAGACAGGGTGAGGGGCCCAGATCCGTTGTCGGGTGCCTCCACCCAGAGGTTGGGGTTAAAATGGTCGAGACCGCCTCGGTTACAGCCCTCTGGGTTACTGCAACCCCCTTTTTGTCCCACTAGTGGCTCACACTGTGTACCAACAATTCTTTTCACCAGTACACTTACCCCCCGGTAGTATCTCTCCACTCACTCCGGGGACCCCCTGTAAAGTAAGGTACAATTATGTCACAGTCACTATGCAGCAGTTCACCAGGGATGCACAAACCAGCCAGGATGTAGTTGCAACACGATAATCTGATTTATTAAAGGGGGGGATAACAAGGAAGAGGGGGAAAACTCAGGTTAATTAGCTTGTACTAATATTAGCTACCTAGGGCTCTGTGCACAGGCCTAACCCTTGGATCTACTGTCCCTGGGTACCCAAGCCCTAACGGCTAGTCCAAACGTGGCAGCTGGTTAACACAGATTAACATTACAGTCCTGAGCAGGTCAGAATAGGAGAAAAGTTTAATTAGGCAGTCAGCAGTATAATAATGCACTGGAAACCACTGTGTACACACTCTGCAGGGAGCTACCCTGAATCAGTACTCACAACCCCAGCAAATAACGATTCCTTCAACGCTGCCAGGACAGAGCCTGAACTTCACCAGCCTTCTCACACATTTATATGGCAACAACAGAGGGGTACCATACCAGGCAGCTGCTTTCCGACTTTTACCAACTTTGCAGAAACTCAGGCAGAAACTGCAGCTTCAACATCACGGATGGACCGAGCGCACTTCAGCAATCCTCTCCAGTCCCCTCAGGTCGAGTCTGGTAGGTAGCTGGGCTGGCACCAGCCTCCTCCGACCGCCCGCCGACGGATTTAGTCGATTTAGTTCACTGAACGGCGGCGACTCGCTTCACGGCGAACACTCTCCAACGCTGAAGCACAGAGCTCCTCACCAGCCACAACGCATCTGTCTTTGGCAGCATTGAGTACTCTCCCTCACCCGGGCGCTACCCATTTTTTATTGGCTGGCTGAACATGCCAGTCACTTCTTCCGACTCTCAGTGGTGCGAAAAAGCGCCATGGCCCATAATACCTTTCCAAAATACGAGCAGTCCCTCTATTGGTCAGTCGACTCGGTAGGGTCCCAAGGCACTGATTGGTCCAATTCAGTAGTTCAGGACCAAAATGAAGAGGACAACTGACACAGTCTTTGCTGCAAAGAAAGGCAGGTTAGAACAATCACCTTATCATTATTAATTTACATCATTCCCACAAACAATCACATCCTCCAACAGAACTCCCTCTGCATCACTAGCGATAGCAAATGGGAGTTAATTTTTCAGTGTCCCGGGTGGGACTCGGGCATACAAACACACAGTCCCCTCCATTTTAGTTGCTACGGCTGCAACAGGCAGCCTTAAGGGCGACAGCGGGCTTTTAGACGCCAACTGTTCCCCATTTAAGCGGCTTTTATGCCGATTACCAGCCAGGCATGGAGCATAAAACAAGCTCCGAGAAAGTGTTCACGAACCCCCATTCACAAGGGGGTTACATAGGGTATCAAAGGTAGGGTGGGGGCAGATACATGTGGTACTGAGATGACTGTACATGACCTTCTTGAAGGTGCTAATGGGTAATGGTCGGGACTTCTTTGGTGGGCATTCCAGGTAGATCACAATGCCCTCTCCCACCCTAAATAAGGAGGTAAAGGTTGTCACTTCAAAACAGCAGTGATGAGGGAGCTTTTCAGTGCTGCTTTCCCTGATCCCACATAGCGAATGCCATGTCCTTGTACATGCTTTTTGTCTGTTCCTTCTGTGCTACGCTGTTTGTGTTACATTTATTCCATTTCTTGTTTGCACTTGTCTATTGATTCCTATTGTAAATGTTCAGTGTTTGTAGAAGAGCGCCCAATAAAAGCATCGACCATCCTATCTTAAATAGCCGCTGTTTGAACACCTATTTGAATGAGCAGTTTGTTGACACAAGGTTACTGATTGGCCCTATGGACTGGAATATTGCTGTTTATTTGCTGGTTGCCTGTCTGACTTGTATGTTATTTATCATTGCCCACTCGCTGTTCCTGTCCCTATCACATTTCTCCTTGTATTTTGTCATACTGAGGTTTGGAAGGGTGCCGTAAAATAGCAAAAAAACAAAACAAAAAAAAAAGGATGGGGAGGGGGGAGCATGATCAAGACCTAAACGTTCTTGAGGGGAGTAAACATGGTAGACATCAGGGCACTGTTCAGTAGGAATAGCAACACAGCTGTTACTAGTAGGGGGAGATTTAAGATACCGGGAAGTACTTTGTCACCAGGAAGGTGGCGGCAAAGTGGAATGGATCACCAAGGGACAGAGTGGAGGCAGGGTCTGTTGTCACCTTTCATTAAAGGCTGGGATAAATTCAAGGAACTGGCAGTCCCTAGGGGAGAGGATGGGTGTTGGGAAGGGGGAAATGGTGGAGAGTTGGCGGGGGGGGGGGATGAGGTAACAACCCTATCTAGCATTAGGCCATTAAGGTGTAGGTAGGGAACTTAGGCAGAGAGGATTGGCCTTGAATCTTCATCTGCTCTCATGTTTTCCATGTTTCTGCATCGTGTATATTAAAGGTGCTGACTATAAACCATATTCCAGTCTAGTCTGATTTATTCATGGCATGCCATATCTCATTGGGACTACCTTGCAAAATCAACGTGAAATAAATGTAAAAAATGAACAGGACACTTTACAGCCATGGGATTTGCTGGGAGTCTGTCTGCCCAAGGTGTACTATGTTATCTCATCATCACTTATACTGCATATCTCTTGTTCCCAACATGATGGTCCCTGGCTACCCTTCCCCTGGCCATCGCTATGGCCCAGGCTTGCACCAAGTGTCCTGTTCCTCCCCCTAGCAGAGGAGAGCTGTCCTCCAGATGATCAGTTCTCTCCCTTCACAGCCAAGCCCCAGCAACCTTGGTCCATTCCCAAATGAGGGTCACTGGTATGGTGGCAGGTGTGGAGTCCAGCGCCTCAGTCTGCTGCACCACCGGGCCGGTGAGAGGACTCAACTTCTAGTGGTTTTCTTTTCTCATGGTAGTGTAAATTTGGTGTTTTAGCTCAACACTGGCAGCCAAAGTTGGACTGGCCCACCTGTATACCAGGAAATTTCCTGGTAGCCTCGCATCCCTCAGTTAGGCTCATCTCCACATTCCAAACCCTGAAAATCCATGCATAAAGTAATATAATCTTGTTTCTAACTAAATGGAGTTTCCTGATCCCTGCAAGTAAATATACAATGCAAACACAGAGCTGCTGATTATGATTAAAGTGGAATGCTAATGTGAATTTGTCAGCCCTGAGCCACCCCCATTGGTTTTGCAGCTGTGCTCCAGTATCAACTTTCTGTCTTTATAACTTACTGTTATGTTTTAGTTCAGCTGATCAGTTCTGGGGCCAGTCCTATTCAGTGTCTGTATTAGTGACTTTTCGGAAAGGGCTGGAGGGGAAGGTTTGCCTATTTGCAGATGACACCAAGATCTGCAACAGGGTAGACAATCCTGAAGGGGTAGAAAGAATGAGGAGGGACCTAGGTAAGCTGGAAAGATGGTCCAAAATGTGGCAATTAAAGTTCAACACAAAGAAATGCAAGATCATGCACTTGGGTCACATAAACCCTGTGGAGAGTTAGAGGATTGAGAGGGGGGGCAGCTAATGGTCACAAGGGAAGAAAGGGATCTAGGGATAATCATCACAGATGACCTAAAAGTGGCCAAACAATTTCACAAGGTGGTGGGGAGGGCTAGTGGGATGTTAGGATGCATAGGAAGGGGTATTACTAGAAGAAATAGGGAGGTGCTGATGCCACTGTACAAAACATTGGTGAGGCTTCATCTGGAGTACAGAGTGGAGTTCTGGAGGCCGCATCTTTGCAAAGGTGTGAACGAACAGGGTGGAGGCAGTCCAGAGAAGGGCAACTAAGATGGTAAGGGGCTTGCACCAGAAGACGTGAGGAGAGCCTGAGGGACATCAATATCTATACACTGGAGGAGAGGCGGGAGCGGGGGGATATGATTGAAATATTCAGGTATCTCAAGGGCTTGAATAAAATCCAGGTGGGGGACATCTTTCAGTATAGGAGATGTACAAGGATGAAGGGACATGATATGAGATGGGGGGGCAGAATATGCTCCCACCCATCTGCATGTTAGCGCCCATGAGACTCAGGCAGGAGCACGTGTGGCAGCACGCTGACTACGAGCCCAACTGACGTCCATCCACCACTTCACCTATCTACTGCGCTACCTCCTGTGGTCAACCAAGTGATAGCACTGTAGTGGAGGCAAGGGTCCCCCCCTCCCGGAGGAGGAGGAGGAGTGCATTCTTAGGGATGCTTAGTCTACCTCGCCATCTAACGTACCTGGGTCATCAGTGTCGCATGCAGTAGTTGTACCGATGCACCAATGTGCTGGAAGCCAGCACCTCAAGTATCAACTTTACAGGTGAGTATCCTGTACCGCAGTCTAGCATTAGATATTACCATGAATTACTGCTCTGGTGAATCCTGAGAGTAAAGCAAAGTTTGTTTTTATTACACCTTTACTGGGATCGCACCTCTATTAGAGTACTTTATTTCAAGAGCTATTTTGTCTTGCATTAAATTCTCTTTAGTGTCAGTTTACTACTGTTCCAACTCCACATTGCTGTCGATCACCACTGTGGTTAATCTGAGGGAATGGAAAACGTACCTAATAATAATAATAAAAAAGTGAATGCAGTCTTTTAAGAACTGTTAGGCACTTTAGAAGGAGAAACTTAATGCCACAATGATGCTTTTAAGTTTGCTAGAAGTATTGAAAACTCTTAAATAAAAACAAATTCTCATGTCTCAAAAAATGGAAAATTGTGAGTCCAATTTTCGGTGGTTGTAGCTGGTGTGTGAATGCAGCTTAGCAACAGTGTGAACTTTGTGACCTTATTTGAGCCTTGCTAAACGTGGGTCACAGCCCTTTCCTGTGCAATACTTGCACTTATCACATCTAAAGCAACCTTCTGGTAGTGGTGGTAACCAGCTAGTGGCCACAGTATCATATGTTTCCTGTATGTCTGTCGACAAGTCTCTGAGTTTAAATGAAGCAGTAACTGAAATGATATTGGTGCACTCTAAGTTTTCTGCATGCTTGTTTTTGCACTTTATTGCTATTAACTTCACCAGTATTTTAATGAATTGATGAGGCTATTTAAACATCTAATCAAATGTGATGTGACACTCTTGACAAAGCACAGTGCGCCTGCACAAAACGCCGAGTCTTTCTTGCTGGGTTGGTGTGGTAAGGTGATTGGGGTGCTGAATTCTGTTTATTTGTTTGTTTGTTTTTTTTACACTTTCTTTATGCTCCATCTCTGGCCACTGAGACTTTCTCCGGTGTGGTCAGACGGCTCAACCTATCCGCCCATCTGAAGTCCTCAGCCTTACCTTACCGGGGACTTCGTTCCTCCTCTGATCTCACTGACCAATGGATCTAAGCCTCTGGGGCGGGGCCACCGACTCCTCTTGTCGACCTTTCTGGAATCTAGTTGGTGACCAGGGAACATGCAGAGCACTGGAGGCAGGCTGGAGGACCCGGCGATGGGCATGGGGGTTGGCCACTGGACCCACCTTTGCCTACCAAGGGCCAGTGCCATTTTTCCTTGTTCTGTTACCTCCCTCCCATCGACTTGGATGTGCAATGTGTTCAGCGCATGCATGCGTGCTCCTGCATGTGCACATAGGTCGCCGCTGCAGCCACTCCCCTTACAAGGGATCCCAAGGGCTGTCGTACCCCCAGTCACTACCGGGAGTCACTCAAGGACAGGGATCTATGACCCCCCTCCCTCCCAGGAGAGGAGAGGAAAGGAAAGCAGTCCTATGGACGCTCAATTCTGTCTTCCCCAGCCAACCCCCCCGATAACCAGAGCTTGCTTCTGAACCTGGGTTGCTGGCATGGCGCGAGGTGTGGCGTTCAGCACTGCAACCCTCAGTGCCACCGGGCCAGCCCTGCATCCTTGTTTTTTTTGGTATTATATGTTAACTGATTTGCAAGTCAAATAACTTACATTACAATACGAAAGACAAAGGAGTGACATCCATAATATACAGCATCAACTATATGTGTTACACAAGTAAACAGATTACCCCTTCCTACTTGTTACATCAAGGGGGGAGGTCTCAATAGTAGTATACATAGTACATATCCACCAGCATACAGCCTAATAGGATGGTGCTCCCCTTAAGCTTTCCTATCAGACCCTAAGCAGGATCTGATGGTGCCCATAATGTACCCCAAAACATGAAATAAAGCCCTGCTTTACTCAAGCCCCAAATACTATACAGATCCTTCCTATAATTATGTACAACATAGGCATCAACACTGTCCCAAATTACAGATCTCAAATAAAGAAACCCCCACGGGGGTATTCAAAACGCACTAGTAAGGAGCCCCAAAGTGATTTACCAATCCCAAAACTTCTGTTTTAATTTTTAGCAAAAAGAAAACATGCCAACATTTCAAGCATTTAGCCCCAAGACATAATAAAGTTCACAGATTCAGTCTGGTGAGAAGACTGTCCATATAGTCCCTATGAGGCCTTAGGCCCACTAATGCCACTGAGCCCACCCTATAAAGAGTTTAAAAGAAAACCTTCAGTCCTCCTCCGATGAGGGGTCCCCATCTTCAGCTGGTTTCTCTGGATTGTTTTCTATCAAGTGCAGTCATTTCTCTACATCCACAGGATCATTAAAGGAGTAAGTTTGTCCCTTCCAAGACAGCCGCAGTTGTGCTGGAAATAGCAATTGATGCTCCACCTTCAATAACCGCAGCTTACCCCAAACACCATCAAATGCCTTGTGTTGTTACCTGGTACTATACGCAAGGTCTGGGTAAAGACTAATCTTAGCCTGTCCATATCCGAGTGTTCTCAATCGCCGAACGATCTGTAAGGCCCTATCTCGATCTCCCACACCTTGACATGTCACCATCACAGTTCTGGGGATTGAGGTGTCTGTCGATGGCCTTCTAGGGCTGATATGATACACCCTCTCAAGCGCTATTGGGGGAGGTCCTCCTCATCAAGTCCCATGATTGCAGGCAAGAAAGTTTTAATAAACTCCAAACAGTCCTCCTCCTCAGCTTTCTCAGTTAGTCCCAGAAGGTGCAGATTTCTCTCCGGGCCTGATTTTCGAGTAACTCCAGTTGCCGACATAGTAGGCTATTTTCTTTTAGGAGCTGAGTGGATGTATCACAGGCTCTCAGTACTGCACATTAACTCCCCTGCACTGTCCCTTCACATGCATCCATCCTGGATTCTAGGGCCGAGACCTTAGGTGTAAGCATGTCTAACTTCTTATCGATGTCTTGCACCGATTTAACTAGCTGATTAAGAGTAAGCTGAATAGTGATTAACGAGGCTCTCTCCTGAAAGGCAGCACCTAGAAGTGCGGTCTCATCCGTTCCAGCAGGCCTTTCACCACGATGGGGCTGCGTTTTCTTTGGAGCAAAAAAGTCATTTGCAGAGGCAGTATTTCGCCGAGATTTGCCCATATTCCAACTGTGGACCACTTCAGGGATCACTCAAGATACGTAAAGAGTAAATCCCCTGTGGAAATGTTATAAAAGTAAGTAATTATAGCTATAAGATCCAGAATCTCGTAAATCTGGCTGTGTCCTTCAAGCTGCTCAGCAGTATCCCCCTCGTACCCTGGTTTTAATTGAATAACGGATTGAACAGTTCTCTTCTTGCTATGGTGTTCTTTTCCTTGGTGTAAGTGCATGCCACAGTTTTCTGCATGTATGTTGGAGGGGCATTCAATCAGATGGCTGTGCTTCTGTTGTGAGCTCATACTGGGGTTTTTACAGGCACAAGTTACAGTAACATATGGACCAGTAATCTGAATTGCCTGTACATGCAGGGGGCACATCTCCCCCCACAACGTGTGTTTCTTTTTCTGTTTTGTGGTTTTGGGTGATGATGCAAAGCAGTGAATGTATAATGCTCATTTTGCGCCTCCTCTGTCTGACAATTAGGCACCATTTGTGTTATGCCGCCGTTTTCTTCTTGCTGCCTCCCTGCTCGTGGGAACTCTGTGAGCCAGGCTAAAGCTTTGGACTTAGGGAAAGGGCACAACTATGGAAAGAGCAATACTATGGAAAGTTATCAACTGGAGAAAGGGTTCAAGTTTGAAAAGAGCACAACTAAGGAAAAGACACGACTATGGAACGGGCACAACAGTGGAAAGGGCTGAACTATTGAAAGGGCACAACTGTAGAAAGGGTACAACTGTGCAAAGAGAGCAACTAAAATGGCACAACTATGAAAACAGTACAACAATTGAAAGGGCACAACTATGAAAAGGGCACAACTGTGGAAAGGGCACAGATATAAAAAGGGCACGACTATGGAAAGGGCACAATTATGGAAAGGGCTCAGCTATCGAAATGCACAACTATGGAAAGTGCAGAACTTGTCATGAAAATTCTCTTTTGTACTCTGACTCAACAGAGCTGTGGAATCACTGCACTGATTTCATAACACAGAGCTCATAGGTACAGCAATACACTATGCATTGGCAATCATTAGTTGTTGATCTCGGACATCCCACTGTTGGTCAGCATGGGAAGGGGGGTTGTAAGTGAACCCCAGAATCCCACACTAGGAAGAGAAGGGCAACACTTGGCTTCCAGTGGGAGGGGAGGTGACAGGCTTGGTAGTTCACTCGCCCCCTCCACCCAATCATGGAGCAGCACTGGCATGAGCTATGAGAGCAGCTGTGACCCACCCTCCCTGCTATAATTGTGCTGATTGGTGGAGTTGGACAGAGATAAACATACAGAACAACAGGTGCAAAACTAAAAAATAAAAGGATAGTCTTAAAGTAAAAATTCTTTAACTTACTATAAATAAAATTCAGATGAACTCGGATTGCTAGGGGCTGGCCAGGGGAAGAAGAGATGAGCATCCCACAGTTCTGTTCTCCTCCTTCTAGGAGGTGCGATTTTGTTCTCTGCTGTTTGCCTGCCTGCCACCTGGGGGAAGCCTGGTGATAGCCCAGTGGAGACAGACATCAGGTAGGACTGTTGCTGGATGCCAATAATGCACCTGCATGGCAGCGCATGCATGCATGCATGCATGTGTGTCATTGCATGCCAGCAACCCTGGTAAAAGAAACAAACTGATGTATAAACCCCATCCGTCACAGTGATGTTCAGCCACTGTAGGCCCTACACCTCCAGTTAGGCACCCACTTCCTCATGGAGTCCTGACCCTGTCAGAGAAAATGTGAACTCGCTGGGACTCTGCCATGGGGAACAGGAGGCTGGGTCAGTATGTTGGGAAGGTGGGTGACATGGCTGAGGGGTGCTGCTCAGATGAGGCACGTCACCAGTGAAAGTGGATACACACAGTTAAAAAATATATATATATTTTTTGTGCAGGTGCCTACTGTTTTTCCATATTCTTTTTTTTTTTTTTTTGAAACAGGGCTGAAATCTGTCTGCTTTAGGCCTAGCTTCTTCTTGTTTGAGGAACTCATAGTCTGTCTCTGTTCCCAGTACTTGTCCATAACACCCCTTCCACTTCCTGCCTACAGCCATCCAGGGCTTAATTCCCCCCACAACCACCATGGTGTGGCCTGTATGGGTGGAGTGGGTCAACCTCTCCAACCCCTCCCCCGAAGAGGAGTACTTAAATTGTGGAACAGCAGGGAGTTCAATGGGGGATGCACTGTAATGAATGAACCATTTGCACTTGGATTTAAAGTGGTTCAAATCCAAATGGAACAATTTTCAAGAATTTTCTTGTTCCCAAGTCTTTCCTGGATCTTTATGGCTGACACTTAAACTATATGCAAATTAGACAGTCTTCATTCGAAACGTCCTGACTGGTTTTCATTCTGAAGATTTGAAATGGCCTGAAATTTGTAGACACAAACAGCTTCTAATATATATATATATATATTATATAGTGACGTTTTTGACCCTTGACTTGATATATTTGCACTAGTATTGGTCAGCCTCCCCTATCAGGGAGAAGAGTAGTTGGACATCAGAGACTCCAACACTCTAACTGCTTTTGACATGTTAATGATAACGCAACTGAAGCAGAGTGCAGTAAAGGCCTGCAGCTGTTAAAATACTTTGGACAGAAAGTTGAAAATATATTGCTGTAACGTTTAATTACTGCATAATATGTAGCGCTGAATTAACAAGAGGAACTAGTATTATGATGGGCACCCTGCCCAGCCGGTGAACCATAGCTGATCTGCAAGTGTCCAGAAATAAATATCGGCTGACAGAAGTGGGAAGGAGGTGGTAATTTGTAGATGTGTATTGTGTTTCACAGGAAGATTTAGTAAAGCCATCTGGGGAGGCTAGTTGTGTTTAAATATCAATGGTAATATAAAAAATGCTAATTAGCAAGGTCTGTGATTAATTTTGTCTTGGTAGCCCTCCCACCTCACCCACCTTCACTTTTTTATGAGAGTAGATAGGATAGTCTGTATAGCTTTTTCCGGTTCTCCTATCTGTCACAGAAGAAGTGTGGACTTCCTTATCTACTTTCTTACTTGTTCTGCTGCTTATTCAGTATTTGTTTGCTTAGATAGCCTTTTGATATATGCTTTAGACCTGTAATAAGTATCTTGGCCTAGTGTCTCTGGGGGCAACACCATGTGGGAGGCCCAGGATAACAGTGCCCGTATGACTCCCAGCCCAGGTGTCATTGGTGTGTTGCAGAGGTAGCGCTCTTGTCGAGGGGGGTTGGGGGGTACAGGTTGGGGGAGGAATCTTCCCAACCCATGGCACAGAGCCTCCTTGGCCAGGCATCCATAGTGGCATGATGTGGGTGGGCAGTCTTAGGGAGGAGAGAAAAGCTGAAATGGGCTGAATGTAGAACAGTGGGTGCAAGCACTCTTTGGCCCTGTGCCTTTCATTCATAGATTCATAGATGGATACAAGTTCAAAAGGCGTTAGCCCATAGAGAACTCGCCACCAGCATGTTAGTGGTGGAAGATATATTTCCTGTCTTCCATATAGAAATCTAATCTTCTTTTGAATTGTTCCACATTTTCACTTGTGACAATATCAACAGGGAGCGAGTTCCATATGGGAGGCACCCTCTGGTTAAAAAATCTGTTACGCTTTATAGTTTTACATAAAAAAGTTTTTAACTTAAAATTATGTGATCTTGTATTATTATTAATTAGGTGTCTTTCCAGACCGATTGTATTTAACATGTATTCATTTTGAAGGGCCTTGAAAGTGTAAATCAAATCACCCCTTGGAGCTCTATATTCCAATGAAAATAACTGAAGTGATTTAAGTCTGGACCTATATCTTTGTTAGCCATATTATTGATCATTTTAGTAACCTTACGCTGAACCTTCTCTGTCATGATTTGGCAGTCTATTGATGTAGGAGCACAAAACAGTGTACAATAGTCCAAATGTGAACGCACAAGGCCAGTATACAGTGGTAGAATAACCTTGGAATTTCTGTTTTTGATATGCTTCAGAATGTTTCCCAATATGCCGTTGCAGTTTTTGACTGTTTTGTTTGTATGTATGCTGAATTTTAGATTGTCAGATATTGTAACGCCCAGGTCTCTTTCCTCAGTTGTAACCGCTAGTTTTATATTATTCATTAGGTAGGTAGAGCTAGTATTATTTTTTCCCCTTATGCATGATTTTACATTTTGCAACATTCAACTTCATTTTATTATGTACTGGCTAGTCGCACAGTTTGTTTAAATTATCTTGCAAGTTTGCTACAGACTGGGTGTTGTTTACTACAAACCCAGTTTACAATCATCAGCATATTTATTGACCCAAACCCTGTCACATACTTGCATACTGGAGACCAAAATATTAAATAGAAAACGTCCCAGGACAGATCCCTGGGGCACAACACTAGTGACAGGACTCCAGACTGATTCATGTCCTCTAATGACCACTCCCTGTTGTCTATTGAGTAACCAGGATAAGATCCATTTTATTAAATTAATGTCCAGATTTATATTAACCAGTTGCTCAATCAGGGTTTTATGAGATACGGTATGAAACGCCTTTTCGTAGTCCAAGAATACAATGTCCATTGACATTCCGTTATCAAGGGCATCGCTGACAGTTCAAAGAAATTACTAAGATTTGTTAGGCATGATCTGCCAGGGTAAATCCGTGCTGGGAAATATCTATGCAGCCTGTGTTCCTAATATGATGAGCAAGTTTGTGATGTATTAGCCTTTCCATGGTTTTACTGATAAGAGAGCTTAGGCTAATAGGCCTATAGTTACATGACAGCTGTCTATTGCCGCCTTTGAAAATTGGAGTAATATTGGCCTCTCTCCAGGATTGCAACACACCTCCCTCCTTCATTGAGGTGTTAAATAAAAGAGTGAAGGGGCCTGACAGTTCTTTAGAAAGTTCCTTTAAAAATTTCGGATTAATACCGTCAGGGCCCAGGGATGTGCTGACTTTAATTAAGCTAATGGCATCCAGTGTGTCCTGTTCAGTGAACAATATAGGAGAGTCATCAATAGTTGCATTTCTATATTTATGTTTTGTTTTGGTTGAAGTATATCCCCAAAATACTGTTTAAGTTCTTCAGCCATTTCTTTTTCATCAGTAATTATTTTATTATTTGAGTTTAATGGACCAATTCCTCTCTGACTTCCTTTGAGCGAATCAATATAGTTGTAAAACGTTTTCTTATTATCTTTAACATCTTTTGCAAGGTTTATTTCTAACTTCTGTTTGCCATACGTATATGTTTTTTTGTCCTTTTGGCAAGTACCTTGAATCTGTTCCAGTCAGTATCTTTTTGAGTTTTACTATATTTACTGTATGCTCTATGTTTTTTTTTTTTTTTGATAGCACGCTTAATTTCCTTAGATCACCATAATGGTATCCTTTGTTTGTTATTATTATATTTAACTCTGTTAGGAACCCATTTATTTACGCAAAAATCTATTTTGAATTTAATTTTAGCCCATATTTGCTCAAGGTCAAGATTTTTCAGGTCACTTTCCCAATTCCACGAAGCAAGATAATCTTTAATGCTTTTGTAGTCCGCTTTGTGATAATTTTTGATTTTTGTTATCCCATTGTTACTCTGCACACACCTTTGAATATTGCATGTTAACATGTTGTGATTACTGTCGCCCAGTGGTGGTAATACTACAGGAGATGATACTATGTCTGTATTATTTGTGAAAATTAAGTCCGGAGTATTATTATTCCGTGTAGGGTGTGAGAATAATTGTTCTAAACCTAGCTGAAAGGTAGTTTCTAGAATCTTCTCTCAAGTAGTCCTTTGGTCTCGAGAGTGGCCCAGTTTATATTCGGGAGATTGAAGTCTCCTATCAGCATTAAATCACCTGAGGCTGCCCTGTTTTCCAACTGATCAAGAAATTTAAATTATCCTCTTGACTTAAGTTAGGTGCCTGATAACACAATCCAATAGTCAGAGTTTCATGTCCAGTTTCAATCCTGGTCCATAGAATTTCCGCACATGTATCATCCAGATTTGTCTGGTAGCTCTTAAGTTTAGTTGAGATATATAGTGCAAGACCCCCACGTTTTTTATTCTGTTTTTTAAGAATTTAACATAGCCTGGTATATCCGTGTTCCAATCACTGTCAGAGAACCAGGTTTCTGTAATACCGCAGATGTCGATCTTTCTAGTTGCTAAAAATGTGTCTTAATTCATGCATTTTATTAGTCAAACTTCTTGCATTTGTCAGGAAAATCTTAAATTCGTTTGGGTTGTCCAGCAAAACAGGGGTTCTGGCAGGTCTATTATTACTAGTACTTAATGGCGTATTCTGAATGTCCGTTCATGTTTCTTATTTTTGTCTTTATTTCTTATCATTGTTTTGTTTTTGTTATTTACCCTTCAAGTACTTTTTTATTTTTGTTTTTTTGTATATAAGTGAAATGCTGAAGTAGTTCTAGGCATAATCCCCACCCCCCTGTATCTTAGTTTAAACAAGTCTCAATGTAATTGTTTAGATGTTGACCGAGAAGCTGGAACCCTAATTTGTTGAGATGCAGCCCATCTTTACTATACAAGTGACTGTTGTTGGCAAATTCTTCCCAGTGCGTGATGCACCCTACTCTCTGCTTTATGCACCACTGTCTTAGCCAGTTATTGATCTGCTTTAATTTCCATTTTTGTTGGTATGTAGCTCTCGGAATTGGGAGTATTTCTGAAAACGCAAAGTCGCAACCCAGGTTTTCAAGCTTGTTGGTTAACTTAAGCAGTTCCTGTTTAATCTTCTGGGGATGTTATTGAAATACATTATTAGCCCCAGCATGAACACTAATTTTTGGGTTTCTCAAAACAAAGTATGCCACTAGTCATTTTGGTGATATCAGATATTTTAGCTCCCCTTAAAGCATGACATGGTCCTATTTTCTTTGTCTTTGTTACAAATTGCTCTGTCTAGTCCTTTAACAATAGAATCCCCTAGAACAAAAACCTGTATTTCACTATGCTGTTCTGCCTCAGTTTCCATACTTATGCATGGTATATTAAAGTCATTCTGCCCTGAGTTAGTAGGTAATGTCTCTAGTAGTATCAGTGGTTCATCTAAGGAGCCAGATACACTATTGTTTGTGTTTGTACTATGAGTCACACTGATTACTGGAGTGGTCGCTGGACCTATCAGCTCTGCCACAGCAGCACTTGCTGTGTCACTGCTATCTTCCTGTGTGGCTTCTTGGGCTAGAGGGTCAAAAGAGTTTGACAGTTCTAGATTAAACTTTCTGAACTGCAGATGACATGGTCCTTTACGCCCCCGGCCACTCCCCCCACTGATGTTGCAGCCAGACTTCAGAACGATTTCAACAATGTTCAGTGCTGGTTTTGCTCATGTCAGCTTTTCCTAAATGTCAAGAAAACTGTCTCCATGACCTTCAACACTAGGCAGGGACTTTCAAGGCTCCCCTTCCTATTCTTTTTCCACATCCTCAATGGGATGATCCTCGAGGACACCTCCTCATTCAGATATCTGGGGGTTTGGCTTAACCAACACCTCACTTTCTCTGGTCACGTGGATGCCATCTTTAAAGGGAAACAATGGAAAAGACAAAGCTTTTCTCAGACACTGCAGAAACTCTCGGTTAGTGCTTTCAGACAGTAACAACTTTATTTAATGATTTAGAACAGCTACCCACAACTTCCACTTCCTGTTGCTGGCGGCAGCCATTTCATGGTAGCAGTGACCCACTTGAGCTCACTGTATGCTAATATGCCTGTTTGACCTCAGCTATTGGTTGGCAGGACATATTAGCATAAAGTGAGCTCAGCAAGCTCTCTGCTACTCATGAAATGGTAGCTGCCAGCAATAGAAAGTGAAAGTGGAAGGCCACTGTTTAAATCACTAAAAAAATCAATTAGAGTTATTTGTTATAAAATGTTACTGACTGAAAGCACTAATCAGGCATTTTTGTAGTGCCTGGGTAAAGCTGTACCTTTTCCACTGTTTCCCTTTAAAAACCTGCATCCCAAGTTAGGTGCACTATTTAGGAACCAGAACTGCCTCCCTCTCCTGGATAGGCATGAACCTGTCCAGAAGATGATCCTCCCCATCTTTGACTACTGCGACATAGTCTATAGTGCCGCACCTAAGAACTCCCTAGACAGATTGGACACCCTCTTTAGCTCCTTCTGCTGCTTAACACTTGATGCTCCTACCCTCACTCATCACTGTCAACTTTACCACACTTTGGCTTTACCATCTCTTGATAACAGACATCTCCTCCACTGTGCTAAATTCGTCTCCAAATTCTGGGTTGGCTCCCTCCCTACTTATCTCAGCTCTTCCCTAACAATCTCCCCACCATCCACCCATTCACTTAGGTCTTCAGTTTCTCGTACTTTAGGTGTCCCGTGCTGTACAACTACTGTTGGCCAGGCAGCCTTCTTGTACCGCTTTCCTAAACTGAGGAATTCCCTCCCCTCCCCCATATTCACCTTTCTCCTTCTCCTTCCTCTATCCCCTCAGCTTTACACAGTTACTTTTCTGTGAACTGCAATTGAGCAGACCATGTTGCATCTAAATGGGCTGTAATAGTTATTCTATTACCGCACTTGCGGACCTTCTGTTCACTGTGATGTGATGGAATATACATACCAACTGTAATTTCTTGATGCCTGTTACTGCTTGTTAATTGTTCTCTACTTGGTAACGTACCCAATGCATAATTGGGCACTATATACTGTGTTGTTTGCCTGTGACTTATTTGTATGTCTTCCAATTCCCATATGTTGGCAATGTATACTTTTGTGTTGATTACATTTTAATGCATGCCTTCCAACCCCCCGGATTCACCGTGAGACAAGCAACTTGTTGTTCAGTGTGCCTTCCTGGTGAAACTCTTATATAAATAAATAAATTGCAGTCACAGTGATCTGCTGTTGTGGCTGGGAAGTCACTGGAGCAAAGGCCCAAACAGGGATGGCCAATGGACGAAAACGAACTACTTAAAGCAGCAATGCAGCAAAAAAATATTTTTCCAAAAAGTTACTTTCCGGCTTCTATTAATAAACTTATTAACATACATGTTCAGTCTCCTTTTCAAGGTGAGTCCTCATCTGTTCATTATTTTCTTTTATCCTGATGCTTTGTCAGTTTTATGATGCTGTTTCTAAGCCAAATGAAGCAGCCATCTTTTTGTCTTGAGGAAAAAATTAATTTAAAACATTTATAAAATACCTAAATTCTGGTAAAACTGCACATTTTTACCAGCAGCTGAAAGTAGAAAATGGCTGAAATATGTTAGAGTTAAAAAGGTAGGATCAATCCTTTGGCCTGACTTTGCTCGACTGCTCCTTGAATTAAAACAAAAAACCCATGCTGTGGCCTGAGCGAGCAGTCTGGAAGGTGCACATTATAGAACTGACTGGTTGATTGATCACAGCTGTCTGGAGTGAAATTTTAAGAAGCAAGTGGACCTGGATCTGGCTAGAGAGCCGCTGAGATTAACTAGTAGGTGCAGAAACTGGTATGTGACTGGATGGGTCTTGTCTCCATGGGTAGTACACCATACTCCCCAAGAGGCGCACTCTTATCTATTGAATAATAAAAAAGCAGTTACCATTGCCTGGGGTTGGGCCATGAAACCCGATTATTTCTTTATACTATTGTTATGCCCAGTTTCCCCTATGGTTCCCCTGTCCACCAAACTGATGGTCAGGAGAGGTAGGCAAGCGACTTCTTTTACAGCTGTTGCTAATGTCGCACCTTGGCAAGTCAGTAAGAGAGCTGCAAATGTCAGAAGGTCCCAGCCCTAACTCTGTGATGCTTCTAGTGCCACCAGCTGGCTATAGAGTAGAAATCCAGGACTTGCATATAAACGCCATCTTCCAGGCGGCAATGGACTGGACACAACTAAGCTGACTTAAGAGGTTGATTTATGTAACTCATTTATCCAGGATAGAAAACTGATTTACCGCATTTCATTTGTGGTGACATTCTTCTTACTGTTCTGAAGGACAAGGAAGTCAAGATACTTGCTCAAGGTCATACGGCGAAGAAGTCGCTGTAACGCTGTTTAAACATGTGGCAATTTTCAAAGCTCCTGATGCAGGCACGGGAGCAAGATCCACCCACTTCTGTGTTGGAGCTCCTGCACCTGAATCACATGCAGCTATTTTCAAAGGCTGTGGGCAGTTTACTGCACTGCACTGTGATTTGTGGTACCTTGCATTTGTAAATAATGCAAATCATACGTTGCAGCTCCTTGTGTCATTTATTGACATGAATGAGGGAAAATCCACCTCCAACAGTTGGGCCCTCATCAGTCGCACACAGACCATCTAACTTCTGATCTACGAGTCTGAACGTAAATCTGTATTGTAAATCGAATGGATCGGCTCTGAAAATCCTGCCCAGGCTCTCCTATTTTACAGAGCTGTGCTGTAAGTGGGCGTCAAAATCATTTTCACAAAATGTATCCTGCTTCCACCCCTGTTTAGTCTACCTAGACATACACAATATGAGCAGCCAGTCATCCTTTCTGCTGCCATACATTGAATTACCTTACATACAGGATTAAGGCTGTGCTAATTTGGGGGATTGTCATTACAGCCAGTAAATTGTGATCAGCAAATGGCAGCTGGCAAGCTGTTATTTTGCTGCATGCCCTAATCCAGTTAATTGAAGTTAATGAGGTTGTTGTTGGCCCAGCTGTCATGTTCTTCTTGGCCTTGCAAGTTCTTTTACAATAAAGAAGAAAAATAAGATGGAACAAAGGTTTGTATTTTCTAAACGGTAAAGACAATTAGGTAAAGAATTTTGCTGAGTCAGTGCTGCACTTATTGACTAGAGTTCATTAACTGGTACAGACTTAAGTGAAACTGCATCAGCAAGCTAGGCATTCATCCAGTGCATCTGTTTTTTACAAAGATGTGGGTCAAGGCATCTTTCTTGTGCATAGGAGAGACTGGGCATAAATGCCTTAGTTCCTTAGAGTGATGAGGTCAAGTGTGCTAAGCCAAATATGGACCAAACTGACCTTTCCTCAGCGATTAAGTGGACCTGTTGTTACTATAAACCCAGCTGTTTGCAGGTCACACAACCTGTGCATAGCCTTGGGAGTCCAGCAGGATCACTTCTAGCATAATTATGTAACTACCCCCACCAATGAGGTATGCTAAGGCTGGAGATGGTAAAGGGCAAAGTCTGTTATGCCTTCAGGTGAATGGCACCTGTATGACAGGGTTGAATAAGGCCCTGTCTCATTTGTTACAGAGAAAGTGTTAAATGCAAGGATCTGTTCTATTCTCTCTTCCTCTGTCTCTTGTCTGTCTGGTTGTGCAACCATGTGTTCTCATGAGACCTAGGAACTGATCACTCCAATGGTCTTGCGATTCTCTGCCTCTCACTATCTCTCTGCCCTCATTTGCTGTTCTTATGTTTTCTTCCCCCTTGAGTATCTGTGGTTATAAAATATATGTGAATCTTTATGTGAAACTGTACGTGATACTGGGATCCCTTTGTTTGAAACTGTATAAGTTATAATGTTGAAATGACTGCAAAAAAGTATTTGGAATTTAAGGGGTTAACCTGAGATGCAGTTTGAGCTCCTCTCAGGCCTGTTTGCAAACTCTTTCCAGAGCTGTCAGCAGGAGGCCAGCTCGGGACACTGTTATGTTTGCAGGCCTGCTCTACAAAGAAACTGACAAGAACTCTGATACATTTTGTGAGAAACAGGATGTCTTCTTAACAAGCTGAGGATGTAGAAGTTAATTACAAGGCAAAGATTTATTATAAAAAGAGCAGCAATATTTTTGCTAGAGAGACTTCTTAGAAACTGGAAAGAAACCCTCAGATGAAGGACTTTGGTTTTCTTTGTACTGCCTTTGTAGATAGCTATCCTGAACAATTTTTTTTAATTTTTATTTTACTGTTATTGATAATAATAAAACGCTACTTGTGAATTGTATAACTGCTCCTGGTTTTCTTATGGGCAGACTGGATGGGCCTTGCGGTCCTTATCTGCCGTCAACTTCTATGTTTCTATGTTTCTATATGCTTCCTAACCTGTGCCCCGACCACAGCCTGGGTCTGTGGTTTGGAATGGGCTTGGAAAGTGGCGTGGTGCTTCTACCTGTGGGGATGCTTATGATAGAGCACTGCCAGGATGTTTCCCCACTAGAAATAAATACAACCCCTACCATCTGTGACAGGGAATACAACACAATTCCCCTCCCACTTATCAATTTAAGCATGCAAATAAACAGCAAAGCAAAATGTCAAACTACATCAGCATTTGCAAATAAATAACCACTAGGTTTACAATCACATGGGTGCGGTGTGCATATTTGTGGAACAAACAAAGGAGAGAAAGAAGTAAGTGCCTCAGCTGGGTCTTGAACCCCGGTCACCTGGAATACCGTTCCGGTCATACTAACTAGCTGCCTCACCAAGGCAGGTGGAACCTGGGCCATCCTGAAGCACACATTACTCTTTCTCAAATGCACAACCTGGTGCTGCACAAATAAGTACTATATTTTCTATCACATAGGTGTGGTGTGGAAATTTATGGAACACATACAAACAAAGGAGAGAAAGAAGTAAGTGCCTCAGCTGGGACTTGAACCCAGGCCACCTGGAATACCATTACGGTCGTGCTAACCAGTTGTGCCACCAAAGCAACTGGAACCCACTGGGTTTATTTTGGGGTTGGAGTACAAGGTGGGGGCAAGGGAAGCAAAGGTAAAAATAAACAGAGACAGCAGTTTGCATTCACCTCCACTGTAAGGTATGGCTCAGCACCCCCGCCTCCCACTGTTGCACCGGTTAACCCCACAGTCCCTCTGGGAGCTCCCAATTACAGCCTGAGTGTACACACATATGCAGAGTTTCAGGCCTGTGATGCTCAGACCTCAGTGTAGTACTATGTAAATTCGGTGGTGGCTGCAGCTGCTGACTGGCAGATTACACAAATGGCTGGACAGTAAAACAGTTGCTTCTGGCTGTAAGCTGTAACTGTGGGCTTGATTCTAAGTTGTAACTATGGGCTTGATTCTAAGGTCACGCAGGAATGCCCAGAAAGTATCTAGCTAGCTAACTAAACAATAGGATTGATACGTTCTGAGGGTAAATCCCAGTACTCATCTCCTTTAGATGACAGCCTGGTGATGTTTTCATTGGTATGTGATGACAGATGGTCTTTTCTGTAGACTGGATTCAGGTGTGGCAGACTCAACACACTCTTGATGGTGAAGGGTGCGGGAAATGATGACTTTGGATGATGGGAGCTCTGTTCTGTAAGCTGTTTACTGGTGCGATGGACCCACACACTTCTGGTGGCAAGGGGTGTTGGCTGTGATACTCCGGACAACAGTGATCCTCTTGACCCCAGACGGGGACTTGCCTTCACCCACCCCAACAGGTAGGCAGTCACTTGAGGCCTCAGTTGGTTTGGTCCCCTATCAGGATAAAATCCTAACAGCAGTAGAAGGCAGTGGCTTACCACCTTCCCAGATGCAGAGCAGTTTTCAAGACAACTTCTGCTCTAATTCGGTGCTAGACCCCAGGACTGGCACTCAAGCTGCATCAGTCCTCTTTTCCTGGGGTCTCAAATATGTTTTGGACAAACTTTTTAGTCAGACAGGATTAGTAAGTGAGAGCTATTCACAGATGCACTCCTCTCTTCAGAGGTTTTGTTTCAGACAAATCTGCTCTATTTAAATATCTCTCTCTTATGCAGAAATCAAGGGATTAAATATCAGTGGGTAGCACCTAATGCATTATTCATTATAAATCCCTGGCTCTCAGTGGCTGTCAGTTCGAGGGGAAAGCATGCATAAAAGTCCTGAGCCAGCTTGCAATTCAGAGCTGTTTTGTAAAGCTGAGCTGCAAATTGACGCTAGTTTCACAGGGACAGGATGTACTAATTTAGTTGTTTTGCACTTTGTGCAGTTTTGAGAGCTGCTTGAAACTGAACAATCTTCATGCTGTGGGCTCCCCGACCCTGAAGGTAGTTGAGCGAGTAGAGGTGGCGGCATGTTGGCCATGGTGAGAAGGGCACTGAACAAGCCTGCAGAACAAATAACATTATCCAGTCTAGCCTGGGGTCTTGCAGCTGCAGTCTAGACCAGGAACAAGGTGAAGGACCGGTGCAGGAGAAGGCAGCAGCAGTGCTTGGTAGAGAGCCAAAGGCAAACCCCCTTTTAGGAGGGAGCTACATGTAGCTTTTTAAAGCTCCAAGACTCATTTCAGCCTCTTTAGTATCCTGCAACTGCTTCCCCGTTATGATGTCAGCCATGGAAGATTGTAGGATGCCATCATGTGGCTTTGCTTACACTTTTCTGATTGGAGAGGGGAGAAGCAGGATACACCAGATTAAAAAAAAACAAGTAAGGGAAAATATGGTTTGGAGAAACACATTCTGTACGATGGAAATTGCCGAATAATTCAGATCAAATACCACTGTAATGCTCGTTTGCTTATGAATTATTTATCTTACAGTGCCTTTGCAGGCAAATGTGAAAGCAAGGAAGATTAGGGGTCTCAAGTGGAGAAACAGAAATGTTTGGCACACAAGTAAAGGTATATGGTGACGTTTTCAATGGCACCCTTCCCTCACAATGTCCCTTACCAATAACTACTTAGTGTCTAGTAGCAACCCCCCCATGCCAAGAGTCCCTGGTGTCTAGTGCCCCCATTTTCAGTTAATCCATTCTGAAACCACAGCAGGCAAAACCCCTCCACTCTTCTGCTAGCTGTTAACTGAATTGATTAATCACAACCGCCATACTAAACAGATGAAATTCATATACTTCAATGTCTTAGATATGTTTGATCTATTTAGCTGTGGCTGGCTGAGGAGATGAGTAGAGGTGGGTGCCGACCAACATTTTGTTGGGGTCACCATGGCAGGGTCTTTGGCAGTACTGGGGATGGGCTCCCAGTGCCAGCCTGAAAAACTTAGATTGATTGGGTCCCAGGCATGGAGTCAGAAATAGTCATCCTTTCACTGCAGGTGCTGGAACAACATTTTGTTTTGTTTATTTATTTATTTTATTTTTTTAGAAAAGGCTGGGCAGTTCATCTCTAGTCCCCAACTCCACACCGGCAGGTGCAGAACCAGTGAGGGGACTTCAACAACTATTTTTTTTTTGTAAAGAAAGGGCTCTACTCCTTCCCTGCTGGCAGGAGCCGGAACCAGCGAGGGGACCACAACTGTTTAGAAATGGCCAGACAGCCCTACTATATACTTCCTCTCTCACCAGCAGAATCGAGAACCAGCGAGAGGAAGCAAGTGTAGGAGAAACTTTTCTAAATAAGGGTCCGGTGGCCAAATGTACTCTCTCCTCATCAGCAGGAGCCGTGACCAGCATGGGGGAACATATTCAGCAGGAGCTGATGGGGAAGAGCCTATGGAGCAATGACCAACTGATGAGGAAAAAACTTGGGTGCTTAGGTACAGTTAGTTATATTTGTACTTCCTGGTTAAACACTGTGGGTAAGCAGTGAACGACCAACAAAGCACACAGCTGAAAGCAGAATGGTTTGACAGCTAAAACTGTTGTTGAGACTAACTCTTGATGTAGTTTCAACAACGGTTATAAAAAAAATAAAACATATAGAGGGCAGCAGTGTGGACAGTAACCATTACATGCACTGTTACACCAGTTTAGCTCTGCTAAACTAGTTTAAAAAGTACAATGTAGACAGGGCCAAAGTTTACACTTTGCATAGTAGAAAAACCTACTGTTTTGGTATATCCGGCAATACCAATGCCAGGATGGCCAAGATGTCTACAAATTGGACATGTGAAGAGTCTAGTGGGTAAATCAATCTCCCATTTCAAAATCTCACTTCGGAGTCAGCTATTTAATGTGCGTAGCTGTTCCTGTTTCTAGGTGATCTAGTTTGATATGCCCTGACAAAACTCTCTGAGTGGCTCCTCACCTAAACTAACTGACAAACCTCTCTGAGTGGCGCCTCACCCAAACTAATCACAAACCGTGTCCCATAGCCCCTGAATTTATTCACCTCTAGCAGTCCCTGCTCAAGACTTCTTATCCGCATTACCAATGTATGCGTTATCGCTCAATCTGTACCCATATAACTGTAATAACTTGTGAATACCATACCTGTAACACATAAATTGTAACAAAGATATAACTGCCTGTATCTACCTAAGCTGTAACCGCAATATTGTAACTAAATGTTGTACTGTATTTGTCCTCTTTGTGACGAGGTGCCTTTGGAAACGAGCCTCTGGCTCAAAGGTTGTAAACCGATGTACAAATAAATAAAATAAAGCACAGCATTCAGACCCCACCAGAGCTCTTGATTGCTTTGTGACCCTGTGGCATTAGCAGGTCACATCCTCGTGTACCTCGGTCTTCTCAACTATAGAAGCAGAATCTTGGCTATATTCCCAGGGTACAAAAACTGCAACAATATAGCATTTCTCTCAGAAGCTAACATGGTGGTGAGTGGCAACTCCCAGAAAGCAGTGACTGTAGCATTCAGTCATAGTAACATATTTATAGCTGCCTCTTACCAATTATTTTCTTTCCCCAGCCAGTGTTCCCCTCTCTCTCTCCTAGTCCTTACTTTCTGGTTCCAGAAAATCTTAAATATATTACTAATAATATCTGGTAAAAGTACATGTTTTTGTGTTCTCAGTGTCATCTAAGTATCTTGCCTCCCCATCAAATGGCAGTTTAAAGGCATAGTGAATATGATGCCATTGTTGTCGATAGCCTGATCTGTGTGATGCACTGTCTGCGACTGTATCAGTGGTGATCCAAGAAGAGCAGATCCAAACAGCAGACTGAACACTACGAGTGTTTTTCCTTGTGATTAAAAAGGAAGGATTGGCATTTTAAATTATATATATCTGTATGCAGAGAAGCTAGAAACTTGTCTGCACAGGAGTGGGGGAGTGGAGAAAGAGCCAGGTGCAGATGACCTATCTTTTGCTTCTATTACTGCTCCTGCAAGAAGTGCTGTCTATCCTTAAATATCATGTGTCAAGCCGTACTCCGTTTTCTCTTTACTATCTCTCGTTTTCTGACTGTCTCTATTCAGTAGCTCAGTGGCAGTCATTCAAAGCTAACAGATGGTTTGCCAGCAAGTAGCTATGGATGTTTACTTTGATAGGACAATATGTATATACTTAGTGAGTTAATTAGGCATGGCTACTATGTGTATTTTGAACCTTGCGCCCCTTTCCCCAAAATATTTACTATTCCGCAAGTATAACAGCACATGATATCCTGAGGTATAAATAGTTCCAACAGAAATGGCAGGGCAGGTGCAAAGAAACAAATCCTTTGGAAAATGATGTGCACTTAGACACAAGCGTCTGTTGGTCATTCTGGCACAAGAATATACAAAAGTACTAGATTCAGCTAGGAAATAAAAAGCTACATGTTTTCTCAAACTTTCTATAATAAACACTGAGAGGTTTGTCTGATGCTTCTGTATTCTAAAGGTAGTCTCCTTTTCAGTGGCAAGTGGCAGGTCCTTTGGGCCTGACAGTCTCCCCCTGGAGCTATATAAAAATCTGGTGGCTTCTCTAATGGGGTCATTTAATCAATCAATCAGTATTTAACCAGGTGAGCATCATTGAGAAGAACTCCTTTACAAGATGAGTCTGGGCATTCACATATATAAGTACAGGCAACAGTATATACAATGTTGCAACAATTGGGAGTCCAACAACACAGTAATTCAAAAAAAGAAAGTAAATAAACAATAGGTACAGGGCAGGGATATATATAGTGTTACAACAAATTATTGTTCATACCATGCAGTAAGTGCACATGTCTTAGATGAAAGTAGCATACATATTATGGTACAAAAACCTATGTACATTAGCTGCGACAGGAACCTATGCAGAAAGAAAGGGGGAGTAGAAAGAGGAAGGGGACAAAGCCAGAGGGGGAGGAAGAGTGATACGTTTGGGATGGGCATTACATAGTTTAGGGAATAGGTCAGGGTAAAGCTACGATGTGAAAAGAGGCAGGGCACGGAAAAGAAATAGGGGAGAGGAGCTTAGAATAGAGATTAGGATAATTGCGGTAAGCATGCCATTAACAGAAGCAAGTACAGTTTTCCAAAAAAGAACGTTGGTAAAGGGATTTGAAGAAGCTCAGTTTCACAGGGATTGACAACTTCAGAGTTTTCTGTATTGTGTTCCAAATGACAGGAAGAGCATGACTTATTGCAGATTTGCCATATTTGGTTCTCACCTTAGGGATGAATAGTGAGATGTAAGAGAGGCTTCTCAAGGTGTAGTTTCCAACCATACAGGTGGGCAGGCATACATACATACATATTGTCAGCAGATAAGGACTTCTTGGCCCACCCAGTCTGCCCTATCAAACCCTTACTTGTTGTGAGACCCTATGCCCATCCCGAACTCCTGTACACCTTCCTTTTGTTTCCAGGACACCCATGTGTCTGTCCCACGCATTCTTAAATCCCGTGACTGTATCAGTCTCTACAGCCTGCTCCAGAAGGCTATTCCAAGCATCCACCACCCTCTCCATGAAAAAGTACTTTCTCATATTACCCCTGAGCCGTCCCCCCTCCAACTTCATACAGTGACCCCTTGTCCTTGACCAACTGTTTCTTTAAATATACTTCCCTCCTGTACCCTGTTTATACCATTGAGGTATTTGAATGTCTCAATCATGTATGAAACCATAAAGGTGATTTTCAACAATGAGATACTGCCTGACTGCTTCACAGAAGTTAGGATTATATGTTATTCCTGAGCCGAATAGACCAAGAGACCTGGTGGCCACATGTGGGTCCATATCGCTATTAAAGAATGATTTTAAGACATTTGCAAAGATATTGGCAGGGAGGCTTGAGGAAGTGCTACCTAAGTTGGTGTCTGTGGATCAGGCCGGCATTGTTCGTAACAGGGGGCATATATAAACATTAGGACTCTGATGCAGGTTTTTGTGAAGGGGAAGTCTGATCAAGTGGTGTGCCTGGTGGTGATCTTTCCTGATGCTGAGAAGGCCTTTGATTGGATCAAGTGGGACCACCTCTGGAGCACTCTGGACAGGATGGGTTTCAGTAGTAAGTGTAAAGGTTTGGTGAAGACCTTGTATAGAAATCCCACAGCAAGGATTAAGGCTAACTTTTATGTCTCAGAAAAAATAACATTAGGTAGAGGGACGAGGCAGGGGTGTCCCTTATCCCCACTTCTGTTTGACATTGCTATCAAGCTACTAGCATTAGGGCTTAAGCAACCTCCACAGATAACTGGCATAGGGATGGGAACAGTAACAGCTCCTCTGGCCCTATATGCTGATGACCTGTTGGTGAACGTTACACACCCAGAGACTTCTCTTCCTGCTCTTATGGAAGTTTTAAATGTGTTCAGAGCTATGGCGGGTTACAAAGTGAATATTTCTAAATCAACGGTCATGCCCTTGCGGCCATTGGGAATTGAGCACTACACTCCCTTTTCTGTGGTCAGAGGGGGGAATTCAGGTATTTGAGTATTAACATTCCTCCACATTATAAAGATCATTTTTCTGCTCTGTACCTTTTCTGCATAACACTAAGGAACTGTTAAAAACCTGGTCTTCACCACCGTTATCAATCACAGGTAGAGTGAATGTACTCAGGATGACAAGCCTGCCTAGATTTTTTTTTACCTTTTTCAGGTACTGCCTATACCTGTACTGCCCTCTTTCATAAGTTTAGAACTAGCTGTAGTAACTGGATATGGGGAAATACAATTTTGACCAATTAATGCTTCCCCAGGGCAGGGGGCGACTGGGAGCCCCCAATTTTGAAAAATACTATAGGACGGTACTGCTAGCAGGCTTGAAAGGGTGTGATGATATGGGTTTGGGTAGCAAAGATGTTATATTAGAACAATAAATTGTGCAGAACTTACATTTGACAGATTTATTTTATACTTCTACTGCCACACTTTTGGCAGCTGCTAAGGAAAATCCTGTTATACAGTACTTGCTTAACATATGGCATCAAACACATCACTCTTTAGGCTCTGGGGCACAGTATACCAATGTAACACCTTTGTAAGACCCCGGGTTTCAAACCAGGAGAGACAGAAGAACTATGGTGTTGGGGCCACATGTATGACCAGGGCAAGTTTATGGAGTTTAAGGCTTTATGCCAGAAATACGATTTACCACAGGCCCATGATTTTCAAATATAGAGAAATAAGGCACTTGTTAAGAATTAAGGTCTCCCCATCTTTACAACAACAGGCCCCTTCAGAGTTTTCTTGAATTATGGATAGCTCTAAAGTGTTACAGGGTTAATCACGCAGCTGTATAACCACATTTTATTAAGGGACAAACCTCCAGTGTTTGACTACAGAAGGAGGTAGGAGGATATGTTGAGCATGTCAATCTTTGAAGAGGTTTAGTCTGATATATTTGCAGAAGGCTGATATATTCCCTTCCAAATTAAGTTCAAGCTTATCGAATACTTTATAACCCATATGGCTTACTACACCCCAGAGAGGTTAGAGAAAATTTCCCAGCAATACGATGACCTGTGCCCTTGATGCAAGTGTGAGAAAGGCACACCGACTCATATGATGTTTTCTTGTGTTAAACTGGGCCATTTTGGGGGGAAAGGTACACATTTTTCTAAGTGCCATTACACAGACCCAGACAAAACTAGAGGCACAGATGGTGCTCTTAGGGGATCTGAGGAAACTGCCCCTGCTCTGGGACGGACTTAGGAGATTTGTCTGTCTATCAGTAATAGTGGCCAAATTGGAGATACTCACACAATCTAAATGTGAACAGCCCCCTTATTGTAAACTTAGGCTATCAAAATTAACTGAATGTGCATGAATGGCAAAAATTGTTTTTAGAGCTAGCGGCAGACCTGAGATCTGTGATAACAGATGGTTGGCTCTGGAGGAGTATTTAATTAATGGCCAGACTGGGTATGATGGTGCAAGCGGACAATTATGTTCCCCTGCCCCCAGATGCAAAAATGTTATGGTACCTGAGATCTTGAATGGAATGAGGCATACACACACACAATTTATTTATTTATTTAGGAAATCGGAATTACAACCCTTTGAGTCATAGACTCGTTTCCAAAGGTTCCACATCAGAATAAAACATAGACATTAATACAGTACTTACATAGAATAAATGTGGGTGAGCAATCATACAGAGTATAAATACAATGAGCACGGGTTAATGCCTATACATTTTGTAGCTAAAACAGGACAGAGCTATCGACATATTTACCTAATGAGCGATAAAGACCTATACAATGGGTAGCTAAAGCAATGCATAATATGAGTTGGTAGTAAGCCGCCTCAGGGAGGCCTTGTCTTATACATAATACAATGCATTCATACTACAGTGCAACTATATGGTAACCAAGGGAGGTGAGGAGCCTGTAGGCTAGAAATAGTGAGGGCTCTCCACTGCCTAGCCAAGGGTGGGTCACGTAGCCTTGTGGATGATGCAGGATCCACAGGTTACCAGTTACACTGGCATTGATGTGAGGAGAGGATAAGGGCCCTTAAGGCAGCTTTAAAAGGACCTAGATTGGTGATTGATGTGACAGCCGGTGGGAGGGCATTGTACCAGGATGGAGCTCTAATGGGGAAGGATCGCTGGGCCAGGGTGGTCCTGACCCTAGGCACCTTCCAGATAGTTTTTGAGGCAGCCCATGTGGACGCTGAGATGGTGGCTGCCTGAAGAGAAGCCAAGACACCTATTAGGATTAAACCCAGGTGGATTTTTTTGGTGAAGAGACAGGTCTGGTATAATAGTCTTTCCTCAAGGGAGAGGATATTGGTGAGCACGTATAAGGTGCAGGTATGTGTATTTCTGTCGGCACCAGAGCAGAGCTGGCAGGTCTTACTGATGACTACTTGTATTTGACGGAGTGCTGTAGGGTCAGCAGCAGCATAGATAGTGAGGTCATAGTCCACCAACGATAAGACTGAGGAGGTAATGGCTAGGCAAAGTGCTTCAGGTGGCAGGCAGTCTTTATGTCTGTAAAGGAGACCAATGCGGGTGTTGGTGGCGGAGGTGAGGATTTTTATATGTTCATGGAATGAGAGAGAAGAACCAAATGTAATACCTAGAAACTTATACTTTTGGACCTGTTCCAGTGGGATGAGAGAGGCGGAGAGTATTTCCAGGGGGAAATCCTTTGATCTGTTTTGGCAGTGGGCATAGAACATTGTCTTAGCTTTTTTAATGTTGACCACCAATCTGTGTTCAGTAAACCAGTGTTCAGTCTGAGGGAAGAAGTTTTGTAAGGTACGCTGGAGAAAGAGAGGATCAGGATGTGCGGCATAAAGAACAGCGTTGTCTGCGTAGAGGAGAAGGTTGCTGGGGCAGGATTTAGGCAGAGCATTGAGGTAGATGCTGAATAGCAGGGGACCCAGGATAGATCCCTGGGGAACTCCTGAGTGCACAGGCAGCACAGTAGATATGGTATTATTAATTTTAACACATTGGGTTCCAGATGAAAGATAGCTGGAGAACCATGAGAGTGGACATTGACAGACCCCAATTTGTTGTAATGTGTTAAGAAGGAGGGGGATAAGAAACCATGTCAAAGGCCTTTGAGGGGTCTATAAACACAGCCCTGCGAGGTGCCCCTTGTCAAGCGTGGAGTACAGGGAGTTAGCGAATTCTGTGAGGGCGGTCGTAGTGCTATGACCAGCTCTGAAACCATGCTGCTCCCTACATAAGAGGTTGTGTGCAAGGAGGTAGTCAGTGAGCTGATTGGCCATGATCTTTTCAAGGGCTTTAGAGAGTGGGGGAGAACTGAGATGGGCCGGTAGTTGTTTGGGAGGGAGATGTCGCCACATTTCAATATTGGTGTTATCACTGCTATTTTCCATGAGGTTGTGAACTGGCCCAGGCGCAGGGACAGATTTAGAAGGTCCGTGAGTGGGGAGATAACTGAGTCTAGTGCGAGGTATAGGATATGCATATCGAAGGTGTCTTTGCAGTAATTGGAGCTCTGGAGGGCTTTGGACAGGTAGGCTTTCGCTTCTGTAGGGGTAATGACTCTGAGTTTGAAGGGTGGTTGGAGGAGCTCAGGGGGTGGGGTAGGCTGAATTGGATAAAAAAAGTTGCTAATGTAATTTTGTTTATTGTAACAATGCACTGTAAGGTTTGATACTGTTATCTCTGATTAATTGTTGTCTAACTTTCTTCTGTCTTCTCTCTGGTGCTTACAGATAGCTGAATTTTCTTCTTTTTCTCTTTCAGTCTTGACCTGTGCACGATAATAGAAATTTTAGTAGATATTTTATATGCATACTGCATAGTCATAAGTATAAGGTGGATGGCTGTTAAAGTAGTTCTGTTGTCCTAAAGTAATTCATCTGTACTGTTCTGTATGTCAGTGGAGCAGGTTGCAGACTGGAAGATGCTGTATTGTGTCTTGCTGTGGAAAATTAATAAAATCTGTTTACATAAAAAGTAGTCTCCTTTTCAAGGTGAGACAAATGCACTAGAATCTAGACAGCTGGATCACATTTCAAGGACTGGAGGATTCCTTCCCTGGCTAATATATATCAGTATAGCGCAGTGGTTTAAGGCTCTGAGCTGCAAATCTGGAGACCTGGGTTTGAATCCCACAGCCTACTGTGTGACCCTGAGCAAGTCACTTAACTTCCCTGTGCTTCCAGGTTGCACCTGTAAACAAGCTTTCAGCTTACTGTGTCTCACCTAGTTAAACAATTAGAAAAAAAAAAAGATATGTGTGTATGCACTAATGGAGGGAATAAAGGCTGTCTATTCTATAGTACATACTAACAAAATGTAATAACATTTGAAATTCTTACATTTGTAAACCTGCTAAAAGAGAACATAAAAACCCCATTGTTCACATTCTTAATATAATTGTAGATTCTAATAACTTGGATTCAGTTCACTATCCACACGCTGGCATTTCTGCTGGAGACAGCTGTGTCACTGAAAGTCTTCAAGCAGAGCTCCTCCCAAAATCTGGATGGTATATTATCTGGCTCTGACCTGTGATGTCAGATCTTTCTTTCTGCTTCCAGGAAGGGACAGGTCTCCTCTTTTGCTGCTCTGTGGCATTGAAGGAATTTTAGTTGCTCAAGTGCGTTTCAGGTGATTTTTTGACTGTTTCAGTTCACATTCAGCTTTATAGTTGCTCCACTGTCTTTCATCTCTGTTGCATGATTGGTGATGAAGGGCAGGAAAGCAGGATTTAAGTTCTGCACCCGATGCAGGCAGAACATGTTGACTACTGACCTGCAAGACATGTGCCTTTACTGCCTATGCATCCTTCATGATGTTGAGGGATGCAGTTAGTACTGAGCCATGCTGCCCTCATTCATCGAAGGCTGGAAGGCTCGACAGACCCTTGGTAGGCTAAAAGACCATGAGAAAAGGCCTTGGTGTCAGCTGGGTTGGCTGCTTAGCTTGCAGTCATGGAAGAGGCAGCAGCTGCAGTGATCGCCTCTTCAGTCTTGGAGCTGTTACTAGTTTGGGCCAACATCAGAGGATCCTTCTCTGATGAGTTCAGAGAAATGTGTCTGGCCCTCCAGACCTTTGGTAGAGCCCATCTCATGGCAGCAGGAAGCAAAAAAAAGTAATCCCAGGTCATGGGATCAGGAACAATCACGCTTTTCCTGTTCCTTCAACTCCTTTGACTCTTCTGCCTTGGTTGAACTCTCTTCAGTTGAGGGAATAGATGAGGGCTCCACAGTAACCCTGTTGGGCCTGTTGACCTCAACTCCAGTCAAGCAGGCAGTCGAGATCTTTCTCAAGCCTGTTGACCAGTTGTTTGAGGAGGTCAACGAGGAGATGATCTCCCAGAACCCAGTGCTCCCTGTCCTCACCCAGGAGGATGAGGCCCATTCAGTATCCCTGATGAGTTGCCTCAGGAATGCCCTCTGCCAGTGGTCATGCCTCTGAAACCTCTCATGCTTAACCTGCCAGGGCAGGTTGTTTACACATACTCTCCAGAGGACACCTGTCAATGTCAAAGTTGAGGCATCATTCACACTATCGATCCCTCTCAACCACGAGGCATCACTGTTGATGCCTCTTGACCTTCCAAGTCCTCGGGCAAGGAGAGGCATTGATGAAAGTTGTGCCAAATCTTTGAGGTGCTTCTCCGGTAACAGTGGGTTAGTGCTGGAAGGGTTAGCACTTTGTCACCTGGACCTTCAGTCTCTTGGCCTTCACCAGTTATACTCACACCAGTCCATGCTTTTTCACCTCTTTGTGTGGAGCCAGCACCACCCAGGCCGACTCTTGGTGGAGAACACCCAGGATGAGGATACCAGGTTAGTCCATGGCGGCAAATGGTCGAGTGCTATCTTTGAGGAATCCTGTAATGATACCAAAGGTGAGTTGTTGATGGCCTGGGCCAGGATTCATATGTTCGACCAGGAATTGGTTTGAGGAGATGACCACTGGCCATGTGGCAGTGGCATTTTGGGCTCTGATCCCACTTGTATTGGAGTCCATGAAAGATCCTTTAGAGCCAGATTAGAAGCAGGCTAAATACCCATTTACTGGCATACTAGACAGGGACAGTTCCCTGGGGGTTGCCTTTCCCGTGGCTGAGGCCATCTTGGGACTGGCTCTGGAGCATTGCAAGCATGCAGCATCCTGTCCGGCAACTATTACCCATATGGTCCGCAAGTAGGTGGTCCCAACAACACACCCTTTCTGGGTTCTCTGACCGCTACTCTGTGGAGGGCTTGGTCTCGGATTCAACCTTCTGGAAATCTGGAGGCAAAGGGGACATGGACATGCCTCCAGACAAAGAGTCCTAGCAGAATGACAGTGCAACTAAAAAGGTGTATGCTGCTGTGTCTGTGGGTCTCTATTAGGCCAACCTCACTGTCAGGATGAGAATTTTTATCTATTCCGTTTGTGGCATTAGGGGAACTTTTCCCCCACCTTTCAGCTGACGAGCAGTTTCCTATTCAACTAACTAATGTCTCCTTCTTGGGCACTGACCTCTTCCGCCCTTGCATGGAAGGACATAAGTGCAGTGGTACCCTAGATTCCTTGGCTTCATTCCAGAAGGACCAAAACCCTAATAAGAAGGCCTCTTATTTTCAGTCCATTCATCTACAACAGTCTCAGCAGCAGCCCCAGCAGGAGCAGTTTCTGCGCTGGTGTTCAAAACCCAAGTTTGGCGACTGGGGCAAAAGGGGGGAGCAAAAGTGGTAGTGCTTCCATAGCCCATACAGCTGGAGCCCCCTCCATGTGGATTGTGGGGTGTCATTCCCCCCGTCCAGTCCCTGTACCAACTCATGGTCAGGGTTCGGTTGCACCACTTCTTGTCACAATGGTCCACCGTTACCTCAGACAAGAGGATTCTAGAAGTGGTGAGCAGAGGGCTGCCTCTGGATTTTGAGGCCCTCTGGCTGTATCAACTCTGAGCTCCTTGGGAGTTCAGGATGTTGGTGGACACATTTTCCATGCTTTGAGCCGACATCGATCTGTTCTTAGAGCATGGGGTGATGGCCTGTGTTCCAGATGCCCTAGCCACTCAGGGATATGTATCCAGGTACTTCCTGATTTTGAAATGGAGCGGGTGCTGGCCCCAGCACTGGATCTGCATGATCTGAACCAGTTAATACAGAACATAAGTTCCAGATGGTCAGTCTGAATCAGATCATTCCGTCTCTGGAACAGGGCATGTGTTCTCCTCCCTGGGCCTCCAGGATGCGTTCCTCCACATCCCAGTAAGGCTGTCCCATTGCCAGTACCTTCAGTTCTACACAGAGGGGATCCAGTACCAAGTCCAAGTCATTCCCTTCGGTCTTCGATCAACTGCTGCTCTATACTTAGTCACGGTATAGGCCCTGGACCTGTAGGTTTCAAAACAAAGCTATTAATAGCGCCATCCATTAAGCAATACTATACATGCTTCTGCGGCTGCTCCTCGGCTCATACATCAGATTTAGGATAGCCGCAGGAGGTTATGGGATCCTCCTGCAGTGGCATTTGATTCAATATGATTTGATTCAATATGACAGCAGGAGGGGTGGCAGGATCAACCCAATAAAGGACAAAATAAGACAAAATAATAAGCAGCTAGAAAGGTAGAAAATATATTGTAATTATTTATTTCGTTTTTGTTGACTGGGTAGGTGCTGTAGACAGCAGAGCTGCCTATTTTCAGGCATGACCCAGGAGGTTACATACAGTATAGGTTAAAAAGCAACAGTAAAATACATGGATAAGACAGGTGAACAACAGCCATACGTTTACCTAACAAAGCACTGCTATACAATGTACACATCATGTACTTATTATGTGAAACAGCTAATTGGGACTTTGGCACATGGACATTTCCCTTTAAGCATTAAAAGGACACTGTGAACCCCCTTAGGCTTCAAATTATCCCTGTTTTATTTTTTTTTAACTTAGATTTTATTAGTTTTCCATTTTCAATTCCAGATTACATTATACTTCATTACAGAAATGAATAGGAAAGACATACAAGTATATCAATGTTAATATGATAGCTACAAGGCATTGTATAAAATCATCGTTCTCTGCTTATAGCACTTGTTCATATTCCTATTTTCCTTTTTTAATTTTCTTTGCAGGCTGGACCAAGTAATTATATATTTTCGAATGGAGCATTCAGTCAACGACTCACTCACTCTCCTCACCATCACAAGATGAGCAATTCCATGCCGATCCCCTCCCCTCCAGCCGCTCTTCTCCTTCATAGAGCCAGTATTGTTTAATAAACTGTCACATGGATGGAAAATAAATCATTGCCCTGTGTCTTTCCTACTTCTCATCCTTATTTTCTATATTTATTGTTAGTATATTTTATAATGCAAGGATATCTTATCTTTTTATAAATCACTAAAAAACTGGTATCAAAATATTAACAAAATATAAAAGGGGTAACATCAAACACCAAAAAAAAAGGGGGGGGGGGAGTATTACTGGGTTTGACTAGTTAAAACTTTGTTCAAATTATTTATATCAATGAGCTAGGAATGGGTGATGCAGGCAAGTGACTGGGGCCACCGGAGTTCACTTCTGTCAGCAAAACTGACAAGCCTCCCCTATTTTATTTCAACATAAGTTGATCCAATGTTGGGATGCCCTTTTTAGCTTCAACATATTCATAGAAAGGGAGCCATCTTGAATTAAATCGGTCTGTTTGAAGTCTAAGTTGAGCTGTTAGGGCCTCTATAGTTTTACTGTTAGTCACATTTGCCCACCACGCGGAGTATGTGACCTCACCCGGAGTGAGCCATCTCTGAGTAATAGACTTGGAAGCTGCTGCTATTAGTATAAAAAAATCTGTATCTTTGGGCCTTAGTTTTAACGCCTGGGGGAGGGAGCCCCAAAACCATGTGAGGGAACTCTGGTAGGTTTTCTAGTTGTAGAATTTCTTTAATAGCTGTAGTTATCTCAACCCAAAAATCTTTAATCTTAGGGCAGCTCCAAAAAATGTGGAACTGGGAGCCTTTATCCGGGCAACCCCTCCAGCATTTATTAGTTTGGGAGGTTCCACGTCTCCAGGAGATGTCAGGGGTTATAAAGTAGCTAACTGAAACTTTCCACCTGAACTCTCTCCACACCAGTGAATTTGTTGTATTATGTATTCCCTGCCAGATGAGAGACCACTCTTTATCTAGTATTTGGCTTTTGTATTCAGCTTGCCATTTACTTTCTACCGCCTGAATACGTAGGGTACCTGAGCCTTCTTGTACGGTTTGTTGGATATACGAAATAAATTTTTTAGTATTCCCCATGAGACTTCTCTGATATATATACACCAAGGGGGGGGCAGGATTACTTTGTATCGCGCTCATCCCTACTGTATTAGTTATGAAATGCCGACACTGGAGATATCTAAAAAAGTCTTTGTGAGGAATCCCAAACTCCTCTTGAAGTAATATAAAAGTTTTGACTCCCTCATTATTAACCATTTGATGCAAGTATTTGAGCCCCTTGTCCGACCATCTACTCCAGCAGAGGTCCTTGTGCGTGGCTGGAAATTGTGGCAAATACTTCAGTGGGATGAACTTCCATGTAGGGGAGAAAATCTCCCACCATTGTCTGGTTTTGAGCCAAATTTTAAGAGAGTTTCTCGTCCAAATATTACTCAAGGTTTTCAGGTCTGAAAACCTTGATTATCCAAGGCAAAAACCTCAAAGGAATCAAAGGGTGGACTTTCTCTTCTAACATATACCAACCTCCCTCTTTTTCAGGTTTCAACATTTTTAATATTGGAGTTATCTGTGCTGCTAAGTAGTACTTTGAAAGGTCCGGTACCCCCAATCCTCCCTTGTCTTTGGCCTCGGTTAGAATGTACCATCTTTTGCGCGGATGGTGCCCTGCCCAAATAAAGTTAGACAACTTTCTTTTCAATTCCCTCCACTCCCCCCCAGTAATAGGGAGGGGAAGAGTCGAGAACAGAAAAATGAATCTAGGCAAAATAGTCATCTTTATACCCTCAATTCTATTCATAAAGCTAAGTGGTAGGTTTTGCCATCTTTGCAGGTCTTCGTAAACTTCTTTCTTTAACATGTGGTAGTTATAAAAATATAATTTAGTTAAGTCCGTAGATATTGATACCCCTAGGTATTTAATTTTGTCTTTAACCCATTTAAACGGTAAAAGTTTTTTAAATTTTTTGTGTGGAGGTGTATCCAGGTTTAAGATTTCATTTTTTTCAATATTCACTTTAAAGCCCGAGACCCGACCAAATCTGTCTAGTATTTGGATCACTGCTGGGACCGAGGTTTCAGGATTTTCTAAATATATTACAGTGTCATCCGCATATAGCGAGATTTTGTTTTCAGTATTATTGATTATTATCCCCTTTATGTTTGGGCTTTCACGTATGATCTGCACCAGTAGCTCCATTGTTAGGGCAAACAACAAAGGGGACAAAGGACATCCCTGCCTTGTCCCCCTGTTTATGTCAAAATATTCTGAGTTGGTGCCGTTAACTCTGACTCGGGCTGTTGGGTTTCGGTAGCACATGGTTACCCATTTAAGAAAGTTACCTCCCACCCCCAGTCTAGACATTACCTCTTTCATGTATACCCAATTCACCCTATCAAACGCTTTTTCAGCGTCTAAATAAAATTGCCATTGGATTTGCGTTTGAGGGGTGTTTATGCGTAATAATGTTCAGGAGTTTCCTAACATTGTCTTGGAGATATCTGTGTGGTATGAATCCTGTTTGATCGGGGTGTACTATGGTTTCTATATGTTGTTACAGTCTGGATGCAAGGATACGAGTTAAAATTTTTAGATCCTGATTAAGGAGTGAAATGGGCCTATATGATGAGCATTGCAACCGCGGTTTCCCCGGTTTTGGGATGACTGTAACCAGGGCTTCTTGCCAAGATTTTGGAAAGGAACCTTCTTCTAAACTAGTGTTATAAATATGTACTAACCAGGGCACTAACTTTTTAGACATCTTCTTGTACCATTCGGCTGGTAGGCCGTCAGTACCGGGAGTTTTCACTGTCGGGAGATCTCGGATAGCTCTTAGGGTTTCTTGCTCTGTAATTGGAGCAGAAAGTGCCTTTTGTGCCTTTGTAGATAAAGTTGGCAGTTTGATAGAACCTAGAAAGGCTAGGGTTTCCAATCTGACCTCAGCTTCTGTTTAGTTTTCCATATATAATTCTTTGTAAAATGCCCTGAACTGAGAAGCTATGTCTACTGGTTTGACCCAAGTCTTCTCTGGATGTGTTACATCCCTTATTACCGAGACATGCCTCTCGGCTTGCCTTTTCTGGAGTCAGAAAGCTAGAAGTCTCAGTGCTTTTCCCCCTGTCTCATGATACTTTTGGCTGGAAAATCTGAGGAGCCCCTCCGCCTTTCTGTTCTCCACTTCCCGCAGTTCCGTTCGAACTTGAGTCAAGTCTTTAAATATTTGCTTTGATCCTGTGCCTTTCTTATGCTTAGCCTCTAAGTCTGACAATTTGTCCCTTAAGATCTTTTCTCTAGCTCTCGCTTGTTTCTTTTTCACTGAGGTGTAACTAATTATTTGTCCCCTAACCACTGCTTTCAGAGTATCCCAAGTCGCTGGTGAACCATTTTCTGTAGGTGAGTCTATCTCCAGGTTTTCTATTGCTGTAGTCATAACATTTATAAAGGGCTCCTCATTTAGGAGGGAGACATTAAGTCTCCATAGGGTTGACTTGCTTTCCTGCCCCATAGTTAAGCTAACCGATATTGGGCTGTGGTCGGACAGGGTGATTGAGTGTATTTTGGAATGCTCAAATACATGCATATCAGTTTTGAGTATAAGGAAAAGGTCAATGCACGAGTAAGAACCCTGTGCCCCTGAGAAAAAGGTATAGTCCCTTTCTCCTACATGTTGTGCTCTCCATATATCTACCATACCAGACTCATCCATTAATGCTCCAAGTTTTTTGCTTGCTGCTCTGTTAGTGTTTTGATTACCAGATGAGCAATCTAGCTGCGGTGAGGGCACAGTATTAAAATCCCCACCTATTAGTAACTGACCTTGGGGTAGGTTGGCTAGTTTATTGAAAATTTCTCTCAGAAACCTCTCTGTGCCTACGTTTGGGGCGTATATATTCACCAAATGCAACATTCTCTTATGCCTCATGCATGTTACCCTGAGAAATCTACCTTGGAGCCCTTCCTCTGTGGAGTGTACCTTCAGGGGACTGTTGCGCCTAACTAATATTGCTACTCCAGCTTTTTTACTTGTGGGGTGTGAGGCTGCTATTACCTGGCCCACCCATCTCCTCCTGAGTTTCGCGTGCTCCGACTGTGAGAGATGCGTCTCCTGTAAAAAGGCAACGTCAGCTCTCAAGTGCTGGAGCTCGGTCAATAATCTGGATCTTTTAATTGGAGAGTTAACTCCTTTCACGTTATATGAAATGATGTTCAGCCGAGACATGTTGCGTGTAAAAGTATATCTGCAATGAGCCAATGTCCCGCCATATTTTCCCCCGTTGCCCCCAGTCCAGCCTGCAAGACCCATAAACTAAAAAGTAAAACATTCAGAACTTTAAAGTGTAAAAAACTAACTGCGAATTTGGTACCTGTCTTCGGTACTCTCACAATAAAAAAACTTTAGAACTATATACGTAGAATTAATATCATTTTTCATGACTTCCATGTGAAACCCACAGAAACTCTGTGGGGGGTCAAATTGACCCAAGGGGTGCCCCTTGAAATTGTGGCAAGAGGTATAGGTTGGTTGCTCACCGGGAAGCACCTACCACCCCTTTTAAACCGTCACTTCAGGATCAATCCCAAGCTGTACGTCTAATATCAGCTGCACCCTCATTAATTACCCCTCCCGCCCCTCTTTTTATTTAATAGTTGAACATCTCCCTTGCCATGTTACTTCCTCCCCCTCCCCAAACGGATGGACTAGCAACTTTGCTTCTTTCTAAGTTCCGGTATAGCCATTTTGTGTTTCCTGTAGCCTCCTACCTATAATTTCATTTCCAACGATAATATAAGTGGTTTTGGATCCTTGTCTTCGCATTTCCCTATGCCCTAACTTATATCTTCTCCTTTGATTCCGCCTATCCCCCATGAGGTTATCCTTATTCGGTTCCTAAGGAGAGTTGAACTCGGATACTCGCTTGGGCCTCCAGGGGGGCCAGAAACAGGCATCCCTCCTTTATTCAAATCTATCCATAATTTCCCGAAATGGTCCTCTCTGTATGGGTCCCTTATTTCCCCCTTCCCCTCTTTCCTCTCTCCAATATTTTGTCCTCAGCCCTGCATGCAGGGGTTTCAAATTAATTAGTTAATGTTTTGATTTTGTTGTTATTAGACCCCGCTGTCAATCTTACTTCGGCTATCCGGGTCCTTTAATTCACTCTTCCCTTCTCTCGGTAAACGTTCCCACATCTCCTCCCTCGGGCTATCTCAGACTGGTTGCCCTAAAGAATTCCCTCTCCCCCTCTCTTGGTTAAATCTCTGGGTTAGTAACTTCTAAACCGTGCCCCTTCCAGAATCTGGTCAGGTTCTCCCTAGCATTCAATTTTCTAATGAAATCAGTGCTCATCTTAAAAGTATTCTTTTCCTTTATGGGAGTTGCTTTCCCTGCCACTGTGTAACCATCCTTATCCTGTGGGGTCTTCTCTTTTCAGTCTAAGGATGTATCCCTGAGCCCATTTACTTTAACCATGCTAGTAATCCCGCTCATTCGCTACTACCCTCATCTTCCCCCCATTTCTTATGGTCTCTACTACTTAGCAACTCCTCTTTGGGGAAAAAAAAAAGGATGCTGAACACAAGATATGCATACACTTTTCATTTCTTTTCCCCCTCCCTCCCTCCCTCCTTTCCTGCCATAACTTTGTACTTTAAAGCCAGTCCATTCCCTTGATCAGCCGATCCTCCACGATGAATGTTTCATGTCTTCCTGCGTCTGTTCACCCAACGGTATCACTTCTCAGTCAACTGGTTCAGGCTTTCGTCTCCATGTAGGCGATATTTAGCTTGTGAAATCAGGTCCTGAATGTCCGAGAAGGCTTCCTGCGGGTGTGAACTTGGAATCCCTCTCTTCCTACCTCTGGGGTTAGAAACTTTAGTCCACACCTTCGATTTGAGTTTATTTTCCAATTTCTGCATTTCCAGGTCCGGAAGAGATATGTCCAAATTTTGGAGAACTTACATGGCTTCCACCAGGTTAGCGAAGATTTTAGTACCTGTATCCATCTGGATTTTAATCCTGGCAGGAAAGAGCAGTTGGGCCTTTATTCCTTTTTTAAGTTTTAGATCTCTGATAACACTTTTAACTGCTTGCCGTTCAGTTTGCAATGCTGTTGAAAAGTCTTGGTCAAAAAAGATTGGTGCCTCTTTATATTTAAGATCCCTGTGTCTCCATGCTGCTTGTAAAATCCAATCTTTGCTTTGAAAGAAAACCATTCTAATTATTAGCGAACGTGGCCTGGCTGTCGGATCCTGGGGTTTTGCCACAAGGGAGCGATGTGCGCGGTCTATGTCCAACTTAATGTCCGAGGGCAGGGAAAGCACTGACCGCAGAAGATGTTGCACAAAGTCAGCCGTTGAAGGGAATCCCTCTTCCGCGTCCTCTGGCATGCCATGGATTCTAAAATTATTTCTCCGTGACCTATTTTCTAGGTCTTCTAGTCGGCCCTGAACCTCCCTGTCCCTTTGAAGCAGTAACAGAATTAGCCTGTCTGATCTTTCCTGGGCCTCCGAAACCATGGTAAGATTCATGGCATTTAGCGTGACCTTTTTATTTAATGTTTGCACATCATTTTTGAGGTCTGCTAGAGACGAGTCGATTCTAGTAACTGTGGTGAGGATTTGCTGTAGAGTGCTTTGCATGTTTTCAAAGTCCGTAGCTTCCAAGGTTTCCAGGTTCCTCAGAGGATTCGGGCTGTCGTCTCAGTCTTGGGCGCCAAACCCCTCCATGTCTTCGTCGAGTATTAGTTGCTTCAACTTCGCAGAATTACTTTGCGGTTTAGAGTTTTTACCTCGCTGTTGCTTTCCTGCCATCTTAAGCTGTCTGAGGAATCAGATACTGAAATATATTATCTTTGTCGGGAGATTGTAATTTTTATTCGACGGGAGCAGAGCTATTGAGATTAGCTTGTAGTCATCCTGGTGACGTCACCGGAAGTCCAAATTATCCCTGTTTTAAAAACCGCATTTTCAAGTTCAAGTTCAGGTTTATTGCAGGAAAACTCCATTGAGCAAGCTCATTCACAAGGAGGTCCTGTGACATAAACACTTAAAGTACAAACATAGATAGGTAATAACAGTATATACATGAAATGCACATTACATGATACAGGCTGGATATACATACAAGGGTACCACATAGGGTGACCGCAGGTGGTAAACATTAACATGACACAGGGAAGCGACTTACAGGTTGCATACTGATAAATGAAACATGATGACTGGTGTGTGCAATACATATATTTTGGCAGCTATAACAAACAACAGTCTACAACTGATATGGGGGGGGAGGAGTGATTTGATAGAGTAGCAGTGGAGCGTAAGCATAGATAAAGCCAGGAGTAGAAGGAAGGAAAGCAGTTAATATGACAAAGCAATTATACCTTACCAGTGGATAAATATGGCACACATGGGGAGGAGACTTAATGACAGTTACAGGTGTCTTTTATTTTGGCTGAACTTAGCGATTTGTAGAAGTTTATTGAAACTGTGCTAGTTAGTTTCAGTACGGTTTGTAATTGGTTCCAAATGGAGGGAAGGGCATATGCAATAGCACATTTACCAAAGGAGGTCCGCGTCCTTGGTATGTCAAGCATAATAAAGTCAGATTTTCTTAGCAAGTATGCACTATGTGAGATACTAATAAGGGAAGAGAGATAGCTTGGCAATTTCTGCAGGAGCAGTTTAAGAGTCCATAGCCCAGCATGGAGCAGGCATCTAGTAGTAAGGGATGTCCAACCAACAGCTGCATATAAGTCACAGTGATGCTGAGCGGTAAGGAAGTTGGTAATGAACCGTAGCATACGGTGATAAAGGATGTCCAGTTTACTTAGATTTGCAAGAGTGGTGGAGGAATAGATTACATCGCCATAGTCGAGTAGGGGGAGAAAAGTGGCCTGTACAAGCTTGTTTCGAGTTTCAAGGGGGAAAAGGGGCCTATTTCTGTAGAAGAAACCTAACTTTGCTTTTAACCTTCTAGAGACATCTTGACGTGGTCATTGAAAGATAATTTATTGTTGATCCAGATACCCAGATATTTAAATTTGGTTACAACTTCCAGAGGCTCGTTTAGCGTGGTGACAATGAAGTCTTGGGCAAGGGTATTGGGGGGGCCTGTGACAGCACTGCGGGAGAATATCATCGCTTTAGTCTTCTTAGCATTGAGCAGAAGCTTTGCCTTTATTAGATTATGCTCAAGTTGTGCGAAGTCCGCTTGAAGCACTCCCTTGACTTCAGATAACGATGAGCCAGAAGTATACAACACAGTATCATCCACAAAAAAGTGCAGATTGGACGTAGATATGTTAGCATCTAAGCCATTAATGTACAAAGAAAACAAGATAGGGCCTAAGATGGATCCTTGGGAGACTCCTCTTGCAACTGGAAAGGCAGCAGAAAAAAAGCCTTCCACCTTTACTTTTTGGGATCTTCCAGTTAGGTAGTTAGAGAACCACTGGGTGGTATGGTATGTGGCACCCAATTTTGCAAGGCAATTGACTAATTGTTTGTGATCAACAGTATCAAAAGCTTTGCTGAGGTCCAAAAAGACTGCGCCAGTTACCTTCTTAGCATCTATAGCAGAGATCCAATCATTGGTTACTTTTGCTAGTGCAGTGATTGTGCTATGATTAGCCGGAACTGCTCACATTCTGTAGACATTGCTTATGTAGCTGGTAGTTTGATTCAGATTATTATTTATTTATTTTTTTAATTTTAAAAGTGAAAAACAGACTGCCCACAATACTAGTGTTACCACACAAAAACATACAGGATAATGTATGGGTTTAGATTGGTAACCACGCTGTAATTGCTTCAAGAGATTGCCATGACAACTGTGTAAACCTCGAGAACGAAGCTCGAGAGGTTTACAGTCGTCATGGTAATTTCAAGGACTGATCTAAACCTATACATTAGCATTTATAGTGTATGGGCAAAAACTAGCCAGCACTAGAGACTTACTACCAGTTTTCTGCATGCTTATATAGAGAACACTAACAAATGCTGGGCTGATTAAAGTGCCGCACAGCTAATGCTGCATCTTCCCCTGAGCAACTTTCCAGCAGGGTTGCAGTGAGAGCCACGTTTACATGGAGCTCATGGCATAGCTTCAGAAAGCACATCCATGGGGCTCAGCGCTGCTGTCTCTCTCTCTCTCTCATTCCTGCTGCCTGCACGGTGACTCCCGGTCCCAGCCATAGCCTCCTCCCACCCCAGCAGGACCCTCCTACCACCAGTTTACCAAAAGCTGGGTCTGCATGTGAAATCCAACTCTCTCTCTCTCTCTCTCTCTCTCTCTCCTCACGAGGATAGGGCTTGCCGATTACTGCCTGTGAAATGCATGGAGCACAATAGGTAGAATGCTACTAGAGAAGACTTGGAAATATCAATGGCTGTTGCCACCACGGCCGTTTGTTGTGCGCCACTTGTTCAAAGTCACACATGTGCCGATAGATTCCTGCTGTTGTGGTATGGATGTGATGTAGTCAACAGGGATTAACAACCTCTTGATGTTACAACGATACAATAACAACACTGTAAACTGTGCAATTTTTGCAGGTAATAAGCCTCTCCCATACATTATATGTTTGTTTACAGTCCTTGATCAACTATGACTGTGCCTGTCCTGGACAGTATACTGTTGAAACGTCAAAAACATTACAGCAAAGACCATTACTGTGACGAATTCGGCATGGTCCTGCTGTACGCCAACACTTCTTCCTCCAGTGTTTCGCCCCCTTTCCGTATCAACTCGACTCAAAGTTGATTATTTTAAAATCAGGGGGTGCGGGGGGCACAGCCCCCTGCAAAAAGGAAACAATGTTTTTCTGACAAGCACAGTGCCAACTGTCGGCATTGTGCCTGTCACTGTAATGGAGTTTGAGCAGCTTGGTGGAACCGTCCTGAACACCCCCAACACAGTCTAGACATTCAAGATGCAGTGAGAGGAGAGGGGGTAATTGCAGCATGAGTGGGTGCACTCCTTGTGGGTGTTTATAATGTTCAGAAAGTATACAGTAAGAGTAGGTTAAGGATTTGAAACAAAACAAGGTTGATCATAACTAAACCATTACCATGCATTTCAGTTCTACTAAGAAAGGAATTTGATAAAAAAGTAACATCAATGAATTTTAGTGAAGGTGACCAATCATAAAAATGTGACTTTTCATCTACAAATAACATGATGCAAAAAAGGTTGAGAGTGTCCCTTTAAGAAACGATCAGGACTTTGGTTACTATTCAGTAATCGAACCCTAGGGGGATCATGAGGTTGAAGCCAAGGTGAAGTACCTGATGTCTTTACTGGAGTTAAATTAACAAAAGTAAAGCAACCCCTGGAGGGTGTTAATGCTAATATAAAAGTATTCAATGTTAAGCTTTTTTAAAACGAATGTTTTTGTAGCTAAAATTCAAATGGTTCTATCTGTACAGGAAGGTTTCCAGCTGTTAACATATCCCTTCTAGAATGCTGTCAGCCAATCCGACAGCCTGATTCCCAGACAGAGGATCAAGATCTAGCTTTTTGGGATACCTTGGGGCTACTGTGACATCAGTGGAGCACTCAGACTTCGTTCTCATGGTTTGATGATGTCTCATAGGCCCCCTACTGGTATCCCGACCAGCCAGTTCTTAACACTTTGATGTTAGTCATTACATATGTTTAAGCTATTACCCACGACAGGTCATGGGTATACTAGGCATTAATGCATGCCCCAGGTGCGTTGTGCGGCACGAGGGCGCAGCTGTATGCTTGCCAGTTTACACAGAAATTGCAGGACACAACAACAGCAGCCGATGGGGATCTCTCACTTCCACACAATTACAAATGGCTACCATTCACTTTTGGGATGACAGGAATGTGCCGAGTGCTGTTATGTCCACTGGTACTGCTGGCTGCCCCATCACAGCAACTGTGTGTATACTGGGGATTAATCAATGGCCACACAGAGGGATACGACCAATGGAAGCTGACGTTTTCACAAACCCATCTTATAAAGTCACTTACACCCTGGCAAAATCTTGCACTTTGACTGGTTAAGAAGGTGTGCACATCAAAACAGAGTGGAAAGAGGGTAGCCTGATGATATGCTTCCATAGCCCTAATCAAGTAATTTAGCATGCCAGGGTATGTAGTTATCACAATACCCCACAGTCATGTAGCCCTCTTGCAATTATAAGGAAATAAGGCCAGGTTTAATATTTTAAAATATTTTATTTAAACATTTGTTCAGTGTTCTCTTTCATTTTAGTTTAGAGTGTTGATCAACTGGTAGGTTGGAAAGCAGCGAGGGAGTTGTAGAAGGTGTTTTGACAGATATTAATCTATAGTAGCCCCTTCAGAATGACTTGGAAAAGTGGAAGACTCTTAACTGGCTACAGAGTGTGTGAACATTTTCCAAACCTGCATGATTGGAATTGTTTTCCACTTTTTTTTCTTTTTTCATGTGGATGTTTTAGAAGCAGAATAACACATTCCAAGGAGTGCTGTCATTGGCAAATATATGTACTTCTCGGGTGTGTTTTAGGTACTCAACTTTGCCTCATGCCTAATAACACACACCAGAGGTGTGACTGTATTCCTCAGTGACCACACATCCAGTTGTGTGTTATAGTTTATATAAATTCTGAGGGTTAGATGCTGAATATTACAACAAGTATGACGGTGAAAGATTTCCAAAGAAACAGATGCATAGTTTTCGTGGATATAAGTAGTGAGAATCTGATGTCACTGCTAAAAGCAAAGTGCAGACTTTTAGAGTTGGAGTCAAATCCCTCTCTGGACCAATGGAATAAAAAAAAAAACATTTTACACTTGCCTGCCATTTTGTATCTGTGGCTGGCTCTCCTTGGTTACCTTTGATGGTGTGAGGGAAAGACAAGCCCCAGAATGCACAAGGGCATTCCTTTGCTTGGGCAAGCTTCACAGAGCACTTGGGAGGCAACTGTAACAGCAGGTTGGCTATGGGCTTGTCCAGAAAAATGAATGCCCTGGTGCATTCTGTGGCACATTTCTCTTCCAGGCCAGCTGAGGAAATACTGTGTTAGTGACTGTAAAACATTTTGGGGGTTCCGAACCACTCAAAACCAGTCGAAATAGGTAAATGTGCCTAAGCATGCCTGGTGTGGAGTAGAGAGGATGTATCCCCTCTGAATTAGGTTGTTAAATCTAGTAATGCGAATTCCTTTCATACAGGTTCACGACCCCTGTCTCCCCGTGAATGGGTGGGAATGCTTGCTTAAAATCTGTCCATTATCATTAGTAAATTTTTGTTTAATTTAAGACATGCGCTGGACAATCCGACTCTACTCAGACTGTGAAGAAGGGGGAGAGATATACATACCACACAGCATCTTTGACCATCACCCTCAGGTATGCAAGGTCTAACTAGACAGCATGGCAGCTTCTCTGGTGAGACAAAAAAGTTTGATGTAGTATCAATGTGCAATACCCCCTCCCGTGATAAAGTGTTCCACTCAGTATACTTCGGTACTGGTCCCACACCCAGATCTGCAAAGCAGCAGCTACATCTTATACTGCATCAAAGGCACAACTTGAATCCCTTAAGCTCCCAGACATTCCAGGAGACTTGGAACCCTGCCCTAACTTCTTGAACAAACTAACTACCTACCAGACTTATATTCAGAAATGTTTCATGTCTTGATTAGTTTACATTGAAAAACATACAGTGGGGAAGGATGTAGGGAAGAGCAGAATTACCCAACTTAAACTGTAGGTCATGATTTCCTTCAGACCTTAAGGAACTTGCAGCCAAAGCTTCTCTGAGACGTTCTCATATATTTCAGTCTAATATGATATTACTTGCCTTTTTTATGCCTTGTCACAAAAAGAAGGGGCTATGTCATTAAAATGTCATAGTACAGTAGGCATGTCAACAGTGTGCAAGTAGTCTGATCAAGGCAAGTGCCACTTAGCTGAGGCGCTCTAACTTTCACAGCTGCAGCTCGTTTCCCCAAGCTCTGCTCCTCTTTTTCCCCTCATCTGGCTAATCTGCCTCTACCTTCTTCTCCCTCGATTCCCTTCCTCGTGACCTTACTACCTCTTCCTGCAACTGCATCTGACCCCTGTTATAGCATCCCCCTTCCTTCCTCCTTGTCTGATGGGTACCCTCCCCAGATCAGAGCAATATCTCCTTGACCATCTTTAGTCCCAGTCTTTGCAGCATTAACCTGCTCGTTATTGAGTTCACATCTGTATTTGTTGATTACTATTTGCGCTTGTTCTTTATATTGACCATACACCTATTATAGTTATTATGCTGGTCTTTCTGCAATCCGCGACTGCCCAGTCTGTTATATTTTTATTACACTTGCACCCTACTGTACTGTGCATATTGCATTTTGTATTTTATTGCAACTGACCAGTCTGTATTGTATTTTTTATTATTGCTCTTGCATCTTACTGTACTGTCTAGTCTGTATTTTGTATTTCATTTATTCTGCTCCTTGTTATTGTCTACTCCCCCACTCCGCCCCAGATGAATCTGGAAACAAACTGTTACCAGCTCACTATGCCTTTCCTGGTGAAACATTTGTGATGAATAAATAAATATAGGTAGCGGTCAGCAGTGGAAATAAATGGTTACTTCCTGTGATCTAGGTATACAAGGTTAAAGTTAAAATTCATGTTTCCAGCATTTTCTTGAATGTGGCCCATCCAGTTCCGTTTAAGCGGCTGTTCCATTTTTTGTCATTGATTTCTTATTGACAAATTCTTATTGCTAGTGATTATATATAGAGTATTATGAAACATGGTGTAACCCCCCCTGCAAATGGGGGTTCCCAAAACTCTTCCAGGAGCTTGCCTGAATGCTCCAAGTCTGGAGGTGTTCAGCGTTTGAGCCGCTTAAGTGTGAGTGCTTTTAGAGCCTCTGGTACTGTCTCTTTAAGAGCTGCCTGCTTGTAGCCATAATTAATTGAAAAGGGGGGACTGTGTGTTCTAATGCCCGAATCCCACCCGGGCTGCTGTCAATTTGCTTCGTTTCTGCCGTCGCTACATGTGCAGAGGGAGCCTTGTTGAAAGATATAACTGTTTGCCAGAAATCTTTTAGAGTGACTGAGAAAATGTAGTTTGTCTAACCTGTCTTTATTTCAGCACAAACTGTTTCAGTGTAGCTCTTTCATTTTGGTCCTGAACTGCTGACTTGGACCAATCAGGATGATAGGGAGACCTTAAAATGGAGCCTGTGGACGAATCAGAACTTGGACTCTGGCCCGGTGGCGCTGAGGGTTGAGGCACTGGACGCCACACCTCGCTCCACGCCGGCGACCGGTTAGGGAGCAGACTCGGTCGCTGGTGAGGCGGCGGGGAGTTAGGCAGGCATCCCGACAGCTCGCCTACTCAAGGGAGGGTTAAGGCAATAGCTGAACACTTGTCTGACTCAGCCGGAGGCTCGGGTACAAACCCCTAATATTAGGGAAGGGCTGCCCTTGATACAGCGTGACATCGGCCTTGGCGTCAGGGGTCCCTCGCTGTAAAGGGTGGGAGAAACAGTGGAAAATGCCGTCGCGGGAAGATGGAGCCTCCGAGGCGATGCCCTCGATGTGCTGTACGCCCACATGGGCCCTGGACCCGGCGCAAGTTGATTGATGGGGTAAAGGGGCTCTGCCCCATCCCTGCTCGGGGGGTAAACCGAAGCTACATGGGGTTCCAGAGGGTCATACGGGCAGGGTAGAGGGATGTCTGCCTTGAGGCTCCTGAAGGGTCGGGGATGGCAGGCAGGGAGGTGAATAAACAGAAATTTCAAAATAAAAAAAAAAAAGAACTTGGACTCTCATCTGGAGCCTGCTGAAAGGGGATTATTTGTAGAGAGCCTCTGGGAAATGTAGTTTGGACCTTGGCGCCTTTTTGCACCAACAGAGGGAGCCCTAATGTGATGGACAGCCCAACCAGCCAACCAAAATGGGAGGTACTCAAAGGAAATGCCCGGCACCGTGGCTGGCAAGCTCAGATCAGTAGTGACAGTGAAGAGAGAAGGAGCCCTGTTTCTGCTGTGGTGTGCAGTTCGTGCGGGAAGCTTGTGGTAGGCCCTGAAGCTGGTCAGCAGCCGTTTGTAAGTGCTAGTTTGGGCTGAATCCGAGTTTGTGAAGAGAATGAAGCAGTGTGTAGAACCAGGCTTGCCCGTAGAAGACCGAAGATTTGCTGACATGCAATCGGCTTGCCGGGGACTGCTGATGCTGTGTGTGCTCCCGGGTAATTTGCAAGTGTTTGCGATCGGGATCGAGAAGCAGCTGCCTGGTATAGTACTTTCCTTTTACATATATATGTGCGTAGTGCTTGTGGGGGATCGCGATTTTATTTCCCCTTTTTCTGTGAGCTGTGTGCTAAAGCTGGAAGCAGATCCCAGCTTGAGTCTGACTAAATCCGCTTGCTATCAACTGCAGTTGGGTCCAGCCACAAGGACCCTGTCTCCATACCTTGTTGTTTCTGGCAATCCAGCTAGAACATCCTCCATCCAGCTTTCAGCTTTGGTATTGTGAGTATAAATCAGGGTATCTCTCTGCAGCCTTTTATCGATTACAAGTGTGTCATCTGATTATTGCTGTTACATTTCTTCACAAACTGAGCCCCAGGGCTCCGGATCACAGTTTGTGTGTGCATGTGATTTTCATCAAAGGGCCCCAACCAGCTGCACTGACCCTGGCTAGCCCCCCACCATCCTGGGTACCCAGAGGGTGACATTTTGGACCCTATATGCATGCACAGTACTGTGATTTGATTATTTCCAAACCAAATCAACCTAATTAACCCCTCTTTGTTACTGCCCCCTCTAATAAATCATATTTGTTGTTATTGAACTATATGCTGTCTGTGGTGTCAGTACATGTAGAAAAAGCATTGCATTGTGTGTGTGTGTGTATATTGCCTAACCTTGTTTTACAGGGGGTCCTCAGAGACGTGCTGCAAGACATCAGTCCTGAGGGTAAGTGTTACTGTATGTGTAAGAAGTGTGCATTTGTGGGGTATTGGGAAGGTAAATCCCGTGTATTGTGTGAGCCACTAGTGGGAACAAAAAGGGTGTCACAGTGTCCCAGAGGGCTGTACCTGAGCTAGTTTAACCACTATCAACCCTGACCTCTGGGTGGAGGCACCCGTCATAGAACCTAGGCACCTCAACCTGTCAGTTGCTAGGCAGGCAGGGGTAGTAGCGCTTGGGATAGCACCACCTGGGGGTTACAGTAGTATTTTTTTTTTACCTAGAGGCTAGAGTCCAAAGCTCGGATTGGTATTTCCCCGTTTACCTTTTTCCAGTTTCCAAACAAGTCTTCTGAAACGTGGCACGCTCATGCATTATTTGATTTTCATTTTCAGTAATGAAACCAAATTATTGAGACCCTTGAAGTAGAGTGTTTTTTTTCCTGAACAGTTCATCACTGTTCTAATGATTCATAAAGTACGTATATAATCTCTGAAAATCCAGTGGATTCCTGAATTTGGTAAGGCTGCCTGCTGGCATCTTGGCTGGGGAAGGGGGTTGTGGTTATGCTTTGAAAGCTCCTGCTGCCATGTGCCCTGGGGCATGTGCCGGTGGTGGGGACTGGTGTGCTGTATGACTGCCACTCGGGAGTATCAGTCAGACTTAAGAGTTAGTAGGAGTTCAGAGAGCCACTAGGGCCTGAGCTGTGAGGGCTGTTCCCTCATCCCGTTCACCTCAGCGCTGCCCATGATCTATCATATCCCTCAGTGAAGTGGCGGTGCCTGTTGGGGATTGTCCAGCTATTGAGCGCCTGCCCTGCAGGGTTACCCACAGTTGTGGTTGCCATCAGTTTGGACGTTATACAGTATGTCAGGAGTGCTACTGCAGCTGTGGGCAGCCTGCTGTTTACGCCTGTAATCATCTATCACCAGAGCTGTAGAGTACTACTCTGTTCTGCTGAAGTTCTTCCCAAGTCTGGTGCTGCAAAACCTGGGGAACGTGCATGGCTGTACTAAATTGAAACAGTGTTCTACTAAAGCGGGACCCAGGTTATATCACTGACACTACTGCCATCTGAAACTGTCGTTGTAGCCACATGTCCAGTTCTGTTTAGCAGCTGCTGGTCAGCGCTCTGTGTTGAGATTTGAGGTTTACAGTAGGTTGCAGTAATGCCAGAGTGTTGCCAGTTCATAGGGTAGCCACAGTACAGCAAGCTTCCACAATCTGATCTTGACTGGGGGTGCAGTGCAAAACTGATGAGTGGTCACTAAAACCCCTGCGTGACACTGCGCAGATGAACAGGAAACAACATCATAGGGAAAGATAGAGGAGGGGAAAGTGGAAGTAACAGTGTAAAAAAATTTTAGTGTTTTCAGTTAATCATTTGGCTGCTCTGTATCACATTTCTTAGTAAGAAAACACCTGTGCTGTTTGAGACCTGTACACATACAGTACCTCTTAAGTGCTGCACATTAGGCATAACGCGGCACATTTTACACCTCTATTCTCTGAAGGCATACTAATGATTTACTTTGTGCTGGAACTCTTTTTGGATATACAGATGCTTTAAAAATAAAACTTAACTGCATAGGAACTTCCCTTAGGACTGTTCACATGCAGTACCCATCACTATTTTCCGTCCAATAACTCTTTACCTAAGGAATGCATTGCACATTCTAGCTGTGGGCTTGGCATGTTTTATAGGCCAGTGCTACACCAGTTAGTGCCTACAGTTCATGAGGTAGGCCTGGGCATTGTTATTTTGAGGGAATGGAGAACTGCTCAGACAGAATCACAACACTTATCAAGGCTATTTTTATGCAGCTCCATAAGCACTTCTGATATGCAAATGAGCTGATAATATCACCCCATGTTATGCTAATGAGCTCTGACCCAATGTTCAGCATGTTAACATTCTGTTAGAAGCTCAGTTTGAATGCTGTAAACTACCGTTACTTTTCCCACATATTCAAAAAACTTCAGTAGCGCTGTGCAAAGCCTAGCCCAGTGTGCTGACTTCTGGACAGTATATTCGTGCATGCACAGTGCCCCTGTTCGGTGTGTGCTGTGTGTACATAAAGTGCTGAGGTGCAGCGGACAGTAGCCCCCTGCTGGAAACAGGCATCCAGGAACAAAGGGGGCTAGCATATCCCAAACTGGGTTACTGCCTTTGCTCCTGGGTGCCAGCATGCTAATGGCCATGTAAGGCAGGCAAGGTGCTAAGAGGCCATTTGTCTGCCACTATGTGGCTATTAGTAGCTCTGCACAATGCCTCTGTTTCTTTGTACGTGATGATGCATTGTACACAGTGGCATTTGGCGTGCCCTCCCGCCCCCAAGCTCCATGTCAGTCAGTTCCCTGTTGCTAGGGGTACCCCTTCCCTCACCTGATCCCAGATGAAACCTACAATAAGTGGCATTCCCATGATGTTAGTGGTATCCCCTTCCCTATCCCGATTCCTTTTGAAAAGTACAATAAATGGCATTTCCTGGTGCTAGTGGTACTCCCACCCTCATCCAATTTCCATTTGCATGATTGAAAACCTTCCTGGCTTCCAGTGGTCCCTCCTCTTTCTGGTAGGCTCTTGACAACTTCCACCCTAATGCCACCTCCCCCCCCCTTGGTTTCCAGCACATACCCTCCACTCATCTCCCTGGTTGGTTGCCATCTACCCTACACATGTCCTGTCTTGATATACAAAACCTTATATCAGTACAGGAGTTCTGACTGAAAATGAACTGTCCACATACCGTGGTACCGCACATGCATGTGGATATAGTCCATTTTCACCAGGTCTACTACTTTTACCTGTAACTTTGGCAAACGTCAAGCTTTTGTCACTAAACTTTGCTGTCAGCTTTCGGAATCCCCTTCACAACCACATGAGTGGTGCCATTTAACTTCCAACCAAAACAGGAGTTCAGCACTAGCACATGGAGAACCAATTTTGGATGGGAGGTACGTGGCACTACTCATATGGTTGGGGGGGGATCTAAAAGCGGTCATGCACGTTTGGTGACAAAAGCTTGGCATTCGCCAAAGTTATGGCTAATAGTAGTAGATTCTGTGATAAAGAGCTAAGAGTGCATGCATGCATGCACATGGATTTAGTTAATTTTCAGTCACAATTTGTGTGTTGTATATTGATACTGGACATGTGCAGGACAGACAGCGGCCAGCTAGGGAGGTGACTGGAGGGTGAGTGCTGTCTTGGGGGGGGCAAGCATTGTGGTGGAGGGGGTCAGGATTATACTGGGAGGGGGGGACCACTGGACACCCAGGAGGTTTATGATCATGCAAACAGGTATCCGATAAGGGTGGGGGCAGCGCTAGCACCAGTGAATGCCATTTATTGTGCATTTCATCTGGGACTGGGTAAGAGAGGGGTTACCATTAGTACCAGCGAATACCTTAAATTGTACCTTTCATCGAGGATAGCGTTAGGGGGTATGATTTGTTCCTTATCCTTTTCTTTGTCAGCTGGCATAGTGCAGCTGGAGGGGGCATGTTGTTAAAAGTAGGGTTCTGAAAGCTATACGTAGCGTTGCTGTGGCAGCCCTTTAGTGCTTTCAAAATCCTTTTAATACACCCCAGCACCCTGTATGCATGAGGAATCCCTCATTTGGGTGAGTGCAGTGTTGTGTGCAGCAGGATCGTACTAGCTATATAGTTCTGTGCTGTATGGCGCTTTGACTATGGCTCCAGCCACTTTTGGATGTCCTGTGTCCACTTCGCACACCATTACTCCTGTTAGCACCATGCTAGACATTTGAATATGTGTGCTCCAGTTCCACAATCTTTCTTTTTTCTTTTCCTATTTTTCCACTTGCTATAAAAACAGTAATGTCATGCAATGGGTGTTGAACTTGGGGAATAATGGCACTTTGGGGAGATGATAAAGCTCTCAGCTTTTTGCCTTGGTCCTTATCTGTTGCTCACGGTGCCATTATTCCCTCATACAATGTCCACAGCATTACATTACTACTACTCAAGTAGTACCATTATCCTTTTCCATAGGCATGTGCAGGGGATGACAGACCTGGCCCATGCCCCCCTCCCTTTCTTTCAGAGTCTAATGTCCAGTGTCCCCCTTCCACTAATATGGGGAGATAATCTACCACACTCATTGTGGGGTCAGTGACTGCAATTAGAAACTATAAGAGTGGCTTACCTTTGGGTCAGGAACAGAGTGATGCTGGTACCATGCCAGCAGTGCATTTTGGGATTGTTTGTAGACTTTCATAAGCATAAAGGTCTGTTGCCGTGTAGACACTGGTGCCATGGCTGAAAATGGGACTTTGAGGCCCTCTCCACCTTTCCTGGAAAAACAAATAAAATAATGACTTTGCGCAAAATCATATTAATGTGACCAGACAAGCTAGACTAGACTGGATTGGCATCTTAGCAGCGCTGGTGTGAATGTGGAGCCAATCCTGGATTGAATTTCTGAAGGGCAGCCTCATCAACCAATGAGTGCCTCTTCTAGCAGTACTTGGCAGGCTGCAGGGGTTAGTTTACTGGCAGTGTGACGGTGAGGCAGACCTGAGCAGACTGGTGCTCTCGCCCTGCTGGCAATTTTGTGGGTGAGAGCTGGATATGTGACTGATCTTTAAAAAAAAAAAAAAAAGGCTGAAAATCAAAACAGGTTTAAAGTGAAGGGATTTTATTGAAAGTTAAAAATGGACAAATAAGCAATTTTGAGACAAGACAATTATGCCATTATTGAAGCTTGACACTGCAAGAAAATGCACCATTTACAATGCTTTCAGGAACAAAAAGAATGTTTCTTCCGGTAGCATGTCCGCGAGCCAGCCTATCACGGAAGTCTCTATCCATTGTGTTCTTGCCCCACCCCTTGTTCACAGACTGCATGGCCCTCTGCCCTCTCCTTTTCCTAAGCTAGTGGCATATCAGACAAGGCAAATGACTATCAAGGCAGCGATGCATCATAGCATGGTGTCTGCTCTTTGGTTTGGTCCTCAGTTTTTACGCCGTTGGTCACTTGTTCCTGAAATGGATGTAATTGTTTGGCTCGACATCTTGCATCATCATGAATCTGTTAACACAAGAACGTCCCTCATAATTACCACTAAATTGCGGAGATGTTGGAATGCACTCTGTACTCTTGACATTGCTTACACATCAATCAAACCCCCTTCCCCCCACTGTAGAAAAGCTCGGAAGAGAATGTGCTGCAGTGGGGTGTGGAATCTCAGGACCCGTCAAAGCTTGCAGCTTTTTGGGCCGGCACTTAACTTGAGGTTTGTGCGTGTGGCCACATTTCATGTACAGCTGTGAAAGCCCACCCACACTGCCCTGAAGTGTCACGGTCAAAATGACCAAGATGAACTTTTGTGTCAGGACACTCAAGCCTGTCTTGCCAAGTGCTGCAATAAACACAGGCTAATTTATGCCATCTTTCATCTAAACTGTGACTTGTCTGTTTGCGCCCAGGGATTTTGTTAACCCCCAGGTCATAAAAAGAAAATAGAAATGAGGAAATATTCCTATTTAAGTATCAGGGTGGCCTGTCTGGGGGAAAAAAAGAACACATTTAAACTGATTAGCAGTGGTGCAACATTTGGGTTTCTGTTATAAACTGAATATGAACAGGAAAAGGTTTCCAAAGTGTTTTGTTTCCTAACCAAATTTTGAATGGCATTATATTTAATGCCCTGGTTTGTTTTCACCCTTGAGAGACTGTTTCGCCCTTCAATTTTTGTTTAAGGGGTGAGGGTTTAGAACTAGTCAGATGGGGGGGGGAACTTAACTTTTTTTTTTTTTTTTACAAGAGGTTTGTTCATCTGTCTCTGCTCTCAGCTCATGGTCTGAAAGTGCTCACGTCAAGCACACATACAGAAAGCTGTCAAGGCAACTGCTGCATGAGGATATAGCTGCCTCAGATATTGGCACTAGACTTGCTCTGCTCTGTCCTGTGGGTCGCAACTCGGAACTAAGGAGTCCTCATTGTCTCTGTCTTGGCTGCATTCATAATTATTAAGCTTGACTATTTGATTTGTAGCACTGATCACGATGATGTCAGCTAAACATCATAAAATTGATGTCTGGCAAACCAATCTGCTCAGTGCACTGCTGGTTCTTCATGCAAACCAGCAGTCTTTGTGGGTGTCAAAATTATGCAGCTGTTTACTTTTATAACCAGCACTATTGTAACTAATCACTGATATGCCTACATTGCGTTTCACAATAGCTTACATGTATATAGAGAATAATTAATGGGCAACTATGCACAATGAGGCTGTGTTTCTGTCAAGGGAGCACAGGGTTCTAAAGACATCATAGGGACCTTCAGAGCAAAGCTTCAGAGGTCCTTGGTAACATCAGAAGCCCGCGAAGGAAACACAGCCAAATAGCAGATGGTTGCATAGTATGAGGTTTGAAAAAATAAAACAAAAAATCCTGCTTACCTACTTTTTTCTTACTTCTCAATAAATCTTTGGTTTAATTTTTTTATTATTTAAAAAAAATAAATAGAAACCCATCCTCACCCAGCTGGTGAAGGCCCACCTGGAAGAGTGGGTTTGTGTGTTTTTAAATGATAAAACAACAGAAGATTTTGTTTTAGGAGAGAGTCTGAGTTCTGTGTGTATGGAGAAAGGGGAAAATGAATAAAAAACGGCAGAAGGCATGAGTTTCCATTCTAATTAAAAAAAGCTGTTAAACCACAGAAGGGTACAACAGCATGTGACCTTTGAACCGTGGTACAACAGGTTTTTAGTTAGGATGGAAATCCATACAAAGCAAGGGGTTATATACATGCCTCTTCTGTCTCAAATACACATTGCCTTCTTCTTTTGTCTTGTTCAGACTACATTCTCAGATATTAGAACTGAATTTAGAGGGGAAAGTGGCAGAGTAGCAGCAGTTGCACTCACACATACACACACACAGCAGTAGCCAATGAAATAATCAATAAAACTCATCAAGACGTGTGTTATTATGGGTTAATACCACATATTGGGTGTTTTTGTGATGCACGAGGCATAGCAGAGTGCCTTTAACCACCCGAGAAGTGGTGTTACGCTAAATGTGTCTTTTGATCTCAGCCTTTGCAGAATGTGTGAGAAGCCATTCAGTAAGTACCACACACTAGAACCAGTCTAAATTCCTTCATGGCGATTAGTATATACATCCCACAATGTTTTGCATTATTGGAATGCATTCTTTTGCTAAATGATAAAAACACATTCTGCAGTGTATTAGTGCTATTATCAGATGGAGCACAGATAGGCAGAAATCAGTTGGCATGAACCTATTAGTAACAGTAATGGAACCCTATTAGTTAGGGTGTGACCTGTAGTTCAAAAAAACAAAATACAGTTAGTGTTGAAAGCAGGAGAAAAGTGTAGGAGAATAAGTATGTGCGATTCATAAGGAAATATTCTTTCAGTCATACTGCACCTGCTAATATATTCTTAGAAAGTCTTCTAGTCAAGCTGTTCAACATGATCAGGCCTTGGGAATGGGTTACACAATGTTCTATGAGAGAGAGAGAGGTCAACACTTGATCCAAGCATATCTGCTGTAGGTGCTGTCACTGTGATGTGCTGATATCTGTAGCAATAAAAGTTTCAATTCTCCATTGCACTATCTTTGACTGTATTCTGTATTTTTTTCTTTTTTGGTGGGGGGTGCAAGTGCCTGGTTTTGCCTGCTTGCTCTTTTGTTTCATCTGAGCACTGTTGTTTCCGAGAGTGGCCTTCTTGTTTGTTGTTATTGCTGTCCCTATGCTGTAGTTGACCTGATAGAGGGGGAAAAAAAACAGCATTGAGAGGAGCTCTGTTAGGCCTTTGAGGTATGTAAGTGTAGACTGTGGCTGCCTTCTACAGACCTCTGCAGCTGAACCTTTTCAATAAGCAAGTAGAACCTTGCACTGAGACTAATCAGGGAAGCCTGTGATAAATCACCAAATAATTAAAACCAACTTAGCTTCCAAGGGAAGACAGCTTGTTGATGACAGGCTGAAACCTGAAAATGTATTAGTTTGGTTTGGCTTTTTTTTCTTTACTATTTCTACTTCATGCAGGTGCACCTTTGTGAAGGTTTTGATGAGCAATAAGATGAAAAGGTCGGAAATAAACTATCAGGGTTGCAAACACAATACCAAAACGTTTGGAAATGCCCTATTAGTGTTCTTTTTTTTTTTGACTTTCTGTTTCTTCTCCTCCCCTCACCCCAGAGCTGCTCTTCTTCGGGAGTTGCCTAGACCACCCCACAGCTTGCCTTCCCTTGAATCCCCGGAGGTTCCCCATGGAGCCATGGCTGTACCCGCCAGGCGGGTGCGGGGTGGGGCCCTGACATCCCGATATCTTCAGATTTCATCGGGTCTCCCGGTGGTCAGGCAGGCTGCCGTAATTAGGGTCAGGTCGGTGCTCCATCTACCCGTGCTCTGGGATGTATTTTCCTCCATTATCTCCCTACATGCGGTGTGCACCGACATCCACCGCCTGTCTCGACCAGTCCCTCCTGCGACTGCAGGACTTGCCATACCTTGAGCCTCCACCTGGGGTCAGGCAAGTTGTGGACCTTGATCCCTTCCCTCCCCCCAGAGAAGACGCTCAGGTCTTCTCCTCTGGCCGGCCCTCCTGCGGCCCAGGCTCGCTCCTGAACCCGGGTCACTGGCGTCGCAAGCTGAAATTCAACTGCTGAGCCGGCAGACTGGCCTATTAGTGTTCTTTTATCTAACTTCCAACCACCCTATCATGTCCCTTACCCTCTTGACCCAAGGACAGTATACAGGTAGAAGGCAATAGACCTTTTTGCAGTTACCATTTTGTGCGGTAGCAGCCCTAATGAGCATTTACATAGATTTTTGCTAGACATTTCCCTACTTTTAAAAAAAGTTATGCAGTAACTTCATTTACTCATGCTCTTCAAAACCCTAGGAAAAGCCAGAAGGGCTTCTGCGAAGGGGGACACAGCAATCCTTCAGTGGACTATTATGTTCCATAATCTCCTGCTGCCACAGGCTATAGGACTGTTTGGGCCTTCGAACTGAAAGTCAAGTGCCCTAACACATTTTTTTGCATGGTACGTGTTTGATATGAACATATGAAATTGCCAGCAGAAACAGGCCTCATGGTCTATCGAGTCTGCAGCTAGCACCTCATCTTGAAGCTGCCCCTCCTGCCCCCCTCTTCCCAGTATCCCTTCCCTTTCCCCTGTCCCTACCCCTCTTGAAACTGCCCACTGTCTTACAGGACACTATCTCATCTGGTAAGGTGTTCCATTTGTCCACCACTCTTTCAGTGAAGAAATGTCTTCTCATCTCCCTTCTGAATCTTACCCCCCCTCCAATCTCAGTCCATGCCCTATCATGTCCCTTGTTGGGCTTCGGCATGGCAGTCAAATTTATATCTAGCACCTGTCCAGTGATCATCCTGCCATCCTTTCCAGGCACGGCAGCTCAGGCAGTGTGCTCATTGGAGTACTGAACAAAAGCATAGCCCTTGTGTACCGAGCAGCCCACAGTCTTGAATTAGTTGGCAAAAATGGCCTCTTTATCGGATTTCTTCACCACCACCATGTTGAGGTTGCCAGTGAACACCCAGGAGTTGGGGGAGCGAGGGCTAGTCTTGTTTGTGACATTGCTGGCCATGGCCAGGTCACTGGCTTCCAAGTATGCCAGTATAGTGATTGAAAGTGTCGCTGGAGTTCAGAAATGCTCAAACACCAACCCGGGCCCAAGCACTCTCACGTAGGCTCAATAGGGCTGCAGTACAGTGCGCTGCAAACACAAGGAGCACTGCTGCAAAATGGCGTTGTCCCTTTACTTTGCTGCAGTCACCGAGTTAGAAGGATTTGAAATATTTATTTTCAGATTATATTTGGCTGACATCAGTTAAAACTGTACAGAATGCATGCAGCCAACAGTAATCAGAAATAAGGATCTTCTTTGAGGATATCTCTTTCATCAGGCCACACCTATGGAACTTACAGCCACCAGGGGCTAGGACCACGCGAAAATGTGTGCAAGCAGGCTGCCAGGGGCTGGCCACAACAACATCAATGCCCTTGTACACATAAATGTGGGCAGCCCCCCTCCCCTCTGCTTAGTTCTTTTCCCACTGTCAGTCAGACTTGTCAGACCACTGATAGAAATGCCGCTGCAATTGCCGTCATTTTTTTTTATTTTCCAAATTTAACAAGTAATCACTTTTACAGTTATTTTCAATGACCCATATGTCATCGAAAAATCTGTTGGGACTATTTAGATATTGTGAATGTGGAGACAAGATCTACACCAGTGATCCCCATGACATCTGTGTCTGTTGCCTCGGCCCAGACCACAATGTGAAAGCCTGAGAAATCTGTTGGGGTTTCAATTCTGTGACCAGGCGATGCTGTAAAGGGGTCCTTGAGAAGCATCTCCTCAAGCAAAAAGTAGCCAGAATGGAGCAGGAGCTACAACATAAGAGTGCAGCATCACTGGCATCTTTGGACAAATCCAGGTCATCCAGATCCCAGGACAAGATGTAAGGGAGTCACACACACAGGCACCGGGATATGGACAAGGACAAGACCTCACCGCTGCATTCCAGTTCACCCCTTCACTCTGCAGGTACAACCTCTTCAGTGCCATCATCTGCTCCGGCCCCCACTCGACCATCGACACGACACCAAGGTCGGGGTTTGGCGCAGGCACTGCCAGGCCTAGCACAGCTAGTACTTCACCATCTACATCAGGGACTCAGCTTTTGCTGTTGATTCCTCTAGTCACACCCATTGATTATATGGGTGTCAGCGCTCAGGTGCTCCTATCATCATTCTCAGACATGATTAGATGCCTACTGCCTGGCCCCCCAATTCCAGGGGGTCCATTAGTGGGACCTACCACTAACCCCCATCGACACTACAAGTTCCACCCTTGCCACAGTCTCCTCCTAGGGCACCACTGATGTCATTGATGCAGTCTCTTCTCCCCATTTACCCGGTTGATAATGAAAATGAGTATAATCTTGATTTAGTAATGCAGGAAGAAGAGGATGAGGCTGAAGATTATGCTGAAAGCCATTATGAAGGTGGCACCATCTCCACTGTCTCTACATGTGGTGAGGACTCTGTGGAGAACACACAATCCCCTCCTGACGACTCCACCTTCCTTAGCATGATGCAGCAGTTGCAAGCTGCCATGGGTTTTGATCTGGAGGGGCAGAACACTACTAAAAATAATTTAATAGAGTTCCTGGAACTTCCAGAATCTTCTGTCATTGTCGTGCCACCTCTACTGCCTGCCTTAGAGGATGCCACTGTTCAGGTTATTAAATAGTTGGTATAGCATAGCAAAACGGGGTGTAATGCTAACCATTTTCAGAAATGTTTAGCAGTAAACTGCTAACCATTTTTGAGTGGGTCCATCACACAGTACACAACATCAATAAATCAATCTGTGCCAAGGGCTATGCATTTTCACAGCTGATTAGCACTTTCATGCATCAAACTGCAAATCAATTTTTGCAGCTTATTTAAAACCCCGCTGTTGCTGCTTGGTACAGACCAAACCTCATTCCTCCTGTCCCCATGAATGCAGACACAATGTATATGCCACCTTATAATAATAATAATAATCTTTATTTATATTGCGCCTTTCAAATACCAAGGCGCATTCCAAAAAGATTGAGTACAGACAAAGTATACAAACAATAATATAAAAACTGTCAAAAACAAATACAGTCATCAGTCAGAGACACCGTAGGCCCTTTCCCATAAAAAGGATTTGAGAGCCTGTTTAAAGCTCCCCACGGTCGTACACTTCCTTATCCGATGGGGTAGAGAATTACAAAGGGATGGGGCCACAAACATAAAAGCCCAGGCCCCAGCTGATTTTAATATAACCCTAGGAATCTCTAGCAACCCCTCGTCAGCTGAGCGGAGCAACCTCATAGGGAGGTAAGGAATCAGGAGATCTTTCAGGTAATCAGGGCCCAGATCATGCAGGGCTTTAAAAGTCAGTAATCCGACTTTGAAGGTGATCCGCCACTGAACTGGTAGCCAGTGCAGACCCCACAGCACCGGAGTAATATGAGATGATTTTGGAGTACCTGTAAGTACTCGAGCTGCGGAATTCTGCACCAGCTGGAGGCGGCAGATATCAACCCCCGGAAGCCCAAGGTAAAGCGAGTTGCAATAGTCCAGGCGTGAGGTCACAAAAGCATGGATCAGAGTTGGCAGATCGCCAGACGGAATGAGGTGCTTGATTCTGGCGATGTTTCTCAGATGATAAAAAGAAGATTTTACCACTGCTGACACTTGAGATCGTAAAGTCATCCCAGCATCTAAGATCACTCCCAGATCTTGCACCCATTCAGAGACCGGTAACTCGACATCCACGCAAAACACCCCAGAGGGGGAGCCGGCCACAGGTCCCCCTATCCGGCGATCCGGATCCAAAACCAACACCTCGGTCTTCCCAGAATTAAACTTCAACCAACTGGACCTCATCCAATCCTGGATTTCCTTCAGACAGCTATTAAATACCGAGACAGCTCTTTCCTGGTCGGGTGCAAAGGAGAGGTACAGTTGCGTATCATCTGCATAACAGTGAAATCCCAACCCGTACCGTCTCACAATGTCTCCGAGGGGAAGCATGTACACCGCAAACAACATGGGGGACAGTATAGAGCCCTGAGGGACCCCACAAAAAAGAGAGATGGGATCAGAGGAAAAAAAAACCCTGACACCACCCTCTGAGTTCTTCCGGTGAGGTATGCTGTAAACCATCTGAGCACAACCCCAGAGAGTCCACAGATACATCTCAGGCACTCCAAGAGAACCCCATGGTCGACGGTGTCAAATGCTGATGACAGATCCAGTAAAACCAGAATGGACCGTTTTCTTTGGTCTCTCGCCATCAGGAGATCATTGAGCACCCGAACCAGCGCAGTCTCGGTACTATGCCTCTTACGGAAACCTGATTGGAGAGGTTCGTAGATGCTATGGATGGTCAAGTGGTTCTCCAACTGGGCTGCTACCACCTTCTCGATCACCTTCTCTGCAAAGGGGAGGTTCGAGATAGGTCTGTAGTTAGCAAGACAGTCTGGGTCCAAAGATGATTTCTTCAACAAGGGTGTCACCATTGCCTCTTTCAAGGACCGGAGATATTCACCCGAGTCAAGGGAAGACCAGACTATCTGTGCTAGAGCCAGTAGAATAGAATCTCCACACCCTAAAATTAGGGGTGTGGGACCTAGATCTAAACTACAGGAGGTAGGATGCAGCCCCTGGACAATCCGCATAACATCTACGATTTCCGGGCGGTCAAAGGTGCTCCAGGAAACAAAATGATAGTGACCCAATCCTGGCCACCTGCAATTAGCATAGAATGTGTCAAACAGATGTCTGACCTAATGTCAGCCACCTTAACAGCAAAGAACCAAGCAATCTCATCACACTGTAATTGTGACAGTGCTGTATGGAGCTGTAGACAGGTTGGGTTGCACAATCTGTCCACAGTTCTGAAAAGCTGAGCAGGTCGGTTCTGAGCGGCAGAAATTTCCCCGGACAGGAACTCTGCCTTCTTACGGGAAATTTCTGACTGATAGAATTGATAATGTTCTAGCAGTCTGAGGTGGTCGGCATCCAGGCCAGACCTCCGCCAGCAACGTTCTAACCTGTGGCCAAGTCGCCGCAACTCCTTCAAGGCCCCATCAAACCATGGGGTCCAAGGTCGGAGGGAGAGAGGACACACAAGAACTGGAGCAATAAAGTCCAGGGTAGAAGTAATGGCGGTGTTATAAGCCACAACCAGCACCTCTGGATCACTGCAATGCACAGGAAGTTCTGATAGGTCAAGAACCGCCGCAAGGCCATTAGAGGAAATATTCCGCAAGGGGCGGAACTTGACCATCTCCACAGGGGTCGGCCTACAAGGAGGGGTGCCAGAATTGAATCTCACAGTGTAGTGATCTGACCAACTGACTGGTTCCACCCCCACATCAGAGGCCTTGATCCACAGGAGGAAGACCAAGTCAAGAGAATGGCCAGCTTTATGTGTAGCAGTGGTAACCACCTGTGTTAGGCCCAGTGAATCCATTAGCTGGAGGAAGTGTTGTCCAAATTGCGAGAGTTCATCGTCGATCCATGCATTAAAGTCACCCAGGACCATCAGCCTGGGCGACTCAAATGCCAGGTCGACAGTGAAGTCTGCTACTTCTTTCAGTAATTGCTTCTCATCTCCTGGTGGACGGTAGATGAGAGCAATTCGATAGCCCACACCTGCTACAACAGCACATTCAAAAGAAAAGGTCTCCTGAACTGGAACACTATTGAGAGACAATTCGGTCTTAAAACAGACCGCAACCCCAGCGGTCCAACCTTGGCGATGTATCACCATATACCGGCTGGAATTGCGGCCTCCAATACCAGTCCGCATTATTATCCAGCCAGATCTCAGTGATGCAAGCCAGGTCTGTCGAGGCAACAAGATCTGAAATTATAGCAGTCTTGTTCCGGATGAACCTGGCATTGCACAACATCGCCCGGGTTGGACAGAACTCCTGGACTGCCCCGACCACCTGCCCATCACTAAGGATGGTGCCCTTGGGTATGGGGACCTTCAGGGAAACCTTTCTATGCCACGCAATCTGAGACAGATTCAGTGGTGATTAATGCTGCCCATGACTTCTTTGGAGGGCACCATCGAAGGTCTTGAAGATAGGATTTGTTCTGAGTCATGCTGTGCCAAAATTTGCAGAACAAGTGCTTTTGGCATTAAGAGAGAGAGAGTTGGTTTGAGTGGAACCAACATTGAACATTATACAATGGCAAAAAAAATCCTGGACTCTGATTGGTCTGTCTTGGGCTGGACCCGTGATTTTATCCCAGTACAACATCACGGGTCTAGTCTCAGCCTGACTGTGAACCTGTAGATGATCTTGAGCACATTGACCATTTGCTTGATTGTTTGATTGTTTCATCTGCTCTTAAAAAACAAAAATATTTTTCCACACAAAAACATCTTTAAAATGTTTTTTTGTTATTCTGTATAACAACGAGCCATTGTATAATAGCAATAATGCCCTCCAGGGTGTGTGTCGTTTGGGATAACGTCACGCCTCAGTTGTTGGATGCACTCGGCAAACCACCTGAGGCATGACGTTATCCCAGCACGTCACACACCCTGTCGGGCATTATTGCTTAATTATTAAAGTTGTTTGTAGCGACGATTTCAGCTTAGGGCCCGAAGCACCAGACGTTAATAGTAAAGTATCATCCTTATACATATGGATGTGCAAGGAACCACGGTTCTGAGGGAAGGTCATTGAGAAAAATAGAAAAGAGAATTGGGCTGGGCAGAACATGTTCTCAAAAACAACACCCCCCCCCCCCCGAACTTCTCCGATTATAAAATTAAGAACCATAATGAAATCCTTCATTACAAAAACAGATCAAGTGATTTTAAAAAGACAAAAAATAAATTAGCATATCATTTGCATAGACCTAATATGCAAAGCATGCAAACTAATATGTTTGAAAGAATGTTTGGAGGATCTTTTAGGGTTCTAATGAGATCCATAGGGTCCAGCCACCCTCCGAAGTAGTTGCAAATGACAGTGGAAGCTAAATGAATATGCAATCGGTTATGACTGATGGTTAGATTAACAGTCTGTTAATCACCCCTTTAGGGCATAATGTGGCACAAGGAACAGTGCATAATGTACCTATGCCGAGAACAGCTAACTGGAACAGTTGAGTGAAACCACCTTTTTTATATAGTTTTGTGTGCGTGTGATTTGTTTGACAGTTTAATGTTTGCTCCGAGTAAATGGATCAGAGATCGGAATCATAATTTTTTTACAGTTTGAATATAAAAACACTTAAAATAGCTGGGACTTCACTCACAAACTTAATAAAATCATACACAGCAAGTCAGCCGTACATGAAAGTGTAATGTGGGTTAATGTAACCCTAACAGAACACTGACAGCCAATCAGATCAGCTTAAATGGTTTCCCCTTAAAATAATTGAAATTATGAACTTGGTGCCCGAAAATCTAGGAAGCTGATTGGCTGACAGCTCTTTGAAGCCGTGATGATCTCTAGCTACATCATCATGGCTTCAAAAAGCCTCCGGCCACCAGCTTCCTCACTGAAAACGCCAACAAATACAGCCACACTGAAGCTCCGCTCAGTGCGAGTAGCTTCTCACTCGTTGTCACTCTCACTCCTATATCCTGATTTGCTGACCATGCAGCGGTTAACAGATACATAAAAAAATAAACCTGCTTCAAAATCCGCTCATTCACAGAGAATAAATGTTAATGCCCCTCACCTCACCTTACAGGCTTACTTACGGAACTTGTCACAGAGCAACGGCCGTCGGCCACTGACAGTCAAAGACTGCCCCACTACTACTCGTTCATGTCAGTACCACTTGCTGTACTGTAATTACCAACTAATAAAGACGCTAGTAAAAAAAAAAAAAAACACAAACCGAATTATTCCCTCATAATGATGACAAATGTGTGCAGAGCACTTGGGGACAGCAAATAGTTCACAGGTCACACTACCACAATACCTTCTTCCTTCCTGCCAGCTCCAACTACAACAGTGCCACCTGCTGTCTCCTAGAACTATTTTTTTTTTTTATGTATTCATACACTGGCATAAAAATCTATTTTTAAAAGGTTAAAACTTTTTTTTTTTTTTAATATTTTATTTCCAAAACCTTTAGTCAAGTTCATAATAGCAGTAAGGCACTCCAGGATGTGGTATGTCATGAGATATCGTCCCTTCTCGGCTGGTTGGATGCACTCAGCCTGCGGCCTCGTGCCCAACCACCCGAGGCGTGACGATATTTCATGATATTCCACAACCTGTCGTGCCTTATTGCTTAATTATGATCTGCCTTTCACATTTCTAAATTGAAGTCTATAAAAAAGAAACCTCATGAATGTTGAATCAGCACAGGAAAGACTGCAGCAGCTGTTCTGAACAAGCGAATGTTGCTAACACTTTAGTCTTGTGAGACACAGCCAGTTGATAACATCATAATGATTTGTACAGCAACCGCTTATGATGTCACAAGCAGAACACAGTGATGTCATCTGTGGCATAGCATTTATTTATTTATTTATATTCACTTTGGAATTACAACCCTTTGAGTCAAGGACTCATTTCCAAAGACTCCATGTCAAATCAGAATAGACATAGCATACAAAGGATATACAAGATTTAGCAATAGCAGACATTACAAGACAGAGACTTAATATAGGCAGTAGCAATGTGTAGGTGAAAAGGTCGACTAATAAAAGCTAAAGAGCATGAAACAGGAAAACATTGTCCTACACAGTTGAAACTGTGGTCCTGTAGAATGTGGTAGCCAGGCAGTTTGAACATTATGCAGGTACATTATACAGACATGTAGCAAGGATGCTGTCTCAATAAAGACATTATTACAGTGGGAGATTTAGCTTCCGGACCCGCAGGGCATGGAATACCCCTGATGACTAGGACCTAGGCGATTGAGCGCACGTACATTTGTGAGTGGCGAAAATGTGGTTCCAGAATGCAGCCTTGAAAGAACCTATTTTAGAGGCAGTGGCAATGGAGGTGGGGAAGGCGTTGAACCAGGAAGAGGCCCTGTAGCAGAAAGATCTTTGGGTGAGCGAAGACCTAACCCTAGGGACCTGAAGGGTAGTCTTAGAGGCACTGCGTGTAGAGACAGAGTGAGTAGCTGAATGGAGGGATGCGGACACTCCGGGGGGAGAGAGCCAGGAGAATTTGTTTGCCAGAAGGCAGGACTGATATTGTAGTCTCTCCTCAAAATTGAGTATGTTGGCCAAGGAGTATAGCATACACATATGTGTCCTCCTGTCCACACTGGTCAGTAGCCGGCAGGCCTTGTTAATGGACAGTTGGACTTTATTGAGAGCAGTGGCATCGGCAGCTGCATAGATAGGGAGTCCATAATCAACTAGGGACAGGATTGATGAGGTGACAGCCAGTCGAAGGGCTTCCGCAGGCAGGCGGTCCTTATGCCGGTAGAGGAGGCCGATTCGAGCATTAGTGGCTAATGTGAGCGTGTTGATGTGTGAGTGAAAGGAGAGGGCAGGGTCAAATGTGATGCCTAGGTATTTATATGAGCTGACCTGCTCCAGTGGGTGCAAAGAGCTGGATAGTATCTGGAGGGATGAGTCTCTGGCCTTGTTTTGATGATGAGCAAATAACATGGTTTTGGTCTTTTTGATATTAATGACAAGTCTGCGGTCCACAAATCATTCCTCAACCTGGTTGAAAGAGTGCTGGAGGGAGATCTGAAGTGGGGGGGGGGTGTTCATGTGGGAGGCAAAGAAGACAGCATCATCCACATAAAGGAGGACCTTGCCGGAGAAAGAGCTCAGTAGGGCATTCAGACAGAGACTAAAGAGAAGTGGGCCCAGAAAGGAGCTCTGGGGGACTCCAGAGCAGACAGGACAGGTGCTAGAGAGGGTGCTATGTATTTTAACGTATTGTGATCTTGATGAGAGGTAGCTAGCAAACCAGGAGAGGGTACCTTGGGAGAAACCGAGTTGTAGGAGCGAGTCAAGAAGGAGTGCGTGGCAGACCATATCAAAGGCCTTGGAGAGATCGATAAAGACAGCACCTGCTAGGTGGCCTTTGTCCAGAGCTGAGTGTAGGAAGTTGGAGAACTCCATGAGAGCTGTGTTCGTACTGTGGCCTGAACGGAAGCCATGCTGCTCCCTGCATAGTAGATCATAAGTGGCCAGGTATTCAGTAAGCTGGTCAACCACTATTTTTTCTAAGGCTTTGAAGAGCGGGGGAGAATAGAGATGGGCCGATAGTTACCGGGAGAGGAGCTATCCCCCCCCCTTTAAGTATGGGGGTGCTAACCACTGTTTTCCAGGGGAACTGTGCAAGACATAGCGGTTTAGTAGGTCTGTGAGTGGCGCAAGCACTACATCTAGAACCATGAGAAGAAGCCTTGTGTCTAGAGGGTCATTACAGGGGCTTGTGACATGAGGGTTTTGGTCAGATAAGGCCTGGCTTCTTGCAGAGTAATGGCATGCAGATAGAATGGTGGACAACGGAGAGTTGGTGACTGTGGGGGGGTCAAAGAAGTTGCTAGGGAGGACTGAACTTAGGTCAGAAAAGGCAGTATTGAGGCAGTCCGCAATGCTTTGGGGGTCGGTGGAAATTGTGCCATTAATATTAAGTTGCAGCGTCCAGCCTGGTGGTGCTGAGGGTTGAGGCGCTGGACGCTACACCTCTTGCCATGCCGGTAACGAGCCTGGGTTGGCGGGGGTCGGCAGGGGAGGGAAGAGATCGAGCGTCCAGTGGACTGCTCTCTCTTCCTGAGGAGGGTTTAGGGGAGCGCCCGCTTGTGGAGCAGCCTTTAGAGGTGGTGACATAGTGGCGTGGCGTATGCTGGGGGCGGAGCTGTGACACAACGTTGCCTTGATAGCCATGCTCCACAGGGGACTACAACAAAGGAAAACATCTCCCTCTGGAGATAGGCAAAGGCACCTCCTAGGCCCACACTCCCAATGCTGGACACTCCCGCTCCATTCCTAACCTCCCCTGACCCAGAGCTCAGTACCTAGATAGAGGGCCCTGGGTGGATAAGGCAGCCTTTTCCTGGAGGGTTCAGACCCAGGAGATGTGCCCGGCTGGGGTGGCGGAGTAGAGGAGTTGTCACAGCAGGAGGTAGAGGTCTTCGGAGGTTGCTGGAGAGAGTTCTCCAGAGAAGGAGGAGCATAAAAAAATAGTTTGAAAAAAAATATATATATATTAAGTTGCAGCGGTGGAGGGGAGCATGATTTCCCATTTAGTTCTTTTACATTGCCCCAGAACTTGCGGGCAGTTCCCCAGGAGGAGGCCAAAGTGACTCTATAATATTCCGCCTTAGCTTTTCGAATAGTCCAGGTGCATCTGTTGCACTCAGCGTTATAGGCTTGTCTATCAGCTGGTTTACCAGAGGCAGTGGCCCTGTGCCAGAGGTTGTCCCTGAGTCATAGTTGTTGGAGGAGCGGGGGTGTGACCCATGGCGCATTACGTTTCCTGGTATGGGTTTTGACAAATGGGGCAAAGATAAGTCACATGCCTTGTTAAAGGAGCAGGCAAAGTAGTCTATCGCCGCATCAGTATTTGGGGGCGAGTTTATAGGGGTCCAATCACAGTGAGCTAGGTACTGCTTGAGTTTACTGAGAGTACCAGGATGAAGGCGTTGGCGGGAGATCGCACTGGGCACTAGTTTGAGTAGCCGACAGGGCCAGGTGAAGAGTACCAGCGAGTGGTTGCTCAGGGAGTTGGGATGGACAGAGATGTCCGCAATTCTGTGAGGGTGGTTCGTGAGGAGATTGTCCAGGAGAGTGTGATTGCCATTGGAGGGGTTTATCCTGGTGGGTTGGGTTACTAGTTGGGTTAAGTCAAGGGTTCCCAATGTGTCCTTGGGTTGGACTGCCGAGCTGGCCAGCCAGTTAATGTTGAGATCACCAACCAGTATCTGCTCAACCTTATGCGGGAGGTTGGAGAGATATTCAGTGAGTGACAGGATAGCCAGGGTTTGTTTCCGTGGGGTGACATAGGCCACAATAATAATAAGTGGAGCCCTGGAGGGGTCTGGGGTGAGTTTAAGAGAGATGGTTTTGGCACCATGTTCCAGCTTAGGGGTTGGGAGGGCATGGCCCAGCAGTGAGTTGTGTAAGTAGAAGGCACAGCCACCACCATGCTTACCCACTCTATCCTCCCTGAAAAGGGAGTATCAAGGGAAGATAATGAAGGAGTCAGGAGTCGATTTGGAGAGCCAAGTTTCTACTAGAGCCAGTACATCTGGTTGGTGCTGCACCAACCAACATTGGAGGGCTTGCGATTTTTTCAGGAGGCTACAGATATTCATAGAGGCTATGCGTAACCCCAGGGCGCAGGTGGTCTGAGGTTGGCTGGTAGTGGTGGGGCCCGGGTTGGGATGGATTTTACCGGACAGTAAGAGAAGCTACTCTGAAGAGGGAGGTAAAGCTTCTATTGTTTGTTGAGTGAGAGCAGCGGGTTGCCTTTGTACATAGTCAGCAAGGAATGGGCAGGGCTCGGAGGGCTGGGATAGTGAGGTAAAGTGAGGGCCAAGGGGAGTTTAGGGGGAGCAGAGGGAGGGAGAGGCATGTTGGGGGGTGGAGAGGGCAGTGGTGGTGGCCAGGTTGGGGGGAGAGCAAGTGGAAGAGGGGTTGGGGGGTTCCTCGGATGTGTAAAAAGAGTGGGTGGTAATGGGCATAGTTGGAGAATAAGGAGTGACAAGAGCAACAGCGAGGCCAGGCTATACAGGGGAAAAGCAAGGACCATGGTTGGCAGTAGGCATTGGATGAGTGACAGATATAAGGCTGACAAATTGCCTACCAGAAGTGAGGCGACCACAATGGTGCAGTGGTAGGGCTGCAGACTTTGGCACAGAAAGTACGAGGTTCAAATTCTGAGACGGGAGGCTTAATGATGCCTGGTCCAGAGGACCGGGAGGCAGCGGAAGGGCCTAGCTAGATGAGAATGCGGAGGGCAAAAACAATGGGTGCAACAGTGACTCCTAGTGGCCACTCAGGAGAGATTGGTAGTGGGCTAGCAGGGGAGTTAGAAGGGAGGTTGGAGGGGCTAGCAGGGGTATGAGAGGGAGGTTGGGGGACAAGGAGCAGGAGATAGTTAGCTAGTGAGTGAAGAGAGCAGTGTTGAACTGTAGGGATCAGAGAATATGGGCTTAGGGCAGAGAGTCAGACAGTGTATTGGAGATGTGCCATGCAGACAGACGGGCCAGAAAGAGAAGTAGGAAAATGGGCAAACTCCCTCTAGTGTCAGGATAGTATAAGCTGCTAATGGGGACTTAGTAAACTAAACGACAGGAACAGGCTGAGGCAGGAGGAATTACCTTTTACAGCCCCTCGGTCCACACTGTCCCTGGAGTATGTTCCCTGCTTGCTGCGTGTGTCTGCTGTTGTGGAGAGAAAAGGGATGCTAAATGCAGACAATTTAAGACCAGGCAGTTGAAATGTGAAGTTGCCCTTGAGACACTAGGAGTTGTGTAAAGCCAGTTTTTCTGCAGTTAAGCTATGCTGACTAGCGGGCCCTATGGCACAGTAGTGCTACCAATAATGATGCCGGTGGCTCTAGTTCAGGGATGAGCTGGAGTCCTCAGAGAGCTGGCTGCGGAGAGGTAGGTAGAGTGTCCCACTTGATGCTCCTTCCACCAGGGAGAGAAATCGAGTAGCCCCATTGCTTACCATCCCCTTGGTGTTCAGAGGGGGAGGTACAGCCAGGACTTATAGCTGCGGAGGGGATGACCCCGCTGCTACCGACGTGCCTGCTGTTTGTGCATGCACCCTTCATGACGTCCTCAGGGGTTGGGGGAACTGAAAAAGGAAAATCCCCCTCCTGAAGCAGGATGACTGTTTTTGTTCCCTCCAATAGGCTTGGGTCCTACCATCTCAGGCATTCCACGACTGGAGCATAAAGTTGCCCTGAGGTACTTGGGGCACCCTGATGGCCCCGCTGTGGGAGTAAGTCACAGCAGCCTGTCAGAAGGAGGTAAGTTCTGGAAGAAAGTGAGGTGACAGAGCTAGGGTGAGAGGGGTCCAAGAACCAGAAGTGTTCCAGGAGCCGAATAGGAATTGGAGTGGAAAAAAATGATGCAGACACAAAACTATAGATGATTCCATTAGCGGGATGATGAGTAAAAACATTTGGGTATGAGTAGCAGGTTTTTGTAATACAGTACGCATCTTCTAAAGTGTGGATAGGCTTTGTCTTTTAGTCACGGATACAGAAAAGGTTTTGTAAAAAGATGCACTAATGTTTTTTTCTATTTTTTTCTTTTAAATTGAAAACCAGTTGAAATAGGAAGGCCTTTTGGGAATGTGAGGAATCTGTTTTGCAAGGTTGTCGGGGGGGCGTGAGAACCAGCTGTGAGGCCAAATGACAAATATTGGTGCCATACACTCAAAAAAATAAATGATACAGTACCTTAATAATACAAACAAAATGCTGCAAGATAGCATGCATTTGTTGACTACAGCAAGTGCAAGGTTTCCTTTAGATTTATTACCTTTTTTAAACCCCCCAACCCCTGAATTTTCCCCGCCGCTGACTCTGACGAAGGGGTCCCCCATGGCTGCACCCATCCTCTGGCCAGGTGGGCAGGCAAGTGAATGCCTTATTGAATGCTGTGCGACCTGCACCCACCCTCCCTCCAGCATTACCTTAATTCCTTCCTCCCCAGGTGTTTAGCCTCACTTCTGTCCCCGACTGGCCTCAGCATGGAATTCTGGGGCACTTGTACAAACCCCAGTCCCCCAGATGGCAGGGTGAGGCACTGCCACCATGGTTATGCAGTGTTTTGGAACCAGCCCCCAAATTCATCCTTTTGAATATAAATAACTTGAAGCGAGATGGTGCTGCAGCAGAGATAATCATCTGTTCAGCAGTCAGCAGGCTTGGTTGTTGTGCAGCATGTGAAGGGCTGAGTTACGGTTACACAGAAACATAGACAATGATGGCAGAAAAAGACCAAAGGTCTGTGTAGTCTGCCTGAAGTTCCCTACCTACCTACCCCTCCCCCCCAGCTACCGACCTGAGCAACCACCAAACCCTTCACTCTGTCACAGCCATGCTTGAAACCATTTACGGTCTTGGCGCTCACCACCTCCGCTGGCAGACAGTTCCACAGTTCCACCACCCTTTCATAAACTAGAACTTCCTCACATCACTCTTAAACCTCCCTCTGCCAGTTTTCATTTGTGACCTCATGTTCTTGACCATATACTCATGCTAAATAGTTCCCTGCAGTTCATCTTGTTTATTCTCTTCAGGAACTTGAAGGTCTCTATCATATCCCCTCTCTCTCTCGCCTGGTCTCCAGTGAGTACATGTTCAGTGCCTTCAGATAATCTTCATAAGAGCTGTCCTGTTGCCCTTGATCATCCTGGTCACCCTGCATTACACTGTCTCTAGCCTGTACCTGTCCTTCCTTAGGTGAGGACTGGCACAGTATTACACACGTCTCCAGCCTGTCCCTGTCCTTCCTGAGGTGAGGACTCCAGCACTGAGCACAGTATTACATGTCTCCAGCCTGTTCCTGTCCTTCCTTAGGTGAGGACTCCCACACTGAGCACAGTATTACACACGTCTCCAGCCTGTTCCTGTCCTTCCTGAGGTGAGGACTCCAGCACTGAGCACAGTATTACACACGTCTCCAGCCTCTCCCCGTCCTTCCTTAGGTGAGGTCTCTAGCACTGAGCACAGTATTACACACGTCTCCAGCCTGTTCCTGTCCTTCCTGAGGTGAGGACTCCAGCACTGAGCACAGTATTACACACGTCTCCAGCCTCTCCCCGTCCTTCCTTAGGTGAGGTCTCTAGCACTGAGCACAGTATTACACACGTCTCCAGCCTGTTCCTGTCCTTCCTGAGGTGAGGACTCCAGCACTGAGCACAGTATTACACACGTCTCCAGCCTGTCCCTGTCCTTCTTGAGGTGAGGGCTCCATCACTGAGCACAGTATTACACACGTCTCCAGCCTGTCCCTGTCCTTCCTTAGGTGAGGACTCCAGCACTGAGCACAGTATTACACACGGCTCCAGCCTGTCCCTGTTCTTCCTTAGGTGAGGACTGGCACAGTATTCCAGATACAACCTCACCAGTGACCTATACAGAGGTAGTAGTACCTCCTTTTTCCTGCTGTCAGTACCCCTTCTGATACACCCCAGCCTTAATATAGGCCTTGTTACACTGTCTTGATTGTTTGAGGGATTCGCTAATGATGACTCCCAGGTCCCTTTCCTTTGACATGCTGTTCAGTTTAACCCCTCCCATCCAGCACTCTGTCCTTAGATCAGTTCTTAGAGCTAAAGGGGACTGTCCTAGAAGTGAGGGGATAAGACACGAAGAGCCACACTGAACAGCTTCAGATCAAGACTTGGGAATATGCAGGATACACGCTTTGAATGTTTTAATAGGGGTGTTCGGATAATACATGTGGGGATCTGACTGCCCCCCTGATGGGTGGTGCTGGTATGCATTCCCAGATCTGTTATTTATCCAACCAAGTTTGGATTTTCAGGTCTGAGGTCAGTTTGTTGGATTTGATGTTGGATTGGATCTGACCATCTGATCCAATGGATCCAACCATCTGTCCCGGTGGATCCGAGTATCCTGATCGACTCCATTGGATCCACCATGGATGTAATCCGAGGTTCTCAGAACTGTTTTCCAATGTTAGCACTGTTGGATGACATCTGAAATTCAGCATTTTGCCCACTTCCTGGTGGTATCCAACTTGGTTTGATGCTGTTCTAGCACCACTAGTGTTTAGCATGTGCTGCACATACATGCATTCATACTTATTACAGCGATGAAGATAGAATGAGCTGTTTCAAATGAGGTGAGCCATGGAATGATTAAATAGTAACACATAAAGAGTGTGTGTTATCATGGGCTGTCGCCACGCCTTGGGTGCACTGGGGCATAAGGCTGCAGACCAAGTGCATTCAACAACCCGAGAAATATACCAAGTTATAACGTGTATTATTATCAGATTGTGAAAGCTTAACAAACAGACATTTTCATTTCTTTACCTCAGAGTTTTAACCGTGTGGTTAAAAATGTCCAAAAACTGGGGAAAAGCGTATGGCTGCCATGTGCTTTGCACCCTTACCTCCATTTTTTCCATTGAAGCATTATTGTGGTATACTCCATAGCTTAGAATCTCTGTTAGCCAAGTAAATTACTGGATTTTTCTTACCCATTTGATAATATAGAGGATCGGATTCTGGACATGGGAGAACTTAGGTACAGTGCTTAAATATATATATATATTTATGTGCAGGTATAGTATCACCACAGTCCAGCAGGGGAGAGCGGAGTCTGTAAAGCAATGAGTTTCGGTCAGTTGTAATTGAAGCAGGGCTTTTTCTGATCTGTCAGTCAGACCTGTTTTGATTTTCAGTAATCTTACTAACATCATTCACCATGAGTCAGTTTTACTGTGCAGTATAAGTATGGCTATCAATGATTTCCAAGCCCATAATATTTGCTTAGCAGTTTAAAAGATATTAGGGATGTGCCCACTACCCCCAATTCAATTGTGAATGCACCACGTATTGAGGACTTAGGAGATGAATTTGGATCGGAATGCTGAAAATGCTGGTATAGTCAGGAAATTTGGTGATAAATATTGCACGCCAGTCCCATCCCAAAAAAAGGCAAATGTTTTCTAGAAGCCAGGGAGAGAGAGAGAGGGAACAAGAAAATGAACAGGGACTCAAGTCTGAACATGGCACCTTGGTTGTATTTGTGTTGTGTTCTAATACTATGTACTGCTGCTGTGTATAAATACACCTGTGGAAAAATGCATTCCTGTTTCTTTTGTAATTTGTTACCTGTACCTATAACCATTCTACCCTCTCTCCCTCTCCCAGGTCGCAACTGGAAACAAGTCTTCTGGGCACTGCTTGTTTACCTGGTAAAATATATTTACATACATGCATAAATAAATAAATCATAAACAAAGTCTCCTAGATTAAGGGGAGATTGATGTACAGAGTTTTGTGCCCCCCAATACATTGTATGTGTAAGATAAGGGTTCTTGTGGCTTTTTTATGGTGTGTGTGTGTGGGTGGGAAGGAGGGACAAAGGGTGGTATGTGTGTATGACTCCTGGGGCTTCCACTTGGGAACACCAAAATATAAATCAAAGTATTCCGAAGCATGGTGGCCTGATTCTAATTCATGAGACCCATGTACACTCCTAAATGACATATGTCGCTGTAAGTTCTCATTTGCCAGGAGAAGGGGACTGCTGTGTGTGTTTGCAGTTGAAATGCAGAACAAAAAAAAGAATGATAAAAAGAGCTCTCTTTTGACACCCCCCAAATATCCTACAATTAATGCAAAAAACCCTCCAAAAAACAAAACATACAGTTTTCAAGGAGCAGTCCTGATTACTGGCACTCTATAGGAAGACACGTACGTAAAGAGTAACCATCTCCCATGATAGGATATAACTTATAACCTGTACACTGCAGGGTATTTCATGGTTTGCCATCATACTGTGTATTCAACTTATTGCAGGAGTGTTAATGGAAAAGTAGATTCTGCACACATCTTCATTGGTGGTTGGGTCCGCACTTAGAACTTTTTTCAGTTAAAACAGATACCAACATCGTCTAAGAATTAGTCATGCTTTCAGTTGACGAGGCATCTCAAAGCATAATATTCTGAACTAAAGCTTTAATAGGTACCTCAGTTGTTGTTTGGGGCAGTAATATTTAGCATGGTCATCTCATAATAACACTGTATATTTAGCTGCCTCGTGGCAGAGAACTGCAGACCTGTTGATCCAACATATTCTGCCTGCAGCAGCTGAGATCAGATTACTGATTTATGATGACTCCACACAAGAACGAGGACACTCTAGGCTGGAAGGCAGCAAAGTTTCAAAGATATCCTTGGGAAGTTGACTAGTTGCACAGGGTACATCAGTACAAATTCTACATCTGTCTCAAAAAAGGGGCGGTGTAGGTTAGAAAAATGCCTGGGGGACTGGCCTGTCTCTGTACTAATGCTTGTACCGATGGGGTATGGGGACAGCACAGGTTGTGTTGTGTCCTAGGGGCAAATTGTGACGGGGATTCAGGGAAGGGGAGAAGACATCGCTAAAATTGTAGAGTCATCCCTCTCAACCTCATGCCTCATAAATGAGGGACAAGGCTTAATGAAATTAGGGACAAAGGAACAAATTCAGGGACCCATCTTAAAACTTGGTGGTATCCACTCAGGAAGCTAGAAGAATAAAGGGCTTTGTCTACAATACATTTTGTGAAGATGAACAAGCCTACAACTCTAATGTTTGACATTATTTTGTGCTTAGAATCCCTACTGTTCAGTCATGAAAACATAGATGTTAGGAGGGACAAAGGTAAATTTTCAGGCAAAAAAAACTAGAGCTGTCCCTGAAAATCAAGGACAGTTTAGAGGTATGTATAGAGTTTCAGTCTCCCACACTGACACTATCCCCATTCCTCTGCTGCTCACTAGGTGTGTTTACACTACCGGCACTGCACCATTGCCAGCGGTACAGAGGAGTAGCACTGGTGCAAATCCGACAGTGTAAACATCTGTTGGAGCATTGCAAGCTGCTCCATTGTGGTGCAGAGAATTCCTTGTTTTGGTGGGAACGTGTACTGGTGTGTACTGGTGCAAGCGTTGTTTTGAAGCATGTAAAAACTCTGCTTCGGTTGTACCAGTGCAACTTTGGGACATACTGCGCCACTCCCAGTCATTAACCCCTCTGCCAGCCCAGAAATGCACCCAAAACACTGGAAGGCCATCTGGAATACTGCACAGCCGCAGAGTGTAAACACAACAGGGCGGTGGTGCGATCAGAGTGGAGAAAGCTGATTTGGATGGCAATGCTCCACGTAAGCTGCGTACAAAAGGTGTCTACTATGTAAGTAGTGATTGCCTGAGATGCACAGTTGCAGCCAGGGGAGGAGGTGTAGGGGGACAAACACATCTGGGGGGTGTAGGAGGACAAAAAGTAAACCGACTGGTTCAGCCAGTCATCACATTCTTGAAACATGAGTGCCTATGACTCTATGACTGCTTAACATCAGTGATGGTCAGTAGCTCCTCCAGTCCTGTCCTTGCACACCCGTAGACTAGCACGTGACCCACAATGCCGACCAGTGCAGTGGGCAGCAGAGAATCAAGGTGTGCTGGCAACCCTCCTCAAAGTGATGTCATACTCAGAAGCCAGGAGAATGCTGCTGTCAGTCAAACTGTGCCATTGCAAAGTTACACCCGACCTGCAGAAAACTTGATAAACGCTACACTATCAGCGATACCACAGTTGGCATCTGCGGAACACAACTGTATTAATTATAAATAATTGAATTTCAAGCCCCTGCATTACTGCTACAGTTATTTACATGACAACAGGACATTTACATGGAAACATAGACTGTATCAGTAGAAAAGACCCAGAGGTCCCTCCAGTCTGCTCATTTCCCTGCCATGTGTGGCCTAACGCTGGACTGGGTTAGAGATCTGATAACCATACTGCCTGATCCTCACCTCCTTCCTCCGGCACTAGCAGGTCCAACCAAGGAGTGAAGTAGCACCTGCTACCCCTTAGGCCTGAAAAAATAGCTTTTTTTTAGCCTAATCTGAGGTGTGTAACTGTGTGCAGTTTTGGAGGCTGCACTTAAAAAGGGACATTGCACTCCTGGAAAGGGTTCAGAGGAGGGCAACCAAAATAATCTGGGGCATGGGGAAAGGACCTATGGGGAGAGGCTCGAGGAGCTAAATGTGCACATGTTGGAAGAGAGAAGGGACAGGAGGATATGATAGAGGTCTTCAAGTACATGAAGGGAGTAAATAGGGGAGACTCAGTCGGAGTGCTCTGAAGGAAGGAGGGGGAGCAACCAGAGGGCATGGGTGGACACTGAGGGGGTAGACTCAGTGGGGAAAGGAGGAGGTGCTACTTCACTGAGAGGGTGCAGAACCATAGAATGTGCTGCCCGGGGGACTAGTGGAGGCAGAGACTGTGGAGGGGTTCAAGAGGGGTTGGGACAGGTACAGGGGAAGGGTTGTGCAGGCAAAGTCCAATGCAAGGGGAATACCCTGGTCTGGAAATGGAGAATCCCAAGAGGGTGAAGGGAACAGCAAGGTTAGCTCCCAGGGTGGGGGCTGACCAAACGAGCAGACACGAAAGACCACTAGGCCTACTCTGCTGGCATTTTAGTATGTTAGTATGTTTACAAGGGAGCATTTTACATTTTTCAGGGAAAGTGCTACCCCATTGACACAACTGTTATTGCTCTGAAAATTTTCTAGATTTGCCCCCATCCCCAGGTATCCCTTCCTCTCCTCTGCCTGTGGGTTCCACAATTCCCTTTTATCTGTCTCACCCAAGTCTAAACCCTGAAACAGTCTTGGCTTCAACAACCTTTCTTGGCAGTCTATTCCATTTATCTACCACTCATCGTGTGAAGAACTCCCTGACGTGTCTCCTGACTGTCCCCTATAAGTCTCCACCCATGCCCTGTAGTAACTGTGCCCTCATTCCTTGTGAGCAAGGCCTTAAATCCACCCTGTTGATTAACCTTTATATCTCAGTCATATCCTCTGCTTAACCTCCCTCATTCTCTCATTCATCCCCTATTATACAACGGGCACAAAAAAATCGACAGAACCCTGCATTTTGATTGGCTGGCTGGCACCTTTTCAGCGTTGTAAATCCTCCAGTGTACCCACTGGAAAAGGTGCCAGCCATCACTCAGCCACATCAGGAACTCCCTGGCAAATCCCTCAGTTCATTGCAAACACACCACTGCCAAGCACCCGACATCCGATACTCCGTCACTAGCCTCAAAACTTCAAAAAAAGTGCTGCACCATTCCAGAAAAGCGACGCATCCAAAAACAAAAAGAAATGAAAATGCAGTTTATTCTCTTGACAGCAAATAAGCTGAAAAAATTGTAACAGTAGCGGTGGCAATCAGCGATCCTCCGGCACATGCGCAGAACTCGCAAAAAAATCCAAGCAGTGCATCCGCAGTAAAAAAAACAAATGCACAGCAACTTTGAAAACGAACGGACGTTTTAAATATTTTTTTGGTACAAAAACAAACAGGCGTTAGATAATCGCGAGTAGGGTACTGGAGGATTTACCACTTCTTGTGTGATTAAGTCCCTCGGCTGTGCCTCGTGATGGAACCACACCACCCGTGGTAAATCCTCCAGTATACCCACACCCTGTCGGGGTATATTGCTTAACTGTTCATCTACAGCTGCAGCTTAATCAGGAGTTGAAGTACCGGGGCCTGATTCCCAAACCCTTGCATACACTATTCCCACAGGGTTCGTTTATAAAGGACTATGCTGGATGCAAAGCACCTGGATGGGGATTTCATCAGTGGATGCAGGCACTATGTGCTAAATTCCTTCTGCCCATTGCAGGATGGAGAAGGAAGTAGGGATGGCCATTTAATACCTCTCCTTCCCAGCCTAGCATCACACTCACCGTAATGGGGCTTTTCTGTCATCAGCATTACTCTGATTGTTAGGGCAGGGGCTTTCCACAGACCACTGCACGGCACCACCTGTGGTTTCTTCTGTATAGTGGCAGTGTGGGCTTAGCAGTGGGAGGGATCAGTTGGTGTGTGCCTATGCATGCCCATTGCATGCATGGCTGGAGAATGCAGTGCAGCCATCCAAGAGGAGCCTGAGAAAACAGTGTGGAAAACACCGTGGCTTGACAGGTTGACTAGAGTGCACGTGGGCCATGCTCCATCTGCCCACCCTGCATGCATATCCCCTGCCACGGAACACAACATTGCATGGGGGGGTGTTGTCCCTCCTGTCCAAAGACCTTACTATGTGTGGTTTTCCCATGGGGCAGGTAAGGAGACTCTCTGGGGTCTATGTTAGGAGATGGAGCTGGGTGGTTGCCAATCAGATGGGGTCTATGGGTGGGACAGTTAGAAATTAGAATCAGCCCTAACCAGTGCAAACCCCCCAACAAAGCTGCTCGATGGACCCTTCAGATCATTTAAGTTACTCCATTTTCTTACTCTTTTTTTCTGTCTTCATTCCATGACTTAACAGGGACTTCTTGGACTCATCATTTGGCTGAATCATTATTAGTCTAACTACCAAAAGCCACCATGGAAATTAAGCAATAATTTAAAACAGGAAGGCTAGTCATTATAGAGATTGACCCTCTGGAGGGCCACTTCGCTGGAGTCTGGATACTGACGAGCTTGACTGCCTTCCCTGTGCTTTTGCTGTAGGTAACTATAACATTGCTACTTCCCAGTTGAGTGGAAACTGCTTGCATTTTGGCAGCTTCCTTGCATCTGCTTGACTCAGTGACAAATTCCTGTAGGAAAATTTCAGGAACCCTTGAGTAGCATGCCATTGTGGAATATAGAGAATTCTGTTTAAGGTGCCGAGGTGTAGCTGGTGTTGGCAGTTTTGGTATCTCTGGGGTATACTGGTGAAAAATGAATGGCCCTTGGTCTGTGTCTGATTACACAGAAAGTGTTTGTGTTTCCAGGATCTGAAGGGGAGGGGAGGGGGTGAATACGTCACATTTCAAGCATGCTGTCCCTTAAGAATCCTTACTAGTTTTTATTCTGTTTCCTTAATTAAATCAAAAAGTGGTTTAACCCCTCCAGAGGTCAGTGCACTTTAATTAGGTAGTTTTTTTATGTACATTCAAGTGATAATTACAAATTAAAACCCCTTTACTTACCAGATAGTCAATGTTTCTTAGGCAAAGAAGCACAGCTATATTTTTAGATGGTTTGCTAAAAGTAATGGTAACACAGCCACAGCTGAAAGTAACATGCATCAGAGTTATCACAGCCCTCTGACATTACATCTGCTGGGATTAGGGATTTAGCTGACCCCATTTTGAGGTTATCTGTTTATGTTCCCTTCCTGTCGGCAGTAACAGTCTCTCTCAGGAGCTGCCAAGGTACACACGTGATCCCTCTGCGCCTCCTACATGTGGCTGCCGAACTTCACACAGCCGTGGTGTCCCTCACAGGCGGGACTGGGGTGGGGGATTTAACCTTGAGTATTATGTTCATCAGAAGTTGCCGCCAAGTGGAGGTGTGGCACCCAGTGTGGAGGTCCATCACACCGGGTGCTGGGAGTATTTTTCAGAGGCAGACATTATGAACAGGGCTGCCTCCTTGGTAGTGCTTTAACCTCTACAGCTAGAGAGCCGAGCTTTACTGCTAAGCATGCTTTAGTAGCATAGTGGAAAGATGCACATCCTGATGCACAAGAGACTGGGAGTTTTCATCTAGACAAGACCCCCTTAGTGTTTTTTAAGTCAGAATTTAATGAGTGTGGGGATTCTTGGCGGTATGGAGTTATAATAGGAAATGCATAGGAAAAAGGACTTAAATGTGAAAAGAATAAGTGCACTGGTAAAGTGCTGTCTCTGAGAAATGTGTCCCTTACCCCAACTAAGTTCCACAGACAGGAAAAAAGATACACCCTTTAACCCGTGACAGTGTTAATTTGTTTATTTAGAAACTGGTGATTGGGAAAGGCACACAGAGCCAAGGATTGTTTCCAGTTGTGGCCCAGGAAAAGGGTACAGTAGGAGAGATTATACAATGGGGTAAATTCAATCAGCCAAATCCTGCAACCTGGTTGGTTGGCCGGTACCTTTCCCAGCATTGTAAATCCTCCAGTGTACCCACTCAAAAAGGTACCAGCCAACTTTATCTCGTGCCAATCAATGTATCATTACGAGCTTTCACTTCAAATGAAACCGCCAGTATTTTTCCTGTCGCCGCTTCGCTAAGACACCGTGGTAAATTTAAAAAAAATGACACCCTCTCTCAAACTGTACGACCTCAGTGAGTTAGAAAATATTTAAAAAAACATGAAATAAACAACATTTGGCATTGTATAATATCAATTTATCCCTCCAGGGTGAGGGTATACTGGAGGACTTGACACGACTGGTGTGATAAATCCTCCAGTATACCCACACCCTGGAGAGATAAATTGCTTAAATACATCCTACGGGTGTGATATATTTCCTCTCCAGTGATGACTGTGCAGGTCAGTATGTTGGACACTCTGATCCAGCTGGGTGAGAGACACGAGTTGAATTACAGCATGCACAATAATCTGAGGGGGCCATCTCCTGGATGAATTACTAAAACCCGGTGGTCACAGTGCTTTTAATCTGCTGTAGATCTCAGTTCACTATGCCAGCGTGGAATTATTTCATGGATTCAAGTTGTGTTGTAAGTGTTAGTCATTGGCTATATTCTAAGTAGTTGCTCCCACCAGCCAACTAAATTTGCCAGCTGCAAACTACTGCCTTTAAGGGTGGGGGGTTGCATTGCTATATATTTCCAGTGGTCCATTACAAGCGCTAGGAAAACTGTGATAAACAGAGTCTTAATTTCAACTCGTCCTCTTGGGGAAAGGTGCATGTTGGAATGAGGTGAAAAAAGTATAGTATTATAAAATTTTCACACCATGGGCCCCTGCATTTTTTCCCTAAATGTTCTATGAGGATTTTTCTGGTATCCACTTTCGTTTTTCTGTACTGCTGCACTGAAAGCAATTGTCAGTAACCGGGGAGGGGACAAGGACAGGGTTGGTTGTCTGGCAGAGTTTCTCATCTGTTATAATTGATTGGCAAAAGACCCTGGGCATCCTTCCAGACTGAAGTCTTCTGACAGTGTTTCTAGGAAAGTACTGGAAAATTATGTGTGTCCCAGGAACACATTGTTCTAAACTTCATTGAGTCAGCCATGCCATGATTTTTCCATGGACTGTTCTGGAGTATCGCACTGATAGTACCTACAGTTAGCAACTGGTTTATTTGAAGCCAGATGATGAGATGAAGGAATTTGTAGTATGTGTAATAGCCCTCTCCTGTCAGTACAGGGAGAGGGTTTTTTATTAACTAGCCACACCATGGAGCCTGATGATTGGTGGAGTCTCTGATAGCCACACCATGGAGCCTGATGATTGGTGGAGTCTCTGACAGCCAGTGGACAGAGTTTAAATGCCAGTTTTGGGTGATTGCAGATCTATGTCAGGATGGCATAGTGATAGGAGGATGCATATGTGCCACCAGAGGAATCCCTGCCTCAGGTCGCTTGCCAGGCCACCTGAGGAGACAAGGACCCCTCACTCGGAGCAGCTTCCTGTAGATCCTGTGTGTGTGAGAACAACAGAACTCATTATTTGGTCATCTGGCAGCCTCCAGGGACAGATACCAGAACAGCGGTGAGGACTCTAGGGATTTTAGAGTCTGAGGCCATTTAGCTTAGATTGCCATTGATTGTGTGGGAGCATAGGAGACCCCTGGAAGGGAGTGAGTATCCTAAGGGGCTGCCCCTTAAGGGAAGTTCCTGGTGACCATGCAGCCCACAACAGATCACACCAAAGTGGTGTTGCTCTTTGAGGGGTGAATTTGCTTCTGTGATGAGGCAAGAAAAGATGCTGTCAGCGATGCTAAAGATGGTGAGAGCTCTGATATCAGATACGGAGCTACTGATGCAGCTAGGAAATGAGCCTACTTTGTTGTCTACGATTCCCATGCCTGGAAGTGAGCCACAGATGCTGCCTGTGGCAGAGGGTCTGTGGAGATTGCCAGCCACTGCCAGACGGCAGGCTTAGTAGGGTACTGCTGTGCTGCTGCCTGGCACATTTTTTGATGAAAGTAAGATTCTTGTGAGGGTGATCGGCCGAGACATGGGGTGGCCCTTAGCCAGTGAGTTTGGAGAGAATGTCCCTATAGAGGTGCTGCTACCTTCTGCATACCATGACATGTAGAAAAGCCGGACTGAGCATGTTGTAGAGGCCGTTTGCAGGAAGAGTAGTATGTGGGAATCCATAAAAGGACTCTGGGAGAGAAGAAATCTCCCATTTTTTTTGTGTTTTTATTTTCTGCATCTCTCCAAACTGCACACCTACTCTACAGTACAGTTCCCATTAACCTTACTGTACAGCCAGTTGACAGCCAGAGGGAAATCTTTCAATCATGGATAACCAGTTGTCAGCTGCTTTCTGCTGAACTCTGAATGAGTTGCCTGAATATTTTCATTTGAAATCCACATTCTACAGCTGAAGAGAAAAAAACTAGCTAACTTGCCGGAAACTCATTACAGTGACATCTAAAGAATGGGTTGTAAACTGGATGCAGAATTAATTTAATGTGAACTGTACTGCAAATCTTCACTCCCTGTGCAGGGCACCTTGCTCACACAAGGATTTGCATACCCATTGTGCCTTTCACTGAGATTGAGAGAGTGGCACAAATCCCAAACAGTTCAGTAGGTGACTGCTGTTTAGCATTGTATAGCTCTGGAAAAAAAAACTATTTTGCAAACTGAGCTAGAAATAAAGAGGCAGGCTGGTGTAGTGGCTAGAGCACAGGTTTGGGAAGGAACCAGGAGACTCAGGCTGAAATCCCATTACACCACTTACCTGGTACGGAATACTGAGCAAGTCCCCAGACCTCTGAATAAAGGCCCCAGGAGTATTGACACTGAGGTTAGTAGACTGCACTGGTGGCTGCGGAAGTAGTTTCTAGACCTGGTCCCTGCTCTTCCATTCAGTATCCTCAGTGAGGACTGTTAGCTTATGCACCAGTCAGTGTATGTCTCAACCACCCCCACCATAGGCAATGTGGCAGAAATGTGAGGGATTACCTGGGGGTGCCTTCATCTTCTCTGCTCCATGGGGTGGGGCTTTCATGTGGATTCATGCCCTGTCCCTGGGGCGTTTTTTTTTTTATTTTATTTTTGAACTGCAGCTGCTGTTTTGTGTTGCAGGTGAGCTAGTTCTAAGGGGTATTTTGTCCCGCCTGCTAACCCCGGCCCTGACCTCTATTAAATACACAGTTGCTCCTCCCCAGCTCCTCTCCCCCCCACCCTCTCTTTTTCTCCAGGTCCTCTACTTCAGACCTCCCCTTAAAGTGACACAAGGTGTTCTTGTGTAATTATCATACAAGACCTCAAGCCTGACACTATCGGTATTTTCTCCACAGCTTTACAGAACACATTGAAATTTCGTACTCTCCAAAGCATAATGGCTTTGTACAAGCCCTTCCTATACTTCCTCTTTGCCTCATATCTTCTCACAGTGGCCGTCCTGGCCCTCTATCCTCTCAGTGACCCCCAAATCCCTCAAGCTCCACATGTCACTCAATCTACTTCCTCCTATCCCCTTCGCAGCCTGCACCCTGTGACTCATCCACCCAACTCCCCCCTTATTGGTCCCAGCATCCTGCCTCCCCGATGCAATCCTGCATGTCACTTATCAAGGCTGTCAGATCCGCCCCAAATGCGATCCTGCATACCAGAAGATTTAAACTCTCTGTGACGTACTCTTTCCTCCTCCTCATTCTACTCCTCGCTAGAGATATAGAACCCAACCCGGGTCCCCAGGCCAGTACCCAACCACTAAGCTCCCACAAAGGCCTCTCCATGGCCCACGTTAACATCAGAAGCCCCCTACCTAAAATTGACCTATGTATCTAAAATTGACCTATATATCTAAAGATAGAGGGGGGACGGCTCAGGGTTAATGTGAGGAAATTTTTTTTCATAGAGAGAGTGGTGGATGCATGGAACCGCCTTCCTGGGAAGGTTGTTGGGTCTAAAACAGTGAGGGAATTCAAACATGCATGGGACAGACATAAGGCAATTGTAGTGGGGGGGGGTGGCAGGAAGTAGGCTGTTGGTTAACTAGAATCTGCAGCTTATCCAGTAAGTAGGGAAATGGGCAGACTGGGTGGGCCAAGTGGTCCTTATCTGCCGTCAAAGTCTATGTTTCTGTGTTAACCTGCTGGTTAGCTGAGCACTCTTCTGATATCCTCTGCTTGACAGAAACCTGTCTCTCTCCAAAGATCCCAGACACCTCCCTTACTCTCCCTAACTACACACTACTCAGGCAGGACCGTGGTAAATGGGATGGCGGTGTAGCCATATACACAAAACAACCCCTCTCATGCTCTGTCTGTTTCAAGGAATCACTCCCTGGTTCCCACGCGGTCCTGGCCCAACTCGCCCTGCCTGCTTCTCTGCCTTTATTTATTGGGATGCTTTATGCCTCTCCCCATCTCACACATGAATCCCTCATCTCCACCCTAGCTACCTTTCCTGACCTGACATCCAGTGTGGAACTGGTTCTGCTAGGTGATTTCAATCTGGACTGGCTCTCCCCCTCCTCAATGACTCACACCTCCAAAATAGAGTCCCTTAACCTTACTCAACTGCTCAATGAACCCATTCGCTACAACCCCCACTCTCATAACCACTCTCTAATTGACTGGATCCTCACATCACATCCGCACAGAGTAACCTCATCTGGCATTCTCTCAAATGCACTAAGTGATCACTGCATTACATTGATACGGCATCAGAAAATTTCGCTTACCCAAGTCTGCACTCAAGTACATAAATACATGCTCCCTAAACTCCTTGGTCGTTGAATCCCTGCTAACCACCCTTAGTCTCGCTGACTGGCACCAGGTGTACTCAGCCCCGAATGCAGATGCTACCCTCTCCAGTTTCCTGCACACAGTCACAAATATCTGGGACTCCCATGCCCTACAGAAAAAGCTCGGGTTAAAAAAGCAACACCATCAATGGATCTGTGCCCCAATTCTCACCTTATGCAAGGCCAGAGACAAAGCCTGATCTGTTTTCAAATCCTTCCCTAGCCCTAAAAATAGGCAAGCCTACAACATCCTCTCTAACGCATGCACAAAGGCCATAAGGCAGGTGAAAGTGGACTTCTTCAAGTCACAACTGACTCACACCCATCCCTCCAGCTTCTGGAATATTGTATTCTCACTCCTTGACCCACCATCACAACCCAGTTACCCTGCTATCAAGCAGCATGGTCAGCAATTAACCAACCCTACCCTCAACACATTTTTTACATCTTGCACCATACCTCATGGCCCCCAACCGGAAACTGTGGTCCCCACTACTCCTGTCTGTCAAAACAATTTTGAATTCTCACCAGTCTCAGAACTCGAAATCCTCGCAGCCCTCCACTCATTAAATACCACCAAATCCAGCCCAGATGGGATCCACCCCAAGCTCCTGCAAATCTCTGCACCTGCAATTTCAAAGCCTCTCACTCATCTCCTCAACCTCAGTCCCTCAGGCCTGGAAATCTGCCTCAGTTATCCCCTTCTGCAAAGGTGGGGACCCTTCTAATCCTGGTAATTATTGGCCAATCTCCTTCCTCCCGACTCTTGCAAAGCTACAGGAATCCCTGGTGTACTCCAGGCTGGCGGAATATCTCAGTACAAACAACTTCCTATCTCCACACCAGTCAGATTTCAGGAAACAGCATTCCACTATCTCCTCCCTCCTGCGTGTGACAAACCATACCCACGCTGCCACTGACCAAGGCCTCCTTACAGCCGCAATTTTCGTTGACCTGGCTAAGGCCTTTGATTCCATATCCCATCTCTCCGCCTGTCAAAACTTGAAGCAGCAGGCCTCGCCCCATCACCATTCAGTGGTGCAATTCCTACCTCTTCAACAGGTCACAGTCTGTCAGAATCGCTGACGTCTCCCCCCCCACCATCCTAGCAGGCAGTCCATAAGGATCTGTCCTTGGTCTCATCCTCTTCTCCCAATTCGTAAATGACCTCCCCTCCTCCTGCACCAAGCCCAGCATACACGTGTATGTGGATGACACTATCCTCTTTACCTCAGGCCCATCCATGTGAGAAGTTCAGTCTACCCTCCAATGTGATTTCAAAAATATCCAACTCTGGTTCAGACAAAACCAATTGAAAGTAAACACTGCCAAAACTGTATCCATGTTGTTTGGCAAAGCACAGACGATTAACAGATCCTACCCCCTTTCCCCTATCGTTTCCCCTAGATGGTACCCCACTAGACCATGTCAGTAAATACAAATACCTGGATGTGTAGCTTGACCCTCACTTATCTTTCTCGCCTCACATTGGTGCAACCATCTCTAAACTACGCCCCATACTTGGTATGCTCTACCAGCACCGAGACTGCCTCCCACTTCCTGCCAGACAGCAGGTCTTAACGAAAATGATCCTCCCCATTTTTGATTATGCGGGTGTAGTCTGCAGCACTGCCCCAGAAACTACCCTATCCAAGCTAGACACCCTCCTAAACTGTTTTGCTGCTTTGCCACCAACTAACCCCTTAGAACGCATCACTGCAAACTATACTCCCTCCTAGGAATAACCCCACTGTCCCACAGACACTATATCCACTCTCTCAACCTCATAGCTAAATACTGGTTTGACATACTACCCTCCTACGTGGTCAACAGTCTCTCCCTGTCCCCGGACACCCCTTATGTACTGAGGCACAGAAATGAAAGATCTTTCCATTTACCTCGCCCATCCTTGTCATCCTGCAAAGCTGCTTTCTCCTACTGGCTCCCAAGCTTGTGGAACAAACTTGCCCCCTCCATCAGAAATTCCTCCCCTGACCGCGCTTGCCTGACACAACTACGCTTCCTGCCACTGTCCCAGGTGATCTATCTCCACACCATAGCACTTAAAATGACCTAGTCCTTGCTGCATGCTCTTATTTTTGCGATTTCTAGTTTTTTCCAGTTGTCGCATGATCCAGGAAATGTTTCAAGTTTACCATGTTATGTTAACATTGTATTATTACTATAACTGATGTTTTCTTGTCTCTATGACCCGAATTGTATATAATTCTACTGGATCTGGCTGTGTTCTTGTACTACTGTTTTCATCCAAATGTTTCTTTTTATTTGTGATTTTGTATTTATTCCTACTCCCCCCTCCTCCGGGTGGCACCTGGAAACGAGCCTTGGCTCAGGGTGCCTATCCCGGTCAACAAATGTTTAAATAAATGAAGAAAAAATGTTTTTTCCTGTGGAGCCTTTGCAGATTTGGAAGAAAACTCTTCCCCCCCAGGGTGGTGCCTTTTGAGTAATTTGGAGCCAGTCATTTTTTGAATCCCACACTATTTCCAGATGTGGGAGTTGTGGGGGTTTACCTTGCCTGCTATGCAATTAGTCCTGAACTTGGGGGAGCTCAGTCATGCTTATTTATTTGTTTTTGTTCACCAGGTAAGTGCACTAGGCATAAAGACTCCTAGTTTCAGGCAGAACCAGGAAGAGTACAGTACAATAAAAACAGTGGCAACATGATAACACGAAACAATGCTATGACAATACAACACAGGGTAACATGATCAGAGTTGGCAACACTGACAGTTACACAATAAGCATCACAGCAACTATAGTAGAACCAAGTCCCCCTTAGATATAATAGGTAGCAAATGTGGTGGCAACCCCAATCACAAAACAAGGCACAAGACACCCCACCACTCTTCTTTTCCAGAAACTGCACTGCATGTGTACTGACACTGTATCTGCTAGTTGCATTAGCCTGCACCCCTTGTTGATGCCTCCTGCAATTGCAATGTCTGTTGTTAACGCTGCTCCTTATAATATAATTCTTGTTATACGTACTGCTTATTGTATTGGCCTGCTGTTGAATGTAATTTGTTCTTCTGTTGTATGTAACTTGATAGACATGGACACCTTTGAAAAAGGGCTGTTGAACTCAAAGATCCACTAAACACAGTAAATAAATAGATGAATGAATGAATGAATGAATGAAAAATTAAATAAAATAAACAAGAGGTAGGGTCCAGCAGTAGTACATAAAGTACATGGTGCAAAACAGTTTCACTCCACAAATGGTATAGTAGCAGTATGAATTTGAGTTGAGAGGTAACAAAAATTGGCCACTTTATGAGCTGTGTTGTGGTCTGCATCACTCAGCCACTGCTCCACAGGCACCATTTCCGACTCATAGTGACACTGCACTTGTAGTCCTCGGGTACAGCGTCAGTTTCAGATCTCCTGCGACTTAGCAACCACATTTCAGCCATGGTTTTGGGGGGGGAGGATTGAGGCAGCACCGAGTGTACTTCTAAAATTGTGCTGAATCGATTTGACATTCTGGGAACTGGACATGGCCAGAATAAGGGAACCACTCTGCCTCTATTGGTTGTAGGCCTATGTTACTGCAGAGAAATCACTAAGCATTTTGTAAACCTGATAGTTTTTACTAGCAAACACAGCACAGCAAAATGTGTAATATTTTTTTCAGTGCTACGGGGAACACAAAGGGAGTAGACTGGGTTAGTCTTTTATTAACGTTTCTTGGGTTCTGCTTGCAATACATGTCAGGATCCTCCGAACGCAGGTACAATAGTGAGTAGGAAGGGGACTGTTTGGTGTGCCACAGTGTGTCACAGGACTGCACCGCTGCAGGTGAAGTGGCAGCAAACATTGCCTGCACTGGTACAGCTCCTGACCAAAACATTGTACGATCTGTGCCACAATGGAGCCACCTGCCATGCTCCCCATGCTGTTTACACTGCCTGACCTGTTCCGATGCAGTTCATGCACACCTCTCACAGTGGTGCAGATCAGGTAGAGTAAATGGGCCTTAAGTCTGAGTCAGAGGAAAGGACTGGAGCAATTGCTGCAGTTAGCAAGAAGCTAAATACAGTGTAAGGGGTATTGAATTGGTAAAAAATCAGGCACCACTTGTAATGGCTGTTGAAGAGGATGAGGCATTCTGGCAGGAGACAGAGGGGCTGCTGTACCAACTATTAGAAGTACAATTACAACAGGAAAACAAAGAAATGTGGTAGCCATGTCAGTCTGGTCCAATTCTGTCATTCCAGTTTTCCTGCAAGAAAGAGTCGACCAATGAATCAGTCCTGCATTACTGATTCATGGTGTGAGATTACTGATGATCTTCTGCACGTCGTTTTATTCAGTTTTGGACAGAAGCTCTTCAGGAAGATATCCAGTGTTTGGTATATTACCTCAGCCTCCCCTACAGTATCTAGAGGGTGCGCTGTCCTGTTGCAATCTTGCCAATACTTTGGGACCCTGCTAGAATTTCACATGAGAATAGTACTGTTTATAGGCTGCTTCTTACATGTACAACAGAAAACTTGCTTTGCAAGACTTGGCACCTGAAGAAAGTCTTCTGGAGCAGGAGCTGTGCAGTCAAATGGGATATGACTGGTAAAACCTTATTACCGGCTCCTGTGATCTGTTTGCCTTTGTGAGAAGAGAGGTGGGTGTGCCTGCTAAAAGAGCTGTGTGTCCCCTCTGAGGAGAGAAGGTGTAATGTGTAGCTTGTTGGTGAAGTGTCCTGTCTAGTAGTGAAATAGGCAGGTAAATGCATGGAGGAGTGAGTGAGTGAGTGAGTGAGTGAGTGATAGAATACTTGAATGGTAAAAAAACCAAAAAAAAACAAAAAAAAACAACACAAAATCTCTTTGTATTAGTATAGGTGCCATTTCTGTCCCCTCACTTGGGCAAACACTTCCCTGAATCCAGAAGCCAGCAACTCTTAACCATTCAGCTAAAGGGAGATTTCCTCTAGCTGGGAGGTAGGAAAACTCCTTTGACAACTCTGTTTGTACAATGGAAATGTTGACACTGAAATGTAGGGGCATACTGAACAGGGTGAGGAATTTTGGTGACGCTGGGTCCTCTACTGGGTGGATACTGACTCTTTATTCGTGCCTTGAGTGGGTCTGGTCTGAGGAAGCCAGAGTCTCCTTCAAGAAAAAGCAGGACACAAAGAGTCGGTAGAATAATATATTTACTGAACATTTGTGAAGTTTTGATTCTCTAGCGACACTGTTACATTTAGAAAATTGAACAGCCTGCACTGTTGATTTAACATTCATTCATGGAAAATTTGCTAGGGGGGTTTGCAATGATTTCATTGTATGCTGTGTAATACTATCAGAGTCTAATAATGGGAGCTATTATCCCCTTTTGCACTGTAACACATCGTGCTCTGTCTTGACAGACTGTAAGAAGCTGCTGACTCTCTGTTTCTTTTTCTGTACCCGTCTTTGACAAAAAGAGAAATACTCAGTAATACATCTCCTTACAAAAAAATAATCCTTTGACTTTTATACTTGCTAACTCAATCCTGGATAGTAGAATCTGGAGGCTAACTGATTAACTGAAAGAGGCTCTTCCGGGACTTACCCTCACAAGCTTCAAGACCTGCCTGAGCTTTATCGATAACCTGTACCGCACTAGAAGCACGACTGGTCACAGGCTCTGGAAACCCTTCTACGGGACTAGCCGTGGTCAGTGTTTCATTGTAGCTAGGGCAACTAACTGGCTGAATGACCTTCCTAGCACACTGTCTAGTATGACTGAGCTCAACCAATTTGAAAGCTTACTTCAGGTACATCTAACCTAGTAGCAGGCTTATTGTTCTTGTACCTAATGACTGTGACCCTGTTCCTAAGCTTGTATATGCTGATCAGCCTGCTCGCTGGTTATACCCCTGCATTTCTGTATCCCATGTAAACCTGTATTTTGCACTTGCACTCTTTGTTGACCTTTGTAATGACTTACTGTAAGTTGCTGTGCCCTTTTTGACAGCCACTGTAATGTCTCATTCTTGTCTGCCTGCTCTGTCTCTGATGTAGCTTTCCTGATGCAGAACCTTTAAAAAAGAGCACCAGTGCTCAAAGGATTTCATAGTAATAAGAAAGCACAAAGTAAATAAAAACTAAAAGGAAGAGGGACAGGAGGAACTTAATTTGAAGGAAGCATTTTTTACCCAGAGGGTAATAGGGTTGTGGAACAGAATACCAGATGAGGTGATGAGTGCCAATAGTGCTTCGAGTTTCAAGACAAGGCTCACCAGATATCTGCAGAAGAAATACTGTTAAGAGTATTGCCGTTAGGGTAGCTGACAGGTGAGCTTCTTGGACTGAATGGTCTTACTTCAGCTTATAAAATGTCTACGACAGACAGAAAAATGTGATTGGTTAATAAACACTCCAACCTCTATGATCATCGCATCATAATTACACGGGGCAGGGCTTCCTATCCAGCTTCTTTCCCAAGATCTTATGTTATCCCCCTAAACTAGAGCTTTTAAATGTATTTCTTTACTTTAATTTTCTTAAAACCCTTTTTATGAGTGCAGTAAGACATTTGAGGGATGTGTAATTGTTTCCTGTCAGTCAGGGAGAATGGCTACAGTGCCATTCTGCTCATCCCCTATCGGTATAGTTTATAGCTGCAGTGGTACAGTGGTAGATTCAAAAGCCATAGTTTGTAATAACTGTGTCCTGGATGCCATAAACACCTCAGCCTGTGGTCTCTGAGTTTATGCAGTCTCAAATATGGTTATTAACTCATAAACCCTCACAACTACACTACTGTCACTGTAGTATACTGAAAAAAATTCCCTCTTAGCCAATCAGGATGCAGAGTTACTGTTGTCCTATTATTCTGTGATAACCACCTGTACTAGTCACCTGTACCTGCTGCCTTGGTTGACTAAATGACTCTGCCTCAGGGAAGCCGGACCACCCAAACTCCCCTGAAAACTGGTGCCCCAGGCATGCCATACCTGAATTTGCCTAAATTGCTGTAACAGAATTGTATTTTGTTGGGCACTGTGCTGCTACTGTTCCTCTGTGCACTTTACTTGTTGTCATTATGGTCACTTTATACCCAAGTTTGCACAAACTGTTCCACTTGTACAGCATTGCTTCAGGTGTCACCTCTGTATTGTACTTGTCATGTCACATGCTTTTTGTACCTGTATCCTGTGTACTATTGTACTGTGCCATCTTACGGCACAGGTCGTGCCTGAAAAAGATGCATTGGATCAGTGCACCCAACGGGTAAACAAACAAATAAATAAACTGGACAGTAGACTGTCCTCTTACCGTGTTGCTCATAGAGATGTTCTGTTGCTAATCCTTGCTCTGTTCTGTTCTCCCCATATCATAATGTTCATCTGTGCCTTAAAGAGAACCATTCTTCATAATTTTAGTACTCCCCCCAAAATAAGAGGAAGCTCGCCTACCTCCTCGGAGGTCCTATGTACAAAAAACAGCTTTCGGAATTATGCCCCTGAGAGAAGGGAAGGGACTGTAAATTGCCCTTGTGGGACTAGGAGCGTGATCCCTTTCCACTTCTCTGTTGCTGGCCATGCCCCTACACTGCGATGCTTTTTAACACAGCAATAGGGAAAGCATGGGGTGCACTTCATTGAAGTGTATGGAGTGTCATTTTACAGCACATTATTCGGCCGTTTAAGTGGCCATTTGGTAAAATCGGAGTCAGGGTTCAACTAACAAGAGTCAACACTAATGTTAGCAGTTTTTTAAAACTTTTTTTTTCTTTTTTCAGTATAATATTATAACCCCAATAGTAGTCTAGGTTTCCTCAGAAATAACTGGATCGGGGGTTAATAAGCACCTCTGCCTTTTGGCCGCAGTGTCTGTCTGTCTATCTATCTATCTAACTGTCTGTCGTTGATGGGCTAAGTGTACTAGGCAAACAAATGTCTATTTTCAGGCCTGACCTAGGAGAGTACAGTATAAAGTACATTGCAGAGAATGGTACAAGGCAATAAATAATTGAGACAAGGCAAGCCAGTGTACAATAAATCACAAATGGAGAACAAAAAAGAATATATAACATTAATACATAAACAAAACAAAAAAGCTAAACATCTGCTGGGAAAAAGGGAGGGATCATATACAAAACAAAGATAAGCAGCCCTATTTTTTGTTATGTATTTATCTATTATTTATTACCCCTGGTCCAGTTATTACCTCATGAACTCAGACCACTATATTATTATCACTATAATAATCACTCTTTTTTTTTTTCTAATTTTTTATGTTTTTTTTCTCCGGTTTGTGCCCCAGACCTGGGACCACGGCAGACATGTACATGCAGGTCCGTGGAGGCACACGCTGGGTACTGGCTGTGCCCCTTCCACCCTACACCTGGCATTCACCACCACCACCCACCCTTCCTACATTTCCCACTGGGCCTCCACCTGGTGGGAGTGGAACTATGGGGGGAGCGGATACGGCACCTCAGTTCCACTCCGACCCTCTCCCCCCACCCTGTGCTGGCTCCCTGGTGACCCGAGGTTGTTCCTGAACCCAGGTCACTGGTGTAGCGCGAGGTAAGGCGTGCAGCGCCTCAGCTCTCAGTGCCACTGGGCTGGCTAATAATCACACATTTTGTGAGGTGCTTAAAGGCACCCTGCTGTACCACATGCCTAACACACCTGAGGTGTGTGATTATTGGACCATAGTTATACACCCTGACTAATCATATTGCTTACTCTCTATAGTATACCAATGTACATGTGTGCATGACTGCCTTCCAGAACACAGATAGGCTGCTGTTCTTTAGAACTGACAATTATTTATAAGGCCAACATGTATTTGCATGCTTTTTCAACATCTTTATAAAACCCTAATAAAAAAATCTAAAGGTATTCTGAAAAAAAGAAACCACCCTTGCTCTGGAGGGCAGGTAAGGGGATTATTATTAGTGTTATGTAAGATGACTGCAGTTTCTTAAATCATGGGCCAAAAAAATACAGCATGTGGCAGGGTTTCTTTAAAGGGACGCTGTCAGCCATTTACTTACATTTTTGGCCAGTACTCAGAAATGTGCCTTCATTGCCTTCAGCAGTCTGTCTTGTGCTATAATAGATATAGCAGCAATATAGTCCCCATAAAAAAATTACTTTTCTGAATTTTACTAAAAGCAAAACCCTGCTGGTTCGCTCCTGTTGTCCAAGTGCTGATTCCAAAGCACAGTCACATTTGTAAATGGCGCGGAAGTGCTGGAAGGCTTGTGCACGGGCTAGTCTATTCAAGTTCAGCACTGCTGGAGAGGGTCCAGAGGAGGGCGACCAGGATGATTCAGGGCATGGGGGGCCCTATGAGGAGAGACTGGAAGAGCTCGGGCTGTACACACTGGAGGAGAGGAGAGACAGGGGGGACATGATAGGAATCTTCAGATATGTAAAAGGAATAAATAAGGGCAGAGCCAAGGAGATGTTCAGGCTAATGAAGGGGGGGAACAACCAGGGGGCACGAGTGGAAGCTGGAGGGGGGAAATTACAGGGGGAATGTAGGAGACACTACTTCACTGAGAGGGTGGTGGAGACATGGAATACACTGCCCAGGAGTCTGGTGGAAGAGGGCACAGTGGAGGGCTTCAAGAAGGGGTGGGACAGGTACAAGGGGAAACTGAAGCTGAAGAAGACCCTTTCTGGGGCTGGGGGGACGGGAAAGTGAGCACCCATTAGGTGGCTGGCTAACGAGCAGACACGACAGACCATGAGGCTATTCTGCTGGCTTTTAGTATGTTATTATGTTAGTAAATACACTTTCCAGTAGTAGAAAGAAAGCAGAACTTGGGAAAGTGTTTATTTCTTTGAAACGAGCACTAAAACATAGTTAAATCAGGTTTGTAAATCAAAGCCGCGGTACTGGGCATGTGCGTAAACATTCATGCATGCATATGCATTCGCGCATCCCCAGTATCACAGCCCGACGTTCACACCATGATTTAACTGGTTCAGCACCCGACTCAAAGAAAGAAACACTTTCCCTGAGTTCAGCTTTCTTTCTACTGCTAGAAAGTGTATTTAGCTGAGCTTGGGGAGAATAGTCTGTGAATGAGTTTTCCAGTGTTTCAGCGCTATTTACAAATGTGACCACACTTTGGGATCAGTGCATGAAGGGTTTTCCTTTTCAGTAAAATTCGGAAAAGTAATTATTTTTATGGGGACTACACTGATGCTATTTGTATTATGGCACAAGACGGACTGCTGCAGGCAGCGAAGGCACTTTCTGCGCACCGGTCAAAAATGTAAGTCAAGGGCTGACAGTGTCCCCTTAAGCTTTTATTAATTACTAAAAGGAAACACAGTGTTACAACCATCTGTCGGCATACCTTGTACCCTAGTAAGGGGAGGAATGTGCATGAAAATCAAATTCCAGAATTTAGGCATTTGTGAACCAAAGTTGGGCCCTTTTTTGACCCGGGGGGGGGGGCAGGGTGGTGACAGTGTTAAAACACCCACAGTGGATTGCAAGTGTTGTGGACACTGAAGTTTTGTGCTAGACGCGATGACAAATGCAATCGGTATCAGAACATCAAGACTTACTCCTTTTTAGCTGATAATAAGGGTCCCAACAGTGAAGCTTTTGAAAATCAGGCTCCTATGACTTAAACTTTGACGCTGTCTGTTTTTTTTGTAAAGAGCATTCCGATATTTTGAGATGTGAGCAGTGCAGGGACTGTGCACTGGTAAAGTACATTCTCTGTACTTTTCACATTAGGGCAGTAGCAGCAACATAGCAATATGCAGGGAGTTTGACTGTATGACTGACGTTTGGCTGACTGGTCAAGGCTAGTGTTGCCGATTCTGTTTCTAAGGAAGAAGTAAATATTACCAGACATCTGTGTGCAGAGTGAATATAAAACCTGCATAGCAGTAGATCATGGTACATCAATTTAGGCACCCGATAAATTTATGAGGATTTTTATTTCTTGGCTGAGTAACAGGAATTGCATGCTGTCAACGCTCCTGAAACTTTTTGCCTCGATAAGTGGAAAAAACTTTCGTTCTCTGGATGCCCTTGTGTGAAGCAGGAAGGGGGCTGATGGTAGGAGAACACAGTGGATCAGTTAGGCTCTGGGATCTTGGCTGTATATAAGAAGCCTTCCCATCATCAGCTCCTTGGGGCCCCAGAAAGATGGCACAAGCCTTTTCAGGTTCACTGCTAGGCTACTATTTGGTCCACAGCAATGACGAAACAATGTCTGTTGGGCAGTGGTGCTCCAGGAAAGAGCCAGACAGGGCAAATGCTCAGGTAAAAATCTGTGGAGTCCAAGCAGTGATGCACGGCTATCATTGTGGTCCAGACTGGAACTCTGTCCAGGTGCCTGGTGACAAGGTCACTGTACATTGCCGGTGTAACCCCCCTGCAAATGGGGGTTCCCAAAAGACTTCCAGGAGCTTGCTTGAATGCTCCAAGCCTGAATGGTGTTTGGCATTTAAGCCATTTATCAGTGAGTGTTTTTAGAACCTCTGGTACTGTCTCTTTAGAGCTGTCTGCTTGCAGACATAATTAGATTGTATGGGGGACTGTGTGTTCTTTGATTGAGTACCACTCAAGCTACTGCCAATTCACTCCATTTTTGCAGTCACTAGGAGTGCAAAGAACCTATCTGAAAGATGTAACTGTTTGCCAGAAATTATTTAGAGTAATAATGAAATTACAGTTTGTCTAACCTGCTTTCTTTGCAGTCAGAACTGTGTCTGCTAGTTCCCATTCTAGTTTTGAACTGCTGAACTGGACCAATCAGTGTGGGGTAAGCTAGCTCCTAAAATGGTGCCTTGGACTCATAATCTGAACCCAGCCACAAGAGGATTGTATGGGCAGTGACTCTGGGAGATGTAGTTTAGACTTCAGTGCCTTTTGGACCAACAGCAGCAGTCTATTGTGAGTGACAGCCAATCCAGTCAAGAACTGGGAGGAACTCAAAGGAAGTGCCCAGTTTAGTCAGTTGGAGTTCAGTTGAGCTTGGCAGTGAAGAAGGAAGGAGCCCTGTGCATTTTCAGTGTGCAGTTTTAGTCAAAAAACGTGTGTAAGGCCCAGTTCCGTCTGCGACTTGTTAGGACTGAATCAGTCCCATGAAAAGAATCAAAGGATCTCTGAAGAGTAGAAACCAGGCTCACCCTGTAGAAGACTGGAAGAATTGCTGAAAATTGTACTCGGTCTGTCAGGAACTGAATCTGCTGTGTGTTCTCCGGGTATTGTGCAGTAATTGCGATCGGGATACAGATGCAGCCAGCCTGGTATAGTGCTTTCTTTTATATGGATGTGTAAAGAGGTTTGTGTACCTCAAGTGAGCCCCAGCTGACATTGAAGGACCCTTATCTTATTTGGAGGTCGTGAGTACTAATTCAGGGTCGCTCCCTGTTGAATTGCCACATTACATCAAATGGAATTATAGTACGCTGACTGTTTAATTCTCCTTTTCTCTCTGTGAAAGGGCCCTACCAGCTGCCACGGTTTGGACTAGCCACTAGGGCTTGGGTACCCAGGGACAGTAACTGATAAGGATAGGCCTGTGCACAGAGCCATGAAATAGATTATTAGAGTGATAAGCTAATTAACCTGATTTCCCCCTGTCCTTGTTATATCCCTAAATAAATCAGGAGCTGCTTGTTTCAGCAAGTTATACTGCCTGAGGTATTTGTCTATGTTAAAGTACTGTACTGTGATTGTTGCACTGTATCCTCATTTCACAGGAGGTCCCAGTGCGGGAACCAGTCCTGGGGTGGTGTATACTGTGAAGGTAATTCTGATATATTATGTGGGCCACTAGTGGGAAGAAAGGGGGTTGCAGTGTCCCAGAGGGCTGTGACCAAGTTAGTTTAACTATTGCAAACCCTGACCTCTGGGTGGAGGCACCCGCCATTGGATCCAGGCCCTCAACCTGTTAGTGGCAAATCAGGCAGGGGTAGTAGCCCTGGGATAAGCGCCATCTAGGAGTTACATCTTGGAGCTCACCGCTGGGATTGTGTGTCTCTAGTGGCCTTATTCTGAACCACTGTTAAGAAAAAATGGGTACCCGACAGAAGTGGCTGTGCAGCTGGTGGAGTGGTGTATGCTAGGAGAGATGACCCCCAAATACTGCATCTTATCCTGGACATCCCCTGGGTATCAATACGGACACTGTGCAGGGTACTTTCCAAGGTGGAAGGTTTACAAAACCCTGTGGTGGTGGGGTCGGCATGCTAATCTGCTCACCCACTTTCCTGGCCTAGTAGAGGTTTAGGATCCCATAGATAGCTCCAAAGTGCCACAGACCATTACAGAGGAGCCCTCACTGCTTGGAGAGTGATAACTAAGGACAGTAAAGACCGAGGGGAATCAGCCCCACCACTATCTGAAAGCTTTTGAGGAGAAATTGCTGAATGGTTGCTGGGAGGAGGGGAAAACTGTGGAGGACTTGAAGAAACTATTCTTGCCACCTGGGGTATTCCTCCCCAACACCCTCTCCTGCTCCAGTGCCCGTAATGGTGGCTGAACCAATGCAGACTCCTATTTCTGCACCTGCCATTAGTCCGCGACTCTTACGCGGTTGAGGATATTCTCAACCTCCCCCACCCCAAGGGGAGGATGACAGGAGACCTGGATGAGACTATGTTGCCCCAAGTGCTAGAATGGCAATGCTCGGGAAGGCGGCGAAGAGGGTTAGTGAGGAGCTCCACGAGGTCCTGCCTAGCTACCATCCGTGCTAAGCAGACCGGTAACCTATGAGCGACTGCACAGGCCTATCTTGAGGCCTTGGAGAATGTGTATGGGAGCCCAGATTCTGATGAGGGACCTATGGTGGAGAGTAAGAAATGCACAACAGTACCAAGGGAGTTGTTGTCTGTGTATATCTCTCGGCTGGAAAATTGTTGCAGAATGCCTCAGAAAGGGTAGTTGCCAGCGATTGAACTGGACGAACCAGACTGGACCAGAATCCATAAGTCTGCCCCCTTCTCAGAACTGCTGTTGCTTCAATTCGCCTGGCAAATCGACTGGAATCCCCACCCTCCTATGATGAGTTAATGAGAGAAATTGGCGAGTTGAGAAAAAGGCGACCTCGGGAGGTACCTGCACCAACAACTGTAGCGCTACGACCCAGTGACTGAGGGTGACCCATCAAGTGAAGTTCAGGGGCAGAGGTTGACAGTCAATGAGTGCTCTGACAGGAAAAAAGATATACCACAATAGGGCGAACTGTTGAGAGAGATCCGAGAATTCAAAAACAGTCCCTTTATGAAGGCCACGCCTGCAAATGCAGACCCTGACCTATATCAAACTGCATCTGCTATGGGGTGGGGGTACCACCAACCATATCTCCTACTGATAACAGCTCCAAACTCAATTCCTTGACCATGGAAGTGGAGAAACTGGCAGATGTCTCCAAATGCTTATCACACAGCATGAACAGAGATGGCACCCAGGTTTCTGATTAGTAATACCCCATCTAGCTCCCAGTTTGAAAGCGCCTCAGCCAGCTCAAACTCCAGAAAGTATGTTTTGCTATAATTGTGGGAAAGATGGGCACATGAAAAGGAATGCCAGTCCCAAAGACACTGACAAAGTTGCATATAGGCTACAAGGAGAACTTAGGAGAAGAAATCAGTGGTTAAGGTGCTAACATGATCCCAGTGAGGGCACCAAAATGCTAAGTCACGTCCTTTTGTGGCAGGTCAGTTGCACAGGCCCCCACCGCCTCTCCAGACTGGTCCAGAATAGTGGGTCCCTCCATGGAGACCACTGTAAAGAGTGAATGGAGTGTCTACAAGAGCTGTAATAGAACAGTGGCTCCCAAGTGACAATTATGTTCCAGATTGGTATCAGAAGCATTTGCCAGGCATTACCCTTACAACCATTAGAAGGACTGCATGTATGAGGGGTTAAGTGAAAGGCTACCCTATTCCGGGTATATCCGAATTTGGCTGTCTTTCCCCACCTCCCGTGCCAACGAGTGGCGAACAAGTGAGAGACCCTAGCCTTAGATGTGTCCCCCACTGGACTGTATGATGGTGTCCCTTTTGGTGGAACAAATGCTCACATATGTTCGGAGAGGCTGGCACAGTTGTGTTATGAAAACAGGGTCAAAAGACTAGTAGAGCTTTAAGAGTTCGGCTTTAATTAAAGGCCTATGAGGCACAGAGAGATGCTGAAAAAAACAGAACCAGAGGGACAGTCCGAATTGTATGGAAGAAGGATCCTGAGTCTCTGATCCTGGCGCCAAATGCCCAGTGTACCACAGGGAGAGGTCCGTATCAGAAAGGATGTTAAGAATAAAATATTAATGTTGGATGCATAGTGATGCCAGAGGGACACAATTCAAGCTAGTATTTTGCCCGCTAGAGGCCCATGCTTATGCCAGAAGGTAATGGTCAAGTTCATAATGTGTCTGAAAAAGACATTGAGTAAACAGAGGTTGCATCCTGGCTAATGTGCATTGTGCAGACACTGCAGTGCTACCCAGCAGCAAGAGTTCAAGGAAGAATGACAGAAGTAACATACTAACTTGTTTGATTTCGGCGACTCCCGCTGCCAGCTGAATGGAAAGTGAGGATCAGTGAGAAGCTTGCCCAGAGAGACCAGGTGTTTTTCTTTGAGAATGGGATGTAGGATGCGTGCAGAGCTGAGCACAATATCCGACTGCACTGGCGAAAGACCATTCGGTGAGAAGGTCTCTGACGCCTAGCACCTGCTGACATAGATGATGTGAGGCAGCATCTGCAAGATGTTAGCTGCTGGTGTACAAGAATCAGAAGCCATATGCTTCCCCCCCTTGTGGTAGTGAGGAAAAAGAATGGAACAGTAAGGATGTGTGGATTATCGCTTTGTAAACGGCGGACTATCCCTGATCAGTACACAATGCCCCGCATTCAGGATGCTTTGGACTGCCTAAGCAGGGCAAGTGGTTCTCTGTGCTGGATCTCCGCCAGTGGTACTACCAGATCCCGATGGCCCCAGAGGACCCGTGAAAGGCGGCCTTTATCTGTCCGGCAGCTAGATTCCATGAGGATGCCTCAAGGATTTCAAGTGCCCCAGCCACTTTTCAGCGATTGATGGGCGTGCAGTGGGGGACATGAGACTTACTAGAGTGCCTGGTATACCTAGATGATGTTATTGTGTGGCAGCTCACTGGAGGAACATGAGAGCAGATTATTTAAGGTATTGGACCGACTGGAGACTTTAGCCTTAAACTGTCCATTGATAAGTGTCAATTCTTTCAAACATCAGTAAGTATATGGGACATAGTATCCACCAAGGGAATAGAGACCGACCCAAGTAAAGTTGAGGACTTGACCACCTGGCCTGACCCAAAAATCTAAAAAGAACTGCAAAGATTCCTGGGATTTTGTGGTTATTATCGGTACTTCATCAAGGACTATTCAAGAGTGATCAGCCCGCTACTTAACCTTACTCAAGGGTATCCCCAACCCACAAAAAACCAAAAGTCAGCGTCCCTCAAGACTGAAAGAAGTATTTTCATCAAGTGAAATATTTGAGCCCGCTGGACTCCTGATTGTGAGACTGCTTTCATGAGATCATATATCCAACTTACCCATGCTCCAGTGCTGGCCTATGCCGATCAAGAAAACCGTCCTGCACACTGATGCTAGCTTGCAAGGGTTGGGGCTGTGTTGTACCAAACAGCGAGAATGGCCTGAGACCAGTGGCCTTTGCCAGTGAAGCCCTGACCCCATCCGAAGAACTATCTGTACACCGGTTAGGTTCCTATGCTTTGAAGTGGGCTATTGTTGACAATTCCATAGCAGGTACTTGTATGGGCTAAAATACTAGTAAAAGCTGACAATAATCCTTTGACCTATTGCAGACCTCAGCTAAGTTGGATGCCACTGGCCATAGGTGGCTTTCTGCATTATCTACATATGACTATGCTCTCGAATACCCGAGCAGGTCTGAACCACATAGATGCTGATGCTCTCTCCCGGAGCCTGTCCCCAGAATGATTGGGTCGATTGGCAGAACCTGACGTTCCGGGCACTCTGCCAAGTTTGACAGGGAGGAACAAATGTCACGGACATGATGGACTGCTGGTGGATTGCTTGGGGAGCCTCTGAGAATTGCATACCCGCTGTCATTGCCACTTTTCTGCAATAGACATTGATGCACTGCCTCAGCTGGACAACTGACAGTATTCGCTGGGCTCAATCCCAGCGATCCCATGATCAAAGCAGCTTTAGAAGCCTCTATGCAGGAAAAGATGTGTCAAATTACGCTCCACTGATTTGAGAACTGCACTGTTATACAAAGAAGGTCCTAAGTTGAAACAGTCAATAAACTGTTATACAGAGAAACAGTAGACAGAGGGGACAAGTAGACAAACAACAACTAATGCTGCCCTGCCTTCGAGACTCAGTACTGAGGTCCTTGCACAACCACATGGGGCACATTGGTATAGACAGAGACACTTGACTTGGTGAGATCCAGATTCTATTGGCCTAAGATGAGGGCTGATGTGGAGCAACACATTTGAACTTGCTGAGTCGCTGCTTACAGAAAGCTTTGCCCCAGAAGGCTGCCCCCTTATTAACATCCCACAGTGCACCATGGGTTGGTCTGTATTGATTTTCTGAGTTTGGAGTCAGATCAAAGAAATATCAGTAATGTGCTGGTGGTCACTGACCATTTCAAGATATGCCCAAGCACCCCACCAAAGACCAGAAAGCATCCACTGTGGCCAAAGTACTTGTAGAAAACTTTTGTTCACTATGGGGCTCCACAAAGAATCCATTCTGATCAAGGGAGACTTTGAGAGTCGCCTGATCAAGAGATGCTTTCTCTGTGGGAGTCGAAGTCCAGAACCACTCCTTACCACCCCACGGGGGACCCACAGCCTGAACGTTTCAACGCACTTTGCTAGATATGCTAGGCACCCTGCACCCAAAGGACAAGCCTAGATGGAGCCAACAAATTAGCACCCTGGTACATGCTTATAACTGCACCAAAAGTGATGCCACTGGATTCTCCCCCTACCGCCTGATGTTTGGAAGAAGCTCGACTACCAGTAGATGTGTGTTTTGGGTCTCTCTGATGGGGTTCAAGCTGACAACTATTTACAGTATGTGCAAAGTTAAAAGCCCAGCTAACTCATGCGTACCAACTGGCTCAAACCATGGCTGCAAAATCAAGCCAACAAAGAAAGGTATGATAAAAAGGTGAAAGCACAGGAACTCAGGAGGCGATCGGTATTGCTAAGAAATCTGGGACTGCATAGCAAGCACAAGATTGCTGACAGATGGCACCATCTCCCTCACATTGTAGTGGGCAAACTAGATGATCTGCCAGTGTACAAAGTAAGGCTGAGAATAATTCAAAAGATGTAAAAACAATGCATAGAAATCATTTACTGCCCATTGGACAAATCTTAATTGAGTCTGAGCCCTAGAAGATGCCCCTCTGGACCAGTGACTAGAGCTGCTGCTAAGAAAGACCAAGAAAGTCTGCACCTACAGAAGCAAAGTTAAAGTGTTCCCCTCCACAAGTCCCAGTTGAGCATGACTGTCAGTCCACATCGGAAGAAAGTGAGAGTGACTTTGAATACTATCCTTCTTACAGAACTGAGTCAATTGTTCGGGCAATCCCTAGTCAATACTGAGACAAAGCTGGGCCTTCTGGACTGTCTAAGCTCCCAGCTTCATCCCTGGAGCCAATGCTCCCAGAAAGTGAAGTGCAAAGCATCAGATCAGATGAAATGGAATCATTGTGCATGGTTGAACTGTTTGAGCTTTCAGGGAGGAAAATGATAGATTAGGGCAGACTGGTGATACAACGAACAAGAAGAGTATTTTTGAGTGCCCTGACAGTCCACTGCCAGTGTCCGAAAGCTCTCCATGCGAGCCAAATGTTGTGGACTCAGAAACTGTAACTCCTGGAGCTGAAAGTGCCCAAGTTCTAGCCTCTCTACCCCCATGGAGACTCCCCTGACAAGTGAGGACAATGCTGAAAATGAGGCTCAGAGTGCAGAGACTATAACAGTTCCCCTAGAAAGACTGGTCGAGCTGTAAAGCCTGTGGTGCACCTCAGTTATGATTCACTTGGGAGGCCCGTGGACTTGCCTCTCAATGTTGTCCATAAAGGAGTATGTGTCCCCGAGCTCATTGCCCAAACTTGAGGCGTCAGTGCTAACTCAAGTTACTTGTGTTGCCCTCTAAGTATGGTGCCCTTGCCCCATCCAGCCCCAAGGTAACTGATAGGAGGGCCCCTCTCTTCAAGTTTCATGTACAAGAGGTAATAACTTGAGTTATGGTACAATGTGTATGTAATACTGTGTAAAGAGTGACGTACTGCAATGTTTCAGAAATGTGTTCTTGGTAAAATGATATATTGACTGATGATTACATATGCGAGCCTAATGAAATGTATATGGTTGCAGTTGAAACTTATGGAAATTGCTGCCACTTGCCGCGGACGTCAAGCTTTCCCAAACCAGGAAGGTGTAACCCCTGCAAATGGGGTTCCAAAAGACTTCCAGGAGCTTGCTTAGAATGCTCCAAGCCTGAATGGTGTTTGGCATTTAAGCCATTTATCAGTGAGTGTTTTAGAACCTCTGGTACTGTCTCTTTAGAGCTGTCTGCTTGCAGACATAATTAGTTTGTATGGGGACTGTGTGTTTCTTTGATTGAGTACCACTCAAGCTACTGCCAATTCACTCCATTTTGCAGTCACTAGGAGTGCAAAGGAACCTATCTGAAAGATGTAACTGTTTGCCAGAAATTATTTAGAGTAATAATGAAATTACAGTTTGTCTAACCTGCTTTCTTTGCAGTCAGAACTGTGTCTGCTAGTTCCCCATTCTAGTTTTGAACTGCTGAACTGGACCAATCAATTGGGTAAGCTAGCTCTAAAATGGTGCCTGGACTCATAATCTGAGCCAGCCACAAGAGGATTGTATGGGCAGTGACTCTGGGAGATGTAGTTTAGACTTCAGTGCCTTTTGGACCAACAGCAGCAGTCTATTGTGAGTGACAGCTAATCCAGTCAAGAACTGGGAGGAACTCAAAGGAAGTGCCGGTTTCGTCAGTTGGAGTTCAGTTGAGCTTTGGCAGTGAAGAAGGAAGGAGCCCTATGCATTTTCAGTGTGCAGTTTTAGTCAAAAAAAGCGTGTGTAAGGCCCAGAGTTCCGGTCTGCAGCTTGTTAGGACTGAATCAATCCTGTGAAAGAATCAAGGATCTCTGAAGGTAGAAACCAGGCTCACCCTGTAGAAGACTGGAAGAATTGCTGAAAATTGCACTCGGTCTGTCAGGAACTGAATCTGCTGTGTGTTCTCCGGGTATTGTGCAGTAATTGCGATCGGGATACAGATGCAGCCTGCCTGGTATAGTCTTTCTTTTATATGGATGTGTAAAGAGGTTTGTGTACCTCAAGTGAGCCCTGCTGACATTGAAGGACCCTATCTTATTTGGAGGTCGTGAGTACTAATTCAGGAGTCGCTCCTGTTGAATTACCATTACATCCAAATGGAATTACTGTACTGCTGACTGTTTAATTCTCCTTTTCTCTGTGTGAAAGGCCCCTACCAGCTCCGCACGGTTTGGACTAGCCACTAGGGCTTGGGTACCAGGGACAGTAACTGATAGGATGAGCCTGTGCACGAGAGCCATAAAGTAGATTATTAGAGTGATAAGCTAATTAACCTGATTCCCCTGTCCTTGTTATATCCCCTAAATAAATCAGAGCTGCTTGTTTCAGCAAAGTTATACTGCCTGAGGTATTTGTCTATGTTAAAGTACTGTACTGTGATTGTTGCACTGTATCTCATTTCACAGGAGGTCCCAGTGCCGGAACCAGTCCTGGGGGTAAGTGTATACTGTGAAAGGTAATTCTGATATATTGTGTGGGCCACTAGTGGGAAGAAAGAGGGGTTGCAGTGTCCCAGAGGGCTGTGACCAAGTTAGTTTAACTATTGCAAACCCTGACCTCTGGGTGGAGGCACCCGCCATTGGATCCAGGCCCCTCAACCTGTTAGTGGCAAATCAGGCAGGGGAAGTAGCCCCTGGGATAGCGCCATCTAGGGGTTACACCTGTGCCATGGAACAGCCTTCCTGAGGAGGTTGTGGGGTCTAAAACTGTGGGAGAATTCAAGAATGCATGGGACAGACATAAGGCAATTCTTGTGGAGGGTTAGGAAGAAATAGGCTGTTGATTAATTAGGATCTGCGGCCTGCTAATAGCTTGGCAGAAGACACCAGGAGAAAGGACTGCTGTATGACTGGACTTCTCTGCTGGGACTAAAGTAGAAGAACTTTTGTATTTGACCTTTAATTTAGGGTAAAAAAACTAACATACAAAACAAAAACAAACAAAAAAAAAAGTGTGTGTTTGGGTTAACTGAACTGAATGGGTATCTGAAGAGTTATCTAGGTGTAAATCTCAGGTGACTGAAAGGACTTAACTGCTGTGAGGTTTAAATTACTTGTAGAAAGATCTGGTAAGTAGGGGGAGTGGCTTAGCTAGAAGGAAGCTACATTTAAAGACTGCCTTAGAAAGTTTCTGCTAATAGCTTGGCAGAAGACACCAGGAGAAAGGACTGCTGTTTGACTGGACTTCTCTGCTGGGACTATATTGCCCTCTACTCTCAGCCACCCACCCAAAGCTAGTTCTATTTTTATAGGCACAGGATTTGACTGACAACAGGAACTTCCTGTTTAGGGGCAGGAAGTGAGTGATCACAGAACCACCAAGGACCCACCATCCTAGAAGGGCAAGAGTAGCTCTCCGGCCCCCTCTAGCTGCTGGAGGTCTGCCTCTGAGCAAGTAAGTGGTCTACTGCGAAATATAGGATATTCTTGTCTCAGAACAGGACAATCAGGAGCTTAAAGGCCACAAGCAGAAAGTAAGGAGAGAGAAAAAAAACAGAGGAAAGAGTAAGGATTGCAAACAGTTAAGGGGCCAGAAATAAGACATGATTGAGTGGTGCAGTGCAGTGGCTGTGGAGCAGCAGTCTTCGGGAGATGTTCTGGAGGATGCGGTGTTGTCCCATCTGCAGGCACCTCTCTGGGCTGAGGGAGGAGGTTGCTCATCTCCAGGCTGAGTTGGCCAGGTTGTGGGACCTCCTCTTCCATCCAGGGACCACCAGTGCCACTGCCGTTGCCTCAGAGGTTGCCAAGAAAAGAGGTGGTTGGACCACAGTGGGCTCAGGAGGGTGAGGTGGTGGAACAGAGGCATCCCTCCATTGTACCTCTCACAATTCCTATGCCATTCTGGCAAAGTGTGGTTCCTCATGGAGGCACCCACAGTGAGACCAAGGAGGATGCTGGGAACCTCCACAAAGGAGACCCACAGGAGGATGGCAGGGGACCCTGCAGGAAGGAAACAACTCCTGGTGGGGACTCCATTGTTAGGAAGGTAGAACTGGGGAGGAAGGGAGAGGAGGTAAGGTGCCTGCCTGGCGCCATGGCTTGCAGGGACAGAAGCGAATCCTCAGGATTGCCGAGAGCAGCTGCACAGGGAGGGAGCTGGATGTCATTGTCCACCTAGGGACAAATGACCTGGCTAAGAAAGGGATTAGAGGAGTGCAGGAAGAGTTTGTGGAATTGGGGAGGGGTCTTAGTCAAGTAGCACGCACAGTAACCTTCTCGGAGGTGCTACCCATGTATGGCATAGGAGAGGCTAGGGTGTTCCGCACCATGGGATTGGGGGGAGGCACTGGAAAGGAGCAGAAAAATCCTAGCCCCCCCCAAATAATCACGGTAGTAAGAGCGGCAAACACCAACATAGAGGTGTCAATAGGGAGAAGGGCAGGGGTAAATGGAGAAAGTGACAAAGGCAAGAAGGACAGGGATGGGGCAAAGGGAGTAAGGCCATCAGGAAATGGAGGGTAATGAGTACCAATGCCCGTAGTCTGGGCAACAAGCCCTGAGCTGATGGCCTTAATGGAAGAGGATGCCTGGATATCGTAGCAGTCACAGAAACATGGTACACAGAGAACCATGACTGGGATGTTAACATACCAGGGTACATAACCTACAGGGAGACAGGGAGGGAAGAGGGGAGGAGTAGCTCTCATGTAAGGAAGGGATAAAAGCAACTGAACAAAAGAGTAAACAGGGAGGAGAGGAGGCACTGTGGGTCACCTTGGAGACTGGAAAGGGCACCACAATCCGCTCAGGGGTTGTGTACAGACCCCCATGTCAGGGGAAGGAATGGACAAGGATATGATAGAAGGCATTCTTAGAATGGCAGAGAAAGGGGAGATACTGTTGATGGGAGACCTGAATATGCCAGATGTTAACTGGAGCACATTTGCTGCAGCCACATCCAAGAGCAGGGCCATTCTTGATGCCCTACAGGTGGCAGGCATTAGACAGCTAGTTTGGAACCCACTCGTGAGGGAGCAATCTTAGACCTCGTACTCTCAAACGGGGGCAGTGAGAGGATCTCAGATCTAGAAGTGGGTTGCCATCTGGGGACAAGTGACCATCAAACAGTGTGGTTCACGTTAAACTCGGCTACAGAGTCAAGCCATACAAAAGTGAGGGTACTGGACTTCAGGAGGGCTGACTTTGGCAAGATGGGAGAGTGCCTCAGAAAAGCACTAGCAAACAGGCTAGAAGGAGGTGTGGAGCAACAATGGGGAATTATCAAAACTGCCATCACAGAGGCAACAAGCCTTTGTGTGAAGCAAATAAACAAATCAAAATGAAAGAAAAAGCCACTATGGTTCTCAAAAGAGGTGGCTGTGAAAGTCAGGAAGAAAAAGATAGCATTCGGGAAGTATAAGGAAACACAGAAGGAGCAGGACAGAGAGCTGTACCAGTTAAGGCAGAAGGAAGCAGGGAGGGAAGTCAGAATAGCAAAGGCCCAAACTGAGGAAAAGATAGCCAGCTCAGTTAAGAAGGGGGATAAAACCTTTTATAGGTACATCAGCCAGCGTAGAAAGACAAAGGGAGGGATAGTGAGGCTAAATAGAATGAACGGTGGGTGGGCAGAGGGGGACAGTGAAAAAGCAGGAATACTGAATGAATATTTCTGCTCAGTATTCACAAAAGAGGAGGGGGAAGTGCCTAATCCAATTAACAGATGCACTCTTGATGGGGGTCGATCCCAGTCCTTTCACAGAAGAAAGGGTTCTGCAAGAACTCCTAAAACTGAAGGTGGACAAAGCAATGGGTCCTGATGGAATTCACCCCAGAATTCTAAAAGAATTAGGGAGGAACTAGTGAAACCACTGGCTACTCTTTTAATAAATCATGGGAGGATGGTGTGGTACCGAGGACTGGAGGAAGGCGGATGTGATTCCCTTCACAAAAGTGGGTCCAAGACAGAGGCAGGAAACTACAGACCTGTCAGTCTGACCTCTGTGGTAGGGAAAGTGATGGAGTCACTTCTGAAGGAAAGAATGATCCAGTACCTAGAGGCCAGTGGAGCACAAGGACCCAAGGCAGCATGGGTTCACAGCGGGAAGGTCATGTCAGGCAGATCTAATAGATTTCTTTGACTGGGTGACCAAAGTAGTAGACCAGGAAGGAGGCTATGGACATGGCCTACCTAGACTTTAGCAAAGGCATTTGACACAGTCCACACAAAGATTAATAGTCAAATTAACCAGCCTGGGAGTGGGACCCAGGGTGGTAGCCTGAGTAAAACATTAGCTGGACAACAGGACACAGAAGGTAATTGTAAATGGAGTCCACTCTGAAGAAAAGGGGTTACTAGTGGGGTACTGCAGGGTTCAGTATTGGGTCCAGTCTTTTTAATGTCTTCATCAGTGACATTGCAGAGGGACTGGAAGGAAAAGTATGCCTTTTGCAGATGACACAAAGATCTGCAACAGGGTTGATCAAAGGAGGCGTGGAAAGATGAAAAGGGACTTGGCAAGGTTGGAGGAATGGTCAGAAGTATGGCAGCTAGGATTCAATGCAAAGAAGTGCAGAATAATGCACCTGGGAAACAAGAACCCAGGGAAGAATATACAATGGGTGGGAGGTAGTAACAACAACAAAAAAGGAAAGGGACCTGGGGGTAATCATATCAGATGACCTTAAGGTTAGCAAGCAATGTGAGAAGGCAGTAGGGAGGGCTGGGGGTATACTGGGATGTATAGGGAGAGGCATCATCAGCAGAAAGCAGGAAGTTGTTATCCCTCTGTACAGACAGTTGGTGAGACCCCATCTGGAGTACTGTGTCCAGTTCTGGAGACCCCATCTCTGCAAGGACATAGATAGGATAGAGGCAGTGCAGAGGAGGGCAACTAAAATGGTGCAGGGTCTGCAAGAGAAGCCGTATGAGGAGAGACTAAAGGAGCTTAATATGTATACCCTTGAGGAAAGAAGGGAGAGGGGGGACATGATAGAAACTTTTAAGTACCTCAGTGGAATCAACAAAGTCCAAGAGGGTAGCATCTTTCAGAAAAAGAGACGTGCAAGAACAAGGGGACACAATTTAAAGATAGAGGGCGGTTCAGGGGCAATGTGAGGAAGTATTATTTCACAGAGAGGGTAGTGGATGCATGGAACAGCCTTCCTAAGGAGGTTGTGGGGTCTAAAACTGTGGGAGAATTCAAGAATGTATGGGACAGACATAAGGCAATTCTTGTGGGGGGTAGGAAGAAATAGGCTGTTGGTTAACTAGGATCTGCGGCCTATCCTGTAGGTAGGGAAATGGGCAGACTAGATGGGCCTAGTGGTCCTTATCTGCCGTCAAAGTCTATGTTTCTATGTTTCTATCCTGTAGGTAGGGAAATGGGCAGACTAGATGGGCCAAGCGGTCCTTACCTGCCATCAAAGTCTATGTTTCTACAGTATGTTTCACCAGTCATTCTGAATTTCATGAACCACCGTTGCTGTCAGGCTACTTTTGTACTGTTCTGTGCTCTCACCAGAGCAGGCCTTAGGGTCCATCAGTCTTAGCATCGCTTGGGGGACCCTCCTACTCTGAGCAGGCCTCAGCCTGAGCTGGTGTAAGCCATCACTCTTTGAAATGTAAGTCTTTTAATATGCTTATGTTTCTCATTGTGCCATTCTGAAGCAGCACACAAGGGGTGTCACGGGACTGTGCAGAAACCTCCAAAATTGGATTGCAATTCGATGAGGTTATTATCCACGGTACAGACCAAACACTTTGAGGTGGATGGTCCAAGTGGGTGAGTGGGGGCATTGTGACTAACCATGCAGGAAGACATAAGGCCACCATTGGCACTGGGAAGCATGAAAACTATGGGGGGCCCCACATATGCTGGCCCCCACAGTTTGGAAGTGAGCTTCCCTCACTCATGCACCACTGCCTTTTACCTAAGTTGTAGTGAGAAGGGATGGGGTTATACTCAGTTTAAGGGAGTACTACAGTCACAATTTGCAAAACCATATGTTGTACAGAGTGTTTTGATTTGTGTGTGCAGTCATAGTATGTCCTTCCCTCTGACTATTAGGAGTTTTTTTTTTCTAAATTTTCCAACTGGTTTTATGGCCAGTGGGGATCTCCATATTAGCATTGTTTTTTATGTTCTTCTTTTTCCTATAACTCCTCATGTCCCGTGTGACAATGATACATCTAGGACAACTTACTGAATGAAAGCTGCTGCAGCAGCAGTCAGCAGTTAGGAGTCTGATGTTCTGGCTCAACTAAATAACACTTCTAATTCAATATTTTTGTTTTCTGGGTATGTGACTAGGTCTAGCCAGCAGGAGTAAATGTTTTGTTTTACAGGGCAGCTGACACCTTCAGGACAACTTTAACAAGACATAACATTTAGTCACAGTTCAGCTTGTATGTGACGTTAGTTCTATATTTCTCCTTCATATTACTTACTACTGAGGTCGTCTGCATTAAAACACAATCTTTGTTCCTGAAGAGTTCACCTATTCCTGTTGCTTTCTCCCTGCCTGAGGTCATAATGCACTACTTGTGACATCACAGTTACTCTCATGTTAACAGATTGTGATGTCACAACAGAGGATTATAACTTGAAGTAGGGAGTAAGCTGTAGAGGCAGATGAACTGTAAGGGAGCTCTAAAGGATAAAGATCATGTATTCATGCAAATGTTCTCAGTAATAAATAATGGAGAAGAGAAATATATATAATATATATGGAATGCAAGCTGAATTGTATCTAATTATTAAGTTTTTAAAAGTTTTCTTTGAAGCGTCAGTAGCTCTTTAAAGCTTTTCATTTCATTTAACTATTCACAGCCATAAAAAGCACACAGATCACTTCAGGTCATTATTGCTATAATTAGTAATGACTCTAGCTGCTTCCTTACAGAATCGCCCACTCAATTATCCCTCAGGTGTTTGCAAAACTGTAAATGTAGCCTTAATTAGTGCTAACTGGATAAGGAACATTAGTTAAAATCACAGCTCTAATGCTGTAAAATTGACTCTAAATCAGTACTTGCTGAATGTATGATGCCGAACACATCACTGTCATGTGGGACAGGAGGCATTGTAGGAAAGAGAAGAGCAATAAAAAATGCTAACATGGAGATCCCCAGAGGCCACAAAACTAGTAGGCAAATTTAGAAAAAACTCCTAATAACTAACAAACAGAAGAACACACTAAGGCTATGCACACAAATCAAAACACTCTGCACAGCATATGTTTTTGCAAATTCTGACTAGTACTTCTTTAAAGAGAGGCTCCTAATAGATCCTAAGCCATATGCATTGTATCTCCAACACTGAAATCCAATGACGCCAAGTCCAAGACAGTTTGGATCAGTGGTCATCTGTGGCCTCCCCCTAAAAGAAAAAATCTACAAGACTTTGGCAGCTGAGGAAAGCTATCATCTCATCAGACACTCTTGATTCTGTGTAAACTAGACACAAAGGTTTCAAATATTTCATTCAAATGTGCTGTGACTCTTTTCATAGTTAGCAAATTGTATGCATGAAATGAATGAGGAGTGGCAGGTTCGAGATTGGAGATCTCTGATATACAGAAATTCCTGTGGCAAATCCCGTAAAAGGTACTTCAGGTCAAGGTTCTGAAATGCTTTCTACTCTCTGGACTGCATATACATTTTTTCATTAAGCGGTTATTGACTAAAGAGAGCTATCTTGCTGTCTGTGTATCTTCTGTTTCTGAGTTCCTCCTGTAAAAGGGGATCTTCTTCAGCGAGTTGTCTTGGTTATCATATAACAAGTAAATAAACAAACAAACAGAGAGCTTGTTTTGGAAATGCTATGTTGTCCATCTCTAATAAAAGATTAAGGTTCTTGTGGCAATATGGCTTGCATGATGTGTGCACAGAGGTACGGTGGTCCACAAGAACACTGCTGGATGGCATCATCTCCCATCCATTTGGATGTCTCTCTCCCATGGCTAGAAGTGAGCATATCTTTTTTTCAGAAAGAGTAGATTTTGGGGTGGCCTGTTGGTGCAGCAGTACCACTACTGCTTGCAATGCCGGTGTCTTGAGTTCAGAATTGAGCCTGGGTTGTCGGGGGCAAGCATCCCAGAGTATGCTCTCCTCCTCCAGGGAGGGAGGGAGGGAGGGTCACTGTCTCACCTGCATTGCTGCCACCTAGGTGACCATGGGTGGTGGTGCAACGGAGGCAAGCAGGTTACAGCCTGAATGATGGCCGGCTCACGTACCACATGCCATTGTGCGTGATGTGCACTGGAGTTCTTGCATGCTGTCATCCAGTGGGGTGGAAACAAGAAAAAAAAAATAGCCATGAAACTCATAGGGAAGGGACCCTGGCATATCCGGCTCCTCAGAGCGTTCATCATGCTGGCTGCTTGACAAACCTGTGAGTATTTTTGGGGGGGAGGTCAACCTCCTCACCCTGACTCCACCATAGGGGCAAACCACAGCTCCATGGAGGGCAGGCATGAGCTGGCATCTCCAGGTGCCTGGTAAGGTGTCTTGGGATCCCTGAAAGAGTCGGGGACCGGAGTTTAGAAGGGGGCATACAATAAATGTAAAAAAAATAAAAAAGAAAGAGTAAATTTTGGTCACTGCATGTGTGAGCACAATTCAATCTACAGGTTTTGAAAATCAGTCACAATTTGATAAGACAACAGCGGCATTACCGCAGGCTTGCCCATTGATGCCAAGGAGGTTTATATCACTGCTAACCAGTGGGATATTACTGCTATTACCAAGGGTTTTTCAATAGGAAATGCTGATTGTTGTGTTATAATTATTTTTATAAAATGGTTAAAGTTGGCTGCCACAAATACTGCTCTCTGGTTGCACAGATTGAGTGACCTGTCAGGTTTAAACATACTCATGAATGCATGGCACTGCATTTTCTAAGCCAAAACATTGAATACCAGACTGTTTTATAAGTGTTAATAGCACACTGCAGGATGCTGCGTTTATTGTGCTATATGGACAGTGATCCAGTGTGTGCCGAGTAGCACTTCGCCTGCAGTCTTGTGCCTCAAGACACACCAGAGGAGGGCCTATGTCTCTTAACCAATGCATACCCTGCTGTGTATTATTGTCCACATCCTATAGGTATAGGCAAGAATGCCATCATAAAGAGGTCTTACGTTGCTGAATCTGCAACGTGCCATGATGCACATATACCTCAGGCTAACATGCCATGGCCATTTCATGAAACCTGCACATTCAGAGCCATACTGTATCTCAGCCAGTCACATGCCCCCAGTCATTCCAGAGATAAAATCATGATTGTCCACTTTCAAGACAAGAGCCCTGCCTCTGCCACGGCATCACCCAATATGGAATTATATGATCACAGATGTCAGGAGACCTACAGTATAACTATGGCATAAATATTTACATCAATCACTCATCCTCTCTGTCTGTGATGAACTTATATGGGTGTGTTTACATTCAGGCAATGTAATGTAGATAGATGGGGGTGCAATCTGGGAGATGGAAACAATGTTCTTTAAAGTGGAAAGTTCTTAACCTTTGTTATTGTAAGTGTGCTGGACCTGGACTGTGTAATGTATGGATCAGAGATATAGGTATGAATCATTATGGCATTCTTAACACCTGATAGTCCAAAGCAAACTTCAAAGAAAAAAACACCAACGATGCAGTAAAATACAAGACATACAATGCAGTGCTGTGCTACACAATACAGTAAACTGAACTACAATACTGTGCAATACAGGGCATTAATGCACGCCCCAGGGGTGTAGTAAGGTAGGAGGCCGAATACTGAGTGTCGTTATGCCCCAGGGAAGTGCATTAAAATCCTATGATGCACACCCTGGAGGGGCTTATCACACTTATAAAATGACTCTAAGTAGGTTTTTGGGGGAGGAAAATTAGGTTTGGCACGTGAGCTTGCATTTATAGAGATTAAATACACAGTCAGGTGACATCTCTTGGCCAATGAAATTTCTAGATTTTATCTTGCCATTTTATAAAGTTAAATAAAATACAACAAAATACAGTCTTTCATCCCAAAGTATCTCAAAAAAGCTTTGATAGTAATTATGATTGCATGAGGAATACGAAAGATAAAATATAATAAATATCACACTAGTTTGTGATGAAATACATCAAAGTGGAATATTTTCTGCTATCCATTAACTGGAGAATGGGTGTACAGTGAGGAGTGGAAGCTTTGTTCCAGCTGTGGATGAACTAATTCTGAAATGCCTTGGGTGATTGTGCCGAAATCTGGGGAGTCTGACACTGGCATAGCTAGTCTGAAGGGACTCCGTTTTCCTTCAGCACCTTGGCAACATGACACAGCATTTTGTACATGGGGCACACTCTGAGCATGTGCAAATAGTTGGCAAGCCACATGACCTGCAGAAGCCAATCAGGAATGCTTGAGATCGATTGAGAAATACTTGCACTGCGCACATCTCAGTGCCATTTCCATCTCTCTTTCTCAAAGGAAAAAATCTGGCTGTAGAAAAGAGATTATTTCACGTTATAAAGAGTGATTATTGATCAGAAAGGTTAGAAATTAACAGAGTCATGCATTGTCATTCTAGTTAGTCAACTCACATTATTTAAACTGTGGTTTCCAGTGCTGGAAATGGGCAAAATTTACTTGGGGAACCGCAACAACCTTTCATGTAGGACTGAACATACCTGACAGGGGTCTGAAGACACATTTATTCTTTATATGATGCATTTTAACATGTTATTTTTTCAGTTTTATGTCTTTTGATGACTAAATGTTACACAGGAGCAGTCCTTCCCCATTTGTCTCCTGGAACGGAGTCAGGTTCTTAATTTTACTCCTGGGATTGGGTTCCCCTGGGTTCTCCCTCATTTCCACCACTGGTAGTTTCAGGCAGGCCAGAGAAATCGTGTGCTGCTGAAGAGAAGAAATCAGTGTGAGCCTGCACTGGCAGAGGTAACAGGACAGAGTGAATTTAGCAAACTGGGAGAGCTATAGGTGGGATTTTTGATGGCTTTATACCATACCTCTCAACTGCTATGAATTTTGCATAGCACTGTGAATTTTTTAATTCAAATGTATATTTGCTCCGTAAAGGTTTACTGATGTTCCTCATAATGTTAGAGCTATTTCTGGAAACACAAATTATCAAAACATTAAACTAACTTCAAAGAAACATTTCTTAATACTAAATATATGGGACCCACCATTCATAGATATATTATTATTTAAAATAAGAAAGTGCTGCACATTCTGGCCATTTGCTCTGACTTTTGAAGGCCAGTAGTATGCATTTTAATGCTGAGAGGTTAATATGGATTTATGTGACAATTTATTTTGCTGAAAATACAAAATCACACATGCCCCCACAATGCACAGCATCATGGGCTGCATATGCAAATCACCACAGAATGTTATGCTGGTCCAACTTTAAGCAGACTACTGGTGGTGCAGGTGCATAAATCCATCTTTTCTTTTATTTTATTTTGGTGGTGGGGGAAGGACTGGGAGATGTAGTGGGCTGAGAGGAGAACTAGGGCTGGCCATGTGATAGTATTGCCAGAGTAACCATGGTTCATTAGTTCCCCAGAAGTCCACTGATTCCTCTCCCATTGTAAGCAGCTTTCCCAGCCAGTTGTCCAGTGCATCTGGTGATTAAACCACCCTGAGCAAACCAGAAGCACACTGGACTCCCCCTCATCCTCCTCCAAGTGCTTCCTCTTCCCATTCAGATAGAAGAGATCTAGCCAGATTTGCTAAGACAAGCACAGAAACATAGCAGTTGGCCAGCAGAGGAAGGTCTTGCATCTGTAAAGTCGGCACGATGCGGAGCCTCGTACAAACAATATGATGACAACATGACAACCGCTGCCACCACTGCTACCTGTCACGTGCATGGAAAATTGCAAGTGTGCCTTCAGGTACTATTTGTTGCCAAAACAGGAAAGAGTAATTAGGCCACATTGTCAAGATACGGTGCCTGCTAACTCATTTAGACAAACTGAAGAACAAAAATAAACATTGACAACCACAAGGAGATCAGCTAGTGACTACTGCAGTACCTCCTGCACGGTTGCTAAGCACCTTTAAATGAAAATAAAGATGAGAAACTAGTTTGTCGCCTCAAGTGAGTGCTGATTTCCTTGTCGCTGTGAGTGTTCGATAGTTGTTCTTTGGTTTGGCTGTATGATCAGGGGTGTGCAAATCCTATTGCCCCCTGTCTGGGACAAGTCAATTTCCTTGAAGGGCAACTATAGAAAGAGAGCTGATTTCATTGTAAAAAAAAAAATGAGAGGCAAGTGCAGATTCAGCTAAAGTCATGGTTGGACAATTCCTGAAAGTTTTGATTCGAACAGCTTTTATCTAAAGACAGATATTCCTTTTTATACAGCTCCTAAGTCTTTGAACTTTGTTTTTATAGATGCTCCCCCTTCAGGGAATGTCTAGCCTTCCTCATCTTTACTTACCAAATCATCATAGCATGGTTCTGTTTCTCTTTATACCACCATCGCGGTAAACTTTCACGTTGTAGTGGGCTCATTTTTTTTTTGTGCTCAAGAAGTTATACTCTCTCTATGTAGACGTTTTGCCATTCTTAAAATGCATGCAGTTTCCTCCCAGTGAGTCATTATGTCATTATTAAACGAGTGAAATACTGCATTTTAAAGATATGCAAATTTATGAACTACACGAGCTCAGACTAAGCTAAGGTCAGAGCCAGTGCAGCTGCAGGACCTGCAGATGGTCTTAATAAACATGTCAGGAAGTCTTAAGTGGTGATAAAATTGTTAAGTTAGAATAGGGCCATCAAGTGTCTTTACAGGCCTTAACAGGGACCCTGACTGTTGTAAAAAATGATTGACAGTGGCACTGACCATGGTTTGACAATATCTCTGGTACCACAAAAATGCTAGTCATTGCCAGCATAATTCAGCTTTGAGTACCATGGTCAAAAACCCATTGCCAAACATGGACTAACCATGCTCGACATGTTTCAAAGCATTTTGTAGTTTTTGAAGACCCTGTAGTCTGACATTTTAAAATTCAGTAACATCATCATACGACTTCCTGTATTTTCCCATTTAGGGCCTGGAGCAATTTGGGTTTCTAGTTCTGTAGGTCATTTAAGTTATTCAACGGGCATTCCTCTCTCAACGCCTGTGTTGGTCAGCAGTGACTAAAGGACAGACCAGTGGTGTCCATTTTAGAGGTGATAAAGACGTTATTGTAAATGGAGGATGGAGTAATCTTTTCTGCTTCCGATTGACATCCCTAAAGATCTTGTTTTCAAACCTCTTTTCATCCCTAGTTATTTTCATGCTAGGTTAGCTTTAACAAATGTATGCAGTAAAACTAAGAAAAATACATTTTAGGTAGTAACATGTAAGCATCCTTTTTTTGTGGATCGGATAGGAGTTTTGATGATGTCATGGCTTCAGCTGTCCTAGCAGTGTGTAGTACCAAGATTACTCCCCCCTCCCTCAGTCCATTCTAGTCCCACCAGTACTACCAGTTCACCTCAGTCCATTCCAGTCCCACATTTCATCCTCCTCAACCCCCCATCGCCCACTCTTGCCCTGATACCACCTGCTTAGTACCCAGAATCTTTCTTCCAGCGTCCCTGCCTCCAACGCATGCACTTTTCCATATCCCAGGGACTCCTTTACAGGCTAGGAACATGTTATTGATGGATAGGATTATAAAAGCATCTCTGTATACTGTATATTATTTACCTTTATTTCTACACTGTATGTATTTTGTTGTATACGTCTTGCTACTGTTGTTTTATGTATATTTTACTTGTACTCTGTTCTGTACCCTCGCCCTTGCAAACTGCAGATCCACCTTGTAAATGAGCTTGCCCAATGGTGATTGCCTGGGTAAATAAAGATTTTGATTGATTGAGTGATTGATTGAAACATGAGGGAACAAAGTTTTTGTGTTGAGAAGAATCCTGCAACATTGTGAAGAAAAGCACTGGAGACGCTCCTTGCTACAGTATCAGGTTACTGTTGCAACTCTAAAAACAGTCATGCAGGGAATGGTAGATATTGAAATGCATCTGCCCTTTGTCAGTCTAATTCTCCCGTGTGTGTTAGGGTCCTTTTGCAGCATTTTGCCCCTTCCCCTCAAAGGCCACAACTCTCACCATTGTTGTGTTGTTTGTAACTTTAGCCGTGCTGCTTGTTGACTGTTGAACAAGAGTGGTCTGGTAGGTGTCCCCTGTGATACTCCACTAGTGACTTCCCTTCTGAAAGGCTATCGTGGACCACCACCCTCTGCTTCCCTCTCCTCAACCAGTTTTTGGTCTGTCTTTCAGAGTTCACCCACTCCTGTGCTCCCCTGCAATCTTATTTCAGTTTCTCTGCACTTCTAATTATCACTTGGTGTATGTTATTGACACTGGTGTTGTATAAAAACTAAAATCAAAAATACGGTGCTCAGTTGCTGCTTTATTTTTTATTTTTTTGTGTTATCTATGTATCTCCCCTGCGACCCCTCTACCTCTCCTTCAGGTCAGTTGCCACAAGGACGCTCACCTCTCGATTGTCTCCACCGCTGATCCCAACCCCACATCGCAGCTACCTCAGGGTAACCGAACGTAACCCTTGCATCGGGTGGGTCCTCCTCTTCCGAGGAGAAACGGCCTATCAGCCCAGGCATTGGCCCTGGGTGCTGCTGCAGTCGGGTTGGCTGTTGCAGAGCTCGAGGAGGCACTGGTCTGGGCGGCCGTCATCTGGTAGGAGGAGACGCCATTTTCTGTTTTTTCCTCAGATTTCCCCCAGTTGCACTGCAAAGGAACTTCCCCTGGTCTCCACTGGGGGTCGCTACAGAGCGACACTGATCCCAAGCCACCCAGGAGAGGACAGCAGTCCTCTGGACGCTCAATCCTACTCCTTCCCCTGCCAACCCTCCAGCGCCTGAGTCCATTCCCGAACCCAGATCACCAGTGTGGTGTGAGGTAAGGCGCCAGCGACTCAGCCCTCTGCATCACCGGGCCGGTCAGTTGCTGCTTTAAAAAAAAGTCCAGTAAGGAACACAAAGTGAATCTGGTATCTATGTTGTGCCACTGTTGGTTAAAATGCCACTGTTGAATTCTTGCTAGGGGCTAGTATAAAGACACCAAAGCAGTTGCACTCAGGAATGTTATAGGTAATAAATACATGCCCACATTGCTGTGTGTATATGTATATATATATATATATATATATCACACACACACACACACACACATACATAAAGAGTGTATGTTCTATAGGCAAGCACCAAACTCAGAGATGCTAACAAGAAAAGCCCCAGGGGCTGGTATAAACCTTTTCATTAGAAGAGGAAATATCACTCCCTTCCAGTATCTCTATAACCAAGAGTATTATCTTCCTAGTCATAACTAGTCTCATGTTTTTAGTGATCTGTTTTTTCCATCAAAAGTACTGTTCAATAACAGTGCCACAGTGTACTGCAGTAACAGATAAAACCGCTTTTTTACTGTGGAGCTTGGCTTGGCTACTTATTTAATAGCTGTGGTCATTGTTGGCATTGGGTTCCACCGTGGACCATTAGTTCCAGCAAGCCTAAAAACACCTGGTATAGCAAATCATTTTAATCCACAAAAGGAATTATACCACGCTGCAGCTTTCTGTTTGCTTAACAATTGCTGTTCACTCTCTGGTTGGCTGCATTAATAAGTCTGGTTCCTCCTATGCTAATCAAATTTAGTGCTCCCTGCAAAACAAGCTTTGCTGAGAGATTGCTTGACAGCAGAAAAAAAGTATAATTTACAGCCTTGATTTTTTTTGAAAGAGCCCCCCAAAAAAAAAAAATCACCTTATTTTTTGTTGAAAATAGAGAATAATGGCTATGCAACTGTGTGTTATGGATTTGTTTTACACACCCGAGATTTATGAGGTCAACACACTGAGGGTGTTTAAAAAAAAAAAATCACAACACAGTTGCGTAGTCTTTATTTTTTATACTTACTAGTGCAAGGGAGTTTTTCCTGTCAGCACACTGTATGACAGAGAGAGGCAGGGAGAGAATGTGAAGCAGTTCTCCAGAGAGAGAGAGACACACACACACACACACACACTCACTCACTCACTCTATAGACATTTTTTCCTTTTTTGAGTGTGTGTTTTTTTCAAAAGAAGTACTGTGGAACCAGGTCAGGAAGCACAATGGGAAGACAGGAGTCAGTTAAACATGGTCTATTCCCGTTCTGACTCACTGTCTACCGAAGCGCCGACTGAAGTTCTGCAACAGGAGGATCTACCAGATACCTTGTTTTACTAATAAAGGCAGGATCAACCAGCTGAATTAAGAAAAAAAATATATGTTACTTGAAAGGAGAGAGCCAGGGACGAAGATTAGTGCGAGTCACTGGGAACGTGGAAACAGAGCCGCCATGTTTCTTCAGGCATTTAGCCCACCCATGTACTGAGAAAGAGCCAACGGTGAGATGTGCTTGAAATGATTGATGCCGAGGACATGCTACAGAAAAATAAAGTTTTGGAAAATGCTGTAATAACCGGTTTTCGGGTTATTACGGCATTTTGGAGACACTTAAAAACAATGTGATAAAGGGGGTAACCAGTAATTATATAACAATTGCAGTTGATGATGCAAATATGACATTGGAATAAGAACCTAACTTGTGGTCCAAAAACTGTTTAGCTATTGTAAAGTCAGTTTCTATCTGAAGAGCCATCTCTGATGCACAATTCAATGAACTTAGTCACATCATCACCTTGGGATTTACTGTTCCTATGGTTACTCTGGGTCACAGCTAGAGGTGGGGGCTACTGATGGCCTTTTCTTCTCAGGTACACTCATGTGTTTGCCACTCCTTTACTTCATAGTAGTGTTGGGTGTACGGGTGAATAGATGGTGCTCCCCTATTCTTGAACTGCCGAGGTTTGATATTTATTTTCTCATTTTGTATGAGCTCCAAGATAGCCTCCTGTAAATTCTTTGTTTTACGCCACTAACCAGGTGAACAAATTATTACGCAGAAGACAGCATACTGTACAGTTAATAGATTTTTATTTATTTATATTTTTTATTTAGAACATCTCACACAAAGATTGCACCATTTACTGTAGGTGAAACACCTGTTTTTTTCTTGCGGGTCCCTGGGGACTTATGCAGCAGCAGAGTCAGTGCCTTACAGTTATATAGTTACAGAGAATAAGAATTTCCAGAATTGCTTAAAATATCACAAAAATAAATATATAATATGTATATAGAAAGATTGGAATCATTTATCAATACTGTATACAGACGTACAGTAGAAAGGTTCCAGATAGCTGCAGGTTTCAGGGATGTGGTCATAGGAAAGCAAAGAAGAGTCAAGCAGTCACATGGGCTTTGTAGATGATCCAATATGGCCATTTTGAAGTATATGAAAGGGTACCCAAACATGGATTTTTTAAATCTGTGAGTTTTACACAACATGATCATATAGGGTTTTAAAAAATGATTCAGTGGTGGTAACAAAGTAGCTCCTTAACATAAAATCTGAGGTTTAATGTGGTTTTGTCACATTTTAAAAATACAAAGAGCTCTCCACAGCAAAACTTTGAGCTGCGATGCACTCTGAAAATGGGTCCTGCGTCATGGGTGATGACATCATGCAAGTGAGACAGCTAGGCATATTCCACATAATGCTATGCGCAGTCTCAGTATGTGATTAGATTTGACCCTTATTAAGGACAGCAGCATATGAATTGATGCTAAACACATGTATTAAAGTCGAATACATGCGTTAAACACCAGTTCATATGTTACTGTGCTTAATAAAGGAGGATCTAGATCTTGTATTCTAAGGTGAGAAGAGATGCAGCCTAGGTAAGAGGTGCTAGTGTGTACTGTACTCTAGGAGAACTGTCCAGCTTCAAATCTCAGTGGAATATTTGACTATTGTTATTGGATTCTGACCTTCAGCACAGAGGAGTGGGACCCCCCCCCCCACACACACACATGGAGGAAATCTCTGGTGATTCAAGGCTTTGGGCCACCATCCCTCCAGGCAAAACATGCTGCACTGACTATGCCTTCCAATACTTAAGGTACATCAGGTGACAGCTTAGAAACTGGCCTGCTGAATTATCATGCCACAGCGAGAGACAGAGTGGCCATCAATTATGACCTAGTAAGGGCAAAGCAAGGTGGAGAAGTCTTCTGATGACTAAGCTGCAAGGAGTGATGGCTCAGCAATTGGCCCTAAGAATGGCCATGTCGCAGCATGACTATTGCCTACATGGGTTATGGATCACGAATTATGTGTGGAAAGAACTTAGTATGGAAGGATTTCAAACCCGCTGCTTCATGTTAAGGAAAATAATATATATCCTTCTGTCTACAACACTTCTTCAGGTCTGAAGTTGTTGCAGGGCTGCCTGTACAACCAAAGGAATTCCTACAAGGGGGGTGCTAGGAGGCTGAAGCCCAATGCCTAAAGAATGACAGGATTGCTGAAGGAACCACAAGGAGAAGGATGTCTTTTGTGCAGCTGGTTCAGGCTTGACTGCCCAAATGCTCTCCTGAGACAAGGCCTACAGGTGAAACATTAGAACCAAGCCCTTGAGGAGCAAAGCCTAAGTAGATGAGCCCTTGAGGGGTGAGGGAGGGCTAGAGCAATGTCAAGAGGCAGTAGGAAGGTATGATTTGTGGGTCGCCTGTAAGGGAGGACAAAGCCTGGTTAGGTAGTTTGATAAGAAAGGTGAAGCCCTCTAGGTTTACATAGTATGAGTGTTGAACCCCCAAGCAGAGGGACTGGACTACTGCCTCAGCAGACTGGTGGGCATGGTAGAAGGGGTGAAGCAGCAGGCTGAGGCCCAAAATAGACACAAGGGCCAAAAACACAAAATGGGTATAGATGTAGTAAAGGTGGAACCAGTCAGGGGGAAAGTGAGAGGCAGCAGTAGAAGCCAAAAAAAGGCAATCAGGTAAGCCATGAGACCAGGGAACAGTAGGAGGCCAGCAGAGGCTAAAGCATCAAGAGGCAACAAGAGAGGAGGGTAGCAAAGTAAAGGTGGGCACAGAGCAGCAGAAGGGAGAGGGGATGCAAAGCAAGCAAGCACAAGCAGGGGGGAGGGGCATCTGCAAGGACGGGGCAGCAAGCATGAGGAAGGCATCAACCGTGTAGGCAGGAGGACAACAGTCCAAAAGCAAAATGAGGCAGTGGGTGTGGTGCAGCCCAGCACAGGGCACCAATCAGACCAATGCAGTGATGCCAAGACAGGGAAGGCAAGAAGGAGAGGACCAGAAGCAGAGCAGGAACCGCATTGGTGGAGGCCACAGGGAGTGGTGGTAGCAAGAAGGAGGACAAGCAGCACTGAAATACCACGGCAACAGAACAGGAGCCAGGACAAGAAGACTAGAGGAGGCAGGAGAAGAAACTCTGGGCATTGCTGGTGGGGAGACAATGCCATGCCTGATGATCATAGAAAGAAGTGTGACTGTGGTGAGGGGCACACAGCAGCAGCCATGGGAAGGTTGCCACAAGGAGAGCCAAGCAGTGGCAGCGAAAGCAGATGGGATGTCTGAGGCAGCAGCTACAAAGCAGCAGCAAGGTAGGGGAGGGCTGGGCAATGCTGGCAGAAGAAACAGCAGCTAAGTGACTACTGCAATGAGTAAGCATCCAAAGGGCACTTGGGCATGCATGGTTTTAAGTACTGCTTGATGGGAGTATGGAGTAAGTTGCCTGCTACCTGACTGAGCAATGGATATAGCCTTTTAAATCCAGTTAAGAAGACAGGCTTTTGGCAGCAGATTGATAGCATATGCACAGACAAGCACCACAAATTTTTTTATAATAATGAACTGCATCCTAGCTTTGACATTAAATAAAGGTTTGTTACCCTAAGAGAAACCTAGTCTGAGCCTTTAGTTTACACACTAGGCCATCAGTGTGGTTCTTAAAGGACTGTTCGTTCTCCAGAACAATTCCAAGACATATATAGGATTCAACAAGCCCCACCTACTGTTTGTCGAAAGGTAACAGTGGCAGATTATTCGCATTAAACATCATACAAACGAAGACCCTGCTCTTACAGGATTGTTGCGGTGTACGAGAGCAAGTAACCATGAAAACTTCTTGACTTATAGGGTGACTCAGTGCTCAGGACAGCGGGGTGCAGGATTTTCACAAGCTAATTTTTTGTGCTGCCTTTTTTTCCCAGTTACATTTTATGCAAAAATCAGGATTTGAAAGCAACAGCATTATTGGATAACTTTTTTTGTTATCTATCTCATGCTCCAATTGACATCCTTTATGGCATAATGTATGGCCCTCTTTCCTCCCTAAACCTGCATGTATATGCATAAGTAGATGAAAAATGTGTGCTTTTATCTTTTTATCTTGTGTGGAGTACAGTCATCCTAGACTCCCTGCATGGGGCATTTTTCAGGCAGCTGGTTACAGATCCCACTAGAGACGGGGCAGTGCAGGATCTGGTACTTAAGAACAGGGACAAAATTGCAGACATCACACTGGGTAGCCCCCTGGATTCAAGCGATCATTGTATGGAGTGGTTTGGCATACAGATTGGGCAGGAGAAAAAACACACTAGGTTGAGGGTCCTGGACTTTAGGAGAGCAGATTTTAAACAGCTGGGAGACTGTTTTAGGAAATACTTTGAAGGGGGTGATAGCAGGGGAGGGGTGGAGGCACAATGAAATAAAATTAAGGAGGGAATATCTAGGATAACGGCAAGCTGTTTAAAGGTAATCAGCAAGGGTAAGAAGAGTAAGAGGCTACTGTGGTTCTCCAAGGAGGTGACTACGGTTATTCCTGGTTAAGCAATTGGGAAAAGGTGGTAAGGGAAAAAAAAGCAGCTTTCAGGAAATACAAGGAGACCCAGCTGGAGGGAGGCAGGCAGGGAGGTAAACCTATTAAAACAAAGGGAGGCAAAAAGGAGGGTAAGGACACCAGACTGAGGAAAGGCTCACCCAGGAGGTCAAAAACTGAGATAAGACTTTCTTCAGGTTCATGAGCAAAAGAGGAAGGCAAGGGGTGGTATAGTAAAGATTAGGACACGGGGCTGCAGAGAAGACTAAGAAAAGCTAAAATTTTAAAGCAATACTTCTGCCTCGGATTTCACAGTTGGGAGGTGGGTGGGTGGATGGGCTGTATGCATTGCCAGACATGGAGGGGGGTAGTGTACACAAGTCCATCTTTGGAAGAGAGATTCCGCTGGGGGTTGGAAGCCCTTAAAGAAAACAAAGCAATGGGGCTGGATGGGTTCACCCAAGGGTACTTAAGTAAATGAGTATGGTGCTAGCCTCCCTTCTGGCAGTGCCATTGAGCACCTCATTGGAGATACAGTGATTCCAGAGGAATGGAGGAGGGCTGATGTGGTCCCTCTGCACAAGAGCGGCAACAAGGAGGAGGCCAGTAATTACAGACTGGTCAGTCTCACATTAGAAGTGGGGAAGTTAATGGAGTCCCCTCTGAAGGAGAGACTGATGCAGTACATGAAAACACATTGGCTGTAGCGTCTTCACAGAGGGAGGTCATGTCAAATGAATCTCATAGATTTCTTTGACTGGGTAACTAGGAAGGTGGGTCAGGGGAAGGTGATTGATATAGCCTATCTGGACTTCAGTAAGGCCTGTGATACTGTACCACACAGGAGTCTGACAAAGGAACATAGAAGTCTGGGGGTGGGGGAGGAGGTAGTGTGTTGGGTGTCTAACTAGCTGAAAGATGAGAAGCAGAGGGTGGGGATAAATGTCAGTCTCTTGGAAGATGGGAGATTGAACAGTGGAGTACCATAGAGATTGGTACTGGGCCCTGTCATCTTCATTGTCTTCATAGGTGACATTGCTGAGGAGCTGGAGGGGAAGGTATCACTTTGTGGATGACAAAAAAAGCTGCAACAGGTTGGACACCCAGCAGGAGGTTGAGAAAATACAAAGGGATCTGGGGAAACTAAAGGTGTGGGCTAGAGAGTGACAACTGGGTTTCAGTGCCAAAACGTGCAGTTATTCACCTGGATCAGGGAAACCTGTGTCTTTGTATAAGATGGGGGAGATACTTATAGTGACTAAGCAAGAGAGGGACCTTGGGGTGATCATATCTGATGATCTCAAGGTGGCAGGGCTTGTGACAGGGCAGCAGGCAAGGCAAGCCAGATGCCGAGGTGCATAGGGATGGGGATCTCTAGCAGGAGAAGGGAGGTAGTGTTGCCCCCATATCACTCACTTGTGAGACCCCACCTGGAGTACTGTGTCCTGTTCTGGAGGCCACACCTCTGCAAGGAGATCGGCAGAGTGGAAGCAATCCAGAGGAGAGCTACAATTGCATGAAAAACCATATGAGAAGAGGCTACATGAGCTCAACATGTACTCCCTAGAGAAGAGCAGAGCAGAGCTAGATGGGACATGATTGAGATCTATATGTACCTCACAGGGGTGAACAAGGTGCAGGAGAGGAGTCTGTTTAAAGGAGGAGGTGCACCAGAACACAGGGGCATGCTATGAATCTTGGGTGGGAGGAGTTTAAATGGGATGTGAGAACATAATTCTTTACAGAAAGGTTGGCGGATGCCTGGAACAGCCTGCCAGAGGAGATGGTGTAGGTGAAAACAGTGGGGAGTTTCAAGCATGCTTGGGATAGGGACATGGGTATAAGAAATCGAGGTAAGGGAGGAGGAAGGGACACTTGTGACCAAATAAAGTCCGAAGTGTAGTGTTAGGCAGGGAAAATAGGGCAGACTAGATGAGCCCACCGGTCCTTTTCTGCCAGCACATTCTATGTTTCTTTGTAATACTTGGGTGGAAATTTGGGGGGCAGTGCAGGTGTTGGCCATGACTGCAGGTAGCTGGTACACTATGAGTACTGTAGTATAATGATGGCAGGTATGGTACATTGCAGCCTTCTGAACTGCAGCAGTGCAGGCACGTACATTGCAGGCGGGGTCAGTGCAGGTGGTATAGTATGGGCAGGTATGTCACAGGTATGGGTGAGTGATACAGTCTGGGCAGGTGTTTCACAGCTGGGGGACACTGATCAGTGGCCTTAACAATTACAATTACTTATACAACAAACCAAACTGCACAACTGCACGTGTCCGTTGGCTACAGCCTGCTCTTGTCTATGATGTCACACTAGTAGGCACAAATTTTTGCTGTGCAGTCGTATACCCAGTTTTTTTGTTTTTAAAAAAGGAGTCGTTCACAAGGGCCTACTTAAAGCCATAAAAAGAGGGACAGTGTATCTTTACATTGCCAGTTGAACCACAGTTTTGTTTTACATGGCACACACAGTACTAGCTTGCAGTCTATAGCTTGACCGCAGATGAAACAAGGGAAATGGGTTATATTTTTCCCCTTCGTTCCAGCCTTTATGTCTGTTTGATTTAGTGATTTCTGGCAATGTTTCACAAAAAACAGAAATTTTGTATTTGAGGGTTTGTTAAAAAATGAAGATAGCAGGGGCATTTTTGCCTTATGTCACATTTTCAATTTTGTCTGCCAGAGTGTTTTTTGCAAGTGTTTGGACTGGCTGTGGTACAAAAAGCATGACAGGTCACGTCCATTTAGTTTGTCGGTTAAACTTACACCAAGTTTTTATTTAATAATGCCTTTAATAATAGCTTGGCATTTTACATAATTATACATTGTTTTACTTGTTCCTTTAAAGAAAATAATTTGTTCATTTCCATTTTTGGCTCTTACTAGAGTTTCTGGTAACCATACTGATCCCTCCCTCCTTCCCTCGGAGGAAAATGCTGATTTTTTTTGTTTTTGCCGTTCAGAATTTGTTGATGTTTTCAGAATTCCTTTCCTTGTCATTAGATAGAACATTTCACACCGGCATCTGCTGTACCTTTGCTGAAGGTCTACTGCCCTTTCTCCTATGACAGAAATGAAGCAGTTGAATATAGCAGGTTGTGTTTATACAGTTAGGATCATCCTATGGAAACTGATGGTTGGAATGAACCAGCATACTTATTCAGACCTGCTTGTGAAGTGGGAGGGAGGGAGTGGGTATGATGAACTGAGAGTCCTTTCCGACTTTAAATTATTGTGTTACTATGTAGTCAACTTTGAAATTCCCTGCCCCATTGCCCAATCTACCCACATCCTGGCATGACTTCTTCAATGATTCTGAAGTGGGAATCCAGTTGCAAGCTCCTTTTTCTTTCCATGGTAGTGTATATTTATTCCTTCTGTCCTCCCATCCTCCACCCAGACTCTCAGAAAGCCTCTCACAGCACATGACTTTGCCCACAAGGGGCACTGGTGGTGCTGTCATCTGAGACCCCACCAAGGCGCACTGATAACTCGGTCACAGAGCGTGCTACAGAGCATCACACTGCAAGGAGTGAGTGCGTTGCAGCCATGGAATCCTGCCTACCTTCCACTGGCCCAGCAATTGTGAGAGCCACAGTCGTCCCTGAAGCCAGCTCTGCTGCTCTTTCACAGAGTTTCTCTAAAGTGATCAACACATGAAAGCTGTTGTAGAGAAGGTAGCCTGTCAAGCTAACATCTTTGTGGGTTAAGCAGTCTCTTTTAGCCGTGTGCGTTCTGTTTGATTCTGACCTAAAATATCAGGATGCTATCTATAGTTTCTTTACTATAAGTTGTATTTTGTGCGATAACAAAAAAAATCTCCCCCCTGCCTTTTTATTTATTTACTGTGACACATTTCAGATGTCTTCTGATTTTCAATTACTTGTATGAACCTTAAGTTCCACCACTGTTTTACGTAATCATGCTGAATAGTCATCATTTCGTTATAAAACGAACCATGAAAATTCTGTAACCTTATTGGGTGAAACTTGTCACATGACCATTGATTATTTTCTGACAGCCATACACTTCACCTAAAACATCATATTTTTTTGAATTAATTAAAGCCCATTTTATAAGTGGGATAGCACACTTGAGGGTGTGCGATCACAGGGGAATAATGCACATCATGGGTGGTTGCAGTACTCAGCTAAGCCTCATGCCTCACAATCAGCAGAGGCATACATTATTCCCTTATAATCGCAAACCCTGTCATGTTTTATCTCTTATGTAAGTGGTAAATAAGTATACCTCTCTAAGCTGTAAAATACTGGACTAATAAACTCCTAAATGTTCTTTCCTCCTTCTGTACAACCCACCTCCTCCTATTTTATTTATTTACAAATTGTTGACCAGGAAAGGCATGCTGCGCTAAGGCTCATGTTCAGGTGCAGGCTGGGGGGGGGGGGGTTGTACAGCAAAAAGTCACTGAAACAGTGCAACGCAAAATAAAGTAAAATAATATACAAGTTGTCAGGAAACAAAGTATAACTATAAATAAAGTTAACAGCTGGAACAGTGATAATATTCAGTGGCTATAGAAGGCAAGCAACTATACTGACATTTGAGGCAGCAGCAGTTGGGCAATACAGTCAGAGGGCTGGGGTAGTATAAAGGGAACAGAAAAGGGGGGGTGTAGGACTGGAAAAAGAAGGGATGGAAGGGTGTCTAGTTTCATGTAAGTGGAGGTGCCATGGAGGAGAGCTTTTTTTTTTTTTTTTTTGCTGTTAATTTGTTTCTCCACTTCCCCTACGGCGCTCCCTCCTGCCAGGTCACCCAGCCCCATCTCCTGCTCACAGCTTACCTCTCCACTTTCCTCCATGGCTTGCCCCCCTTGGTGGGGCGGCAGGGATCCCTCAACCTGCTGGAACAGATCCGGTGCAGGGGTTACTGCAAATCGCGGGAACGGGGCCTGTGGTGACCGGCATTCATTCTGCCAAGGAGCCATTTTCCATTTTCTCCCCTTCCCAAATGTGGCCCAGCAGCATGCAATGATGCCAATGGCCATACACTTTATATTCCCGATATCGCCCGCTTCAGGCGTCTGCCCCGTAACCGCCCCTCGACGCATGAGCCACCACCTGTGCTGGCCCCTCAGCTATCACTAGAGGTCAGGCATGCATCAGACTCCGTCCCACCCCCTCTCCGGGAGAGGAAAGCTGTCCTTAAGATACTCGATCCTCTCCCTCCCCAGCTGACCCTTGGCGGCCCGCTGCACAGTGAACATGTGTCACCGGCATGGCAGAAGGTAATGCCTTCGCCCTCCACGCCACTGAACTGACTGAGGAGAGCTTTAATGGGCAGGGAGAGGAGGAATGGATAGTAGAAGGAGATGGTTCCAAAGGAGGGAGAACGTGATTGGTTGAACCACAGCACGTAACAATGCAGTAAGATTTATTTAACCATACAACTGGCTGTCAGTCAAATTAACAGTTGTCTTTTAAACATCTCATTCAGACATTTTTCTGCGGAAACGTGGTTTTGTAATAAGTGCAATATCCATTCCAGGGTGTGCGGTAAGACAGCTCTCACTTCACACTGTCGTTAATTACTGCCTAGGTATCATATTGTCCATGCTGTTTTTGAGTATAGTGCTTTAGTAATTGCTGTATTATGGTGCTTTTCACTCTTGCTGATCTATGCACCTAAAAACAAGCCATCCAACTCAGAGTGTTCTCCTGCCCCACTTTGGGATGACATATCACAAGGTGTGCAGGTATAAGGGAATATTGCTCACCTTGGATGGTTGGTAGGCACAGCCCAAGAAGTGCATTATTCCCTTATGACCCATTTATAAAATGGCCTTTTATTTGTCAAAGGAGAACACCTGTTAAGCAAACAAGTCTACCCTTCGATGGATAAACCTGCAATTTAGGGTTTTGCAAGGGAAAAAAAATGTTAGTGCTTTTTAGCTGCTTTATTTTTGTGTTAACATTCCGCATTAGAGACCTCCATCCATAAGAATGGCGATAGGGCTCTTCACTCCAACTACCGCCCGATCTCCATCCTTCCTCCGCCCTCGAAAGCCTTGGAATGGATAGTTGCTGACCAGCTCTCAGAATACCTGACTAAACATAATATCCAGAGCCCAGAGCAGCATGGCTTCAGAAAAAGTCATAGCACCACCTCTTCTTTTCTAGAATATACCAACTTTTATTTATTTATTTTATTTATTCATTTATTTATTTATTTGAATCTAGGATTACAAGTACCTTTGAGCCAAGGCTCTTTTACAAAGGTTCCACGTCAGTTGCAGTACAACAACAAAAAAACAAACAAGACAATTAAGTAACAAAGGCAGGAAAACAGGTTAACAATCAGTTACATGAATATGAATGCATACATTTAGGTTAAACGAAAGCCAGAGGCACTGTCGGGGTAAATAGTGTTACAAGACATGGCAAGGACACAAAAGGTAAGAGCAGCCAGTGGCATTGTCACATCACAGAGAGCACAACAGGTGGTGGAGAGGGTGGGGAAGGGGGTTGTAGGAGATTGGGAGTGGATAACAGAAGTGCTATGGAGAAAGAGCTGAGACAAGGATTGGGTAATGGTAAGGAGGGCTGATTAAAGGAGACAGTCGCAGGTGCTAGAGGCAGAGGAGTAGGCTGTCCAGAAATCCCTGGACCGTGGTCACTTATTGGGGTCAGTGTACACTGACCTCACTAAGGCCTTTGACATGGTAAATCACTCCCTCCTTATTGACTCCCTTCACACCATTGGAGTCTCCTCTGGGGCTGTGGGTTGGTTCAGAAACTACCTAAAGGGTAGATCCCAACAGGTAAAAATCAGTGATGCACTATCCTCCAGTCAACCAGTCCGTTCAGGAGATCCTCAAGGCTCCATCTTGGGCCCCTTATTTTTCAGCCTCTTTTTGAACTCCCTCCCACTGGTGACCTTCTCCTTTACGCAGATGACGCGGTGCTATTCTCCAGTCACCCTGCCCCACATTGCCTAGCTAGCGACCTTCAAGACAATTTCTCAGCTGTTGAGGACTGGTTCGCAAAACACAAACTGATCTATAAAAAGACAAAATCCATGCTTATCGCAAACCCCCACAACAAACTTAATCAGCCATGCTCACAATACTTAACAACCACAATGTCCCTATCGAACAAGTTCAGACCTTCAGATACCTTGTGGTTACTCTTGACAGCGCGCTGTCATTCACTGAACACATCAGTGGTGTCTCCAAGGTGGTCAACTACAGATTAGGATTACTGTATAGGCACAGAAAATGCATGACCCAAGAAGCACTCCTAACTGCAGTTACCAGCTCCATACTCTCAATCGTGGACTACGGTCTGATCATTTATGGCGCTGCTGCGGACTCGGCCTTTAAGAGAGTTAGCACTGCCATCAATAAATCCTGCCGCCTGGTCACGGGTGCCCATATCCGGACACATACCTGCGACTTATACTCCATGACAAAATGGTTGAACCTCAGAGATAGAATCAAGTATCACACGTGCTTATATGCAAAGAAAATCACCATGAGCCTAAGTTCTCTTAACTCCCAGCTCCTCCTCACATGCGCCCCCTACTTTCATAGCACTAGGAGTGCATCTAGACATGTCTTCCACATCCCCTTCTGTCAGACCACACAAGCACAATGATCCTTTAGCTTCCAGGCTCCTAGCTGTCTTAACAGTCTCCCACTAGATATACTAGATGTACCCAAGCTTGATCCTTTCAAATTTCTCCTGAGACAGCACCTGGTTGCATGCAGTCGCTGTGACTGCCCTGCATAGCCCACCTCCTGCCCTATATATGACAGTCCCCCTCATGAAACCAAGGACTGCCCCCTGCTCGACACAGCCTTTCTCTGGTTAATCCTCCTAACGACAGACTGTCCGTTTTTCAAGCTTGTAGTCCAGCTAGTCTACCTTATGACTTCTGCTGTTTTAGCGCTTAATTATTTGTATTTGTTTATCCTATTTTAGCTTACTGCTAATACACCAAATGTCACATGTATCTTTCTAGCAATGTTATATGAATCTATCATACCTCCTTGTATTGTACATGCTTTTTTGTTCATAATTTGTCATGGAACCTATGTAAAAGAGTCTCTGACTCATAGGTATTGTAATAGGAGAACTCAATGAATAAAATAAATCCTCTGGTTTGTAAACAATGGCCATGATACGTGGCATCACTTTTAGCATGGAGCGCAGCTTGGTGCTGCTCACTTGTATGCATTCAGTACCATTGAGCTGAGCCACACTCCATACTCCAAATGGCGCCACGCAGCACGGCCACTGTTTACAAACTGGAGGATTAACACAGGATGAATAAAGCAGTTAAAAGGTACTAAAAAATGTTTTTCCTTTCCAACCCCCAAATTGGGGGGGTTATCCGTTGTGTGTGTGTGTCTGTGCTTGTTTGCTTAGCAGGTGTTTTCCTTTAAAAAATATGATGTTCAGGTGAGGAGTGCAGTCGTCAGAAAATAGTCAGTGGTCATATCATAGAATCATATCATAGATATGATCATGTCATGTGATGTTTTTGACCAGTGAGGTTATGGAATTTTCATGGCTATTTTTATAAATATTTAAATGCAGCAATATCTGGGTGAACACTACAGTCTAAAAAATCTTAGCCACTGTTCCTGAAATGCAACAAATGTTTTAGCCACATATGAACTGCATTAGCCACTATATCACGTTTACGAGGCAGTATAAATTCATAATGTCCAAATGCCTAGGCCAAAGTGGCAACTGGGAACATGAAAAAGTTAGCCAGATTCAGTTTGCTGTAGCCGAGTACTGTTGATGAGTGTAACAATCCTTAACGCACAACCAGAATATGTAAATACAGTAAATGCATACATGTTTTCCCTTAGAACAACATATGGCTTCTCCCTGTCAAAAATGGTCTTTGTGGTCCTTTCCAGTGCTCTCAAAAACTTGTACTGTAACAGCTCTAGTGACTCAAATATAAGCATGGCTAGAGAGTAGAATTGCTGTGCAGTAAGCTGAAGGTGGCTTTCGGATCATTTACCTGTGATGTTATGATGAACACAGGTTAGAAAGGCTGACAAGTTTAAAGCTGGAAGATAAGGAAAGCCCGGAGCCACTTTCAGTATTAACCCATGCTGAGCACACTAAATTATAAAGTTCAGTGAGGTAAACACCACCTTTTCCAGGAGTGCAGTAGTGATGTTATATCCTGGTTGTCAGACCAACAAAGTTGTTAGTGTCTGAAGGTCCACATTATAGTTTCCCTGTGAAACTGTTAAGAGAGTGCAAGAAGGATGGGAACTGGCTGCTAATAGAAGCTACAGTAGATATAGATCAGGTGAGCTCTATTATCATGCTTATGAAATGTGGGGCTGGGCAGACATGATGAACCTAGAGTCCCTTCCTGTGTGTCACTGAAGATGTCAGATGTTTTTGGTGCAGTATTAGCCACTGCTAAGCAATTTAAATCACAAACTGTAGTAAGAATGAACTAATGTGACCTACTGGGAATTTAACCCAGGCCCCCAAAATACTGTCCCAGTGCTCTAACTACTGAGCTACAGGATCACATGGTTGGACCTGGGGTTCCTGGGCACACTTCCTAAGGGCATCGGTACAGTATTTTGGGGGCCTGGATTCAATTCCCATTAGGTCACATTATTTCTTTCTCACTACAATTTGTGATTTAAATTGCTTAGCAGTGGCTAATACTGCACCAACGTCTAATTGCCATCTTGATTGTTCTTAGTTGCAGGAAATGCAATACCAGAGAAAGGAAGTGTGACTGGGAAACCAGGTCCAACAATGTGAGTCTATAGCTCAGTTGTTAGAGCACTGGGATGGTATTCCAGTGGCCTGGGTTTAATTCCCAGTAGGTCAAGTTATTTCTTTCTCATTGCAGTTTGTTATGTATCACTGAAGTGGGGAACAGCAGTCAGATTGAGGAGAATTTGAAACAGAAGATGGTGTTATGTTGCATTACCTCTGTCTTTTTAATGTCAAATTTGCTGCAAATGAATTAATTATTTGCATTCGAAAATATGGAATTCAAAGATAAAAGGCATTTGATGTTGGACGTCCTGACAGAAGTTGGCATCAGTCTATCTGAACAAAATAGTCAACAAGGAGACGTCCATAAAACCTACATTTTAGATCTAGTCTAAGGCCAAACCTTTGTGATATCCATGTGAGAAAACACCTGCATCCCACATCAAAGGGGTGGACATCAGCTTCCTGCAGCAGGCTTTGACTTTCTTTCCTTGTAGATATTGAGTGAGCTGTTCATGGTATTAGAGCTAGTTATGTGGAAAATTACCTGCCAGTCCAAGAGGCTGGGGCTTACTATTTCTCTTGTCAGCAGTACTCATCTTCTCTCTGCTTTATGGATTGTATCTCAGCTGTTGACCTTTCATTTGACCCCAGCCATTTGATTTCAGGTTATTGACACTTCTTTTATTTCTGCTGTTTTGCTTCAGAAAAACTCTACAACTCAAGTGGACGAGAACTAAGAAGAGCCCTCTTCTCCCTGAAGCAGATATTTCAGGTAAGCAGGCAGTCTGTGCTGCTGTCTAATCTGCCTTGAGGCGCGCACGCTCTGTACATTTTTTTCTAATTGCTAACTGAAGGGGTGATTGTTTGCAGCCATGTTAGTCTGTGGAAAACTGCAGCTTGTGATCCCATTTCTTCGGCCAACACATTAGATATTGTACATACTGTATCTCTTTCCTGGCTACTTATGTTGTCACCCTTCCTAGTCCCTTCTCTTCCTAATAAGATCTCCTCACCATACACCTAGGTCCCCTTCCTCTGAATTATTATGCTTCAAGGCCCAATGTTCAGCTCTTTATAATGTTTGCAATTTGTAATTTGTTTCTTAATCTGTGAATGATTATTGCTGTAGATTTCATGATTATTTATCTCAGAATATTAGCACTGTTGCTGTATTTATTGCAACTAATATTCATGGGAGTCTGAGCTGGACGTCATTGTCCACCTAGGGACAAATGACTTGGCTCATCATGAGATTAGAGCAGTGCAGAAGGACTCTGTAGAGTTGGGGAGAGGCCTAAGACAAGTAGCACACACAGTATCCTTCTCAGAGGTGCTGTCTGTCAGTGGCATGGGTGAGGCGAGGGTATTTTGCACCATGCAGTTTAACGAATGGTTGAAAAAATGGTGTGGAGCACAGGGGTTTGGTTTCATTGGGGACTGGGGTTCCACCTGGAGGGACACCAGCCTGTACTGGCAGGATGGTCTGCATCTATCCAGGAAAGGAACAAGTCTTTTGGGCAGTCGGTTTAAATGCTTCATTGGCAAGCTTTTAAACTAGTCAAGGGGGAAGGCACTGATAAGCAGTAGGAAAATCCCAGCCTCCCCCTACAAAATGGTACTAAATGAGAAAAAGACCAAAGTAGAAAGATCAGTGGGGGATGCTGCTACAGAAGGTAAAGCCATCAAAAAATGGAGAGCAATGAGTACCAATGCCCATAGTCTGGGTAACAAGCTTCCTGAATTAGTGGCCTTGATGGAGGAGGAACATCTGGATATTGTGGCAGTCACAGAAACATGGTACACACAGAACCATGACTGGGACGTAAACATAGCAGGATACACTATCTACAGGAGGGACAGGGAGGGTAGAGGAGTAGCTCGTTACATAAGGGAAGGAATCAAAGCAACAGAACAAAAGGGTAAACAGGGAGGAGAAGAAGCACTGTGGATCAATTTGGAGGCAGGCAATGGCACCACAATCCGCACAGGGGCTATATACAGACCCCCTTCTCACGGGGAGGAAATGGACAAGGAAATGATAGAAAGTGTACTTAGAATGGCAGATAAAGGGGAGATATTGCTGATGGGTGATCTGAATATGCCAGATGTTAACTGGAGTGCAGTTGCAGCAGCCACTTCTAAGAGTGGGGTTATTCTAGATGCCCTACAGAGGCATTCATGAACAACTAGTATTGGAACCCACTCAGGAGGGAGCAATCTTAGACCTGGTTCTCTCAAATGGAGATAGAGAGAGATCACAGATGTAAAGTAGGTAGCCATCTGGGAACTAGTGACCATCGAGCGGTATGGTTCACAATAAACACAACAATAGAGTCAAGCCATACAAAAGCAAAAGTACTGGACTTCAGAGGGCTGACTTTGCCAAAATGGGTGAGTGCTAAAGGCAGCACTAGCAAATTAGCAAGAAGGAGGGTGGAAGAACAATGAGGAATAATGAAAACTGCCATCACAGAGGTAACAAGCCTTTGTGTGAAGCAAATAAAACAAAGCGATGTAGAAACCACTATGGTTCTCAAAGGAGGTGGCAGTGAAGGTTCAAGAAAAAGAAGCATTCAGAAAGTACAAGGAATCACAGAAGGAGCAGGACAGAGAAATTGTATCAGTTAAAGCAAAGGAAAGCTGGGAAGGCAGTCAGAACAGCAAAGGCCTGAACCGAGGAAAAGATAGCCAACTCAGTTAAGAGGGATAAAACCTTTTATAGGTACATCAGGAGTGAAGGAAGACTAGGGAGGATAGTGAGGAAGCAATAAGGGAGGGAGTGGGCAGAGGGTGGCGGTGAAAAGGCAGAGATACTAAACAAATATTTTTGCTCAGTATTTAGAAATGAAGAGGGAGGTACCTAAAACAAACAATAGAAACACTCTGGATACAGAAGTTGATACCAGCCATTTACAGAAGAAAGGGTTCTGAAAGAACTCTTAAAACTGAAGGTGGACAAAGCAATGGGGCCTGATGGGATTCATCCCAAATTCTAAAGAACTAAGGGTAGAACTAGTGACACCACTGACTACCCTCTTTAACGAATCATGGGAGGATGGGGTGGTACCTGAGGACTGGAGGAGGGCAGATGTGATTCCCCTTCACAAAAGTGGGAGCAGGGCAGAAGCTGGAAACTACAGGCCTGTTGGTTTAACCTCAGTGATAGGAAAATGATGGAATCACTTCTGAAGGAAAGAATTGTCGAGTACCTAGAGGCCAGAGGGGCACAGGACCCAAGGCAGCATGGATTCACAGCAGGAAGGTCATGCCAGACAAATCTAATAGATTTCTTTGACTGGGTGACCAAAGTAGTAGATCAGGGAAGGGCTGTGGACATGGCCTACCTAGACTTTAGCAAGGCATTTGACTCAGTCCCACACAAAAGATTAATATACAAGTTAGCCAGCCTGAGAGTGGGTCCCAAGATGATAGCCTGGGTAAAAAGATGGCTGGAGGAATAGGACACAGAGGATAATAGTAAATGGAGTCCACTCTGAAGAAAGGGGTTACTAGTGGGGTGCATGGGGTTCAGTATTAGGACCGGTCCTCTTCAATGTCTTTATAAGCGACATTGCAGAGGGACTGGAAGGAAAAGTATGTCTCTTTGCAGATGACACAAAGATCTGCAACAGAGTTGATGCTCAAGGTAGGGTGGAAAGGATGAGAAGGGACATGGCAAGGTTAGAGGAATGGTCAAATGTATGGCAGCTTAGATTTAATGCTAAGAAGTGCAAGGTAATGCACCTGGGAAACAAAAACCAGGGAAGAGTACACAATGAGGGTGAGATACAAACAACAACAAAATGGAAGGGACCTGGGGTAGTCATATCAGATGACTTAAAGGTGGGCAAGCAATGTGAGAGGGCAGTAAGGAGGGCTGGGGGGATACTGGGATGCATAGGGAGAGGCATCACCAGTAGAAAACAGGAAGTTGTTATCCCTCTGTACAGACAGCTGGTGAGACCCCATCTGGAGTACTGTGTGCAGTTCTGGAGACCCCATCTCCACTAGGACATAGACAAGATGGAAGCTGTCTGAGGAGAAGCAACTAAAATGGTGCAGGGTCTGCACCAGAAGACATATGAAGAGAGACTAAAGGAGCTTAATATGTATAACCTCGAGGAAAGGAGGGAGGGGGAACATGATAGAAACTTTCAAGTACCTCAAGGGAATCAACAAAGTCTAAGAGGGTAGCATCTTTCAAAAAAAGAGGTGTGCAAGAACAAGGGGGCACAATTTGAAGATGGGGGGGGGCGGCTCACAGGTATTGTAAGGAAGTATTTTTTCACAGAGAGGGTTGTGGATGCATGGAACAGCCTTCCGGAGGAGGTTGTGGAGTCAAAAACAGTGGTTGAATTCAAGAATGCATGGGACAGACATAAGGCAATTCTAGTGGGGGGTAGGAGGAAGTAGGCTGCTGGTTAACTAGGATCTAAAGCAGATAAAAATCCAGCACCCTCAATAGCAACCATACAAAAATGTAGAGTAATACACATTATTAAAGACCAACACTAAGAGCACTAAAACTGACGTTTCACTTGGCCGACTGCCAAGCTTCCTCAAGTAGTCGACCAAGTGAAACGTCAGTTTTTATGTGCCTTAGTGTTGGTCTTTAATAAATGTGTATTACTTCTACATTTTTGTATGGTTGCTATTGCGGATGCTGGATTTTTATCTGCTTTTGCTCAATTTGGTTTCCAGAGCACCGCTGCATTTCCTGGTGCTCCTTTGTCCTCACTTCGTGAGGCGCTTCTGTAGTGTCTTTAACTAGGATCTGCAGCTTATCCATTAGGTAGGGAAATGGGCAGACTGGGTGGGCCAAGCGGTCCTTATCTGCCGTCAAATTCTATGTTTCTATGGTTGTGGTACTCTCCCTTAGGACCCTCTTGGAAACAAGCACTATATCTAAATGAGGCTGTCCTGGAGTGTGCAAGTACTGATAAATAAATAAATAGTGAAATAAATAAAGTTGCAGTAAGCAAGCCTTCAGGTCCACCCAGGTCCCTTTGCTAAGTGTAACACTCAAGGGAGGGACCTGTTGTTCCAATAAAATAGAGAATAATGGATGGGTAGGTGGTTATAACAAAGATTTTACACACCACTGAGGTGTGGGATGCCACATAAACCCAGAGTTTTGACCACCTACTCGTCCTTTATTTTATATAATTGCTGGGGATCATTTTTACCCCTCCCTTCTACTTCAGGTTGATCACTAGGGCTGAGACCCTAAAATATGTCAAATGGATATTAGGGAAGACTAGGATGGGGAGTGACCTAATTGACATGAAGATGGTCGCCCTCACGCTAAATGAACTCGCCTCTTCACTCACTAAAGTATTTAATGCCTCGCTAAGAACGGGTGTCTTCCCAGACAGATGGAAGGCAGCGCTGGTCTCCCCATCTTTAAAGCTGGAGACAGAACTACCTGGCCATGTATAGGCCCATATCTATCCTCCCCTCCACTTTCAAAAGCTCTGGAGTGAGTGGTATCCAATCAACTCACAGAGTACCTGGAAAAGCACAACTGTCTCTGCGCTCAGCAACACGGATTCAGTTAGAACCACTCCACCATTACCGCATTGGTTGACTACACTTCTCAGATTTATGATGCCCTAGATAATGGCCTGGCAGTGGGTCTGTCTTTATAGACCTTACAAAGGCATTTGACACTGTAAACCATCAACTGCTCCTGAACGATCTGCTATCCATAGGCCTCTCCACTGACACTGTGGCATGGTTTAGCAGCTATCCCACACACAGGAAACAAAGTTTAAAAATAGGGGCCAACCTATCTGAACCCAGGGAGGTGAACTTTGGTGTCCCCCAGGTCAATTCTAGGGCCACTCCTTTCAGTCTCTTTATTATCTCTACCCTCTGCTTACCTGGCACATGTCGTGCTCTATGCTGACGATGCTGTCATATTGGTACCCGCAGCAATCAGGCCACTATCACCTCAGAACTGCAAGCAAATCTCTCTCGGCTTGAATCATGGTTCACACATAATAAACTAATGCTCAATTACAACAAGACGAAAAGCATGCTCTTCTCAGTTCCACAGAACAAGAAGAAATTCGGCCCACTGCTGATAAAGAGCCACAAAGGAGATATCATGGAGCAAGTTAGCACTTTTAAATACCTTGGGGTACATCTGGATGACTCCCTCATGTTTACTACACACACTGACCAAGTTGTCAAATCGGCCAACACTAAACTAGGTATTCTATACCGACATAGGCACTCCATGACCCCAGACGCCTTAAAACTTGTCACCTGCTGCTCGGTCTTGTCGACCATCACTTATGGCCTTGTGATCTATGGGGCTGGCTCAGATACCAACCTAAAAAGGGTGAAGACACTACTCAGTAAGGCCTGCCATTTGGTCTTAGGGACCAACCATCTGACCCACACCTGCACCCTCTACAACAGGATAGGATGGCTCCCCCTCCACCTCAGGACACAATACCAGACCTATCTGCTGGGGAAAAAATCGCTGATGGGACTCACGCCAACTTCAACCTCTAGGCTATTTAAAACTACACTACCTACCGTTAACCCAAGGAGTGCAACTAGGGGGAGTCTGCAGGTGCCTTTCAGGCGAACAACGCTAGCTCAGAGATCCCTTTCCTACTGGGGACCATAATGGTTCAATGAACTACCTTCCGCTCTAGCAGAGTGTAACAAGCTTATGTAGTTCAAATCTGGGCTTCCCTCCCACCTGGATCATGAAAATGTATGTGCCTGCTCTATCATATGCTGACCCACATGCCCCTACCCACCCACCACTCTTGTACTGCTACCCACACCCTCACATTCTCATACACCCTTCCTCTCCCTGGTCCCCCCCCACTGATACTTCTAACTTAGCATACCCTGGCAATCCATATACCTCCGGTCGTTGACTATGTCACCTCACCCCTTCCCTGTCTCCTCACGCCGTCCCCTGCCTGCCTCCACTCCCTCTGCGATCCACCCTTGACAAAGTCTACTCTGGCTGCTTCTTCACTGCATCACAGTAGTGAACCTACATAGCAGTTTGCACTATCTCAAGCACTGCACCTCACTCGTGGAGTGATGTGACCTTTTGCAGTTCCATACTGCTAATATACCCCTGTCTTGTCTCAGTATTACCTGTATTTACTTTGTAATCCCCTGTAAAATGATGTCTCGGAATGTTTTTTGCTATGTCTTGTATTGTTCTGGCTGACTTGGAACCTTTGTAAAGGAGCTCTTGGCTCAAAGGTTTTGAATCCTAACCTGAAATAAATAAAAAAATAAATAAAAATAAACAGACGTCTTCACGGCACTGCGGACCGGTCGGGTATCAGAGTGGTCCGTAGTGGCTCATGGAGAAAATGAAACATTTACTTTTTTTTATTTTTTAAAGCAACCCCCTTTCAAAACTGTTTTTTAGACAGGTTTTTAATTATTTTTTAACTTACCACTGACTTGGAGTGGCGGTTATCACTGCAGCACTGAGGGCTGGTGGCCAGACAGAGGAAGGGGAAAAGGGACAACTGGCACATGCGCAGAAGGGAAACCTGGTGTGTGTTCACCGTTAAAACCAGCTGGTTATAAAGGCAAAATTATAACCAGGTTTCCCTATGGGAGAACGTGCTTCCCAGTTATTATATATATATATATATCTTCAGTAATCCAATATTGTTAACTGGATCTGTTGATTTCTTACTTCTGTGTGTGCTGAAAACTTCTGTTATGGGTATAAGTGGAGTGCCTCCTTGTCCATTCATACATAATAACTGTTTTGGTTTTGTAGTCCCTTCCCACTCTTCTGCATGGAGGGCAGTACCCAGGGAAATGCATCCAGCACCAGCTGCAAGTAGAGCATCAGATTCTCTGGCCGTCCTGATAGAGCACCATGAGTCTTTTTCCAATAGTATAATGTGGGCAGCCTCGACACACCAATCGCTTCTTTCTGCCGACAGATTCTATGTTTCTATTTTAGCAATCCAGCTGCGAGGTGACAAATGCCAGCACCAGTGTTAATAAGTCACACTGATCCAGGTAAAGACTCAGACTAACAGTGTTCTTTAGGTGATAAAAGCCTCTCTGACCAACAGCTGACACCTGGATTTTCAGGTCCATATATACTATCTAGATTGAAGCTGCAGCATTAATGGTGGGCAACCAGGGACTGTCCCTTCTGGCAGAAATAAGGCAGGAGGGGCCCACCATGCACAACTGAGTCCTACTTGAATTTAACTTCTGCCAACTGATGGCTATCAACTGTCTGATATGGCTCCATGAGATTTGGGTGAATTTATTTGCGTGAACGCAATTTGGGTGACTGTTTTACAGCGATCGTCATTTCGGTGACTGCAAACTATGGCGAGGCGCATTTCAAAAACCATTTACATCACACCTGTAGCTGTCCCCCCCCCCCCGGGTTCCCTTTTAGCTCCTGCCCGTTGTTCTGTCCCTGCCTTTCCCTCCTTTTTCAGGTTTGTTCGTCCTGTTCTCGTCTTTTTTCCTGTTGGGGTTTTACTCCTCTCAGTGTCGCTGCTCCATTTGTGCGCGTCCGTCCGGATTCTGCATATTGGTACATCCACATGCACCTGTTGCACTAAGCAATGGCAACAGGTGCATCTCATCAAAGGTGCACGTCTGTGGTTATGCAGGGAGGGTTCGTCCCCCCTGCACACTCCCTATTTCTAGGATTCTTACACCGCGCTGCACACTGATAGTAACTCTCTCTGTATCTGTGCGGTCACTCCTGTTACTGTCGCCCAAGTTGCTTTGCCCAATTTAATTTGCCCAGGTTGACTCACTCAGTTGACATGCTACCTCTGATATCAGCCAAACATCTTACTAGCATGAAAATTGACAAAGCCAGGTCAAGAGCAAATGAAAGATACAGCTGGGTGTCATCTGCATAGCACTACAAAATCACGCATACCCCCATAATGCTAAGCATCATGGGCTGCATAGCATTGAAACCTCTCACCTTCTCTAGTGGCAGCATACAATACACCAATTTTCAATAGAAACAGTATTGATTCTTGAGGTATGCCAGCTTTGTGAGGTATCATGTCAATATAGTGTGGGGATTTCGGTGACAGTAATTTGAGCAACGGCATTTGGGTGAACGTTAAAATGGCAAGGATACATTTGGGCACCCTACAGTATGGGCAACAGTTGTTTTCCCCCCCCTCCCCGAGGTGCCACAACCTCGGAGTTAATTATATAAGTGGGGGGTTACGGATAACAGAGCCCCTCACAGCAGAGGGGATGCAGGGCAAAGCCCCCAACAGGAAAATAGCAATGTAATTGTTGCCCTTACTGTAGGGTGCCCAAACTCAGCCTCGCCGTTGTAAAGTTTGTCCAAAAAAGGTCGCTCAAATTACCGTCACTGAAATCCCTGCACTGATTTGACATGCAATCGCTATGTGATAGTCCGTGTATGGTGATAAATGCCTGATGCAACATCTTGCTGACAATCAGCAAGGAGGGACTGGGACCATGCTAGGATGGTCTCTGATGGACCCCCTCAAGGGATCAGTAAGCTTCTGGTGAGAAAGACAGAAGAGAGCCAAAATAGACAGCTTGCCATGATCTTTTTCTTGAAGGAGGTCACTCTGTACCCTGACCAGTGCAGTCCCAGTACTGTGCCGGTGCCGAAAGCTGGATTGGAATGTCTTGTAAATGTTGCATAGAAACATGGAATTGTGCCAGCAGAAGAAGGCCTTGTGGTCCATAAGTCTGCCTGATGTGGAGGTTCATGCCCCTTATAGATGCCCCCCCCTTCCCCTGTACCTCTAATCTGTCCCCTATACTTGCCCCACCCCTTCTTGAAGCTATCAGTGGATTTAACTTGAACCACCACCTCTGGTAGCTTGCTTCACCATTTCACCAGCATTTATGTAAAGTAGTAGTTCCGGGGATCCCTCCTGAATTTACCTCCATCTAATCTGCAACCATTTCTTTGGTGCTGCTATTGTCAATGGGCCTGAACAGGTTGCTAGAGTCCACCTTATTAATACTCTTATTTAAAGGTCTCTGTCATGTCCCCTGTCTTCCTCTTGGTCTCCAGTAAGTACATGTATAGGTTCATCAGCCTCTGTTCACACATGTTCTCTTACTGCCCCTAAATCATCTTTGTTGCCCTTCTCTGCTGTGCCTCTAGCTTGCTCATTCCCTTCCTCCAGCAGGGATTCTAGAACTGAACACAGTACTCTGGGTGCAGCCATGCCAGGGTGTTGTTTAGGGACAGTATAATCTCCTTTCTCCTGCCACTGCTGATCCCCCTACCTATGGAACCCGAACTTAGCATTCTGTAAGCTTTACTCACTGCCTTACTACATTGCGCAGATGACATGATGGTGCTTATAATTACTACCCTCAAATGCTTCCCTTCTTCTGACTCTGTGATGACCACCCTCTCCCAATCTCTTCTCAGCCCCCAGTTTTTTCCTCCCCTCATGCATGACATTGCACTTCATGGCACTGAAGCCCAGTTGCCAGATTCCAGACCACCATTCTCAGGGTTTCCCCTCATCTTCCCTCCTTACTATCACCCCTGCCACAGAGCTTGATGTCATCTGCAAAAAAGGCAGATTTTGCCCTTGATGCCCTCTCCGATATCACTGATGAATACATTGATCAGCACTGAGTTGAGCACTGAGCACTGCAGAACCCCACTTTTTACTGCCCTCGTGGCTGAGTGTTCCCCACTGACCAGTACTCTGCGTTCTCCTCTCCACCTGCCAATTACTCACCCCTATAGTGGTTCCGTGTCTCACCTCAAGGTCCCCAGCCTCTTTATTAATCTTCTGTGGGGGACAGAATCAAAGACCTTGCTAAAGTTCAAGTACAATATGCCTACTGCCTGTCTTTTATCTATGGTACTATTGACGCAGTCGAAAAAGTCTGTCAAGTTAGTGTTACATGACCTTCCTGACACAAACCCCTGCTGCCTGTTGTTCTACAGCCCTTGAGCCTCTGATAATGTTGATTCCCAAGGGCCAACCTGCTGGTACAGCAGTAGCTAGTTTACCTATGCTGAATCAACACCATTGTTGTCGAGGTTCGGCATAGCGACATCCACAGTGTTGACAGGCGAAATTTCATCTGTCCGACATTGGTGTCTTTCACTCAGGGGGCTGTGTCCTTCCAAACCCCCCATGCGGGGTGCTGTGCCCCCCATGTCCCCCGCCCCCCACTAAAGATTATCAACTCCGGTCAGAGTTCATTTGGGGGATGGTGAAAGGGTGACTTTTCGCCCTCGGGTCCCTCACAGCGACAGTCTTGAAAACTGTCGAGACCGTCGCTGTGAAAGATTTTGCCGTCGAGTTTTTGATGTGCGGTCAGCACATCACAGTAGCGCTGTCCCTTGTGGTGCTGACTACCAGAGTTTGGAAGCAAGCTCAGAGTGTTGGAGGGTTAGCTGGGGGGTGGTGTAGGAGGATTGAGTATCCTTCAGGCTGGTGTCGTCCAGGGAGAGAGAGTTGCAGCACCCAGCACAAGCCTGGCCCCTAGTGGTAGCTGGGGTACACGAAGCTTGGGACTGCTGACTGGGGGTGGAAGAGCATTGACGTCCTGTGCATGGGAGTAAATGCAGTAACGTTATGTTGGCATTACAAGCTGCTCCTCCAAGGAGAGAACAAAAGGTAAAAATCTGTGGTCTGGCAGGATGACGGGTTTGACACCTCTTTGATGGCCGATGGGGAGCCCTGGCACCCCTGGTGCAGGGGGTTAGCCGTGGGCCTACCGGAATGTAGCTAAGCCCTAGGAAGCTGAGTGACAGGACTGTGGGGTCTGACAGAGAAGGGGGCAGGACCAGCAGTAGGAGGATAAAGAAATTAACCAAAAAAAGGATGTTGATTCCCTCCAGTTGCATACTTAACTGCATTGCTACCACATTCTCAACCACCTTACCTAAAAGAGGTACTGCAAACTTGAGATCAGTCTATAATTTGTGAGATTGTTTGCATCAAACAGTGGTTTCTTCATTAGGGTTTTACATAAGTCTGTTTCAAGGCTTCTGGAAGGTGTCTCTCTCAGGGATGTATTTACAGTCTTTGCAATTTATTTTTTTATTTAAATTTTGGTAACCGGGTAGGCCCACTGAGACTTTGATAGTCCCTTTTTCAGAGGCAACCCGGGATTAGTTACATGTACCTAGAGGGGGAAAAGAAAACCAGTGCTTTTAATTGTACTACAGTATATTGGTAGATTGATCATGTATACGTGTCGCAGAGATAGACATTACTACAGTTGACATAGGCGAGTTTACGTACAAACAACCTTGTTAGTTACACACATTCATGAGTAGTTAGTGGATGTAAGTGCAGTTCGGTACATTATGTCCTTCCTTACTGTTCCTCTCTCCCTTTTTGTCTGTATTTACGTGATGCATACCCCTTTAGCAGAGGTGCCTTTATGGGTTGCGGCACCTGCAATGAGACCCACTGCTTAGATGTAGTTTTAACCCTTTCTTGTACCCCTCAAGAGAGGTGCAGTTCTGGAGCTCTCTCAGGAGATTGTTTCAGAGTTTGAGGAGGGTTATTCTAGATGACCGTTGTCCCATAGTTGATCTGGCTCTTGGGGGTTCGAGCAGCTTGCATTCAGTCGGCCTGCGCTCCCTCCTGTTTGCTTTTGGGGCAAGTATATTTCTCAGGCTCCGTGGGGCATCAGGTTGCTGCAATTTGAAAGCTAAGCACAGGGCAGGATAGGCAAGTCTCACTTCAAGGGGTGGCCAGTTTAACGCTTGTAGTACATCATAGTGGTACTCCATTCTTTGCGCCCCGTCAGCAAAACGGCCGATTCTGTGGTACGGCATACTCAGACGTGTATGTTTCGTTGACCTCAGTCCTTGAAGCATTATTGCACAATAGAACAGGATGGGAATGATAGTCCCATTGCTGACCTCAATCCTGGTTTCTTTAGTCAGGTAGAGGCTTAGTCTGTACAGGAGCCCAAGTTTTTGGTTTACTATTGTTGATAGGTGGTCTGTGTGTTTCCTGAAAGGATTTCCTGGTCAATGAACATTCCCAAATACTTAATATTGTCCACCACTTCGATCCCTGTTCCATTTGAGATAGAGAGCGATAGAAGATTACCACGGTGTGGACCAAGCTTTTTGGGGCCAAAGTGCATGGCTTTGGTCTTTTTGCTGTTTAGGACCAACCTGTTTGCCTGGAACCAGTCTTCTAGCATTGAGAAATCTTGTTGCAGCTCCGAGTTTAGTAATTCTGAGTCCTTGCCGGTTCTGTACAGTACTGCATCGTCCGTGTATAGCATGACCTTTGCTCCACCGCAGTGTATGGGTAGGTTGTTGATGAATAAGGAGAATAACAGAGGGCCTAGGATAGAACCCTATGGTACTCCATCTGACACTGGTCGCTCATTTGATTTAGCACTGTTCCACCAGACCATTTGCGTCCTGCCGTGGAGGTAACTGGAAAGCCATTTTAGGGCCAGTGTGTCAAACCCTAGGCCACCCAGTAGTCCTAGGAGCAGCTTGTGGTTGACTAGGTCGAACGCCTTCATTAGATCAATGAAGACTGCTCCAAGGAGTTTGTTTTGGTCCAGAGCTTCGTGCACATCAGTGATGAAGCTAACCAGTGCTGTATTAGTGCCTTGTCTCTTTCTGAAACCATGTTGTTGGTCTGTTTGCAGGTTGTGCATTTCCAGGTACTCATTGACCTGTTTGTAGACCACCTTCTCAAGTAACTTGCTTAGGGTGCAGAGAATGGGGATTGGTCTGAAATTTTCCGTGTCCTCCGCCCGCTTTTGTGAATTGGGTCACAAGAGCCACCTTCCATAGGGTGGGTACTCTCCCTTCTATCAGGGACCTGTTGAACAGCTGGGTTATCGGTACTGCAATGATGGGGGCTGCAATCTTCAACAGTTTAGGTTCGAGGTTGTCATGGCCTGCTGCACCTTCTGTTTTTTTGCCCTTGAGCAGTGTCATTACCTCTCCTACCGATGTAAGTTTTAGGTGGAATTCAGGTCCCTGCGGGGGGGGGGTCCTCTTGATTCTCTGGGCTTCCCTGGCCTTGGTTGGGATTGTTGGTTTTGTACTGCTGTAGGTCCAAGAAGAAGTCATTGAAGGTGTTTGCTGTGTCTTTTGGGGTGGTGAGAGGTGTCCTGTTGACCTTTATTTCCAGTCACCCTGCTTTTTTTGCCTTTTAGGAGCGAGTTGATATGATCCCAGAATTTCCTTGGATCAAACAAGTTTCTGGATTGCAGAGCATGCAACTAATTCTTTTTGGCTTTTTTGAGCTCCCTCTTGCAGATGTTTCTGACTTCCCGGTATTTAACCCAGTCGTGATGCAGATTTGTAACTTTAAATTCGCCCCATAGTTTGTCCCTTTCTTTCGTGATGCCCTTCAGATCTGGGTGAAGCCACCTGGCACCCTGGCCCTTGACCCTGATCTTTTTTAGGAGTGCAAGTTTATTGGCCACCGATAGGAAGTGCTTGGTAAAACCCTCCAGGGCTTCGTCTATGGTTGGGGTATTGAGAGTCTGGGCCCAGTCCACTTCTGACAGGCATTTCAAACAGGCCCCTTTGTGCAATGCAGGGTAGTTTCTGGACCAGAAAGTCATTGGTGGTTGTTTGGGGTGGCTATTTTTCCACACCAGGAAGACTGGCATGTGGTCACTGAGGGAATCTGCGCATGTTCCAACTATTTTGGCTATGTCAGGAGTGGATGCCAGCACCCAGTCAAGGGTGGTATGGTTTCCTGTTTTATGGTAGAACCATGTAGGTTCACTTATTAGTCGGGTTAATTTTGCTCCTTCTAGGTTGTCTTTTACTTCACCCTTTAGTTTGGCGCAACAGTTAAGGTTAAAGTCCCCCAGTATAATCTTTTCTTTGCCAGGGATGTTTAGGACGGATCAACATTAATATACAGTTGTAAGGCAGGAGTTACAAGCAGTGTTACAACAGTGTTGCACATAACAGGTAGAAGAGTGGACAATCATAAGTGCCGGGTTAAAAAGTAAACAAGTGCTTATGTGAAAGAAAAGGGGGGAAGGAGAGGAAGGGGTGAGGTGGGGGAGAGTCGTGTCCCTGGAGACCCCTTCAGGATGTGAGGAACCCTGTAAGGGGATTGGGGGACCAGAGAGAAGCGGATAGGCAGTGTCACAGAGAAACCTCTTCAGGATGTGGGTAACCCTGCAAGGGGGCTATGGGGCTAGACAGAAAGGGGGATAAGGCTGTAGGGATTAAAGAGGGAGGAGAAAGAGAAGGAGGAGGTGTGACTTAAATGCTAGGAGGGGAAATAGGACTTAACCCAAGAGAGGACCCTTCAGGATGCGGGGTATCCTGTCAGGGGGTTGGGGAAGATCAGTAGATAGGGACTAAAAGAGTGATAGGAGAAGGAGAGAGTGTGACTTAAATCCTTGAGGGGGAGAGTATTCGCACCTTTGGAGGGGATGGGGCCTAATCAATAGTCCATCAGGATGCATGGACCCATGGGGAGCATTCAGGGTCCCTTTACATTCTGTGAGAAATCAAGGGAGGCCAGTAAGAGGGAACAATTTGGGGGAAGGGGAGGAGAGCTAGAAATTTGGGGTGTGAGGGTGTACAGGGTAAAACGAAGGTGACAGTAGAGGGGTAGGGTTTATCCAGGGCTCAGAGGAGGGAATTAAGGAGGGACATGGCAAGAGCAGCTAGGTGCAAGGTAATTATGGAGTAGGCAGAGGATGAGTGCTGGATTTGAGGGGGAGGGAATTTCAACTTTCTGGAAGGCAGTGAGAGTAACCAGATTGTCCGATTAGGATGGCTGTGCAGGGACTGCCAGGGTGCGGGAGTCGGTTGATCTAAGGGAATGGGAGGATGGGGGGGTTGTTATAAAGGAGAAGATAGTGCCCGTCCCCATAGGGCCACAGCCACCACTGCCAGGCACTTGGTAAAAACCTGGAGAGCTGAAGAAAGGCCAATGGGGAGGGCTCAAAATTGGAGATAGTTCCCGTGAAAACAGAAACAGAGGAACCAGCGGTGGGGCAGGAAAACCAGGATATGGAAATAGGCATCTTGCATATCCAGTGAACAAAGTCAGTCCCCCTGGTGAAGAAGGGGCAGCAACTCATGAAGGGTGACCATCCTGAAACGTTTGTACTCTATTTACAGATTCAGGTGGCTGAGATTCAGAATCAGTCTCAGGTCCCTTGTCTTCTTGGGGATGAGAAAGAGGTGGGAGTAGAACCCCTTCCCTCTCTGTGCTAGGGGAACAGGCTTTATGGCCCTTTTGTGCAGCAAGACCTGAATTTCCTCCTGAATTAGGAAGACGTGGGCCTGAGAGTAATGGGACTGCAAGGGAGGGCGGTCCGGAGGGATTTCCAGAAATTCCAGAGTGTGTTCCCTTTCCACCATCTGATGGACCAGTTGGTCTGAAGTTACAGTGCGTCACCCATTGAGGTATAGGGAAAAATGCCCCTCCCCACAACCTCCCAAAGGCCTCTGCCAGAGGAAGGGAGGTCGGGCAAGGAGTCAGACAGTAGTATCAAGGGTGGGCAGAGCGGCTGGGGACACTGTAGGGGCTCTAGGGATGGAAGCTCCAGCCAGTTATGTGGAAGCCTTGCACTTGCAGGTGCCTCTGGGCTGCTGGTCCTTGGGCTGCAGTCTAGGGGTCCGACAAAAGAACTGATGCTGGTTGGACCTGGGCGGCCAAGAGAACATGGTTGCCCATGTCCAAGCCTGACTTAAGGAGCTGGACCAGTTGGGTTTTCGTGGGATCCCTGGGAAGGGCCTGCATGAGATCCAAGGCCTTGTCCCACAAGGCATTTTGATACTGCACCATATGGGCCAGGTAGTTTTGTGCCCTAATGGCAAGCGTGGCCAAAGGGTAGACCTGCTTGCCAAATTGGTCAACCTGGTGAGACTCCTTATCAGGAGGGTGGGTGCTGAGGTGCCTAGGCTGCTTGGTACAGTCATGAGCTGCATTCATGACCAGTGAGTCTGCCTCTGGCTGCTCCCCCAAGTACAATTTGCCAATGGGGGCATGATAAAGGCAGTCAGCCTTCTTAGCCAAGGCCGGAGTGGAGGAGTGATGGTTGGAAGTGGCCTTGTTGATGTCCTCATAAGGCTTGATGAGGGGTTGCACCACTAAGGGAAGAGTCTCTTTTCTACGGAGATTGAATGCCAGACTGCGATGTTCGGGGTCTAATTCTTCATCTTCCAGACCATCAAGGACTGAATATGCCTCATGACATCCATAAATGTAGGACCATCAAGGGGGAACCTAGGAGTTTCCTTGGGAGTTTCAGGATTGTCAGAAGGCCTGTTGGAGTCAAGAGTCCTGATGAAGAGGAAGAGGAGGAATCCCTGCCAGACTGGTCACATTCTGGGACTGGCATTGGTGGGCGATGTTCCTCCTTGCATCGGTCTGTTTGAGCTGGAGAGGGTCCTGGAGACCGGGGTTTACTAGGCCCTGCCCAGCCAGAGTCCCAAGGAGGAGAGTCCCTAGGAGGTGGAGTGGGAGCCTCTTGGGGATCTCCTTATCATTCATGAAAGTCCACCAGACTGAGAAAAGCGCATTGTAATTCAGCAGAGGAGGTGAGTTATAAGGTGGGTAGGGATACTGAGGAGGCATTGCTCTATACCCTGGCATCAGGTATCCAGGCATCAGTCCTTTGGGCATGGGGTACCCTGACGCAGGTCTGAAAAGTGCCGGGTAATGAGGCATGGGCCCTTGAGGCATCGGGTTCCCTAGTGTTGGTCTCTGTAGCATCAGGAAACCTTGCATCGGTCCCTCAGGCGCTGGCTGGGGCTTTCCAAAAGGGCCAGCCAGCACTGGCCAAGGTAACGACAGTTGAGGCATCATTGATGTTGATACCGGCAGAGTAGGTGTCGGTCGGACGGGCAAAGGCTGACGCCAGTCCGGTGAGACAGGTGCCGCCAACTCCAAAGGGGAGGCGGCAACCTGCACAGGGGAGCTAGCTCTGAATGGAGGCAGAGACGACGCCTGTGTAGAGGAGGCGAGCGCTTGCTCCGCGCGTTGCAAAGCAGCACTGGTCCTGAAGTCAGGAACTAACGAGGGCAACGTCAGGACCGAGGGAGCAATGGGCAAAGACCTGTTGCCCATGGAAGAGCAGCCCAGTCGAGCCGCCCGGCTGAAGACCCACTGGGTGTGAGGGCCTGAGTATCAGGGGCTGGGGAACAGCCGATAAAGCTCTGAGCCCCGAGGAGCTGCTGCCCGAGACTGAAATGAGGGCGAGCAACTGAGAAACAGGCATCCTCGAAGAAGTGAGGGTTGCCAAAGGAGAGAGGCCGACCTCCCATGGGAGGAGGACCCTGAGTCAGTCGCCAGCTTATGCGGGGACCAGGAGCGTAAGCTGACCGGGGATGGTCTCTGTGCTTGTCCTGGTGCTTATGTTTCGCAGTCGATTTCTTCTCCTTGTGGGCAAGAGAAGAAGTCGAAGCCTCAAAGACCGGGGAAGAGGAAGAGCTTTTGCCGTGGAGCTCCTTCTCCATCATGGCTAACTTCTATTGCAGCAAGAAGCCTTGAAGGGTCTTCAAATGGTGTCTCTGTATGGCCTGGTTGATGTCCTGGTAGTGCTGGCAGGCCTCCATGTCATGGTCAGGGCCTAACCAGAGCAGTTGAGAAGAGTGGCTGTCCTTGGAGGGAAGCTGCGTACCCCAAGCACACTGTAAGCCACTGGGAAGACGAAGCTGGAGAAGACAGCATCCACAATTAAACTATTTTAATTTTAAAACGAAAATAAAGAAAAATGCAGAACAGCGTGAAGCAAAATGGCGGTCGACTGAAGCAAGCGTCCATGAAGGTCCGACTTGTGTGAGTTGATGGCGGGAAAAAAACAGAGGTGGAGCTGGGGGACCACCCCTTTTATACCATAAGCGGATGTCTGCATGCCGACCTTGGGGGTGATCCCCCACTGTAGACTGCTGGTTAGACGTTTTCTGTGGGGTCCTAGTGCCTGGCAGCTTAGTCCTACCGGTGTTGCCTGCTACAAGAGTCCCCTTGAAGTAAAATTACAAGTTCTGTAGATTTACTGATCTGGTATAAAATGCCAAATTTGCGTGAAATTCTTTGTTTTTATCAGTGTGCAGGCAGTCCAAATTCCGGAATTTTACCAAGTTTTCCGATAACAACTGAAAACCAGTGACCTTGCTTATTATGTATTTAGATTTTGTCCTGCAGTGTGCTCCCGCTGACGATTTGGACAGCTTACAGGTCCCTGGATTCGGCTTTGCTGTCCCTGTGCCTCCACTATCAGAGGCCTCTGATTTGTCTTAGTGCAGGGGCTCCAAGGGGGAAGCATTTTTGGCATGACATCGACAGGGAGTGTGTGTGTTGCAGGGGCATGGCTGTGAGAGGCCCCAGGACATGGGTTGGCAGTTGGTATTGGCTGGAGGCCATCATCCAAGGTACCAGGCCGGGCTTTTTCTTCTGATAACCTCACCTTCTTCCCCTGTATTAAAGGACACTTCTAGTGTTGCAACAAAAAAAGGGCTGCAACCAAGACTGGCAGAGATAATGATAAACACAGTAGTACAGTTCAGGAGGAACAAAACAGGCACTCGCACCTCCTCAAACAAAAATAACCTTTAGCTGGATCAGTATAAACAAATGTATCTTTTATTGAAATAAATCAATCTGTGCAAAAATGCAGTTTGTGCAGGCACACATGGGAGAACATCCAACATTTTGTGCTCAAATCAAGCACTTTTTTAAGGTCTCCTCCATTGTCACTTCTCTGATTCAGCCTAACTGTCACCTTGTGGTTACTCCCGCTCTCTGTGCCGGTGTGCCAATTCACAGAAGGAAACACTGCTACAAGCCTGTAACCACCTCCAAGCAAAGTGTAAAGTAGGACTGCATCCCAGAATCAACCCAGAATTATGAGAACCTGGGTCCCGTGTGTAGTAACACAACACTATACTGCCACTGCCTCCAGGCCTGACTACTTCAGTATTATTAATAATAATCATATGAGGAAAAAGAGAGCTGGCCCACCTGTGCAGTTGTAGAGTTGTCACTTGCGATGCTGATGACCCAGGTTAAGGAACGAGCCCAGAGCATCAATGGGCCGGCCAGGAGGAGGTAGGCACAGCATCCTATGGACAGCTCACCTCCTCAGGGAGGAGGTAGTAGGCACCTGGCACTACAGTGACTCTCAGAAGAAGCTGGGAAAACACACGCGGGGACCTCATAGAAACATAGACTTTGACGGCAGATAAGGACCGCTTGGCCCGCCTAGTCTGCCCATTTCCCTACCTACAGGATGAGCTGCAGATCCTAGTTATAGATGGAAGAGGGGATGATGGTAGACATCCACGAAGCATGCATGAGAGCACACATGCTCGTGCACTGATATCATTGTACATCTTCATTCCCACAGTGAAACAAAGCCTGAAAACCCCTGTGGCTGATGCAGAATGACACCAGGAGCTTAGCAAGCACCACCCCAGCCCACTCCAGGACTCTGGTGTCCGTGTTAGCATCTCTGTTCCCCTTAGGTCCCGGAAGGGAGAGTCCCACAATGGGGGATAATCCATGGTCTCTTGGATTACCAGTAGTCCTAGGGATGGCATGGGGTAAACCTGAATGGGGTTCAGGTCTGAGAGATGGGGTCATCCCCATCAATACTGCAGGTGAAAAAAGTAGAAGAAGAACAAAAGGAAGAAGAAAGTAGACTTTCAAAATGGCTAATCTTATCTAGATGGGTTTTTGGAGTTCTGTTCTAATCTTAGATTGGTACTTTTGGAAAGTGTGATCTCATTCAGTATTTAGTCTTAACTGTGTATGACCTTTCCAAATTTCCAATGTGTTTTGACTCAGTGGAATTGTTGATAATTAAATATTCACATGATTTTTTTATGCCTTGGGAAATTATCCAGACAGGCTTGGGCTTAAGCAAGGCTGCCAACTTCCTATTTGTATCTATGATCTTTATACCACTTTCCAGAATGGACTCTTAACCTTGTCTACTCACAGCAAGTTGTCAAGCTAACCATATGGAGCTCGGGTTCATAGGAAAATATCTTTTAATTTTAAGACTCCCTAGAGCTGAAATGAGAATGAGTACTAGAGAACTGTGCCCGCTGAAATAACTTACACATTGAAAAGCCAAATCAATACAAATGAAGCAACAGGCTAATTAGATTGTCTGTATTAGATACTATTTGACATTGCGTGCTGGATGAAGCTGGAAGTAGTTGGTTCAAGAACTCACACTGTGTAGATAAAATTTAATGAATGTCCTTCCTGAGAAATTATGTTAATCTCTTACCGCAGTAGGTAGTTGTAAACCAATGCAGAATATTGGCTCACGGTCTCTGAAATTTCTGATTGGCTGCTTAACTGGTCATTAGCTTCCCGGGAATGACTGCTAAGATAAACATACATGAAAAATGAAGCATTTTGTTTAGGCACGGTGAGTTTTTGTTTGCTGTTGCAAGAATGACCTTTGGCCAGGGCATTTGCTGTCAGATTTGTGAGTGGTCGAGTTAAGGTACCCCTGCTTTATTTTGTGTCTGCAGCCCTTCATTAGGTACCAGGAAATGTCTTGACCTGAAGCCATTATTACTTAGGTAACATGCTGTACTTTACACATGCCTGAGGGCTCACGCTAACAAGACTTAATGTTTCCTTTGTGCCCCTTTTCTTTAAGGAAATGGCCACATGCCTTACGTCACGGGAAAAATTGAAAATAGTGTGTCATTAACAGGAGGATTCATAGGAAATATCAGAAGGAATGCGTTAGTAACACAGAAAGGTTCAAGCAGATAAAGATATGGAGTCTATCCTGTGTACCCTGGATGCCTGCCTTAAAACTACTACTTCACAGAACAAGAGGTCAGTTGGATACCTGACATGGACTTTAAGCAGGCAGTTCTTAGCTGATACTATAACAAACTTCCAACTCGGACTCAACAGGAACTTTAAAGAATAAGGTGTGACAGGGAGTTCTCAGTGAGTTACTAGAAGGGTAGAACTTGATGGGCAAATGAATCGTATTTCCTTCCTAAAGATGTATGTATGCTTAGTATGTGCAGTAGGTATGTATGTATGTACTGTATGTGTGAATAATGCAGACATTTCTTGTATATAATGAGGACTGGAAATTATTTCTAACTGGCAGCTGCTTATACTGTTCCTGTTTTCATACCCTTGAATGATAAATATTTCACTCTACCTGAATAAAGAGTGATATGACAAACTGCATTTTGCATAGTTGTGTGTTTTTGGTTAGAAAATTGGCTTTTTATTTCCTGGCATCTGATTGGCTAGTACCCTTGCCAGGGGAGTACATTAACTTTCAGTAGATGTCCAGGAAATAAAAAGTACCAGCCTGCAGTGCCCCTTCACCCACGGAAATATCCTACTTCCCACCTTCCTTCTTAATTGGCTGAAACCATGTAATTTGAATATGAAATCGCCATTTTTTCCGTCTCGCTTAGTGAGAGATACAGGCTACCCCATGCTCTGTACTTCAGTGACACCTGCCTGCCCCAACCAAATGCACATCAACTACAAATTTACAGGGTTTTATTTCCTCGCTTTTTAGTATCCCCTTGACCCATGCCTGGTACTGCCCTGATACTTGACAGCGCGACTCTCAGCCAGGAAGAGATTCCCCCGACTCTTCACACAACCATAGTAACAGCAGACCAAGCTACCCCCCGACCGTTTTCACAATCTGCTTGTAGTTGTAAATAAAAAAAAAAAAATCTCAGAACTGCTGTCACAAATGAAAAGAAATCCTGCCGTCTGCTGTCACAACAAGAAGAAATTCTGCATTCAGCTGACTGTGCCCCACTCCCTTCTCCTGTCACCTGCTCTGACAAACATGCAGCATGTCTCTCTCTCTGCAGGAGATACCACATCCCGCTCAACGCCAACCAGTATTCTGAAAGACCATCTCTTCAAACACTTATTTAAAAAAAATCAGTGGTCTTACCACTTTGGTCTGTACGCTTCCGATCTCTCGCCGACACATACAACGCCGGTGTCATGCGAGTCCTGTGGTTGAATGACTGGGCAAGGGTGACCAGCAAAAGGTTCTCCATGGTTTTGTACCATGGGTAGCTCCCAGCCCTTTCCCTAGACAGCACTCAGTGATGGCCATGGTGCCAGATAGGGCTTCAGCCATTATGTTTAGTAGCTAACAAAAACTAGTCACCCTCCTCGCCACCACCTCCTTCAGGAGTGAACCAAAACTTCCTACTTTGCTGCCAGGATGCGCAATAGAGAGACGAGGCTCATCAGAGTGTGGGGCAAGAAAAAAGCAAATACAGAGAAGGAAAGACTATCCTGCTCGGCTCTGGAAAAAGCTGCTACTGCTCCTCAGCCCAATCGCTGAAGTGTCCAAATAGGATCCCTGTTAAGTACCCCAAACAGAGAGATGATGCTCATCAGAGTGGTGCGAGAAAAAAAAAAGCAAATGCAAGGAGGGAAAGACTATCCCGCTCGGCTCCCGAAACTGCTGCCACCGCTCCTTGGACCCATCACTGAAATTTCAAATTAGAATCCCTATTAAGTACCCCAATTCTTTACTAACTAAATAAAAAACAGTTAAACAAAAGAGTTTTGTCAATTATAAGGGTGTGTGTGATTTTAAGGGGGGTAACCATGACAGCCAACTCCAGATGTTCAGAGGCTCCAAGTAGGACCCCAGAAAAAACCAGAGCATTGTAATGCAGGTGGAGGAATAATTTTTTTACAAAAAATGAAATTATTTTTTTCAAACATCTATGGCCCATTTTCTAAGCATAGTAATACCCTCCAGGGTGGGCGGCATTAGGCAATACCAGACCCTCCAGGGGTTAAAAGGTTCTCTGCCTTTGGTGTCGGGCCTTATTACGCCCATGGGCGGTCCAATATTGCCCAATACTGCCCACCCTGTCAGGTATTATTGCTTATGCAGCATTCTGTTACAGCCCATTTTCTGGAACATGTAATCTAGAATTTTAACTATGTCACGGTTTGTGTACAATACTCTGAGCATGATTCTGACAGGTTAATAGTTTATGCTTTGCATTCTGTACACTAACTGTGGCATTGTAAAAATTCTGCATTACTGGTGCCATGGTGAAAACCACGCATAATGTTGTTCAGAAGAAAGAACATGACTGAAACACACAGTGTTATTATTTATTTGAATTTTGATAACCGGGTGAGCCAGCTGATATATTACAGTCCCTTTTTAAGGGACGACCTGGAAAGTGCAGAATATAGACAATGACATGGCAGTAGCCGTGGATGCATTTACATCATTCAGTGATTTACAACACTGTATTACACACTGGTGTTTATTCAGTTAGAGTTAAAGGAAAACATTCATGCCCTATGGCCACCGTAGTTTCAAAGCCCATAAAAAGTACTTTTAAATGACGTATTGGTCTCACCTGTAGCTGGAAGCACTCCAGAGATATAGAACACGGAGTCTGTTCAATATTAATACCACATGACAGCCATTTGTAGAGCATTGTGATGTCATCAAGGAACAAGCTGTGCTTGACTTAGTGTAGTTAGGCACAGCGTGTTCCTCGATGACGATTACAATGCTCTGCAAATGGCTGCCATGTAGTATTAATATTGAACAGACTCAGTCATCGATGTCTCTGGAGAGGTTCCAGCTACAGGTGAGACCAATACCGCATTTGGAAGAGCTTTTTATGGGCTTTCACACTAAGATGGCCGTTGGGCATGAATGTGTCCCTTTAAATATGGATCGTTTGGCGGTATGGAATTTATATCTGTAAACAGAAACATTACTAACTGCTGCCAAGTTACACAAATTTCCTGTCTCCTTTAATTCCGGTTTTTCAAAATAATTATACACATTAACATGATCACAGGATCCCTGTCTATTAGACACCATCTTCTCTGGCTACCTGTGTAAACCTGGCATCAGAATCCTCTGTTTAAGATATCATTTCCACAGCTGCTGACTGTGATGCCAGGCACTGACAAGCAGCTAGAACAGGAGACATCTTCTGAAATCCGGTTTCATGTTAGTATAAATAGTTATAGTGAAACTGGGCAGTTAAATGCAGTAAAGCCATTAACTGCAAGCTAAAATGTATGTAAAAATCATGTTTTTTTCAAAGTCCCTCTGTCTTTCTCAGTATTGTTGGACAGGGTCCTAATAGTTCATCTTAACTGTACGTAATGCAAGCAGTCTTTAAAGGAAAAGTACCAGCTCACCAGGACAGCAACTGACTGCTGCATAGATAGGGGCTTCAGTAACCTGATTACCTGTGCAGGCTGAATCTTCTGATAATGTTTTTGAAATGAAGCCCTCACAAATATCACAGCTACAGAAATAGTAGGCAGGCATTTCATGTTATGCCTGTACCCCCCATGATCGCACTGGATGAGAGCACTAACTCTGTGCTGTGAGCTTCTGACCTTAGGGGCTTCCACCCACTGAGGAGCCAAAGCTATCTTCTGGGTGCATAGAAACTGCCACGCCAAGGAACTTTTGGGTTAGCAACACCCAAGGAAAAGGAGAAGACTGAAGATACTGCAGCTGTTTCAGGCCAGGCAGCCCAAAACTCTCCGGACAAGCTCATGGGTATAAGAAACCAATCCCTTGAGGGGATCAGTGAGGTGTATTATGAAGTCACACAGGGCAAAAAAGTACTGTTCACTGCACCTCACTAGGGAACAAGCAGCAAAACAGAGGGAGCTCCACCAGCGAGGGGAATGGATGGCAACAAGAAACAACTGAGAACTTGGGGGCAGCATGGAGGCTGAGTTGGTGACTGCTAAAGCAGGACTGTCACAAGCTGCAGTTGCAGAGCTAAGGTAGTAGGAGGAAGGTGGGAAGGTGGCAGGAGAAGCCATCAGCCGCGTGGCTGCTGGTAACTCAAGGCATATACGCTTTTATAGTGTTTAGTGGGGGGAGGGGCATGGCGTGAGTTGCCGGAACCACAGACTCCCCTTGCAATTATGCTTTAATTTACCATTGTTTCAAACATTATAAAAACATATGATAAAACGGTTTATACATAAACGTATTTTTGTATTTTTTCTGCTTCTTTGTTCTGTTTTTCCTCTTTCCTACAGCATATTGTGCCACCCCCCCCCCCCATCTTATTCTCCTTTGTCAATTTTCCTTTCCTGCAGCTCAGTGTTTCCTTTTTGTTCCACATACTGTAATTCCCCATGGCTTGTCACTTGTTATGATAGGCCAACCTCCCCCCCTTCTGGAACACAATGCAGAGAAGTTGGCTAGTTGAGGAAGATAAATGCAACAAACAGCATGATGTCAGCTCAGGGGTAAACACTGGCCATTTCTTCAGTGGATGTCTAATGCCCCACTGAGTGTCTGGAGAGAACTGTGAAGGAGGGGAGGGAAGGGGTATAGTCTGTGCTTGCTAGGCTCCCCCCCCCCCGGGTTACCATGGGACAGCGTGGCAACGTCAGGATCCCATCCTGGAGCACAGTGTGTCTTCTGGGGACTGCTCCCATCCCCAGTACCAGCCTGGCTGGGACTGGGGCTGTGGCTGCACCCTCCACTAAGCCACCCAGCTGGCCCCAGGTGTGCTGTTGTGTGTGTGGAATGACTTTGAAGTACTGACGTTCTCCTTTCTGAACACCTTCTTGAATTATGTACATGCAGACAAACAGTATGCAAACTGCAAAAGAGAGTCCCTTTTTTCTGAAAGTCAGTCGGACCAAAATAAAACACTACCACCCTCCCTTCAGGGCAGCACACTTGAAACACCTTAAAGGCAGCTTCGGGGGTTGGTGCTGGCATGTTCAGGCATGACTTTCAGAAAACAGCTGTAGGGATAATGATTGGTATGAATTCTTGAATGATATACTGGCAGTACCATCTCATTCTGAAAGTGAAAATTGTATGGCTTTGCATAGATTGAACATAAGCAAAACCTTTGCTAACGTTCATGCCTTATTCATGTTTTAAAACAATCTGTGCTAATGAGCCATCTGACTGCACAGAATAAATTTGCTGAGTTAAAATTTGTATGACTCTAGGAAGGATTTTTCTTTGGCGCCACTAACCTTGGATCCTGTTGGTATTTCTGGATATGGGATCCTGCATCAACACTCAAACCAGGTATGTTGTGTGTGGTTCATATAGACCCATGGTACCATGACTACATACCTCTCATCCTGTCACCACTACGAACCAGCTCACTGCAGCAACATCAGTGGTGCCACTCACAATCTCAATGACCTGTTTTCCTGCCCTGAGTCTTGGTCATCTTAGGGCTGGCAGGGGGTTAAATCAAGCAATGCACAGGACACTACTCCTCTCCTTCAGGGAGGGAGGGTTGTGTAGCCAGCTGCACTTGTGCCACCTGGGTGACCACAGCTGTCAGTGCTGTCAGGAACCCGTGGCATGCACAGGGAAGGAAGAGCACATGCTCTTGGCAGCACCCGTGGCAGAAGTGTGCTCTCAACAGAAGGATGAAAATGGGGGAAAAAATTACCCTGATTCGGCAGATGAAGCTCTGCACCAATGTTCATCACAGGCCTCCACCCTCTGACTCCACAGATGGCCTTGACAGCCTCCACCCTCGCAGTGGATTGCTGAATCTCGGAGGGTAACGCCTGCTTTAGTGTGATCCTGAGGAGCAACCTGGCAGAATGCCTATTAGGGCTGCGGGAAGGGTGGTTGAGCTTTGCCCTACCTTTGGAACTGTCCTGCCTGGCCCACTGTGGGTGTGGCTCACCTTCCCATCATTTGCCAGGTGAATTTGTGTTTGCCGATGTTAAGCTACTACAGAGAGACCGCATATTCCCTCCTGCATGACACGCCCTCCCTATCTGAGGTACGAGGCATCTGAGACAGACACCTGTCTGCAGCAGTCATTCTGAGGTTGGGAGTAACCCTGGGTTGCCTTATTGGCAGCTGACAGCGCTACCACTGTGCTAGCTAGCAGGCTGAGCTTCATTTTAGTGTGATGTGTAGCATGCATTTGCCCTCTTTTTCTTTTTCTTTTTTTTTTGGGGCTGCTTGCATTGCCATTGGGACTTCAGCCCCCTCTCGCTTCCACTCCCAACTTCAGCTGCGACTCCCCGATACTCCCTGGCTTACCCTTCAGGGTGGGGTTGCGGCACCGGCCCTAAGTGCTGCAATCACTGGAATAGGTCAGGCAGCCGGCTCTGGGAGCTAATCGAAGCGAAGGGGCTGGCTTCATTAAGGCGGCAGGCAGTGGAGTTTTTCCCATTTTACAGGGGCATGCAATGACAACCAACATCCGCCCTGCCCCCCCCCAAACATGTGGCGTCGGTGCATGCAGTACACCCAACCTCCACTAGGTGTCCGTGAGAGCACCGAATATTCTACCCCGGAGAAGGAGAGCTGTCGCCGGCGCCAGTCCTCCCCGGCCGGCCCTTCATGCCCCCTTTTTCTCTCATGCAGTAGGAATTTTGCTTCTCTCCATCTCTGAAGGACACTCTGTCTCTGTAATTCAGCAGCTCGAACTTTCCCTCTCATCAGCACTTTGGTAGCAGTCTGTCCAGCATTCAAACATGGACCGATTTTGGTCTGGAACAGCCCATGCTGTTCACTGGGGAATGGTAGCTCTGATTGATAGTTTGAGTTGTCAGTCAGCATAGGCAATTCTGGGAGGTCTGTCACCCGACAGGTTACTGGTGGCTGTAAACTAATTAAGTCTCTCACAAGTCCAAGAGCCCTTTGGCTCTTTCCATAAGCAATCCGACCCAGAGTGTTGACCCTGTCACCCTCTGACCCCATCACGATGCCAGCTTGGGTCAGAGGTGATGAAATTGGCTGCCAAGTTATAGTCCAAATGTTAGTCCTTACTTACACCATGTCCGTGTTTGCAAACAAATTTCCTGCATGAGTGTGTCTTCACATTCGGTTTGGTCATGGAACAATCAGAAGAGTCCTGTGTACACATTTTTTTAAATGTAGTACAGCATTAGACTAAAATGATGCATTTTTTTTAAATGTAGTAAAAAATTTTGTCTAGCATTTCTAAATGCTCAGTAAGATATTTTATTTATTTATTTAATTTTTGTTTACCGGGTGGGATGCGTTAGGCAAACAGATGCCTATTTTCAGGTACATAGGTGAATTTAAGTTCCCAAGAAATAGTGCAATTGTGGGTTACCCTAAACTTTGAATTTCCTTACTTTTTTCACTTTGTCCACAAACCCTAATATTACTTTGACATAGGTTTTTGGTAGAAAATAATAAGGGAGGGAGAGAGAGAGAGGGAGGGAGAGGGAGAGAAAGAGAGAGAGAGAGAGAAAAAAGAAAAAGAAAGAGCGAGTTTGGGTTTCCCATAAAATAGTATGATATCAATGGTTTATTTCAGCCATTTCAAAGCCTGGAGGTTTGACATTTGACAGGCAAGTAGCATGTCAGAGGCTAGAGCCTTCTAAATATGGTCAAACCTGGTCCAGTAGATGTCAAGTTACATGTAGGGTGTAGATAGTAACATGCTTGGTTTAACTACATAATGTACTATACTAGAAGCAGTATAGCCTAGAGGTTAGAGCACCAAGTTGGGAATCTGGAAACCCAGCAGACCTGCTTTGAGTCAGACAATGGGAGGGCTTTAAGCCTGAGGTTCGATGGGCGGAGCAATTACGTCACTGCCCCATCAGGCTTAAAAGGTTCACTCATCCTGGGGCTCTCCAGGATTCGTTTCTTGTTGTGGCCGGAGAAGCCGCTCCTCCTCGTCTCCTCCCATTCTTCCACCTCCTTGGTTCCCCTGTTCTTGCGGGGCACCAGGTCATTATGTCGCAGGGCAGAATGCCGTGTGGCACAAGCGCATTGCGCGATTTCAGGTAGTTTTTGTTTTGGACCACCCCACTAAGGATTCTCAACTCCAGGGGGGTCCAACTCAGAGAGCACACAGGTCCAGGCTCGCCATAATGTTGTACCCTATTATGCATGCAACATTATGACCCGGTAGCTTCTTTGCGGCATCTCCGGCCGCCTGCTCGTTCCCTCCCATGCCTTTTCTTCCAGTCCCTTCCCCGTCCCCGACTCGCCTGCTCTCTGTCCCTGTAGCGCACCCGCCGATGGTATGCTCCGTCGCTTAGGCCTTTCCTTCCGCCGGCTCCTTGCGCTGCTGCTCATTTCATCATTTCCTCCCACCCTGTCTCAGCACCTCGGCGCTCCTCTCCTCAGCCATGCTGCATTGCACTGTACTTTTCTCCCTTTTGAAGTGCTGTCGTTCCCTTCCCACTTCAGGCATTGTCTGATGCTTTCACATTTACCTCCGTTTCAGTCCCATTTACCTTTCAAATTCCTCCGTCTGCTTGGGATCTCGCCCCTCCCTTCGTATCTGAGTGGTGCTGTCAGCTGCGGCTCACACTTGCATATCCTTGTCTGCTGACTTCTTCTCACTATGTGTCTGGCTCCTTACTTGGCCTCCTGGGGTTGGGGGGCCATTTTTGTTTCGCGAGTCCTTAGCAGCACCCTCGTCTGCTTGTGCCCGACTCAGTCTCAGGGCACCTTTCATGTCTGTGCTGCTCGTCGTGGGATCAGCACATTGACCCTCTGTATTTGGGGTGGTGCTTTTCCCTTTCATCATTGTTTTCTTTCTCTTTATTGGTTACCTTCCCCAGGGCTGCCTTCAGATGTTCCTTCTGGTTTTGAGCACCTTGCCTTTCCCATTGTCTGCAGCTCCTGAGCCTCCACTGTTTAGCCCTGCTCATCTCAATCCTTGTTCGGACATCCTTTGTTCTAACAGGGGATGGGGTCACTTTTATGTGCTGCCATACTGCTTTGGTGACTTCTCTGTTCTATGAACTCTGCCGATAATTGCCATTTGTGCCATTTTTGAATTGCAGTAGTAAAGGAATTCTACATTCACATATTGTGAATGTTATCAGTTTCCTTGTTACCACGTACATTGGCAAGCCGTGCATGTCATACTAACACAGTCTGTGGGATGGCCTCACCTCTTTGCTTCCAGGGGACTCCCAAGTGCTTATTTCTCTTTGCTGTTCTCTTCGGGGAGGTTTGCTGCTCTTCATGATTGTTAGCTAAATTTTGGACCCAGATCATGCTGTGCTCCCGCTTTTCACCGCTAGATGGCACCATGTCTCCTCCACTTGCATGGCTCTTGCTCTGCCATCCACTTCATTGGCTGTCTCTTGCTGCCTCGATCTGGCCCTGCGGTTCTCATCCCGTACCGGTCATCATTGGATTCACTCCACTCAAGGCCACTCAGTATGCCTTGGCTGGCCTACTATGGATAATTCTTTTCGTGCCGGCCAGCCTGAATTCACTCCAGTCTAGGCCTACGATCGACATTTCTTTTGGGCTTACCTGTCGTTCACATACCATACCTATCATGACTCATATGCTGGCTTGTTCAATCTGCCACTCTGAGTCCCTTCCTTCATTCCTCCCTCTAGTGGGTGCTCTCCCTCCTTCCTTGTCCAGTACCTTCTTTTGGGGTTCCCCCTATCCTGTATCTGGCTACCTATCATTAATCATATGCCACCTCATCGACCCGCGGCCCTCCTGCCGCATGTATCAGGTTCATGACTCTGGTCATCATTCACCACTTATTGTCTCATACCAGCCGTCACAGATTTATTCCAGTCATGGCTTCACTTCATCATCATCTGTCCATCACTGGCCATCAAGGATTTGCTCCAGTCATGGCTTCCATCTATCCTCCTGCTTCTATCTTTCATCCTGCCTTTTCTCATGCCAGCCATCATGGATTCACTCCACTCATGGCTTCACTCCTCATCTATCCCTGCTACCTTGATTTCACTCTGTCTCAACTCAAGCACCATGCCTTCTTGTCCGTCGCCCTTTGCTAAGGGCTGTCTGGAGGCTTTCCACTATCGTTCAAGTCCCTTTTCAATTTAATCTCCAAATCTACCTCCTTTCGAGGAGCCTACTTAATCACATCACTCTATTCATTTTTCTGACTCTACCTCCTTTCGAGGAATCTCCTTAGTCACATTGCTCTATCGAGCATTCCACCATTGTCCAAGTTCAATTTCAAGTTCATTTCCCTCATTCAAGTTCATTTTCGAGTTCCTTCCGGTCTCCTCTTCCTCAGTCTTCTTGTATTGGACTGCTGCATTCCTGTGGCAATCATCATCATCAGTCTGCATCATCCTTGGTCTTCTCATGAGTGCATCAGGATACCCTTGCTCCTCTGACCTCTACATGGATCTACACCTTCCCATCGCCTACTCGAGCATACCCCTCTCAGGTCCCCGCTACCTCGTGCTCCATCTTCGATCTATGCTTTCTTTTGAGGTTTTCCTCTATCCCGTCATCATCCTTCCTACTCGTATCTTTCTCTTTAACGAATCCTTCCCTTTAATGACATACGTCCTTAAATCAAATGTCATCAGCCTGGAGGGAAGGCGACCTAGGCCTTGGATCCCCAGAGGTTTTCCTCCTCAAAGGGTTTTTTTCCTCTCCTCCATGCCAGTGGTCATAATATTAGTTAGAGTTAGTGCTTTCTTAGGTTAATTAGTTAGGTTCCACTGTTGGATGGAGGCAGATGGTGGCCCCGGCTTTCCCCTCTCTCCTTAGGAAGTCCGCCCTTATCATCTTCTCAGAATTCATTCATTCATTCATCATCCTCGCCTCTTCGATGCTTGACACACGATTGGGTATTCTTTTTGGGCTTCTTCTTAAGCTACCTTTAGCTGACGCAGTCATTCCCACGGCACCTGTAGGGGGGAACCCTCCTCTAGGGTTCCTTGTGTCATACCCCTACAGGGTGGTATATCCCACGGATAGGGAGGCGGAAAGCCACAAAAGTAAATCATGTCACACAAGCATCATCTCATCTCACCTAGTTATGTAAGCACATTGAACTGTTGCATGCATACTGACCGTGAGCAAATCACTTAACCTCCTTGGGCTCCTGGATGACACCTAGAAATGAGTTTCAGCTAAGTGTGCCTTGTCTGGACAACAGTGAGTTGTTTTTTTTGTGTAACAGGATTTAATGAGCTAGTAGCATAAAGAAAAAAAAAATAACAAGCAGAACATTTTAGTAATTTTTAAAAGTAGTCACTCATTACTTTTTTATTAAGTGGTTTTCTTTTTCTGTGTGCTTATTAGATGATTTTGCACCTAATAGGATTGGGTTTGATGTGAAAAGCACTGAAGCAGACAAATGTGTTCTGTTCCTCCCACTACATCCTCAACATGTGACCTTACTCATTGTTACATCCATACCTCTCAACCTCTTGCTTCATGAATCAGGGACAAGGCTTAAACAAATCAGGGAGGAAGACCCTAAATCAGGGACACATCTTAAAAACTGGTACTATTCACTCCGAAAGTTGATAGAATAAAGGAATTTATGTTAAGATGCATTTTCTGAAGAACAAGAAGTATGTTACTTTAATGTTTGACAGTATTTTGTGCTTTAATCCCCACTGTTCTGTCACAAAAACACAAATTTTACAAGGGATAGAGGATAATTTTGAGGCAAAATCAGGGACAGTTGAGAGGTATGGTTACATCACAAGCCCTGCTGCCTGATCGGTAACATGTCACAAGTTACCAGTCAGGCAACTGCAGACTGGCTCTTCTTGGTTACTAGTGATGTCAGTGTTGTCACAATGCTGATGATGTATAGGCAGGAATAGAACCGACTATGTCAGCCTCCAGGTAGAGTGCTGTTCCACACATCATGTCTAATATTGTCAGGTAGGACATTTCCTTATTATCAAAGGAGAAAAGAAAAAAAATACTTCAGGTGTAAGAATTGATAGTTGACTACTTCTGAAACTTACTATTAATTCGGGGCAGTACACCAGCTCTTTAACAGATGGCATTTTACAATGAATACAGTCCATAACCTCGACCAGCTGCTTTGCTATTAAAATAAATATACATATTTTCAGTTTAAATCCACTGAGGTTTACATGTTTAAAAGCAACATTTTGTTGCAGTGGCATCGTGCTTTTTACATGAGACCAGCGTTAGAAACATAGAATTTGCCAGCGGATAAGGACCGCTTGGCCCGCCTAGTCTGCCCATTTTTTCCTGCCTATAGTATCACCACAGATCCTCCGTGATCTCTGGCCCATTCACCCACCTCCAACAAACTGGCTTCTGTAGCACTATGAAAATGGATTATCCTAATATTGTACTTCAGCTACATCAGGCTTGTCTCAAATGCTGTCACCTAATTTAGGTAAGTCGTTGACCCACTCCATGCTGTCTGTCAACGGACAGTGTTTCCATGGTCTCTTTTACACCCACACATGATTGGACAGCATCAGTAGTTTCATAGTTTTGACACCTGCCCCTTTTGAGATGAGCAAACCAAAGGGGTTTCATGTCTTGGGCATTAATCCTATAGGTATTTGAGCAGCTCTTGAAATAGTGACTTAAATTCTTAATATTTGAGTATTATGTTTTTTTCAGCAAGATGAAATATATAACATGCAGGAGAGCAGCTGTGTCTGAAAAAAAAAAAAAACACACCACTGAATCAAGGCAACCATGACAGTCTTACTTCAGGATGCTCTGGCTGTGGTCTAGTGGTGAGAGCACTGGACTGTGAGGTCCTACCACATCCACACTGTGTGAACTTGAACGAGTCACGTGACCTCCATGTGCACCATTTCTATCAACCAGAGAACAGATTAGAAGGAGGACGCCACAGACAATGAGATGCTGTGTCTCATATGGGCTAACCTGAATAAATCAGTTGATAAAGGGGAACAGTCAGCACTAAGAACCCTGCACGCAAGTGTGGGGCTGGTCCCAAATTGCACTTTGTGTGCAGGAACATATTTTTTTACTTACTGGTTACTGCAGTATAGTAGATTGTATCAGACTGTTTCTAATGACTTTCAAGGTAACATTTCCTATAACTAAAAATCCTAGAATCCCTTGTAGCTGACATTAGAGCAGGGCTGCAGCAGTGTGAGATTTAATAGCCTGCAGTGCATGTTAAACCTTTTGTAAGCTCTAATCAGATGTTTGCTGGTCCTCGCTGTCCTACTTGGGCTAAGTACTGTCCTCTGTGACTGTACTTAGCCCAGGTAGGACAACGGAACCAGCAGACAAAACATCAGAGTTCATAAAAAGGATCATTAACCCATACCTGTCTTTCCTGATTGCTCCAAAACATACACAGTGTGCTATTGGGAAAATGTTTTGTAAATCATACCAATGCACAAATAAGTATGAGTATTGGGTCATATTTCCTTCCTGTGGTCTAACTGACTGAGATGACTTTTATTTTCTGGAGAAGTTTGTTAGAGTAAACAAACAACAACATTATGGGTACTTTCAACAGATGGACGCCATATGTAGGCAGTAAGGCATGACAGGGGGTGCGTTATGGTGGAATAATGCCCTGCCTCAAGTGGGTTGAAGCACAAGGCAAAACCAAATGCTTCCACCACTTGAGAAGGGCTGTTAATCCACCATAACGCACCCCCTGGAATGCCTTATTGTGGTTATGGAATAGGTCCTTTTTCATAAATTGGATGTATTTTTTAAAACATACTTTAGTTGAGCTACTTTCAGCCAAGCTGCTGTGCTGGGTAACGCCCCGGCTGCAAGTATCTCTTGGCCAATCAGGAGCCAGCATTTTTTCTACCCATTTCATATTGCTAGTTAGAGCACGGCCAGATTTGGGAACCAGGAGACCTAGAACCAAAAAATGCCAATGAAGACATGAGGCAGGATTTTCGAATGGTGGTGCGCCACAGGACTTAAACATTGGTGGTGCGCTGAACCCCTGTGCCACAATTGCTCCCAGTTTTCCAATATCGGCTGCAGTTGTGACAGTTTCCCTGCTTTCCGGCAGCTTGCGCCACATATCTGGTGCAAACACCGATGCTTTGCCCCCCAGGAGTGGTGCAAGCTAGCCCACAAAATTGTGGTGTAAGGTGTGGTGCCGGGCGCAAGTGATGGAAAATCCCGAATGGCAGTTAGTGAATGCCGCAAGCCCCGTACACCATATGTTCTGCACACCGGGGGTTTGCGACATGATTGGACGTTTGAAAATCCATCTCATGTATTCACTTTGTGATACTGTGCCAGTCACTTGTCCTCTCTGTATCTCAGTCTCTCCCCTGCTGCAAAACTGAATAGAAACAAGACTTCACTGCAAACATGATGTTACTTCTCAGCTAAGCTGCTACTCTACTAAAAATAAATAAAAAAGGTAACACGTTTAGTATGTTTTTTTTCCTGACAGGCACACACTAACAGTTTGTAATAACAATACAGATCTCTGTTGTAGTCAATTCCTAGAGGCAAGGCAAGGCGATTTTATTTATAAGGCACCCAATACCAGAGGCTCTGGGCACTGAACATGAATAAAATATACAGCAATAAATTAAAACATATAATAAAGCCATAATGAAATTAATATTCTGCAACAATAAAAGGTTCCCAGAGGTCATACTTCAAGGGACTGGCCGGAACTAAGGATGACATCAGCAGTCAAAGGCAAAACTGAAGAGGTGGGCCTTTAGCTTCCCCTTAAACACCCCTATCGAGGGGGCCTCCCGGACTGCAGGTGGAAGCGAGTTCCACAGGATTGGCCCAGAGACACTAAAAGCATGATCTCCCGAGGTCTTGAGATGGACCCTGGGAACGTCCAGGATGCCCCTTGAAGAGGAGCGGAGGGAACAAGCAGAGGACACTGGTGTCAGGAGCTCAGACAGGTAACCAGGACCCAACCCGTATAGGGCCTTAAAAGTGAGAAGACCCACCTTGAAAATGACCCTCCACCTAACCGGCAGCCAGTGCAGAGCACGCAGGACTGGAGTCACATGACCGGACCTCGAAAGGCCCGTCAGTAACCTAGCCACTGCGTTCTGTGACCGCAAAGTACAGAGCATTGCAGTAGTTAAGCCTGGAAATCACAAAGGCATGCACTAGTGTCGGCAGGTCCTTGGGTGGAATGTGGGGCTTAATCCAGGCAATGTTCCGTAAGTGGTAAAAAACACTGCTGACTATAGATGACACCTGATCTTCAAAGGTCAATTTATAGTCAAGGATCACACCTAGATTTTGCACCTTCGGAGAAACCACCTGCGGCACAGACCCTAGAACAAGTCTAGAGTCCAACCCTGGTGGCAACCCATCACGCCCATGACCAAGCTTGATCACCAGCACCTCAGTCTTAGCTGGGTTGAGTCTCAGCCAGCTGGAAGCCATCCAGTCATTGATTTTAGCCAGACAGCTGTTGAGCACATCAACAGCTCCCAATGTTTCGAGTGCAACGGACAAATACAGTTGGGTGTCATCTGCATAGCAGTAAAACTTCACACTGTATTGTCAAATGATCTTGCCAAGGGGCAGCATATACACTGCGAACAACATCGGCGACCAGATCAAACCGTGAGGCACTCCACAGGACAGCGGCATTGAGGAAAAGGAAAAATTTCCCATCACCACCCGCTGCATCCTGTCCGAGAGATAGGACTCAGACCATTTGATGACTGTACCGGCGAGTCCACAAAACCCACAGAGTTGATCAAAAAGCAGAACATGATCCACAGTGTCAAAAGCTGAGGAGAGATCAAGGAGCACAAGAACTGACCTGTCTCCTCCATCTCTACCCTGAGCAGATCATTATGCAATCTCACTAGAGCAGTTTCAGTGCTATGTCTGGCCCGAAACCTGACTGGAAAGACTCATAGATATATGAGGACACCAGGCAATCCTCGAGGTGTTGTGCCACCAATTTCTCAACAACCTTGCTCAAAAAGGCAGGTTGGAGATCAGATGGTAATTCACTAGGATGTCTGGGTCAAGGGAAGATTTCTTTGGGAGGGGCTTCACCAGTGCTTCTTTCTAAGCAATTGGGAAGATCCCCTCCGCCGTTGAACACCTGGCAGTCCTGGCAATCACCGGGCCAACGGCATCGACACATCCCATTAAGAAATGCTTTGGTGCTGGGTCCAGTTCACAAAAGGTGTGCTTCAGCTCCAAGATCACCTTAGTCACTTCAGACACCTCCACTGGCCTAAACTCCTCCCAGACAGACCGAGTGCCTCTGAAACTCCTGATTCAGTCACTGTGATGCGAAAGCCTCCCTGGCAGAATCCCCAACCGAATGGTCGACACTCTGTCGGAGAAAAACAGAGCAAACTCTTCACATAAAGTGGTTGAAAAAGCTTTTTTCGGCCAAAGACAGGCAGGGTGTAAAAGCCTGACTACAGTCCAAAAAAAATGAGATGGTCTGTTTCTTCCCGCAGCAATTTCCCTGGACAGAAATTCTGCCTTCTTACGGGAAATCATCCCCTGGTACTCAACATAGTGAGTACTTAGGGCCAGCCTGTCGGCCTCCAGCCAGGTCTTCAGCCAGCACCGCTCAACTTCTTACCTCTGATCTTCATCACCTTGAGATCCCCATCAAACCAAGGGGATCTCAAGTGAGAGGATCTAGGTCATATACGGACTGGTGTGATGGTATTTAGAGCTTCAGCAACCACCCTGTTATAGGTGGCCACCGCCTCTCCAGTGCTAATCGCACATGCTGCATCAACCCTAGATAGGTCAGCTAATGCCAACAGTCCCTCTGGGTCAGCACCCCTTAAGGGGCGATAGCTGACCATCTCCACAGGGGAAGGACTTTCGGGGGGGGCCCCAAAGTTGAACTCCATGGTGCAGTGATCAGACCAAACAACCTGATCAGTCTTGAGGTTATTAATCTCAAGACCCAGCTGAAACACCAGACTGAGTGTGTGACCATGCTGGTGGGTAGCAGCAGCAACTGCTTGTGACAGGCCCGGTGATTGCATCAACTGGAGGAGGTCGCAACTGAAATGCGAGGATTCATCATCGACCCATGCATTGAAATCCCCCAGGATCAAACACCTGGGGGACTCTAACACCAGGTCGATGACAAAGTCCGCTACCTCCTGCAGGAAATCCCCACCCCCACCCCAGAGGGGTGGTGAACAAGGAGAAACCTGCACCTGTACCCCCACGCACGGTGACGCACTCCAAAAGATTGGGTGCCCCCGGTGGTATGCTGACAGAAGGGCAAAACCCCATCAGCGAAACCCCCCACAGCGACATTTTTGACAAGATTTGAAAATGTTGCTGTGGGGGACCCAATGGCAAAATTTTGCCCTTTGCCCACCTTCGGGTTAACTCTGACTGGAGTTAATCCTTAAGAAGGGGGGGCGTGGGGGGTTCGGGGGGGGCGCAGCCCTCCAGTAGAAAACAGACTGATGTCCGACAGGCAAAATTTCTCCTGTTGACATCGAGGATGTCTCTATGCCACACGTCGACAACAGGGTTGTCGCATCGGCATAGGTAAACTGCGACCAACTGGGTGCACCGAGAAGCCCAAACTGGACTGAAAAACTATGACCACTCCCCCACCCCTGTGATCCTTCTTCAGACAGTGCACCACAGTATATCCAGTGAGGATGGCGGCCTCAAAAACTGGGCCTGCTTTGTCACCCAACCGGGTCTCTCTGATGCAAGCCAGGTCAACAGAAGAAATCAAGTCCTTAAAAATCACGGTCTTGTTCCTCATTGACCTGGCATTGCACAGCATTTCCCAAAGAGGATTAGAGGATGCAGCCGGTCCTCTAGTTACCTGCCCACTTGGTCCGATGGGGACCCTGGGTATGGAGACCAAACACATCAGACCTCTCCCTAGGCTCCGACTACTTCCAGGGTGCCTCCTGCACTGGACAACCTCAATGCTGCTCACCATCCCCTCCTCAGCTGCCCTCAGCACTCGATGAACCACACACCTCCTAGAGAATCAGTGACTGCACAGGATTTCCAAGGCTTGCTGTAAATGTTAATATGTAGCATTGCTGTGTTTTCCATGGTGGGGAAACACAGTCTGGAGCAATGGTGGAAGAGTAATGTCAGGGCCTCCAGGCAGTCTGAAAATCTGGAGAGTGGCAGTTTTCCTTTAAAAATTACAGAGAAATTTCAGCCGGCCTGGTGGTGCAGAGGCCGAGGCGCTTCAAGTGCCTTACCTTTCCCATGCCGGTGACCTGGGTCTGGGAACGAGTTCGGGCCAGCCAGGGTCAGTCGGGGTGAGGCAGTACTTGGAGAGGATCAAGCTGCCGTTGGACAGCTCTCCTCTCCCAGATTCAGGAGGCGAGGTATTCCCGTCTCTTGGTTGCCACCAAATGGAGGCTTGGTGGTAGCGTCGGGCAGATGGACTGGTGCTAGGCTGGGTGAGTGGATGGGGTCGCTGGTTCTGGCACGCATGTGCGACCATGTTTCTGAGATCCCAGGATGTAAGGGGAGAAAAGGGAAAAACACTGTGTCTCCCTGTCGTCATATATGACGGCCCTCGGGACTCTCAGGTTCCACACTGTGTGGATCCCTGTCAGTCCGATGGCAGGGGGAGCGACTGAAGGGACTGGGGGTCCTGAGGATCAAGACCCGAACAAAAGAGTACGGTGGCGATGGGAGGCAAAAAGGTTGATTGGAATAAAAAACATTACAGAGGAATTTTATGAAAAGAATGAAAGCTTGATATGAACTCCGGCTTCTCAGACACGCTTTAAGTGAGAACGTCACTACTGCAGTTGAGGTAAGAAACCCAAACAGTTTATCATAGTATTTCATGTTACACAATAATTGCAGTATTTTCTCCTTAACAATGATAATCACAGGTAGTAGGAACTGTCCTTTAATAGTATATGATTAGCGTCTGTTATACGTGGAATTTGACAACAGCTGAAATGCTGTTGTACCATCAATCTTACATCATATGGCTGTTATATCATTGATCTCACGGCAGATCAGTGATACAACAGCAAGCTGTTGCCAGCAGTATATGCAGCAGTTCAAAAAAAAAAGTTCAGCCGTCACCGTTTAAACCAGACCAAAAGCAGATGTCACAATGAGCGGAACTGTTTCTTGTTGCTGCCAGTTGTGTTTGCATTGCAGGTTTCTATTAGTGACTGTTTTCAAGTTTTTGATCGTAACCGTTTTTTTTCTCGTTTCATTCGTTGCTTAACTTTGAACCAAATCTTGCTGCCTGATGTCCAAAGCCTTCCCGACTCTCTCCAAAGTATAAGAACTTATTTTTTTTAAATGTGTTACAGAACAGATGCTAATCATATACTATAAAAGACAATAGATGGCCAGCCATGTACAACAAGCTCGGACTCCAGCTCGGGCTCCAGATGAAATTGGAAACAAGTCGTGCTGCGCTCTCATGGTCATCGATTTCATCAGGATCCCTCTATGGAATCCTGAGCTTGTTGTACATGGCTGGCCATCCACTCTTCTGTTTATAGTGTATAGTAGAGCACTGTTCTGTACAGAACTCCATCTCTTTCAAAAACCTGTTATACCACTGTTCAAAGGTCATGCAATGTGTTTGTACCCTTCTGTGTTACAACAGTATTCTGAAACCTCTAGAGACTGCACAAGTCAGTTTTGCTCTGAAAGTGAAAGAACCCCCATACTCACATTTCACATAATACTATACACTATGAAAAATAGAGGATGAGCAACTTTTTGCACAACCAGTATGTTCTGTCATGTCGGGATTCTGATTCCCAGAGATCTCTTAAGCTTCGCTGTCGAGGTCAGAAAGAATCAGAACCCCTCTGTGGTGGAACACATTGGCTGTGCATAGTTGCACCTCCAGTGTTCTCTATGTAGTCATGCTGCATTACTGTGACTTCCTCACTACCCATCATAGAGAAGATCTCAGAATAACAGGTTCTGTCACACTGCATAGGTCATGATGAAACAACTACTCAGTGTGCCACTATCAGGCAAGCTAAAGAACATTTTTGCAAAATAAAGCCACCTAGAAAATACAGTGCAGTACAAGATGAACACATTTCTTTTATCTGTTTGTACTTTTTTGATCAAGAAAGGCACACTGAGCTGACAGCAGGTTTCATGAGGAGTCTTGGGGGTGGTTTACATGGACTTGTGTTATTGGCTGGGGGAAGTTGGCCAGGAGAGCTGAATTCAATATTTGTAAGAGAACAGTCTTCCCTTTCGGACCAGGTGCTGGCAGATTTATGGAAAGAGACTGTCCAGCCGAGACAGAGATGTTAACTGTGGTAGTTACCCAGAGTTTACTACTGGATGCTACCTTTTTGTTTCTTTCTCCCGTTCTTTTGTAGACTGAATTAGTGGCAGTTCCATTTTCTGATTGAGACCCCAGCTTTGTATGCATTTCAGTGATAGTTCTCTTGCTAGTTCCTTTTTTGTGTTAAGCAAGTTTTTTTTCCCAAAAAATTATTTCTGTAATTTAACACACACGTTTATTATAATGGCACAGCAGTGCCACTATAGTTAGGGTTGCATAGCCATTTCTATGTTAAACCTCAATGTTTGCACTTTAATAACTTTGCAACTGTTTGTCCGATTTGGGTGAAACTTGGAATGGAGGAAGACTATTAGTACATCTCTGGATCTGGAAATGTTTGTGTCGATCGGATATACGGTTGCAGAATCATATTAAGCTCAAAAAGTGAAAAAATTCCCAACATTCCGTTTTCTTTAGGCGTGCACTTTGGACTGAAGAATGTATGTGAGTGGGTTCAGATTGGGTGGGCTACATGGGTCCTGGGTCGCAGATGTGCCTTTTGAAGAGTTTGTGTAAAAATCTTATTTAATGAAAAAGTTCTATCATTTTTAATGCCCCATTATATCCTATGGGAAAATGTATATGTGCAACTTAAAAATTGTTGCAATCGTGTTTTTTAGTGTCGAGCTTGGCACAAATAGTGCCGTGTTGCCGCCATCTTGTTTTCAGTTAGCGAGAGAGAAAAAAACAATATAACTCCAAAAATACTGCACTTTTCAACACACTAACCATTGGGTTTACCAATTTGGGGCCTAAGGAACAGGAATCTGGCATTAGTTTTTCACCAGCCGGTCTGGAAATGTGGTTTTCAGATTTTTTCCACCATTTTTCCATTTTTTGATTGCGACACTATAACAAAGTGATGTGGCAATGTGCACGACCATAAGAAATACAACCGTAACACTATTTTTTATGTTCGCGGTTGTATTCCCATTGTAAAGATAGGAGTGTCGCGATCATATTTTAAATGACAGCGGTAACACTGCACAACTACATTTTCCGAAATGTTGTTTTCTTTGTCACTTGATTGTGGCAAGCTGGATTGTGATATTGGCTTGAAAATTTCAGGGTGGCAAGCCCTAGTGCCACAGATGTGCATTTCAGTGGTTTGCTTCGAAAATGTTCACCACGTCCTTAGTTATAGCATTCCGAATTTACGAATTTTCCCATAGGATAACATTGTGGGAATAATTTTCTTTGTCACTTGATTGTGGCTACGTGCATTGTGGTATTGACCTGAAATTTTTAGGGTGCAAAGCCCTACCCCATACAGGTGTGTCTTTTGCTGGTTTGGTACGGAACCATTGAACATGGCTATAGTTACAGCATTGTTAAGTTTGGAAATTTCCCCATAGGATAACATTGCAGCGCAGGTTTTTTTTTGTCCCCTCGTTGTGGCAACGTGGATTGCACTATTGCCCTGAACGTTTCACGGTGGAAAGGCCTACTCCCACAGGTGTGCCTTTTGGTGGTTTGGTACGAAAACATTCAATAGGGCCATAGTTACAGCATTCCAAAGTTCAGAAATGCTCCTATAGGATAACATTGCAGCTCCCGTGACGCCTTTCGGGGCCCGTACCTTGAAAACGGTTCGAGATACGGACTTTTCATCACAAAATCTTTTAGCACCCCCCCAGTACAGAACTAGCTTACTTACCCATGAAACTCCTGAAATCTGAATTTTTTTTCTAGCGTGTATGGTTCCTGAGATATTTGTGAATTACTATCCCACGTCTACATTTTCATGTGCATCGATTTTTGCTATGCCTTCACAGTTGACACTCACACTACTTTTCGGTGCCCGTAATAGGGAAATGATGAGTGACATGTGTTTGGTTGCTGCAACAACTACTGACTTTCTTAATTACAATTACACTTAATTTCGTTTTGCGGCACGTGCGCTTCACAAGATATAGGCAAATTACTGTAACTATGCCTCCTTGCTTTATACGACTGCTATATGGAACCATACTTAACTGTAAGTGGGAGCGCAGGGTCCAGAGGGCCCGCGCTCCCACAAACACACATACTATTTGCCACACTTGTGTGGTTGCCAACAAGACCCAGGACGCAGGTCCCCAGATGCCGGACAGCAATGGGTCAGAGGTCAGTCATGCACAGGGCTCCTCTGTGGTACAATACCCTTAACAAAGAAACACTTACAACTACAATGCTTGGTCCCTTTAAAAGGCAACTCCGACTATTCCTCACCTCTACCACTCAGTGCGACTGCCTCTCCTAAGTAACTGTCTCCTCATTTTACCCTAGTCGAAGGTGACCTGTAACCTCCCTTAGAGCTCCACTTTTTTGGCACCAGTTTCCCCCACTCTCACCCCTTACCCCCCCACCACACTGCCTCACCCACACCTCCCCCTCTCTAATGGCACTTTCAGATATGGGGCCCTCCAGCCCATCCACCTCGCACTTTTGCCACCCACCTCTACCCGCCGACAATGGCCCTTTAGCCTGCCTACTTTTCCTGACTCTCTCCTACCCTATACTAACTATATACTGTTCACCCTGAAACTCTCTGAAGCTGGATTTTGTTGTTTCTTTCCATTTTGGCTGTATAATAAATGCTTAGACATCTTTGTGTTTTTAAGACTGTAACCATTGTTGACCTTGTATGTATGTTACCCTACATCCTTTGATGTGGAACCTTTGTAAATGAGCAGTTCCTGCTCAAAGGTATTTGATCCTAGAGTCTAATAAAATAAAATAAAATAAAAGTCCCATTTCTATTACTACTTACATTACACTTTTAAAAAGAAAATTCTTTGCAAAACTTCGTTAATGCATCAATTAGGGTTGTTCACAGCGACAAAAGAGAGAAATTCGATGTTGGGGTTACCACTCCTAGAACCCCACACCACCCCACCCCTCACCAACAGGCATCGAGGTGCATTGGGGTCGTCGTGCCTAACTCCCTCACCCCCATTCTCCTGTGCTGCACCACCTCAGCTTCTTTACACATGGAATGGGGTGAGAGTTAGCATGGCGACTCCCAACACACACCCCGATGCCTGTTGGTGGGGGTGGGGTTCTAGGGTGGTAACCTCAACATCTAATTTCTCTTTTTGTCGCTGTGGAACAACCCTAACTGATGCATTAACGGAGTTTTTTGCAAGAATATATATATATATATATATATATATATATATATATCTATATATATGTGAATGATGGGTAATGGTGGTATGCAAGGATGTATACCCATTGAAATTGCCTAAGTAGGGCTATAAGGCCAGCTTTATTGCCCTACTTAGCCCCCAAAATGGGTATACTTCAGAGTGTTCCACCCTTACCCATTGTTTAATGAATAAAATACTTTAGGATGGTTATTGTAAGGTCCCTTGCAGCAAGGAGGTAATGTTGTGTAGTGAGTGCAGGTAGGAGTTTGGGAAATTTCTGGGTTTGGGAGGGTTTTGTGTAAGTGTCTTCTTTTCCAGGTTATTTTGCAGTTTATTAATTGGTTTGGCTAGCTGCCTAATGAAGTGTTAATTGTATTAGTAGTGTCTCATAGGTTTTTTTTTTTTTTTAACTTTTTTTTATTTATTTATATCATGGAGCATGATCACAGGAATAATTGAATGTATAGAATAGGTAACATGTTGTATACTGTACAGCTATTATAACAGTGTTTAGACAGAATATACATTATACTTTAGTGGAACTGAGTATATTATTGATAATGTTTATCTAAAAAAGTTTGAGTCCAACCTTGATATACTGTACAGAGATAGTAAGGAAATACACATTTCTTGGTATAGGACTACCATTACTTCATTGGGGGCCTAGGGAAAATCAAGGGAGAACTCTGTAGGATATATGTCAAAACCCCTAAATTAACTGGAAAGTATTAGGTCTCCTACAGTTAGCAGGTTGATTACAGATATAAGGGAGATGGGAGGGCTGGCCGGCACCCTTGAGACCCAGTAGCAGAGGTCTTTTCGACCAAGAGGGCAGACCTATGGCAGCTGGTCTGGCCTTATTTGAGCCATGTGAAGAAACCAGATGTTCCAGCAGTTCATTAATTCTGGGATTTTATTTTGTAACCTAGCTGTCATATGCTCCAATTTATAGACATCATATATTGTATCTTCCCAAGCTGTTATGGTGGGAGGTTTGGGGCGAAGCCAGAGACGTGTGATACATTTCTTGTCTGTACCCAGCAGAATATTAAGTAAATAGATTAGGTGTGGGTTTTTAAAGTGACCTGGGTAATGAAATAGAATCCCAACAGCTCAGGTAAAATCTCCCAAAGATTGGAATAAGTTAAGTACTCTATTCCCTATAAGGGACCAGTATGATGTAAGTATTGGACAAAACCAAAAAATGTGGGCATGTGTGGCTACTTCGCAACCGCATTGCCTCTAACAGGAAGAGTCTCCACCAGCCAAAAACTTGGCAGTGATTTGAGGAGTACGAAAGAATCTAGAGACGATCTTCCAGGAAAATTCCCTAAATGTGTATGAGTTTAATGTTTTATGCTGTCTCCTCCAGATCCGGAGCCAGTCCTCCTGGGATAATGTCGTCTGAAGCTCAGCCTCCCATTGGAACTGTACAAGATCCATGGCCGGTAAAGAGGCACCCTGCAGAGCTTTATATATATGAGAGATCAGATGGGTACGGTCTCCTCTCCTAGCAATCTGGACCAATAAAGGACAGATAGGTGGGACCTCTTGTGTAGTGACATCTAAACCTATTTTAGTTTCCAAAAAATGACGGATCTGCAAAAATCTAAAGAAATCTGACTTGCTCAGAGAAAACTCCTGTTTAATCTGGTCAAATGACTTAAAGATGTCATTGTCGTAGAATTAGTATGTGTGTTTTAGACCTTTATGTGCCCAGGCCTGAAAGGTGGTGTCTAAGCTTGCTGGGGTCTATGATAGATCCTCAGGAGGGATACCTATCCAAGAAGACAGGAACTTATTAGACAATCAATCAATCAATCAATCACTTTATTTAACCAGGTATTATTTATTTAACAATCGAGCGAGGAATCTCAGCCAACTGTGTAGCAAGTCCTTCGTGAATCTAGAACTCCGTCGAATCTGAGATATATTATTTGGTTGGAACACTCGGGAATAATTTAGGGCCAATCAGCCATATCTCTTTCCACTGCAAGCCACGGAGGGGCTTGATTGGAAGGTTGAAACCAAAATGTTATATCTAGAAGTAGGGTGGCCAGCCAATAATTATAAATGCAGGGGAGGGCCAATCCGCCCTTCTCTTTAGGGCGCTGAAGCTTGCTAAGTGCTATTCTGGGCCATTGATTTGCCCATAGAAACTTACTAATATTTCTATCCCAGGCCTGAATATCCCCTATTTTAAGAGAGAGGGGAATGTTTGCATTAGGTATAATATCTTCGGCAAAGAGTTCATCTGAATAGACTGAACCCTGGCCAAAAAGGAAAGAGGAAGAGGAATCCACCTGGTCAAGTCTGATTTTATCTCGGACAAGATCGAGGTATAGTTCAGAGAGTAGAGTTCTGTAATATTCTTGGGTATTTTGATGCCCAGGTATGTTATGTGGAGCTTATCCCATCTATAAGGGTACCTCTGAACTAGATCAGGAGGTGGGGGTGCTATACTAGTAGAGCCTCTGATTTGTTTGGATTTATAGTATAACCCAAGGGAGAGTCTCTGTTTCTTTTAAGAGTGTAGTTAGAGTTTGTAAAGATTCAACTGGATGTGTAATGTAGAGAAGAAGACCATCGGCATAGTATGCTATTTTATGATGGGAATATTCTGAGGTTGTATATCCATAAAGATTGGGAGATTGTCTAAGAAGTTGGGCTATGGGTTCCACAAAGTGGGCAAATAAGTAAGGGGACAGCCCTGACGAGTGCCCCTAAATGGGGAAACGATCAGAGTGGGAACCGTTCAGGCATATGACCGCCTCCAGGCTTGAGTATATACCGCCTATGGCTGTCAAAAATAGCTCAGGAAAATTCAATTTTGTAAGGGTGGCTTGAAGAAAGTCCCACGAGACCATGTCAAAGGCTTTTTGAGCGTCGAGACTAAGTATTAAGAGGGGAGATTTTATGGATTGGGCATGATCAATAAGATATAAGGTGTGTTTTATATTATCTGTTGTCTGTCTACCTTTAATAAATCCTGATTGATCCGAATGTATCAGAGAGGGAAGAATGAAATCCAGTCTATGGGCTAGAATACTTGTGTAAATCTTGTAATCTTGATTAAGGACTGATATAGGGCGGTAGGACTCACAGAGATGCGAGGGTTTCTGGGGTTTCAGTATTACCGAAATTGTAGCTTGTTTCCATGATATAAGGAACGAAGAAGAAATATGGCCAGCCTGTAAAGCTTGCAGGAGGGGGGTTTGTATTAACTTCCAGGCTCCTTTATAGAACTCTGCTCTGAATCCATCTGGGCCAGGAGCTTTGCCATTTTTAAGCCCTTTGATAGTTTGCTGAGGCTCTGTTTCAGAGATCGGGGCAGCTAACTGAGACTGTTGGGAGGCCAAAATGGTCAGCAGATGAATCTGAGAGAGGAGGTCCGGTATTTTATTTGGGGCTAGTTCTGTCGGTGAGGAATACAAGGACTGGTAGTATTTTTTAAAAGCCTCCAGGATATGTTGAGTGGAGTACTGCATCTGTCTTAGTGTGGGATCTTTAATTTTAGAGATGGTACATTGTTGTATTTGTTTTCTAAGTCAGTAAGAAAGAAGTTTAGAAGCTCGGGCTCCACCCTCGTAATACCGCTGCCTTAACCAGGCCAAGGCCTGTTCAGTTTTGGCTGTCAGTATTCGTTGGATCTCAGTTTGTGTCTGAGAAATTAGGGGAAGAAGGTCAATATCTCCCTGCATATGGGCCTCCTGAAGAAAGGTAAGCTTCTCCTGTAAAGCCTGAAGGGTTGCTTTGGCTTGTTTTTTTTCTATGGGTAGCATAGGCTATAATATGGCCCCTGAGGACAACCTTAATTGTATCCCATAGAGTCTGAGGAGACACCTGGGTGGAGGCATTATCTCGAATGATTTCCAGGATCCGAGCTGCCAGTAGTTCTTTAAATTCTCTATCTCTCAGAAGTGTTGGGTTAAATTTCCATTGGGTATTCCTCCTCCCCTTTCGGACATCAAGCTCCAGAACAATAGGAGCGTGGTCAGATAAGCAAATATTGAGGATATCCGCTGACCTAACCTGATCTAGAAATTCTCAGCCAATACAAAAATAGTCAAATCTGGAGTAATGCTTAAAAGCATTAGAGTAATAGGTAAATTTCCATTGTGACGGATGGAGTTGTCTCCATACATCTACCAGGCCGACATCTCGGAGTAAGCATCAAAGATGTTTTTGTCCTGAGGACTGTAGGGATGGGCGGGCTTTGGAAGAATCAAGTGAGGGATTGAGGTGGCAATTAAGGTCCCCTCCAAGTATCAGAATGCCTTGATGCCTCTCTAGAATAGCATCTATTAGCTGCTGGATGGTAGACGCATCTGAGCCTGGGGGAATATAGGTACTGCATTAAGTCAAAATCTGTTGATTTAATTTAACTACAGCTAACGCAAGTCTGCCCTCTTTATCTGAGAACCGATCAAGTATTTGTAACTGAGAATGTCTCGGGATTAGGATCACCACCCCTCTCCGTCTGCCCCTCCGATAAGAGGACTCAGTCATATCAGAAAATCCAAATTTAAGTAATTTCAGATGCTCCTCTGAAGAGAGATGAGTCTCTTGAAGTAAAAGTGCGTCTGGATTTAGTTTTTTAAGTGCTCGGATTGTGCGGTGTCTCTTTATGGGGCCAACCAGCCCATTAACATTATGGGAAATAAGTTTAAAGGTTCCCTGCATTTCAAGTTATATTAAAGTTCCATACAAGGCCCCTTGAGACCCAAACCACCCCAAATATTAAAACATCATACATTTGAATTTCCTGAAATAAAAAAAAAATCTGCTTACTGAGCACATTACAATGTCTTGACGCTCTGTGGACAGAATAAAATACAGAAAAGTAACATATATTACAATAGGAATTATAGGGGAACTAGTGGGCCAACTGGGTTTGTTTAAGACAATAATTACAAAAAGGATAAACTCTGCATAAAGATTTATGCAAGTAGAAATTATATACAAATCCCCGGAAAGGGGGTTACTTTTGACTTCCAACAAAACGTGATCACATGGAGCGCGAATTGGGGACAGATCAATTGATCGTCCAAAAGTGGACACCCATTCAACTAGGTGATATGGGGTCCTGGGGAAATCATCGCCCCTAACGTTAGGGAGGGAATGGGTTAAGAAAAGGAAAAATAATAATCTGGGGAGCTGTGAAATTAAGAATGGGGTTAATGGGGAAGTAGTGGGGGTTGGAGAAAAAACGTGCAGCTCCATGGGAACCTGGTAGTCAGGCAGCATAGAGGGCTAGTAGCCCGCCCCCTGATAAATTAGATAGCAGAGGGGGAGATAGGATCTATATTATTATAGGTTGCCCTAAGGGTATACTGAGTATTCCTCTGGGATAGGTGAGAATTAGTAAGGCGATCGCCAGGCTCAAAGGGCACCTCCTTGAAAGCCGCCTGCCCTCCAAACCATATATGACATGCACAGTGTCAAAAACATTGTAGTCCGCATAGGTTCCCTCTTGACATAGATTAGTCTAGAGCTTATTGAAGTGTGGGCTATTAATCCAGGAATGGTGGAGGGCGTACTTCCCAGCTTAAGTTATGCCTGGGAGAATCGCTGAGGTTAAGTGAGCCTCTGCGAGGGAGTGAGGGCTTCAAGGGCCCTGGACTACAACCTCAGGGCAGGGAGGAAGAAGGGGCCTCTCGGGGGCCCAGGGACAAACCAGGGATGCACCGTTATCTAAATCTAACAACACCTTTTCCATTCAGTCAGCATTAAACCCGGTTTAGATAAAGTCCAGGTTTACCTGAAGAGGCCTGCTGTCAATGGGGGGGGACGAGGAGGAGGAGGACCACTCATAAAGTCCATCATGTAATCATTCTAGTGGTCCTGGGTCTGGGGGGGGGGAGTCCTTACGCCAAATAGAGAGACCACGTGTCACCCTCATACCAGACCGGTCTTAAGTTGTTTATTTAGGAGTCCCATTATGTTTAAACTACTTTCATGTCGTCCAGTCCACCAAGACCGAAAGGACCCCAAGTTTGTACCCTATTTAATGGGTGTTATCAGAAGGTCCGCCATGGTAGTGGACTGCCAAGGTATAATCCCCCACCCAGAGGGGGAGTCCACCGGCACGGCCAGATGAGAGATGTCTGGCCAGGGCCCGGAGGGGAAAACCTACACGCCCCTATTTAACGGGGGCAGGTTTAACCCCCAAGCCTCCTGGGTATGGCAGAGCTGCTGAAAGAGTAGGGATAATCACCTCCGGTGGCAGCCGACCAGCTGGATTAATATCCACATATGGGACCCCTCACCAACTGCTATAGTGTAGGAAAGGGCCGTGTGCGTCCCCCTGACTATCCCATCAAGTCCCAACACAGTGTTTATACCTGGCTAGGTCTGGCTCGCCCGCCCATCTTAATGTCATCCACTGACCAGGAAGCTCTGTGCACACACCGGCCTGCACCAGGCATCTCCCAAATCCCCCTACAGAGGCTGGGATGGGGCTAAGCCTCCACTTGCACCACCACCAACCCCCCCACCCTATCATCCACTACAGAGCCCTATACGTATTTGCAGACAAAGGCCTTAGCTGGGCCACTCCAAAAGTCCATATCAACTATTTGTTTAGTGGAGGCTATCCTGGCTCATTGATCTTGCTGTGTTCCAAACACCACCAGTCAGTGAGGGGTCCTGCCAAGAGGATCAGTTCTTTCTGAGGTATTCACGGAAATAGTGATGAGGAGAAGCAACTGCTTAGCAGTAGGGAGTCAGCAGAGGAATGCGAGCTCCCGGGGACCCCAATCAACCTGCCTATCAAGAGGGGAACAAAAAAAAGGGGGAGAGGGCGAACCCCACGGGGCAGAGCCACGGAAGAAGCAGGGTACATGTCCATCCAGGTCTGATCACACCTCTATTCCTGATAAAACCAAAGGAAGAAGGCGGCGGGGGGGGGGGACCAGAAACTAGGCCCAATATGTGGGCCCCCAGGCCCCGCCGAGGCGATAGCAGACAGTGCAAGTCCCATGTCAGAGCTGGATATCATATGCCACTTCTAAACCTAAGAAGTTTTGTTTCATTTAGGGGCCCAGCTATATTTAAATCAAAGCCATGTTACCGAGCCATCTGGAGCTGAGGAGGCCTGACAACTATTCCCTATTTAGCGGGTTGATATAATAAAGCCTGCCGCTGATCTTGACTCTAAGGGGGCGCAATTCCACTCCCGGGAGAGATGCAACAGCCTGACCAGGCAGGAAGTGCCAGCCCAGGACCTGTCGGCCCCTGCCCAGGGAAGGGCACCTTCGGGAGTCTCTGTGTAACAATGAGAACTCCTCCTGAGCGCGGCAAAGCTATTATGGGTTAGGTCAATATCCTCCTGCAACTGGCGGTCCAGTGGATTGCCTGTCATTCGTGGAGCCCAATACCAATTGCGTTTTTTTATGAAGTGGCACTTGTATCTTCTCTGTCTGCCCCTCAAGCCCCGATGGAGCAGGTAGGCCCAAAGTCAGGTCCATCTCCATCTACCCAACCCCCACCCCGGTGTCATCGCCTGACCTCAGCACTTCAACATCCCTGCGACCCCCACCCCAGGAGCACCCCCCAGATAACCAAACTTGAGGGCAAGTGCCATAACCAGGTTACCCTCAGGCTCCCACCTCCCCCACCCCCACCTCAGTACTCACTGCAAACCCAGAGTCAAACTGCAAGAAAGACCTTAAATGGGTTGCCTAGAAAATTGTGCCAGCATCTGTTTGATGGAGACTGTCGGGCTTGCTGATCTTGCTGAGCTGGAAAATTGGTTGTTCTGTTGGGTCTCTAATTAGGGGAAGTTCTCTGTGACAGTCGAGCCGAAGTCGGAATTGGTAGGCCCCTTTTTTTGAGATCGGCACGGGCATCCTCAGCACTAGCGTAGGTCTGCTGTCCTGAAGGAAATTGGATCACCAGATTGCTGGGGTAGGGAGTGCAGAATTTAAGCTTTTGTTGTCTCAAAATGAGGAAAAGAGGGATGTATGCCCACCTCTTCTGCATTGTGGCTGGGGCATAATCATTGTCCACGAATATACGTGTACTTTCCCAGTAAATTTGTGATTTAGCCCAAGCCTGTCTCAGAACATGTTCTTTTGTTTGAAATTTGAGGAATCTAAGTATTATTGATCTGGGTCTTGCTGTTGGCAGCGTGGGTTTTGGACCTAGCACTCTATGGATCCTCTCTATTTCAAAGGCAAAATCTAACTCTTAAGTCGAGGGCTTTCCGAAGTAGTGATTCAATGAATCCTTGTAGGTCGTTTCCTTCGACATTTTCAGGGATCCCATAGAGTCGAAGATTATTGCGGCGATTGCGATTCTCCGCATCCTCCTGGCGTACCACCGTAAGCTGGCATAGGTGGGCAACTTGGTTAAGTGTAGTTTGAAGTTGCGAGATGGTTAAGGCCTGTTCTTGTGTAGTGTGTTCCAGGGTAGTAACTTTAGAGTGTAGGTCAGTGAGATCCCTCTGAAAAGATTCCTGGGTTTGTTTAAACTGGTGAAAGTCTGATTTAAACTCCTGTAGTTCTGATAGAATTTTATCCAGTTTGGTATCCATGTTAGTAACATGTTGTACCTTAGGTCTGTTCTTTCCTCGTGCTTTAGGTTGCGAGGCCCCGATGGAGATTTCAGAGGCCCCCCAAGTCTGTGGCTTCTCCCTCAGATAAATCAGGGTCTGGTCGTAATGCCGCAAATCTATTGGTGCCCCTCGATGTTTGCCAGAAGTCATGTACTCCGGATGTTTAAATATCAATTTTTAAGTTGTTGAGGCTATTTTAAATAGCATAAATCGGAGGAGCTGGTCCAGGGCACACAAACTAGGCTGCCATGGAACCGGAAGCTGCACCGGACGTCCCTCATAGGGTTTAATGGAGTGCAGGTGAATACTTTTTATTAGTGCAGGTATATACTTTTAATTGTTTCATTAGTGTAGGTATACAGCTTTAATCAGTGTAGGTATATAGCTGTAAGTGATTGATTAGTGCAGGTATGTAGCTTTAATTGATATATTAATTACAGTTATACAGGGAAATAAATGATGGCCTTTTCAATGGGACAAAGTTCCCATCCATGTATTATATAAATTCTTTGCAAAAAACTTTGTTAATGCACTAGATAGGGTTGGTCACAGCGACAAAAGTAGGGAAATGTGGGGTTAGGGTTTCCAACTCTTTAACACCCCACTCCCATCCTGCAGGCAGCAACAGGGGTGGGGTGCGCCTTGGGGGTTCTCAACCCTAACATTCACCCCATTCCATGAGTAAATAAGCTGAGATGGGTACAGTATATGAGAATGGGGTGAGCATTAGGGTTGAGAACCCCAAGGCACACCCCATCCCTATTGCTGCCTGCAGGGTGAGGTGGGGTGTTAGGGTTGGAAACCCTAACCCCACACTTCCCTAGTTTTATTGCTGTAACCAACCCTAACCAGTGCATTAATTAAGTTTTTTTGCAAATAATTTCCTTAATTTTTGAGATACTATAAGCATATCCTTATTTGCCTGCATCTATAATTTTTGAGATATTGTATTTGTTTCATTATTTCCTTGTAAGAGCGCACTCAGCGCAGGGCCCTGCGCTCCCATCCATGTGTAATTTTTGAGATAGTTTAATCGTATCCTTATCTGCCTGTGGGAACGCAGGACTCAGAAGGCCCTGCGCTCCCATCCTGTGGTGTGCACCACCAAAGAAACATCTCAACATTTGAAACCTGTATAACTCCACACCAAATAAAGGCATATCTGTGGGGCAAGCCCTTTTTTACTCTGAAAATTTCAGAGCAAAATTGCAGAGCATTTCATCAGAGCAGAGTGACAAAGAAACAACTGTGTACCCCTCACATTACAATGTAATTCTGTGGGAAACAAAGCAAAATGTAAACCTGCAGAACTCCAAAACAAATTAATCTATTTTCACTAAATCAGCAAAAGGAATACTCGTGGGGCAAACTCTTTGTACCCTGAAAATTTCAGGCCAAAATTCTAAACCGTTTCTTCAGTGTGCTGCGACAACGAAATGGCTAGGATAGAATTTTTTTTTTCACAAATTGCGAAACAGGATCCCTTTTCACATTTCCTTTTTCGCAATTTGTGGAAAAAGAAAAAAATGTTTTCACAAATTGTAAAACAGGATCCTTATGTTTAGTGTTTCTTTTTATGCAGTTTGTGAAAAAGGATTTTGGCGTGTACAAAAAACACATTTCCATTCAATTTATCAAAAAACTAACAGCAGAATCGGATATAAGGCATCCCGATTAGCAGAACACAAGTCAAGTGTTGGTTATTTCTGAAAACATCATTTTTTTCAGTTATTTAATTTTGTTTTCCTCACTAAGAGAAAACATGATGGTGGTGACATGGAAAAAGATTCCACATTTGTGACACAGGATTCTGCATTTGTGAAAAAGTATTATGCATTTGTGACAAAGGATCCCTTTTCGAGGCTCACATCTAACTGGAGAGTGAAATTCTCATTGAAAATAATGGAAAACTTTAAAATTTAATAACTTTGTAACAGACTAGTATTTTCACCAAACCTTCAAAAGGCACATCTGTGAACCAAGACCTTTCTACCCTAAAATGTTCAGACCAAAATCCCAAGCTGTTTCTATGCTGCGGCGTGACAAATAAATGAAAAAAGGGTCATTTTCACATTTTTTCACACACTGTATCTCCACACCCACACATCCGACCAGAACGAAACTTGGCACATCTAGGGATCCTCAGGTGCATGTAAAATTTAGTGCAAGTGAGCTGAACGTTTGCAAAGTTATTAAAGTGCAAAAGTTTGAGTTTAATTTAAAAAGCGACCATTCAACCCTAACTATAGAGGTGCAACTGCACCCCTATAATATATTTTAGGAGTGCGATAGCACCCCTATATTTAGGATTGAGTAACCTGTTCAATTTTAAACCCCTACCTTTGCACATTAAAATCTTTGGCTCCCTTTGATCGGGGATGGCATTAAGGTTTTGGCACGATGTGCGCCTTTGAAATTTAGGAGCACACATTGGCAAGATAAAGACCCAAAATATGTGCTCCTGACCATTGAATCTGTGCTCCTACACACTGTATGTTATTTTTATTTTATTTTTTTTTTTTTACGAATTCATACTGCCACTCAAAGTACACAAGCACAACTCTACTACTGTCAGTAACACAGTGTCCCATTCTCTGTTGAACATCATCTGTAGTAGTGGTGTAGTACTACCAAGTTAACATCACGGGTCTTCTTCCACCCAGCCAGACGGGGTGGCAGCCGCACCACCAGGCACCTACCTTACTACCTACCAGACAGTATCTACTCCCACAAAGACATGCGCAGCCTCTTAAGTATGACACTAAAATAATCCACCCAGCATGCCAGCACTGTTGATGTAGTACACAGTGTACAAAATCAAAATGGCCAGTGGGATCAGCCTGCCTGCCATCTCCAGTCCACAGCAGCACAAGGCCAGCTCCTGTTCCTCCTCATACTCTGCACAGAACTCAGAAGTAGATGCTAAGCTACTGCCATGCATGCAGCCCTAGAAACAAGATCCCCCCACACACACACACACTTACTCAGATAATATATTCCTCGGTAGTCCTCCCACCTCCCTCCCTCCCTTGTGCATGTGTAGTGGCTAAGACTCAGAAGTTCACATTCAAAACTGTCTGCAAATAATATGTCCAGCCTTAACCACACCCCTGTCATCATTCAGCCACATTCCAAATTCATGCTTGCTTGCTTTAAAGCCAACTGTACTGTACGTAACAGTTTGTAAATAAAAATAAAATGCATAAATATTTGCAGCCTTAACACCCTCCTTTCATCGTTCAGCCACCATAATTCAAAATTCATGCATACTTTAAAGCCAATTAGCAGCTAAAGTGCATGCAGCAGCCGTCACTTTTAAATCCTCATTGCCTGCTGACTAGCAGTTAGTATGTAGTGCATCAATATAAATTCTGTACTAGATTGTACATGTAAGCATTAAGCCACGACGAAGGTGGCATCTAATGGGGAATTAATGCATGGTTGGGATCGTTGTGGCATGAGGCTGCAGGCCGAGTGTGTACAACGGTCCAACCATGCATTAATTCCCCATTAGATGCCACCTTCGGAGTGGCTTAATGCGCTTGTAACATGGTCAGTGCATAACTAGGACTGTAGGAAATGATTGTGCTGTCTCCCCGTAAATCCTTCAGTCACTGTATTTGAGGTACAAATAAAACTTTGCTGCACTTTTTACACATGCACGAGAGACTCTCACATACAGTTGTGTCCATTTCAAACTTTTGCATACAACAACTGTAGTGTGTAATTGAACGAAAGGTATTACTTTTTTGCACTTCACCATGGCTGTTGCTCTTCTACCCTGCTCAGGAGGACTGCGGTATGCCACTTTTGATCTTACTTCGAGAAACAGCTCTTGCAGCAGGTTACACCATTAGGACTGAAGCCGGCAGACTTTCAGGACCTTCTAATGGAAATTTTCTAGCTAGCAGACCAAGGGGACCGCCCCTCAACGCTGGTCCCACCAGTGTCAGGCATAGTATATAAGGGAGCAGTCCCCCAGAATCCCCAGTTCTTTTCCCACCGTCGACTTGCCAGCATCGGCCTCTTGGTCTCTACCTAGCGCACGACAACTTAGAACTTCCAGAGTTTCTACATAACTAATGTCCTTTCCAACTCCTTCATTTGAGGGACACCTTTCAAAGTGTGCCTGCGGAAAACAGATCCCTTTCAAGGATCCTCATTCTTCCTGCATGCGGTGCTTAGGCCCGGACCACGACAGCAAGGCCTGCACCTTTGCCAAGGGTTCAACAGTCACACCAAGATCCTCCATCAGAAGGCACTTCAGGCTTACCTGTTAGAGGGAAAAACTTAGAAGGATGGACAAAGAACCTTCCTCCAGGGGCAATTCTTCCTCCAAGGTCCACAAACACCGTGACAAGCACTGGGAGAAGGCAAGGTTCAGATCCCCGAACCGGGCCTCGGATTCGCGGAGCTCAGGCTCCACCAGATCGGACCACTCTCCCTCCAGGGCTAGGTCTCAGCCCCCTCCTGTTAAAGTCCGGGCTTCCAGTGGTTTTTCGACTCTTCAGCCCATCAAGAGTTCCAGGTCCTCGGCTTCCTCTACTCCCTCTCGGGCCTCTTCTAAGTCCTCCGAACGCCACGAGTCTTCCTGTTCCATCCGACTTTGGGACCCCGACTCCAGGTCGGTCTCCCAGCCCCCTAGGGGCCTGGATCCACCACCCAGGAAGACGAAGGACCTGACGTCCCTCAAGCAGATGACAGACCCGATGTTGGCCAAGCACCCGATGTCGGCCAGGCATTCGCCGGAGCCGAGGACACCGGCCAAGCACCAGACACCGGCCAGGCGTTCACTGGACCCGAAGTCGTCAGCCAAGCAACCGACATCGGCTTCACCGGAGCAGAAGACCGCCCCCCAGTCACCGGTGGATTCCGGTCACAGGAATTCCACGGAGGAGGACACTGCATTGCCTGAAGACCAGGCGGGCAACACAGAGGATGCCACGCTTCCAAGGGAACCTTTGCCCACCCCGGAGACTCCCGAGTACCCGATGCCCGACCCCAGCGACAGACCACCAGTGCCAGGCTCGTCATCGGGCATGAATATACAAGAAGTAAAGGATCTCTTTACTTTCTGGTGGGACACCATCTGTAAAGACGTGGTCCCAGTAAAGCCTCCTCCTCCCCCTCTTCCTGCTTCTTCACCTCCTATGCCCCCTCCTACACCACAGGGGCCAGCAGGATGACCACCAACCCCTAAGGAGCAGACTCCACCTCCGAGGTGTAGATCCCAGGATCAGAAAAGGCCTCCCTCAAGATCTCCATCAGGGTCTCCCAGCCCCAAGCGACCCAGACGTTGGTGGTATACTCCGTCGGGGGAGGACACCAGATCGGATACCCGGATTACTCCAGATCTCCTTCTCCACTCAGCATTTCATCACCTGACCCACATGACCTTCTCAGGTCTCCTCCGGATGATCCCTCTTTCTCTGAGATCATGAGGCACATCCAGGACAACATGGGGTGGGATGCTGAAGACCTTGACCCCGAAAGGCAGCGCCTTGCCCGTTATCTTCGAAAGAAAGACCCAAAACCTGTGGTAGTGCCACCCTTGGTGGACACCTTTGCAGACGTCACCAAGGCTGCATGGAAGCGTCCGCACTCCACTCCTGTGGTGCCGAAGAAAGCTGACCGCCTGTATAAGGCCCGAGAGAGGACCAGTACTTGGCTCAACAACCTCTGGCAGACACCCTGGTCATTACGGCCTCACATGACCGGTCCCAAAGACTGCAACACATGAGCACACAGCCACCGGACCAGGAATCCAAACAATTGGATGCCCTGGGGAGACGCATGCATGTGGCTGCTACATGTTCCATCAGGTCCCTGAACTACCTAACCCACATGGTACAGTTTCAGAACACCCTATGGAAACAGGGCCAGGACCTGGTCGATAAGCTTCCGGACGGTGATTAGAAGGCTGAGCTCCTAAACCTTCTTAGCACAGGGTCTGATGTGGGTACCCAAGTACTACGAGCCACATATGATTCTGTGGACTCGTCTGCCAGAGCTGCAGCTTCAGGCGTCTGTCTCCGGCGACACTCTTGGCTCCATGTCTCCGGCTTCACCCCGGACGTACAGAAGAACATTCTTGACCTCCCCTACAGTGGCGAAGTACTCTTTGGTGAACCCTCGGAGAAGGTTATCACCAAACTCCAGGATGCTGGGAAGGCAGTCAGGTCTGTACAGGCCATGTACAGATCCAGGCCCAGTTCCTTTTGTAGGAACCAGAGCTGTTTTTGCAGCCGGCAACAAAGGCAGCAGCCACGTTCCAGCCAGCAACAAAGGGGCACCTTTCAGTGGAAAGCCCAGGCTAAGTCGTCCCCAGACAGAGCCCAACGCTACACTAAACCAGCCAAGCCTGCAGGGACCAGTGTTGCACAGCATGACTCCTTCCCGGCCCCGGCCCCTCCTCTGGATCAACAGGCACAAAAGGTCGGGGGTTGCATCACTCGCCACTTTTCAGGGTGGCAGTTGATTACCACTGACCAGTGGGTTCTCCAGTTGGTCAAGAAAGGTCACTTCATAGAATTTCTTGACCACCCGCCGGCAAGACCTCCCCTGCTTGCCCGTTACTTGGGTCAGCACGCCCTGCTCATACAACAGGAGGTGCTCGTGCTCCTGGAAAAAGAAGTGATAGAGCACGTACCGTGGAACCAGAGGAGTGCAGGGTATTATTCTCACTTCTTTCTGTTTCTCAAGAAAACAGGGGACCTCTGTCCAATACTGGACCTCATTTGTACAGGACCTCAATGAGTCGGTCCTGTACAAATGCTTCCACATGGTGACCCTCCCAGGTCTGATTCCCATGCTCAAGCAGGGCGCCTTTCTAGCGTCCTTGGACATGCAGGATGCTTACCTGCATATTCCCATTGCTCAAGCACACAGGAAGTTTCTGCACTTCGAGTTCCAGGGCCACCATTATCAGTTCCGAGCCCTCCCCTTCGGACTGTCATTGGCACCTCGGGTATTCACGAAGTGTATGACAGTCGTAGCGGCGGCTCTGAGGAGACAAGGCCACTACGTGTTCCCCTACCTGGATGACTGGCTTCTCATGGCACCCTCTCGGGAGGCCTTGATGTCCACCATCCATTATACTCAGTCTCTGTTCGAGATGCTGGGCATCATGATCAATCAAGAGAAGGCACGCCTGGTTCCGTCACAGACTCTGCAGTTCATAGGTGCAGTTCTGGACACCGTCCAGGGGAAAGCTTTTCTTTCCCAGGACAGAGCGGAACATATCAGATCCCTCATCAGGCACATTTTGGTGAAGAAGACCATTCCTGCCAGATTGGTCCTTTGCCTGCTCGGACACATGGCTGCGGCCATTGCAACAGTCCCACTTGCTCGTCTCCACATGCGGGTTACCCAGTGGATGTTATGGGTCCAATGAGATCAAAAGCAAGACCATCTGCAGCTTCCAATCCGGATCACAAAGACCGTAATCCGGGATTGGCAATGGTGGCTAGATCCAAAGAATCTATTGGCAGAGGTCCCCTTCATTGTGCCATCTCCGATTGTGACACTCTCCACAGACGCCTCGGGCTCGGATGGGGAGCACACCTTGACGGTGTCCGGTCTCAGGACCTGTGGACAGCCCAAGAGACTCATCTCCACATAAATATCCTGAAAATGAGAGCAGTTCTTTACGCCCTGCAGGCCTTCCAGTCGGAGTTTCCACCGGGTACCATTCTGTTACAAACAGACAATTCCGTGGTGATGTATTACCTCAACAAACAAGGAGGCACCCATTCCTACCCGCTTTGCAGGGAGGCCATGAGGGTGTGGGATTGGGCTTTGCAACACGGCGCAAACCTCATTGCTGTTCATGTCCCAGGAGTGGACAACGTCATTGCAGACAGCCTGAGCTGCTCTCAGGCCAGAGTCCATGAGTGGGAACTACTCCAGGAGGTAGTAGAGGATCTGTTTCACAGATGGGGTACACCAAAGTTAGACCTTTTCGCGTCCCCATCCAACACAAAACTGCCCAATTTTTGCTCGCTAGATCCAGGGCCTGGTGTTTTCTGATGAGACGCGTTGTCCCTCTCCTGGGCGGGCAGATTCCTCTACGCCTTTCCCCCGTTTCCATTGATCCAGAGGGTTCTTCTGAAACTTCGCAGAGAGCAAGCGACGCTGATACTAATCGTGCCGTTCTGGCCCAGGCAGATCTGGTTCCCTCTACTACATCAGCTATCCGGGGAATCTCCAGTGCCTCTGCCAATCAGCTCGCACTTGTTGTCTCAGGAGGAGGGCTTCTTGGTCCATCTGGACCTTCGTTCGCTGAGCCTGCATGCTTGGCTCCTAGAGACATAGTCATTTTGCGACACAGGGTCTCGCAAGAGGTAGCTGACATTCTAGTGGCCACGAGAAAACCGGCCACTCATGCTACTTACACCATGAAATAGCGCCGTTTTTGCCTATGGGCTCAAGTGTGGGGGTTTTTGCCTCTAGACTGTCCAGAAAAGTCGGTCTTGGACTACCTCCTGTCTCTTTTTCAGACAGGCTTGGCCTACTCTTCGATCAAAGTACACCTCTGTGCCATCTCAGCCTATCCCACTCCTATAGGCCAACATCCCATAACTCAGTTGGACGCGGCACATGCCTTCCTGAGAGGTGTCCTCCACCTTAGACCTCCGATTAAGGATCCTATTCCTCCATGGGATTTACCCTTTGTCCTGGAGCAGCTTACGCTGCCACCTTTTGAACCAGCCACGGATTGCGAGCTATGTCTCCTTACATGGAAGACGTTGTTTTTAGTTGCCGTTACTTCGGCCAGAAGAATTTCAGAGCTTCATGCACTGATGTGCAAAGAACCTTATTTGGTTTTCCACCAGGACAGGGTATCCTTACGGACCAATCCAAAGTTTTTGCCTAAAGTGGTCTCAGCTCTCACTCTTAATCAGAATATCGATCTACCAGTGTAGTTCCCTAAATATTCAAATCGAGGAGAGGCCCTGTTGCACACTTTAGATGTGCATAGGTGTCTGCGATGTTACCTGAACAGGACCAAACACCACCGAAAATCTGATCAGCTTTTTGTATCCTTCACCCACAGAATGCTGGGAGCTCCCATTTCCAAACAGTCGCTGTCCAGGTGGCTTATATATTGTATCACGTTCTGTTACCAGAAGCGCAACAAAACCTTTCCTGGCGCTGTTAAGGGTCATTCCACAAGGGGGGTGGCTACCTCCTTTACGGCATTAAAGAACGTGTCCACCTCAGCCATTTGTGCAGCAGTGACTTGGAGCACACCTTTATCAGCCATTATAGCCTGGCTGTTGCATCGAGGCGAAGAGCAGGTTTTGGTCTAGCAGTCCTTCAAGGACTTCTGTCCTAGGGTTAGGTTTCTCTAAAGGATTTCTACCTTCCCTCCTCCCGATGGTGTGGGATTTCCACTATTGCTTGGGAATCAGTCCTAATGGTGTAACCTGCTGCAAGAGCTGTTTCTCAAAGTAAGAACTTACCGTAACAGTAGATCTTCGAGAAGAGCTCTTGCAACAGGTACTTTCCTTCCCACCATCCCCGCTGGAGGTTGATTCTTGTTTCAACATCCTTCTCCAAGGATCAGGTGTCTCAGCATCTCTGTGACTGCTATTTGATGGTGGATCCTCAGTCTCCTCTTCTGATGTCATCCAGCGGCTGGGAGTCTCTGGTGGGAGAACTGGGGATTCTGGGGGACCGCCTCCTTATATACTATGCCTGACATTGGGGCGGTCCCCACTGAATACTGCTAGCTAGAAAATTTCCGTGGGGTCCTGGTGCCTGCCGGCTTCAGTCCTAATGGTGTAACCTGCTGCAAGATTCGGAAATGAGACGGAGAAGACTCACGAAGGATATGGGCCCTTGATCCATTGAGAAGTCCCCCATCGACTCCACATCCAGCGGTCAGGATTGTAAGGAGGACCCTTCCAATTCCAAAGAATCGTGGAAAAGTGGTCGACTATCTGAGTCCCCACGCACCCTGCAAGGGCAGTCCGGGGTGACGGTGGCTGTCAGCCGATGGGGTAAACCCTTACCCGGCCGAATGTCCTTGGTGAGAGCACTGATCATCAGCTGTTTAGGTGGTGGCTCCACCGGGATTGGCAGAGAGGCCAGAGGGGGCAGCGCTGGACCATACGATCCTCCTCCTGCTGGGGCAGGGTCTGCTGTGGCTTTGGTAGTGGCACCCAAGGAAGGGCCTGGGTGGCCTGAATCAACTTAATCTGGGTCAGCCAGAGCTGCTGCCACATCAGATCCTCATAGCGCCAGTGTAACTTGCGCCAGTACCTCTCCTCGCCCAATGAGGATGAAGAGGATGAGGAATAGTGGTGGCTCTGCTAGCCTGAGTGCTGAGAGCATGAGCATCAAGATTGATCTGGGTTGCCTGAGTCAGAGCTCTGAGAGTGGGACCTCGACTGTGGTCTCGAAGGGGGCTGACGAGAGCCAAGGCCTCTCCTGATCCAGGTGCTCCAGTTTGAGAGGGGGCAGAACAGTGGCCTGTTCTGTCCCTCCCTGAGAAAGAGGAAGGACTGGAGTCCTCAAAAGGGAGGTATCGACCTCCTTGGCAGACAGTGGGTTGACAGGTACAAGAAAAATCTTGGGTGTGTCGACCGAAGTCTCGACCATCTGGCCCATTGGGGAGACCATGGGGTCAGTGGCCACAGCCGAAGCACCGATCATAGTTAGCAGCTCCGGTGAAGCACGGGAGTTGGACACCCGAGAGCACTCCTGATCCCACGACCAATGACTAGACTGTTTTTTTGGTCTCTTTTTCTCCTTTTTTAGATCTTTGTGCCTGATGGACCCTTCCCATGGGTGAGGAGGGCCTGGCACAGTTCCTTAAATGCCCCGGTATAGAAGGCGCCCAAGGAGAATAGCAGAAAGACCGAAGCCGAGGAGCTCTACCTGAGCCATGGCTCCTCGAATGCTGCAAGCTATTCAGCGGACCCCATGGCTGTGGACACCACCTGACGGGCATCCTTAGAATTCACGAGTGGGTCCCGATTGTCTGGACATCCAAGGAGAAGGTGCGCTAAGCGATCCCCCAAAGTGGAGGGATGGAAGATGCGGAAAAGGCCGCAAGCCTGGGTATCATGCTCGTGGCCCAGGCAGTATATGCACGAGGTGTGTGGATTCGTTCGGGATATTTTCTGTCCACAACCTCATTTCTGGAACCCGGAGCAGACTTTGCATCGTCCATGTCGGCGGCAAGAAGTAAAGCCTGAAAACAATGTTTTTATTGAAGTTAGAAAGAAATAAATCGCAACGGGCCTATTCAGCACGACAGCGGTAAGGAGGGAACCTTCTTCTTCTAGCGGAAAGGAAGATCTGGCATTGTTGAGGGAGTTACCACCTGGGTGGGTGGGAGGAGCCAGCTTGAAGATGTTCCGGCACATATTAAAGGGGAAAGGACACTTCCAAAAAGTGTGGATAGAACATCTTATCCACATCCCTAGAACCTCAGTTTAACACTTCATCTAAAGAAAAGATTTTGAATATATCTGTTTTTTTTCAGTCTGGATTTTATTTCTGCCCCACCACCATCTAGGGATGTGCCCTGATATCAGGGATATACTCCAATCAAGACAGAATCATCATGGAGATGGTTGTGGAGTGCGGTTTCTCTCCCCAGTTTTTGCCCATATTCCTCCCTCTTCCCCATTTTGTGGGCAGTGCTTTAAAGGAGAAGACCACCCAGAATGTGCAAAAACATATGTTATGTAGAGTGTTTTGTTATGTATATTAAGTCCTAGTGTGTCCTTCCCTCTGTCTGCTATTAGGAGTTTTTCCTAATTTAGCCTGCTAGCTATATGTTAGTTTTACGACCCCTGGGGATCTCCATCACAAATAGGTTTACTGGCTTTCTTTCTCCTATGATGCACCCTGGCTCATGTGACAGTGATGTAGCTATGCCCTTAGATTTAGCAGGGTCTGTCACAGCTCAGCCACAAAGATAATACTTCTTTCAGAGAAGTCACACTGCTAGATTTTGGGTGAATGTAATCATTATTATTTTTTGATATTGGTACCTTGTCCTGCTATGTTACAACCTATAAGGTGATGTTCAATTTTTGTTACTTAGCACTGGTGCAAAAACTGAAAGTAACTGAGAGGAATAAACAGTGACATGATTCAAACACACACACACACACACACACACACACACACACACAGAGCAGAACGTAGCTGGAGAAGGTACTAATATCAAAAAATAATAATGATTATACTCACCCAAAATCTAGCAGTGGGTCTTCTCTGGAAGAAGTATTTTCTCTGTGGCTGAGCTGTGACAGACCCTGTAACAAGACACTGGCTTTCTGCAGGGGCGATTAGACATCACACCAAAGGGCACTCTGGGAAGACTGTCTGGGAGAAGAGGCCATAAAAAGAACCAGAATGGCAACCTCCAAGGGCAATAAAACAGTTAGGGAAAGTTAGAAAAAACAATTCTCACCACCAGAGGAAAAGAAAACAATGGAAACTGGTTATAACACAGAAAAAAAGACTACTACATGTATTTTTCTGATTTTAACATGGAATTTTCCTTTAATTGGCCTTGAGCACACACAGCACAGCTCTGCAGAAGAAGCGAGGTTCCTGCCTCATCGGCAAGGATCGCTGTGGTACTGGAACATGCTGCTTGCACTCCATGGCCTAGGAGCTCTGCTTCTCAGCAGCTACCTGCAGCCTGCCTGCTACCTGACACAGTGACCTGAGTCTGCTTCTGAGCCTGGGTAAATGGCATGGCAGCATGACCTGCTGCCCTTGTGCCATCAGAGTGGACTTTAAATCTCCCTCTTTTGCCATAACAGGATGCACTTAATTCAGAAGGATGGGGGGCGGGTCATCCAGTATTTGAGGAATAGTATCAGGGCTATGGAAGTGCAAGGGAGCCCAGAGGCTGGAGTAGGGCTGGAGGTGCTGCAGGGCACACTGGAGACAGGAGAGGGGACCATTATTTGCATGGGAGTGGTTTATGGGCCCCCAGCACAGGGGGAGGAACTGGAGAAGGTATTAGGGGAAAACGTTGGCAAGATGGCAAATAAGGGGGAGGTGCTGCTGGTTGGGAACTTTAATCTCCTTGATGTGGATTGGATCCTTCCAGCAACAGCTTAGATTACAAGCAGGACAATCTAAAGGCTCGTTCACATGACCGACTCTGAGTCATTGTCAGAGACTCACAGCGGCCAGATCGATGCGCCTGCCAACGTGTGAACCTTCCTGTTTTGGCAGTTTTCCCTTGCGTGGTGTTGCCGCCATGATCCCCCCCCTTTCCTTGGGTTTGCAGAGTGGTGTAGGTGGTTTCCTGTGCTGTCTGAACAGGTAAACCACCCACATCACTACAAGTCCCTACCAACCCAACAGTGACTGGAACAACACCCAAATTGCCGGAAAGGAAAAGGGCATCGAAAACACAGATGCCATGTGAACATGGCTCTCAAACCTTTCATTTAAATTTTTTTGAACGATTGGAAAGTAGCTGCTGCAGCAAGGCGCAGTGTGAACAAGCCTCTAGACTCTTTACCGGTAGCATTTCTCAGGCAGTTAGTGTGCGAACTCAGGAGGGAAGAGGCAATACTGGACCTGGTGCTCACTGACAGAGACAGTAACAGATGTCATAGTGGGCAGTTCTCTGGGAGCCAGTGATCACTGTACAGTGTGGTTTAACATAAATATAGGAGCAGAGGCAAACCACATGAGGATGAGGGTTATGGACTTTAGGAGGGTAGATTTTAAAGTAATGGGAAACTGCCTTAAAAAAAATCTAGCAAAAAGATACCCACATGCGACCACCCAGATGGATCCCTTGTATATCTACTATGGCAGTGCCCCTTGATCCAGAGAAGACATTAAATCAAAGCTCAACAGGATGCTGGGTTATAAAGACTTGACAGAGCCGGGTATCTGTATTGTTGAAACTGTGGGCCACTCCAGAGTGGCGGTCAGCTGATGGCATGGAATTTACTTGGTGGCAAACACAGCAAAGGGATTCTTCAGTTATGGCTTGACCCCCACCCACTGACATACAAAAAATGGCTATCAGACACCCTGGAATGCCTCTAGCTAGAAAAGTTAGCCTATAGCATGAGAAATGCACCCTAGGCTTATCTGAAAAAATATGACCAATTTGATGTCCTTATAACTATCAATGATGAATAACACCTGTAAGGACACCCCACTAAGTTACAGACAGTCGCTCGCTATCCCCTTACATCACCATCCTAGGTATTACTCACCACTCCTACCATTAATAGACACAGTCCTACTATGGTAGGTAATTAGCTTTCCAAGGTTTTCTTCGGTTATAGGCTAAAGTGATGGGATTTTACTAACCTGTACCCAGACCTGGTTGGCCATAAGGGAGCAGTTAATTTCTACAATAATCAGTAATTAATGCATAACAGTGGTTGTATATGTTGTTTGTTTGTGGGTTTCACATTCGTAGCAAGGAAACAATTCAACTGTACTTTAGCTCTGGATACATAGGGCCGAATTATCAAAGCGGGGGGTGCAGGGCTTGCATCAAGCCCTCCACCATAACACTCTGAAATCATCAGTGCGCCAAATGCTTTTGTCGCAACTGCGTCTGATTTCAATAGGTCGGATGCAGTTGCAACAGTTTACCTGATTTACGTCCGCTTGTGCCAAATCTTTGTCACAAGCACTATAAAAAGGGTCCCAGGGATTGATGCAAACTAGTTCATAAAAATTTGATCTAACGTATAGCAGTTGCCATATGGGATCAGAAATACCATTAGATTGCCGCAAGCCCGATTTGCCATATCTTCGGTGCGCCTGTGGCTTGCGGCACTCTGTTGCCTTTAAAGATCTGGCCCCTAGTGACTGCATTAATAGGAACCCCTGCAACTAACAACGATAGGCCCATGTTAATAAAAATAACTATCCCTAAGGTTGTAGGGTGTACAGCCATTCAGGTCTTACAATTAGAACCAAAGTCAGGGTCCAGTATAATATAACTGGTATGGGGCGGGGGGCAGGGGACCCACAGTACTGAATAGAGAGAACTACGCAAGAGCAAACAAAAAGATAATACTGTGAATGTATTATATGTTTGTAAAGTGTTGTACTGTGAAGAAGTCAATAAAACTTTAAATTACAAAAGAAAAAAAAAAAGTCTAGCAATGATGAATGACCAGGGTGAGGTAGAGGATCAACTGAGACAAATTAAGGAAGGTATAGTGAATGCATCCAGCCTTTGTGTAAAAGAACTTAGTAAAAGCAGGAGGAAAAAAGGCAACTGTGGTACTCTAATGATGTGGCCACAAAAATAAAGGGAAAAAAGCTGGCATTTAAGAGGTGCAAAGAAACACAGAAGGAGGAAAATAGGGAGAAGTACCAAGGAAACAGAGGGAAGCAGGGATGGCAGTGAGGCAAGCATAGTGTAAACAGAGGAAAGGATAGCCAAAGGAGTGGCAGAAGGGGGTACAAGACTTTCTGGTACATAAGAGGGAAGAGAAAGGCAAGGGGAGGAGGGATAGTGAGGATAAGGAAGTTGGTAGATGGTGACTGTGCAGAGGATGATCAGGAAAAAGTTGACATCCTGAACAGATACTTCTGTTCAGTCTTCATGGGGGAAGGGGGACAAACAAGGAGTACCAGGAACACAGAAGGAGGGGAGGTAAACACAAGTCCTTTTACGGAGGAAAGAGTTTTTAAGTGACTTGTAAACCTGAAAGTGGACAATGCCATGGGACTGGACGAGATACATCCAAGGGTGCTAAGGGAGCTCAGGGAGTGTAGTTCTGCTCCAGAAAGTGGCAGCAGGGAGGAGGCTAGCAACTATAGACGGGTCAGTCTCACATCAGTGGTGTGGTAATGAATGGAAACCCTGTTAAAGGAGAGGATAGTGGAATATCTTGAATCCAGGAGGTTGCAAGACCAAAGACGGCATGGATTCATGAAGGAGGAGGAGGTCATGTCAGATAAATCTTAGATTTCTTTGACTGGGTGACCAGGGAAATAGATCAGGGAAGGGCAGTGGATGTGGCCTATTTGGACTTTAGCAAAGCCTTCAGCACTGTTCCGCATATGACATTAAAACGGAAGTTGGATAGTCTAGGGGTGGAATCAAAGTTGTAAGTTGAGTAAAAAAAATGGTTAATGGATAGGTGGCAGAGGGTGGTGGTAAATGGCACTCACTTTAATGAGGGAAGAGTAACCAGCAGGGTGCCACAGGGTTCAGTATTAGAAACACAGAAACATAGACTTTGACGACAGATAAGGACCGCTTGGCCCACCTAGTCTGCCTGTTTCCCTACCTAATGGATAAGCTGCAGATCCTAGCTAACCAACAGCCTAGTTCTTCCTACCCCCCACAAGAATTGCCTTTTGTCTGTCCCATGCATTCTTGGATTCCCCCACTGTTTTTGACCCTACAACCTCCTCAGGAAGGCCGTTCCATATGTCCACCACCCTCTCAGTGAAAAAATACTTCCTCACGTTGCCCTTGAGTTGTCCCCCCCTATCTTCAAATTATCTCCCCTTGTTCTTGCACATCTATTTTTTTGAAAGATGCTACCCTCTTGGACTTTGTTGATTCCCTTGAGGCACTTAAAAGTTTCTATCATGTACCCCCCCTCCCTCCTTTCCTCAAGGGTATACATATTAAGCTCCTATAATCTCTCTTCGTATGGCTTCTGTTGCAGACCCTGCACCATTTAAGGTGCCCTCCTCTGGACTGCCTCCATCCTGTCTATGTCCTTGTGGAGATGGGGTCTCCAGAACTGCACGCAATACTCCAGATGGGATCTCACCAACTGTCTGTACAGAGGGATAACAACTTCCTGTTTTCTATTGGTGATGCCTCTCCCTATGCATCCCAGTATCCCCCAGCCATCCCTAATGCCTTCTCACATTGCTTGCTAACCTTTAGGTCATCTGATATAACTACCCCCAGGTCCCTTTCCATTTGTGTTGTTGTTACTACCTACCCCCCCCCATTGTGTACCCTTCCCTTTCCCATGTGCATTACTTTGCACTTCTTTGCATTGAATCTAAGCTGCCATACTTCTGACCATTCCTCCAACTATGCCAAGTCCATTCTCATCCTTTCCACCCCCCGCTTGTGTATCACCCCTGTTGCAGATCTTTGTGTTGTCTGCAACAGGGTTGGTCTTGTTCAACATCTTCAGGGCTGGTCTTGTTCAACATCTTCGTAAGTGACATTGCAGAAGAGCTTGAGGGGAAGGAATGCCTTTTTGCAGATGACAGCAAGATCTGCAACAGGGTGAGTACTCAGGAGGAGGTGGAGAAAACTGAGAAAGGACCTTAGAAAACTGTAGGACTGGTCAAGGGTATGGCAGGTGGGGTTCAGTGCCAAAAAGTGTAAAGTCTTGCACCTGGCACATGAAACCCAGGAATTGAGTGTAAAATCGGGGAGAAGTACTGTCGGTGACTGAGAAGGACAGGGTCTTAAGGGTTATAATATCTGATGAACTCAAGGTCATGAGACAGTATGACAAGGCAGTAGGCAGGGCTAGAGGAATGCTGGGGTGCATAAGGAGAGGTATTACAAGAGAAGTAGGGAGGTGATATTACCACTGTGTAGATCATTGGTGCGACCACACCTAGAATATTGTGTACAGTTCTGTAGGTAGGCCACATATCAGAAAAGACAGGGACAGTGTGGAGGCAGTCCAGAGGAGAGCAACTAAAATGGCACATGGGTTGCATGGGAAACCATACAGTGAGAGACTGAGGGATCTCAAGACGTACACAATGGAGGAGAGGAGTGAGACGGGGACATGACAGAGACCTACAAGTACTTCATGGGAATGAACAGGATACAGGTGAGGAGCCTGTTTCAAATGAAGAGCTGCAACAGAACAAGCGGGAATGCAGTGAAGCAAAAAGGGGAAATTTAAGAGGGATACAAGGAAATACTACTTCATTGAAAGAGTGGTGGACACCTGGTACAGCTTGCCAAAAGACATATTAGGAGCAAAATCTGTGGTGGGTTTCAAACATGCATGGGACAGACATAGGGGAATACTAATAACTAAAAATGTGGGTGGGGGGGGGTCACCGGAGACCAGTTAGGGTCTGTGGGGCAGAACAGGCAGGGAAAAACTGAGCAGACTGGGTGGTCCAAGTAGTCCTTTTCTGCTGACAGATTCTCTGTTTCTGTATAGTGATTTCATGATTTAATTGGGGTCTGCTGACCAGACGTGCTTTTTGAGTTCATTGTGCATGCAAGCACAGACAAACTCATTGAAATGAGAGTTGCTATACAGGGTGTGAGGGGGGTGCGTCCACTGGAGAGCTCAGTTCCAAGGGGCAGGTCAGCAGCAGGTGAATCAGTAGGCAGGCCGGTGATAACTCACTTTCTGTTTTTGGGGCAGAGTTGGCAAACTTTTCAAAGGACAGAGCCGAACCAATAGTGGCGTGGCGCGGTCCTTTGATGTCACAGTAACCTGCATTACATTGACTTCCTGGTTGTGTTTTCACGCTGCCATAGCACTTACAGTGTGAACACACTGAGCCTGCCCACTGTTCCTGTCCTCCCTGTGTTCCCGTTTGAGCCCCCCACCAGCAAATCACTCCCTCCTGCTTCCTCCCACTGCTGCTATCCTCCCCCACACCCTTGTTCTGTTCAAGGACCCTCCCTGCCAGCAAATTGTTCCCTCCCGCTTCCTCCCACTGCTGCTATCCTCCCCACACCCTCATTCTGTTCAAGGCCCCCCTGCCAGCAAATCGCTCCCTCCCACTTCCTCCCATTGCTGCTATCCTCCCCAACCCCTCGTTCTATTCAAGGCCCCCCCCACCAGCAAAACAATCCCTCTCTCTCCCTCCCACTGCTGCTGTCCTCCCCACACCCTTGTTCTGTTCGAGCCCCCCACCACCACCACACACACACAGCAAATCCCTCCCTCTCCCTCCCACTGCTGCTGTCCTCCTCATACCCTCTGTTCCTCGTCCCCCTGGACAGTAGGGCGCACACTCCCAGTGTCCAGAAATGTTCATATCCTTTCTCCGATAAAAAAAAGAAACTGGTCCCCAATGTCTTTATTTCTTTAAACCTGAAAAAAAAAGGTCCATCATTGTCTCCCTATCCCCCTCCCCGATCCTTACCCTCCCATTGCGCACACATCTCTCGGCACCCCTTCCCCTTACCCATACTTACCTCCAGAGGTCGGTAGCAACGATCTTCTGTGGACCGGGACACATCTGCACTCTTCAAAGCGACCGGCAAAGTGAAGAATCCAAGGTAAGCCATATAATGGGAATCAATGGAGGGGTTTTCAACTTAGGGTGATATCTCAGCCATTTTTTAGGAATTTTGGCCCCAAATTTTCAACATGGGATTCTTCAAACCCCACCTCCTAAACACTGTCACTGTCATTTCGTTACTTGGTCCTAAAAGGTGATTTCACAGTCACTGTGCGAAATCACCTTTCATGGCCGATTAATGAAACAACAGTGCCACTGGTCATGAGGTGGGTTCCCAAAAAGGCCATGTTGCAAATTTGGTGAAAAAATTCCAAAAATGACTGCGTTACAAGTGTGCATTGCGCAGTTTCTACGCACGTTCCTAACTTTGCCAATTTTTAATATTTTCACTCCAGGTTTTCAACATTGCCATTATTTCACACCTCCATATGAACAGTATAGCTGTCATTTTTCATATCCTGCCTGAAACTTATTTTTGCACTTGTGGCGCAGAATGGTGTGGTGGCTCTGCGAAATCACCTTTTGGGATAAGTGAACCAAATGACACTGCCACTTTTCATGAGATGGGGTCATAAGAAAGCTACATTGAAAATTTGGTGTGAAAATATTAACAAACAACAAAGTTACAAGCATGCACTTAAATTAACAAACGCATGCTCGTACCTTTGCTACGTTTCAATATTTTGACCCAAAATTTTCATCATAGCCATCTCTTCACTGCACCTCATGAATGTGATAGCTGCCATTTTCCAGATCCTCAGCAAAATGTTTGTTTTGCATCCCAAAAGGTGATTTCGCAGCCACTTTCTGAAAGTACGTTTGGGACAGGAGTTGAAATTGTACTCTTCCTTTCTTCATGAGGTGGTGTAATAAGACGGCTATGTTGAAAATATGGTGTAAAAATATAAAAAAAAATCAATGAAGTTATGAACCCATGTTAAAATTTGCCAACACCGGCTCGAAACCCCTCCACCCCATGGCACCAGTGCACACGACAAATTTTCGGCATTGACAAATGCTTGTTTAGATCTTGGTTTCCAAATCCCAAAATATAAAGCTGCTGAAAACTGGTTTAGCCCTACAGTACTTAGGGTTGCCACTTAAAACATACAAAAAAAACACACCCCACATTCCCCTAGAGTTCTATCCTGTTTCACAACTGATGAGCACATTGCACGTCTTACATTGTCATCTCTGACCATTCTGTTTAAGGCATGGTTATTAAGAAAGGGGCTGTGGCACAGCTTCAGGAGCATCTGGAGGGGAACATTGGAACTTTACATTCACTTTTGACTGGAAATTAATTCTAAGAACATAACTTAAAATTCTTTTAATTTAATATTTAATGGTTGGTTCCTTTATATTCACTCACAATCTAAAGCACAGTAAAAGGTTTTGATATAAATAAAGTCTTACACTTGTTGCCAAGAAGTGGTGTCTAAGTAAGTAGTTATTTAAAATGTAAAAACATTGTGTAAGCTATTTATTACAGAAACTGTAAAATGGCATTAATAAAATTCTCCTCAACCCCCAAAGGAGGAGGTGGAGATAATGCAAAGGGATCTGGGAAAAACAGAGTAGTGGTCAAGGGTGTGGCAGCTGGGTTTCAGTGCCAAAAAGTGCAAAGTCGTACACCTGGCATGGGGGAAACCCAGGGGCTGTGTATATAAGATGGGGGGTACTTACAGTCACCAAGCAAGAGACAGACCTTAGGGTAATAATATCTGATGATCTCAAGGTGGCAAGGTAGGCAAGGCTAGCCAGATGCTGGGGTGCATGGTGGGGGGCAGGATTTCTAGCAGGAGAAGGGATGTGGTATTGCCACTGTATCATTCATTAGTGAGACCCCACCTGGAGTACTGTGCTCAGTTCTGGAGGCCACACCTCTGCAAGGACAGTGACAGGATGGAAGTGGTCCAGAGGAGGGCTACCAGAATGGTGCAGGGGTGCATGAGAAACTGTATGAGGTGAGGCCGTAGGAGCTCAGCATGCACTCCCTGGAGGAGAGGGGAGTGAGGAGGACATGATTGAGACCTATGAGTACCTCATGGGGGTGAACAAAGTGCAGGAGTGGAGTCTCTTTCACGGGTGGAAGAGCACCAGAACATGGGAGCATGCTATGAAATTTGGGGTCAAGAAAGACGCGAGGAACTACGTCTTCACAGAAAGGATGGTGGACACCTGGAACAGCCTGCCAGAAGAGGTGGTGGGGGTGGAGATAGTGGGCAGCTTCAAGCATGCATGGAATATGAACATGGGCATCTCAGACAGAGGAAAGGGAGGATGGCGGGACACTTGTGACCAAATAGGGTCCAGGGTATGTGGCAGTGTAAAACCAGCAGACTAGATGGGCCTTTTTCATCCTTTTCTGTCAACACATTCTGTGTTTCTATGGAAAATGGAAATATATAAATACTAATAGGTTTAAATTGTTAGCAGCAACAGACAACAGCTACTAGAAATATTCCACTGAGAACATTTTTTTTGCAGGTGGCGCTGGTTATTTTGCCTTTCAGAGGTATGGATCATCTTCAAGTTTTGCTGAGTATAGGCCTATGAAATTATATTAAGTCAACCACCTTTCTGCACCTCCCCTTTTTAAGATTATTCTAAAGTAATGTCTGTAACCAGAGGAATACTTGTCATTGGTGGAAGTAGGACTCTTGGTCTGTAGTCTGCATTTGGTAGCTGTAGGTTGCAGGATTTGAAAAGTTTCTGCACAGCTTTGTGTTGATGAGGCTGGAAGGTCCATCTTTCAGTGCAAAAGACTGCTTTGTTCCAGTTTCTGGGCTTCATTCCTGTTGTCAGCAGTTGGTGGTGACTCCCTGCGGCTCGTCAGTGTCTTGCCTCATCACCTCCAGTGCATCTTTATATCAGGAACTTTGACTCGAATCAAGAAATTGTCACAAATTCTCAGATTCTGGCTCATCAAGCTGTTTGTATGGGTTTTAAGGCTGGAGTAAAGCCAACAACCCTTTGACATCTATTGGTTGTTATATCCACCCCACCCCACCCCCTGTTATCCAGTGATTGCAAACTTATTGCTGTTGCATAAGGAAAACTGCACCTGTCAAATGATGTTTTATGACTTTGGGAAGCCCTCATTAAGAAAGTATTACGTTGCCTCTTTGTATATGTTTAAATAACTTCCTTCTGCATTGAAACACAGAAATACAGTTTACCTGGTTAGTCATAACAACAACTTAACTTTGTATTTTATATTTCTGTATCATTTATACTTTTGAAGACAAGAACACACTGTGGTGTTGGATGGGTACTCTTCTCAGTTACATTCCATTAGTGCGTGTCTGACAGGCATGTAGTCCCAGGATACAGATAGTCCAACTGCAGTATAAATGGAGGCCCGATTCCCTGATGAAGCCAATGCGGCAAAACGTTGGACCAGGACCAAGGGACAATTTGGAGTTTTGCAAATAAACAGAAAAAGAAAATATTATTTGAGTGGCTGGTGTGTTCTGTAGTTGGACTGTCTACTTCAGAAGACAAGCATTATCACCTGTATTTAAGCGTCTTGCAGGCTTCCTTTATATGTCACTTGACAGCCCAAAATATTGTCCACAAGAGGATATAAAATCGGGGATACTAGACACTGAAATTCTTCCATTAAATGAAAAATTTACTGCAAAGGATCTTCACTGATCTGTCATTTTCAATTTGGTAGAAATGTTTTGCAGGTTGTTTTAGGCCCCGTTTGCACTACAGCACAGTTGCGCAAAACGTTTTTAAAAGTGGATTAGCACTTACCATGCTGTAGCGTTCATACTACCACCCCCTTCCTGTGATCCGCATCAGGCAATGCATTTTACAGCGTTCACACTGCGACAGAGATCCGTGCCCACTATCAACCAAATTCAGCAGCATGGAAAAGCTGCTTACCGTGATGCTTTGCGTGCTCGCTTGAAGTGCATTAAAAGGATACGAGCTGGTGCGTTCGCACTCTAGGTAAATCGCTTTACTTTTGAAACGGATTTCTGGAAGCGTGCTCAAGCCCAGGTCTCATCAGGGTTTAAGCACACTTCAAAAATTCCGATCTAAAAGCGGGTTATGTGCGAACGCGATCTGGTCCAGCACGCATTTGAAACGGTTCAAGCGCTGAGAACCATTTCAAATGCCCCAGTGCGAACGGGGCCATACAGAACAGGGTCCAGTTCCCTACTTTGCATGCCATTCTTTGCATCCCTAAAGCTGGGATAAGTGAAGAGCTGCTGCAGAATGGGATGTTTTCCTGCTGTTAAATTGGTTCAGCCCAGTTCAGTAACACATCTGGACCATAGCCATCTCCAGTAAGTATTCTGACTCAAGCAAGCGTTAAGGCTAGGGTGCTGTTTTGCCTTTCAACTGCAGTTCATAAAGGTCCTGTACGCATTGTGCCTCTTAAAATATTTTAACTCTGTTAAAATGTTTTAAGAGGGCTGCATCCAGATTGTAGCACAGTAAACGCTGTTACAATCTGTGTTCTAAAACCATGCTTAAACCCTGCTCTGAGCAAGGCTTGAGCACAATTTTAGATCAGCACCGTTCCTTGAATCCATGTTAACAACAGTGTGGACATGCACTATGTTGTAACACAGGTAAAGGGAAGCTCTACGATTTCTGGGCTTGCACAGCCCAGAAAAATTGTGCAAACCACTCACAGGAGCTACTACTGACTAAAATGAGTTACATCTCCCTTTTTGTCCCTGTCAGCCCTGCAGTACACTATAGCATGTCTGTGATGCAGCTGGTTGGCACTGTTGTATAACTATTGTGCTGTCCTCTTACAGTACGTTGAGGCTGCAGACTAGATGCTGCAGGTTTTTTTTTTCAGGGAGAGTATCCCCAGTTTCTGGGAAAGGTCTGTGGTTGTGGAGATTTGTAAGTAACTCCTCATATGTCTACATGGGTAGGTGTTAACCTGAAAGCCCAGATGCACTCCCAAGTTGTAGAAAACTGAATTAGCATCAAGAAAAAAAATTCCCTTTCTTCCATCTGATACCGACTTGAAGAAACTATTTTACATTTATCTTCTCTTCTCTTTTCTTCTTATCTTTTATAGTTCTATATGTGCCCCCCCGTCCCTTCTTTTGCAACCTGTACTTCTTGACCTCACTAAAATGAGATCCTGGGTCTCAGTGAGTAAGTTAAACTGTCAATAAATAAATTAATGAATTAATGAATGAATAAATACAGACTCTTTCTCTCTCGCTCGTCTTTCTGTATAAACCCCAACACTAAGTTTGTGAAACATTATGGTCATTTCCCGCTGCACCCTTACTGTGTCTTCTGCGTATCTTTCTTATAATAGGGCGACAGCAACAGAGTTCAGTGTTCCACATGTGGTCTCACTAATACCTTGCACAGTGCTGCATTGTTGGAGTTTTAATATCCAGTCAATACAGATTCTACAGAAGTGAGGTACAGACAGACAGATATAGATCAGCATTTCAGTTTGTGGTGTGCTGTGGACAGAGTGGTGCCTGGATAGTATTCCTTTCAAGTTAAGCTCAAATACATATACCATTACATCAAACCAGCCATGCATGTTAGCTGTGAACGTTCTGACCTGTACTATTTTTAGTTCTTTTTAAATTGTCCCTTATCTTCTGTCTTGTTTAATACCCTTGTTCCCCATTTCGAGTCTACGTTGCAGTGGCACTTTTTTTTTCCTTTGAAATAATTAAAGGAACGCTTCATGTATTGTGGCTCAGTCCAGGTTCTCATCAGTATTCTGTACTGTTTATGAACACTCATAGTTTAATATGGCAGTATAGCGCAGTGGTCTAAGGCTATGAGCTGCAAATCTGGTGACATCCAGCAGACCAGACCTGGGTTTCAATCCCACAGCTTCCACTTGCATACTGTGTGACCCTGAGCAAGTCACTTAACCTCCTTGTGCTCCCAGGTCGCTCCTGTAAAATAGTTTTCAGCTTAGTGTGCTATACCTGGTTAAACAACTAAATAAAAAAAATATATATATAACCTTTCATGTGACTAAAATGAATTAGCATGCAGCGGACAGTACTCCCAGACATTATGAGACAGCAACTGCACAAAAACAGCTGAGTATACTGGTGAAACCTAGGCTGAGCCATATTAAAAGTAGCGCTCATTTTATTATTTCAGATGTCAAAAGTCAAAGTTTATTGGCAGGAATTACTCCATTGAGCAAGCTTATTTACAAGGAGGTCCTGAGCAACTATCAAAGCTTAAAACATAATTAGCAATTACACACTCAATAGGGAAAGTAAGCAACAATAAGGTTTACAAGGATATATAGTATGTACCTATATACACAAGTACAGGCTATGGTGTACAGAACAGTGAGGTTACAAAAAGAAACAAAATGGTGGGAACATGAGGTTTAAACATACGGAGCATAAGGATTAAACATTTGGAACAGATTTGATATGAGACAAAGGACCAGTAGAGATTTTAGAGGAAGAGGAGGAAGGGGTGGGGTGGAGGGGGTGAATCAGGGGTGTGGATGGTAGCAGAAGTGGGGAGGAGGGAGTGGGTGATGGGGCAGGAGTCGGGGGAATTTTAGAGGAAGAGAAGGATGTGGAGAGGTGAAGGGGCGAGACAAAGGGTGAAAGGTGGTGGCAGAGGAGGGAAGGAGGAGGTGGGTGGTGGGGCTGAAGGCACAGGGGAGAACAGGGAAGTGGGGGAGAGGGAGGAGGGATGGTAGGCTAGGGGTGTGTGGGAGTAGACAGAAGGCGAACTAGGGAAGGAGTGGGGGTGAGAAGGGGAGTGGGAAAGGAAGAAATAAGAAAAAGGTGGGATTGAGTGGGAGAGAAGAGGGCTTAATGACATACACAGGAGTCACCAATTTTGTTGGAGACGAGTGCTTTGAAATTGCGTAGGGGTACGAGATTTTGAAATTTGAAACAGGCTTGTGCTTTATTCCAAGCAGCCGGAAGGGCATGACTTATGGCCATATCGCCGAGCTGAGTACAGGAGCAAGGTACTTCTAGCATAATGTAGTTATTTCTCCATAGTGAATATAAGCAGGCAGTATGATGGAAGAGAGTTGAGATATATAGGGGGAGCTTAGACAAAATGGCTTTATATAACCAGGTGAGGGAGTGGATGAGGCATCCGGTCAATAAGGAGGACCAGCCTAAGTGGATATATAACTCACAGTGATGCGTGCAACGGTGTGCATTGGAAATTAAATGAATTGCTCTGTGGTAGAGTGTATCTAGTTGGTGAAGTAGGAGTCCGAGCATGGGCCATAAACAATGTCGACATAGTCGAGGAGTGGCATAAAGGTTGACTGGACTAGCCGTAGTCTGGCCTTGGCCGTGAATAGGGATTTTTTCCTATACAAGAAGCCAATGTGTTGATGCTGTTTTTTTGCGAGGAAAGTAACATGGGCGGCAAAAGTTAGGTGTTGGTTAAGGACACAGCCCAAGTAATTGAAGTTGTTGACTACCTCAAGATCATTGCCTAGGAGTGTTCTGATGGGGAGCAGGGATGATACAGCATTTGTGATGGATGTGATCTGGTTGGAATAAAAGTACAGGACTTGTTTTTTTGGCATTTAGAAGGAGTTTGGATTGCGCCAGTCTGAGTTGGAGAAGATTGAACTGGGATTGGAGTGCCATTTGGACATCGGAAACTGAAGGCCTGGAGAGGTAGCTCACAGTATCATCCACGAATAGATGAAGCTTTGCTTTATTGATGTTATATTATCAATAGAATTGATGTAGAGCGTGAAGAGGAGAGGCCCAAGAATTGAGCCTTGCGGTACGCCTCTCATAATGGGAAGGAGCGGGGAGAGTGAACCATCTGCTTTTACCTGTTGCCATCTATCAGCCAGGTAGCTCTTGAACCAAGATAGTGAAGTGCCAGAGATGCCGTGGCAGTGTAAAGTGTCGAGAAGTAAAGCATGGTTGACCATATTGAAGGCTTTACTGAGGTCCAGAAAAACTGAGCCTGTCACTGGTTTCTTATCCATGGAGAGTAGCCAGTCATTAGTAACTGAGGCTAGGGTTGTGGTGGTGCTGTGGGATTGCCTAAATCCAGATTGGGCAAGGTTTATTAGGTTATTTGTTTCTAGGTAGTCTCTTAGCTGGGAATTTACTAATTTTTCGAGGAGTTTTGAGAGTAGAGGTAAAATGGATATGGGGCGGTAGTTGTTCAGATCCATAGGATTGCCAGATTTGAACAGTTATATGACCTGAGTTACCTTCCATGTGTCGGGAACCAGACTGGTGATAGTGGACAGATTAAATAGGTGCATTGTGGGAGCTGTAAGGTAGTGGAAGCCAGCTTTAAGGAAGAAAGGTTCTATTCCGTCTGAACCTGCACCTTTGTTGGTGTTGATGTGGAGAAGGAGGTCCTCAACTTCTTTGTATTGAAATGGGGCAAAGGAGAAGTTGTTGGTGACTGTGGCCGGTGTAGTATTAGGTAGGCCGGTGGTGAGTATGGCTGCTTTGGAGGTATCAAAGGCCAGGCCCGCTGTTGAAAAGTGGTCATTGAAACCATGTAGAACGTCGAACATACGAAATTTGCCAGCAGATAAAGGCCTAGAGGTCTATCAAGTCTGCTCGAATGTGCAGCTAGCACCCCTTATTCTGCAGCTGCCTCTCCCTTCCACCCTTCCCCTTCATTAACCCTCCCCCTTGTCCTGTCCCATCCCCTTTTGAAGCAGTCCACTGTTCTACTGGATACCACTTCTGCAGGTAACGATTCCACCCAGCCACCACCCTCTGTAAAAAGTGTCTCCTCATCTCCTCCTGAACCTTCCTCCTCCAGTCTCATATCATGGCCCTGGTGGCCCTCCCTCCTTACTTTGAACAGCCCTCTGTACCCATCTTGTTTATTCCTTTCATGTATTTAAAGGTTTCAATCATGTCACCCCTGTCCCTCCTCTCCTCCAGTGAGTACATGTTCAACTCCTCAGCCTCCTCTCGTATGATAAGTCCCCCAGCCCCTTGATCATCTTTGTTGCCCTGCGCTGCACCCTCCAGTAACTTAATGTCCCTCTTCAGATAGAGCCAGTACTGCACGCAGTACTCCAGGTGTGGTCTAACTAATGACCTATACAGTGGCAGAATCACCTCCTCCTCCTCGAGGATATACCCTTGCAAACAACCCAGTATTTTGTCGGCCCTTGCAGCTGCCTTCCTACATTGTGCCGAGTTGTTCATTGACCCTGTAATGAGCACACCCAGATCCTTCTTCCTCCTCTGTCTGGGCTAGCTGCATTCCCCCAGCTGGTAACTCCTCCTTGGCTCTTCATCCCAAAATGCAGCACCTTGCACTTTTGGCATTAAACCCCAGTTGCCAGGTGTCTGACCAGGTTTCAAGCTTTGCCAGATCATCCTGCAACCCCTGCCATCCCCTAGGTCATCCACCACCACGCCTACCTTGGTGTCATCAGCAAACAGACTGATCTTGCTCTTGATGTCCCATGATATGTCTGCAATGAATATCCCAAACAACACTGGTCCCAACACCGAGCTCCTGTGGAACACTGCTCGTCACTGCCCTTGGGTGAGAGCCCCACCCACCACCACCCTCTGTTGCCTTCCCCGCCAGTTTCCTACCCATCTCACCAGCTTTGCACCCGCCCCGTGCCTACTAACTTCCTTCCCAGCCTTCCATGCGGCACCGAGTCGAATGCCTTACTGAAGTCCAGATGCAGGACATCCACTGCATGACCCCTGTCCAGTTGCCTAGTTACCCAGTCATAGAACTCCAACAGGTTGGTTTGGCAGGATCTGCCACGTATGAAGCCATGCTGTTTGCTGTCCTGTAGAACCTGCCAGGCTTATTGGAGAGGGTATTGCCATTGAGCAAGATCTTGCTGGGCAAGGAGGAGGGCGATTTGTGACCTTCCGCTGATTTAATGATTTGCCAGAATTTGGCAGAGTTACCCTTGGCTGAATTAAAGGCAAATAAATAGTAATTTGTCTTCGTGGATCTGATCAATTTGGTACATGCATTCCGACAGGTTCTTTTTTTTTAATTTTCTTTTTATTTAATGGATGTGACCACAAGTAAGTTACAAGCAACAATATTAGTTTCCAGCATACAGCTCCTTTACAATGCTTTTATATGTAATTGATAGTCGTGGATTGAAGCCATGTGTCTGAATAAAGTAACATGTTTACAAAATGACTGTGTTTATTATTTCACCAACATGTCACCCCCTACTGTACTATGTCTTAAATATTTTTTTCCCTGTGACATCAGCCAATACTATTTAAGTGAAGGTTGCCCCTGTTAATTATATTACAGCCCGAGATACCCCAGGCAATTACAATCTGTTATATAGTGACACATCAAGGAATGAAGTCAGGACCATGTCTTGATATATACATCACCCGTGGCCTAGAACACCTCATGCGCTGCAATTTTGTTATGCAGTGTAGCCGTTAGGGATTCCATGTGATAAATATTAGACATCACCCCCCTTCAGTCTGTTACAGTGGGTGCATCTGGTGACATCCATCGTCTTGCTATAGCCTTTTTGGCTGCTAAGATATAAATAGGTAATAAGGTCCGATGCCAAGATGGGCGATGGGAGGGAAATATAGCCAATAACACCATCTCAGCCGTCAATTCTCTCCCTTCACCCAGACAGTCCAATATCTCTTGTTGTAATATACACCAATAAGGTGTCAACCGTGGGCACACCCAAAAGATATGACCAAGGTCAGCATGTGAACACGTACAATTTCTCCAACACCTACCATATGAGGAGGGGAGGTACTTGGTAAGTTCGGCCAGGGAACGAAAGAACCTAACTCGGCACTTCCAGGCGAAGTCACGCCATATTGTAGAATGAGTTATCCTGCATGCCAGTGGGGAAGTTTGTATCCAGTCTTGTTCTGAAAACTCTATTTCAAGATCCCTACACCAGCTTTTTAAAATTGAAAGTGAAGAATCGCCCATCCCGTCCCTAAGAACACGGTATAGATGTCCTACCTGATGTCCCCACATATGACCAGATAAGGTATCTTCAAGATATTTCCAGAACATTGGGATCGGATCTGGCAGTTTAGGCACCGTGTCCCTCTGTCTCAAAAGGTAGTTCTTAACCTGAGTGTATCTGTAAAGGTCACTTTCTAGTAAACCATAAGTTGATCAAAGAGTTTCAAACGAGACAGCACGCTCCCGGGAAAGGAACTGCCTGAAATATTGGAGTCCCATCCTTCTCCATTTTGCAAATGTGTGGTCAGTAGTAACGGAGAAAAACCTATCATCCTCCGAGATTAATGTATGGAAGAAAAAAAATTCCCTAAAACCCTGTTGTTTTTTTTAACCAGTACCATTGCTTTAGAATTTGGGTGGAGAAGGGTGTAAAGTCCCGCATGTGAGGAGTCTTAGTTACCGGGGCCAAAGTTATCTTTGTTATGTTGTACAAATCATTTAAAGCAAATTCTAGGTCTTTCCAGGGTGCCTCAAAAGTTGGAGCCATCCAAAGGATTAATATTTTAAAAAAGGCCGCAAGAGCATAAAATGTTAGGTTTGGTAAGTTGGCTCCACCTTGAGAGAGCGAGAGTTGCAAAAATGACATCCTTATCCGAGGCCTCTGACCATGCCAGATAAATTTTGAGATAATTTTATCCCATGATTTAAAATAAAAAGTGGAGGGAAAAATAGGGATAGTTTGAAATAAATGCAATAATTTTGGCAAAATGATCATTCGAATAGATTCTATTGTTTGGAAGAAATTTAAAAGTAACCTAGACCAATTAGACAAGTCCGCCTGAGTTTGCACCGACAGGGGTTCATAATTCTGTAGTTCCAGATTGTCTAAGTCCTTAGGGATTATAATGCCCAAATATTTAAACCTAGTTTGGTACTATTTTATAGGGTATTTATTTTTAAGAGATTGAGGTGGGGTATAATATAGCGGGAGAAGGTCTGTTTTGGCTACATTAAGTTAAAAACCCGAAACCGCTGTAAAATGTTCCACGGTTTCCCATAAAGCTGAGAGGGAATTCTCCGGGCAGAGGGCCATTACCAGTATATCATCTGCAAAAAGGACCACTTTATATTCTTTCTGGCCTATGGGGACACCCTCTATCCGAGTATTACTTCGTATTGCCTCCGCCAGGGGTTCAGTATAAAGAGCGAATAGTAGGGGGGATAAGGGACATCCCTGTCTCGTGCCCCATTGTATATCTATTGGTTGAGATAGGGATCCATTTATTCGGATATATGCTTTAGGGAACATGTAGATATTTCTTAGACAAGTAAGAAAAGAGTCTGGGAAGGAAAATTTAGAAAGAGTGGCCCATAGAAATTCCCACCCCACCTTGTCAAATGCTTTGTCGGCATGTAGACTTATAATTGCGGAGGGAATCTTTCTGGCATGAATATATTCAATAAGTAATAAAATATGCCGTAAATTATCAGACGTATTTCTCTGCTTTATGAAGCCAGATTGGTCATGGTGTATTAACTGAAGAAATATGGGCTCCATTCTTTTGGCCCATATGGCCATGAATATTTTATAGTCCACATTTAAAATTGAAATTGGGTGATATGATGATGGAAGAGTAGGATCTTTGTCTGGTTTGAGTAAAGGAGTGAGAACAGTATAATTCCAAGACGGAGGGAGGGCTTCATCCTCGTTCACTGCTCTACATGCCGGTAAAAAACTGGGGAGCAGCTGGGGCATAAAAATGTTATACCACTCAGGGCTAAAGCCATCCGGGCCCGGGCATTTCCTAGATTTAATATGTTTTACCTGTTGGAGGATCTCTTCCGGTCTGATGGGGCGTTCCAATTGGGTAATCTGAAGATCAGATAATCCAGGTAAGGGGAGCCTATCCAAAAAATCAGATATCTGAGTATTTTGCTCTTGGGATGGTTGGGGGGCTGCATATAAGGTGTCATAAAATTGGGTAAAAACTTGTTTAATTTGGTCCTCCTTATAGGTAGTATTGCCTGAAGTAGTAGATTTTATTTTTAGAATTGTAGACACCCTTTTATTAGCCCTCAGTTTCCGAGCCAGTAATCGTGCCTCCCCTTTGCTCCCTCCTCATAATTATATTGATGTAGGTAGTCCAGGCTCTGGAGAGTCCTATAATCTAAAATTTTTTGGATGTCTTGTTTTAACCCTCTAATCCGCCTCTGGAAGGCAGTGTCGCCCTCTCTATATAGCAGCTGGTATGAGGCCAATTGATCCATTAGGAAATTGAGGCTGGCATTTTGCTTTCTTTGTTTCTGAGAGGCATGTTCTAAGATCTCTCTCATTCCAACAGGTTCTGAAGGCAACCCAGTCTGCAGGAAGTTTAGTTCATCTGACTGTGGCCCAGAGACGGTCCCTCCTGTTCAATGCTGCTTTTATCTCAGGTGTGAACCAGGGGCAGGAAAACGTCCGGACCCTACATTTGATCATGGGGCATGTTTGTTGATAATGATAGTGTATTGTTGAAGAAGAAAGCAGCGGTGTTAATGCATGGGGCCAGATAGAAGTCAGTCCAGTCAATGTTTCTGAGGTCTGATAGGTAGCGGGACATGTTAAATTTATGGAAGCTCCTCTTCCAGGTGACTCTGCTTGTCGGTTTGGATGGGGGTTGACCTCTGATGCCAGCCACAGCGCAGTGGTCGCTAACATCGTTGTGAAATACAGCTATGTGGGTAAATTTATGGGGTCTGTTTGTGAGGATTAGGTCAATTAGGGATCCATTTGAGGGGGATTTGGGGTTTGGATGAGTGACTTCAGGGACTAGTTGAGAGAAGCCAGATTCATTGCAGAACTCCTTGAGTTTTTGGCAGGGGTTACAGTTTTTTAGCCAGTCAATATTTAAATCACCAAGGATAGTGATTTCATTCTGTCTTACATCAGATATGGATCGTAGATAGGTCAGGAGCTACAGACCGGCAGCTGGCAGCCTGAAACAACCTATTACTATAATGGTTTCTATGGGGGATAGTGACAGATTTAATGTCAGAGCTTCAGACTCCTCAGGTACACTGGCAGGAACAGTATCGGATACTGTAAATCTGTCTTTGATGTAAATTGCCACACATACACACACACGCCCAAGCCCTGGTTGGTCTGTCACATCAGAAGAAGTTAAAGGAAGGGATGGATATAGCAGTGTCAGGTGCATTTTTTTTCAGCCAGGTCTTGGTTAGGACCAGGATATCAGGGTCTGAGTGGGAGATCTATGTTTGGATGAGATCCAGTTTTTTCACTAGACTGCACACATTAATGTGTAAGTACTTCAGCCCTTTTAAGGATGCGAGGTTGGCTGGTGAGGTTATGAACTGTGGGGGGCCTGGGTTTAATTCAACATTTCCTGCTCAGATTAGTGACAGGAAAATTATATTCATAAACCATCTGCATAGCAGCTTAATTCTGGATGAGAATGTGTGCCTGCATGGAGGGTAGATAAGGGGTGATTGTGCACTGGAGTAGTGCTGGTTGGATGGAAATAAGGCGTAGAAAATCATAGGTGTCCGAAAGGATCTGGGGTAGGAGGTCGTAAGTAGTGTTGCAATTAAGTATGCATTATAGTATCAGGATGGAATAAGGATGTTAGGGAGAGGTGGAGGTGAGCTAAGGACGCAAAGTTGGGGCATCAAAGTAGCTTATAGGAAAGGGATCTCAGGGCCGGTGTGAAGGTAGGCTGTGTTTGGGGGCAAGTCATGGTGGGGAGGGCTGTAGGTAAAATGAAAGCAACAAGAGATGAGTAGATCGGATGTTAAGAGCGATAGAACGTAGGGAGGATGAAACAGCATGGTGATGTGTTAGTCTGCCTATTCAAGAGAGACACAACACCTGGAGTTGTGTGCACAGGGTGATCAGCACGAGTGTATAGTATCAAAGGCTGAATAGTGCAAGCAGAGGATCTCCAGTAAGATACATCTGTCTCATGCTTAGAGAAGAGAGGAGGAGGAGGAGGAGGCTGTCAGCTCGGTTTGATGTGAAGGGAGTAGGCAGAGGAGGCTGCAGCAAATAGAAATGGTTGCGAGGGGGAGTGAGGAGGGGCTCAAGTGTATTTAAAGGAGGCCTGGGCGGGGGTTGAAGAGGAGGGAGAAAAATTCAGCTTTAATCTAAGTTTTTAAAAGTCGCTTTTCGCTGCCAATCAGCTAGGAGTTAGGGCGCAATGTAAAACACAGTGCTACTGTAAAGCAGACCCGAAAGTGGGAAAGAAGGGTATCGTGCAAGACAGGTGGTAAGGAGTAAGGGGCAATCTAAAATGGAATAAAAATGTATAGGTCCAGTGTTTCATGGCAGCATGCACTGCTGCTTAAATATGTCTAACATCGTCCAACCCTAGCTGTGACTGGTCGGATTCAGTTCACTTGTTTTTTTTTGTTTGCTGATGTAGTATGCTTTCTTTTATCTGATCTGCTTCCATTAGCCAGCCTCTCTCCCCCCAAGCCCTATCACCTGCTGTCTCTTGGACTTACCTCTGACCTTGCAATGCCCTGTGGTTCACCCCCATCATGGAGCCTTCTGGGTTCCCCAAAGCTGGGAGGTGTTTAGCTCAATTGTGGTTGACAGCCCAGTGAGTGGTGCGAGGTCTACAAAGGGAAAGGTGGCATCATGCTGCTGAGATCAGGGCATTTTTTCTTCCCTTGTTTTTTTTCCCCCTCCCCCAGGTGCCTTATGGGCTAGGAGTGGATGAGCGTGGAGACATCCCAGTTGGAAGGTGCCCCACCCACTGCTTACAGCTTTGCTTGCAATGACACCTATGGTTACCCAGGTGGCAGTAAAGCAGCGGAGCTTACAAGCCTCCTTTCCCAGAAGAGGAGAGTGTCCGCTGGGATGCTCAATCCTTCTCCCCCAGCTGGCTGGCCCCCAATGAATTGGGCTCACTTTTAAACCTGGGTTGCCAGTGTTTTGAGTGGTAGCACTACTGCTGCTCCAGCGGGCCAGCTTTAGTTCACTTATTTTAACAATAATGCTCTTCACTAGCATGCCTCAACAGATATAACATTTAATTATAAAATGGGTAAAAGAAACGAAGAGCTGGGATTGGTAATATGTGATCACATGACTGCATTATTCCAGCGTGACAGAAGAGGTAAGAAATACTTAACTTTTTCAGTCTCGTTACCCAGTTTGTAAAATAAAAGTCAGTCAAACCATTTTATAATTGCAGTAATTTACTCCAGGGTGTGCGTAATTGTGGGATAATGGCACTTCTCGGGTGTGTAAGTCACTTGGCATGCTTCACTTCCCAAAGTATGCTGTTATCCTGCAATTAATACACATTCATTCAAGCCTTATTGCTTAAATATACACTGGTTGTAATTCAGTGTACATTTCTAACATGCCCCTTTTGCTTTTAATACAGACACCAAAGCTAAATGCAGATGCAAACCTTTGACAAAAGTGGTAATTGGGGGGTATATGATTTTAAAATAGCCCCTCCCCATTCATTTCCTCCCCCTTAGAATGTCAGAAAAGTAGCCAGTGTCCAGATTAGCCTTGTCATTAACCAACTCCTAGCTGGTGATTAGGCTCCAGCAGCCAGTAAAGAAAACGGTAGCATTCCCCTAATGTGGGGATAGCAGTGTACAGTGGTTAGCGTGCAGGACTGTGTAACGAGATCACAGATTCAAATCCCACCATGCAACTGGCTCACTGCATGACCCTGAGCAAGTCACTTGACCTCCCTGTGCCTCAGTTATCATGTGGCTTGATCTGGCCTACTTCTTAATGTATCTGCAGTGAGGGTGGTAATTGATCTTCCTTTCTGCATTCCCAGCAATGATGGCCTTGGGTAAGTGCCAATGACAAGACTGGTGGGCCAGAACCCACAAGAAATGTTTGTTTCCATGTTCATTGTTGTTTAATTAGACCGCAGTAGGCTAGGCTGTGTTCGGCTGCTGCAACTGCATTGTCTAGAGGCACTGACAATAACAAGCTAAACAAACAGCTCTGGAAACTATTTTTTTTGTCCTGCAGGTTTTGCTGACAGTACACAAACTGAGGAGCCAGACTAGCTCATTTTCAAATAGTGTCTGAATAAGTATAGTTTTTACGATAATCTTTGAAACAAGACAGCATAATTTTGGGAGCTGTCCTATGATTTTTGTTTCAGTTTGTTTAGTCAAGATAGACCAACGGAGGTGGAGACCTTGGGTCGGATTTCTTTTTTTTCTGTTACTGAGCTGTTTTTCCCCCAAGTCTACTACCTGCGTGTCTTGTTCACACACCCCGGCAACTTCCCAGCATACCTTTTAACTCTTCTGGATTTTCAAGGACGCCCCTGATTTTGCCTCAGAATTTTCCCCTGTCCTTCCTAAAGCTGGAATTTCCATGACTGAACAGGGGGGATTGTAAGCACAAATAATGTTAAATATTAGAGTTACAGACTTGGTCTTCTTCAGAAAATGCATTTTATATGAATCCAACAGTTCTGCCAGCCTTCTGTGTGGATGTCACCGATGTTTGAGATGTGTCCCTGACTGTGGTCCTTTGTCCCTGATTCTTTTGAGCCTTGCTCCTGATTTGTGAGGCAGGGAGTCAAGAGGTATGCCTCCAGTCCCATACAGCACTCTGTCTATGATCAAGGCCAATGGGGATCCATATCAGGCAGGACATGAGACTGTTGTGGCCATCATTCTGGTGGGTCAGTGCACATATGTATTTTCTTTATATCAGCCTCCCTTTCCCCAGGAGCCTCCCACCTCTCCATGGAGCTGACACAGCCTACTACTGGCCTCACACAGCGCAGTGCACTTTGGGTATGTGTCACCTGTCATGGAGCTGACACAGCCTACTACTGGCCTCACACAGTGCAGTGCACTTTGGGTATGTGTCACCTGTCATGGAGCTGACACAGCCTACTACTGGCCTCACACACCGCAGTGCACTTTGGGTATGTGTCACCTGTCATGGAGCTGACACAGCCTACTACTGGCCTCACGCACCGCAGTGCACTTTGGGTATGTGTCACCTGTCATGGAGGAGCAAGCTCCCAGACCACAGAGAGGGGCCACTGCAGCACCATATGTCAGGCATCTCCCTCCCCTGGATAGGGTCATGGGCCCAGAAACACAGTGGGCCTCCGTTAGGCCATTGGGCAGCCCACATTTTCTTTTTCTTCTTTTTATTTTGCTGTTCTGTATTTATCCCCTAACACTAGTGCCACCCTTCTCAGATGGGCTGTCTCTCAGCCGTATTCTCTATTCTCTGGTGTATATGCGGCCTTCTAGGGGGTCCATGAAGCAGCCCCTGTTCCATGGTGGATTCAATTTAGGGGCGGTGAAGGCAGCTCTCTAACACAGGTCCAACTTGATTTATGGGAACAAGATGTCCAGTCAGGTGAACAGGACTCGGGAGCACTGGTTCAAGCTGTGTGCTGTGGGGGTTTTCCTTCTTCCATTTACTCCTCTCTTCCTCTCTCTGGATGCTGATGACTAGAATGCCTAGAAATGCATGCAAAGAATGGCTGCATTCCAGTGCCAATCGGCATCCATCCAGTCATGAGCAGCTCCTTCTGCACCATCACCTGTGATCACCCAGGTAGCAGTACAGCAGCAGAGTCTGCTGCCCTCCCTTCCCAGAGAAGGAGAACCTTCTGCAGAATGCTCCTTTCTCCTCTCCCTGATTGGTCCCTAACATCCATGGCTTGCTCCTGAACCTTGATCACTGGCATCATGAGTAGCAGTCTTGCCACTGTGCCAGTAGGCCTGCCTTATGGCCAGCTCATCAAATGCAGGTGGCTGCCATGTCAGTGACCATCAAGCTGGATCAAAACTCAGAACTCTAGGCCGGCCCACCAGCGCAGTGGTAGGGTTACCACTCATGGCGCCAGCGACCCGGGTTCGGGAATGGACTCGGCTGGCTGGGGGAAGGAGAGTGGGTTGCTTGTCCCGACGCTCTACCGCCACCTGGGTGACCATGGGTGGATGTGCAGCAGGACAGCATGAAGCGGGTGAGAGGACGTCGGCAAGGAGCTGGAGTGCTTGCACGTTGCAACATGCTCTGCCCCTTGGATCCCCTAGCATGCCGGTGTCTTGAGAGGTGGCACCAGAACAAGGAAAAAGCCCCGCTGATGCTGGCATAGAAGGGATCCAGCTCCCAGACACCATAATCCAGCTCTCGAGGGGAACTGTTTAGACCACCCAACACTCACTAATGGACTGGAGGGAGTAGTCCTGGGATCCCCCCTCCTCTCCACCCTGTGGGGGGGAGGTAGGCCGAAGCAGTATGGGGGTAAGGCTTCATGCCCTCCAAGAGGTACCGGGCGGCAGAGAGATAGGATACCTGGAAGAGAGCAACATCCATAGAGAGAGATGGGGGCATAAACAGAAAATATAAAAAAAAAAAAACAACTCAGAACTCTATTTTCAGTGGTGCCCAGTTTTCATGACTGTTTCCTTATCTTGCATGCCTCACTTTGTGATGCAAATTGCCACATGTGTCCAAAGTTCAGATAGTGTTAGATCATAGTGGTCTTGCAGTATCCACACTTTGGATGCAGTTGCAGTGCGTTGTACCACCTGGGCCCGTGAAAATCTGGCCATAGTATCTTGTTTTTCAGGAGGGCTCTGCTCCCACCCAGTTGCACAGCTGGATGGACTGAAGCACAGCAGAGTTAAGTGACTTGCTCATGGTCTCGCATGTACATCGGTATGTATTGTAGAAGTGGTTTGGCTTAATTATTGTGGGACAAAACACTCTTACAGGAAGCTTTTAATAAACAATTACATCCATGGCCTCCAAAGTGACTATGTCTAATGAAAATGCAGTTTCCAGGATACTGAAGAACCCTTCCCAGCTTTTTGGGGTGGGGAAGGGGGGTGAACACCTCTGGACAGTTTTGACTCACAGTATTATGTCAAAAATGGTTTATCCTGGATACTATGTCCTGTGATCAAAAAGTTTCCTTTGCGGTGAGCTCTTCAGAGCCTAATACTCCAGCACATGTAGTATAATGAAAAAGTAAACCAGCCCCTTCCATTCAGCTCTGACGCATTTGGAAATGCTCTCAGTTGACAGCCCCACGGGAGTCTGTCACAGAAAGTGGTAAATGCTTCTTCAGTTGTTTGCACACAGTCTTCAGGAGGGTCTGTGATTGCAGATCTTTGTATCTGCCTCTTACTTTGTTCCCCATTCTTCTTTACTGTATAATGACTGCTGATTAAGACCTCACAAAGTGCACAGGTGTGGTTACACTGCTACACCTCTGCACTGCTACCTGCCCTCCTTATTTCATGCACAGATGGCACTGCTGTAATTACAACCAAGCAAAGGGGGAGAAGGGAAAATTATACGTGAGACTGAGCAGGCTGTTTGGAGTTGACAGTGCTGTGTTCTTACATAGTGAGGTCCAGGGGTCAGAATGTTGATCAGCTTTCTCAGCTGATGACTAATGCACGGTGTAAAGTGTGTCAGTGATCAACATGTGCTGCCGTGACCCTTTGAAACTTACTGCCTTTTGAGATTGATTTGGCCCCCTCTGTACTTATCTTCAAAAGGAAGTTAAAAACATATCTGTTATTGCAAGCCGTGGGCGAAAGGTGATTTTTTTTCTCTGTTAATCTTCTGTCATAGTATTGCTGTTTTATGTGATCTTGCCCTGCACTCTGTAGATTTTCTTGTTTTGTATTTTAGGAGGCAGTCTGAGCTTTGGAGATGCTCTATATAAATAGAAACTCAACTAACTAGCTGTTAATGGAAATAATATAAGTTTGATTTGAAACACACTGTTGATGTAAATAATACACTCTGATGCCAATATATACTCTAATAATGATCTGAAGCAAGTATGTAATGCACTCTTTTATTAATCTAAAGTACACAGATGATCGAAATACAGTAATACACTCCAGTATTAATTTGCATCAAACAGTGGTAAATAGTATGCTATACATTTAATCTGAAGCACATGACTGAAGGAGATAATATATGCTAATACTAATCTGAAGCAAATGGTTTAACTATACAACGAAATTACCCTGAATACCAGTGTTGATGGAAATGATAGAGTTGCTCAGAAAATACATTAATCGAACTGTATATGCTCCGCCAATTTCCTCCGTAATCCAGAGGTTCGCATTATTGAGGGGTGGGGGGTGGGGTAGATCCGCTATGAGGCAAATTTCAGGATAACTGTGGACCTATCCAGAATAAATGATCTATAATGTGTATGAGAGGGTGATTACTGTCTGAAATTGGCAAGTATATAATGTTGTTATGGTATGGTTGTGATGTCAAGAGGTTGTTAACCCCTCTTGCGTACGTCATATTGCTGCCGTAACAACGACAGTGGATCTGCTCATGTGCGGATCCTTTATTCACGCGTCGCGCAACGCACAGTTGCGGCAGTGAGACCTGGTCCTAATCTGGAGAGGTACTACGGAGAATCTAGTAAGGAGCGCTCTGTATTTTTATCCATACACTATAAAAGATAATGGATGGGGATTTATCGGTAACCTTGCTGAAATTGCTTCTCGAGGTTACCTTGACAGCTGTAAACCTCTCAAGCTTCACTCTTGAGGTTTACATTGTCACGGTAACCTCTCTAAGCATTTACAGCATGGTTACCGATAAATCCCCATCCATTATCCTCTATATAATGTATGGGTAGCCCTTATTACCCACTGAAATCAAGCAGATTACATAGAGGATAATGGATGGGAAACCGACAATAACCACGTTGTAATCACATCGAGTGGTTTCTATGACAACTAGGTAAACCTAGCGAGTGCGGCTCGAGAGGTTTATAGTTGTCATTGAAACCGCGAGATGCGATTTCAATGCGGTTATTGTCAGTTTCCCATCCATTAGCTTTTATATTGTATGGGGCTAAAAACGCTATAAAAACTAATGGAGGAACCACCGCAGCCACTGATCAGAAGCCCCATGATAGGGGCTGAACAGTCTTACTTTTTTCCTGTTGCTCCAGGCTCCCTCAATCATAGCGCTCACCGTCACAGCCGTTAATCTGAGCATGCGCACTAAGGATCGCATTGATATGGTATCAATGTGACATAGTCAAGAGGGGTTAACAACCTCTTGACGTCACATCGATACCATAACAACATGTTAAACTGTCTGAATTCAGACAGTAATAAGGGCTCCCCATACATTATAACCTTGTAATCCCACTGTTGTGATGTCAGAACCTTATAAACCTATCTCATCTATGTCATAGCAGTGGGTTTACAAAATGGAATGCCAGTATTATTCAGTATTATACCATGGACATAAGTGAGCAGCCAATGAAATCGTCAGACTGGCAGTTTACCACCATTGTAAATCCTCTGATGACCAACGGCTGTTGATGAGTATATAATCTATAATATCCACAGCATTGGAATAAATACAATAAAAAAAAAGCAACCTCTTTAATATTTGTATTTTATTATAGTAAAAAAATGAACCTTGGTATAATCGCAATAAGCCACTCAGAGGATGTAGGTTATCAGGGGTTTACCACGGCTGGCGGGGATTTACCCTTTCGGCTGCGCCTCGTGGGCAAACCACTCTAGTTGTGGTAACTCCCCTGATAACCCACACACCCTCGTGACTTATTGCTTAATTCTACACACCCAGAATGTGATTGTTAGTCTCAGTACAGTATTTAAATAACATTCTAATTGTCTCAGTTTATGTTACTGCATCTAGCAATCACTATGTCTCATAGAGATTTTAATTCTGGTGCTGTTTCGGCCCGCTGTCGTTCAGTCAGTGTATACTAATAAATAGTTTTCCTACACAATCATGTGGCTGTAGTGCAGATTCATTAATAAGGTAAGGCTAAATTACCTGTATTGGGGGGGGTTTGTAACTTATGTCATATCCCATACACTATAAATGACAATGCCTAATGAACAGGTGATAACAACGGTGTAGTCATCTCTCGTGGTTGCTAGTGCAATGGTAAACCTCTCAAGCTGCGCTCTCGCGGTTTACTGATGTCCTAGCAACCACTCAAGGTGATTACACTGTGGTTATCACCTGTACATCAGGCATTATCCTCTATGTTATCCCAGTTTTGTGTGTGTCAGCCATGTGGACCACAAATAAGCTAAACTGATTAGCAGTGAGTTGAATTTGGTTGTAAAGTAGCAAAAAAGCTATGTGCTGTCGCTTAGTGGTGGTAGCATAGGTCATGGGCAGCAGACAGATCAGTTAGGGTGGTACTGTAGTGCAGCAGGTTGAGGATTTTGGCTTCAGAGTAGTTTTGTGATCGGATGACTCAGCATGGAAGGAGGAGCAGTTGAGTTCACATGTAGGAGGACGAGGCGTATTTGTTGGACACAGTGACACCGAGAGGCTTCAGAAGTAAAGCCAATGACCAGCCAGCCCAAATGGCATGGTGAGCTGAGGCACTGACTGTTTCACTGCCTGCAGCAATGGTGCAGGGGTTCAGGAACAGATGCAGGTCGTTCGTGTGCTATCCAGGGGAGAGAGAATTGAGCATCACTAGAGCAGCTCTCCTCCCTAGGGAATGCGGGTGTGCATGTCCCACTTGGCGGATGCCACAGAGAGGAATTGGGTGAAGGTGTTGAGGGACCAAGCTGGATAGGGGCAGCTCCAGAGACAGAAGATACAATACAAATTTTAAAAAAAATCAATAAAACCAATGAGAATTCATGGTAGACAGAAAATCAAGTACTGACATGTTCAGACAGTGTGCAGACCATGTACTCACAAAACACCTCTCTAGACCAAGGATGCTCAGAACTGACCAATTCTGATCCAGTTGGACAGTTTAGGAATTTCTGATTCCAAAATCCGATTCTGAAAAGCACCTCAGAATCAGATTCAGAATCCTAAACACTAAATTCCTGCAGTACGGAAAAACATGCTTTAGCCTTAAATTTTTGAATTAGGAATTTCAGACTGCTGTTCTGAAATAGGCTGAAATTCAACAAATATGATTTTGTGACTCGGAATCGGAGTCCCAGCCATAATCTAGTTATAAAGGAAAAGGAGCAAAGATTTTCCTTGTCCACACAAAATAAGGTTGCCTACTGTACACTTCAAACTTTGTATGATGAATGTAATCATTTTATTATTTATTTAGTTTTTTTTTTTTTTTTTTTTTCTTACTTTGTTTCTACCTCCTCGGCTCAGGAGTTGTATCTATGGTTTCCCCCACCTTCCGACTGGCGTCAGCGGCACTCGCACTGGTTGCGGCTCTGGTGCTGTATTCCTACCCATTCTTCTAAGCCACATCATAATGAGCAACCTGCACATCGTGGAAGACCGAGTCCGGCTCAGAGGAGCAGCTCTGGTGCGACCTGCGCGGCTGCAGAGTCAGACATCATCGCACCGGAGGATTGAATTTTCTTGGTGCTTTTCTCCGCTGGCATGGACGCTCAACGCACGCCTGTGTGCCATGGTCGGACTGCTGCCCACCATGCCCCCTAATGTGACAGCCCCTGCCCGACTCCCCAGATGCTGCCAGAGGTCGGTACCACACCGGCTGTTAGTCTAACCCCTCCGGAGGAGAACAGTCCTAGGAGGCTGAATCCTCCTTCTCCTGGCTGCCCACTGTCACTTGAGGTCATTCCCTACCCCCAGTCATTGGCATCGCAAGTGGTAGTGCTAACCACTGCACTGGTGGGCCAGCCCATTTTATTATTTATTAAATGCAACAGTGGGATTGGGGGCCCAGTGAAGTAGGCATCACAGCAGATGAAGACATTGTTGTGTTCTGGTTGTATGATTGTGTCCATATAATTGATGATGATCGAGTGAAGAGCGCCTTGCTGAGAGGTGAGGCCAGTGAAGTACAGTGTCACAGTGAAGACGTGGATTGTGGTCATGTAAATGTGTCCAAATAGTTGATGTCAGGTGGCTAAAGAATACAGCAATAGTCATTGGGACCAGTGCAGTATGTGTCACAGCAGAGACATGTGTTGCATGAATGTGTAAGTCTTTTCAACCATGTGTTGAACACCAAAACAAGGCTTTCCAAGTGTAAAATTAAAAATGTTACAAAAATAAATAACCAAACAAATAATAAAATCAAATGAACATTAATGGTAACATTATAACTGATAAATGTGTTGAAAGATATGGGATAGGGGCGTCTGGCAGGGCCAGAAATGTATGGAAGAGAATGACAAACTTGGGGATCACTTACTGCCACTGAACTGATGGTTGATGATGTTAATGATCTTTTTCCACTCACGCACACAGTTTCTGCCAAAACGTAGATGGTGTCGATGAGTTATGGAGCTCAGAATAGAACTGATGAATGAAGAGGGTGCATGATGGGATTTGCTCCCTCCCACCATGAACTATTTACATTAATAACACATTGATGACAATTTTTGAAGTTGAGAATGAAATGTGATAGCCATGTTACTTCAGTCGAAGATATTGAAAAAAAGCAACAAGTATCTTCCAGCTGTAGCCTTTTACTGGGCTAACAAAACCGTTTCCAAGATAAGCTTTTGAGAGCGATACTGTTTTCATCAGGTCAGTGGAAGCGGAGCTGTATTTCAGACCAGATATGCAAGCTGGATATTAATTCAGTTGAGACACAGTAGCCTGTTTAAACATCAAGTTGCTTTAGAGTCAATTCGGATTCATAAAAAAGCAGGCAGGAGGGTGGAAGATTATCACATTGTCATTATGGAAAGAGGCAAAGCATAGCTGCTAAGAAGAGACAACTGTCAGGATTCAAATAATTAATTCTCATGTTGGGGGCTGGGGGAATTGAGGGGAAGGGTTGGCTCTTTGAGGTAAAAAAATATCCAATATGGTTTTCCATTTGTGGTTCAGTTTACCTCTATCAGTGTGCCAGAAACCCAACATCCATATAGTGAGGGTTTGTTCTGCATGGATTTCCATGCCAGCTGAAACCTTGTTGTACCACAGTTCAGTGTGTTGTGAATAGCAATTGTGCTTATGTACAATGTTTAAGCTTTTGGCCTGTCTCTGTTCCCACCCTTGATAGGGAAGGCAGGCAGCATGTAGGGAATAGAAGGCCCAGCACCAAGGGTGAATAGAGTGCCGGAGGAGGAGGATGGGGAGGATGATGGGTGTGATGAAACACACTAAGAGTGGACTGTAAGGAACAGGCTGCTTTTATGTGGAATGAGCTATTCCCCCCACATTGAACCTCGAGCTTCAGCCCTCCCATTTCCATGTGTTGTGAATAGCAGTTGTGCTTGTGTTCACTGTCTGAGCTGTTGGCCTGTCTCAATTCCCACCCTTGGTAGGGAAGCTGGGCAGCATGTAGGGAACAGAAGGCCCAAAAAGATTACCTCCTCCAACTCATGGAGAATGTGACCAGTAGCAGGCAGAAGAGGAATCCCCTCCCCCTCCCCGTGGAGGAAACCTCTGAGGATCCATGTCTTCTAACCTGCCTGTCCTCTGGGCAAGCTAAGAGGAGATTATCCTAAATGCTCTTCTGCTTTCTGCTTCTGGATTGACTAATGAGTCCATCTTCAAAGTCTCTCGATGGTGTGCGCAGTCATGATATTCTTTGACGCTGAAGAAGCTGAAGAAGCTGCTCCGATTCGAAAAGAACGTCCTGGAAAGGAATAAGGACTGAGCCAAGTTGATGCAGTAGTGTTTCTGATGATAATTGCAAGGCCTGACAGAAAACGTTAGGAATGCGAGAATTTGTTCAACATGAGCAGAAATGGTCTCGGAGAACTGCAGAATGAAGAATACTGCTCAGTACAGTAGCTTGGGTGGCTTGAGTTATAAAGGACCACATGATGGCGTTTGCTTGCAGGATATAATATTTGAAGTTATGATGTCGCTGAACGCAGGAGGTGAAGTTATGACTGAGTCTGCTGAACGATGGAGGTGATGAAAAGGTCTGAATGGAAGTGAATTAAACAGCTGATTTGATTAGCTAGTCCTTGAGGATAATGTCCACTGTGGTTGATTGTCAGAAAATTGTATGGAGGAACCACCAATGACCTCGTATGAGGGCAGCATCTACTACTGGGTAATCCCATAGAGGGGAGACGATGTTAAAATTCTGTGAGAGATTCGATCATTGGAGGCCAGGGAGTGACGATCCGGGACTGGTTGAAGATAGCAGTATAGCCATTGGAGATGCAGCAGAACAGATAGTGCAGCACAATACATCTCTTATTTATTTTTTTATTTAGTTTTTGATTACTGGGTAAGTGCTCTAGACAAAGAAATTGTCTATTTTCAGTCACAACCCGGAAGAAAACATATCAAAAGCTTTGAGCTGCTTGTGCAACCGAAGGTCAGACAAACTACAAAGTAATAACGATCCTCCCAAAACATGCTCTAGATGTGCCAGAGACAGATAAATGAATACACTGAAATGTGATAAAGGTGTCAGCATTTGAGAGTCAGGATCTAGGGCGGAAACATTTGATAAGAGCTATTGCATTGTGGATATGAGCAAAGGATAGCAAACTCTTCGATGGAATCAATGAGTGGATGTGCAGATAAGTCAACAATGAGAAGCTTGTGCCTGAACTTATCTAGTAGCAACACCTATGGGATTGATTGATAAGTAGGGAATGGTGAGCGCTAAAAGTCCTGGGGAGGAATGCTGTTGAACGTTCAATTGAAAGAACTGATGGAGTGATGGAGAATCCTTTGCTGCAGAGTGTTGGATGCGTAGCAGGAACCAGAACACTAGTACGCAAATACGTATTGCGGTAAATGCAGAGCGTCAGGAGTGTAGCAGATGATAAAATGCCAAATACATGGCTGCATATTGCAGTAGATGCAGAGAGTTGGTAGCGTGGCAGATGCCAAAACGCCAATACATGGCTGCGAATTGTGGTAGATGCAGAATGTCTGTAGCGTAGCAGATGCCAAAATGCCAGTATACACTGAATACTGTGGTAGATACAGAGAGTTGGTAGTGGGCCGATGCCAAAACACCAATATTCAAATGCGTATTGCGGAGATGCAGAATGTCAATAGCATAGTAGATGCCAAAATGCCAATACTCAGCTGCATATTGCAGTAGATATAGAGCTGGTAAGTTGGCCAAAGCCAAAATGCCAATACGCGGCAGCGTATTGTGGTAGATGCAGGAGTTGGTAGCTTGATCGATGCCAGAATGCCAATTCATGGATTCAACCTATACACTATAAATACTGGTTATAACACGATGCCCAACTAGTTTGACTGCCACATCAGGCTTCTGATTACATCGAACCTCTCGAGCTTCGCTTTCGAGGTCTGATATAATCAGAACCCTTCCTTGGCGGCACAGGCTGGCTGTGCATGGTTGCCCAACCAGTATTCTCTATATTATCCTCTTCTTTTAGGGTCAAACAGGTGGATCATTCCTAGTCAAACATCCATTGTGGAGTGGTTTTGAAGTTAACTTTTAATACCGCAACATTCAGGTCACTGATGGAGTGGTCTGTTCCTGAAAAATATTTCCTTACCTGTGTTTTCATCTTTGTAGTTGGTTTGGATCTGTGGAGATTCATTCACGTTTGGGGCTTTTATCTAGTTTCACCAATAGAGCAGCCATTCTCACACTTTGAGCACTTGTGTGATATACACAACACTGCTGGAAAAGTAGAAGGATGAGTTTTAGATTTCAAACATTTTCCCCATGTGGGCGACTGATCACTCACATGATGTATATGTGGATAATTTGCAATAAGGTGTTGCAAATTTTGCATGGTTTTGTGTACCTTTCTCATCTTCGCTTTGTTGAGCTCTGTAGGGAATATAATTCACACTTCTTTCTGCTTCCGGTTTGAGTTGAGAATGTAATTTAACAATCTTCCTCTTCAGTCCAGTCATCATTTCAGACAGGGTGATGGCAGTGGTGGAATGTAAATTTCCACATCTGCGCCATCCTCATGATCGCCAGCCCTGGCTCCATCAATATCATCATGTTCCTATTCCAAATCAGTACACTTGTGTTGGAGGTGTCACTGCCATTCAGTAAACACTCGACACTGCCTTTGCTTCCACCATAGCAGCAGCGCCATCAAGTTTGAATTTTCTTATGACTTGCATACTACAGTTATGTCTGGAAACAGAAAAGCTTGCCCTCAAAGAGATCCTGTCCCAAAACCAAAGTATCTGAGACAAATTAATTCAGCATAATAGGTATTTTAATTCATATTTAACAAAGGAGGATCCTCTAATGACAACCCCCTGTGGTCGAAACACTGGGGTTTGCTCTGTTAGTTCTCTCTTGTTCACTATAAATTAAAATAGTTATTATGCTGAATCAATTTGTCTCAGATACTTTGACTGTGGGACATTGTCTGCATGAGTGCAAGCTTTTCTGTTTCTTTGCATACAGTTGGGATTTGTCTCCCTAGCTTGCACCAGTCTCATTTCCCTGAATGCACCACAAGTCGGATATCTACGGCTATGACTGCCTTCCACTTAAAGTCAACACTGCTAGTTTCTTAGATGGTCTATGCTGGACCACATGCATGCACCAGCCCACCTGGCAGTGCTCTGGCAGAGATCTACCTTCATTGTGAGCAAGGAAGAATGTCCAGCACTATGGAAGTTGAACTACCTGCACTGTCTTTTGTTAGTAGAACTAGTATAGCCAGCACTGATACCCTTTCTATTTGCTGCCCACGTTGCTACAGTGAAGCCATCACCTCCCACCTCATCCTCTGTCGCTAATGAGCAGCTTCTGTTTTCTAGGCCTGTTTGTAGAACTCATAAGCAATACTCATTTTTTGTCTGTATCTGCTATTTTTAGTATTCTCCATGTGCTGCTACTATATCTAGTAAAAAAACACAATCTTCTGAAATGTACAAAGTAATATGTGAGATGATGAAGGAACTTGATGCATGGTGCACACAGTAGTACTGTGGGATCTGTATGATGTGTGTATATATGTTATATGGGACGGAACATTAAAGTGGAACAGAAACCGGTGTATGAGTGAGTGGTAGTGTTCTAAAAATAGAACCATGGGGTTGGTGCTGCCAGTTCCAACCGAACAACAAGCCATTGAGGTAATATTTTTGCTCATGGGGACTCAGAGTGAGAATATCACAATATTCTCATTCTAGGACCAGAGGAATCAAAAATATCACTCCAAGGGAAGCAAAAATCTCACAGATATTTGCCAGAATTTATCCTCACAGGCACTGCATAAATGTATACACACACACATGCACACATATATATTAATTGCAAAAAATTACATTAATGCAGACATTAGGGTTGAAAAACGCATAGCGTACCAAGTATGGAAATGAAAACCATTAGGGTTTTGGGTCTCCGGAGTATTGGCAAATCAGTGGTGTGGTCTTCCTTGGGGTTGTCAACCCTAATGGTCACCACCAGAACATTCTGTGTCACTCGATTCAGGGGGGAAGTTACAGAAGTGCAAAAATGCTAAAATTCACTGTTTAAGACCTTCTCTTTGCTCATTGTAACTAAAAACCTTTTTTAACCAGAAAACCTACAGATTTAGTAGAGTCTGACACAAGGTGCATGCTTTCTCAAGTCTGACGTTTTTAACTTGAATAGTTTTTTAAAATATAAGTTAAAAACTGTGCCATGTGGGGGCCACCCTATGACCCAGTGGGTAGTGCTGCGTGCTCCCCGAGACCCAGGCCCTGACTCCATACCTAACAAATGTTGGGCAAATCAGTTGAACAGGGGCAGAGCTATTCAGGTGCAAAAATGTGGGTTTAACGTAAGTAGAAGTGCTTACTTGACCCTAATATACAGGCAGTACTGTGCCTGTATAATATATATTGCTGGATGGGAATTTTACCCTATAGGAGCCATTATCATGTATTCCCCAGTATATCTACATATGAACATATGAAGTAGCTATCAGAAGAAGGCCATTTGGCCTATCAAGTCTGCTCAGTTGCAGAGCCCCTGATCCAGAAATTACAGTGGGCCCTGCTCTAAGTCTGACAAACGTGGAAATATACCCATCAAGGGTATACTGGTGGTCCAGTAAGAATGCCTCTCTCCCTTCTGGCTTCTGGCCTTATTATCTGATTAACCCCCTTGATGGGTATATTTCCTTGTATACCACAGTTACCTATAATATATATGTATATGATGCTGTCCACCATTTATATCAGATGTATGAAATGAGCAAATTAACTTTATGGAAGATACTGGAAATACTCAAGAGGCAAAACCAGAATAAAGGACTGCTTCAGTAATTAGGGAGAAAAAACACACAGGAAAAATAAATTGTACGATACTAGCAAAAACAGACCGAACTGTAGTGATAAACTAAGGAAGAGAATCAGAGGGTAAAACAAGCGGTAGAGGAACTCATGACACATGAGAATAAAACCAACAAGAATACATTCTTTGGATATGTAACCAAGAAGAGGGATACACAAAGAACTATTGGACTGTTAAAGGATCAAGAAAATGGTGACATCATAGCAAAGGATGGACAGATGGCAGATTGCCTGAATAAGAATGTTGCATCATTATTCACAGAGGAAAGGAATGAAGTGATAGTGCCAGTCATATCTTATTCGGGGGGTGGGAAGCAGGACACTCTATATATAACACCAGAAGGAGCTGAAAAAATAGTCAAGATAGTCAACATTATCAAAGCAGTGGGGCCTGATGGAATGCAACTAAAAGTCCTGCAGGAGACAGCTCACAAACTATCCATGCCTTTGGCAATAATATACGTGTGTCACAACTGAAGAGTGAGCCACATGGTGCTGATATTCCAAATAGACTCCAGGGCACAACCCTGGAACTATAGGCCTGTCAGCTTGATGTCAGTGCTGTGGAAGCTGCTTGAAACAATCATAAGAAATGAAGTAGCACTTATAAAAAAAAAACTGCTTGGACTTGGTGGTCCAGTATGAAGTCTGCGAGGGGCAATCATGCCAGATACATTTCATTGCCTTCTTTTAACATGTCACGAAAGAACTATGTGCACGAAATCTTGTTGATGTCATAAATCTGGATTTCGCCTAAGCATTTAATACTGTACCATGTGGTATGCTTCTTTAGATTATAAAATTGTTAACCTATGTATAACTGGGGGTGTGATAATTAAGGTTAAATACTGGCTTCAGGATAGGAAGCAAAGGGTCCTAATAGTAGCCTATCAGTATAAACTCAAGCGACTAGTGGGGTCCTGCAGTGGTCCATCCTAGGACCTACACTGTGCAGGATTTTTATAAGTAGCTTGGAGGTAGGCACAAGCAGCTAGTTTGCCAAGTTTGCTGATGACATCAAGATGGGAAGAATAGTACCATCATAACGGTATAGAGGATACAGAAGGATCTGGACAGGTTTGGGAACTGGTGCAGGAATTGCAGATGAACTACAGTGCTGAGAAATACAAAGTGATGCATCTAGGAAAGAAGAGCATGAAGGCATTATACTATTTTGTGAAGGCAATCACTTTAAGGATGGGAGAGTGACCAGCGGGTACCACAGGGTTCAGTTTTGGGACCAGTCCTCTCCGATGTCTTCATATGGGACATTGCAGAAGAACTGGAGGGAAAGGTATGCCTTTTTGCAGATGACTCCAAAATCTTAAATAGGGTAGATACTCGGGGGGGAAATGCACAGGAATCTTGGGAAACTTGAGAAGTGGTCCAAGACATGGCAGTTGGGGTTCAATGCCAAAAAGTGTAAAATCATGTAGAGTACCTATGTCATAGGAACCCAGTACTGAGTATAGGTGGGAGTACTGACAGTCATTAGACAGGAAAGGGACCTTGTGGTCACTGGATCAGAGGCTCAAGGTGACAGAGCAGTGTGACAGTGCTGTGGGCAGGGCAGTTGAGATGCTGGGTTGCATTGGGAGGGGTATCTCCAGCAGGAGGAGGGAGGTGGTGCTGCCATTATATTGCTTCCTGGTATGCCTTCACCTGGAGTACTGTGTTCAGTTCGTGAGACTGCACCTCAAAAAGGACATAGACAGGGTGGAGGCAGTCCAGAGGAGGGCAACTAAAATGGTGTAGGGTTTGCATAGGAAGCCCAATGAAGAGAGACTGAGGGATGTCAACATGAACACCCTGGAAGAGAGGACAGAGAGGTGGCATGATCGAGACCTACATGTACCTCACAGAGGCTAACAGGGTACAGGTGTGGCATCTCCTTCAAATAAGGACAAGTACCAGGATAGGGAATGCAGTGGAGCTGGGGTGGGTGGGGTTGGGGGCGGGGGAGTTCCAGAGATGTGAGGAAATATTTCTTTACTGGTGGGGTACATGTCTGGAACAGACTGACAAAAGAAGTGGCGGAGGCTAAAATGGTAGGGGGCTTCAAGCATGCATGGGATAAACATAGGGATATATTAGAAAAAAGGTAGGGATGGCCTCTAGAGTCCAGATAGGATCTGCGGAGGTGGAATAGGTAGGGAACACTTGAGCAGACTGGGTGGGTCAGTCAGTCTTTTTCTGCCAACAAATTCTATGTTTCTGGCATAAAGATTATTAAAACCCAGCAGGAAAGACCTGAAGGTACTCATCAATGGCTGTTTTAAATAGGAGTAAGTGTGGAACAGCGGCTACAGTCGCAGTCAGTAACAAGTTGTAGTATATCCAGATTTATGCCGCACCCATGAAGATGCAAAATGGCAGACAGCAGTGATATTTTTGACACTATGGACCTAGAGAAAGGTGTCATGATATTCTCACTCTAGGTTCATCGGGCCAAAACTATCTTCACTTTAGGTTCTGATTAAGTGTATGATGTAACATTGTTGGGCTGTGATGTGACATTGGGTTATGATCACCTTCATATAGTGATGTTGTGCTGGGATAACATTACTGTTGAATGGGGCAATTGACAAGTCAGGATGCAGGAATTGTTCTTGCCATGGTATAATAAAATTCATAGCATAAATCAGATATGCCATGGCCCTAATGAAAATATAACAGATACTGTACAATGGCAAGAAAAAAATCCTGCCCTCAGATTGACCTGTGGACATCTTGTATAGTGATGTTATCCCAGCACAACATCACTGTATTAAGGTCTAGCACACATGATCGCACATGTAAAAAAATCACTACCTCTCCCATGTCTGCCATAAAGCCTTCCTTCCCAAAGTACAAGGCAATGGTTTTAAATATAAATCCCTGCCTCCCACTGTGGCACACCGAACTACACAACTGTGCAAAAATCTGCCCCCCCCCCCTGACAGTTCTATTCTTATCCCTCCCATTTTCAACAAACTGAACGCTCAAGCGGCTCATGAGTACGCACTGCTTCAAACACTGCATGCGGCTTTAACCTACCTGCTCTGGTCCCGATTGCCACAACTGCAGCTCCACCTGTTCTGAACCGTACATTTATTTAAAATGTGTAATACTGATTCCAGTATGGGGGAGGGGGGCAAATGCAGGCATTTGCTACTCAGGGGGTGAAGCATGGACAGCCACTGCTACTCGAGGGCGGCAGGAGGGGGGATAAAAAACAATACTCCTCTAACACTTTGCAACAAAAAAATTTGAATCATTGTTCCTTCTACACAGATGAGCAGCTTCCCATCTAAACTGGAATGTTTACGTGATGGTGGGTGGGGGTGGGGCTACTTAACAGTACAGCACTATTCAGCAGCACCACCTACTGGCTGAAACAGTAGAACAAATTTTTTTTTTTAGTGTACTACTTCTCTAAAAATTTATTGAAGATGTATTTTTAAAATAATCTTGTATTCTTTTTTCTTTTTCTTTACAAGCAAGCCATTGTATAATAGCAGTAACGCACTCCAGTGTGTGTGTGTGTGTGTGTGTGTGTGTGTGTGTGTGGGATAATGGTCACTTCTGAGGGGTTGGACGCACTCAGCTTGTGGACTCATGCCCAGCCATCTGAGGCGTGACATTATCCCAACACAACTCATACCTTGTCATGCATTATTGCTTAATTTTCCCCCGTGCAGTTTGACCTTTTGGCATCAACTATTGGCTTCGCCACTCCTGATGTCATAAGATCAATCTGCACTTAGGGGAAAAATATCAGTGATATTTTTATTAGGGTTCTGTCATATCCCTTATGTATCACAATATATTTAAATATATATCACAGAAAATCCCATTAACTGCAATGGGATTTCCAGTGCTATATTATGCTACAGCTGGGTATACTGCAACTTTTCACTGCCTGCAGCTGTAACAAGATGCTCAAAATCATGGCATGCATGAAAAACATCTTTGTGAGTAGGTCCAGAGATATTATAGAATGGCAAGAAAAAATCAAGGATGCTGATTGGCTGTTAAGCCCTAGACACAGTGATGTTATTACACAATAACATCACTGTATCAAGGGCAAGCTGCGAATCGACCTCACAACGAAACCGGAATCACTGCCCGCTTCATAACCACACAAGCAAATATTACCCTTCACGGCTTAACACCCCACAACACCAATTCATCCTAAAGTCTGATGGTCATGAAAATCCAAATGGTCAGGAAAACCCAAACCCAAAGGTACGCTTGCGCAACTGATTTTTTTTTTCAAATCTGCCTAAAACAGCAATGCCCGCAACTTCATAAAATCTAAGCTTGTACCTAAAACTGCCGCTCCGCGTGGTCCTTCTCATAAGGGACTTCAGGGATGCTCCTGCTCGGCCGCTTGTTCGCCTTAACACAGTCTGAGTAACAACAACAACAAAAAAAATAACTAAAAATAAAGTGAAAAAAAAGGCAGAGAGAGAAAAACGGCTTTCCCACTTGGTTCGAGCATCCTGTCAATAAAAGGTACTGTAGAGTCGCGCTTGCAGTCACCTGCACAGTTGCTCAATCGCTCAGACCTGAATTTAAAACAAAATAAACTCTTAAATACAGTACACTTCAGATCACTGTCCACTACTACAGATCAGGGCAAAGAAAGAGCACTGACAGTGCCACACAGCAGAAACTAGAGAAATCTTGGGGGACTCATTGAGTAAGATGATTCTGGCAGGCGCTCCACCTTGTGGTGGAAGAAATATTCAGAACTTTTTTTTTAAAAGATACACCTACACCCACAAAAATGAAAGAAAATATATGTTTAAATGTATTTTTTTTAGTTGTACTTTTTAAATTAACAAATGGGCCATTGTATAATAGCAATAAGGCACTCCAGAGATGTGTGTTATTGTGTAATAACGTCACTCCTGGGGTGGTGGAAGCACTTGGCTTCACCTCGTGCTTCAACCCACCCCAGGAGTGACGTAATTACACAATAACACGCACCCTTTCGTGCCTTATTGCTTAATTATAATACCCTTATATAGATCCTTGATCAGGCACAGCCTTTAATAGAGGGTGCATTTCAGGTCTCTACATCTGAGGAATAATATTGGCAAGGTCAAGGAAGTACAGAGAAGAGCGACCAACCTGTTCAAAGGTTTGGAAAATGTGGGCTACAGGCCACCTAGTTCTCCACAGCACATCAGTCCTAATTTCTGTGGCATGGCTCATATCCATCCTCATGGCAGACTGCAATTCTGCCACTAGCTAAATACGCTTGCTTTCATTGATGACATCAGATGCTGAGCGTAAAGGAGGAGCTTCAGGGTAAACATGAAGAGGAAGGGAGCCAGTCATTTTGGGAACTCTGTACATCTTCATGAAAAATCTCCAAGAATAAAGAATTCTGTGGCAATACATGTATTCTGCAGTGGGACTCAAGTTCTGTGGGAAATTTCATGGCTGTGGAATTCCAGAATTCTAGGGCCCTTGGTTATGAGGACCAACGGACAGAATTGGGTCTGGTTTCCATAGGCAAAAGATATGGGGGGAAGTGATCACTCTTCAAATCCAGGACCACCTGCAGCATGGCTTCATAGTAAGGAGGTCATGTCCAACAAATATAATGGATTTCTTTGACTGGGTAACTAGGGAGATGGGTCAGGGAAGGGCAGTGGATGTGGCCTATGTGGACTTCAGTAAGGCCATTGACACTGTACCACACAGGAGGTTAATAAAATTACAGGGGAACAATCAGCTCCCCTGTCTAAATGCTGTGTGACCTAGAGGTACTGACTCAGCTTGATTGGTACTGGTAGATTAAGTGAGAAAAAATGCACCGTTGCAGAGTACTAACGAAGCACTAGCAGATAGCTGTCCCCCATGGCTTAACCTGTCACTCACGTCATCAAAGGGCTGGCCATGGGAGATTCTGAGAAAGTTAGTTTGGTGACATTGTGGGCAGAGGAATGCAGGATCAGCCAGATGTAAAGTAAGATATCTAACATGGTAATGATTAAAAAGCATATATTATACAATGGGGTCTGAGAATCCAGCACTCCGATTGGCTGACTGACACCTTGCAGGCATTGTAAATCCTAGCATTACCAACATAAAAGGTACCAGTCAGCCTCATCTCTGGAACTGGTCCGACCCCCGAAAATGAAAAAATCAAAGCTGCCATGTTGGGTTCCATTAACCAGGATGGGGTTCCATTAACCAGGATGCAGAACTGCAAAGTCGTAAATCACTTTAAGCTCCCCTCATTCAGGGATCACTTTAAGTAATTCCCCATCCTCATTTCCTAATATCTTCACCCTCCGGTCCCAAGACTGACAAATACAGGGACCGGAAGGGCACTCACAATAGGACTCCTCACTTCAAATGTGCGGCCGTTGCTGCTCGGCACCATATCACCTCGGACCTTGTAAATAGTTCTGGGGTCTGAAGCAGAAGCCATATTCAACAAAAAGAGGCACTTGGTTCCACCGGGCCAGAAGCTGATGACGGCCAGGCAATGAGTGTTATAAAGAGTGCCAGCGTGCACACATGTGCACAATCAATAGACAGACAAATGGAGCCGACGCTCCGGTACTATAAACCACACACAAAAAAAAGCAACATCAAAAGGCTGCCCCACCTACTCTAACAAAAACGCAGCCAGGACACAGTAAAGTATTACAGCAGGCATTCTGTTTGAAGGTTTCCCAGCCCCAAGGAAACAACAGGTTGCGGGAATGACATGAAAAGTACTTGGCATGTGCAATAATGGAAGCCCTAGCAACCCTGGACTATTTTGTCTGGTGCAGCAATAAATCACATAAAAAAACTATTCAAAATACCCCCAAAAGTCCAAAAAAGAGGGACACTGTATAATCGCAATAAACCCCTCCAGGATGTGGGTGATGCTGGGTTTACCCATGCCTGGCAAGGTTTAGTCACTCGGCCTGCGGCCTCATGACCAAACCAAGCCAGGCATGGGTAAACCCAACATCACCCACACCCTGTCGTGGTTTATTGCTTAATTTGTTTATCCTATTTGCTTAATCGGTACCTCTATTTCCCACAGCATTTAGACAGGAGAGCCGAGAGTTACTGTCTAAGAAACCTAGCAACCTGGGGGTGGAGAGAAGGTGGTAAACTGGCTATCTAATTGGTTGAAGGATAGGAGGCAGAGGGTGGTGGTAAATGGTAGTCACTCAAGGGATGGGAGAGTGATCAGTGGAGTACCACAGGGATCAGAACTGGGATCTGTCCTCTTCAATGTCTTAATACGTGACATTGCTGAGGAAGTGGAGCAGAATGTGTGACTCTTTGTGGATGATACAGTAATCAGAAGCAGGGTGGACACCCGGGGATGGTGATGGAGAGAATGCAAAGGGATCTGGGGAAACTAGAGGAGTGGTCTAGTGGTGGCAGGTGGGTTTCATTGCCAAAAAGTGCAAATTCATGCGCCAGGGTTGGGGAAAGCCAGTGGCTGTGTATAAGCTTGGAGGAGGTATTTACAGTCACCAAGCAAGAGAGGGATCTTTGGGTAGTCATCTCTGATGATCTCATGGTGGCAGGACAAGGGAGTAGGCAAGGCTAGCCAGATGCTGGGGTGCATAGGGAGGGTGATTCCTAGGAGGAGAGGTGATGTTGCTCCTGTACTGTTCGTTAGTGAGACCCCACCTGGAGTACTGTGTCCAGTTTTGTAGGCTGCAGCTCCGCAAGGACATTGATATGGTGGAAGCATTCCAGAGGAGGGCTACCAAAGTGATGCATGGGTTGAATGAAAAACCCTATGAGGTGAGGCTGCAGGAGCTCAGTATGCACTCCCTGGAGAGCAGGAGGTGGAGGGGGGGGTATTATTGAGATTTATAAATACCTCACAGGGGTAAACAAGGTAAAGGAGGGGGAGTCTTCTTCAGAAGAGGAGCATCAGAACATGAGAGGCATGCTATGAAGCTGGGGCTGAGGGTTAAGAAGAATGTGAGGAAATACTTCTTTATGGAAAGGGTGGTGGACAGCTGGAACAGCCCTCCCAAGGAGGTGGTGGGGTGAAGATAGTGGGGAACTTGAAGCATGCGTGGGATAAGCACATGGGCATAATAGGTAGAAGAAAGGGAGGACGGGGTCTCCTGCGACTGAACAGGGTCCAGGGTGTAGTAATAGGCTGCGGCAGAGAAAATAGGACAGACTAGATGGGATGGCTGATTCTTTTTCTGCCAACACATTCTATGTTTCTATGTTAAATCCCTTAAAGGGGTAACACCATCAGACTAATGTCAGCTTTTAAGGATGCACAAAGATGAGAGGACTAGGCAATGTGATACATAATATCACTGAAAGGAGGCAAGCTCAGAGTGACAGTGCACAGAAGAACAAAGCCACAGAATGAGTGGTGGACTTTTGGAATAGAGCTGGCGCTGTCTGCTGATACTTTAGCAACCTTTAAACTCAGACTCAAAAAGTACATTAATGACAAATGGGGTGATGATATTCCCCCTGCACTGATGGCATGGAGGAATTCAATGGTCCAGTGGTCTTCTGCTCTCTGTTAAGTTGTATGCATGTGTTTATTCATGTACAGCTATGTGAGATCTGCTTTCCCCGTAGGATAGCAAAGCTACAAAAAAAAAGAACTAGTTATCAGTTGTACCATCGTACCCTTCTTCTATGAAGGGGCAGATGGTGACACATGTCTTTTATGAACTCCTCATTTTCAGACTGGAATTCCTGTTTCTATGAATCAGAGACAAACTTTGATCATAGTGTTCCCTTTTTTGGTTTCAAGAAAAAAAAAAAGTACCCTAAAAAAATTACTTCAGCATCACATTTTAGCAGGGCCTTGATTCCTGGAGACTGGCATCTGTAAGCAGATTACGCATAGTTAGTATTGCAGTCATCTCTTTCTTATAAATGCTCTGCTTCTGAAAGCTCCTGCACTGCACATACTGCCCATAAATTGCATTGTAATTGGGAGATCCGGTTATTTAAATCAACAAAGAGCGGCTGTGCTCACTTAAATGTTTACTGACAAGGCCACGAAGGGTCCCTAAGTCAGTGCAAGGACAATTTATCCAGGTTTGGGAAAGGAAAGATGAGAATGATATCATTTTCAGTAAGGTATATTTAAAAAATGTCAGAGTTCAGCATGATGTGTGTAAATACATTTTTGATTTCATCAGGGGGCTTTAACATTTTATTTGCCCATTTCTCTGCCTATTAAAATCTCCTTGTTTGCATGGAGAAGTCAGTTTGGGCTGGTGGCACTTTCATTGACGTCATAAATCATAAATGATTTTTTTAACTGGTCAGGATCACTTATGCTTAAACATTCCTTTGCTTGCAAGTAGTGTCTCTCTCGCTTGAAGCTTCAAAATTCAGAAGTTTTATAAAGTCCTGTTGGAGGGCTCCGTTTTTCTTGTCAGTGGCATGGGGCCTGGATTTGCAAAGATCTGGATGCAGCACTTGCAGCAGACTGCCACAGCTGCGTCTGTGTAAATGTGGCAGAATGTTTGCGTGCAATTTTTAAATATTCTGATGCAGTTAGGACACTGGGCTTGTTCTACAGTCAAACAATGACTCATGCATCAAATACTTAATGCATGCGTCATTTTCTGGGCATGACTCGCAGCAACTGCAAAAAAAAAAAGACAACCCTTTTTATGGTCTAACAATCTCATCGCAAGTACTGCAAGCGCAGCTGAATCGTTTCACTACTGACTAAAAATTCAGCTCTGTGACCGTTTTTGTTCTGTAAAATGAAGTACAATATTTTAAGTGAATGTTCGTTTTAAATAGATGATTTCATGTGATTTATTATCTGTTTATATGTACAGTCACTGTACCTCTTCTGTTTATGTCTTAGAAACAGAAATTGACAGCAGATAAAGGTCGCTAGGACCACCCAGTCTGCCCATTTTCTCTACCTGCTGCAAAAACTTCAGACCCTACTTAATCCCTGGCTTTTGTTCTCTTTCTTATCACTAGGGTTCCCTGATGCCTATCCCATGCATTTTTGAATTCTTCTACCGAATTTGCCCCCACCACCTCTGCTGGGAGGCTGTTCCAAGGCTGTCTTCTCTGAATTCTTTGGGTGCCAGAATTGCTCTTAGTTCGTCAAGCCCAAAACTCAGAGAAAATATTTTAATTACTGTACTTGTGTATTTTATTTCACTGCTCAATCGGAGATGTACAAAAGCAACTTTAATTCAAGATCCGTAGAAGTATGTCTGTTACAGTGCCCATGTTTACATAGTAAAACAGGCCAATGCTCATTTGGTTATAGTGCATCTAAAGCTTGAAATCTTTTACCCCAGCATTTAAAAACAAGCATTTGTCAATGCCGAATGTTTGCTTGCTGGCATTGGCATTGGTAGTGTAAGAGTTAGAGAGATGCATAATAGCAGAGATTAACAGGCATTGGGGTGCCTTTGGGGTCAAGCCAGGCATAACCTACGCGTTTATTCTCAATTACTACCCTACCCTGCAAGACACCGATGGCAAGTGTCGTGAGTGTGCCTTGGGGGTCTTTTGGCCTTTATGCTCACCCCATTCCATAAGGAAATATGGTGAGATGGGTGCAGTATAGGAGAATGGAGTGAACTTTGGGGTCGAAGAGTCCAAGGCACACCTTGATGCCTGTCACTGGCTGCATGGTGTGGGTGGGGGTGGAATGACATGAGCATTACAGGCGACAATCCCAAGTCACACCCCTGATGCCTGTCAGTCTCTACAGGGTGGGGCGTTATGGTCGGAAACCCTAATGCCCCAGGCGTTCGTTGGTATTTTCACTCCAAATTTTTTGTGACCCCAACCTCATGAACAGTGGCAATATCAGTTCATTAGCCGAAAGCTGATTTTGCACAGTGACTACGCCATTTGGCACCACAGGTACAAAAACACATTTCGAACAGAATGTGAAAAATGACAGCTGTACTGTTCATGGGCAGGTGTAAAAAATGGCAATGTTGAAAATCTGGAGTGAAAATATAAAAAAACTGGTGAAGTCACGAGCATGCATAGAAACTGCTCAACACACACCCGTAATGGAGTTAGTTTGGGGATTTTTTACAGCAGATTGTCAACACAGGCATTTTGGGACCTCCGCTCATGAACAGTGTCACTGTGATTTTCTTAATCTGTCCCGAACACTGATTTCCCACAGCGGCCACACATTTCTGCGCCGGAAGTGCAAAACACATTTTGGCCAGGGCGTGAAAAATGACAGCTGTACTGTTCATAAGGAGGTATGGAAAAATGCCAGTGTTGAAAATCTGGAGTGAAAATAGTACAAATTCGTGAACTTATGAGGGTGCGTGGAAACTACGCAATGCACGCTCGTAACACAGTCATTTTATGGACTTTTGTCACCAAATTTTCAGCATAGCCATTTTAAGACCTCTGCTCATGAACAGTGTCAGTGTGATTTTCTTAATCTGTCCCGAACATTGATTTCGAACACCGACTGCGCCATTGTGCGCTACATGCGCGAAAACACATTTTGAGCGAGATGTGACAAATGACGGCTGTACTGCTCATAAGGAGGTATGGTAAAATGGCAATGTTGAAAATCTGGAGTGAAAATATTAAAAATTTGCGAAGTTACAAGTGTGAGGAGCTGCACTTAGCACATGTAAACAGTCATTTGGGGTTTTTCATCAGATTTTAACATAGGTTTTAGCCCACCACATTCAGACACTGTCGTTGCGAATTCGTCCCCGAAGGTGGTTCATGCAGTGACCATGAAATCATCTTTTCGGACCGAATAACAAAATGACAGTGACTGATTCAAGGTGGGGGCCCTAAGAACCCATGTTGAAAATTTTGGGAAAAATCTACAAAATGGCCGAGATATGCACCAAAGTTGAAAAACATTTATACCATATACAGCTTCCGGCTTTTTCAGTTTGCGGTGCTTTGAAGAGTGCAGTGTTCCCGTCCATCAAGATCGTCGCTGGGCTCTGGAGGTAACTCTGTGGTGGGAGGTGGGTGCGCAGACGGTGAGTGCGGTTGGGGGAGGGGGCAAGACAGTCAACGAGGGACCTTTTTTTTTTACAGTTTTTTTTTTCTTATTTAGGAAGACAGCGGGACTTTTCCACGCTGGGTGGGCCTCTCAGCGTGGTAGCTGGAAGGTTATTTTGGTGGGGGGCAGTGGAGCTGATGGGGATTGGGCACCCGTCGGACCATACTGACTTTTTGCCACGCTGGGTGGGCTCCCAGCGTGGCACCTAGAAGTCTGAGTTGTTTTTTGGGGGTACAGGAGCAGACGGGATTAGGCACCCCTGGCCGCCATAGGACTTTTTGCCATGCTGGTGTGTGCCTCCAGCGTGGCACCCAGAAGACTGTTTGGGGGCAGTGGAGTTGATGGGGGATTTGGCACCCAGCGTGGCACCTAGAAGACTGTTTGGGGGGGCAGTGGAGCCGATGGGGGATTGGGCACCCCTGTCATTCATACAGTGTGCGGGGGTGGAGGTGGGCTCCCAGCGTACTACGTAGTGTTCGAGGGGAGGGGACGACGACAAACTGTCTATAACAGTTCAGATGCAGTGCTGACGTACATGTAGGCAATTTGCATAGTTACCACCGCTCATTGTGTCGGAGTTTTCCTCAGAACTGTATGCTACTGCATCTGAACGGCTGTCATAGACAGCTCAGACATTCATTGGCATGGTGCAGCCACGCCTGCAAAAGGGAGTTTGGTATTGGAAGTGGGGGAGGCACACCTACGAAAACTCGTATGGTGGCACTATGTTTCTTGCACATACGTGCAAGCAAACATGAAAAAAGCATTGCATCTAAACAGTTAAAGCAATTTTGTGACATAGCTAATGGCAACTACCACTCACATATTGTGATAGCTGCCCTCCCCGATAGTTTTTTATTTTATTTATTTATTGAGAAATTAGAATTACAACCTTTAAGCTAAAAGTTCATTTACAAAGGATCCTCGTCAAGCATAAAAAAACATCAAATACATGAGTAAGAGGAGACATTAGCAGCTAACAGGCATCGTCTGAAATACATCTAACAAAAGGACATAGGACAATTCCACATCACATTAGGACAGGCAGAGGACACTGAGTAGTCCGTATCGTAAGTACAACAGACTCAGGGGTACAGTCACCAGGGCAGGGAGAGATAGTTAAGGTGCAAAAAGTGCATATATGTACAACGGTAGTCGATACTCAAGGTAGCAGATATATAGCACTGTCTTTTCCTTAAGGGTAAAAACATGTAGATACATCCATCAAAGCCAGTTCAAACATCAAGAGCATTAGGCTAAGGTGTGCGAAGGAGGAAATAGCAGTAAGTAGCAGAAGGGAGGGTCTAGGGATGGATCCGTCTTTCGGATGAGACGTTAAACCGAGGTCCCATCTGCCTGGATTGGTGGTAGTTCAGGTGGATGTTAAAGATCCCATGGCACTTATCGAAAAGAGTAGGGGAATTTCCCCAGTGTCCTGGCCAAATTCCCCTCATTCACTAAAAATACCACCAACAGCTTAATCTGGTTCAAAGTCAGTTGCCATTCAGCTGTATCCCCCTCCCCCGGGTCGTGCCTGAAAATAGGCAGGATTTGTCTAGTGCACTTACCGGTCAACAAAAACTAAATAAAATAAAATAAAATAAATAAAATAAGCAGGAGAATGTGATCAGGGGCGGTGGGAAGAAAGGGGGTGAGGGTATAAAAACGTAGGAGAAGAATGCGACAGGGGGAGGAGGGGAAGAGGGGGGAGTGGTACAGGGCTAAGAGGTAGGGTTGGAGCATCAAATGAGCATCTAGACGGTCCCAGGTGAGTCAGGACATGGTCCGGGGCAGGAGAAAGAATAGTTTCAGCTGGGGTTAAGTGTGGCAGAAGCAGCGTTCAGGAGGGGAGATGGAATTCCAAAGTTCAGATTTGAAGTGACCGAGGTGTGTGAGGCTTGTGGTGGTGTGGGGGAGTTCATTTAGCCAGGTGGGGTCCCTTACTGCAAAGGCTCGCCTACCCTGGGCAGTTCTTCTGAAAGGCACTGCTAGGGTGTGATTTGTTACACTTTTTGTGGCATGTTCCACTGGAGCAGGTTGGAATAATGCCTGTAAAGACAGGGGTGTAAGTTCCAGTAGGGTCTTCTTCCCTAGCAGGCAGGACTGGAACTTGATTTGATCCAGGAGCGGTAGCCATTTAGTCCTAATATATAGTTCGCAAGTGTGTGTAAGGTGATCGGCATTCAGAACAAATCTACAGGCTTTGTTGAGGGTCATGTGGACTTCGTGCAGGCTGGTATCAGAGGCTGCGCAGTATACCACATTTCCATAGTCCAAGATAGGTAGTATAGTACCTCTGACCGCTAGAAACCTAGCCTCAGGTGTAAGGCAGAACCATAGCCTATAGAGGGCCCTTAGCTTCTTGTTGGCAGTGGAAGTTATATTGCATATGTGTTCGTTGAAGAAGAGGGTCTCATCGATTGTGACACCTAAGCACCGGAACAAGCACACCTATTCGAGGGTGGAGTCAGAGTTGTAGGTTATTGAGAAGGGTGCTGTAGATTTCCTCGTTTGACATCCAGCAAAGAGCACTGTCTTGTTTTTTTTGCTGTTGAGCGCTAGTAGACTATTGTTGAATCAGTCCTATAGGAGGTCAGAGTTGCGCTGTAGGTTCCTGGTGAGTGCTTCTTGGCAGGAGTCACGAGAGAATACCACCATGTCGTCTGCATATAGCAGTACTTTGGAAGTGGGGCATGCATCTGGTAGGTTGTTCACAAAGAGACTGAACAGGAGAGGACCCAAGATGGACCCTTGGGGGACCCCTACTGTGACTTCACTGGATGTGGAGATAGCGCCATTGATTTTTATTTGCTGAGGGCACCCAGACAGGTAACTAGAGAACCACCTAACCGTATTGGGTGCAGCCCATGGCAAGTTAACCTGTTGAGCAAAAGCTGGTGATCCACAAGGTCGAATGCCTTAGCTAGGTCAATAAAGATTGCCCCAACCAGTTGTCTCTGTTCAAGTGCCTCGTGTACGTAGCTCATGAAGTCAATTAGAGCAGTGCTCATACTGTGCATCTTGCGAAAGCTGTGCTGCTGGGAGCTGAGGAGGTTGCATTTATACAGATGGTCTGTGAGTTGGTCTACAGTGATTCTTTCCAGTGCTTTGGAGAGCAGGGAGAGAATAGGGATGGATCTATAATTGGATACTAGTGACCAGTCACCTTCTTTTAGCACAGTGGTGATCAGTGCAGTTTTCCAAGTTGAAGGGAATGTGGACAGGCGGAGTGACAGGTTAAAGAATTTAGTGATGGGTACGATGACCGCAGGAAGAATGATAGATCAGCTTGATGTCGATTCCATCGTCTCCCATCCTTGTTTTGCCCAGGACTCTTGCTAGGTATTTTCTTGTTTTCTTGATGGTCACCTATTATTATAACAAGGCCCTTGTTAGTCAAGCAGTGACCTTCACTAATCTCTTATTGTCCTTTCTTGAGCTTAAAAATAAATGAAAAATCGAGCACCATTCATTTCAATGGGGCACGCTCCCCACTCACCCTGGTCAAACGTCATTACATGCTAAAGTGCGGGGGCGTGTCAGCATGACCGGGGCACTGTAGTACAGTTGGGCTGGCCATCTCAATAGGAAAATTATGAGTAAAATTACAAAGTTATGGCCAGGAGAGCACTGTTAAAACCTGGCTACAATAACTATCACGGAGGGCAGCTACAAGACTAAGTGAGTAGCACCCTTTTATCAGAACGTTCCTTTAAATGTAGCACTGAGTGGATAATACTCAGGTCTTTTTACCTGTAACTGTATGAAATGTATGCAAGTTCTGAATTGGAACAAATGCTCTTTTATTTTATGAGAGCCAGAAGGAGGGCCTTTACAAGATGAAAGGGTACTCAAGGGGAGAAGGAATGGGGAATACCACAGCAAGTTAAAGGAGGCAAAGGGGATAGTCAGGAGAGCAAAGGCAGACACAGAGATGCACATTAATGAGGCTGGCAAAGGAGGGAAAAAGAACTCTTCAGGTACATTAGTGCAAAAGGAAATCAAGGGGGGAATTGCTAGACTGGTACAGAGGGAGGGTTGGGGCATATGACGAGCAGAAGGCAAATGTTTTAAACAATTACTTTTGTTTGGTATTTACAGTGGAGGATGAAAGGCCTCTATCAGAGAAAGGGGTCAAGGCATCCACACAAGGGGTTCAGGAAATGGGGCGGGTGGTGATTACAGTTGGCAGTAAGGGGCTAGCTGCCCTAAAAGTAGCTAAGGTGCTGAACCCAGATGGCTTACACTTGAGGGTGCTCAGGGAACCTACATCAGAACTGGTGGAGCCCTTGGCTGAGCTGTTCAGTAGCTTACTAAAATCTGGTGTGATGCTTAAGGATTAGAGGCCTGTGGATGTGGTCCTGCTCCAAAAGGGAGGGGACAGAGAAGATCTGAGCTACTACAGTCCTGTCAGTCTTATCTGCATTGTAAGTAAACTTATGGAGACCCTGGTGAAAAAAAGCCTTGTGACCAATCTAGAGAAGATGGAGGTACAGGATAGCAAGCAACATGGTTTTGTGTCAGTGAGGTCATGTCAGACTAGCGTAATAGTGTAATTCGACTGGGTTGCAAGTGCAGTGAGTAGAGGGCAGGCAGCATATTTATGCTGCTTCAGATTCAGCAGAGTCTTCAGTTTGGTACTACAAATGAGGCTGCTAAAGAAGTTAGAGGAATTGGGAGTGGGGAATGGGTTAGGTAGGTTGGTGAGGAACTGGCCGGCGGGTGGGGACAGCAGAAAGTTGTAGTAGCAGGGTCAAGTTAGGAGACAAAGTAATCACAAACGGGGTGCCATAAGGGTTTGTCCTGGGACTAGTCCTTTTTTTTTTTCTCTTTGTATTTATGCGCCTTCCCTGCCTCCTCTCTCCACTCTTTCAGACAACCTCTGTCTGCAGGCCCCCACTCCCGTCGTGATCTGCCCCTAGAGCACACTATTCCACACTATTTTACCCCCGGTATACCCCCCAGGTAGTGGTGAGGAGGGTTCCCCTGTGCTTACCTCCTCAAACCAACATGCTGTGCCATGGAACTGGTGCAACGGAGTCTGTCTGATGATCCCTGGAGATCCCCAGTGAGGTGTCGTCACCTAGGTGAGAGTGAGGTGTTTTTCCCTGTTTCTTTCCCCCAGACGTCGGCATGCAATGAGGGCCTATGAGCCAGGAGGCATGCTGAGACATGCCTCCCGCTCCGTCCCTCTGCCGACGTCTGCCCAATGCCCTTACTGCTTCTCCACCAACTGCACCTTCCATCCGGGCGCCTCTAGATGGCGGTATTGCAGCGGGAGCATGCAGCTAACCCACCCCGGAGAAGGAGAGCAGCCGTTGGGTGCTCTATCATTCCCTCGACTCGGGAATTTCTGGCGGCCCGCGGCTCATTCCCCGAACCCGGGTCGCCAGCATGGTACAAGGTAAGGCGTCCAGCACCTCAGCCTTCAGCGCCACTGGGCCGGCTTGACTAGTCCTTTCTAAAGGGGAACTATCAGCAGTAAGAGCCTAACACCCAAGTGTGAGGCTGTTCCCAATTAGCCCTTTGTGTGCAAAAACACTTTTTAACCAGAAATACCAGACTCCCCTGCTACTGACATCAGAGGAGGACTGCAGCAATGGCAGATTCAATAGCCTACAGTGAATGTCAGAGTTTTTTTTATAAGTTGTAGTCTTCTGTTTGCTAGTCTGCTTTTCTCCTGGGGCTAGATATAGTCACAGAGGACTTTACTAAGCCCCGTGAGCACAGCAGGACCAGCAAACATCTGATATTAGCTTACAAAATCTTTAACATGTATACTGTGGGCTGAAGAATCTCCCAGCTCTGCAGTCCTCCTCTGAAGTCAGTTACAGGGGATTCTGGGATTTCTGGTTAGAGGAAATGGAATCTTAGAAGTCAACAAAATTACCCTAGTACTATACTATACTGCAGTAAACAGTAAGTAAAACATTTTTTTTTACACAAAGTGCAAACTGGAATCAGCCTCACTCTTGGGTGTATGGCTCTTAGTGCTGACAGTTCCCCTTTAATATGTTCATTTATGACATAGCGGAGGGTATCCAGGGCAAAATGTGTCTTATTGCAGAGAACACAGAGCTATGTGCAGGGTGGACAATGAAGGAGGGAGTGAGGGATACAGAGGGATCCGGAAGGGCTGGTGAGGTGTTGGAAAATATGGCAGTTAAGATTTAACGTCAAGAAGTGCAAGGTAATACACGTGGGAGGAGGAAGAAGCCAATGCACATAGTACTGGGTGGGTGGGTTGGGGGGTTAGGCTGACCATGACTACTGAGGAAACGGAATTGGGAGTCATCGCCAGTGACTCCCTCAAACAAATCTGTCAGTGCAATAAAACAGCAAAGCAACACCGAAGTTGGAGTGCACTGGGAGGAGTTTTGGCAGTAGGAAGAAGGAAGTAATATTGCCCCTATACAGGTCTCCATTGAGGCTTCACCTACAATACTGTGCCTAGTTCTGGAGTCCTCACCTAAGAAAGAACAGAGATAGGCTGGAGTTGGTGCAGCGAAGGGTTACCAAGACGATCCAGCACTAGCAGGGCAGATCCTACGAGGAAAAGCTGGAGGCCCTAAACATGTACTCACTGAAGGCCAAAAGAGAGAGGTATGACATGACAGAGGCTTACAAGTTCCTATGGGGAATAAACAGAGTGAAGACCTATTGAACAGGAAAATGGATGCAATCATGAGGAGAAATAAGTGGAGGCTAATGGGTGGAAAATTAAGGGGGATGTGAAGAAATTCTGCTTCACTGAGAGGGTGGTAAAGCCATGGAACAAATTACTGGCAGAAGTGGTGGGGGCAGAGACTAGAAACAGGTTCAGATATGATTGGGACATGGTAAAGGGACAGATAGTTCTGCATGGAGCAACTAGAAAGGAGGGTGACTCAGGTGGAAGGGTTAAGGTAGATGCCTGTTCCTGACATTAAGTCAAAGGGTGAGGTAGGAATCGCTATATGGGCAGCCTGGATGATCCCTTTGTCTTTACTGCAGGAGATGTCTAGGTTTCTTTGTTTCTCTTTCTTGTTTCTAGCAACGTAACATTATTGTATCCTATGCGTGTATCTGATCAATTATCCTGGGTCGCTAAATGTTCCAGCAGGCTTACCCAGTGAAAACAAATGTTAAATGACACAAAATAAAGGAGCAGTTACTGTGCATACAAAAATAAACTGCACAGTCCAATAAAACTGTGCTTTAAAGCATTGAAAGATCTATCGTGGTTTAACAGACTGCTTGTAAACCACAGCGGAAACCCATACTTCAACCACAACTGTAAATTGAGTTCTAGGCCACCAAGCAAAGCCACAGGAAAAAAGGGCTTAGCAAGTCATTCCCCCCCTGAGAGACACTCCTCACAGTAGTAAATTATATCTTAAAATCTTTGTTAATTCAATGTCTGGCCACTGTATTTGCCATTGTTTCACTTTTCAGCTTCTTCAAGGCAAGCGGTCCTGGGTTAAAGTGAAACATATCCCCCCAAAAGAGCTCCTGCTACAGCAAACAGAGAAGCCACCTTTACGACTAAAAATAAAAGTATAGTTATAGAATTGGAAACTGCCACAACAGAGCAACGAAACACTGTTCCTTCCGACTCCGACCAAGAATCAGAGCTTGACAACAGAAAGCAGGAACATGCTGCTAGAACTACAGCCCCTACCATGAAAGACAGGGCTGGAAAACAAAACTATGACTGCAAATGCTGTAACTCCATTCTCGAACACAGAGCCAGAGAAGCGGCAGTTCCTCAACAGGTAGCAGTAGTCTGCCCCGGAAATAACCACCTACACCTACCAAGCAACTCATCCCCTGGAACAACTTCGTACAAAGTATTCAGCTGTTTCAAATGAAACATTTTACCTTTATTTTTATTACAAAAAACATTTTACCACAATGGAGTTACCACACTTACAGGCTGTGCACATCAGGAAGATACTGTATCACCAGGGATCCTATTCATACTCGAAAAGCAAAGGCAGTCATCTAATGCCACATGTCCTCTTAGCATCAGCAGTGTGCATTGTTTCAGTCTCCCTGCTTTACACAGTGTATCATGTGTTAATCCCTTAGACTTTCCACCCCTTGATGTCACACCCTCTTTCTTCTTCTACGAGGTTCTTAATTTTTTTTTTTTGGGGGGGTGGCATGCAATTTTTACTCCCGGTGTTGAAAGGAGGGACTCGCTTGTCTTTTTCTGCTCAAGAATGTGTGATATATGCTGGCCCAGTGGCTCGGAGGGTTGAGGCAGCGATGCCTTACCTCCTGCCATGCCGGCGACCCATGTTCACGGTGTGATAGGGTTGTCGGGGGCCAGCCAGGGTGGGAGAGGATCGAGCATCTGAGGACAGCCTCCTCTCCCGGGAGGGAGGGAAACAGGCCGGCATAGCCTGACACTTAGCAGAGGCTAGGGTGTTGGCATGCCTGGCCCAAAGTACAATAGGGCACGGAGGTGGAGCAGCCGGTGGGTGTGCTGCATGTGGATGCACACATGGCACACCACTGTCAGCCTTATGCTCTACCAGTAAATGTGGAAAAAGTAGCCTAGGTCAAGGGCTTTGATGGCCGCCTGACATATCGCACCCGTCTGTCACCTGTACTGGATCTGGTCCTGGTGGGCGAATAAGGGGCTCCCCACCACCCCGCCATGGGGAGTAAGCTGTGGAGGTAGCAAGGTGACGGCCTGAAGTGGAGGACGGGTGCAAGTAGCCAGTGGCCGGATGAAAGTAGGTTGCCAGGTCAAGAGAGACAGCCTGGGGAGAAAAAGTAAGTTAAAAAAAAAAAGAACATGTGACATGTGTGTAGTACTCATGGTTTATTACTAGTATTCATTTTCATAATTTTATTCATTTGTTTATTTATTAAAATCTAGGAATTACAATACCTTTGAGCCATGGCTCTTTCACAAAGGTTCCACGTCAGCAGAGTACAAACAATGTTAAAAACAAGACAAGCAACATTTATGAAGACAGTATTAAACAGTATTTAAGCAGTTCAGGTAAGGCATCATGGAATAATATACTTGGGGAACACACTCAAGGTGACTGTAAGAATTCTAGAGTGAAAACCAGGGTTGGGGGGAGAGAGGAGAGGGAATGGCAGACAAACGGAGACTAGTGCAGCTCACGTCTTTGTCAGATGATCAGGGAGGCTTTAATTAATTAAAAATAATGACCTTGTAGCCATTTTATCTAGCTATCTATTTGTAATAGTATTGCACAAATACCAGGGTCACAGCTACAGCCCTGCAGCATATCCTGGGAAAGTCTGACATTTGAGTGTGATCCATTAGGGCCCTATAGTGCAGCAGTGTCTCCTATAGTACGTTTCTTTCTCAGTTTTCATTATGATTACATTAACAGTCCAGTTTTACTTATATTGAAATATCCCTGTTACCCTATACTTTCAACTTTCTAAAAGGCACCCAGTGCCAATAGGAACCCTCATTCACCCTCCCAGCTGCCAGATCCTGCCACCCTTCCTGATCCTGAAATATACAACACCCTGCTTGAAGAGCACCGCATGCATAACTTCATGCTGCAGTTTCATGAGCAAACTGAAAGGTCCGTGATCTTCAGTGTCCCCAGTTTCACAGCACCAGCGACTGGAAATCACATCTTTCACACAGGGCTGCTGTATCTGCAAAATGTCTACAATAATATTCCAAAAGCAGCAACCACCTATAGCCCAACAGTTCAAAAAAAAAAAGCAACCAAATTTTTGCATGGGATGCAAAATGTTTAAGGCAGATCAAATTCTTTTCTCCTTTAAGTCATGTGCAGAGCTTCATCGCAGTGTGCTTTTAGGAGTTATAAAAGTTTTATTATATGCTTGAAATGCAGTTGGGCTAGACATGAGCTCATCTCATTGTAACTTTACCATCTGCTGTTATCAAAGGCAAACAGGGTATTTTTGAGGATCTGTATTTTCCTTTTTGTGTCCCCCAAAATGATGCTAGATATTTGTTAGTAACAATGAAAGGTACATTGAAACCCATTCTTACTGATAGCGCCATACAGCGTCCGAACCATCCGTTGCTAAACCCGACCCAAAATGACCACACAAGATAGAATGAGTTATGATGGACAGAAGAAATCCTGAAAGCTGTCTAGCGGCAGTTTCAGCTCTGATATTATCAGTATAACAGCATGGTCAGAAACTAATCCAAAGAGAAAGCTACGTCAGTAAACAATAACCCTCGACAGGGTACGGGGTTATTGGGGATTAATCAACACCCTAGGTGTGCTGTGAGGCACGAGGCGGCAGGCCGAGTCTCCTCACAGCACCCGGGCTGTTGATTAATCCCATACCCTGTCATGGGTTATTGCGCTTATAACATGGGTTCTCTCATAAGAACAACATAATGAAGAAAAAGGGTTTTATTCCTCTTGAAATAAAAGAAATCCTACCATATCCTGATGACTTAAAAGTAGTCCCCAAGAAGTAATGCATAGCTCGCATATGTTATGAACACACAAATACTAGAAAAATAGTATGAGCATGATTTCAGACATTTGCTGTTCACAACATAAGTGTCACTATGACTTTTGAGCTATGTAACAGTCTCCAGATTTCCAGCTTCTGCCTCTTGGTCTCTCTCTCTGCTGGCTGTGTCCGTCTCTCTCTCTCTCTCACTTCCCCCCACCAAATGGTTGAGCAAGGCTGCTCGTTCTGTGTCAAGCAGCCATACTATTCTCTCCCTCCCTCTCTCTCTCACACAGAGGGGGAACAGCGCACAGGTTCTCAGCGAGGACTGACAACGGGTTGGAGCTCTCTACTTGCCTGCATATCTCTGACCCGCTGTCACTACCTTCTCACTGGAGGGAATACTGTGGATTGTCTGTGGGGGTGAATGTGGGTACAGGACACCCAGCTGCACTTGCATGTCCAAAAGTGATGAGAGACACAGGACACTGCAGGAAGAAACGTCCTGGTCTTTGTTGCTCAGTGGCTCCTTCACAGGAAGTGCAGGGCTCTGTGTGCCTGATTTTTAAAGAAATATCTAATGCAGATGTAATGTTTAGTGAATTAGGGTACAATATGGGGTTGTCTACGGTAACATATTATAGGGCTTGGTGGCTGCAGGTGGGTGGGGGGAGGGGACCGAAGGAAGGAGACTGTCTCTTGCTGCCACTGTGTCTAATGCTGTAAAAAACACAAACCAGACCAGAGACTGCATGGCTGAAGACGAGAGAGAGAGGACACTCTCTCTCTCTCTCTCTCTCCCAGTCATGAACTGCTGCACAAAAGAGAAATCACGCTGTCTCTCTCCCAACTGCTGGACACTACAGTCAGTCTGGTGTAAATGTGCCTTTCTCTCACATGCTGCCTGTCACTGTGTGTATCTTGCTCTCTTTGTCCCTGTAACAGGACATGCGTGGCTCGGTGTAGCTCACTGTGTCCCACTTCATACTTTTTATATGGCTGCTGTTTTGTTTCGGTTTCTACTGCAGCAGGCAGTTCCGATGGCACTTTCCACGCCCATGGATACTGCTGGTCAGCAACTCACAGCAACCGTGCATTTACTACCGCTTACTCCAAGGTCACCTGATGGTCTTTGACCAATTGGGTGCCTTTTATTTTCTAACCCATGTTATAACTCACTTTACCCACTAGCTCCATTTGAATTTTGAACCATCCATTGCTTACCTTGATACAAAGTGGTCATTCAAGGTACAATGAATTAAAAAAACACCTTTAAAAAATTCCACAGGATCCATTTTATAATCACAATTAAACACTTCAGGGCATATGAATACGAATGTTTACAAACATACAAAATCACCAGCAGAAGAAGGCCTTATGGTCTGTCGAGTCTGCTCGATGTCAAGCTGATGCAACTGGTGTCACATGGCACTTCTCCCGCACCATGACATTCTTACCCTCACCTGGACTTTATCCTACCCTTTCTTAAATCCCTCAACCATTTACTGATTTACTACCTCCTCTGACAGCCTCTTTTTACTCTGCCACTGCTCTCTTTGTGAAGAAGTGCCACCCGGTGTCCTTCCAGAACCTTCCTCCCGCGACTTTGCAGCTGTGTCCCCTTGTGTGCTTGAGTTCGCTGATCCTAAAATGATCACCACAATTGACATTCTTTATACCTTTGAGGTACTTCTGTCCCCTCGCTCCCTTCTATCCTTAAGTGGGCACATGTTAAGATTCTCCAGACTCTGCACATACGAGAGTCCCTGCTGGCCCTGAATCATATTTGTGGTTGTTCTCTATACTACCACCTGCTGGTTAATGTCCTTCTTGTGGTTGGCACACCAATACTACACACAGTACTCCAGGATCAGCCACACAGTTGATATGTAGAGTAGCAGCATGACCTCTTTTCTTTTGCTGGCGAACCCCCTTCTTAAGCAACCCAGGATCCTGTTTGCCCTTCCCACTGCTTTGTTGCATTGCATAGAGGATTTCAGTTCGTTTGTGATTGCAGTCCCCAGGTCTTTCTGTTCCTTAGAGACCGTGACAGTCACACACCCCTACCACTACTTGGTCCAGAGGCTGTTGCTCCCTATGTGCATGACCTTGCACTTCTTTGCAAGCCCCCCCCCAACCTTAAAACCTCTGAACCAAATTTCACCAGATTTGGAGAAGTTCCAGGTCCTGCCATGATGAGAGAGCTTGCTATTTATTAAATCCCTAGGTCACAAAACAGTCTACATAAAATGTGATTAGACACCACAGTGCCTACCGAACCTTAATTGTTTGTATTATGAATATCCATGCTGTTTAACATAATGTCTCTGGTAATTGAACGCACTCGGCCATGCCTCACAACACAACCAAGGTGTGAAGTTATCCCATCATAACACATGCCCTGTTGTTCTATTGGTAAAGTACAACACATACAAGCACACTCTGGCACAAACACACATTGCTGCCAATGATACCCCCATTCTGATACCAGGTGCCCATCCTTGGTGTTGGTCTATTTCTTTAACAACCCTTCCCCAGGATGATTCGGCAACACTGGGACCATATCCCTGGTATCACTGAATGGCTTCCCTCCTTCCACAGACAGTGACTGGCAATAACCCTCCTATAACGTCCTCGTCTGTCTGCTGACTGGAAGCATTATTGCAAAGTATGATATGGAAAATACATGCTTATTTGGTACATTTCTTAAACCATTACCCAAAATCCAGCTCTTCTGTGACAGTTTAGGAAATACTTGCAATGAGCATGCATTTCCTGTATCATACTTTGCAATAAGGTTTCCAGATGGCAGCTGACTGAGGAGGTGAGGGGTGGGTTGTTGCTGGCCCCTCTCTGGGTAGTGGAGGAGGTGCCACTGGATGCAGGGACTGCTTGGATTTGGGCCAGTTCGGGGGAGGGGAGGGGAGAGCAAATGGATGACATGGACCTGTTGGCATGGGTGGGAAGTGGATGCCTCTCAATGTCAGGGATCCATTGGCATGGGACCAGGGTGGGAGGAGGCATCACTGAAATCCAGGGATCCATTAGCATAGGAAAAGATGTGGGAAGGGGGCAGTACAACTGCATGTCAAGGAAGCATTGGCATGGAGCAGGGTGTGTTGGGGGGGGGTGCTCCTGGATGCCAGGGATCCACTGACATAAAGCAGAGTGTGGCTGGAAGGGGGTACCACTGGATGCCAGGGATCCAAAGGCATGGAAAGGGGTCCTACTGGATGCCAGGGATGGGATGGATTTGGGCAGGTTGAGGGAAGGGGGAGCCATTGGATTCCAAGGACCCAACTGGCACGTGTGAGAGGGGGTGCTTGTGGATGACAGAGATCCATTGACATGGGGCAGAGTTGGGGGCTGACACTGGATGCCAGTGATTCGCTTACATGGAGCAGGTAGTGAGGGGGGTGCCCTTGAATGCCAGGTACCCACTGACATGGAGCAGGGTGTGGAAGGGGGTGCCCCTGGATGCCAGGGATCCACTGACATGGAGCAGGGTGTGGAGGTAGTGGCGCCTGGATTCCAGTGGTCCACTGAAATGGAGCAGGATATGGGAAGGGGTGCCTGTGGATGTCAGGAATCCACTAATATGGAAGAGGATGTGGGAGGGGTGCCTCTGGATGCCAGGACTCCACTGACATGAAGCAAGGTGCAGGAGGGGGTGCCCTTGGATGTCAGGGATCCACTGACATGGGGCAGAGTGTGTGTGGGGGTGACTCTGGATGCCAGGGATCCACTGACATGGAGCAGAGTGTGGGGGTAGGGGGGTGCGCCTGGATTCTGGTGGTCCACTGAAATGGAGCAGGATGTGGGAAGGGGTAGCTGTGAATGTCAGGAATCCACTAATATGGAAGAGGATGTGGGAGGGGTGCCCCTGGATGCCAGGACTCCACTGACATGGCAAGCTGCAGTAGGGGGTGCCCTTGGATGTCAGGGATCCACTGACATGGGGCAGAGTGTGTATGTGTGGGGGTGACTCTGGATGCCAGGGAGCTACTGACATGGAGCAAGGTGTGGGAGGGGGTGCATCTGGATGTCAGGTATCCACTGACATGGAGCACGGTGTGGGACGGGGTGTCCCTGGATCTCAGTGATCCACTGACATGGAGCAAGTTATGGGAAGGGGTGCACTTGGATGCTAGGCATCCACTGACATGGAGCAGGGTGTGGGATGGGGTGTACTTGGGTGCTAGGGATCCACTGACATGGAGCTGAGTGTGTGCGGGATGCCCCTGGAAGCAGGGATCCGCTGACATGGAGCAGGGTGTGGGAGGGGGTGCACCTGGATGCCAGGGATCCGCTGACATGGGGCAAAGTGTGGGAGAGAGAGAGAGAGTGCACATGGATACTAGGGATCCTGACATGGAGCAGGGTGTGGGAGGGGGTGCACCTGGATGCCAGGGATCCGCTGACATGGGGCAAAGTGTGGGAGAGAGAGTGCACCTGGATGCTAGGAATCCTGACATGGAGCAGGATGTGGGAGGGGGTGCATCTGGATGTCAGGTATCCTCTGAGATAGGACAGAGTGTATGTGCAGGGGTGGGGGGGCACTGGATGCTGAGGCTCCACTGACATGGACAGGTTGTGGGAGGGGGTGCCCCTGGAAGCAGGGATCCACTGACATGGAGCAGGGTGTGGGATGGGGTGCACCTGGATGTCAGGGATCTGCTGATATGGAGTAAGGTGTGGGAAAGGGTGCACCTGGATGCTAGGGATCCATTGACATGGAGCAGAGTGTGGGAAGGGTGCACTGGGATGCCAGGGATCCACTGACATGGATCAGGATGTGGGAGGGGGTGCCCCTATATGCCAGGGATCCACTGACATGGAGCAGAGTGTGGAAGGGGTGCACCAGGATGCCAGAGATCCACTGACATAGATCAGGATATGGGAGGGGGTACACCTATATGCCAGGGATCCACTGACATGGAGCATGGTGTGGGAAGGGGTGCCCCTTGATGCCAGGGATCCACTATCATGGAATCGGGTGTTTTACGGGGTGCCCTTGGACGCCAGGGATCCACTGACATGGAGCAGGGTGTGGAAGGGGGTGCCCCTGGATGGCAGCGATCCACTGACATGGAGCAGGGTGTGTGGGGGGGTAACACTAGATGCCTTGGACTGCTTGGATTGTATTGGGGTGTGGTGAGGGAGGGGTTGCCACCGGACACCAGGAATTGCTTTGTACGGGAACAAAGTGGAGGGGTACCACTGTCACTGCGACTGCCTGGTATGGGAGTAAGATAAGTGAGGGGGCTGCTACTGGACACGAGGCACAAACTGGCATGGGTCAGTTGAGGGAGATGAGCACTGAACTCCAAAGACTGCTTGGGATGCAGTAAGGGATGGGGTGGCAGTGAATGCCAGCGATTGCTTGGCATGGGGTGGGGTGCAAGGGAGAGTGCTAATTGACATCACAGACTGTTTTCAGAAAAAGTATTGATGATGCCAGCTTAGTGTGTAATTTAGTGTGGATCCGTTATTGATGGTCTTTTTGGTATCGAAAGGAAAGAGTAGAAAACTACAGTTAGGTATCAGTCAGGGTGGAAGCACAGAGCTTTAAAAGTAGGGAAATGCTACAGTATGGTAGAAAAGCACTTGACTCTTAGTGAAAGTGTAGTCTGGTGTTCCGTAGAGTTTGAACGATTACTCAGTGCAACACTGTCATTACCCTAACTTTGGTACCCTGTCTCATGGCATTAGTTTATAAGGGAATCTCTTTGCCTTGAAAGATAGTGCCAAACTTAAGAGTTACACCAATGATGCACTGAGCAATAATTCAAACCCTGAGGAACACCACCACACAAATTCAACAGCAGCAAGTGGACTTTTTTACCCTAATGTCAGGTTCCTGTGTTTGAGGTTTTATGCTTTAACCCTAACTGATAACTAAACATAGTTTTATTTTGTTAAAGAATGCTGCACGAATTAAATGTTTAGAGTATGGCACATCTTTATCTGTTTCCCAGTTCACTATCCTTCTTCTTTGCCCTGTATTGAGTTTTCTCCAATCTTCCCTGCCCTCCCCAGGGAGGAACCCCATTCCCAGGGATATACCCTGTTCAGGCCACGCCGTCATGAAGGCGGCAGGGAAATTTTGTCCTCTCCCTGGTGTGAGACATGCTGTGAAGCCTCATTAATGTAGCATGCCCTTACAGAGGAGAAAGCTTCCCTGGCCTGCCGGACGGGGTCGCTATGTGTCAGAACCTGCCGTCAGTCCTCACTGACTGAGGAAAGCCTTCTGGCAGCCTTCCCCTGACCTGGCCTGCCCCCTGATGTAATGATAAGAGTCCTGAACTCTGGTCATCGTGCTGCCACTGAGTCACCAGGGCAGCCATTGCTATTCCTTCTTGATCCTCGACACATATGAAACCCAACATCCATGGTAAAACCAGTCCCTTTATGTGCACCAGTGAGTGGCTAGCATTTGCAGCCCTGCAAAGCATACAGATTTCTTTTATTCAGAAGGGCTTGCATATGCATGTCGTGGGTAATGCAGGAAGCTCTGCACAGGACGAACCGAGCAGGGAACAAAGGAGAATCATCATGCAGGCCTTTTGCAAAGTTTAGAGCTGGGACCTCTAAGCAGGCAGCCAGTAGTCAGGCCCATGCTACACCCACGGAATTGCTAGGTATTTTTTATAGGATGGGAAGAACTTAAATTCTGCCTGGGGGTGCGTTATTCACAAGTAGACCATTCTTTGTACGCTGCAGCTCTTTGATCAAAGTTCTTTCAAGAGCTCATTTTGTGATTGTAATTGTTTTTTGTTTCCCGAGCTCCCACTAGTTTATACTGCTAGCTGTAGCTCCAGAAAGCAGTCTTCCTTACAAAAAAAGCAAGAAATACAATTCTGATGAAAGTCCTGTTTGAAGAATAAGGCTGCTGCATGCACGCAAATGTGGCCCAAAGGCATGTTCCCTTCATTTTATTGTGCAGCAAGTAACCAGCTAATCAGTCCCAAGACTAGGGTGCAATAGACTGTACTTTCTGAAACAGCCTTTGCAGATTCCTCCATAGACGTGAATGTTAAAACATAAATTAACATATTTGATATAATAATGCTGTGACATAGGTTTTACAGTGGTAGTACTGAAAAAGTTGACCAGTGGCGTGGTATAGCGCAGTATTTGCAGTAGTGCAATACGTGTTATTCAGTTCCTAACGCTGTGCCACACTGCATGTCATATTGTGTTACTGGTCAACTTTTGCACAACTAGTACTATAAATCTCAAACCTTTTCATCCCTCCTGCTTACTTGCTTCTTAATGTTTGTCACCAAGTAGGCAAAATGATGTCACAGCAAATTGCATTATCTTACATTTAGATATGAATATCAGTTTTGCCCAGAGCACAGTGGGGAGAAAGTGCCTCTCCACTATAAAGTGGAGCAACCGCTATTCCATAAAAAAGCCCATTCAAGATTACAGTGTTCCAAGGTCTTACTTGTACAGTGGGCCCAATGGCGTGCCCTTAAAGTAAACAAAATGTCCCCTTGTGGCTGTACTGACCATCTGTAACACACAAGTACACCTAGGAGTTGCAGTCTCAGATGCCACTTGATTGCACTGACCACCACACACATGAAAACATGGGGCTTGTTGTTAACATTACACAGAGAGATGGACAAAACGTTTTCTTGTAATAAAACAAGATCCAGGGCACTTTGGGGAGGGTTTTATAGATGGGTGGAGTGGAATAGAAAAGTATTTTCTTTTAAAAGATAGAGTCAAATTCCAAATTGGTGGGTTGTGGGACGGTGGAGGGTGGACGGACGGTACAAAATCAAAAATGGGGGCTGGGAAAAAGCCCTAAAGATTTGTAATTTTACAAAAAAAATGTTCTGGAACTTAAAGGGGGCAAGAAATTTGTGCTAACTGGCAGCAGTTAGTAATGTTCCTAGTACCGAAAATGAAAGGCTTGCCTCCAAATGAGACATATTTAACTGTACCTTAAAAGTGATGTGAAAAAATATGTTTTCAATTGTTTTCCATTTATGGACAACATTCTGCACAGTTCTCTTCATGGAACCAGTAATTTGGAGTTTTTACTATGTCATGGTTTGTGTAGAGAATGCTAAACATGAATAATTGTCCAATCAGAGCCATGCTTAAAGTTCTGTGCACAAACCGTGACATAGTTACAATTCCAGATCACTGGTTTCGTGGACAGAACTATGACAGAATGCTGCCCATGAAAACAAAACAATGCAAAATACAACTTTTCACATCACTTTTTATTCAGGGTCAGTTATATAGGGCTCATTTAGGCTTATTGATACCATTTCTGTAAATGGGAACATTATAAATAGCTGCCAAATAGAAATAATTTCCTGTCCTCTGTAAAGAAAGACTTTGACATGACAAACATGTAGGAAAAATTAGATCGATAGAACAACAAAACTGCTGGCGGTGGGAACAAGTTGTAGGGAGCAGCAAAAAGGGATGTTTTTGTCATTCATACCCCATTTTCTCTTTTCTGGGCCAGGTACTAGAAATCTCCATCAGTAGTTCTTCCTCACCCATTTTAACTGTTCCATCTGAGTGCTGTCAGTGTTGCCCTTGCTAATTTCTTGTCGTCTTCTAGAGCTGCTTCCTGCACATTGCATCGTACTCCCCTGCCAGCAGTCTAACATATTTATTTATTTACAAAACCAAAAAGGAGTACGCACTGGGAAGGTGGTGCTTCAAGTCAAAATAAATTACCAAACACCTGAAAAACAGAGCACATACCATACCAACCTCTAAAAATAAAACAAGGGCACAGGTCCTTTTAGAAAATAAAAAGGACTTTTAATAAGCTAAAAACGCCACACAGCCTGACACGTTTCAGATTATATCCTTTATCAAAGGCTGAAAATCAATTCAAGCATGGCAGTTAAGTACCCATTTCAAACACTGTCATCATGACATCACACCATATTAGTGAATCTGATTGGTTAACCTATATATTTATTTATTTACCAGGTAGGTGCACTAGACAAGACAGTTGCCTATTTTCACACACGACCCAGGAGAATCACAAAAACAGGTGGTAAACAGAAGGATTATACTGGATGCAGGGTGACGTAAATAGTTGCATATCTATGGGTATTGGAATACCCGAAAGAACAAAAAATACAAAATGTAATAACTGGGAGACATAGTGCCAGGGTAAGGGGAAGTAAAAACAACAATACAAAAACAGTCTCAATGGAGGTTGCAGACAAATTGCCAAGTTCAGATTTACAAACTTGGAGTTTATGCTAGGCGAATTTCATGGAGCTACCAGTCCTTTGGGGACTTACTCTGCACCCCAGCCCAGTTACCTCCTCCTCTCTGTTCTCTCTCTCCTTCTCTGTTGGACAGTTAGTTAGCTGAGCACATGCCACAGGTCAAGGGCTGGAACACTGAGGCCAGCACAGCTGTATACGGATGCTGGTGGGAAACATATCTTTCATCTGGCTCTGCTGTTATAGAAACCTAACCTTCCCCCTTGATCGGGATGTACCAGAGGGCTGTCTGACACCACCTATGCTACTCCTTATGGCAGCTAAGATCCCACATCCACTTCCTGCACATGGAACACCAGGAGGTGATCGCAGAAAGACACGAAGCTTCCTCCCTGATGCCGGGCAGAGAACATCTCTTGGGATGCTCAGTTCAGTTCTGCCAACATACTGTAACAATCCAAACTCAGGACATGAACCTAGGTGTCTCTCACAGCAAGTAGCTCCCCACCTGCTGTGCTGTCAGGCCAGCAATGACCTGTTTTTGTGCACAGATTTACTTTATTTTTTATTTAAAATTGTGTTTTTTAAAGAAATATATTTTCAAATATTTTCATACAATTGACTTTTTATGTATGCAGTAAGACACACCAGCGTATGTAATTAGGGATCAGTAGTCACACACTCTAAGTATGTTGTTAGGCATGCAACGCTTGTGCCAAGTGCCTTCAAACACAAAAGAGGAAAATGCGATTATTGACACTAATTCAACATCCCTGAAGTGTCTTATTGCACTTACAAGACTGGTACTACTTTAAAAGGTGTGTTTCTGATTTTTAATCAGAAAATATTTTTTTTTCTGTATGAAATATGAGCAGAAGACAAAAACATAGTTCCAGCTGAGATATAGTGATATTGTAGCTAAACCTGGCGCACAGCCTAATTATGGTTGGATAATTATGCTCTTGCGCTTGCCTTTAAGCTTACCAGGTGGCTGGAATGTTCATACCTATTATTATAAAAGCACAATGAGAGAGTGGGTAAAGTTGTACAGTAGTGACCACACATCCAGGTGATTTAAGGCACTTGGCTGCACCTCTTGCCTCACAATGCATCTGGCTGCACAATTATTACAATACAATCCATACTCTGTTCTATCCTATTCATTATTCATTATTCAACAGCTTAATCTGGTTCAAGGTCAGTTGGCATTCATCTGTATCCCCCTCCCCCGGGTCGTGCCTGAAAATAGGCAGGATTTGTCTAGTGCACTTACCCGGTCAACAAAAACTAAATATAAATAATACAAAATTATGGAGCCAGAAGATCCTGGGTTTAGGGAATTGGTTCTGTGTGTTAGTGTAATGGTGGTGGTGGAGAGTAAGCTTTGTTTGGCCCTGTTCTTTATTCCCTTTACTGATTACTTTTTACTTGACTTTCTGGTTGACATTATTTGGTATTCCCAGTACTGTTTACTTTGTAACTGACTGGCTGATTGGCACTATTCTGTATTCTGTACACTCTACTATACCTTGGTGATTGCCTGATTGGTACTATTATGTATTACCTGTACTGTTTGCTTTGTAATTGACTGCTTGGCGCGGTTCGGTATTCCCTGTATACTCTACTGTACCTTGTAACCGATTGTCTGATTGACACTATTCAGTGTTCCAGGTACTGTTTACCTTGTAATTGACTGTCTGATTGGCATGATTCAGTTTTCCCTGTACTGTTTACCTTGTTATTGACTGTCTGGTTGGTACTATTTGGTATTCCCTGTACTGTTTACTTGTAATTGACTTCCTAATTTGCACTATTTGGTTTTCTCTGTATTGCTTGCCTAGTGATTGACTGCTTGATTGGCACTATTTGGTATTCCCTTTATTATTTGCCTAGTGATTGACTGCCTGATTGGCACTATTTGGTATTCCCTATACTGTTTACCTAGTGATTGACTGCCTGATTTGCACTATTCAGTATTCCCTGTACTGTTTACATGTAAAAAAAATTTATTTTTTTTTTTTATTTTCTTTATCCACCTCTCTCAGCGCTGGACTCTCTGATGGAGACACACAGCTTACCTCCATCCCGCCACATCTGAGACTCAGTCTTGACACTCTGTGGGGGCAACTCCTACTAATTCCAGGCATCCACACCTCACCATTACCACTCTTCGTGAGGACATCCTTGGACCGTGAGAGCGCCAAGGTCAGCCAGCGTACACAACTGCTAGGCGTGGGGGGCAGCTCCCAGACCCCATCGTCGCCTACCAAGGCTGGGCCAGTTTTCTTTGTTCAGTTACTCCCCAGGGCTTGGACGTGCTATGATGCCCTGCTCGACGCGCGCACTCGAAAGGTGTCCGCCGCAGCCCCGATCCCCTTGTGTCAGCCAGCCTGGCAGTGCAGTCCCCTGGTAACCACCAGGGGGTGCTAATGCACCAGCATGGGCTAGTCCCCCCTCCCTGAGGAAGGAGAGCAGTCCCTCGGATGCTCGATCCTTCCTCATCCCCACCGACCCCCGGCGCGCCCATGTTCATTCCCAAACACGGGTCGCCAGCGTGGCGCGAGGTATGGCGTCCAGCGCCTCAACCCTCAGTGCCACTGGGCCGGCTTGTTTACATGTAATTGACTGCCTAATTTGCACTATTTGGTATTCCCTGTACTGTTTGCCTAGCGATTGACTGCCTGATTGTCATTATTTGGTATTCCCTGTACTGTTTGCCTAGTGATTGACTACCTGATTGACACTATTTGGTATTCCCTGTACTGTTTGCTTGTAATTGACTGCCTGATTGACACTATTTGGTATTCCCTGTACTGTTTGCTTAGTGATTGACTGCCTGATTAACACTATTTGGTATTCCCTGTACTGTTTGCCTAGTGATTGACTGCCTGATTGGCACTATTCAATATTCCCTGTTGTTTACCTTGTATTTGACTGTCTAAAATAGGGTAGGGGCACCAGGGATGCTGACTTCTGTTTTGGCTAGGGGTGCCTTAGCTACAGGCTGGGGTTCAGGGGGCACTCATTAATAGATATTTTATTTATAAAAATGCCAATTTCCAAGGACTCTGAGCGCTGTACAATAAAACCAACAAACACATAATAATATACAACTATGTACTTAACAGTTCAACCAGGAACAACATTAAAATTCATCTATCTAATAGTAACAGTTTACAGAGGAATCTTGGGGAACTAATGTGGGGGCTTGAGCCCTGCAGCCCCCCACGGAAGTCAGCACCCATGGGGGGGGCACCCCATAACTGACCTTGCTAGGGCCCCACAAAGCATAAAGTTGTCTCTAACATAGGCATGGCATTTAGCAGCTCACAATTGGGATATCTCTAATGAATTTACAATAATGGCCTTATCTGTTCACTGTGTAGAGTAAGAAGAATGGAAGTAAAAGCCCCAGGATTTACTGCTCGAGTGAAGTTGCTTGTTTTGTTACTCATCTGTCAATCTAGTTTCCTTTATGCACACACATCCAGAAGGCTGTGGTTGTTAACCAGAGGGACTCATGAATTCTGAGTGCCTTTCTGTCAGCCGACCGTCTGTGCAGAAACATTTGACAGATTGGTTTATTTCAGCATTTGCAGGGTTTATGGATGCGCTAGACTTCTGAGGTTGGAATCAATTGGCATTAATGAAGTCAAGAGCTCTGTGGTTGAATCTGTTGGCCACTTGGTGCATTGGGACTTCTTTTCTAATATGTGGAACTTATGAGGTAATTTCTTGTCTTGTTAAACACAACCACAGGCGTGTACATATGGAAAGCAAGAGATAATGGTTTACGCATCTGATAAAAAAAAAACCTGGTCCGACAGACTTAATTCAGCTAAATGTATATATGATGTAACCCCCCCCCCCACTCCTAAAAGGGGTCTTTCCATTAGTCTCCCTGCCTATGAGCACAGTGCCACCTTCCCCCAATCCAGTCCTTGGTGTCAGAACTTCTATGCTCCTGATCCCCATGGACTGCAGCTTGGGGAATACGCCAAGCTCCTGAGGCCGGCATCTCCCTTCTTTGCACCCCTGGTATGCTGTGTCACCATTGCGACCAGAGGAGGAACCCTAAGAACTGGCATGGGACTGGATGGTCGGAAGCCACACCAAGGGACTGAATTTTTAAAATAAGAGACTCAGCTCTGTACCACAGAAGTGGCAGGGAGCACAGGGAACAGTCAAAAATGAGAGCAGAGCACTCGGAACATTCATGAATCCTGGCCTTGCTGCCCAACCCCTGATGAATGGCAAAGGGTTTGGGAAGACAGGAAAGGGGTCAGCTGTGTTTCAGGACGTGCCAGGAGGCTCATGAGTGTGGCAGGATGGCTTTGAAAAGGACCAGCAGTTTAAAATAAAGAATGTTTGCCCTAAGGACAGGGATGCGCCATCTTTGTTTACCTCTGGCCCAAAAGAATGGTGGAAAAAGCCGGTGAGAACAGCATAGGTTAGAGCTGAAGGAAGCCTGTCAGGAAGCCCTCCAGTCATTAGGACACACCTTTCTTTCATTAAAGTGAATCAGAAGAGAGTGCCCTGCAGAGTGAGGGGAAGTGGACTACTAAATGCATAATTGGATAGGACACCAAGATGGAACCAATGAGAGCGCTACTTCTGCTCCTTGGGAATGCATCATCCAATAGACATTGAAGCTTGAGACAAGGGATACCCATAGAGCGCACAGAATCTCAGCCTGCTATTACAGATTTTCCTGAGGCAAGGAGAGTACATATGTTTTCTGCAACTCAGCCATTTGAATGAGCCCAGCATGAATCCTGTCTGGGATTAAGGCCAAACAGATTCTGTGTCTGAAACTAAAGTGCCTGCACAGAACTTAAGTATGCTGGTTCAGGGGTTGCCTTGCTAAAGCTCTGATTCAGTGATGGAGGTCAGCCAACTCTCTGTGTAGAACACACTGCCAGGACTCATCCTGGTAGAGTCACTGTGGTGCTTTATGACTGCCTTCCTTCAGGGTAAGTGAAGAAATGTTCCCAGTCGGATGAAGAGGGACTCTGAGGTTTTTTTCCATCAGAGGGATTTCTGTTCGGATTGCACTGCTGCAATCCCAGAAACCCAGCAAGTCCACTGGTCCAGTGTTCAGGTGCTCAGCCACCCAGTTCACCAAAGAGAATGCTCCAGAGTGACTGGTTCTGCAGCATCAACATTCTAGGTTGTGTGTATACCTCGTCTGGGCCCTGCCCTGCAACAGTTGTAGTTAGATTAGAGATAGACAGACCATCTGGGCCAGCCCTACACAGATTCAGAAATAACCCAGTGCCCAGCTTTCTACAGGATGTCAGAAAATAACAGCTGCTTGTGTCCCAGAACATTATCTGGGATCCCCAGTCTCAAAGCATCCCCAGTACTGCACCATGTGGACATGGGCTGGGCGACTTCAGTCTCTAGCTGTGCACATTAAAGACTGCAGGAGCTCCCAGTACAGACTGTGGGACTACTGGTGCACCAGTGGGGAAGATGAGTTGGTAACATACTGCCTGTTGGAGGGTGGTGGGATCTCTCTAGATTGGGATGAACAGTCATTTATTTTTGTTTGTTGTGTAGCCACCCACCAATTTGGGGCTTACCTTAAGTGTCTTCCAGGGCCCCAGCAATGCCCACTGCCAGGCAGACGTCCTGCAGAGATAGCAAATCCCTGGTTATTTGGTAAATCCTGTTGGTCTGTGTGAGAGTGCCATGATGTGCCTCTGCGCCTGTCCCTTTAAGGCCATAGCCAGTGTGTATACAGTAAATGATCTGGGCTGGGTCCGAGTGCTTCAAAGCTCGTGACTGGCCAGGCACCGTCCTAATTTGCTCCACTCTGCGGTCGATAGTAAAGCAGAGGGAGCTCTAACTATTGCTGTAAATATTTACTTCTAACTTGTTATATTTAAATTAGAGTGCTTGTTTAACCTGCCTTCTTGCAGCTTATCCTCCAAATGGAAGCCACCATGTTTGGTCCAGGACTTCCAGGAATTTGGACCAATTGGGACACAGGGGACCTCGAGGGGGTCCTTAGTTCAGGTGCCTCATGGGAAAAAGCTGTAGTTCTTGTAGTTTTACAGGTTGGCACCTAAATTGACAAATGGGAGCACCAGAACTATGATTGACAGCTCCCCCAGACAACCAGAAGCCAGATAAACTGGACTAGCTCAAGAACTGTTAGGAAAAAAAAGTTCAGTTGCTGTTAGAACAGAGAGTGAGCAGCTCAAGCTATCGAGAAACAGCTTCAGGAAAGGAGCTAGTGGGGATGCCAGAGAACTGTGAGAGAGATCACCTGCCCCCTTTTTCGATGGAATGGTTCCAGCACCAGTTAGGGGAGATGGGGATTCTTAAACCGATCCCCATCCAGAAGGCCTACCGAGTGATGCCTCGTGGTCGAAGAGACAATGAAGATGCCCCGCGCATCATCACGGTGGTTCTAGGTGGCATTGGAACAAGGGATTACCTTCTCGCTCTCGCAAGGAAAAAAGGAATGCTACTTCAGGATGGGCAAATGGTTTGTCTTTATCCGGACCTAAGCTACGCCACTCGGCAAAAGAAAAGGAGCTTTGATAGGGTGAAAGCTATCCTGAGAGAGGCTGGAATGTCGCATGGTGTATTGTTTCCTGTGAGGCTTAGAATCATTCACAGAGGGAAGATTTACATCTTCAGTGACCCAGCGGACACCCTTAAGTGGTCACAGAAGAATGTTCCAGCACGCAGATCTAGGGAAGATGACGAGGATCCTGAGTTGGAAGAAGAGGAACCCTAAAGAAAGGGACATATTGTTAGCCAAAATTGAATACAGTGTTCTGTACGGTAAGGGAGCAATGGGTATTTGGTCTGACCCCAGGTAAGTGTCTAATGCTTTCTGATTAAAGATCTTTTATCACTTTGTTCTCTGGGGTGACTACCCATTTGATCCCTGTAAAAGTTTATGCTCTTGTTCTTAACTTTGCCCTTACTTCTTTTATTAACATTGTAAAATTAAACATGAAAAGGGCATATACAATGTGATACCAGTTGCTTTTCTGTGAAGTTTATGATTATGCCAGAACCTTCTATATTGTTGTTTGAACAAGTTAATCGCCAAAAGTTATGGAAATGTTTCTACTCTAATGTCTTATTCAGGGGAAGTTACAAATGTGTAACTTAATCAGCGTTAAGCATGTTTACATACCCCTACTCTCTTTTGGGGGGGGGGACTTCTTTGATGGCTTGTAGACTTGTCTTAGAAAATATGCATGCTGCTCATGTACTCTAACGTAACAGCATTAACGATTTAATCACTACAAGGAATTTATGGGAATACCTTTCAAAGATGTATCTAAATAGTAAGGATGATTAGACAGTAATATTAAGAGGAGTGGCGACCTCATAAGTAAATAATGACTGTATATCCTTTACTCTGAAGTATCAACTGTATGTTTGTCACAATATACAACAAAGTAAAACAAAAAAGGAAAGGAGTTTGGGATTGTCGAGAGGCACATGTGGTGCCAATCCATAAAGGGGGGTCGAGGGAAGTACCAGGTAACTATAGACCCATCAGTTTGACCTCGGTGGTGGGAAAATTAATGGAGAGTATACTAAAGGAACGATTGGGGGTGTACTTGGAGAAGGTGGGAGGTCTGGATAGTCAGCAACATGGGTTTGTGCCAGGTAGATCATGTCAAACCAATCTTGTGGAGTTCTACGAATGGGTAACATCAGAACTGGACAGGGGAAAGCCTGTGGATGTATTATTCTTGGACTTCAGCAAGGCGTTTGACTCTGTTCCCCACAATGGACTGGTGGAGAAACTGATGGGGTTAGGGTAGGCCCTTTGATGGTCAGATGGATTGAAAACTGGCTAGCTGGGCGCACCCAGAGTGATGGTCTGTGGGAGCTCTCAAACCCTAGAGGTTGATGATGGGGTACCACAGAACTTGGTCCTGGGTCTGATCCTGTTTAATGCATACATATCAGACATCAGGGAGGGTATAGGGTGTGAAATGAGTCTCTTGCGGATGACTCCAAGATGGGAGAGTAGTTGAGGGAGAAGAGGGGAGGTTGGCCCTGCAAGGACCTGGACACCCTGAAAGCTGGGCTCCACAGAAATAAATTTCAATATCACCAAGTGCAAGGTGTTGCATCTTGGTCGAAACCCTAAACACAGTACACCCTGGGAGGAGGGCTGAGGCCTCAATAGGGAAAAAGACCTAGGGCCATGGTAGATGCATGTATGAATAACTCTGAGCAGTGCAGGAGAAGCGGCTAGCAAGGCAAACAGGATGTTGGGATGCATCATAAGGGGATCACCTCTAGGAGCAAGGAAGTGATTCTGCCGCTAGTACAATGGACTGGTTAGACCACACCTTGAGTACTGTGTACAGTACTGGAGACCACCTTGAAGAGGACATACAGCTCCTGGAGAGGTACAGAGGAGGAAACTAAGATGATACGAGGGCTAGGGATTTGACATATGAGGACAGACTTGAGGAGCTCTGCCTGTTTTTATTGGAGGAGAGGAGGCAGGGGACATGATTGAGGTCTTCAAGTACCTCAAGGGATTAAATAGGTAAACATGGAGGGATCTTTAGACTAAAGCAGGGAGGTATCACCAGAGGGCATGGTTTGAAGTTGGAAGGTGGAAGGTGAGGGAAAAAGAGGAGGTTTTCACTGAGAGGGTGGTGGACCCTTGGAATGCACTGCCTGGCGAGCTGGTTCAGAGATCCACAGTGAGCTTCAGAGAGGTGGGACAGACACAGAAAGTGGATGTATCAGATGATGGCCTGTCCCAGGGGGGTGGGGATGGATGTTAGGGGTTTCTGGAGCACAAGGGAGGGGAGGGCCTCGGCACCCAACTAAGGATCTGAGGTTCGAGCAGACTCGATAGACCGTAAGGCCTAATCTGCTGGCAAATAGTATGTTAGTTGAGGAGAATTAGTAGGGAGAAGCCTGACTTGCCTCACTGCTATTATTTACAGCATTGGACTGCCTGATAGCAGTAAAACGGACTAATCTGAAAGCTAACCTTAAACTGTGGCAGTTAGCCCTGAAACTCTGAAGAGTGCAGTTCGAGCTGTTGGACCGAGAGGAGCTTCTGTGGAGCATTTGGCCCAAGAACTGTGATCAGAGACTGTTTCTACAGACTAAGAGGTTTGCTCAGTGAATCGACTGCAATTGCGAACCGGCCTGAAACCGATCTGAGAGGTAGAGAAGTGAACGTTGTTTTCATTAAATGTGCTAAATGTTCATTGTGGGTCAAGGCCTACTGTCCAGGGACTCCTGATTGCCAGAAAGGAGCCCGTCTTTACCAGTGACCGAACTGTCTGCCAACTGTAGGTTTTCACTAGCAAACAAACTGAACTTTGCCAGAAGTGTTCATCTAGCCTTGGGCTCATGCCAAACCCGGCCCAAGCTGACTATCCTTGCACCAGTTACTGTTTGCATGGCAAGAGACCAGCTTAGGGATCCAGCCCCTGTGCAGCAAAAAATCGCAGGTTGCGGCCACCTGGAGGGAAAGGCCGTGAAACAGAGGTGAGTCGTGCAGGCCCAGCTTCCCCATGCTCTTCAGTATTCTGCAGCAGGTCTTCATATCACTAGGCCAATTCCTACCAACTGGTGTTATGAGTAAACCCGGGGTAGCTCCCTGCAACATTTCTTTAAATCATTCTGTGGTACCATCTGATTTCATCAGTGTATTACAGGGTTACATTGGACTGGGCCAACCAGCCGAGGATACAAACAGCCAAAGTCTTCGTCATTGCATGTTTAACTGCCTTTCTTTCCACCAGGGGCCCCAAGAACAGCTGCACCCTGGGCATCGATCAGGCTAGCCACCAACAGTCTGGGTACCCAGCAGCTGCAGACTGTACAGTGGGACTAAATGCATGCAAATGTGCCCTGGTTTAAATCCAGTATGGTAATCATTCATCTAAATCTGCCCCTTCCGTTGTTCAGATCCCCCTTAATAAATCGATTGGTTTGTTTCACTGTTACATTGCCTCACAAATATCTCATTGTCTGGGTTGAGGCTGATATGTTTGGGGGAAACGCATTTAAAAGTGCATGCCTGTACTGAATGCTGTTTTACAGAGGGTTCCATGTGATTTGCTGAAGACCAGACCCTGGTGGTAAGTACAAACGGTGTGTGCATATTGTTTATGTTCTTTGCTAACTGTATATTAACTGTAGTAAAGGGTTGTTCCCCATACATGGTACGTGGTTTCTAGGCAGGCTTGTGGGTGGTTCTAGCTTCCCAGAGGGCTATACCAAGTTAGGTAGATACCCCCCACATCTATTACTCTGGGTGGAGGCACCAAAACATTATAATTACTGAAGGCAGGAAACCCTGATAATTAAGTTTGAACCCAGACCCCTCGACCTGTTGTCCAAAGTACAGGCAGAGGTAGTCTTTATTCTTTCTTTATTTCAAGATTTGGACATTACCTTTGAGCAAAACTCTTCTACAAAGGTTCCACATCAGGTACAACAAAGTGAGAACAATTGAGAACAAGAAAACAAAGGAGGGTGGAGCCCCAGCATAAGCATATTACGAAGGTGAAACAGTACTAACAGAGACAATAGCTATCTGGTAAGTGCAAAGAAACATGACAAGGCCAAACACTGTCAGGTACACAGGTGTAGTTTACAACAGCCAAAGGTATACTCTTCAGTAGCCAGGGAGCTAGAGCTAGATCCATCTACATAGTGGGATTGATGTAGAGAGTTGGGGGTGGGGATCCAGGATGTGGGCAGCGGCCCTGTAGGGGCTTTGTTAAAAAGGGTGTGGGAGGTGGCTTGATCCATGTCGGTTAGCCAGCGATTGTGTCTTAAGACTTGCAGGGTTGGGAATGCAATTACTGCCTACAGCAACAGGCCATGCTTCCAGAGAGGTACTGTTTAAGCTTGGCCTCAAAGGCAGGTAGTAACCCTAGATATAGCGCCACTTAGGGGTTACAGTTGCATTTACCCCTGCCTTTCCTACTCCTAGAACCATATTCCCATCTCCCAAATAAAGCCTTGTATTTGTTTGTATCTTGATCACTGTCTGTTGCTGTTACTGAGTGGCAGTATTTACTGTACTGTCTATTTTGTGCTCATAGAGATTAAGTATGAGTGTGAGCATATTGTTTGGGTTGCGAGGATATTTTATATATACAGCATATTATTTGGGTTCCCTATCACAGTGGGTAGGAACTTGTATTTCCTCTGTGGAAGCACCATGGCAGCTTCTCTTAGAAGTTTCTCCATTGGAGGAGGTATCATCCATGCCGTTGATCAGTTCCCATACCAGCTGAACTAAGGCGCCATTCATCCGAAGGTTTAAAGTATTAGCCAATTCTTCCATCACCCAGGCTTTGTTGCTCATCTCATGTGTGTGGGTGGTTACAGTAGTTTATCTATGTGTGTATAAGGGCCTAATCCTTAAAGACTTTTGAACCCCTATGCAGGTGTGTAGGTCTTCCCTATACCGTGGTGGCCTTCCTATGCACATGCAGAGGCTTCCATGGTGCCTACACTGGCCTTCCTGCAGCTTTTACTTCTTAACTTAACCTTTAGTGTGACTATATTATCCTGTTTAACCTGCTTATTGCTGCTACTACCTCTTCTTTCTTCTAAGCATCTTTGTGTTAAGTTGTCACATGTATGATGTAACGCTACTGTAAATTTGTGTAACTAATGCACTCCATAATGTATTCTATTGCCTTATCCAATGAATGTTTAACCTACTGTATACTCCTACCAATGTACGTAATTTATGGTTGTAACTAATCCGGGTCGCTCCTGAAAAAGGGACCTTCGGTCTCAGTGAGCTTACCCAGTTATCAAAATCTAAATAAATAAATAAATCTCAGCCTAGTGCATAAAGCTGCACATAGGACTGGGTGGGGGCTAAAAGAGGGCCACCCCACACAATATGGGATCCTGAGTCCATTATGCACTGGAAATTAGCATCACTGGGGTTACATGTCATCCACAGCATACAGCACTACCATAGGGGCTGCATCTCTCAATCTGCTGTCCATCTGGTGACCGTGGTGGCCACCAGTTGGCTGCTCCTTGCTGATATTGGGTTCCGGGAGGGGACTGCATGATGCCTTGCTGCCATATCCCTGAATCTCCCATTTTGGCCACCTAGTGCAGTCAGGTCAAGATACTGGCATCCCATTGAACACCTGGCCACCGGACCATCTCATCCTCACTGGGCACCCCACCTTTGGTGCATTGCATCTGCAGTTTGATAGGGTGATCATAAACTGCTGTTGCTACTTCAGCTGTGCACTGTTGAGGGTGTGGATCATTGTAGTTATGCATATGCTAGCCCAGTGTGTGGACGAATGACCAGCACCCCCATACACCTGCAGAGGGGTGTTTCTGTGGGTAGATGGTGCGCATAGGTCCTGCGCTACACATGCAGGGACCTCTGCACATCCACAAACCCAGGCAGCTGGACTCCTCTGCACTCGATCCTGGTCCACAGGCATGGTTATGCGGGGGTTGGGGTGGGATGGAGTTAAGTCAGTAGGTGGATGTGGCCTAGCGCTGCAGTCATTTAGGATTCTAAGACCAATACAACTATTGCAAAAAATATGCTAAGTCCTAAAGAAACTTAGGACTCATGCATAGTTTTTGCAGTTCCTTAAGGGCCCTGTGCACCCTGCTTCATGCAGGGCCCAAAGGTAGTCAGGATTCAGTTCCTATTTTGCATGTCCTGTGCGAAGCAAGTACGGACTAGGTTCCTGTTTTGACATCCTGCTTCTCACTGGGTCCTTCGAGCCCTACATGAAGCAAGTCAGAGTAGGACTCAGATCCTGTTTTTCAAAGGGCCCTCTGCCAAATTGTAATTCTGCTTTCTCAAAAAGTAAGGAAATTCATGTGGAGCATGAGAGTTGTGGGGCACTGCTCCGGATCTGTAGCATGAAGCACCAGATCCGTTGAGTATGGCCTCAGTCATGTAGCTCGGCCTTAATCATGAGGTTAGGTGCTGGGGAAGGGAGGGTGAGCATTAGAGATGAAAACCCCGAGGAACATCACACCGCCAATTAGCCAAGACTCATGAGACTTTGAACTGTAGTATTTCTTTACTTTGTCTGCTTTGCATTTTTAAACTATAATAATGGCATTAATCTTGTTCTTTGCAATATATATTTATTACATACACACATATATTTACAGTATACAAAGAAAACTGGCATGAGTGCCTACTAGTGTGACTACTGTTTTGAAACATACCTTATGGGCACCTGAACCCAGATACCAATTTATTTAAGTAATGTGGAGACCAACAGTTGCACACTATAGTGTATTAACAAAGGATACTGGCTAACTTCTGTTCTTGTTTAGGTTACAAATGCTATGGTGTAATAGTGCTGTAGATATTCACAGAGATTGAGCTTTAATAACATTCACACTGTAAAGTGGCTTTGGTCGGACAAAGTTGATCTGTGACTCTTTTTTTTCTTTTAACAGGATGACAAGGATTTGGTTCATGAATTTGTTGTTGCTGAGGGGCTGACATGTTTGATAAAAGTGGGAGCTGAGGCAGACCAGAACTACCAGAATTACATCCTGAGAGGTACGTGGTGCCTTGTTTTCAATGGCGAGTTTTTTTTTTGTTTTGTATTCCTTAATTCCCATATGGGCCCATTATCCTCTGGTAGCCACTAATCCTTCAGCTGGGAGGATGAGGTGAGTGATATCGGCCTACAGTGCTGTTGCCTTTTAACAGACAGTTGGAAGGATGTGCCGGGAGATGGAGTCGGCTTTATGGTGATACTTGGTCTGTAAGTCCTCTGGTAGCTATGTCACAAAAAAGTAAAGGAAGGAAACATTTTGTTTTTAAGAGTTATAATGATCACAGTCATTGTCTGTGTGTTATTTACCTTCCACCACAGGATTCTTTTCCCTCTGTGTCTCTCTCTCTCTCTCTCCTTCTCTCTTCTCAGAGCTACTTTTCACGGAGCCCTACTATTAGAGAGAGAGATGGACAGTAGTTGTAAGCATCCCCCAAGCTCGAGAACCTTAAGCCTTTCCTTACCCAGAAATGAGTCACACTGAATTTCCTTAGCCATCCAATGAAGGAGACACACTGTACTTCAGATCATGTGCACTGGCTGAATTCTATTTAACATACAGTGTAGAATAAATGATTGCCAACTGTGTGTTATAACTAAGGGCATAATTCAACTGAAAGGTTTATGAAACATGATATACCAAGAGAGTGAGTCTCGAGCACTTTACATGCTCCATAAAATCTGAGACTGAATTATTCCCTTGGGGCTTATAGTTAGACTATCTTGTATTTTACTTCTTATATGTCTAATCATCAGATTGGTATGGTTATTAAAGTTGTGTTGGACACACTGCCCATTTTGGAGTACGGCAGCAGAAATCCTTGCCTCCTGCTAAGATGAAAATTGCGGCTCTGACTTACATCCATGACAACACAAAACTCTGCTTTGTGCTAACACAATGTAACAGTTATGTCAGCTGCCGAAAACGGTTAGTTAAAACAGCGTTTTTTAACAACACTCGCTGAAACAGTGGGTTTTGAAATGAAATCCCCTCTGCACTACTGACAGCATACAGCATGTGGAGTATGAGGGTAGTGGCAGCATTTTAAAGAAAAAAAGCAACAGGTTTTCCGAATGCTTTGCTTGACAGGTGTATTCTGGGAATTACGAGATTTACGGTGAATTACAAGGTTTGAAACAATGCCACAATTGTTAGTTATTGGCCGTAGCCATATATTATAGCCTCTTTGGAGAGCTGGTCATGCATATTTAAGCTTCCAATACTAACATTGGCAGGATGTGGCAAAGTGTAGCTAGGTTCAAAAGACTGCTTTGTTATTAAACTATAGTCTGCAAAATAGTGAACAACTTCTTTAGTATTGGGTTTCCAAACTGTATTTATTTATTTCGTTTTTGGGTAACCAGATTAGTGCACTAGACATGAAATGAATTATTCTATTTTCAGGCACAACCTGGGAGATTACAATATGGTTAAAGGAGTGGCTGAGTTACAGTATGTAAACCCCAGTGTAAACAAGCAAGTTGAGAAGTGTCACAATGATTGCGATGCTACAAAAGACGAATACATCAGATCAGTACTTAAATACAAATTTATTTATTTATGCCAAATGTTTCACCAGGAAAGACATACTGAGCTGCTAACAGCTCGTTTCCAGATGCGTTCTGTGGTAGGGGATATGGAAACTCATATACAGCAAATACAACATATTAAGGAGCATAATCAAAAATTGAAAACAAATCAGGTTTACAAAAAAAATCAGATGATGGAACTACTCTTACAGAACCATAAAAAGGTAATGAAGGAAGCAGATTGCCAGGGCAAAATTGGTGGGGGTTGGGGGAGGGAGAGAGTCATGGGACAGTTGCAGGTGGGAGAAAAGTAGTCATGAATGAAAGACTTCAAGCAGGAAGCAGAAGAGGCAGAGTCAATTGACAAGGGAAGGGCCATTGTTTCGAAGAGTGATATGAGAAAGAAGATTGACCAACAGTAGATTTTCTAGAAGGATTAGTGAGGGAATGGGAAGTATTATCGCATAGAGGGTAGGAGGAAGCTGAGGGAGAGCATAAGTGGGATGTATGGTAGGAGGAAAGGGAACCAAATCAAAATTTAGATATAAAGGAAGCACAATTGGGAAAGGCACCTAGCATCAAGAGAGGGAGTGAGAGGGCACAGTAGAGTGAGCAATGGTGGGTACGAGGTGCACAATCTAAAGCAAAACAACAAAAAGAGTGAAAGACGGGGTCCAGTCTGGCAAGGGAGGATTTGGGAGCTCCACTATAGACTATGTTACCATAGTCAAAATTAGGGAGAATCATCTTTAAGATAATTTCTTAGCAGACAGGAAGCAGGGTACTTGCTTTGTTTCTGTACAGTGCACCAAGCTTGGTGTGGATCTTTTGATGTATGGCATCAGTATGAATCGAGAAATCAAGATGACAGTTGAGCCACACCCTGAGGTACTTAAAAGAGGAAACATCCTCAATTTTAGCACCATCAAAGGTGTGAAATGAAGGGAGAGAGGTGAGTCTAGAAAGCCTCTGATGTGTGCCAAAAGTCATGGAGACTGTTTTTTGGCACTGAGGGATAGTTAGACTGCAGCCAGCACTGGATAGAAGAGGAGCCAGATGCAAAAACAACTGTATTATCAGCGCACATTCTGTATGAATGGACACAGAGGAGCAGACAGAGGGGAGGTTATTCAAAAAATATGGAAAAGAGAATAGGATCCAGGACAGACCTTTGAGGGACAACTGAGTAGGTAGAGAGTGGTGATGAAATAGAGCTACCTATCCGGGCAGCTTGAGACCTTCCCTCAAGGTAAGAATGAAACCAGCTGACTGCACAGTCAGAAAGACCTGCTGCTTTAAGCTTGTTCAGAAGGAAGGGATGTGTCTGTGTGTCAAAAGCTCTAGCAAGATCAAAGAAATGGCAGCTGTAACAAGACCATGATCCATACCTGTGAGGATGGAGTGAGTGAGCCGTCGGAGGGTAGAGGAAGTGGAGTGGGATTTCCTAAAACCAGACTGAAAGGGGTGAGGAAGGAGGAAGAGTCAAGGAAGGAAGAGAGTTGTGACAGTACAAGGTATTCCTGTAACTTATCTAGGGTAGGAAGGAGAGAGATTAGATGGTACTTACCAGGAGAAGAGAGATCACCACCTTTAGGGTTAAGAATGACAGTTGCCTACTTTCAAGCATGAGGAACAGTAGCAGAGGGAAAAAGAAAGGCCGAGAAGCAGGGTAATCAGGAGTGCGATGGCAGGGGCTGAGAGAAGTAGAAGTCTGGGATCAAAGCCATCAGGGCTACCTCATTTGTGAGGATTAGGAGCAAGCAAGGACTTAAGGGAAATGGAGGTGGTGGTAGAAGAGAAGGAAAAAAGAGAGATTTGAAGAAGCAGAAAATAGAGAAAGGAAAGAAAAGGGGAGGAGGAGGAAGAGATGAGAGGGAGGGCAGAGGTAGTAAAATAGGAGTTAAAGGAAGAGGTAACAATAGAAGGGTCAGAGATGAGGGAGTTATCAGTCATGATAATGGGAGAGGGACACTGGGTCGGAGGAGAGAACAGGGAGTGAGTAACCCTCCAGAACTTAGAGGGATGGTTAATGTTCTGGAGCAAGGATGCAAAATAGTCAGACTTTGCAAGTCTAATGGCTTTAGTACAAGCATTACAAAGGTGACAATAGTTCGCCAAAGCAGCCGGGGAGCCAGAGATATTAAAAGAATGCCAGGCAAGGTCTCTAGTACAGAAGCAAGCCAGAACCTAAGGTGTAATCCAGGGAAGATGACTGCCCAGAGCTCTGTTGTTATGGTTGCATGGGCAGAGCCCTGCAGGTGTTTTGAGATCATATCACTGTAAGAGAGAAAAGGGGCAGTGAGTGGAAATTATCCCCGTCTTCTCCTACAGTGATGCGGGCTGCTCTCCACATGGCTGTGGTTACCACTCCTCTGCAGATGGAGCTCCCCTCCACGGAGTGCTACCCCCGCACACTTCTTTGTCTTTGTTCTGCAATTGCAGAAGTGTCAGCAGCCGCAGAGTGCAAGATGGCAGGCCAACTCAATCTGCGCATGCGGAGATCTCTCGTTGTCACCGTCTTGTGGATGGCATACTCCATTGCTGGTCTTTCCACCGCCGCTCCGCACAGCTCTGCTGGCGCTCAGTTCTGCCAGTGCTCGGCCAGCTTCGAAAAGCTCTGAGCAGCTGTATCAGCTCTGAACAGAATTTGTTTCTCAGCGGAGCATGATGATCCCATACAGCCATAAATCTGGATTGAGAATATTGCAGGGCAGAATTTATTTTATTGGCTGTTTGGACCGGGGACCAATCAGTTGCCCCAGGTCAGCTAGGATAGAGGGTTTAAATAAGTACAAGTAAGATAATAATAAAATACTGGGTTTATCTGGAATACATAGCTTTAGGTCAACAGAACAATTTGATCATGCCAAAGAGAGCAGGTTATAGATACTGTATGGTTAGGCAAAGGAGCAGGGATTTTACAGTAATACAGTATATATTTCCTAAGTTTAGTCTTGAACATTTGATGGGTAGAGGTGCCACGAATTCTGAGCAGAAGTGAGTTCCAAAGTGTATGCACAAAGAAAGACATTCTCTCATTTTTGTATGGCTCCTTGAGATTGACAGTACAGCCTGGTCTAAGGACCTAAGGGTATAGGCCCAGGACACTTTTGTGAGGAATGTAGCTAAGGGAGACGGGTCTGATGGTGCAGAACTTTATCAACAAGCCATCCAAAGCTGGCCCGGTAGCACTGAGGGTTGAGGCACTGGACACCACACCTCGCGCTACACCAGCGACCCGAGTTTGGGGACGTGTTCGGGCCGTCAGGGGTCGGCCGGGGAGGGAGAGGATTGTGCATCTGATAGACTGCACTCCTCTCCTTGGGGAGGTCTCAGGACACACATCGCTCTGTGGGGGCCCCTGATGGAAGTCGGAGACATTGCAGGTGCGGTGTCAGCAGGGGGAAGCACGGCGAATGTCATCACATAGTGTCTGGACGTCATTGTATGTCTGTGCCTCGGGGAAAAAATTGGAGGAAAATGGCGGTCAGTCATGGTGGCTTGATGGCCATGCCTGTCTTCACCCAGGAGATTTATCTGGAATCGCACTTCAGTATTAGATCCAGGCAGTGGGGTGTGGTCCCCTCTGCAAGTACTGTGCATGCTAGTCGGATGCAAGTGGGCCAGTGAGTTGAAGGGAGAGAGAGGATGGCAGCCGGATGACATGCAGACCGAGCTGTGGGAGGTATAAATAATATAGTGATTAAAAAAACAAGACATCCAAGATTAAAGGTGCACATTGCAGCAGTGGAGATACAACCTAGTCCTGATTAAGCAATGCAGCGTTAGGTGGGTGGTAGCTAGAGCAAAGCGGCTAATGCTAGACATAGAATAATCTGCAAGTGACTGTGTTTATTTAAACACCTGCGGAGTGTTTTGCCATGTAAACCCTGATAGCAAAACTCAAGAGGTTTATAAAGGCAAAACCATGAAGGTGCGTAAAAATTAGTAATCACACAAGTGCTCCATTTTTATGTTTGTCGATGAGTACGCATAGCATGAGCTATGTTGGTATGAGAGTTACTAGAGAGGGGTGTGAGGGGGCGCGTCCAGTGGAGAGTGGTGCTCTAGGAGCTGGACTGTGGCAGGTGAATCAGCAGGCAGTGTCCTGATGGCACTGGTTTTCTGAGGGGGTCAGTCTGGTCATGCACTTCTAAGGACAGAGCTGACGCAGTAGCAGCGTGGCTTGGTCCTTTTAAGTGCACCTCCATCTAAGCACCCACCACCCTACAACCCCCCACCAAACATACCATAGTGACACTGGGGGTGCCTAATCCCCCAGTGTCGTCAAAATGTTCTGCAAACTCTCCCTGAAAGAAAGAAAGTTGTTCCTCATCTTTTTTTTATACTGAAAAAAAAAGAAAACTGTTCATCGTTGTCCACTGTGTAAACCCTTCCCCCCCCCAAATAGTATACAGACACTGGGGGGTGCCCAATCCCCAAGTGTCCTCATCTGTTCAGCAAACTGTCCCTGAAAAAAGAAAACTGTCCTTCATTGTTTTTTTTTCCTGTAAAAAGAAAACCATTCATCGTTGTCCATGCGCGTTACTCCAACCCTCCCTACCCTCCCATCAGGATAACCACCCTCCACCCCATACTTATCCACTGGAGTCTGTCGCCATAATCTTCCTTGGACTGAAGTCATGTCTTCACTCTTTAAAACCCAACCTCAAACTGAGGTAAGCGCTTCAATGTATTTCAGTGGGGTTTTCAGTGTCAGTGTATTTCAGTAGGGTTTTCAACTTAGTGGCATAACTTCGCCATTTTTTAATATTTTTGCCCCAAATTTTCATCATACATTTTTTGGAACCACACCTCAAGAACAATGTAAGTGATGTTAGATAAATCTGTCCTGAAAGGTGATTTTGCGGTCACTTTGCAAAATCACCTTCCGGGCAGGAGTTTGAAATGTTCTCCACCACTGATCATGAGGTGGGGTCATAAGAAGGCTATGTTGAAAATTTGGTGTAAAAATATTAAAAAACAATGAAGTTATGAGCCTGCTCTGAAATTTGCGAACACAGGCTCATAGTTTTGGCAATTTTCAGTATTTTGACCCCAAATTGTAAATATAGCCATTTCTTCACAGCACCTTACGAACATGACAGCTGACATTTTTCACATATCACACAAAAGGGAAGAGTCGCAGATGTACTAAGACATTAAAATAAGAGTCAGTACACCCAAATGTTTGCAAAAAACATGGAGCCCGTGGCTACAGTAACCCCATGTCACGAGTAAGACCCAAAGCACTGGGGTTACTGCAGCCACGGGCTCCATGTTTTTTGCAAACATTTGGGTGTACCGACTCTTATTTTAATGTCTTAGTACATCTGTGACTCTTTCTTTTTGTGTAATTTGTGAAGTTTTATATTGGAATGAGCACCCTCAATTTTTCTGAGCACTCCGGTTTTTGTGCATACTTCTGACATTTTTCAGATCCTGGCAAAAATATGTTTTTTCCCAAAAGGTGATTTCACAGTTGCTGTGCATGATCATCTTTTGGACAGGAGTTGAATATTTTCTCCACCTTTGCTCATGAGGTGGGGTCATAAGAATGCTACATTGAAAATTTGGTGTGAAAATGTTAAAAATTAAACGTTATGAGCCTGTGCTGAAATTTACAAATGCAGGCTCGTAACCTCGGTAATTTTCTTTTTTTGATTATTCTGTTTTTCCACTCCCCGTACTCACCGGTCCCCACTTCTTCGGGCTCCGCAAGTTCCCCCCAGCCCCACTGTCCTTACCCAGCCCTCCTCTGGTTCCTAGTATTTTGCAGCCAATCCCCGGGATATCCCGGCATATCCCTTCGCCGGGCAGGTCCCCCTTCTCCAAGGGGGAAGGCACCGAGGGAAGAGGGATGGCCCCAGCACACCCCTTCTAGGGCCCAGGGATGCTGCCGAGGAGAAGGAGGCCCCGGGAAGGTGCTGGAGGTACACGGGGAACAGAGAGCCATCATCCGGAGGCCAGCAAGCAATTTTTTCCTGGTTTTTCTTTAAGGTACGTGACATCACGACGTCAAGGTAAGAGCCGATGTCTGCCACGCATCACCCGGCAATGACCCCGACGTGTTGCCCTACCCCTGGCCTCCACCAGCGGTCGCCCAACACTGGGTCGCAGCCCTCCTCCCTCCCTGAGACAATGAGCAGTCGCGGATGCTCAAGTTAACCCCCTGCCAGCCCTCTAGCGACTCGAGCTCATTCCTGAACCCGGGTCGCTGACGTCGCAAGCGGAAATCCAACCGCTGCACCGGCAGGCCGGCAACTTTGGTAATTTTCAATATTTTTACCCAAAATTTTCAACATAGCCATTTATTCACAGCTTCTCATGAATGTGGCAGCAGCCATTGTTCAGATCCTGGTCAAAATGTTTTTTTGCATCCCAAAAGGTGATTTTGCAGCCGCTGTGCGAAATCACCTTTTGGGCAGGAGTTGAAATTCTACTCTGCCTTTGTTCATGAGGTGGGGTAACAAGAAGGCTATGTTGAAAATTTGCTGTAAAAATATTAAAAGACAATGAAGTGATGAACCCGTGTTGAACTTTGCGAATGCAGGCTCGGAACTTTGGCAACTGCCAATATTTTGACCTCAGATTTTCAATATAGCCATTTCTTTACAGCACCTCATGAACTTGACAGCTGTCATTTTTCAGATCCAGGCAAAAATGTGTTTTTGCATTCTGAAAAGTGATTTTGCAGTCGCTGTGCAAAGTCACCTTTTAGAAAGGAGTTGAAAATTTTCTCAATGTTTGTTCATGAGGTGGGTTCATAAGAATGCTACTTTGAAAATTTGGTGTAAAAATATAAAAAAATAAGAAAGTTACGAGCCTGCGCTGGAATTTCAAATGTAGGCTCGTAACTGTGGTAATTTTCAATATTTTGACCCCAACTTTTCAGTATAGCCATTTCTTCATAGCACCTCATGAATGTGACAGCTGTCATTTTTCAGATCCTGGCCAAAATGTGTTTTTGCATCCTGAAAGTTGATTCCACAGTCGCTGCCTGAAATCATCTTTTGGCCAGGAGTTGAACATTTTCTCTACACTTGTTCATGAGGTGGGGTAATAAGAAGGGTATGTTGAAACTTTGAGGCACAAATATTACCAAACTAGACACTTACACTGCCCAACATCATCACTTCTACTTCGCATTCTTGAATGTTAATACACTGATTCTTTCACTGAAGCAATTTTCCACCCCCCATGAGGTATGCTCTTCGCTCAGTGAAACTTTTATAGCGAACACGTCGATGCCAACAACATCGACAGTTCACTGTAAAAGTCTGCCCGGGACCCAGGCAGTCTTTCCTCCAGTCCTGCACCCCCCCTCCCCAAATCAACTCCAATCCGGAGTTGATGATCCCTAAGTTCGGGGCGTATGGGGTGGTTCGAGGGCAAAGCCCGCTGATGAACAGCAACTGTTTCTCCTGATGGATTTATGTCAACCGCAAGTTGTGGTCAGTATGAATCCATCACTGTAATGTCAGTTGACAAGAAATTTGTTGAACCGGCTCTGTAGATCCCCCCCCGATGACACCAGTGCACACGAACATTCGGCATTGACAAATGCTTGTTTAATATCTGTTGGAGTCTGCAATCAACCAGGCGTAGACTAGCACTACGAAAATTATGTAAAAAAAATAGATTAAATAACTGAGCATGTATAAAAGAAGAGAGAGAGAAAGTGCAAGTAAGCTGACAGATGCTGTCACAGCTGTTTTCAGTTAGTGTGACAGCGGTTTCCCACGTGGGTAATATCAGCTGTGACATTCTCCATATCAACTTGTGATGCCACAACAGGCTGATACTCTACTCCCGGCTCCCTCTACTTCGCTCTCCCATCCTGTTGTACCACAGAAGGTCAACACACGCTCTCCTACAAGGGTATAGAACTATTCCATAGGTTGCCCCCTTTCCTAATCCAGTGTACCTCACTGGCCTCATTCAAGTATAACCTGAAGGTTTACCAGTCTAGTTCCCAAACCTGTAAATGTTCCTGTCCCTGATTACCATAGGGGTCTCCAGCTTAGAGCAACCTGTGACTGCAAACGTTGTTTGTTGCTGCTCATGTGTTTTCATTTCTTCTTGTATACCCTTGTAATTATTACATTGACCCTGTCTGTATTGTACACAAAATGTTATAACCTGTATGTATCTGTTGTCTGTGTACAACTGGACGCTAGTGAAAATGGGCAATTTTTGCTCACTTGCCTTTCCAGTATGAAAAATAAGCTGAAACTCATACAGACACTTTCTCTGTATCAGCCTGGTGCGATGTCGTACCAGGCTGATACAGAGAATATAGAGTCTGACTTCTGGTTGATATCAGATCCTGTCAGTTATTGTACGTTACATCCCACATTTTCAGGTTACATTTGGATGTGTTGCAGTAGGCTGAGTATTTGTTTAAGGAGGCTAACTGCTGCAGAAAAAATGCATTATAGCAGGTCTTAAATGTGCATTTAGTTTGCCAAAGATAAATGAATCATTCATTCCTTTTTCTGTGTGTTTGTGTATATGTGTGTATATATATATATATATATATATATATATATATATATATAGTATCTATATATATGCATATATTTATACAATAGGGGTGAGCAAATAATTCATTGCATAAAAACATGTATTCTCACTGCAGTGGAATAAATTATATTTATGCAATGGCTCATGCAAAACATCACTGTTAAAGTGAAATAATAACGCGATTGAATACCATTGTGCAGCATGTATTACGCGACTATGCAAAACCCGTGCTATTCTGCACAAATGGCTACTTTTGCGGGATTCACCCCCAACTATAGGGGCCCTATTGTATAAATGGAATACATGATGGGCAGGGGTGGAATATGGAAAATATCTGAACTCGTGAAGAGTGACCTTGGATACCACCACTTGTGGCTCCACTACTCGTGAGGTATCCCGAGGTCACTTTTCACACATTCAGATATTTTCCATATTCCACCCCTGCCATATATATATATATATATATATATATATGACATGGATGAGAGAAATTAGTAGAAATATCTTTATAAGCTATACTTGACCTCCTGACCTCATGAGTGATGAAGCCACGACTGAGGTCAGAAGAGTTCAGGTGTAGTGGCTGAAGAAATTTCTATTATCTCACTCCCATGTCATGTTTGATTTGTACAAATGATGATTAGATTGATTTGTGATAGACATGATAAAAAGTTGCCAAAGGAAAAGAAAATTACAAAATGTAAACTGCTACTCAAAGCATCTCACTCTCTCGGTGGTTTTGTGATAGAAACTTTAAAAAAGTTACAAAAGGAAAAAGTGCAAAATTTTAATTGTACCCCTCAAAGCATCTCAAATCAACTGGCTTCAGGGCTGCACATGACTATCGTGATGTCATCAGCATTGTTAAAGCTGCTCTCTGATTGGTTCAGTTTTCTACTAGAGCATATCGACTTGCAAGATTGTAGTGCTATAATATGCTTAGAGTCTGTTTTTCTAGTGGTTTCAAAACCTTGTTCTTGTTCATTTCAAAACACGAAGAGTAAGGCTTCTCCTAGACCAGTTGCAGCCACAATCTCCCCTACTGCTATGACAGCGTGAGCTGGGCTGTGAAAAATTAATTGCGTGCCCATTTAAAAATCAGTAGTTTAAAAGTTGTAAAATCATTCTGGACTAAACCTATCACTTGCTGTGATCATTATTTGAAAAATGGGCGGTTTTTCATATAAAAAAATGGAACCATACACTCCACGATTTGAGCAATTAGATGGTGAGGGCAGAAAGGCTTTTATTATAAATCAAGATAACCGCAGCACTCAAAGAAGACAGAAAGTGATGTTGAGCTGTTTAAGTAGTACCTTGCAGAGGTAGAGGGGCATCAAAGAAGTCGTACAAGAGACAGTATGACTTTTATTCAGACTCTGAGTCCGAGTAAACCAGCATCACAAGATCAGGATAATGTTGTAAACAGTTAAACAAAAAACAGGAAAAAAGTAACTTTTTATGTATTTTGCCTAACAATTTTATTGTTTTAACTGCACCTGAATGTGGGAGGAGCTGTGAACAATCTAGCACGGTCAGAATGTTTTCCATGCTGAAAATCAGACTCCAAATCACATTATACAAAATAACATAAGCAGAGGTTGGATTTCTGCTTGTGATGCCGACAACCCGAGTTTGGATGTGAGCTGAGCTCTGGGAGTCAGAGGGCAGGTCGGGGTTGGGGGGAGGATCGAGCGTCCGATGGACTGCTCTCCTTCTCCGTGGGGATGGTGGGGAAGCACTTGGTGCTTGACTGACCCCTGGCGGAGGCCGAGGGCCAAGGCTTGAGAGTTCTGGGAGGTGTGCCAGATGCGGGCGTGTGCGCCTTTACATTATTGCACACCACACCTCCCACTATGGAGGAAAAATCAGACACTGACACCTGTCCCCACCAAGCCCCACGAAGCTAGCCCAAGGACTCCTGCCACTGGACTAACAACGTGGCACCGTTCAGGGAATTACAAGGGGGACTCTCCCAGTGGCCCTGCCCTGGGGGGCAATCTAGGGTGAATGCCGGTGGCTGGGGTCCCAGGGGATGGAGGTGAGGTGTCGACAGGGCAGAGGGCAAGTTGGGGAGTCTAAAATAAATAAATAACGTAACCCCCTTAATTGAGAACTTGCTGGTTCTCAATGCCTCATTAGTTCGGTGACACAGGAAGGCACTGGAACCCTGATATTACTGCACTAACTCGCTGCTGACCATCTGCTCATTTTCAATAAAAGTGGTTATTAATCATTCTGTAATCTTGCTAGTAGCCCATAAGATTGTAGTGATTTCTTAGGCAAATTTTATCCACCCCTGTTATATAAATATATATATATATATATATATATATATAGTATGTATAATGTATGTATATATGCCATGGCCTGACTGAAAATATCATTGATATTCCTCTTGAGTGCAGTTTGACTTTATGACATCATGAGTGGCATACCCAGGAATGATGTGAAAGATCAGTCTGCACGAGGGGAGAGACTATCTACGATATTCTCAGTCGGGATGTGGCATATTTAAGTTATGTAAGGCTGAGTTTAATTTTATGGTCTGTTGCCTTTTTTGTTTAAAAGTCTTTTTTTTTTTGATGTTTCATTCAGGATGACTAAGCAGAAAGTGAGGACGCACTGATGCTGATATCATGCGTCGGTGCACCAATGTCAGGGTGCATCAGTGCAAATCATGTTTACGGGAGAAGTCAGAGCAGGCTGTGGCAGTTGGAGAGTGGGCAGCCACGTAGTTGCAGACCAGGGAAAGTGATCCTGGTAGTGGCCCCCAGCAGTGACAAGTGCTGGCCAAAGGTACAGGGGTTGTTGGGTGGCTCTTTGGGGAGAGGGAGATGCTAAAAAGTTCTTCAGGTAACAGTTCTAGGGACATGGATATGTTGTTCATCCACACTCATTGGCAGTATCCTTGCCGCTTTAAATCTTGCCGGAAGGTCTTCAAGCTTGCTCCTCCCACCCACCCGGGTGGTATAACTCTCGGCTCCGCCCCATGACGCCAGATCTTCCTTACCGCTTGGAAGCTCAGGTTCCCTCCTTAACGCTCTGCGTTTTCGACTGGTTCCTATTTCTCCGCTTGCGGATTTAAAAATAATTTTGCAAAAGACTTCAGTCTTCTATCCCTCGCTGACTGCGATGGACCGTCGACTCCCAGTTCCGGAGATGCCCATGCGGGCTGAAAGATGTCTCAGACGGATCCTCACTCACGTGTATACTGTAGGCCTTGAGCGACCCGCGAGGCTGCGACCTGTGCTCATCTTTCTCGACCTCGTCCTCGAACCGTGCCGATTGCAACTGGGCGCCCGAAGCGTTCCCTCCGGTGAAGTCAAGGAGGCCGGTTGGCGGTGTCCGCGGTGGCGGGCTTCGGCGGATCAGCTCGAGCAGATGAGTGCGCCCTCGAAGAGGAGGCGGCGCGGGCGTATCTTCTCGGCCGCGGCATTTATCCCGCTCTCTGGGTTCTTCTCTACGGCTTCTTTGAGGAGCTTTGTCTGTCCCTCTCCACTAAGGAGAAGGGCCTGCGTCTGCGGACCTTATTCTCGGTTCAAAGAGGGACAGGGTGAAGTCCCTCGTCGACACTCTTGGGGCGGAAGGTCCCTCTCCCGGGCCGTCGACAGTCGGTTCAGTCGACGCTGACAGCCACTGGCCTCACGGTGTCCCCGTCAGGTCAGTTGACCGAGACTCCACCGATGAAGTCGAGATTTTCTCGACCCATTAGACAGGCTGTCGCCTTTAGCAGCCGAATTCCCCTCTCCCGGTTCCCGGAGGAGTTGAGATCCCGTGGGCTCGCCTGTGCCTCGGTTCCGGGCCCCTCGGATGGACCTTCGAGCCGAAGAGTGCAGTTCGGCCGACACCTCCGCACCGACCCGGAAATTCGGGACTCTCGCTCGGTCTCGGACTCTTCGCGGTCCAGCCGTTCCCACCGTCATAAGCGGTCTCGGTCCCGGCACCGTGGTGGCGGCGTCGCCGCTCGTCCTCGTCCTCCTCCTCGGATGAGGAGGCTTGGCGTAAATTACGTCGGCGATGCGAGGACCTTATGTTTAACAGCTCCTCCTGGCCGAGAAAGCCGACTCCGGCGCCTTCCGGCCATTAAGTAGCTGTCACGGGCAGCCCGACACAACCCCTCGACTTGTCCGAGGCCTATACCCAGGCGGTTGTTCGGCCAAAACCAGCTGCTCCACCGATTCGGTGGAACCTCCGCCTCCAGCCACCAGGTGGGGCTCCGACCAAGGATTCTCGGTCGCTGGGTTTACCCATCGACTGTCAGTTACCCTCACTCCCGACCGACCTCGGCAGGTGAAGGGTGGCTCAGGCCAGAGCAGCTCTTGAGGACTCTTCCGAGTCGAAGATGATTCCTCCTTCTTCTCCAGCGACTGGACTTGGAGTCTTCAGGAGGTCAATCAATGGAGCGATAGCCCGTCGTCCTTCCTAGGACTGCTTGGCTCATCTCGGAGTCTACGGGATGGAGCTGAACCCGTTCCAAGCAGGGCCGGTATCCCCTCACGGAGATTCTGGACCGAGGGATTCTCCGCGGAGGCCTTTCCGGTGGCCGAGGCCATAGTGGGTCCGCACTGGAACTTTGGCAGCGCCCTGCTTCCTGCCCTGCGCCTTGGCCAGGATGGCCAGGAAGTATCACGGTCCCACGGTTCCTTGTCGGTTTTGAACACCCCTCTGCTGAGGGTTGGTTACCGACAGCGTTTTCCGGCCGCCCGGCATGAGGATGTGGACAAACCTCCTGACAAAGAGTCCAAGAAATTGGACTATGTCGGGCGAAAAGTCTCGCTCGTCTCTCTCGGCCTTCGTCAGGCCAGTTCGGCGTCCTCATGGCACATTTTCTCATGCCTGTTGGGCTCCTGGATGAGGTCATCCCTCATCTTCCGCCGATCTGCAGACTACGGTTAAGCAGGTGCGGGACCAGGAGCAGGGCAGTGGCCAAACAGCAGCTCAGACTGCTTTGGATATAGGGACTCATGTGCCAGATCGGTGGCGGCCGCAGTGGCTTCGTCGGCGGGCTTGGCTGAGGATATCCACCTTCCCGGATACCCAGCACAAGTTGGCGGATGTTCCCTTTTTGGGGACTGACCTCTTCGGCCCTGGGGTGGAAGGTCACCTGCAGAGGATCGAGAAGTCCAATGCCACCTTGGACTCGGTCTCTTCCGCTCAGAAGGACAAAGGCCGCAAACCACAGCCTAAGCCCTTTCGTCCTTCTGTGTCCCCGGCGCGCCCGGCCCAGCAACGTCAGGGCCAGCAGGCTCGGCCTTGGCATCCCAAACCCAAGCCGCCGGCTTCCTCTAACAGGAGGCAGGGAGAAGGGCCAGGAGGTCCCTCGGCGGTCCCTCCTCCAAGCCTGCCCAGTAGCGGGCTGAGGGGTGTCGCCCCCATCCCGTCACCTTACCCTGGGTCCCCGTGGGGCAGCTCCACTTCCGTTCCGCCTGGTCCGCTGTTACCACGGACAGGTGGGTCTTGAAGGTGGTGGGAAGAGGCCTGCCTCTGGATTCGAGCAGGCACCACCCTTCAGGCCGTCGCCCTCGGGGCTTGGGATCCCCAGCCTCACTGGCGGCTCGTCGAGCCGACATCGCTCTCCTCCAGAAGGAGGTGGTAAGAGGTGGTGGACCCTCCTTCAGACCCAGGGTTTGTGTCCAGGTACTTCCTGGTTCGAAGCGGACGGGGCTGGCGCCCCATTCTCAACCTACGACCTAAACAAGTTCCTAAGGTCTCGAACCTTCAGGATGGTCACTCTGGCTCAGATAATACCATCCTTGGAGCAGCGTGTGGTTCTGCTCTCTGGACTTGCAGGACGCGTTTTTTCACGTCCCTATCCGTCCGTCTCACCAGAGATTCCTTCGCTTCCGAGCGGAGGGATCCTTTTCGAGTTCCAAGCCATGCCCTTCGGCTTGTCTCCAGCTCCCAGGGTCTTCACCAAATGCATGGCAGTGGTGACAGCATTCCTGCGGCGCCGAGGGGTCCGGGTGTACCCTTACCTGGACGACTGGCTGATAGCAGCTCCCTCCAGGGAGGAGGCGGAGTGGTCCAGAGATCTGGCCCTCCAGGTCTGCTCTCAACTGGGCCTCCTTATCAGAGAGCCAAGTCGAGACTCGAGCGAAGCAGGTGATTCTATTCATCGGGCGCAGCTCGACTCTCTCTGAGCCAGGCGCGGCTCCCGGCGGACAGGGCGAGGTTCTTTCCTCCTTTGCCCGATCATTTCTGGTTGGGCAATTGCGCCTGCCGGGACTTCCTCGCCTCCTGGGTCTCATGGCGGCCTGCACCAGCGTGGTCCGTTGGGCCGCTGGAACATACGTCCTTCAGTGGGGACTGGCCAGCCAGTGGTCTGGCAGCTGCGATCCCTTGGACCAGCTTGTGTCGGTGACACAGGGATGTGGGCAGCTCTCCAGTGGTGGACCGTTCCAGATCATTTGCAGGAGGGCATCCCGTTCGTCCCCTGAGCCGGCGGTCTCTCTTCGACCGATGCCTCTCTGATGGGTTGGGTGCCCATCTGGGGAACACCGGGCTCATGGCCTCTGGTCTCAGGGGAGTCCGATGCCACATCAACCTGCTGGAGCTCCGGCGGTCCGCCTAGCTCTCACCGCCTTTGCTCCGTTCCTCCGGGGTCAAGTGGTCCGAGTCAGGCGGACAATACCACGACCATGTACTATCTGAACCGCCAGGGCGGGGCACGCTCCATGCTTCTATGCAAGGAAGCTCTCGCATTTGGTCACTCGTGCGCAGCCTGGAGGCGGATCTCCTAGCCATTCACGTGGCAGGAGCCTCCAACACCCTGGCCGATGCCTGGGCGGATAGGGGCTGCATCCACAGTGGTCTCTCCTGCCGGAGGTAGTACAGCATCTGTTCTCCCTTTGGGGCACACCTCAGGTGGACCTGTTTGCCTCCATGGAGAGCGAAGCTGAGTCTGTTCCATGCCGCCCCCTCAGCAGGGCTCGCTGCAGGGGATGCCTTCTCGAGGCAATGGACCCCGGGCCTCTTTCGCCTTTCCCCATTTCCCTTGATCCACAAGGTGCTTCTCAAGGCGAGGAGGGACAAGGCGCAGGTGATTCTGATAGCCCCAGACTGGCCTCGCCAGTTCTGGTACCCAGATCTCCTCAGTCTCAGCTCCAGGACTCATGGCAGCTTCCAGCTCGCCCGGACCTGCTCTCAGTCAATCAGGGAAGGTGTTCCATCGGACCTTCAATCCCTGCACCCTGGCGCTGGTTCTGGCTAGGTTCCAGGCCTTGGGTCTTTCCGACGAGGTCCTCAATGTAGTTGAGGCGTCCCGTAAGAGTCGACCAGAAAATGCTATGCCTTCAAATGGAAAAGGTTTTCCATTTGGTGTCAAACAGGGCTTGGACCCTTCCTCCTGTTCCTTGGCAAGCATCTTGGACTATTTATGGTCCCTTTCTAGTCAAGGGCTTAGGTCGCGGCCCTAAGGGTGCACCTGGCAGCCATCTCTGCTTGCCGGTAGCGGGCCGGGAAGCAGTCGAGTAGCGCAGGAGAAGGTGGTCTGGCGCTTTTTCAAGGCCTTGATCACATTTCCTCCAGTGTGGAACCCCACCTCCGTGGGATCTACTGCTGGTACTGGCAAGCTCATGGGCAAGCCATTCGAACCTATGCACGGTGTGCTCTCTCTCACCTGTCGTGGAAGCCGCCTTCTTGGTGGCTATCACGTCAGCCAGAAGGATGGGAGAGCTCCAGGCGCTTTCCATGCGAGTCTCCTTACCTGGTCTTCCACAGGGACAAGGTTGTCCTGCGCCCCACCGAAATTCCTTCCGAAGGTGGTGTGGAGTTCACCTTAACCAGGTGTTGACTCTGCGGTGTTCTACCCCAATCACACCGGAGGCGAATATAGGCTCCATACTCTGGACCCTAGAAGGCGCTCGCTTATTATAAGGCGCGCGGCTGAAGTCGGGGAGAGGTTCGCCAGCTGTTTGTCACCTACGCTGAAGCCGCATCTGGCAGACCTGCAGCCAAGCGGACGATAAGCAGGTGGGTAACCTCCTGCATAGATCTCTGCTATAAGTTGGCGGGCATGGAGCCTCCCAGAGGATAAGAGCTCATTCTACCCCATACTGCTAGCAGTGGCTGCTTCCAGGGGCGTCCCTATCCAGGAAATCTGCAGGGCTGCTACCTGGAAGTCAGCAAACACCTTCATTACCCACTACCACATCGACCTTGAGTCACGCCGGGATGCTGGTTTGGGGCCTCGGTTCTCAGTCTCTCTTTCCCAAGTAAGTATATGGGGTGTGCGTCTTGCCTCCCTCCTCCCGGAGAACTGCTAGGAGTCTGCCAATGAGTGTGGATGAACAACATATCCATGTCCCTAGAATACAGGTTACTCACCTGTAACAGGAGTTCTGGAATGGTATATTGTTCATCCACCTGACCAACCTCAGCTTCGACGCACAACCTGAGCTTCCAGCGGGCCAGATCTGGCGTCATGGGGCGGAGCCGAGAGTTATACCACCCGGGTGGGTGGGAGGAGCAAGCTTGAAGACCTTCCGGCAAGATTTAAAGCGGCAAGGATACTGCCAATGAGTGTGGATGAACAACATATACCATTCCTAGAACTCCTGTTACAGGTGAGTAACCTGTATTTTCTGCACGGTGTAAGTGCTTGTAGGCAGATAGTGCTGCATGTTGATCTTTTTAATGTTTTGTAACACTTTCTATGGGAGAGCACTTTCCAGGGTGGAGGCTTCAGGGAGACTGGTAGAGCTGGGGATTTGGAGCCGACACACAGGTGAGCTGCAGCCAGTGAAAGTGAAACTGAGTTGCTCGTGCTGCAAGCTCCAACCAGTCCCCACCTGTGGTGTGGATACATTTTGGCATGGGGGACCTAGAGTGAGGATAAATGCGATATCCTCACTCTAGGTTTGACCACCCTTTAGATATTGAAAATATTTACCAGAATTATCCTCGCAAGCATTGCACACACACACACACACACACACACACACATACCCCTATGGCTGCAGATGTTGTTTCCCACTCCCCCTTCTGAACACTTCATACATGCATGTGCTGAAGCATACATTGGATGCTTGATTTCCTTCTACAGCTGTCCTCCTCCTCCTGCGGACCTTTATATTCACCGCTAGTGGCTGCTGCTTCAGGTGCCTGCACAGCTCTCCACCATTTTGGCACTTCTCTGGCGCAGGTTCCTTTGTTGGTTGGCTGTCATACATTTAGGCCATCCTTGTGGCTGTTGCTGCTCTTGTTTCCTGGTTTGCCCAGTTCCCCGCCGTACCTCCTGCTCCTTCCTGTCTGCTGCCTGTTCTTTGTGCTGCACCTGGTGTCCCTTTCTGATGGTCCCTATGGGCTGCCTGTTCTTTGTGCTGCACCTGGTGTCCCTTTCTGATGGTCCCTATGGCTGCCTGTTCTTTGTGCTGCACCTGGTGTCCCTTTCTGATGGTCCCTATGGGCTGCCTGTTCTTTGTGCTGCACCTGGTGTCCCTTTCTGATGGTCCCTATGGCTGCTGCTCTGGTGATCTGCCTCTGAATGTGCATGGTCTCCCTTCTGTTGCGCTGGGGCTTCCTGCTCCTGGGCTCTGCGCCCTTTGCCCAGCCCGGGTTCCCTGTCTTTGCTTCTGTCATGTTGCTCTGGTTATGCAGCACCTCCTGGCCTTTGCGGGCCTTTGCTGTCAGACTCTGCCTCATTTATGTATGTGTTTACTCTTACCAGCTCCTGGTTATGGGCCTTCAGCCTGCTGCTCCACGCAGCACGTAGCTTCTCCCAGTCTGCCCAGGTGGCTGCCTAGCTTATCTCCGTGGTGCTCAACTCCCATGCCATTCCAAATGTACAGAACTGTGCTGTCCTAGCCATTTGATTGCGTTACTCCATTTGGTCATGTGCCCCAACATCTCTCTGACACACCCCCAGCTTAGAATGAGCTCCTCTATGACTTGTTTCCAGTGGCAGTCTTTGAGGGCTGGGCCCAGCTCCTTAAGGGCTTAGCTGCAACAATAAACCATGAGCCTTATATTCAGAGGAGAGAACTGTACTACATGCCTGAAGCAGCAATTTCTTATGTAATCTCCTTCTTCTGGAGGTTATTTAGCAACCCTCAGGTTCCTTTAATGACCAGGTATGCCCTAAATACACCTCTCCATGGGTGGCGTCTTCACATGCAGGGAAAAGAGCCCTAAGTGCGTCGCAAGTTGCATCGCTTATGGCAAACCCCTGGTGCTCCAGGGACCCCTGCACCTGATTTTATAAAAAGCATGGTCCTAGCGCCAAATTCCCTGGGTTTGCCACAAGTCTCTAGCTGCACCAAACAGTTGGCGCATCTGCAGACATTGCCTCAGGGATCTGCCCCCCCCCCACCTGGCGCAACTCTAGTTGCACCAAACAGTTGGCGCATCTGCAGACATTGCCTCAGGGATCTGTCCCCCCCCCCACCTGGCACAACACTATGGGGCGTGCTTGGTGGTGGTGGAAGAAACAGCATGCCAGGAGTGTGCCAGGGCATAAGCGGCATGGAAGGTGGCAGTGGGGGTGTCAGGGGACAGCTGTGCATCAGTCACAGTGATGTTACACCCAGTGGGGTGTGTTTCTGTTTTGCAGCAATATGTACAGTAAACATAACATCCCTGGTGGTCCAGTGGTTCCCCCCCCAGATCCCCAATCTCCCCCAAGTATACTGAGTTAACCTTTCTGGTAGTCTAGCGGACCTCCAGTCCCCAATCTCCCCCAATAACAAGGTGATAATTGTCCTTGGCGGTCTAGTGGCCCCTCTTCCCCCCACCCCATCAGGTAGTGTCCCACCACCCTGCTCCCCCCATCCAGATCAGACCCAGCGATAGCACAGCTCTCCTCTCACACCACGGCTGGTTGCCATTGAGCTCTCAATGAGCACATACTGCTCATTGAATGACAGCAGCTGTACTATATATGGTACGCACTCATTGAGAGCTCAGTCGGTGGCCAGCCATGGTGGTTAGGGAAGGGCTATGCTGGTTGCTGGCTCAGATTGGGAGTGGGGTGGGGTGGGGTGAGGTGATGGGTCACTACCTGACAGGGTTGAGAGGGTGATTAGACCACCAGGGACAGTATTCACATTATTATTGGGGGAGATCAGGGATTGGGGGTCCGCTAGACTACCAGGGATGTTATATTATTTTACTTGGAGGTGATCAGGGATTGGGGAGCTGCTTGATCACCAGGGAGGTTCAGTCAATATACTTGGGGGAGATCAGGGGAGGCCACTAGACCACCAGGGAAGTTATGTTTATTGTACATATTGCTGCACACTGGACACGCACTCCACCAGGTGCAACATCACTGCAGCTGATGTACAGCATTCCCCCGACACCCCCATTGCCACCTCCTGTGGCCCTAGTGCACATCATTGGATCCTGTAACACCCCATCCCACTGGCACAACTCACTTAGACCACCTCCTGGCTGGTCTAAATGGTGCCCCTTGCTGCATCCATGGCGGGGATTGTAAAATCCCAAAAAAGGGGATGCTGTTGCTCCACCGTGGTGCAAGCCCCCTTGCAACTTGGTGCACTGGGTTGTTTGATGCAACCCTGGCGCAAGGGGGCTTTGGCACAGCAGTGTCTAGATCTGATGCAGGCTGTGTTGTAAAACTGCATTTTGCGCAAGTTGTGACTCAAGTCACCTCTTGCATCAAACTCTTTTGATGCAAGCCACTTGCGTTGATCTAACTGCTTTTAAAATCGGGCCCATAATCCCTACATGTACTGGAGCAGCATAGAAACAGAATTTGATGGCAGATAAGGACCACATGGCCCATGCTTCCACCAAGTCGGTTCTGCAACTTCATTGTCGAAATCCCCGACAGTGGCAGGCGAAATGCTGAAAGGCAACATTTCACCTGTCAGACATTCGCTGTTTATTTTTTTTGCAGGGGCCAAAGCTTCAGCCACTGCACCCCCGATTTTTAGATAAACTCTGAGTTGGAGTTGACTCAGAAGGGGTGAAATACCAGCACAAACAGTGAAATTTCAACTTCAGGTCCGTTACAGTGACAATCTCGAATTCATTCGAAGTTGTCGCTGTAATGGTCTTCGACGTTGAAATTTCGCTGTTTCGCTCATCCAGCCTGCCCATTTTAAATGTAACCTAAAATCCCGTTGGAACTAGAACTCTGGTCTCCTGCTTTTTAAGTTGTGACAGTCTGTGCACCAGTGGAGCTGTCAAGCTCATGTTGGAGGTTTGGAGACTTTAGAGATTAGTATGTAATTATAATGTTGTTAGCATGGAGGAATGACAGCCTAAGGCCTTGGTTCCCCAGAGGTGACCTCTACAGGGGTGAATTTCCTTTTCTCGCTTCTGTATCAGAAGTCATTATATTAAAATAAAATATTAGATTCCGCCAGGAGTTGGGTCCTGTGTGGTGGTTTATTTCCATATTCGTATCTCACTATCTCTCTCTATACCCCCCCCTCCCCTCCTTCAACAAACATGTCTTACAACCATTTTAAATTCTGTCCACAACTCATTCTTTTTTGAACATTTCTTAATGAACTTTTAGCAAAAGGGAATGCCATTCCTGTGGCACCTCTTGGGGTGGAAATCTCCTAGAGCCTTCCCATGTCTTTATGGTACCCCGAAAGGGCGGTAGTTTCTTAAAGGGGAGAGAGAGCATGAAAGGACAAATACTTCATTGAATATTCATCCTAACACAGCTCAGGCTCAGCTCCACGCTCTAACCATAAGCTTCCTGCTTCTCAGATAAAGTTCCTGTATATAGAGGGCCAAGCTTCCATTACATACGAACCATCAACATAAGCTCAGACCTTCCCATCATTCATAACACTGCAGAAGCACTTTACAATAAAATGCCCGCAGACCCAGTGAAATGTATATTTATTGTACACTTAGAGATATACACAGTCTCCATGGTCTTGACCAGAAATAAATCAGCTTTCATCCACAGCCCAGTAAACTTAGACCAGAGGAAGCTGGCAGCACTGAGCTTGCCTGAGGTTATTTCAGTGCCGTCAGTTATTTCTAGGAAAAAAGTCATGGACATTCACATACTCAAAAGTTGTAACCACCTCCCAGTTTTTCAGAAAGTAGAATATTGCTGTCATAAAACAGTTAGACATGTTTATTTTTACTCTGTATTTATCCTCCTACCTTGCCCACGTTGGCCCCTCTCTTTGGGGCCTCAATGGTGACCTGCGTCAGAGTCCTCCAGGAGTTGCCTTGCACATATTGGTGCCCTGCTCTGAGCCCTAGATCCTCCAGATAACCCCCCCGGCCAGGGTGGAGGAGCCTCGCCTGAACTCCCCCAGACACAGATGGAGTGTGCATCCTGCTCGTGGAATCCCAGAACCTCCAATCGCCGTCCTCTGAAGCCTGTCTACTGGCGCCAATGTGGGGAGCTTTTCCTGCTTTCCTCCCACCCCCTGGGCATCATCGTGCAATGAGAGCCAATGAGTGGAAGGCATGCTGAGACGTGCCTTCTACTCCAGCCTTCAGCTGATGCCTGACCCCTTCTCTGTACTGCTTCCTCCTGTACCTACCACACAAGCACCCCCAGGTGGTGGTATCGCATTGAGGCCTGCAGGTCTCCCCTCCCTGGAGAAGAAGAGCAGCCACTGGGCGCTCAATCCTTCTCCTCCCTGCCGACCCCCGGTGGCCCATGTTTGTTTCTGTACCCAGGTCGTCGGTGTGGTGCGAGGTGTGGCATTCAGCACATCAACCCTCAGTGTCATCGGGCCGGCCTTCAGTTAGACATGTTTCATAAAATATTTCGGTATTGGATCTGCTCCTCGATTTAATAAATGCTCGGGCAGCTATCAGTATCCTGCTGTGATGGTTCCCTTCTTGAAAATGTCAACTGCTTCAGTTACATGGGCATCACCCTTGACCCCTCACTTGACTTTGATCTACACAACATCACCAACACCTGCAGGGACATCAACTCTAAAATTGGGCAGGCCTACAGAACAATCCATGCATTAACACCTTCTGCCAGAATTGCAGTAGCACAGGGCATACTATTGTCTGCTCTCACTTGTGGCTCTGTCACTTACATTTATGCTTCAAAAGCTAGTCTTCACAAGTGGGACACTACATATAACCGTATTTGTTACTTTGCTCTGGCCTCACATCGTCTTACTCATCACTGCCAACTATATAGAAAGCTTTACTGGCTCTCCCCAGATGCTAACCATCGCTTTTCTCTTGGATCACTTATTGACAATATTGCTTGCTTTGGTGTTTCCTCCACACAATCACACATGTTGATATAACCTAGCCTTCACTACTCCCTCCACTCTGGGGATCAGATCCTTCTCCAAGTCCCCAGAAGTAAAACAGCTATGGGCGCCCCGGTCTTTTCACACTTTGCTCCCCTCTACTGGAACTCTATTCCTGCTGCTATCCACCTCGCCCGTACTCACTCTAGCTTTAAACGAATACTACATAGTCAACTCTTACCAACTGATCCCTGCAATTGCTTTCTTCCTCCTTGAACTCCCTTCGGCCATACTCTAGCATTGCTAAGACACTCCATATCCCCTATAGCCTACTCCACTTGGACTCACTGCCCTAAGTCTGTCCTCTCCTAAACACCTGTATTCAGTGGGAGTCTTGCATTTCTGTTCAATCTTTCTTCCTCTTCGGTGTATAACTTATTTGATCCTACAATGTGCTACTGCAAACTATGCTGTACTTGTCTCATAAAGAACTGTAATCGTAGCTGTTTCTGCTGACGTTCATCAATGATTGAATATTTATGTTCTTCCTCAATTGTGTGTCTTCCATTTTTATGCTGCTGTGTAACTGTATCTCTGATCTCTATCTCTGCACCAGCTCTGTGATGTTTTTCTCTGTTGGTCACTCACCCTCAGGTGGGTGGTTTCTATTTTTGTTTCCTGGCTGCTCACAGCCCCAGAATTCACCAGTGTAAAAAGCATGTAATTCCGAGGGTAATAGTGGCCATCAACACCCTCTCTGTAATTCCATCTAAAAACTTACATGGGGTAAACATTTCACGTTGCAGTCGAACACCAACACTGGATGGCCTCTGAATATTTTGCTCTTAAAATTAATCCACACCGCTTCTTGGAGATGAAAGTAAGTTGCACTTAGATCTTTCTGAAAAAAATAAGAACTGTTTAGTCAGGAACACAGAAGATACACTACTGCTTGTTTTTGCACAAGTGGTTTATCAGCTTTGTTACAGATGGAGTGAATTGTCAGTTCTAAGAAATTCACCAACACACTCGAGGCCCGAGTTGACTAACTAGTAACTTAAAATACCCTTCTGTATGTCTAATTCAGTATCCAACCCCCAATAGTAACCTCTTCACCGTCTGAGGATAGATAAGCCTTTGATCACTCCCTATAATGGAGAATTTTTTTTTTTTTTTTAACCAGGTAAGACACACTAAGCTGAAGTTTGTTTACAGGTGCGACCTGGGAGCACAAGGAAGTTAAGTGACTTGCTCAGGATCACACAGTGTATGCAAGTGGGGGTTGTGGGATTCAAACCCAGGTCTCCAGGTTCGCTGCTCAGAGCCTTAAACCACTGCGCTATACTGCCTCAAAGGGAGACTAGGAGTCTAGATTCTATGACATCTTCAACAACTCAGATGAGGGAACATTGCCAATGAACAGCCGGTCTCGTAGTTAAAGTGACATCAGAGACTGACAATACATTTCCTCCGGTGTCTTACATAGAAACATAGAATTTGATGGCAAATAAAGACTGCTTGGCCCACCCAGTCTGCCCATTTTCCCCCTACCTACATTATCACCACAGACCCTGCTTGAGTTACAGTTTTTTTTCCTTCCCCTCTCCTTTCCACTAATATTCCCTTGTACCTGTCCCATGCATACTTAAACCCCACCATTTTCATTCCCACCACCTCCACTGGAAGGCTGTTCCAGGAATCCACCAGTGTTTCTGTGAACAGTTTCCTAACATATCTCCTGAATCTACGCCCCTCCAGCTTCATAGCATGTCCCCTTGTTCTTGAACACAATTTTTTTCTGAAAAATGCTTCACTCCTGTACCTCATTTACCCCCGTGAGGTATTTAAAGGTCTCTGTCATATCCGGCTTCTCTCTCTCCCCTGTTCCAAGGTGTACATATTGAGGTCCAGTAGTCTCTTCTCATAGAGCCTTTGATACAGACCCCACACTATTTTAGTTGCCCTCTTCTGGACAGCCTCCACGCTATGTTCTTCGGGAGGTGTGGTCTCCAGAACTGGACACAGTACTCTAGGTGGGGTCTTAACAGCAGTCTATACAGAGGCAACAACACCTCCCTCTCTCTGTTGGTGATACCCCTCCCTATGCACCACAGCATCCAATTAGCCCACCCGACTGCCTTGTTGCACTACCTGGCCACCTTTAGGTCATCAGAAGATATGACTACCTCCAAGTGTCTTTTGTGCTTGGTAGTCAGTACCACTCCACCCATTTTGTACTCTGCCCCTGGGTTTCTATGCCCTAAGTGCAATATTTTGTGCTTTCTTTGCATTCAAACCTAGCTGCCATACCCTTGACCACTCCTCTAGATTTCTCAGGTCTCTGCTCATCCTTTCCACCCCCCCCCCGAGTGTCCACCCTATTGCAGATTTTGGTGTCGTCCGCAAGGCGGCGGACCTACCCTTCCAACTCCTCTGTTGTGTCACTAGGTGGTAGGGAGTAGCTGGCTCTACAAAATGGTGGGAGGAACAGCTTGAGTAAACATGGTCTGAGAAAATGTGATTCAGGAAAACGTGATTCAGGAAAACGTGACTGGTATTGACTTTGCCTTTCTCACCTCATTTTACATGATGTGGATATAGTAAATTCGATTAAACATGATTCAAGAAAAATGTGACTCATCTCAACTTTGCGTTTCTTACCTCATTTTATATGAAGTAGATGTATTAGTTTTGAGCTGTGATTTGAAAAACACATAATTGTTCTTGACGTTGTTTTTCTCACCTGATTTTTCATGAAGTAAAAATAGAGGCCAGTGAGGTCTGGTGATGTTTTTGAAACTGGAAGCACTTGAAGGAGGAGGAGGAGTGTGAGACCGGTGTGCGTCTGGATTGCTCAGGGTGGTGTCATCACCAGATGCTGCGGGGAATGACTTAGCTGCTAAAACTGCCTTCAGTGGGAACAGAACCAGTGGACTGCTGTGGACTCTGAACCATGGCTTCTTTGGCTGTACTATCATGCACTCATCCCTAGTCCTCTTGTCATGCATATCCCTTGTCCCACCACTATGACTCCCAGTCCCTGCCCTGACTCCTTCACCACCACCACTACCCGCTTGTAAAACCTTTCCCTGCTCCTTCATCCCTTGCTTGCCTTTCTCCTCTAGTTCTGGCCTCAAGGTTTCTACATGGCGGCAGACATTCACACATGCACACATGTCCGTCACCCACTCTGACACCCCCAGAGTCCTTCTCACCCTTAGTGAGAAACCCAGTGTCTCACTGCAGCAACCTAGTTCACTAAGTTTTCACTCACACGCCAAAAATATAAAGAAAAATAAAGATGAATTTCAGTGCCGTAGCCCACATCACAATTTTTTTGTCAAACAAGTCGTTCAAACCCCACCCCCGCACCCCTTTCCAAGTCGGCTAAATTAACTCTGCCCTGCTCCTGCTGCTGGCCTGTAGCTACCAGTGCAGGCTCACACTGTGCACTCTCTTTCTCTCTTCTACACATGATTTCACTAGTCTTCCTGTTGGAAAAATGAAGTACATTTAAATGAAGGGAACATTCACACCCTTCATTGTGGCCAGGGCTTCCTGGCTTACAGTTATCTTGTCCTCCAAACCGCTGGATTTCGGCATGTTTACCAAATGCAGATTTGGCATCGGCTCATCGTTACTTATCAGGTTCCAACTGTTGCTTGGGTCCTATTACAAGCCCTTTGCTTTTTATTGCAGCGCTTTTTGTCTTGACTCTACCATGGAAAGGGGAAGCCCAAATCACCCTAGTGCTTTGCTCATCAAGAGCTTTGTAAGGTGCCAGGGCATTCTGGGCTTCCACTTGTTAGTGCTGTTATTAAATGTGCTGGTAAGATTTGCTTACTCAGATGAGTATTTAAAAATGCAGCACTAGTGCCCGTGTGTCTTTTGAATGCGAGTCTGTTTTTTTGATCTGAAGACGCAGCCAAGGCTAGCTAACCTTTAGCTTGTACCTCCGTCACTACAATGGCATGAGTCACAGTACCTGGAACTACAGGTGAGGTTAACCTGCATTTTCTGGATGTCCTTGGACCATTACACTTCTGTTTCACCTACACATAAGACTGTATGGAGTCTTTGCTTCTTTTCATTTCATTCATAGCCTGGGTGGTGGGTGCCCCTGTTTTTCCTGCAATGCCTTTCCAAGTGGCTTGCTGCCTGCATTTCCTTATGTTACTAAATGCATGGAAACGTACTTCCTGGTCCTGTACATGGATATGCCTCTAGTGCTTTGTTCACTTCTGTGGATTGCCTCCATTCCATTGTGGTGGCTGGCATATGCTCTGCTGCCCTATGAGGCCAGATCCATATTTTCACTGAACGTTGCTGCTTGGATCTGGTATGCCGTTGCTGGACTGGCTTTGACCTTACTGGCCAACATGGTTTACTGTCTTAGAGAGCTAAGTATCTTCCCTATCTGGCTTTCCTCCTACTCTGCAGGGTAGAAAGCTTGGGAGTCTTTTAATATGCATGTGTGGCTCTATGGAAGGAGATTTCCTTGAAGAAGATAGTTCAGTTACCTACCAGTAACAGTAGATCTTTGAGAGAATTTCCAATACAGAGCCACTGCTGTCTCACCCGCCTACCCCATATTTTTTTTGTCTGCCTTCCTCTTACAATTGTACCACTCCAAATTCATCCTCAGCAGGAAACTGGGGAGATGTGGGGCTGCCCATGTGCCCCGGCTAGGCAAAAGTTTCTGAGTAGTCCTGACGCTGATGGCTTACAGTTCAACACCTGTGACTTTCTGGAGGAGAGTCTCTAGAACATGACATGCCATTTGCATGTCGATCAGAGCAACATTCCCACACATTCACACAGTGATGTTAATGTGTGGGAGGAGTGTGTGACCCCCTTTTGAGGATAGGTGGGAAGATTACAGACAAGGGACTGGCGCAAAATATTTTTTTTTGTACCAGTTCTTTGCAAGTGAGAATGAGGTCCAGGCATATTAATATTTGTTTATTAATGGTTACCATATATTGTGAATGTTTCCTACCATGCCATTCCCAGTCCCTAGTATGGATTATGGTAAACAGACTAGAACAGGGCAGTGTAAATGCCACAGAGTTTTAGTTATACAAGAACATGTATTGTGTTTCTTTCATTGTGAATAAGCAGGGCCCTACGGCAGCGTGGATCATATCCAGCAGTTTACTGTAGTCTGGCTCCGCGGAGATACTGTCAACAAGGCAATGGTTGTGAGGGTCTGTAAGGGGTGGTATATTTGTCTGTTTCTAGGTTAATGTTTTGAGAGGGATTCATGTTGTGGACTTGAGTTTTGTTTTGTTTTTTTATTGTTGAAGTAAACCAACAGAAGTGTCTGTTTCTATTTCCTTTCCAACTTCTGTTATGTTTCCTGCAGCGGGTGGCTGAGTGGGGATTCAGTGCAGTACTACGGAGTGTTAGGCATTTTGAACTCAAGAAGGCAAAACCCCTGGCGATATGGGATTTTGAGCTGAAGAAAAGCAAACCCCCTGGCAGTATGGGAGGGAAAGAGAACTGTCTTTTATTTATAAAACTGTTTTGGATCATGAGGCTCTGATTAAGAAGGTGACATGAAACATTCAAGGCAATGTAGCCAAAGTAGTTACATCTTAACCGAGCTATTCTGGATAAATAAATTACGAACATGCACACATTTGAACACATGAACAAACAAATGTACAAACATGTGATCACACAAATATAAGAACGTACAAACATATAGTGTGAATATATAAACACACAATGTGACCACACAAACATACAAATATATAAATGTATAAACATACAAACATATGATCTGAACATACAAACATTCAAGCATGTGAACATACAGACATACAATATTAAAGCAGCAGTGCCTGACAATATTAAAGCAGCAGTGCCTGTACTTTTTTATTCTATGTTTGACTGCCCCTTAACTCCTGACTTCTGTGTTGTGCTTCTCTCCGCATTTTGAGTCTGCTTTAGCCTTTTTTACAGCTGAAATAATTAAAGGAGCGCTCCTTTGGACCAGGTTTTCATCACAGTTTTCTGTTGTTTTTTGAACACCCATTGTTTATGATCAGTTTTCATTGACTATATTGAGAAACACCCAAATAGGAACCACCCCAAGCTAGTGCAGTGCGTACGGTTAGAGGATACAACGAGACAACTAAAAAATACATCACACTTGCATCCCACATAGGATGGCAAAACTTAAAACAAGACTCTGTTGTAAGCATATACAAAAACAAGGTGCCAGTTTTATGGCCCCTCTCTGATGACGTCACAGTGGTGTCATTCACAGGTGAATTAAATCAAGTGTTACAAAAAATATTGTGACGTCATCAGAGAGGCGCTGTAAAACTGTCCCCTTGTTTGTTACACCTCACTCTTGATAAAGCATCCGCAGGGGTGTGAAATGGACTTGAGAGATTTTTGGTGGACACTACCTGGTATTTGTATGGTTTGCGATGTGCCCTGCTTTACTCTGAAACTGACTATGTAAGATTAATAAAGCTTTTTGCATATTCTTACAAGAGATTCTTGTGTTAAGTTTTGTCAGCCTGTATGGATGCAAATGTGAGGTCTTTTTCAGTTGTTTGACTATAATGAGCTAGCATGCAGCAGACACTGCTCCTCGACCTAGGACAACAGGTGTACAAAAGTAGCTGAGAATACTAATAAAAAACCTGGTCTGAGCCATATGAAAAGGAGTGCTCATTTTATTATTTCAAATGTGAAAAACAGTGCTAAAGCAGACTCAAAATGGGGAAAGAAGGGTAAAATTCAGGAGAAAAGGGGCAGTCTAAAATAGAATAAAAATGTATGAGGCAAATTCAGTATTACCATGCACTGCTGCTTTAACATACAACTATTCAAACGTATGAACATGCAAACATATGAACATACAGACATACAAACAAACAATATTAACATAAAACCATTTGAACATACAAAGATACGAACATACAAACGTACATAGGAACATACAAATGTATGAACATAAAAACAAACAATATGAACATACAGACATACCAGCATAGGAATATATAATTACGTTTTTTCCCCTCCAGCTCAAAGAAAATAATGTCACCCTTTTTTCCTCAAAGTAAGTTTCTAGTCTAAGTTTGGGAGGCAGTATAATCTGGTGGTTAAGAGCACAAGCTGTGAACCTGGAGACCCAGGTTTAAATCACACAACTGCCACTTACTTCATGAGAATCGGCTGTAGCCATTGTTTAATGGGAAGTGGTAACAGTATATTTCACTTCTGCATCATACAGCGAAAATCCTCCATGAGCAGAAACGCACGGACCACACCAAGCCTATCCTAAACCCCTCTGTGCTTACTCTGCTGAATCATGCTTTTAATGTGGCATAGCATGACTTTGATGTGAGAAAAGGCTGAGTACAGTATGACATTATTTGAGATGACAGCTGTTCTCAAGCTGTGTTATACTGAATTCAGCACAATGTAGCATAAATTTTACAAAACCAAAACATTAAAGATGGTTTAAACATTAGTAAAATATTTCAGAGCCCCACCCCACTTCTGACTTCCAACCCCTTCCTCCGTTCTTCGTAAACAGTTGGGGGCCAGATTCCAGCTGCAACCCAGTCATTACCTGCCCTGACAGAGGGAATTCATATAGTGTCCTCATTCCTCAGTGCCTTTCAGCTGCTTACGCTAACAATGATCTTGTAATCACTAACTTCCAGCTAACAGTGTTGGAGGAGCCTTCCAGCGATCCCCCTGTGCTACCCTGACCTGCCACTGCCCATCGCCACCATCTCCAACCCCACAGAATAGCCCCCATTTTACAGCAGTGGAGGGGATTACCTTTAGGGGGAGGCCTTCTGATGGCCTCCCAATGTTACCCCAGCCTACCCATGTCTGCCAGGGTGGCTCCAAATACTTCTGCCACTGTCTCACCCTGAGAGAACTTGCGAATCTGAACGTGGATAAGGCTGTGGAGGAGGAGGGGGGTACACCCAAGGGTGCTGAGGAAGCTCAGGGAGGTACTGGCTGCACCTCTGACAGGCCTATTCTGCAGCTCCCTGGAAACAGTAGTGGTCCCAGAGGATTGGAGGAGGGCAAATGTAATCCCATTTTATAAACGTGGCAACAGGGAGGAGGCTGGCAACTGTAGGTCGGTCATTCGGACGTCAGTGGTGGGAAAGTTAATGGAGAAATTTTTTAAAGAAAGACTAGTGGTGTATCTTGAATCCAGGGGGTTTCAAGACCTGAGACAGCACGGATTCTCGGGGGTGGGGTGGTGGGGTGGTGGGGGGTTGAGGTCACATCAGACTAACCTAATAGATTTCTTTGACTGAGTGACCAGGGAAATAGATCAGGGTGGGGCGGTGAACATAGATACATAGATACTGTCAGCAGATAAGGGCCACCAGGCCCATCCAGTCTGCCCATTTATGCTACCTGATGAAGCGGCCAGTGACCCTATCTGGTCACTGACTTTAGGTTTTTCTTCCGATCTCTATGATTCCTTTGTACCTGTCCCATGCACGTTTGAAGCCTGCCATCGTACGGGTGCCCACCACTTCCTGGGGCAGGCTATTCCATGCATCGACCACTCTCTCTGTAAAAAATAACTTCTTGACATTACCCCTTATGCGGCCATCCATCAGTCTCATATCATGCCCTCTTGTTCTGGTACTACTTTTAAACTGAAATATGTTGTCCCCTTCCACCATGTTTGTGCCCTTGACGTATTCAAACGTTTCTGTCATGTCACCTCTCTCCCTCCTTTGCTCCAGCGTGTACAAATTGAGGTCTCCTCGTAAGGCTTGTGATGCAGACCTTTCACCATTTTGGTCACCCTCCTCTGCACCAGCATGGCCTACTTAGACTTCAGCAAGGCCTTCAACACCATACCACTTTTTTTTTTTTTTACCAGGAGAGACACACTAAGCTGAAAGCTTGTTTACAGGTGTGACCTGGGAGCACAAGGAAATTAAGTGACTTGCTCAGGGTCACACAGTATATGCATTACAGCTCAGAGCCTTAAACCACTGCACTATACTGCCTCCTTAGAAGGCTAATAAGGAAACTGGGTGCTTTGAGGGTGGGCCTCAGTTGGTAAACTGGGAACAGAATTGGTTGATGGATAGGCAACAGAGGGTAGTGTTGAACAGCCCTCACTCTAATGAGGGGAGAGTGACTAGTGGGGTACCTCAGGGCTCAGTACTGGGACCAGCCTCTTTAATGTCTTTATAAGTGACATTGCAGAACAATTGGAAGGGAAGATATCCTTCTTTGCAGATGACACCAAAATAGGGTAGATACTCCAGAGGGGTATGAGTGAATGAGTACAAACCTGAGAAAACTCAAGGAATGGTTAAGGGTATGACATCTGGGTTTCAGTGTGAAAAAGTGCAAAATCATGCACCTACAGTAGGTCACAAAAGCCTAGAGTGGGTGTATAAAATGTGGGAAGAGCTACTGACGGTCACAGGAAAGGGACCCTGGGGTAATCATATCTGATGACCTCAAGGTGGTGGGGCAGTACAGTCGGCAGTAGGTAGGGCCAGCGGTATGCTGGGGTACATAGGGAGGGTCTCACAATGAGAAGGAGGGAGGTGGTGTTACCACTGTATAGATCACTGGTGAGTCTCCACCTGGAGTACTGTGTCTAGTTCTAGAGACCACATCTCAGGAAGAACATAGACTGGTTAGAGGCTGTCCAGAGGAGGGTAACTAAAATGATGTAGGGGCTGCATCATAAGCCGTATGAAGAGAGAGACTGAGGGATCTCAATATGTACATCCTGGAAGAGAGTAGGGAGAGGGGGGGACATGATAGAGACCTATAATTATCTCACAGGGTGAATAAGGTACAGGAGGGGAGTATTTTTCAGGAGAGAAGGTGCAGAAGAACAAGGGAGCATGCAATGAAGCTGGAAGGGGAAACATTTAAGAGGGATGTGAGGAAGTACTTCATTACTGAAAGAGTGGTGGATGCCTGGAACAGTCTTTCTGTGGAGGTTGTGGGGGCAAAAACAGTGGTGGGCTTCAAGCATGCATGGGATAGGCAGAAAGGAATCTTGGTAGGAAAGGGGGTTGCTGGAGATCAGGTAGGGTCTGCGGTGACAGTAGAGGCAGGGCAAAAATGGGTGGACTGGGTGGACCAAGTGGTTCTTATCTGACAATAGATATATGTTTCTGTGTTTCTGCCCACAGACTATATATCTCCTCCGTGTAAACGTCATAACTGCATTGCCAAATGCTGATACACCCCAGAAGGGATCCTGTCATTTGGCAGGCCAGCGTTACACTGAGGAGTGCTACAGTCTCTCATGGTAGCGATATCAGGACCTGGTCTACCAGAGCAAGCAGCAGCAGGCTGGGTTAAAACTGGGGTGGCAGATGTAAGACACCCTTAAAGCTATCATCTCCACCTTCCATTAGATGACCCTCAATGCTTTTAACAACACACCCCTGACAAGGCAGAGATGTGACCCCTGATGAGGCAGAGATATGTATGTGTGTGTGTGTGTGTATGTGTATGTATAGCAGTACTGTTGGGGGGGGGGATACCAGGACCCAGCCTATCAAAGCAAGCAGAGGCAGGCCATAGTATGATTAGGGGGCCAATTACAAGATTCCCCACCTAACACTGTTAACAACAGCTCCCTGCCAGGGCACACAGTGGTGATGTTGGTGGGTGACATTGAAGGTATCAGGACCCAGCCAGAGCAGGCAGGGGCAGGTCATGGTAACAATGGGAGCCATCAGAAGGGGTCCCCCATGTTGACAAAGATTGAAATCCTTGCCAGATGCAAAAGGAACAGGGCACTGGGGGACTTGAGCATTTCATGGTCTTTCTTTCAGGGCAGGCAGCAGCAGAGGCCAGCTGGATTTGGGGGGCCTACGGCCCCAACTATTTCAGAAGTACGGAGATAGAGGCTGGGGAGTCAGAAGACGCTTGTGGTGCTCTGCAAGTGGAGACCCATCTGTTCTTCATTTAATGGATGATTTGTCAAATGCCTACTTAAAATCAAGGATGCACTGTGTACTGTGTGTATATTAGAGGAAAAGCAACCGTAACCAGCGAATCACAAAGCAGAATTTCCTTTCCATGTTCGGTTTTATAATTGTTCTTGGAGTTAAGCCATTGGCTTTTGTCTTTAGTTGCTAGACTATATTGTTTATTCCCTGAACAATAAACTATAATACGCAAAGTAATTTCTTTTGGGTGGCTGCTGCACGTGACTCTCTCTATCCAAGGGCTGGTGTTGATGTCTAACTGATAATGTCAGCATTTACTGACAAGAAGAAGCAGGCTAAGTGCTGCCTTGTGCCCAGACCCCCCCAGCTTAGGTCAAACCGTTTTTCTTGTATATTCTTGGAAGGCGAATTCTGAAAACACACAGCACTGTCAAGGTTTTATAAAGTCAAGTCTGTTTAATATCTATCACTAGACCATTTTAACAAACGAAAAGAGCCGAGACAAATTTAGAATAAGGGTTTGAAGCTCTGTCTGGAGCTTAGCAAATAAACAGAGGGATTGACAGTCGAGCAACATGGTACTTGCTCCAGTAACCAACTGTTAAGCATAACAAAAGCAACAGCTAAATGTAGTTTTATGCTGAAGACAGTGTCCCTCTTTTGTGATAGCTATGCCCTTCTACAATAACATTAATGTTTTTTATTACTTTGCATTAAATAAAAAAATACACATTCTTTCATGGTGTCTGTTTATAGGATGGTTGTGTATGAGAATAGGTTGTCTATGTAAAGCTGTGCCACCTAGTGGGGGAGAGCTATGAATGACATGAGTCTTAATGTCACTGATGGAAGAGAAGGGCAGGGCAGGCAAGTCTGGTGGAGGAACTTCAGATGGAAGAGAGGGGAAGGAGGGAAGGCAGGAAGACAGCATAATAGGGGAGAGCAGGACCGGGGTAACACAGGGGCTGGGGAAGGGGGAAGCAGGAAGGGAAGGCAGGATAGAGGGAGAGAGGGATGAAGAGAATGGAAAGCCATGTGTGCCAACGCAAGCAGTCTGGGAAACAAAATTGCTGACCTTGAGAAACCATTGCAGAGGCAGACCTGGATCTGGTGGCCACAGTGGAATCTTGATGCATGGACAACCACAGGTGAGAAGTGGCCATCTCAGGCTGCACCATGTTTCGGAAGGACCGGTCCAGGAGGAAAGGCAGAAGGGTTGTTTTATATGTGAAGGAAGGTATAAGGGCCTCTGCGATAGAGGGTTAACAGGGAGACAATGAAGGGCTGTAGGTACTATGGTCAGCCTAGGAACGGGGACAGGGGCTGTAATCCACACGGCGGTGGTGTACAGACCTTCAACATGGGAAGGATTTAGACAGAGCCCATGGGGAAGCCATTAGCAAAATGGCCAGCAAGGGGGAAGTTTTGATTATGGGGGACTCTAATCTGCTGGATGTAGGTTGGGGCATTCTCGCTGCAGCTACATAAAGAGGCAGGGCTATTCTGGTCTCCATACAAGGGGCATTTCTCAGGCAGCTGGTTTCAGAACCCAGTAGGGATGGAGCAATGCGGGACCTGGCACTTACAAACAGAGATAGCATTGCTAACGTCACAGTAGGTAGTCCGCTGGGTAAAAGTGATTACTGTACTGTGTGATTTGGCATACAGATAGGACAGGAAATAACCTACACTAAGACAAGGTCCTGGACTTCGGGAGGGCAGATTTTTAATAAATGGGAAATGGCCTTAGGGAATGCCTTGAAGGAGGGGAAGACACAGGGGGAGTGGAGGCTCAATGGAGAAAAATTAAGGCGGGTATAGCCCAGGCAAAAGTATATTGTTTGAAGGAAGTGAGCAAGGGAAAGAGGAGGAAGAGGCCACAGTGGTTCACTAAGGAGGTGGCAAAGGCAGTGAAGGAGAAGAAAACAGCATTTAGAAAGTACAAGGAGACCTAGAAGGCAGAAGACAGGGAGATATATGTAGCAAAACAAAGGGAGGCAGGTAGGAGGTGAAGGTAGCTAAAGCACCAACAGAGGAGAGGACAGATAAGAAGACCAAAAAAGGGGACAAGACCTTCAGGTATGTGGGAGGAAGAGGTAGACAAGAGACAGATAGTGAGAAACAGGAGGGCGGTGGGGGGGGAGGGGCACTCCACAGAGGAAGATCAAGAGAAAGCAGAAATACTAAACGATTACTTCTGCTCTGTCTTCACGGTTGAGGGTGTGAGGGATGAACCAGCATGCTGCAGTAAGTAGCAGGGGAGAGGGGGGAGTGGACACAAGTCCATTCTCAGTGGAGAGGGTCCGGAAGAGATTGTAGTAGTAGTTTTATTTATTTATGGCGCCCTTCTCTGGAGGCCCAGGGCACCAGTGCAAAGAGGAAATAGCAGATAATTGAATACTCCAATATGTACTAATGGACAAATAATAAAACATAAGTATAAATATAGATTAAAAACCCTACACCCAAAAGTGAATAACCAGTGTAACTCCCCTTCTAAGCCCCCATCTAGGGGCATAAGTTACTTCGCAGGTGTTCCGGGGGCAAAATAAGGAGGGGTACCTTCAAGCACCAACATCGAGACCAGTGCACTTCATACAGGGCAGGAAAAGTTGTATCTGACCTTTCTGATGTCTTCAATACTCATGCACTCTCACCTTCACCCACTAAATCTGTTTTTTTCACTCCAAAAGCTGCACACCAGACCAGGAACTCCACGCTGCACATTTTCCGTCTCTAGAGCCCCCCTGAGCCCCTCGGCCCCGCCAAAGGCAGGATGAAATTTTACCTGGAATGCAACTCGTGACAAGTTAATTCAACTGAAAAGAAAGGGGAAAAGAAGGATTTCATTTCATTAGCTTCCCCTCTCAGTTTAAATAAGGCACATCACTTCTATTTCCTCCCAACTAGCTTCTTTATTTTTTTGCTCCTGCACAGCACATGATTCCCAGCAATGCTGGGGTCACACACTTCATTCTAAATAGATAAAGCAGCTCCATGGGGCTAATCAAACATTGTACACATACTGGCTGGACATTTTTAAAGGCAGAGACGATGAATCTTAAGGCAGTCACAAGCAAGGATTTTCCCTGCTCTCATTTTCTCTCTTACTGCCTCGGATGCTTTACCCAAGACTTCCTGAACTTAGATCCCTGCAATCTCCTGGCTTCTCTGGATCTGGTAAGTCAAACCTTTTTCTTTCTTACCCAGGTTACCCACTCTCTACTGGCATTGGTCACCCCCAAAACTCTGGCGCAGGAAAGCGGGGTGCTTCCCCCACCTGGACCCCTGGGTGCTGGCCCAAGCCACAGGGGGTTGCCTGGAATTTTTCTTATGATCCAGGCCCCATAACCCACTTCACAGATGGCATTGTACCTGTGTTGCTTCAGCACCTACCACCTTCACTCAACTCAGCCTCTCCTCTCATCGGCTCCCCTGGTGCCACAGCCCCAAAACCCGTCCCTGCTCCAGTGCTCCAGCCCCATGCTACTGACTGTCCTGCCTTCTTACTGAAGGCCCAAGCTGCTCCAGTTTCTGCTGTTCATCTTCCTCGGGGGATTGCTGCCAGGTCCACATCTACCTTATACACCTCCTGGGCTTGCATTTCGCTCCAGCACAAGGGCACTCTCCAAGGCCTGCTGTTACGGCCTGTGACCCACCCAGCCCTCAGTGTACCAGTGCCCCAGGACCTGGCCCTCCAAAGCAGGCCCCATATTTTGCGTAAAAGGCCCCCTGTCTCCCTCTGCCCCTAGGCCGCCCTGCCACACGGGGTACGAGGGAGCCACTGCCACCGGCTTCCCTACTGTGGGGGCCCTGCCATGGCCCCCACATCTCTAGCAACCCAGGATTCACCTTACAGGGGGTCCCTAAAGGTTTCTACCTTTCCTGGCCTGCTAAGCCACCTACTATCCCTGCCCCCAAACGACACAAGACCTTGCTACCCACACTTTCTCCACAGAGCTCTATTCCCCCAGTTCCTCATTGACCATGATGCTAAGAAGGCTGTTCTGACTCTACTTTGGTGGGGGTCCCCTCTTGGCCCTTCCATACCACTGAGCTCCCCTACTTGCCCACCTTAGTCTACTTCTCTACCAGCCACTCCCCTCCAGCCCCAGGCTGGAAAGGCCCCAATACTTCCTGTCTGCTCCCTTATATACTTCCTATAACTTACTCTCTGATGCCACATTGAGGCATCCAACAGCCAGTATCCCCCAGAGCACTTACCCATATTATCTAGCTCGGGGGTGGAGATGGAAAGGGATGCCTAAATGGGAAAATAAAAACCCCTCAATAGGAAGATTGTACACCAAATAAATAACTTCTTCATAAATAATATAATTCAAACACCAAAAGCCTGAGCAAAGTGGAAGGTCCTCCTTAGCAGAACAGAGGGGTCGAGTGGGAAGATAAGGATGAAGGAGCTCACACAGGTATCCCGGACTCAGACCATGTAGGGCCTTATAAGTTAGCAAGCCAACCTTGTAGGAGATATGCCACTTAACTGGCAGCCAGTGCAGTTCCCACAGCGCTGGGGTAATATGACTTGTCCTAAGGAGGTCAGTCAAGAACCTCACAGCCATGGTCTGCACTAGCTGCAGACGCTGCAGCGTAACCCCAATGACCCCAAGGTACGGGGCGTTACAGTAATCGAGCCGAGATGTCACAAAAGCATATAGTAGAGAGCGCAAGTCCTCAGAGTGGATAAGAGGAGGAATCCGGCAAATATACTGCAGTGCAACAACCTTGCTTTAAAAAGGCAGGTTAGAGACAGTCCAGTAGTTCTCGAGGATATCCAGGTCCAGCGTAAGTTTTTTCAAAAGTGGTTTCACCAAGGCACTTTTCAGTGCCGAATGGAAGACCCCCTCTGCCACAGAACACTGAATAATCTGAGTAAACTCTGGGCCCAGCTGCCCAACTGCCCAATGCAGCTCACAAAAAGTTGCAGTGGGCCTGGGTTCAGCTCACATTATGTTGGTCACAGCCCCAAGATCACCTCTACAGCCTCCTCAGTCATTACTGGTCGAAACTCACCCCATGGCCACTGACTGCTGGTGCAACACCTAGTCCCGACACTGCTAGGTGGTGACTGCCCATCTGAAGAGATCCCAGCCCTAATAGAAGCCCCTCTGTCTGAGAAGAACTGAGCACACTCCTTGCATTTCATGAATGAAGTAGCCTTCATGGGCTCCAAGCAGGCCAGATGCAAAAGCCTGGCCTCCGTCCAAAAAAGCTGAGCTGGTCGGTTCCTCCTGGCTGAAATCTTCCTGGACATTAATTCTGCCTTCTTTCAAGAGATTGCCCTTTGATACTCACCATAGTGTGTATTCAAAGCCAGTCTGTTCTCCCGGGCTCCAGCTTTCCTCCAATACTGCTCCAACCTCCACCCCTTTGCTTTCATTGCCCTCAGCTCACTGTCAAACTATGGCAAGCCAAGACGTAAAACCAATGGATGAACATGAACTGGTGCTACCAGATTAAAGGCTGCACCAACTGCTCTATTATAAGCTGTCACTGCTTCCTCCGTACGCTCAGCACATGCTGCTGTCATACTCAAGGTGTTCAGTATTGCCAGAAGTCAGTCAGGCCTCAGCCCTCTCAAAGGGCAGTATTGTCCACGTCCACAGGGGGTGGACTACAAAGGGGTGCCCTGAACACAAACCTGATGGCACAATGATCTGACCAGCTGATCAGATCAGTCTTTAAGTTCTCCACCTCGAGCCCCATGTGAAACACCAGCTCCAGTGTGTGTCCGTGTTGGTGAATCGCAATAGCAACTGATGGTGCCAAGCCCAGTGCTGTCATACTCTGGAGGAAATCCTGTCCAAAATGTGAGAGCTCGTTGCTGACCCAGGCATTGAAATTACCAAGAATAATCCATTTTAGCAATTCCAGCACTCTGCTGGCGACAAACTTCACGATCTCCTACAGGAAGTTGCCCTCCCGCCCAGGTGGCTGGTATATAAGTAGGACCCTGCACCTGGCACCTCGACCCCCATGCATGGCCCTGCACTCAGGGAATGAAGTGTCCCCCACTGGGTGCACCACCATAGTCAGCACAGATCTAAAAAAAGATGGCTACCCCTTCCCCCTGCGATCCTTCCTCAGGCAGTGCACCACAGAGAAACTGGTAGGGACAGCTGGCTCCAAAATTGGATCGGCATCAACACCTAACCAGGTCTCTGTGAATCATGCCAAATAGACTGAGGAATGAGAAACAAAATCTGCAGTACAGCAGTCTTATTCCTCATCGATCTGACATTACATAGAACTGCCTGAAGAGGATGAGTTGTGGGGACCGGTCCATCAGCTCTCTGTCCACTTGGTCCGGTGGAAACCCGGGAGATGGGGATTAAACACCTCTGGCCCCTCTCCAGTCCCCATCTAACGATATGTTGGTCGCAGCCCCAAGATCACCTCTACAACCTCCTCAATCAGGGCATCTCTTAGTCTTTACCGTCTCAATCACCTTCCCCCATCAGCAACCTCATCCTCCACCCTAAACCTCTTGCACAGCCTTCTAATAATCTCCAACCCCCTGCATCGACGGTATACCTCTGCAGGCAAGGGGAGATCACAGAAGAAACACAGCTCACACACTAGGGCTGGGAGATAGCTGAGTTTTCGAGTCTGCTCAGAATGACACATTCTTAGCAATCTCACTAACCCTAACAAATTAAAACCCTCTCCCCTTACAACCTCACACTACACTTAATCCCTCAACCCCCCAACAATCACAGCAAATACACACTCACACCTATATACCAGATAAATAAACCACACACACCCCGACTCACTCCAGTAAAACAACAATTAAATAGTCCTAAAATCCATAAATGCCAAAATCAAAAATGGTGAACCAATACATAAATAAATAAATTATAAGGCAAGCAGCCCCCACTTAAAAGAATAGATTTCAGTCAAGGTATAAATATTTTGTCCAAACTGAAATATGAAAGTTAGTCCTCTTCTCTGGGTTAATTGGAAAGGGTGACCCTCCACACTCTCACTGTCTGCACTCCCCACTGTGAACAGCAGCACAAACTGTCCTCTTGCCTCAGACCTGTTATATAACAAGATTTAAACATGTGACTCAAGGCTGCCATAGAGATTTAAATGCCCATACATACAAAGTGCAGATAATAAAGTGGCAATAATAGAAAATATTGGCAGACACTGTCACTCACTGTCCCACAGTGAAGTCCCAAGTGGTTCAATGAACCAGTTCAGACTCAGGGAGGCCTCACCCTGGCATCCTCAGTCCCTGCAAGCTCTTCCACCAGCTGGAGTACACAGTCAAAGCCTTCAGTCCACTAGCTCACCCCTGGCTCACTGGATCACAAAAGCAGTTGTCCCCTCAGATCTCCGCAGTTCCTCACAGTCCAACTTCTGCTGCAGCAGTGCTCTCAACACCTCCACCATTCCAGGCAAACCCAGGAAAAACTCACCGCATAAGAAATCAGGTAGCAATCACCATGCAAATAGCGGAACAGGTGAAACAAAGATGGCGGAAGTAAAAGCAGGATCTTAAAGTTACAGCTAGAGCAGTATCCAAAAAAAGTAAGGAGCGAAAGGTAGCTTATTAAGTCTATCACAGTGACAAAATCCACTCCAGCAAACACCCGGCACAACAAATTGTCAGATGTCACTCAGGCTCAGGAAACGGCTCTTGGTGTAGATAAAACAATGAAAGTGTGCCTTGCTTGAGTCCAAAACGTATGCCTTGCTCGAGTCCAAAATGTAGCGGCTACTAGCCACAAGTACCCGCAAAATCCAAACCTAACTAAAAAAAAAAAAAAACGCTATCTCCTCCACTAAATCACTTACACAAACTCCTGACTAACACGAAAAGCCCTACCACTCAACCCTAACTATAAACAAAGAAACTAGTAGCTCTGCAGAATTCTAAACCAGACCAGAGCTACAATCTTCTTGTGTCTCAACAGCAGCTCACCCAGCACGGCGGGCAGCTTTGCAGGTAGCTCAAGATTGCAAACCTTAAAGGAGAATAAGGTGATGGGGCTGGATGAGATTCATCCAGGGGTCCTAAAGGAACTGAGCATGGTGCTGGCTATTCATCTGGCAGTGCTTTTTAGCACCTCAATGGAGATGGTGGAAGTTCAGGATGGCAGAGTGAGGGCCGATGTGGTACCTCTGCACTGAAGCGGCAGTAGGGACGATGCTGGCAACTACAGGCCAGTCAGTCTCACATCAGTGGTGGGGAAGTTAATGGAGACACTGCTGTACGAGAGGTTCATGGAGAACCTGGAGGCAAAAGGGCTGCAGGATCGCTGACAGCATGGTTTCACCTGGGGGTGTGTGTGTGTGTGCATGTCAAACTAATCTCATAGATATCTTTGACTGGGTTGCCAAGGAAGTGTCCCTGTATTCATCCCTCCTCACAGGTAGAGCTGCATTTAGGAGTCTTGGAGAATCCTCTGCCCCCCCCCCCGTTGTCTGTTCCACTTATCTCCACTAACATGGGCAGCAAAGCCTTCTCTGTCTCTGCCCGCTCTCTATGGAACAGCCTTCCCTCATTGCTCTGCTCATCCTCCTCCCATCTCTCCTTCAAGAACAGTTTCAAAGAATGGCTACTGTCCGAAGCCATATGCCATTGTTCACCTGGGTAATCTGATGGCATTCTGTTCGGTTTGGTACCCATCTGCCCACTTACTCCCTTGGTCGTACCTTTGCTGTGTCCACCCCCTCCTCCCCTGCTCCTCTACTGCTGTCTTCTCTTCCCCTTTCTGCCCCTCTCAGTCATGCATGGGGCTACTATGCACTCATCCCTTCTCCTATGCCTCTGCAGCTTATTTTGTGGGTGGGAGTATTTATAATGTATTCTCCTTGAGTCATCCTGTCAGCGACTCTCTCACTTATTAATTTACTAGGGAACCAAGTGCATTTTGCACTTTAAGTGTAATTATTGACATGTATGTTATGGTCTCTGTGTTACTATAACTAGTATTTTTGTCCAGCACTTTAACCTGTGACTATGTACTTGGATCTGTAAATGGGCCTAATATGTCACCTTCTTTTTCTGTATTTCTCTGTACATATTCCTACAGTGTACTGTAAGTTGCAGCACTTCATGTTGTGGCCTGTTCATTTATTATATATTACCTGTAGTATCTGTATTGCCTGATTGTGCCATGTTGTGGCCTGTTCATTTATTGTATATTACCTGTAGTATCTGTAGTGCCTGACTGTGCCATGTTGTGGCCTGTTCATTTATTATATATTACCTGTAGTATCTGTATTGCCTGATTGTGCCATGTTGTGGCCTGTTCATTTATTGTATATTACCTGTAGTATCTGTAGTGCCTGACTGTGCCATGTTGTGGCCTGTTCATTTATTGTATATTACCTGTAGTATCTGTATTGCCTGATTGTGCCATGTTGTGGCCCAGGTCATGGCTGAAAATCTTCCTTTGGATCAGTTTACCTACCCAGTTACCGAAGCCATAAATAAATAAATATGCAAATAAATAAATAAATCGGGGAGAGCAGTGGACGTGGCCTATCTGCACTTCAATAAGGCATTCGACAATGTGCCACATAGGAGGCTGGTTAAGAAACTAAGCAGCCTGGTGGTGGGGGAGAAAGTGACAAGCCGGGTATCAGACTGGTTAGGGGATAGTAGGTGAAGGGTGGTGGTAAACGGTAGCCACTCAGGCAATAGGAGAGTGACTAGTGCGATGCCACACAGTTCGTTGCTGGGACTGGTGCTCTTTAGTGTCTTGATTTGATTTTCTTTACAGGTTAGCACTGTGGAATACAATTCCTTTTACAGGTACGACCCGTGGTCAAGTATACATATAACAATACATTTAACATTACATAAAAACAATTACTACACATAATTTAGGAAAACTTATTCCATGTCTGTAAAATAAGTATGCATCTAAAAACAGTCACATTCAAACAGATCCTTATAATGTAACATTAAAGTGCGAGAGAAGGTGTAACTTGACAGACTTCTTATCTGTGATGGAATTTCATTTCAAATAGTTGATGCAGCATAAGCAAAGGTGCACTGTCCATCTGAAATTAAAGGGATATCTAAGGAACTTCCGGTGATGTCATTGACCTAATGGCTGCTCTGGTTTAGGGCTCCTGAGAAGTCACCCATCAAAACTCTCCTAGAGCAACACAATAACTAAAATACTGAACAAAAATGGCAATAGGCAACTCTGGGAGGATGAAAGGCACCAAGTTTCAGGCAAAAAATGTAAAACTCAAACAAGATGCAGAAGGATTGTCGAATAGACATGACAGCAGCCGGAGCGCTTCACTGGCCAGCAGTGCAGCCTTGGAATGTGACACAGATCAAGAAGGCGAACTGCTGTCCAGATCACGATTTGAAACATTGCTGGCAGAGATTAAAGCATTTTGGGCAGAGAATAAAACAGAATTTAAGTCCCTACAAATGGGAATGCAAGAGGTGGAAGATAAATTAGATGCCGCAGAGAAACAAATGGGGGAGACGGCAGAGGAGACCCAGCACTTACACAGTGCGGTCAATTTCCTCATAGACCACCAGGAAAGCATGCAGAATAAAATATTAGACCTAGAAGCCAGATCAAGAAGGGATAATATGCGGATATACGGTCTCCCCGAGGGAACAGAGACTGGGAAGATGGAGGAGTTCTTGGAAGATTTGCTGAAAGATGTGCTTCACTTACCCGCCACCTTCCAGTTCCGTATCGAACGGGCACATCGAGCACTATCACAAAAGCCGACTGATCCTAATGCCACTATTATTCTGAAATTTTCCAGTTATAGAGATAAAGAACAAATACTTCATACAGCATGGGCACAGAAGATTGTAAAATATAACACCACCCGCCTCTTTTTCGATCAGGATTACCCGACGGAGATAGTAAAATTGAGAGCAGCATATTCACCAGTTCTGAAGGCTCTCAGGGAATACGGAGTTTGTTTTCAGACTCCTTATCCAGCTAAGCTACGAGTCTTCTGGGACTCCGGAGCAGTGATCTACAGTTCAGCAGAGGAGGCCAGATGGGAACTCTCAAGCAGAGGATGGGGTTTCGGATCGGACCAGGTAGAGGAGCAGCGCGCATGCCCACCACATGCTAAATGGCAACTAACCGGAAAGCCACATAGAAGAGGTCACACACAAGATGGTTTTCGTCAGTCCTTGCAGAGCATCAGATCAGCGTTGGGAAGATTCCAGAAGGTAGAGGAGCCCAGAGTCTCATCGCAGAAAGAACAGACATGAGGGGTATGTTGAAAGCACCTCAGATGAAACCAGCTGCTTAACTGTTTTTTACTAAAGATATTGAGACGAGGAGAGGAGGGGAGGTGCTTCAGTGGGGACAAACGTGAGTCCCAGGCCTTTCTCCTGTTTCCTATGGGACAAAAACTTTGTCTAAAGAACTTTGATCTGATTAATATAATGAAATAAGGCAGACCTAGGTAATAAATCATATGTTTGCAGAATATATCTGAACCAACTCTGATTTAGAAATTGCTGACAGGTGAAGATCTGTCCTGTTCTAATAGGCAGCCTGAATGAAAAGTATTTCTCTCCCTTTCTTTTTTCTTTAGTCTTTTAATGGACAAGAGAGTTTATATTCAGCTAAAGGAAAGTGAACCTTCCAGCAAGGCTGGTGTTTAGATGATCATGCCAGCATTAATACTGAGATACTATTTTTTGTTATTGCTAGAAACTTTAAAGGATACACGGGGAGGGAGTTTATCCCCCCATTCAGAATGATGAGTGGCTCTTGGGAGAGATTGTAGACCGGCTGTTCGGACCCATTGGGTGGTTGATGGGTTCAAAGATGCTTAGAGCATCTGAACTCGAGTTAAATCGAGTTCAAGGAGGAGTGGCCACTAGCTGTACCCCCACTCCTTCCGTGGGAAGGTCCCAAGATCTTCCCCATGGTCATAGAGGGCAGAAATTAATGCCCTCCTACCTAGGAAGTGTAACTGTATATAGGTTATCTGTTATGCTTGTTTTTGTTGCGTTAAATAATTTGCAATGTACTGTATTGTTTATTTGTTAATGGTTACTGTGCAGCTTGACAAAGTCCTAAACAGTGCAGAGACCCCACCATTAGAACCCCCAGAGAAGATGAAAATTGGGCTGGACCCCCTTTATTGGAATAACATTATCAGACTACCACCTCCTCCCCCATATTAATGAATAAAAAATATCCTTTTACTGTATGTTCACTTAATGTGAATGGAGTAAACAATCCCATTAAAAGATATAAATTATTGACAGTTATTAAGAGAAAGAAGCCTACATTTGCTCTCCTCCAAGAGACACACCTGAATAGAGAGGAGCATCTGAAGCTGGCCAGAATGGACTTTGGAGAGGTGGTAGCATCCTCCTATAAAGGAGGGGCTCAGTAATATTAATTTTGAAACACACTACATTTGAGAAATTAGTCTCATATGCAGACCCAGAGAGACGTTTAGCTATTGTAGTGGGCAAATTAGACGGACAACTCCTAACGGTGGCTTCTGTTTATATACCCCCGGGTTCTGGTGCAGAGGTAGTCTGAGCCTTATTTAGGAAAATAACAGAAATGCAGCAGGGAATGTTAATATTGGGTGGTGACCATAATCAGATACAAGCACAACTGGACACAACCAACCTCAATATGCTAAAGAAAACTGCTGCGCAAAAAGCAGCACAAATATACTGCTCTGAAGTTGGATGGGTGGACGCCTGGCGTTCTCAGCACCCAAACCAAAAAGGGTATACACACTATTCAACTCCTCATGGAATATATACAAGAATTGACTATTTCCATGGTACCAAACAGCATTATTATAAGATACGGGAGTGCTCACAGACTCCATCAGCCTTATCGGATCATTCAGTGCTGCTCCTAGTGGTAGACTGGGAAACAGATAGAAAAGAAACCCTATGGAGATTTAACAACTATATGTTAAATATAAAGGATTTTAGAAACATTTTAGAAGAAAGGATCCCTCAGATACTATGAGAAAATGCCTCTCAGGAGGTCTCGGAATGTATCATATGGGACACATTAAAAATGGTACTTGGGGGGACTTGATAAAGTATATGGTCAATTACAAAAAACAGCAACAAGAAAGAATGGGTAAGTTACAAGCCCAGCTTAAAGAGCTGCAAATTCAGCATACTACAGGTGACACTGGAGCTCTCCCATTATTACTGGCTACAAAAGAACAAATCCAGAACATTTTAGATATACGTACAGAACAGGCGTTACAGTTTATACGTCAGAAATATTATGATGGAGGCCCTCGGGCCACCAGATTATTGACCCATAGGCTAAGAAGGCAACAGACCCTGGGGAACATTACTCAAATTAGGGATCCTATACAGAAAAAAACTGACAAACCTACCCCATCTGATAAAAGAGGGTTTTCAAACCTTCTACAAAAATGTATACACCCCTGAGCAAGACACTGATCTGGAGGCCACTAAAACTTTCCTGTCAACCCTCAATCTCCCGAGTATTACACAAGACCAGCAACAAACTTTAGATCGTCCCATCTCGGAGCAGGAGTTAATAACAGCTATTATGAACCTAAAGGTGTTCAGGGGACTTTTATAAGGCATTCAAAGCTAAGATAATTCCTACATTGATGTTGGCATGCCGTGCCATTCAGGAAGGGGAAAGCATACCGGTTACTTGGAGATATGCTTATGTAACAGGTCCTAAAACCAGGAAAAGACAGTACAAATTGCACTTCCTATCACTCAATATCAGTTCTTAATATTAATTATAAAATATTTGCTTCAATAATGGCGAGAAGACTAGAGTCCCTTTTACCACAGTTAATAGATTTAGACCAAATGGGGTTTATCCTGGTCAGACAGACAAAGGATAATATGAAACAAACTCTTCATTTGCTTCACCACGCCTCCCAGTCGGGGGCACCCTTTTTACTTCTCAGTTTAGATGCGGAGAAGGCCTTCGACTGGGTAGTGTGGCCATTCCTGATGGCAGTTTTGGAGAAGATGGGCCTACCATCGGGGTTTCGAAGAATTATAACAAATATATACACAGTCCCCAGAGCATATATAAAGATTAATGGCTCTATTACAGTCCCTATATCATTACTCCGGGGAACCATACAGGGCTGCCCCTTGTCCCCCATGCTCTTTGCCTTATACCTTGAGCCACTAGCCCAGGCAGCAAACATTAATAAATGGGCTGAGAGCAGGAGGGGAGGAGCACAGGCTAGCGGTATATGCGGATGACCTCCTGATTTATTTGGTTGATCCAGAGAAATCTCTGGAACCCCTTGGCTCCTGCTTAATACATTTGATCATCTAGCTGGATACAGAATTAACTCTACCAAAACAGAGGTGTTAAGAGTAAACTACGAGTCCTCCCAAAGCACTCTAGCAGCTTACCCATTTCGGTGAAATTTGACTCATCTAAAATACCTGGGAGTGCAGATTGGGTTATCAGATGAGACAATATATGGACTCAATTATACCCCCCTGAAACAGAATATTATCTCAGAAATGGAGAGATGGAAAGTATTGCCATTACCACTAATTCAGAGAATAGAAGCGATTAGAATGGTTATACTACCCAGACTCCTTTATTTGGCACAGACTTTACCGATCCAGGTTCCAGAAGGATTTTTTAGGGCTCTTAATAGATCAGTCAATATATGGGACTCCTGGAAACCTAGAATTAGATATACCATATTTCAACTCTCAAAAAATAAGGGGGAGGGGGGGCTTGCACTACCAAATATAAGACTATATTATATGGCAGCGCAACTGAGAACTATTTTATATTGGTTAGAACAGGAATAAATTGCCAAATGGAAAGCTTTAGAAAAGTGGGAGGAGAACCTTGGACAACTTAACAGACTATTATTAGCCAATGCCCCTAACATTGACCTGGAAGAAATAGATAATCCATATACCCGGTCTACTGTTCAGAATTGGAGGAAGATCCTATTTTCAAAAAAGATGGACAGGTGGAGGCCCTTACTGTTCTCCCTGCCCTGGGGGGTAGATCATTTCCTCCCTGCTAGAATGGATTTGGGCTATCGGAGGTGGGAAAGACAAGGGCTGCATTTAGTGGGACAATTTGTGCAACAGGGGAACATAATAACCCAGTCAGATTTAGAACAAAAATATGGAATTGCTAGAAGGGAGAGTTTTAGGTACTTCCAGGTTAGGAACTTTATAAAATCACTGTCAGGAGATTTTTGTGCAGAGGAACCATACCCTTCATTTATAGCTCTTATTATCCGGGCATTCAAAGGCAGAGTCCCTAAATCACATTTAATATCAATTCTGTATACTACCCTTAAGGAGTTGGAGATGGACTGCTTGGAGTCGGTAAGGAAGCCATGGGAAAGAAATTTGGAGATTCCAATCTTGAAGGAACAATGGGAAAAACATGTTAGTAATTTACAAGCAGGGGTCACATCCAAGATGTGGAAAGAATTCGCAGGGAAACTGACTACCAGATATTTTAGACTCCCTGCAATACAGGTTAAATTTAAGAGAGAATTTGATGCTGGATGTTGGAGGAAGTGTGGATACTCACCTGCTTCACATGCACATATCTTCTGGTTTTGCCCTAGGCTTTCAGGGTTCAAATTAGATCTCCAGGAAGCTCTTAGACAGATGTGGAATCCCATCCTGATCCTAACTCAGTCTATGTACTTTTTCCTGACATTTCTACCAGAATACAGAGACAAACAGTCGAGAAAATTAGTAAAACATTTTATATTGGCATCTAAGAAAGCTATAACCGGAAGCTGGTTGAATGAGAAACCCCCCCCCCCCCACAATAACAACTTGGCAAGACATAGTGATAGAACTATATAAAATGGAAAATATAACAGCCCTACTAAATAAACAGCAAGAACAATCTGAAACAATATGGAGGAGATTGGTTCTATATATAACCCCACTAAGATCTGATTTTATACCATGAATCTGCTGGATTGGCTTGGAGGAGAGGTACATGGACTGTAAAAGAAGAGCGAAGAGAATAAAAAGTTGCAGGTGATGAACACAAGATATATATTCTGATATGTATTTAGAATTAAGAAGAGATGGGGGGATCTCTATGTATGGACTTATTTAAAGTTTACAAAGAATTAACTGTTTAACCACATGTTGAGCAATTTATGTGCTGTATGTATATTTTATGAAATTTCTAAATAAAGAAAGTTTAAAAAAAAAGGGAGATCTAAAAGAGTTTGATCATTGGTAGATCTAGTGCTAATATTAGATTTGTGTTCCTTATACAGATTACTCAAACTAATAGGGGTTCCTGTTCTCTTAATTCTGAATCTAAACCTGGACACCGAAAGCTTAAACGATAATGTAATAAGTAGCCATCCCAATCTATTAAGAACATCACAGTGATGCGAATTATTAGGTGCAAGCAATGCAAATTTGCCTGTTTGTTGCATCAAAACAGATTTCCCCATAAAGTGTTTGTAGGGGCATTATCTGTTATTATTGATGCACAGTTTAATATGGGCAAGAGTCCCTGATTAGCAGTTGCTATCCTGGATTCAAAAGTTACAAAACTGCAAAGCCTGTAGAATAAGGCCATTTTTGTATGAATTTTGGCCATTATTGTTTGTACGACAGCCAAAATTCAAAGTAGGATCTCTCATAACTCCTAAGTATTTAATATTAGTTACATTTTCATAATTAGTGCCATCTAATAACATGACCTGGAGACTGTTACCATTGTCACTCAGTCTAACTAAAGTTCCAGATAACATTGTTTTTGTTTTTTGCTTATTTAGCACCAGATTGTTTTTATGAGCCATTTTTGCAAAGCATTCATTTTCCCTGTTAAAATACCATTCAGGCCGGCCCAGTGGCACTGAGGGTTGATGCGCTGGACGCCACACTTCGCACCACGCTGGCGACCAAGTTCAGGAACGAGCTTAGGGCACCAGGGGTCGGCAGGAGAAGGAGAGGATTGAGCATCTGGAGGACTGCTCTCCTCTCCTGGGGTGGGCTCCTAGAGTGCATCATTCTGTAGCCTCCGGTGGAGACCGGTGGCTACTCAGGAGCAATTCCATAGATAGGGTGGGACGCGGTGCACGTCTGCATCTCAGGGGAGGGACACTACTCACATTACTACATTAAACGCCCCTGCTCACAACGGGATGATGCCTACGATGGGGTCCTACCTGGCACTGCGAAACAAAGCCCGTCCTCAGGGCAGGGTTTCAGGGTGATGCGGTCTCTCTCCTGTGCTCTGGGAGGGCCGCACTTGGGGGTAAGCTCACGGTCCTTCCTGCTCCCTGGGATCACGATGATGGCTGGCGGATGGCCAGGTATGAGATCTTGCACATCAGGGCTGATCGGGGAAAAGCTCCCAGTCATGAACGGGAGAAGAAATAGAATTGAAAAAGAAAATCCCATTCAATTCCATTGATGTCATCCCATGCGCATAAATCACGGCATCATTTGCGTACAAAATTAGATCTGCATCTTTGATAGCTGTTGTGACTGAGCTGAAAAATATAGAAAATAAAATTGGCCCTAATATGGAGTCCTGTGGAACTTCACATTTAACCATAGCCTTAGCTGAAATGCAGCCCCTGTACTTCACTACCTGATATCTTCCTGTTAAATAATTAGCAAACCATCCCAGTGCTGGTGTCCCAAGCGTCAGCAGTTTCAGTTCCCTAATCAGGAGCGCATGGTCAACCAGATCGAATGCCTTGGTCAAGTTCATGAACACGACACCTGTCAGACATCCTTTTCCATGCCTTCATGGACTGTGGTTGAGAACTCAAACAAGGCAGTCTCTGTCCCACGCCCTTTCCTAAATCCTGCTGGGTCAGTATGTCGTACGCTTAATAGGGCATGACAGAAGCGCTAAACAGAAACAGTGCGGTACATGACAGCGGGAGGGTGCAATACAGCAAATTGTTTTGTGTGCGGTACTGCACCCCCTCACTGTCCCAGGCAGAGGATAAGACCTCTGTTGGGATGGGCTTCTGCCGAGCAGCTGCCGTGGCTCGATGAGATGAGCCACTGGCAGCAAGGGATGCAGGCAGAGCGTTTGGGACCGGGTTCGATTCCTGGTCCCAGACGCAGAGAAATGTTATTTTGTTTCACACTTTGTACAATATTTTCTTTAACCCCCCCCCAGAGTCAGTTATTTTAATTGGGGAGGCTTCGAGGGGCATGGTGGGCAGAGCCCCCCATAAAAAAAGATGTGCCGCATGCAACAAATCACGCTGTATTGGCAGCGCGCTATATGCGTGCAGCATAATGTCTTGCGACATTATGACCCCGTACCTTCCTAAATCCATGTTGACTCTGTGAAATGAGACTATGACTTTCCACATAGTAGATAAGTTGACTATAAACTATCTTCTCTTGTATCTTCGAGAGAGCCGACAGAATAGAAATCAGTCTGTAATTATTAAACTCTTGGGGAGAGCCAGACAGTCTTATGTACAGGTATAACAAAAAAGTGTTTCCTTAAGTTAAGCACTTCACTCAGGGAAAAAGATAAGTTAAAAACAACGCAGATTGGGTAAGCTTACTCAGCTGACGCTAACCTTAACAATTTTGGTGCCAAATCATGGACTCCACTAGACTTGGGTCGCACTTGGAAACAAGCTTCTGCTCATGGTGCCTTTCCCGGTTATCAATTTTTAAATAAAAAATAAATAAAGATTTATCTGGCTTCAGTTCACTTAATAGTATGAACACTTCATACCTTGTGATGGCCTTCAGATAAAAATGTGGTGTACTCAAAGGCTCATTAGAACCTGTATCTAATGGATAATTGGGAGGGGCAGCTGCAGAGTAGGGGTGCTAGCTGCAAAATCGAGCAGACTCGATAGACCAAATGGCCTTTTTCTCCTGGCAGTTTCGTATGTTCAATATCCTTACAATCTTCTTGATAGATGTCTAGGTTAGTAAACATCTTGTTAAATTCATTAGCTATGGAGAGGGGACATGATCATTTCTCGTCTCCCCTCATCATAGCTATATCTGATGGAAGTTTAGGTTTAATAAGACCATTAATAGTTTTCCAAAACTTTTTTATTATTTGTTAAATCTTCAATTTGCTGTTAAGTATTCAGCCTTTGCCAATTTAGTTTTATTTTTACAAATGTTTCTCAGGCACCTGTAATGCTGCATATTTTCCATTCTTTCATTTTGTTTATAATGTTTTCATGCTCTGTCATGTTCTTTCATTAGTTTAAAAAGAGATGGAGTTAGTCATAAGGAACATTGCAGGGGAGCTGGAGGGTAAGGTGCTTCTCTTTGTGGATGATACAAAAATCTGCAACAGGGTTGACACTCAGAAAGGGGTGGAGAGAATGCAAAGGGATCTGAGGAAACTAGAGGAATGGTCTGGTGTGTGGCAGCTGAGTTTCAATGCCAAAACGTGCAAGGTCATGAACTTAGGGCTGTGGAACCCAGGGGCTGTGCATAAGATGTGGGGAGTGGAACTTACCATTGCCAAACAAGAAAGAGACCTAGGGGTCATCATATCTGATGAGCTCAAGGTAGCTGGGCAGTGTGACAAAGCAGTGGGAAAAGCTAGCAGGATGCTGGGTGCATTGGGAGAGGGATTTCTAACAGGAGGAGGGAGGTGGTGCTGCAGTTGTATTGCTCACTGGTGAGGCCCCACCCGGAGTCCTATGTCCAGTTCTGGAAGCCGCACCTCCACAAGGACATTGAAAGGGTGGAAGCGGTACAGGGGAGGGCAACCAAAATGGTAAGAGGGTTGCATGAGAAGCCATATGAGGAAAGACTGCAGGAACATAATATGTACTCGCTGGAAGAGAGAAGAGCAAGAGGGGACATGATTGAAACCTACAGGTACTTCACAGTAGTGAACAAGATGCAAGTGGAGGGGCTACATCTGAGAAAGCAAGGCACTAGAACAAGGGGGCATGCAATGCAGCTAAGGGGGGGAACATGTAGGAGAGATGTGCGGAAATACTTCTTCATGGAAAAGATGGTGGATGAGTGGAACAGCCTGCCAGAGAATATAATGAGGACAAAGACTTTGGGGAGCTTCAAGCATGCATGGGATAGGCACAGTGGCATATTAGGTAGAGGAACGGGGGGGGGGAGTGACACCTAAAATAGGCAGGGACAAGGGGCCAACTAGATGGGCCTAAAGGTCCTTTTCTGCTGACAAAATCTATGTTTCTGCATTTCTACAGTGCTGTGTAAATGTAACAACAAAGAGACCTCTAGTGATGGTCACTGAGACTGCACTCTATACATTCAAAGGTACACTCTAATGTCCCTACTAGGGGGGAATCATCTTTAGCTGAATCGTTACAGCTGCTGTCTGAGAGGGTTGGGACTGTTTGCTGTGGGTAACTGGAGGTTGTGCAGAGAGGAGGGTATACCCAGTCTTAAAGACAGGGACACTAGGTGGGTCAGTAAATCTGACCTATAGTATCCCCCACCTGCCACCAATGGCTTTTCTTTAGTTAGTTAATAAGCAACAAAAACATGCTACAAGAAAGTCACTGTTAGATTTTCTTCTGGTTTTGCAGTTTATACAATAAGGGGTGAGCTGATAACCCATTAGATAAAAACATGTATTCTCACTGCCCTCCAGTTATCACACTGTGATGACATCATCACAGTTTGATAACTTGAGAAAACGCCAGTTATCACACCTGCACAAACCCACACAATACCTGTGCAAACGTAACTTTTGCAACAATAGGGGTCCCTATTGTATAAAACGGATACATGATGTGCACTCGTGTGATATGGAAAATAGCTTCACTCCTTTAGAGTGACCTCTGGGATTCTCACTCATGGCTTTGCCACTCATGAATATCCAAAGGTCACTCTAAAAGAGTGAAGATATTTTCCATATCACACTCATGCCCATCATGTGTCCCCTTATTATCACTGCATGTTGCTTGATTCTTAGGTAAAATACTCTGTATGTTGGCAGATCAGATATAGGACTCGTATGCACATTTTTATTAGTGTGTACATGGTAATTTTATGGGGCTCCTCTACCTCCATCAGCACTGAGTCACTGATAATGCCCTGTCCCCTCAAGTCTAGGGACACTTGGAGCCCAAAGAGACCCTGTGGGCTCAAGCGTGAATACCAATCCAGGAATTCTTATGCAGTCTCTTTCCCTGCTGGCCACATTGCACTGTGGTCTTGCCCTAGCTTAGCAGGGACTTTCCCATTGAAGTTGTAAAGTTTTGTGGTCAAAGACTTCCATCATGGAAGGTACACATTTTCTGCATTGAATTCTCCCATTGGACAATTATAACTGTTCTTATCATGTGTCATATGCTGCTGCTCTGTCTCATGTGCATGCATCAGATGTTTCAAACTGCCAGGTACAAAAGTAATGCTTTAGGCCAGACAAAGGGCCATAGACAAGATCTCAGTCACACTTACAATCAACCTTGGAGATCAGCTATTCAAAAATAGTCCCTTATTTATTATTTATTAGGATCTAGAATTAAACACCTCTGAGCTGAGAGCTCTTTTACAAAGGTTCCACGTCAAAAGGAGGGAAGGCAGCATTACAAGGGTTCACGCAACATAGAGTATAAAACATGTACAATAGTTACAATAATTACAATGGATTATTCAAGCAGGTTAATATTAACAAAAAATAAATATAGAAAGGGTAAGATACCCATAGGGTTGCATTTACAGTAAGTTATAGGAGAGAATAGTTGCAGGTAGTAGAAGGCTGGAGTCAGTTCCCTGAAGTAGTAGTGGAGAGAAGAAGTAGAGGGAACAGGAGGAAGAGATGATGGGGGAGTAGGGTGGGAAGTGAAGTTGCTTGCAGTCAAGGACCTTGTCAAGAGAGACGTGACAGGTGGATGCATGAGGCGGGTGGCCAAGCAGAGTTTTGAGCCACCAAGTGGAGGTAGGGGGTGGTAGAGATAGCCTGGGCATGCCATGGTAGGTCAGAGCCCTGAGGCCCTTATAATGCGAAGGGGGGATAATAACCCCATTAAGATGGTGCAGATTTTCTCCCAGCTTAAAAAATTGACAGTGTGATATAGCTTTATTATAAGAGATGTGTTTGTCTCGAGCAGAACACTTAACATTTTGTAGGGCATGAGTTGGATAGGTTTATTATGCCCTACACCCAGTTGATAAGAAATGTGGGGTGGCAGTACTGTCAAGAAGCATCTCCTGATCAGGTTTCCTCTCACTTTAATAATGAACAAGTGCCAGGCCTTTGGCACAGTAGTAGCGCTACTACTTGCAACCCCAGTGACTAGGGTTCAGGAGTGAACCCTCATCGTCGGGATGGCCAGAGGGAGGAAGATCAAGTGTCCCAGACGACGCCCTCCTCCTCTTGAGAGGGTAGCTCACTGTTCTCTCATTAATACTGCCACCTGGGTGACTGCAGTTGGCAGTGTGGCTGAGGATGCCTGGAAGGGAGTGTCACAAGTCAGAGGACCACTATAATGCACAATCTGTGTGCCTGCATACCTTGGTCCTCCTGGGTGAACCTGCATCCAGTGGGAGGGGAGAAACTAAGAATGTGTCCCAACTATGTAGGGTGACTTGCTGCCTGACTTGCAGGCTCTGCACTGCTGACTGCGGCTCCGGAACACTGACTTGAAATTGCTTTAAGGGGTCCCGCTGCCCACCCAAGGCCCTGATGAAAGAGCCTCACCATGGGGGGTAAGCCACAGGGAACTAAGGAGCAGAAGAGGTAAGTCCCAGATATAGCAGGAGATGGGGCTGGTGTACATCAGGTAGAAGAAGGGGGCTGGTTGGAGAGAAAGGGGATAAAAATCAGAATTAAAAAAAATGATCAAGAGGTAAGAAAAACTTTTCTTAAAGAGGAACTTCAGTGATGGTCCAAACAATTACAGCTTGTAGTCATTATATGCGGTACTAGACCTGAAAGGGTGTGTACATTTGTGATTTTTGGCCAATGTTTACTCTGCCTTCCATAATTTTGATTTGTTTTTGAGCCCTGCTGCACTTGCCATTGATGTTTAGCTGCTGGGCTGCTAGCTCCTGGTGACATCATTGTAGGATAGGGGAGTGACTCACACTACAGTACCATGCAGTTGCAACAATGTTGCAAGGGAATCTACCAGTACTCAGTATACATACTGTGTTCCCCTCCCCCAAGACACCCTGCTAACAATGCACTATGCCAAAATCCAAATGCCTTGTCAGTATGTTTATTTTTTTTGTGTGTGAAATTGACTCTGCCCTACAGTGATGTCAGCAGTACAACCCTAGGTCCACAGAAACACCAGGCTTGCTATAGAAGCCCTGGTACACTCTGCAGTTTTTAGCAGCTCAGAATGCAGAAACTAACTGCAACAGACAGTAATGAAATACAATTCCAGAATCAATGCAAGAAGGGGTAATTTATGCATGGAAGTCAAAAGGACTGGTGAAGGTCGTCTTTAATGATGTGTATCAGAACAAGCCAACTTCTATCTTTAACATCTATGCCCCGAATATAGATTTGAGAAACACAGTTTTTCACATCAGTGTTTTTTCAGATACAATTATATACAACTCATTTGGTGGTAAGGCTTTCATTTCTGTTACTAGGAACATTACTAACTGCTATGAATTAGTATGGATGCATGGAACTTTATGCATCCGACAGAGAAGGATTTTATTTTCCATTCTCACCCTTACAGAATTTACTCTAGACTAGATATGTGGTTTTTGCTGGCATTGTGGTTGCATTTAATAGCTAACTGCTAAATTTATAACCTATAACATTCGACCATGCCCCCATGTCAGCGACCCTGGCTGAACAGCCGACTATAACGCAGACGTTGTGGGGACTAAATGTGGTGTTCATAACTAAAGAAGCAAACTGAATTCTAATTAAACCAGAACCAGAAAGATACTTAGAAACTAAGGATAATGGTGACACAACTCTTACAATAAGTTGGAATGAACTTAAAGCTGTATTATGGGGCAGAATTGTAGAGATGACCTCCATTCAGAAAAAAAAGTCGGCTACAGAAGATCACCTGCAGCTGGAAAAACAACTGAAAGATTTAGAATCATCTCATAAAAAAGATACTGGGAACAGGCAGTTGCTAACAGATACTGCAGAGAAAATAGAAATTACTTCAGTATACAAATGGACAAAGCAGAGGGGTTGTTCTGATTTATGAGACAGAGGTGCACGGAGGCTGTAAAAGAGTAGGAGGGGGGCCTTCTTAATAAAAAAAAGTTATTGGCCAAAAACAGTGGGTTAAATTCATAAAAAAGTTTGGATTTTGGAGGGATTCAGCCCCCACCAATCCAACCATGGAGCCACCTCTGCAGAGGTGTTACACATGGGGTATCAGAGCAGGCTTCCTACTGACTATGTGGCTGCACAGAATCCAGGTGGCTAGATACAGTGTGTTATAAAGGTGTGGGTGACTACATTAGAAAGCCCCCAGTAAACCTTATCAGCTGACAAAGGGGTAGGTTTGCCACCTGTTGTACAGCATTATACAGGGCCCCATCATCCAACAAGCGTGGTAGTAAATTAGATACTTTTTTTTGCCACATTTAATTTGCCAAGGTTATCAGACCAAGAATCAGCCCAGCTGGAGGCTCCACTTTCTTGAGGCAAAATAATGGCAGAAATTGAGTATTTAAAAACCGGCAAAACTCCTGGTCCTCATGGGTTCTTAGGGAATTTTTTTAACTTCTGCAAATGCAGTTATGGGGCCCCTACACTGAGCAAGTAACTGGGGAGTAACAAATGCATCTTTCTCAGGGCAATGAAAGGACGCAGTCATCACAATACTTTCTTAGCTATGTGTTGTGGTGTATATGAGTATATAGACCTATCTCACTAATTAATGTTGATCCAGAAATACTGACATCAATTTTGGCAAATCGACTTCGTGCTGTAATTAGAAAACTGATACATGGGCCGGCCTGGTGGCGCTGAGGGTTGAGGCGCTGGACGCCACACCTCGCGCTCGCCCGGCGACCAGATTCGGTGAACCTGGACTCAGGTCGCTGGGGGTCGTAGGGGAGGGAGGATTGAGCGCCCCAAACGGATGCTCTCTCCTCCTCAGGGGGTGGGAACCTATGGAACACAGAAATACTTCCGTGGTTCACATCGCTCACGACCGGTGGAAGCACCGACCAAGAGATGAAGGCGGCTCCGCTGTCGGAGTCGGGAGGGGAGCCGCTGGCAAGCGCGAGAGGGCTAGGCGCGGCGCTGCAGTACGCTGCCACTTGGGACGACGTCCCAAGCGTGGACGCCCCAGGGGCGGGACGTAAGGGAGAAAACCAGGAAATACCTCCGGCAAAGCCCTAGATGAAGGCCGCCTTAGCCCGCCCGGACCACCAAAGGACAGACCCCAATGTGCAGGGAGAAGGAGGTAGAGCACTCTAGGGGCAGATCCCGAGGATGACCCGGGGCAGGACACGAGCGGACGGAAGGAGGGGGCACCGGAGGCAGTAAGGAGGGATAAAGACGAAAAAAAAAAAAAAAAAAACTGATACATTATAACCAAACAGGTTTTATCCCCAAGAGATGCTCTGCAGATAATGTGAGGCAGCGTTTAAATATTACTCATGCAGTCAAAGGTACAACAAACATCCACTCTAGCTATTTCAGTGGGTGCAGAAAAAACTTTTGGCTGTGTCAGCTAGGGCTTTTTTACCTACTCTCTGCAGAGATTCAGCTTTGCTTCTAAATTCTTGGCCTGCGTTATGGTCTTACAAGCAACACCAGTGGCAGGGTAAGGCTAAACGGGCAGTTGTCACTCTGTTTCTTCTTGGAATGAGGTGCATGCCAGGGGTGTAGGAAAGATCCTGAGGTCAGGAGAGCATCCTGCAACCCTCAGTAGACAGAAGTAGTAAATAGTACCAGTAGCAGTAATACATTTTATTCATAAAATATGATTGAAAAAAGAGAAAACAAAAAAGTTGTAATCACTTTTATTTGACTAACAGAAACTTACTATACACGTTTTCAAAGCCAGGCAGGCACCCTACATCAGGCATTGTGCTAACACAGCTAAATTATCCTTATCTACAGAACTGTCACACTTATGTGCAAAGGTTTATTTACACCTGAAGTGCTTAAATTGATTATTCTAATTAACGTTGAGTTCTCTGTATCAGATCTTCTCCACGTAGCTGTGTTATCACAATGCCTGATGCAGGAGCTTATGTGACTTCGAAAGCTTATATAATATGTTTCCGTTAGTTAGACAAAAGGTGTTTCTTTTTTTTGTTTCGTTTTCTTTTTTTTTTGTTTGTTTTGTTTGTTTTCTTTCATTTAATCAGTTCTACTCTGGCTAACGTGGCAGCACAGTTGCTTTTTATGAAATATGGACAGGATAACTCAGTTGAGCCAAAGCTCATTTCCAATTGTTTTCAAGTGAAAATACATTACAAATTAATCTTATAACAAAACAATAACATTGTTACAGTACAACTTCCAGATATATAAGTAATAAGTAATTGTAATAACTAGTAACAAGTAATTATAGACAAAGGCTAGTACATACATAGGGCCAGATATTCAAAAGTGTGCCCAGAACAAGCGTAATGGAATGCGCAGCGCAACACAGGTGTACCATAGAAAACTGACGCCATATTCAAAACATGCACCTTAGACATGCGCAGGCACAAACTACACTGAATATAGCAAAGATACGCCACTGCCCAACCAGACATGCTCTGGAGCAACCAGGAATGTGCGGGAGCATGACAGTAGGCAGCAACAAGCATGCTGAGCAAGCACTACAGGCAAAGGTGCACACAGGCAGGACAGCACAAGAGCAGAGTGCCAGGCCAGTCTGGCAGTCCCAGGCCACATGGGGAGCGTGACCACGGTGCACAGCACAGGCACACAGCCAAAGGGCCACAGTGACAGTATGCCGCACAACAGAAGCACACAGACCAACAAACACACCCAGCCACCCACCCAGATGACAGTAAATACGGCAGACCCATGGCATTGCACCACCACAACCCTGACAGGCAACACAGCATGGGACAAAGCCACAGGCATGCTGAGAGGGTACCAGGCCTGCACAGTGTGCAGGGGTACAAGAGATGCTCAGGCATTGGGAAACAGGGCACACAAGCCACACCACCAAGTAGTGACACAGGGCCCAGCACTGCACCGCATCACCAGCACCGGCAAGGGCAACGGTGCAGGTGGAGGGCAGGCCAGCACAGGCAAACAGGGATGTGAGGCAGTGGACTGCACACAGGCCAGATGCACAGCCACAGCCCTAGGGCCTGTGCCACAGAGGTACACAGCACACAGCAGCCACTGCACATGGGAGCACACCACAAAGGGCACAGTGGTGGAACACAACGGGCATACCCAAGAGCAGCACAGAACAACGTAGGCACAGTGCAGCACTGCACTGGCAAAGGAGACATGGACACAGAGGTGTATGAACAAATATCTTTACTACAAAATAAACATTAGTGGTGTGCCAACAGCGCAAAACAACAGTAACATCAGCAAGGGAAGGTGAAGGGGGTGCAAGGTTGCCAACAAGGGGAATGTGAATGGGAGCAAAGACTCAGGAACAGACAGAACAGGAAACATCAGGAGGGAAGAGGTCAACCAGTGCACAGTGGTGTGAGGGGACAGGGTCAGTGTTGCTGACGCCACTGTAACTCTCTCAGCTGGTGCACCTCCCCAGTCAGCACCCGGGTAGCACTAAGATGATGCCTGCAGATGCGGATGAAAACATTCGTCTGGGTGATGTGCAGTCACACAAGTCCGTGTAGCACACGGAGCCCACCACCCAAGGCCTGCCGTTGTTGTCTGGCCCGAGGCCTGGCTTGACCTACAAGAGGGGAACAAGACAGGCAATGAGTGATGGACCAAAAGTAGCCCCGGCCCACCCAAAGGTATGCACGGGACAGCAGCTGCGCCCACAGGTGGACAGAACCTGAACTGGCATGTGCACAGTGGACAGCAGCAGCTGACACCGCCATGCCCCATGGACTGACTGCGTGGATGTCAATGACAGTCCCGCCCCCACACCCATGCAGTCACCACACAGTAGTGGTGCAAGGGCCCCCCAGGCAGTACAGTACTCCCCTTGCAGCAGTCGCACACCATGGGACGTGCACACATACCCACTCTACCAGGAACGGCGATGGCCCACCATCATGCACAGGCAATGTGCAAGACCCACCCCCTGCACAACACAGCACAGGCAGTGGGGCCGGGTACTGCCCAATGCAGTGGCCACGCATGATGACACTGCCCCTTGCCAAAACACACAGCACACCCCACAGCCAACAATGACCCACACACCAAGCTGCACACACTCACCTGCCTGCCCAGGCACTGGCGCAGCCACACCACCACCATCGCCGCGGCACCTGTCCCAGTCTGCAGCCATCCTGGCCCTCCTGCGGTCCTCCAGTCCTGTGAAAGGAACAGAGAGAGAGACAATGGACATGTGTGGCATGCCATGCACAGACCCACCCACCACTGACGCAGTGCCCAGCGCTGGCACAGCACGGGCATGCGCACAGGCCCATGTGTGGGGCATGGTGCATGGCTCAAGGTCAATTTGCACAGCACAGGCATGCAGTGCAGCAACGGAGGACATGCACCAGCCACCAGCGAAGGACCCCCGCAGCTGCACATGCAGTGCACAGCACAGGATGTGGACAATGGCAGCATGCACATTGCAATGAGACACCTACCTGGCTATGGCATAGACCCCTGGCACGCCCTCTCCTGCAGCTGTCGGAGCCTGCCAGGATCCCTCCTGCGGAGGTCACCAAATCTGTGCCTGCACTGCTCAGCAGTGCATGGCACCCCAGTCTGCCGCTCCAGGCCAGTGGCCACACTCTCCCACACCTGAGACCTAGGCACCTGGAGCTCTGCCACACCAAATAGGCAGTCCTCCACTGGCAGGACAAAGGCCGCCAGATTAGCCACCTCGATATCTGACCAGTTCCCTGTCCGGCACACATGCTGTCCCGACACTGCCATGACTGCTGACTGCCGCACTGTGCCCAACCGCATGTACCTTCACAGCCAGCACTTGGATCCGCACAGCGCCTGATGCGCAACTGGGTGTCCAGTACCATGGTCGTGCAGCATGGATTTGCGCGATTGACCTGCGTAGATGATGCCTATCGCACAGCACCGCACATGCACAGAGCAGTCACGTTAGGCGGGAGTATGGGGTCAGGGCCATGACCCTGCACAGCGGCATGCACATGCATGTATGCATTGGTGGTCAGTGCACAGCAAGGGTAAGGCGCATGCGGCACTATTGTGCAATACAGCCTGACAGCGCAGGATGTCTGTGTGCACACATGGCCACTTGTGCAATGGGGGCACATTGCACAGCGTGCACAGGTGCGCTATAGGCCACACATGCCGAGATGCCGTCCATGGTGCACATGGCGGATGCACTGCCATGCACCGCGCATGTTTTTTTTTTATTTTAAGAAGTAATCAGAATTACAACCCTTTGAGTCAGGGACTCGTTTACAAAGGCTCCTAGTCAGGAAGACAAATACATTAATAGCAAGCAACAGAAAACAAAGTAAATGAGCTCAAATAAAAGCAAACAGTCAGAAATAAGGACTGGTTACAAAGCGCCACATCAAGGTAAATTGGCAATAATAAACAGACATAAACAATAATGTGGGCTATAATGAGTCAAATGAAGGGCAGAGTCAAAAACAGGCAGACTGAGAAGAGTACAGGCAGGGAAAACTCAGCCAGGGCAGTCACATTGGCGGGAGGAGAGGAGGTGGTTCTTGAGAGCAGTTTTAAAAGGCCCCAATCTTGGTAGGGAGGCAGTAGCTACAGGCAGGGAATTGTACCAGGACGGGGCACGGTAACGGAATGACCTCTGTGCTAGGGATGGGCAGACCGGTCCACTTGAAATTAGAACTCCCCGGATCTCAGAAGATCCGACGGACCCGGGTAGATCAGGACACTGCTTCTCAGTGTACCGGGTCCGTCTTCTTGTATTTTTATTTTGAATGCTGTCGTATTTTAACCCAGATCCCCCCTGCTGTCTACATAAGCTATCTGCTCCCATGCAAATGTAAAAAAAAAGCACTCTGCCACCTGGCACTGCTCCTGCACCACTTGTCAATCCAGTGCGCATGCTTGCTTAATGTAAACGGAGAGAGAGAACCCTTTTAAGCAGTTTGGTGTCGAGAGAGTCACTGCTATGATCCGTGCCCTTAAGTGATCTGATCAGATAGGGCCTTGCTTCATGAGGGGAGAGGGCCTTGAAGTAGAACGGGGGATGAGCAACTGGATCGGAGGAGGGGGGTGGGACTGAGTCGAAAAAATTTTGAGGGAGGACAGCCAAGAGGTCAGAGAAGGAACTATTTAAGCAGTCAGCAACAGCCATAGGATCAGTAGATGAGGCGACGTTAACAAATAGATGGGCAGGAGGGGGGTCACAGCCTTGCCATTAAGTTCCTTGATATTTTCCAGAAATTACAGGATGAGCCCCAGGAGGAGGCAAGGGTGGACCTGTAGTGTTCAGCCTTGGCTTTATGGGTAGCCCAGGTACATTTATTTCTAGCGGTATGGTAAGCTTGCCTGTCCGCAGTCCTACTGGATTCAACAGCCCTGTGTCAAAGGTCGTCTCTGTGGTGCATGAGACCAAGCAGAGATGGAGTGACCCAGGGAGATTCACGGTCCTTGGAGACAGCTTTGGAAAGGGGAGCAAAGGTGTTGCAAATCTTTTTGAAAACTTGGATAAAATAGAGAAGGGCGGAGTGAGTCGATGTCAGGAGCACGATCAATGGGGGACCGAACACAACCAGCAAGGTACTCTTTTAGTTGGGCAAGTTTACCAGGGCATAAGAGATGATGAGTGGACAGTTTGGGTGGATGCTTAGGCCTCATGCACGACCAGGAGAAAGTGAAAGGGGAGTGATCACTGAGGACATCAGGGAGCACAGCAAGGCCGGAGAGCTTGTGGGGTTTGTTGGATAGAACAAGATCCAGTAAGGTAGAGGTACCAGTGACCAGGTTAGATCTGGGGGGCAGAGTTACAAGTTAAGTAAGGTCTAGGGCAGCAGCGGCATCCCTAGACTGGGAGGCAGAGTCAGCAAGCCAGTTAATGTTTAGGTCACCAAGCAAGATTTGCTCCATCTTGGGGGGCAAGGAGGTAAGATGATCAAGGAGGGATTGGAAGGCAAGGTGTTGGTGCCTAGGAGGAATGTAGGATGCAGTAAGATACAAAGGGGTTCTACAGGGGTAAGTTTGAGGGAGATGGCTTGGGTGCCATGACTGAGCTGAGGGGTGGGGAGGGCGTGCCCTTGGATTGAGTTGTGGAGGTATATGGCACAACTCCTGCCACGCTTAGAGATCTGGTCCTCCCTAAAAAGCGTATACCCAGGGAGGGCAACAGCAGCATCAGGGGTGGCCTTGGTAAGCCAAGTTTCAACAATGGCCAAGATATCAGGCTGATGTAGAGCGGTCCAACCCTGTAAGTCAGGGAATTTCTTTAGCAAACTGCATATGTTCATGGATGCAAAGCGCAGCGAATGGGGCACCAGAGTGTGAGGGGGTTACTAGAAGGGGGCCCAGGATTAGGGTGAACATTTCCAGAGAGCATGAGGAGGAGAGTGAGGACCCTTAGAGTGGCTAGGTATTGCATGTGGCAGGAAGGGGAGGTGCAAGAGGAGAGGGTTGCCGAGGTAGTGACAGGGATGGGAAGGGAGCGAAGCACAGGGAAGGTGGGAGGGCACAGGGGGACAGTGACAGAGGTGGGAGGTGGTGGGTGAGGTGGCAGGGAGTGGGGAGGCTGGGAGTGGAACAGAACAGGTGAGAAACGGTGGAAAAGGGAGGAGAGGGGAATTAGGTGTAGAGAGGTGTTAGAGGGGAAAGGAGTTAGGAGAGAGAGAGGGAGGGAGTTATGGCTAGAGAGATTGTTTGGAGGATGAAGGGGGATGAATGAGAGGAGGAGCAGAGCAGGAAAGAGGTAGAGGGAGGCAATGTGAGAGAGAGGAGCATAAGACACCATGATTGCTATGGGAGGAAGCAATACAAGGGGAACAAAAGAGATGAAAACAGTAGGTCTGACCAGAAGGTACAGTGGAAAGGTCACCGACTGCGGTGCAAATGGTTGACAGTTCGGATCTCGGGGGGAGAAAATGACAGGGCAAGATAGAAGAGCAAGGAAGTAAGGGTGAGGGAGTGGGAAAAGGGGGCAGAAAGCAGGAAAAAGGGGTAGAAATAGTGACTCCTAGTGGTCAAAAAAGGAAGAGTACCGTAGGTGAGGACAGAGGGTGGAAGTGGGAGTGGAAAGAGAGGAGAGGAGAGTAAGTAGGAAGGGAGGCAGTGAGAAAGAGGGAAGACAAAACAGAGAGGCTGGACAGAGAGGAGTGACTGAGAAGCGCAGGAACCAGCAATACCACCCTTAAGTGGAAAAATGGTATAACCTGCAAATGGCAAAGTAGGGACTTAGAAAAAATAGAGGCCGGAGTCACGTGACCAGGGGAGGTTCTTAAATTAAGGGATGGCCCTGGGTGGGAGGGTGATTGGGGTGGGCGGGACAGTCGATGTGTAGCATGACACCCCTGACGAAGAGGCCTTCGTGGCTTTGAAGCTCTGGGCTGCCTACACAGATATGGTATGTTGAACCTGCACATTATGTGGTATTAATTGTCTGCTGTATAATGTTTACAAAAGTTTTTTACCAAATGTTTTTTTTTTTGGATTCTATAAAATAAAAGCTATTATTTATAATTAAGAACTTCACCTGCTTGGAGTGCCTTTCTTATTTATTACTTGATGTATAGCATGTGCAGGGGATGCTCCAGTGACCCTCACCGGCGTGTTACGATTGCGCAGAGCACAACCCTGCAATATTCAGCCGCGGTATACAAATAGGCTAATGAGCCAATGCATGGCGCAATCGGACACATTTGCATGCCATTATAATTGCGCTACTGCTCATTTGCATGAGATGAGCCATAAAAGCGCCACAATACTGCACTGGGCACTGACAGGTATTGCAGCCATTTTGGTAAGGAGCAACAAACAATGTGATCTTACTGGGTATGTTTTCTGTGCTGCAGTGTTCCAGGCTGGCCTGCCAGGCCGCTAATGGTGCCATTGTGTTACCGTCCACTGAAAGCATCAGTTCGGAGATGGATGGAGCTGAGGAGCAGGGGTCTGCAGAGAAGCGCAGGCCCAACTTCACCACAAATGAGCAGCAGGCCCTGTACGAGGCCTACCTCGACAGGAAGGAACTCCTCAGTGGGGCCACGGGCACCCCACAGAAATGTGTCACAGGGTGGGAAGAGGTGGCAACATATGTCAATGCCCACGGAAGACATCAGAGGAGTGCACAATGGTGCAAGAAGAAGATGGGTACTGACAGGTGGTGCATTAAGGAGAAGGTGGCCACCATCAGGGCATCCTGCAGCAGAATGGGCGGGGGTCCAGGAGCCGCCCTTGTACTCACGGCGGGGGAGGAGATGGTGGCAGTGACCATCAGCCGCACTGCCATTGAGGACATACCAGGAGGCGATTTCCAGATGGGTGGCAGACCCTCACAGCACTGGGAGTCACCGGGAGCTGTGGGGGGGGTGCACCACCCGGCAGCATGCAGGCGTGGGAGCAGCTGTGCCAGGGACCCCATGCATGTGTGGTGTGCAGCAGCGCAGGGCTCCCATGGGGCCACCATGCATGCCTATGTCCACCTGTGTGCGGGGCTGCGGCAGCAGGGGCACCAGACCCCAACTGTGCCCCAAGTCCCAGAGTGTGCAGCACCGCTTAGCAGCCCCAGGAAGCCGCATGCCCGGCGGACACAGGGCATGGCATGGCTCACTTGGGCGCAGGTGTCCGCATGGCACACCACTGGCGGTGTGGCCCTTGGCGGTGTATGACTGGGGCATGCCACCCATCCTGTGCTGCTGCATCTTGTGCTGCGGCCACCACACATGGCCAGTCTGGCATGTGTACTGTCTATGGCATGTCCGGCATACTGTGTTGTGCAGCACGTGCATACCCTGTTCCATGATGGCACTGTGTTGGCACGCATGCCCCCCACACAGTGGTTGCTGCTTGGTGTGCACACTACCATCCTCATCATGTATACTACTGTTGTGTCTTCCAGCACCATTATGCCTCAGGGGTGGGATGTAGGATGTGGCCGACGATGCTGGACTGAATGAGGATGAGCCATCTACATCCACCAGCATTAGGGCCACAGACCGGTGACGTGGTGGTGTGGGGCTGCTGGACAGCCTAGGCCTTGGCAACGACGACACCCTGCTGGACCTACTGCTCACCCATACACGTACCGGGTACACAGGTGAGTGGGGCGTCCAACACAGATGATGACCTGACACTGATCCTGGGTGGCACGGGACTGGACATGCCTCCCAGGGTATAGTCCTGCACACTGGCAGTAGTCGCCAATGGTGGTGGTACAGCACCTGCACAGCCACTCCCTGTCCATTGCCATGTGGTGGTGGGTGGCGACTCCACCGACGCCGGCCATGGGGGGTCAGTGTGTTGTGGACACAGGAGCCACAGAGACTGTCCAGCAGGTGGCTGGGCATCAGAGGCGGGCAGCAGTGGCCACCATGCAGCACACCACAGGGTCCACCAGTGGGTCACCCCCACATACACCACCCCCTGCATGGTCCCGTGTGTGGCAGCCCCCGCCAGGGGATGCTGCCGGGCATGCCGCTACACCCCCAGCAGGTCAGCATCAGCCCCAGGATGGGCATGGTGCTGACAGGCTGGACGAGTACACCAGGCTACTGCAGGCCTCTGTGGACAACCAGGCAACGCCCGGGGTTCAGTTACGTGCACTGCAGGTGGAGCTGCGCCACCAGTCTGAGTGTGCAGACATTGGATGCGCACAGCTGATGGGTGAGATCCAGCAGCTGTGGGAGGCCACGACTGCATCGCTGGACCACATTGCCAGTGCCATCATGGCTGGATTTGCATCGCTGGCATCCAGTGGGCATGGCAGGATGTGTAGGACTCCCCATAGTGCAGTGTCGACACTGCAGACCCGGTGTCTGGCAACCTAGCACGGCTATCGCTGGGCTCCGACATGGCCGTCCCAGACACTCCTGGCAGTAATCTGTTTCCCGGCCTGTTCATGCCAGCCAGGACCCGGTTACCTTCCCACACCTCTACCCCCACAAGTGTGTTGAGTACACCTCCAGTGGCTGTTGAGCAGCCTGTGGCTGCCACACAGCCCGGGCGTGGCCGCCCATGTGGCTGTGGCGGCCGTGCATATGGCAGGCCTGCTGGTTGTGCTGTCCCATTCTGCTGCCTGCTGCTGTTGCCTTGTGCACGCTTGTCTGTGCATGCACATGTGCGTGTGGCGGCACATATGTGTGGCGTGGCCTCCATGTGTGCGTGCTGTACTGCAGGGCTTTGTGGCATGAACGTGATGAGGTCAGCACTGTGCCGGCCTTGCCAGTGTGCCGGTGCCTTCAGTCTGATCCATGTCACATGCAGCTGCCCATGTGTGTGCGTGGGCTGCCACCACATCTGGCTGTGCCAGCCACATGGCCCACTGTGCCCAGCTGTGCGTTTCATGATGGTGCCATTGCCGCATGTGCACATCGTGTCGCAGCCAGTCCTGTGTCCAGCACAGTGCCCATATGTGTGTGTGTGTGTGCATCCACACATACATGTGCACTGTGCTGTGGGTGTGTGGCTGTGTGTCTGTGCTATCCCTGTGCCAGTTGTGTGTGTGCCAGTGTCCCTGCATGCCTCCTTGTGCGGCCATACACTTCAGCGTGTGTGTGAGTGGGTGTCTGTTCCGTTCATGCACTGCTGTCATGGCTGTTACTCACCTGTGGTTCTCAAAGTGCTCCTGTACAATTGTTGCCCTGTGCTTCCTGGCCTGTGAGGCAATCCTGGGGTCCCTCCTCTGCATAGGTGGCTGCACATCCCCATCTGGCCCATCCTCCCTATCCTCATCACTGATGTCGCCCTCATCCACCTGGATGGCTATCTCACGGTCAATGGCCATGTTGTGCAGCATGCAGCAGGCCAGGAATAGTCCTCAGGTTTTCGTAGGGCTATACTATAGGGCACTACCGGACCTGTCTAGGCAATGGAAATGCATCTTGAGCATGCCAAAGACTCGCTCAATGATGTTGCATGTCGCAATGTGGGCCTCGTTGTACCTGTCCTCTGCAGGGTTGGATGGGTGCCAGATGGGGGTGAGCAGCCAGGGTTGCAGGGGGGTATGCGCTATCACCTGTGTGGGTAAGGCGTACAGGTTAGCACATTGCTATGCTTGTCACCCTCCCCTCTCCCATGCCCCCTTCAGCCACACTGTCGGCACCTGCTGCGTGTGGCCTGGGCCTCTGTCCCCTGCCCAGCCGCCCCCACACCCCATCTCGTGCCATACTCACCTACAAGATGACCCGTGGGGATCTCCTCATGCTCAAACCTCTGGCACAGGATGGAACTGTGCCAGATGAACACATCATGTGCACTCCCAGGCTGGGTGGCACAGACATTGGTGATGCACCCCGTGGCATTGCTCACCACCTGGCAGCTGACCGATGGGTACCCCTTTCTGTTTATATAGGTGGCACCCTCTGGGCCAGGTGGTGTGCGTATGGCCACATGGGTGTAGTCTATTGCCCCGATCACACCTGGCATGGTCCCTTCAGCCACCCTGTGGAAGTCCTGCATGTTTGCTGTACGCTCTGCCTGTGTGCTTGGGAATCGAATGAACTCTGAAGCGTGTGGCAGCAGGGTGTTGAGGAACTGTGTGAGGAGGCGGGACTTGGTCGACTGGGTGATTCCAGTGGTTGCCCCCGTTGGTTTTTGGAAGGTGCCCATGGCGAGCAGGCACATTGTTGCTGTCACCTTGGTCTCCACTGTCATAATGTGGCTCCTCCTGGTGGGTGCCTGCAACTCATCATGGCACAGCTCGCAGTGCTGCCTCAGAATTGCCCTGTTCAGCCGGTGCGGCCCACGATCTCTGCATTGCCATAGTCCTCGAAGGTGAGGTGGGCATGGTACCATCTTTTTGTGGTGTACCACTGATGGGCCCTTCCTCAGCCATGTTGCTGTTCCTCCTTCCTCCTCACACCCCTCATTACTGCCTCCATCATAAATAGCCCAGCATCCATATCTCTCTGTTTCTGTGCCTTGCGCATCTGTTGTGTGTGTTTGATCCTCCTTTTATAGGCTCAGTTCTGTGTGGCGCATTCTGTGTGTTGCTCCTGACTTGCGCCGTGCTGTTCAGCTGAATATGCCGTTGCGCAGCTTATTCATGGATATGCCCCCTTGTACTTGTGCTGCATATATTACTGTTGCGCTGCTGCACATTGTGTTTCGTGCTGCACATTTGCGTTTGTTGAATATGGCTTTGGGGCGCATGTCTGCGGTTGCGCATGTATAACACCTCTGAATATTGCCCCCATAGTATACAATACCCTCCACCCCCAAAAAAAAAATAATTAAAATTTTGTGTGTGTGTGTATGTGTGTATATATATATATATATATATATATATATTATTATGACACATATGTGATATCATTTTATCCCACTGACAGTCGCCTGTTAATAAGTAATCTGGCAAGGTTCATCCCACCTCTGTTGCAGACTTTAGAAATTTATGTGCAGCTGTCAGGTTTTAAAAAACTGCGACAAGACAGAGGTTTTTTGCTTTCGTGGAGGGTTTTCTACCCAGATCCTTGCTTAGGCTCCAATTACTTGGGCCTCAAAAAGTTTTGAATACCTAACTATATATATATGGAAAAAGTCACAGTCAGCTGGCCTCGGAGAGTGTTTTGAACTGGCAATGTGCAGTAATAATGTACTGGAGACTACTAGCTGATTTTCCAACTATCTTACGAGTAGAACCCAGCAGGTCAAGACAGGCAGCACGCTCTCCACCTGCCTCCCAGTTAGGTCGGGGGGTGCCCCAGGGCTCCATTCTGGGCCCCCTGCTATTTAGCCTATATCTAAACACCCTCCCCACAGCTTGCTCTGGTAACCTGCTGCTGTATGCAGACGATGCAGTCCTCTGTTCCTCCCATCCTGATCCCTGCATACTCCAGCAATCACTCCAAACCTCCTTCTCTGAGGCTGAACAGTGGTTCACCAACCAGCGTCTTGTTATGAACTACAAAAAGACAAAGGTCATGACTTTTGCCCACCACCAGAGCACTCACAGAAATTACCAACCTCAAATCGTAAACTCCCAACTCACCCCCCCCCCCCGAACATGTAGATACCTTCGGGTACCTAGGAATCACACTAGACCCTGCCCTTAACTTCCACCAACATATCTTCTCCTCTTTACAGCTGTCAATGCCAGAATCGGCCTCCTGCACAGGTACAAACACTGTCTCACCCTGGATTCCCTCCGTCTAGCTGTCTTCTCCTCAGTTCTCTCTCTAATCGACTATGGGATCCTTGTTTACGGGGCAGCTGACTCCTCCTCCCTTGGCAGGCTACGGCAATCTCTCAACAAAGCCTGCTGCCTTATCCTTGGTTGTTACCGTACCACACACACCTGCACCTTCTACAGCTCTACAAACTGGCTTAACCTTGAACATAGAATTAAGTTCCAAACCTGTCTCATGGTCAAAAGATTTCCTTGGCCTCCCCCAAGTCTTCAGCCCTCCTAAAACCAGCTCCTGTTATTAGAAACACTTGTAGTTCCACCAAATCTCTACTCTGTGTCCCCAAATGCGGACCTTCCTATCTCGGAGAACTTTTAATTAACAGGGTCCCCACCTGGATGAATGCTTTCCCTAACTCTATTGTAACAGAAAGTAAGATTAGCCATTTTAAATCCCTTCTAAGGGATCACCTCTGCTCTGCCAGTACTTGTGACTCTACTGAAACTGACTGTACACCCTGCTCGCAGTCCCCCTTGTTGTCGCACCACTCCTGCCCCCACCCTTGACAATGGACTCTGTCCTGCCTCCCCTATCCTCCTACTGCCACTGCCTCCCTACTACAATTACTGATGTTACTTGTATATTGTTTACTGTACCCCCTATGCACCTGTATACTGTACCTCCTATGCACCTGTATACTGTACCCCCATGCACCTGTATACTGTACCCCCTATGCACCTATATACAGTACCCCTATGCACCTGTATACTGTACCCCCTATGCACCTGTATACTGTACCTGTTAGCCACCTGCTTATTGTGCCAATTACCCATTGTGTTACCTATTCTGTATACGGTTCATGTTAATGCTTCCTCCTCTGTTGACAATGTTGTTGTATTATTCCTGTCTTGTAATCATGATGTGGAGCCTTTGTTAATGAGTCCCTGACTCAGAGGTTGTTTCTGAATGAATAAAATAAATAAATAAGAACATGCATGAGAAAAACTGTGATTGTGACATGAATAATTAAGTGCGTAGTTTTTTTTAATTGTTTTATTTGTATTCTTTGTTTTTCTTTCATTATTGTTACATATGTTTTCATAATTTCCCCCTTCCCCAGTTTTTTATATCCCCATGTCTGATGCTGTCTTATGTATTTACTAGTTAATTTTCTGCCTGGCAAGTACTGTAGATAGTATGTTGTGGAGGTTGCAGTTGGAAATGAAATAAACTTTAACTGCAAAAAAAGAAGAACCATAGTCACTTTAGCAGGCTATTTACCAGTAATTTCAGATATCCTAACAGACCTTAGGAGATGGGGAAATTTGCTCTTGGCAGTGGGAGGGAAGATTGCGTTGATATGTATAACCATTCTACTATCTGTTCTTTATACAATTGCCTTTCTCGGTACACAGGTTTTGGCTAGTGAGCATATCTGTTTATTTTTTGTGAACCTTAATACGAAATATGGAAACTCCATATGCTACTTTGTGTAATGACATATCTGTGATCTGATAATGTATTGCTATATGGCACATTCATTTTAAAACTGAATAAAACATAAATTAAAAAAAAAAGTCCCAGGTATGGCTTGAAAGTAGGTGGAGGAGGCCTCTCCAAATGTTTATGGAAAACTATAATAAGAGGCCAAGAATAAGATTTTCTCTTTTATACCAGTATTAAGAGATAGGAAGGAGGGGTATTCCTGATCTTAAATATTATTACTGGGCAGCATAGATAACTCCTGTAATCCAGTGGATTATAATCCCCCAAAAGGAAGGGGCAGACACAGCTAAAGTGACTGAGCTAACAATGGGAATTCTTTAGAGCCATGGTACAAGGAGTAAAGTAACCAACTCCTGGACCACTCACTCTCTGTAGCTGTAATATAGTACATAAACATTTGCCATCTCCCAGTGAGATATCCACCCTCACAGGAATAGTTGGGAATTCCCCCCAGGAAAGTTCAAATCCAGATTTTACACACTGAGCAAGAATGGGACCAAGTCAAAAAGAAAACGTTCTACTGCCGGACAAACTGGAATTAAAATCCTGCCAGCAATCGCAAGTGGAATATGATTTACAAAGGTCAGATATTTATATCACTGTTGCAGCTGAGGCATTATCTGAAAGACTCCATACTCAGACAGAAGTGGCAGGGAATGTTATGCGTACTTGAAGAGCACGTGAACATATCTTTGACATTAGGGTTCTCAGGCAGGCTGATATCAGAGAATCATAAAATCCCCCCTAGAGGATGAAATCCCATCTAGCTGGTTCAAGACTCTTGGTATAAAGATGCTGACATGGTTTGATCGGAGTCTATTTGTGTAAGATATTAAAACTTGTAATAAAACCACTATCTCCTACAATTGGAGGGAATTTCAGTGGAAAGCACTAACTCATTTTCTTTTTATGCCCTCTTATGCTAAAGGGCCTGGTAAACCATCTGACAGAAAGTCTTAACAGGTCTGGATGCACTTCTGTTTTGTAAATGGCAGTGGACACATGTTAGACGGATCCTTTTGAAAATCCCCCTTCTATGCCTTTGGTTTCTGTCTTTAATATTTACTGCTACCTTCTTTGGGAGTGTGGACTTGTTTAATTATTTTTTTTTCCCCATATACACTTTTTCTGCTCCTCTTCGGAGTGGGCAGGCTTTCCAGCACCCATCCCACCCGGCCATCCCCCACGGTTTACACCCCCCTCCCCATGACAGGGCCAATGGCAGGCACCCGGCCTCCCAACCCGCGGAAGCCAACATCCAGATTGCTGGGAGTTGGCGTGAGCGCAGCCAGCCATCATGGAGCCTGCCAGCTCCGTAAAGTTTTCCTCCAGTTTTATGCCCCAGGGCCCACAAACATGCAATGGGTGGGGTGACTGTCTCTCCCTCCATGGATGCAGTCTTAATGCCCTAGACATGGGCCCTCCCCATTCTGGGCAGTGCACCTGTGCCAACGCCCAGCCACAGTTGGGTGTCAGTCTGCAGCATGCTGCACTGCCCCCCCCTCCCCCAAGGTAGGAGAGCTGTTGGCGGACACTCGATCTTTCCTCGCTCTGGCTGCCCCCCCCAAAAGTGGCCCGAGTCGGTTTCCGAACCTGCGTCGCCGGCATGGGACGAGGTGTGGCGTCCAGCGCCTCCACTCTCAGCACCACTGGGCCGGCCTGTTTAGCTATTTTTGTCTAGCAGCTGAAACACAATATTTTCTAGTGGTAAGGCTTTGGTTAATTTTCTTTTCTGTAAGTGCTGGTTAGTAGTGTGCAAACTTATATGAACTGGTCTCTTTCTGCTAAAATCACTTTCACATTTCTACCTCATACCTGCTCATTCAGCGCAGTGCTGATGCTCACGGGCATGTTTAGTGATCTCATGTCCATATTTCCCATAATATTCTTCATTCTGAGTGTGGTCACGGTCCTTTTGGTCCTTTTTTCTTGTAGAATTTTGTAAATTATTATAAGGCTAGAGATATTCAGCAACTCTGATTGGTTGGTTGTCAGAGTTCTAACAGGGTTGCATTAACCCACATTACCCTAGCATCCACAGCCTGATCACTGCATATTTTTTTTTCTCATCTTCATGAATGAAGTGCCAGCCATTGCCCAGAGTGTCTCATTGTATCTGTAAGACATGTTTGTCTCTGTCTATGACACCCCCACAAACAGTATCAAGGGGCACAATAGTGGAAGAGCCGTCAGTGCAATAGTTTAGCAGGTCATCCCCCCAAAAAATAAAATGAAAAAGGAAAAAAACAGAACTGCTTTATATATTGTACAGGTGGCATCTTGCACACACACACCTGTCACAGCGGTGGAAACAGCAATGATCACAGATTCATGTAACTGACCGTAATAGACCTGTGCCATTAAAAGCTTAGAATGCCCTGTCCTGTTACGTTATCGTATTGGTGAGTCAGAATGTAATGACAGTTCAGCTAGAAAAAGGAAAAAAAAAACACAAGAAATGATAGTTTACAATACATATTCTCGTTGTCATAGTAGCGAGGTGTCATTTCCTGCAGTCAGCTGAGCAATGTGAACAAGCTGAAGACGCTAACCTGGAACCACATTCGGTGAAATCAAATCAAGCAATGAAAGATTATTTCTGTGAGACACAAACGTGGCACATCAACACAGTAAAACTTCAGTTCCCAACTAGAAGAGCATGACAGTCTGTTACTGTTTGTTGTAAGTGACAAATGTCATGTGTCCCCCCCCCCCCCCACACACACACACACACAACCTCATTCCTTGCAGCAGGGCAGAATACACATTCAAAATCAGTCATCCTCACAAATACATTTGGCTGTCGTCCATTCCGCAGTTCATCTCCTGTTACCGCTACAGTGTCGTAGACCATGCGAAAAGTTCATGAAATGTCACCATAGCAATTTAGTCTCCTGCTTCATCTTGATAACTCTGCATTAAAAGTTCTAAATTGGGTGGAAGTACCATTTTTTTTTAAATGCAAATTTTAATAAGTTATTCTTTTCAGGAATGGCTACATATATGAAGCAGACATTGAATTTATAATAATAGCAATAAGGTATGACCAGGGATTAGAGTAAAAGCCAGCTAATCACCGCCTTGGGGCAATATGGCACTTGGCTGCATCTCATGCCATATTACGCCCCAAGGGGGTGATTAACAGACTATTAATCTAACACCTGGTCATACCTTGTTGCTGAAGTATGTTCCTATTGTGTGTAAAAATGGTGAAGATTTAGCTGAAGTGTTATTGGGGGGGGGGGTGCATCTACTCCTCCTGTGTCCAATCCTACTGGTGTAAATACAGATGTTCTTCAGGGGTATCTCAGTCATCAGGTTACACCATAGGAACTTCACCATCAGTGAATGGGGTATCCACACCGAAGATTTTCAGCAGTACAACTGGGCCTGCCCACACAGTCGACGTTGACATCAGCCGATGTCGCCAACCCTATAAAGGCACAGGCAGACCTGTGCCCTCTTCAGTTCTTTCCTGCCGTCGACTTGCTAGCACAGTCTCCATGGGAGAGTCGTTACAGTGTTCGTGCCTTTTTGCGGCCTACAACCTTTTTTGTCCGCAACCCTCACAAATCTTTTTTCAGAGATTTATTCTGTTTTTTCTTTCATGTCAAGAGTTAAACCTTCAGCTTTCTGTTCCGTTGCTGCTGCAGAAAGAAGATTGCCTCCAATGATGAATACTCTGTGTGTGTTTGCTGTCTTGGGCCTGATCACAATGCCTTGTACTGTGGGCTGTGCCAACAGTAACCAAACCACCTTTAGGCAATGCAGAAAGGCTCTCAGTATCTTCATGTAACAGCAGGTAGCCAGCTCCGAGCCAGGGTCCCCCCGGGGTAGCGGTCAGCCAGTTGCCCTCTGAGTCCAAGAGCTCCAAGGCCTCCCAGGCCAAAGACAGGTCCTCAGGGAAAAGTCATAAAAAAAGACCAGGATCATGACCACTCCCCCTGGCAGTCATCCCGTTCCTTGTCAGCTTCTCCTTCTTCGGGAGGCTTCTCATCAGCGACTGCCCCGACGAAGAGACCTACTGTTCAGGTCCTGGTTCACTCCAGACCCATACCAACAGCCTCTCTGCCTGACTCTCAGTGTGCTCAGTTGTCAGCCTGCGGGTCATTGGCCTCTCCTCTGTCGATGATAGGCTCATCATCGATGACGGTCTCATCGAGACCCGACCCTTCCCAGTCGAAGGTTACGGGCTCATTGGGCACGCAGTCGGGTGAGACGACATCAGTGCAGTCAACCCATCCTCTGACGACCATGGACCTGAATGAAGTTATAGTCCGCTTCACTAATGTGATTGTCGAGTAGTTTGCGGCCTTTAACAGGCTCTGGGAGCCAACCTGAGGACCGTCGAAGGCGCATCCGATGCCAGCCCAAGTTGAAGAGGTCGATGTCAAGGAGGAATACTACCCCTGACCTCATACTTCCTGATGAGGTAGAGAAGGTAGATGAGGAAGAGCAGTATTACACTTCAGATAAGTCCACTGCCTCCTCTGTCAGTGAAGAATCTGCCTGAGGATGCTTTATTCTTTAACATTATGAAGCAACTGTCTTCCAGTATGGGGTTTTAGACAGAGGAGGAGGATGCCACCAGGATGGACCCGGTGGATTACCTGGAGATCCCTGAATCGCCCCAAAGGTTATTCCTCCTATGATTCCAACTCTCAGGAATGCTACCACAGTAGCCTGGCACAGACCAGATATGGTGCCAGCTATGCCCCTCAGAGCTCATAAGCTCTACAGTGCCCCCAGGGCATTCCTTACTTGGCTGCCCAGGCTGAAACTGACTCAGTGGTCGTCAATGCAGCTACAATTTATCTGATACTATTGCCAGGGTGGCAGCCACTGGCATCTGCCTTTGTAGGCAGTCATGGCTCAGGGTTTCTGGGTTTGCTGCTGATGTGCAAAACAAGGTGCTGAACGCCCCTTTTAATGGCACTAAACTCTTTGGTCTGGATGTCCAGGACATCTTCAGTGATCTGCAGGTCTCAGGTACAGCCATTAAGTCCATCCATTGCCTTTACCACACTCAACAGCATGGTAGGGGGCACGCTACCTTTCGTAAGCAAGTTAACAGACCAGGCTCAGGCTCCCACCCTCAGGGCAAGCGCAGAGCCCAGCCCTACTTGCCTGCCTCCTCTCATACTGTAGCAGCAGCCAAGTGTCCCAGGACTGAGGGTCCAGCCTCCTCTGCTGGCCCCGCCTCAGCTTGACTCCTTGCCAGACCCCCCTCCTCTAGTCCAGGCCCAGAAGGTGGCAGTCAGTGGTCAGTTCTACCTCCATTTGAACCAGTGGAGAACCATAACATCAGATGCCTGAATCCTGCAGATCACAGAGTGCAGTCATTCTCTGGAGCTCGTCCAGCAGCCTTCAGATAGCCCCCCAGCTCCCTCAAATTATCCCCCTGGCTCATCTTCATCTGTCTGTTTTCTGTGAGGAAGTGCAGTCCCTCCTGTGCAAGCAGGCAATAGAACTAGTGCCAAAGAGGCAGAGAAACCAGGGGTCCTATTCAAGATTCTTCCTGGTTCCCAAAAAGACTGGAGATCTGAGGCCAATCTTGGATCTGAAAGACCTCAATCTTTATGTCCAGTACAAGAAGTTCTGAATGGTAATCTTACCAGGCCTGTTTCCCCTCTTCAAGTCCGGGGACTGGCTCTGCTCACTGGACATGCAGGACATCTACCTGCACATCGTGGTCTTCCCTCCTCACAGGAGGTTTCTATGCTTCGTCTTTGAGGGAGAACATTACTAGTTCAAGGTATTGCCCTTTGGCTTATCTTCTGTGCCGCATGTCTTTGCCAAGTGTTTAGCAGCGGTTGCAGCAGCCCTCAGAATAAAGTGATTGTATGTCGTTCCATACCTGGATGACTGGCTTCTTAAGGCCCCATCCAGGGAACAGCTGTTGTCTACTTTGGAGTGTACTCTTCAGCTTTTTTAGTCTCTAGGCATAACAGTCAGTATGGCCAAATATGTGCTAGTTAGGTCCCAAAGACTACAGTACATTGGGGTGGTCCTGGACTCAGGGCAGGGGAAGGCCTTCCTACCTAAGAGGAGGGAAGAATGCCTCATATCCCAAGCGCAGAGGTTGCTCAGAGTCAGTACATCCCTGCCATGCTGTATCTACAGCTCATAGGACTCATGGCCACAGCCTTTCCTACGGTTCTGCTAGCAAGACTCCACATGTGCACCCTGCAGTGGACCCTCAGTGTGCAGTGGGACCAGCAGATGGATGAGTTGGACCAACTAGTCCTGGTTTCCTCCCCAGTACACAAGGTACTTCAGTGATGGATGGTCCCCTCGGACCTCCTTCAAGGGGTCCCTTTCCAGCTTTCTTCCCCAAGTCAGATCCTAACCACAGATGCCTTGGGTCTGGGCTGGGGAGCCCACATGGGTCCCTTCCGAAACCCAGGGATCTTGGTCCCAGTGGGAAGCTGCTCTGAATATTACTGTCCTGGAGATGAAGTGGGGCTCTATTGCTTTCCAGGATCATCTGGCCAAATCAAACTCCTCCCTCCTTGTGAACACCCCTGCAGGCCCTTCCCTAGAAACTGTCCCTACCTTCAAATACCTAGGTGTGACGCTTGATCCTTCCCTCACTTTCAATGAACACATAAGCATTATCATGAAGAAATTACATCAAAGGCTAGATGCAGCATATTGCCTCAGTCAATATCTGTCCCCTGAGGTGCGCCTAGCTATCGCCCAAGGAAACCTACTGCCTCTGCTTGACTATTGCTCCCCTGTCTACTCCTCTGTGCCCTCGTCACTACGCTCTCGTCTAATCTCAACATATAATTCCATCTGTCACTTTGTTTTTCAAGCCCCTTTCTCTACCCACCATTGCACGCTCTACCAGTCCCTAGGGTGGCTCACTCTACAGGGTCGCTTTGACTATGCCATGGGTTGCCTAATAGACAACTCACTCAGGGTCCTACCAGAAGTCCCCCCCTATTCCTCTCTGCACACTGTTAGGGCAGCTTCTCGGAGCCTCAGGGTTTCCTCCATTCCCCAGCTGGAAGTTCCATGTATATCTTCTGTTATGGGTAGCAAAGCCTTCTCTGTCTCTGCCCCCTCACTTTAAAATAGACTCTTGCTTTGTATCCGCTCATCCCCCTCCCACCAATCCTTCAAAACAAACCTCAGAACCTGTCTGCAGACGGAGTACACTTGTAACTGTCCTCTAGGACACTCTAGGGACTGTGAGCTGCCCTAGGATGTACTGTGGGCCGCCTGCCTTTTGCTCCTCTTTTGGCTCTCACCTTAGACCCTACCCCTGTACCCTTACTCCCTAGTACTGCTTGCACTCCAGTGCATATGCTCCTTATCCAGATACTGGTCACAACATCCCTTATTTAAATTGTTGCCCATAAGCTGCTTATCCTACAGGATGGTATAGCTTGTTGCCTTGTCAGCCTAATGTACTATTGATATTACTGTATTCATTCATTCTGAACTTCCTGTGCCTGCATGTTTTAGTCTGCTCTACTCACACTATGTTAAGTCCACTTATAATTTCTGTAACCTTGTGTATGATTTCTGCTGTACATACTGATTTTGAACTGTTATGTATTGACCTCATATTAAGGTATTTGTCATCCTGTATCACTGCATTTATATCTCTGCTGTTGCCTATCGTCTGCCAGTCTTGTAGCCCGGGTCGCGGCTAAAAATGGTCCTTTGGATCAGCTCACTTACCCGGTCACCAAATAAATAAATAAATAAACAATTGCAACTTGCAATTTGCACTTTCTCTCTTGGGAAGTGCTCTTTTTAGTTGCAGTTACTTCTGCTTGAAGAATTTCAGAGCTTCAGGCCCTCAGGTGCGAGGAGCCTTATTGAATGTTTCCTAAAGACAGGGTGTCTTTGCTTACGAATCCTAAGTTTCTTCCTAAGTTGGTTTCTGAGTTTACACTCAATCAGTCTAGCCACCTTCCTGTTTATTTTCCGGAGCGTGCCAATCCAGGGGAAGCACTGCTCCATACTTTAGATGTGCGCAGAACTTTGAAATATTACCTGCTCAGGACAAAGGAATCCAGAAAATCTAAGCAATTGTTTGTTTCTTTCGCCCAAGGTAGGCAGGACTCTTCAGTTTCTAAGCAGTGTTTATCCAAATGGTTGGCAAATTGCATTGTGTTCTGCTACAATAAGTATGGCAAGGAATTGCTGGGTGCTGTCAAAGTTCACTCCACCAGAGGCATAGTTACCTCTGTGACTTGTTTCAAAGAGACTCAGCGCTGACATTTGCATTGCTGCCACCTGGAGTACAGTCCACACTTTCACCAAACATTACAGTTTGGACATCGCTTCTAGAGCCCGTGCGGGATTTGGCAGGGCTTTTCTGCAAGGATTTCAGTCTTAAGTTTTATAGAGTTCCTTAACTGGTTCAGTTTTCAAGGTCTTCTGTCTTAAGTTTCAGAAGCTCCTTGACTGGGTAGGTTGTTCCACCTCTCCTGTCTTAAGTTTTTAGAGATCTAGTCTCCCAGACTGTCCCTATACTCTTGCCACTGCTTGGGATTCGTTCCTACGGTATAACCTGATGACTGAGATACCCCCCCGAAGAAGATAGAACAGTTATGTAAGAACATACCATAACAGTAGATCTTCGGGGGGATCTCAGTCATCAGGTCTGTTCCCTCCCACCATCCTCCTTTTTGGAGCTCCTATTCAGGACCTAGCTGTCTGCTGTTTCCATCATTTCTCTGAGAGCCGGGTCACTCAACTCTCCTCTGGTCCCCAGGGCATCAGCCTTGCTTCCTTCGTCTCCGGAGGGAAAGAACTGAGGAGGATGTGGGCTGGCCTGTGCCTTTATATGGTTGCCGACATTGGCTGACGTCGATGGATGGGCGGGCCCAGTTGTACTGCTGAAAATCTTCTGTGTGGATTCCCCATTCACCAACGTGAAGTTCTTATGATGTAATCTGAAGACTGAGATCCTCTTGAAGATCTACTGTTACGTTAAGTTCTTACATAACTGTTCTATATTCAGGAGCTATCAATGTTAAAAAGGATATACTCATGCTATGCATCCTCTAGTTGGAACAAACCGTGACACTCTAAAGGATACCTCATCACTACCCGTACCCCTTGAATCAAGGCTTTATAATCATCTCAACATGCAGTGTACCTGTCGTAAGTAAGGAGCTTATGTTGTACTGCAAAATGAGTCTACAAAATCCTACACCCTGATTGACTCAGACAGCCAACCACCCACTCCGGTGTCAGGCAACAGAGACTGGGAAATAAAGAGTCCCAGTCTCTGTCTGCCTTTCTACCCAAAGTATTACTGTGCAATGGAATATTCAGCATCCAAGTAGCCACCATTTTTTCTCTTGCTTAACATGAGTGAGCAACTACTAAGCAGTTTCCTCCTACTTTCCCTTCACAGCACCCCCCGTTGCAGTTTCAAATAAAAAGTTATTTTTATGAACAAAGTGCTGTCATGTAGCATCATCAATCCTGCTCTCATAGCCGCTTATCACCCCCCAATCTGCCGGCCCACTCACTTTAGTGACACACACCGGTAGCGTGTCTTCGTCTGCAGGAGACAAATCCATAAATCTACTGCTGGTCTCACTGTAGACTTAGCGGTACACAGCAGTTCAGCATCATGTAGCGCTTACCTAGCAGCACTCACGTTATCAGACCTGGCCGCTCACACTGTCCAACAGCTGCAAATTTAAAAAAAATTAACCCTTCAACTTTAGAAAAGAGAACTGCGAGTGTCTTACACGCCATCTTCTCCCTCACTGAGTACCTCGCCAGTCAGAAATCCGTGGTAATCATTTAGTTGGTGGGCAGGATGCTTGAAGCTAGGATCTGCAGTCTTTAATGGTGGTAATCTTTTTGCCGGCAGGTGGGAGGGGGGATCTAGCTTACTCATAATGTTTTCTCTGGCAGGTGGAGGGGGACTCGGAACATCATACAGGCATGGGTGCTGACTAACAAAAGGGATCGTACACTAAAAGTTGCAAGAAGAATATAACTACCTGCCATTAAGCAGCCAAAAACTATGTTTTACGCACAACTGCGTGTTCTTCTGGTATGAATACCAACAGAGGGAGTACTTTACAATAAAGGGAATTTTTTATTCTTTTTTTACAACACTAAGATTTGTTTTTACATTTTTTTTAGAGATTTTATTAAAATATAACATATGATCCATTTTCTAAGTGCAACAGTGTCCTCAGAGTGGGTGATATGGGCTATACCAGACCTTCCAGGAGCTAAAAAGCCCTCTGCCAGCAGTGTTGGACCTCATTATGCCCCTGGGTCATCCCGTGTAACCAAATACCACCCACCCTGTTGGGTATTATTGCTTGCTTCATCATTACATCTATTCCCTATCTTGATTTTCTGTGTGTGCGCACGCGTGTGTGTGTGTGTGTGTGTTTGTGTGTGTGTTTATACCTATGCTGCTGGTCATGTGGGACCCTCTTACAAACAAGGTGCTACAGCTAAATGCAGCTGCCCTAGAGTGCAAAAAGTTAAATAAGTTGGATGTCTGAAGGAGGGTTGAACTTTCGTTCCTTGTATTTTTTTTGTTCTGTTATTCTTTGGTAATCAGGTAAGGCCCACTAGGCACAAGTGCCTGTTTTCAGGGGTGACCTGGGAGCGCTGGGCGGTTAAGTGACTTACTCAGAGTCACACAGTATGCAAGTGGAGGTAGTGGGAATCAAACCCAGGTCTGCTGGATATACCACGCTCATTCACAGCTTATTACTCTAACCTCTAAGCTATACTGCCTTTCATCCCCACCCTGCCTCAGGTTTTTGGACACATTTTCGCAGATTATTTGTACCACAGTTGCTAACAGAAACCCTCCCAAACTCAAACCAAACTGTAGCCTGAGGCTCTTGAAAAGAAAAATAGTAAAATCAGAATCTACTGTAGCAGGCCACACGGACTAAGAAAGGAGCAAAGCGCAAAGTTCTTTCTCCCTTTTTGTGTTTTGCTTTTGCTTTTGCTTCAGTAGCGGCAGTTAATGAGCATGCCACTATGCTCAAAGAATTTGACCGCTGCAATCAGGGAGCACCCCATCACCATCGGCTGCGTTTGCTGGGTGGTCCCTGACTGCAGCAGCCAATTACAGCTGCATTCTGTGGTGTCCTGTTTCAAAGAAACATGGCGGTGGCTTCTCCGTCGGCCTCTCACAGTCCCCACGAAGCCAACGGATAGCCGCTGTCCGCCTCTCCCAGTCCCTGTTAGCTGACGGGGGTGGCCAATCCCCCTGTTGGCATGCCCCCTCCTCAGTTCATTTGTCGATTAGGTAGCCCAATCCCCATCAGCATGATGTGCCCCCCCCATTTGTTGTGTGAGGCAGCACACTGGGAGCCCACCCCAGCACGCTCATGTACTGCCCCCTCCAAACATCCAGGTGGCACACTGGGGGCCCACCCCAGCATGCTCATGTACTGCCCTCACACACTGTATTGATGATGGGGGTGCCCAATCCCCGTCGGCTCCACTGCCCCCTCCAAACATCCAGGTGGCATGCTGGGAGCCCACCCCAGCATGCCAAAAGTCCTGTGGTGTCTTTTTTTTTAAATTCCTGTAAAAATTAGAAAACGGGGGGCATGGCTAACTCTCGAAGATGGCAGACATGTGTTAGCGAGCTCCTCAGGCAAATGACTAATTAATTGTCTATTCTAGCTGGCATAGAATATTTCATCCCTTGAATTGCTCGCACAGTGCCTCGGGGTCCTATGGCTGCCTCAAAACAGAAAAACCGACAAGGGAAAATTCAGTTTGACGCAGCAAAACCGCCAAGACAAGGGAGGCATAGTGAAGAGCAGAGGGCGATCTCCATGGATGAACTGAGTGGGTCAGAAGGCCCAGACATGAATTCGCTTACTCGCTCTCTAGCAGGAGTACCTTCCAGCCCCCTGCAAATGCAGCATGAAATGAAAGCAGGATTTGTCAACATCACCACTCAACTCACCCATCTTCAGGGCATAGTGATGGGCCTCTCTGAAACTTCAGCCACTCACTCCACGCAGATTGCAGAGCTCGAGCACAGGGTGAGCTCTCTAGAGGATTCACTGTCGGTGGTCTCGGCGGAGAGGAACAGTATGAAAACCTCGCTGGAGGAGTTGAAAGCCAAAATGGACGATTAAGAAAACAGATTGCGGCGCTCTAATCTTTGCATTATTGGGCACTGAGGGTCGGGATGCAGCGGTGGGCTTGCAGAAGTGTCTGGTGGCTCAACTCGGTCTTCCGAACGACCATGAAAATTTTGAAATAGAAAGAGCGCATCGTATGGGGCGCCAGCCTAAATCAGGGGAAAGAGCTAGACACTATCTGGTAAAATATCTTCGGTTTCAGGATAAAGAAAAAATGCTGCAGAAAGCAAAACAGATGGGCCCTATATCATTCAAGAACTCTAAGGTGTTTATATACCAAGACTATAGCACAGATCTGCAGAATAAAAGGCAAAGCTTTTCTCAAATCAAGGCCAAATTGTACAACCTTGGCTGGTCCTTTGCATTCAGATATCCAGCTCGCTTGCAAGTCGACCACCCAGGGCAGACCCCTAGTGTTTTCCTCTGCCCTAGAGAAGCTGAGAAGTGGATTTCCGAGGAGGAGGCCAGATGGGGAAAAGTCCAGGTAGTAGACACTTGATTTTATTTGGAAAGTGTATGTTTGTATCCTGGCATCTCCATTCCTGGAACTCTTATTTCCTCAGCAACTTGCAGAACTGAAGAATCCTATTTTCTATATAAGAAGGCCTGGAGGCGTAGAAATGCACAGAGTGTTTTATTTCAAGCTTGTGTAGCATTTATCTGCGGCTCTCCGAATTATCGTTGAAGAAATTCTGAATTTTACTTCCCGACTATATCTGGGGACATGGGTACCGACGGGCCAGCGCTTTGCAATAGTGTACTTCACGTTCCTCTTCTTATAGTTCTGTTTTTACAAAAGAACTGCTTCAAAAAGGATTATGCAATCCTGTCTTCAGTGAGGAACTCGTTTTAAAATTTCCTCTCTCACTTGGACTAGAAGCTAGAATGTCTGGTTGATTTGTTATATTATTTTGCCCTTTGCAATTTAGTTACAAATATTAATATGTTCTGCCAATTGCCGTTGTTTGGAGGAGTTCTAGTGGGGTTGTTCTTCCCTGCGGAGGGGGGGGCATTGGTTTCGCAATGGGTTCAGGTGGGTAGTTATGTGAAGTCAACAGGGGTGGGAGTCTTTACCCTGGGTTTTCACGCGCAGCAAAGTGATGTTGGGTGGGTGTGTTCAACGGAAGATGGTTCTCAGCCTGGGGCCGATCGGGGAGAGTTTTATGAGTCTGTGTCACACTCTCCATCCGAGCATTCTGACTGGTTCTGTTGCTCCCTGCGACACACGCAAAGGAAGGTGATAATTCTGAAGATAGAGAGATGTGGGGGGGGGGGAATGCGGAGGTTTTGATCACAAGTTAGGGGGTTATGATGTTCGTAACAAAAGTTAAAAAGGTTGGTTCTGGACATACACGTTCTAGTTTCTATGCAGGTAGAGTTGTAATACACTACAAATATGTCCTCGGGACTTAAGGTGGCCACATGAAACATTAATGGGCTGAAGTCAATTCTTAAACGCAGGAAGATACAGGCGGAGGTGCGTCGGCTGAAGAGCAATATTGTACTTTTGCAAGAGACCCATTTCTCTAGCGATGAGGCATGAAGGACAGCCTCCTTTATTGGGGGGGCGTGGGTATCTTCCTTCTTCTCCTCTAAAGCTAGAGGTGCATCAATTTGGATACCAAGGGGAAATCTGGTGGAGGTCATTGACTCATTCATTTGTGGAATCTAGGGGTCGCTATGCCCTTGCGAAGGTCTGTGTGGCGGGGGGGATACATTAATTATGGGCTGTGTCTACGCTCCCAATGTAGATGACCCAGGCTTTTTCCAAAGACTAGCTGTGGACTTGGTGCGGTGGGAGGGCCCCTGGATACTGGGGGGAGACTACAACTGTGTGCTTGACACAGTATTGGACCGTTCTAATACAACTTTGGTGCCAGTGTCTCGCAATGCTAGGGCTCTGGAGCAGATCCAGAATGAGGTGGGGCTTGTGGACGTGTGGCGACATTACCACCCCTCAGATGGGGATTACAGTTTCTACTCCCACTCTCACCGATCTTATGCCAGGATTGATAGGCTACTGGCCTCCCCTACTCTGCTGGCAAGGATTGGAGAGGTGATATACCACCCTATTCTTATCACTGACCACGCCCCTCATTCTCTACTGCTGCTCCCCATGGGATTATCCTCCCCCTCACGACCCTGGAGACTCGATCCGATCCTTATGAAGGATCCCCAATATGTGGAGTTCATGAAGGGCAGCATTCAGGACTTTTTGTCACACAATATCAGGAGAGACACTTCCCATGGTATCAGGTGGGAGGCACTAAAAGCTTATATTAGGGGCCAATCCATTATCTATGCCTCCCACTGTAAAAAAGAAAGAGCGCAGGAGATGACCCTCCTTAGAATAAAAATTGCTGCCTGCGAGTCTGCCCATAAGACCAAACCGTCAGAGAGCATATACCATATAATCCAACATTTGTGATATAAATTTAATACTCTTAACAGTGCCAGGTTGGAACGCACTATACTAATTGCAAATGCAGGGGCCTACTATGACGCAGACCATGGGGGCTGTTTCCTTGCCTGGCAGATCAAGCGGAGGAGGCAGAGCGGGGTTGGAGCGATAGTGGATTTGGGGGGAACTAGTGCATGACACTGATAGCATAGTTTGTCCAGTTCTACAAAAATTTATACTCGTCCGAATGACACCCAACAAAGGGAGAAATTGCCTTATTTTGCAGTCAAGCCCCATTGAATAAGTTAGACGCCGAAGATACAAGAACACTGGGAGTTCCATTATCCAAACAGGAAATACGGGTGGCTATTGCATCTTTAAAAGGGAGGAAGGCTCCAGGTCCTGATGGGCTTCCAATTGATTTTATCAAAACCTTCTGCCCACTATTGCTAGATCCCTTTTTTGACATGCTAGAAGAGGGGTTGCAGAAGGGTATCTTACCCCACTCCTCAAGATCTGCGGTAATCACAGTTCTCCCCAAACCTGGGAAAGACCTAACAAAATGTGCGTCCTATCATCCCATTTCTCTGCTCACTGCAGACTATAAAATCATGGCCAAAGTATTGGCCACGCGCCTGGAGCTTCTGCTGCCACAGCTGGTCCATCATGACCAGTCTGGTTTTGTGAAGGGGAGATATGGGAAGCATAACATCAGAAGGACTCTTAATGTGATTCATAGGTGGTCTAAGGGAAGGGGGGGGCACAAGGGGCCGCTATTGTAACACTAGACGCAGAGAAGGCATTTGATCGGGTGGAGTGGGTTTATCTGTTTGAAATCATGGAAACGACGGGGTTAGGTGTGACTTTTTGCAAGTGGGTGCGCACCCTTTATACAGATCCCTCAGCACAAATTCTGGTGAACGGCACTCTCTCCAAGTCCTTCAGTTTAGAACGGGGCACCCGTCAGGGTTGTCCCCTATCCCCGCTGTTATACGTCCTTTCCCTGGAACCTTTAGCTGCAGCTGTTCGATCTCATCCCGACATAGAGAGATTTGGAGGGGGGGACTACACACAAGATTTCAATGTACGCAGACAATCAACTCCTGTTTTTGCAAAACCTGGCCAGGGATCTCCCAGCGGTGCATAGTCTCATGAAGCAGTTTGGAACCCTCTCGGGCCACAAAGTGAATTGGACCAAAAGTGAGTTAATGCCTTTTGGCACGCGCGATAGGGTGCAACTGATAGCAAATCTGGGTGATTTACAACTAGTTAAACAAGTTAAATATCTGGGAGTAAAGCTGTCAGCGAATATCAGTCAGCTGTGTGCTTTAAACTATAAACCCTTGGTGGCCGGAGTGGTAGAGGACTGTGAGCGATGGAGTGCGCTGCCTATTTCCCTCCAGGGTTGAGTTGGCACTATAAAGATGATGATATTGCCCAGATGTCTGTGTCTATACCAGTCTCTGCCAGTTAGGGTCCCACAGAGTCATTTCAGGGGCCTCTATGCAGCCTTGCACAAATTTCTTTGGAGGGGAAGGGGCGCGCGAATAAAGAGGGTGACTCTGTTCCAACCGATGACTGAGGGTGGTGTGGGTTTGCCTGATTTCAGGGCTTATTACTGGGCTGCCCAGTTGGCTTTTGTTAGCCATGGGTTTGGTAAGGACTCACCGGCGTGGGTGGGACTGGAGGAAGACTTAATAATGGGAAATTTTAGACATGACCTGTTAAGTGGGAGCCTCCCCCCCCCCCGATCACCAAACTGGTAAATCACCAACTAACCCATTCACGGCCAACACTCTGGCAATTTGGAGAAGAGTGCATACTCACATAGGTTGGCAGGGTGGACTCTCCCCATAGCTGAGCCTGCTGGGTGTTGTGAAAAGGAGGGGCTCTCCATCGATACAACTTATTCAGAGGCTGAGTCATTGGAAAAAATGAGGTCTCACGCATGTCAATCAATTGTATGGGGGGCCTGATCCGCAGCTTTCAAGAGATAGGTACTATGTGGGGGATTCACCCAGGGAATTTTTTTGTCTACCTTCGGCTCTGTCAGATATGTGAGGTTAATTTGCCCCTTAATGGTGGCTGAGCTCACCTTCTCCTTTTATACAGACCTCAACCAGGTAGTAAACCTCTATCGACTTACTATCACATTGTAATGGGGCACAAGGTGGAGGCCCCTCCTAGGAGCATGCTCAGATGGGCGGACGACCTTTCTTTAAATATTGTCCCAGAAACCTGGAAATTGGCATGCTTTCGTTATATTAACTGCTCAGTCAGCAGCAGACTGAGACTCATACAGCTTAATTTTTTACACAGGACTTCTATCACCCTGGTTAAAATGCACCAGCTTGATGACTCAAAAACCGATATCTGCCCTAAATGCAGAATGGGGGTCGGAGACTTTGTACACGTGACCTTGACATGTGATAAAATTGTCCCCTTTTGGCATAAAATGCATAAAATCATGTCTGTCGTCTTAGGTTACGTCCCATCAAAGTCCACTCTGGAGCTATTGCTGGGTGCAGACCCAGATTATTGAAAAAGCACAGCTTGGGCTCTGGGTAAATGACATGTCTTTGAACAACTGTGGTATCCCTTAATTACAGCAATGAAGCAATCAAACCTAGGTGATAGGTTTAAATGCTTCAGTGGCAAGCATTTAAACTAGCCAAGGGGAGAGGCACTGAAGAGGAGAAGGGAAATCCTAGCCTCCCCCCAAAAAATCAGGGTAATTAGTGAAGTAAACACCAAAATAGAACAGTTGATAGGGAGAAGGGCAGGGGTAAATATAGAAAAAGACAAAGGCAGTAGGGACAGGGATGGGGCAAAAAGAAATAAAGCCATAAAAAAATGGAGGGTAATGAGTACCAATACCCGTAGTCTAGGTAAAAAGCTCCCTGAAATGGTGGCCTTGATGGAAGAGGGATGCTTGGATATTGTGGCAGTCACAGAAACATGGTACACAGAGAACCATGACTGGGATGTCAACATACCAGGGTACACAATCTACAGGAGGGACAGGGAGGGAAGAAGAGGAGGTGGAGTAGCTCTTTATGTAAGGGAAGGGAAGGGATAAAAGCAACATAACTAAAGGGTAAACAGAGAGGAGAGGAGGCACTGTGGGTCACCCTGGAGACTGGAAATGGCTCCACAATCCGCACAGGGATGGGGAGGAAATGGACAAGGAAATGATAGAAGGCATCCTTGGTATGGCAGAGAAAGGGGAGATATTGCTGAAGGGGGACCTGAATATGCCAGATGTTGACTGGAGCACTTTTGCTGCAGCCACATCCGAGCAGGGCCATTCTCGATGCTCTACAGGGTGCATGCCTCAGACAGCTAGTTTTGGAACCCACTCTGGAGAGAACAATTTTATTTATTTCGCTTTTGTTGACCGGGTAAGTGCACTAGACAAATCCTGCCTATTTTCAGGCACGACCCGGGGGAGGGGGGATACAGATGAATGCCAACTGACCTTGAACCAGATTAAGCTGTTGGTGGTATTTTTAGTGAATGAGGGAAATTTGGCCAGGACACCGGGGAAATTCCCCCTACTCTTTTCGATAAGTGCCATGGGATCTTTAACATCCACCTGAACTACCACCAATCCAGGCAGATGGGGACCTCAGTTTAACGTCTCATCCGAAAGACGGCACCTCAGAAATGCAGCACCCCTCTCATGCTGCATTACAGTGTCAGTACTGGGATATTAACCCAAGTGCCAGATGTGGGAACTGAACCCACAGCCCTCTGATCTCCCGGCCTCAGAGGCGCGTGTGCTACCTACTGAGCCACTGACACTGACTTTTAGACCTGGTACTCTCAAATGGGGATGGAGAGAGGATCTCTGATCTTGAAGTGGGTAGCCATCTGGGAACAAAACGACCACCAAATAGCGTGGTTCACGATAAACTTAGCTTGAGAGTCAAGCCACACAAAAGTGAAGGTACTGGACTTCAGGAGGGCTGATTTTGACAAAATGGGAGAATGCCTCAGAAAAGCACTAGCAAACAGGCAAGAAGGTGGGGTGGAGCAACAATGGGGAAACATCAAAACTGCCATCACAGAAGCAACAAGTCTTTGTGTGAAGCAAATAAATCAAAACGAAAGAAAAAAAACATACTATGGTTCTCAAAAGAAGTGGCGGGGAATAAGGGAAAAAAAGATAGCATTCAGGAAGTACAAGGAAACACAGAAGGAGCAGGACAAAAAACTGTACCAGTTAAAGCAGAAAAAAGCGGGTAAGGCAGTCAGAATAGCAAAGGCCCAAACCAAGGGAAAGATAGCCAACTCGGTTAAGAAGGGGGATAAAACCTTTTATAGGTACATTAAGGAGCAAAGAAAGACTAAGGCAGGGATACTGAGGCTTAACAAAGAGGAAGGTGGTTGGGCAGAGAGCGACAGTGAAAAAGCAGGGATACTGAACGAATACTTCTGCTCCGTATTCACAATGGAAAAGCAGGGGGAAATACCTAATCCAGGCAATAGAAGCACTCTGGATAGGGGGTTTGATATTAGTCCTTTCACAGAAGAAAGGGTTCTGAAAGAACTCTTAAAACTGAAGGTGGATAAAGCAATGGGGCCTGATGGGATTCACCCCAGAATTTTAAAAGAACTAAGGGAAGAACTAGTAACACCACTGACCACCCTTTTTAATAAATCATGGGAGGATGGGGTGGTACCTGAGGACTGGAGGAGGGCAGATGTGTTTCCCCTTCACAAAAGTGGGAGCAAGACAGAGGCAGGACTACAGACCTGTCAGTTTGACCTCAGTGGTTGGGAAAATGATGGAATCACTTCTGAAGGAAAGAACTTTTGAGTACCTAGAGGCCAGTGGAACACAGGACCCAAGGCAGCATGGATTCACAGCGGGAAGGTCATGTCAGACAAATCTAATTGATTTCTTTGACTGGGTGACCAAAGCAGTAGACCAGGGAGGGGCTGTGGACATGGCCTACCTAGACTTTAGCAAGGCATTTGACACAGTCCCGCACAAAAGATTAATAAACAAATTAGCCAGCCTGGGAGTGGGTCCTAAGGTGGTAGCCTGGGTAAAACACTGGTTGGACAACAGGACACAGCGGGTAATAGTAAATGGAGTCCACAGTGAAGAAAGGAGGATTACTAGTGGGGTACCGCAGGGTCCAGTACTGGGGCCGGTACTTTTTAATGTCTTTATAAGTGACATTGCAGAGGGACTGGAAGGGAAAGTATGTCTCTTTGCAGATGACACAAAGATCTGCAACAGGGTTGATACACAAGGTGGGGTGGAAAGGATGAAAAGGGACTTGGCAAGGTTGGAGGAATGGTCAAATGTTGGCAGCTTAGATTCAATGCAAAGAAGTGCAAAGTAATGCACCTGGGAAACAAAAACCAAGGGGAAGAGTACATAATGGGGGGGTGAGATACTGACAACAACAAAAATGGAAAAGGACCTGGGGGTAGTCATATCAGACGACCTAAAGGTGGGCCAGCAATGTGAGAAGGCAGTAAGGAGGGCTGGGGGATACTGGGATGCATAGGGAGAGACATCACCAGTAGAAAACAGGAAGTTGTTGGCCCTCTGTACAGACAGTTAGTAGACCACATCTGGAGTACTGTGTGTACTCGTTCTGGAGACCCCATCTCCAAAAGACATAGAGTGGAGGCTGTCCAGAGGAGGGCAACCAAAATGATGCAGGGTCTGCACCAGAAGACATCACGAAGAAAGACTAAAGGAGCTTAAAATGTATACCCTTGAGGAAAAAAGGAGAGAGGGACATGATAGAAACTTTCAAGTACCTCAAGGGAATCAACAAAGTGCAAGAGGGTAGCATCTTTCAGAAAAGAGATGTGCAAAACAAGGGGGCACAATTTGAAGATAGAGGGGACTCAGAGGTAATGTGAGGAAGTATTTCTTCACAGAGAGGGTTGTGGATACATGGAACAGCCTTCCTGAGGAGGTCGTAGAGTCAAAAACAGTGGGGGAATTCAAGAATCCATGGGACAGACATAAGGCAATTCTAGTGGGGGGGTAGGAGGAAGTAGGCTGTTGGTTAACTAGGATCTGCAGCTTATCCGTTAGGTAGGGAAGTGGGCAGACTAGGTGGGCCAAGCGGTCCTTATCTTCCGTCAGATTCTATGTTTCTATGGCTATTTTCCTGTGTAATTTCCATCCATGTCCTGGCTCATTGCCAGTTAAGCAGTTCCTCAAATGTGGTTACTAATTTATTTGTTTTATCTTTTTTGTGACATTAGGTGTTTTAATTTCAACACACTGTACTACAGGAGTGCGCCTAACCTCTGAAAATTGTAAAACTCCCACAGATGTTCTTGAAACTTTAGGTATGGTGTACAACCTCTAGATTGTTTTATTCATGTCTGGTATAACCTGTAACTTGGAATGAATCTGATCAAATGTATCAATGTATATCCTGGACTAGTTAATAAACTATTTTTTTGGAAGAAAAAAAAAATTAGAAAACGGCCCTTCGTTGACCTCTTGCCCTCTCCCCCAACCCACAGCCACCCTCTGCGCACCCCACCTCCCCACACCCCTTCACCCCTTACTTACCTCCAGAGCCCAGCGTAATGATCTCTGGTGGACCGGGAACACGTCTGCACTCTTCAAAGCTGACCACAAACTGAAGAAATGCCGGTAAGCTGTATAATGGCATAAATGGGTTTTTATTCAACTTATGTGTATATCTCGGCCATTTTTTCAACTTTTTTTTTTTTAACTTTATTTTTCCATTTTGCAATGAAGCTTACAATAGAAAATACTCCTTGATTCAAGGTATAGGATTAGAGACAGGAAATGCTATGGTAGATAATACACAGCCCATCATTCATAGTTACAACATTAAGGGGACATTATGCATTTATTAAACTATATATCAGTTGACCAAAATAGGCTATATGTAGCAAGACCATGGACATCCCTACCGAAAACAGTGCGTCCAGAGAGTCCCATCATTTCAGAGAGGCCTTCGTCTATTGACATGGCCCAGGAGTCCATGAAATAAAAGAGTAGATGAAAATAATCCCTTTTATATAATTAGTAAAGATGCCCCTCAACATGCTCACAGATATTCCCCTTAAAGATAATAAAACCTAACTGTATCTTACAATCAGGGAACAGCAAAAGTCCTCCGCATTTCTTAATAAATTTGAACTTTTAAACATTCAATCCCTCCCCAAATCCACCACGAGGTGGTAACTCTTTCTCCAGTAAAACTGTACATTTCTGTAACATAATTGCTTGTAAAGAATAAGCGTATTTAATCTATCACGAGAAGTCTACTTGTTAATTTTAAAGCCAACTCAACAGGGTAAAACAATTAGAAAACTTCTCAGCATGAAAGCGAAATGTCCCGTTCTTTTTAACCAGGGAACAGTACTGTACTAACCAGCCCTCTAATTTAAGCCCAAGAGTCTCAGTAATCAGGATTCCCCATCCTCTTCTTCAGAATCTGAGTGACCAGACTTGGCAAAATCTTCCCAGATCAGGTCCAGTCTACGACCTGTGTCTGCTGGGTCATTATACAAGAGAGTGCTCCCTGCATAAATGATTTTCAGCCTCACCGGCATTTGTAAAGTGTGGTTGATTCCAAGTTCTCATATGCCTGCTCGAACAGAGTCAAATCAACGGCACCTCATTCGTGTCGTGCAACAGTTACTCAGATCAGGGAAGCAATGAACCACTGAGCCGTCGGGAAGGGTAAGAGCCCCTGAGGATTTGGCCTTCTGTAAAATCATGCCCTTCATATGTATTCCTGTGGTAACCGCCAAAACAGTTCTAGGACGTTCAGGGTTATTGGGTTTCCTTCTGGGGGTAATGTGATATGCCCGGACAATCTGGCAATCCGCTCTTATTTTTAAAGTGTCCTGAAGAAACTGATGTAAATATTCCACCAAATTGGCTCCTTCAACTCCTTTGGGTATACCCAAAAATCGGAGATTGCTAGAACGTACTCTGTTCTCAAGGTATTCGAGCCTGGTGCATAACAACTTATTTTCCTTCAGTAGTCCGTCAGTTACTGTAGCTGCTTTTGAAACCGTTGAGCTAAGAGCAGAATGATTCATCTCTAAGGTAGTTACTTTAGTTTCTACAGTCATCAGTCTAGTGTTGAATGTGTCTAGTTTGCTATCCATTTGCTGCACGACTTGTAGAATGGCGTTTATTTTGGCCTCCAGGTCCCCGGGCTTCTTGTTCATCTGCCCACCGGTCGAAATTCCACTGGAAGAAGGCGCAGGGCCTTTGCCTTGGCCAGAATCTTTATGTGTTTCATTTTTTGTTCTTCCCATTGTTAGATGAACATGAATTTATGCCGTAAAGGGCTGTAGCATTTCTTCTCAGTAAATTAAGGTTTAATTTGAGTTGGGAGTGAATACAATTGAAGATTTTATACTTTTAATGTTGTCTAGGTCCGGAGCTACGTCAGAGGCGTCTATTCCTGTTGGCTGCTAACCACGCCCCCCTCCATTTTTTTGACTTTTGACACCAAATTTTCAACATGGGGTTCCTGGGACCCCTCCTCATGAATTCAGTCCCTGTCATGGCGTTATTCAGTCCCGAAAGGTGATTTCACGGTCACTGCATGGAATCACCTTTCGGGACCGATTAACCAAATGACAATGTCTGTTCACGAGATGAGCTCTCACAAAGCCTATGTTGCAAAATTTGGTGAAAAAATTCCAAAAAAATGACTGTGTTATGAGCGTGCGTTTCGCAGTTTCCATGCACACTCGTAAGTTCGCGAATTTACTCCAGATTTTCAACAATGGCAATTTTTCACACCTCCTTATGAATAGTACAGCTGTCATTTTTCATGTCCTGGCCAAAATGTGTTTTCGCACTTCCAGTGCAGAATAGCGCAGTTGCTGTGGGAAATCAGTGTTCGGGATAGATTAAGAAATTCACAGTGACACTGTTCATGAGCAGAGGTTCTAAAATGCCTATGTTGAAAATTTGGTGACAAAAGTCCATAAAATGACTGTGTTATGAGCGTGCATTGCGCAACTTCCACACACCCTCGTAACTTCAAGAATTTGTAATATTTTCACTCCCGATTCTCAACATTGGCATTTTTTCCACACCTCCTTATGAACAGTACAGCCGTCATTTTTCACATCCTGGCTGAAATGTGTTTTCACACTTCCGACGCAGAACAGCATGGTAGCTGTGGGAAATCAGTGCTCGGGACAGATTAAGAAAATCACAGTGACACTGTTCAGGAGCGGAGGTCCCAAAATGCCTATATTGAAAATCTGGTGCAAAAAATCCCCAAAATAATTGCATTATGGGTGTGTGTGTTGTGCAGTTTCTACGCTTGCTTGTGACTTCACCAGTTTTTTTATATTTTCACTCCAGATTTTCAACATTACCATTTTTTTACATCTCCTCATGAACAGTACATCCTGTTCAAAATGTGTTTTCGCACCTGTGGCGCCAAGTGGTGCAGTCACTGTGCAAAATCACCTTTCGGGTAATGAACTGATAGTGTCACTGTTCATGTGGTGGGGTCACAAAAAGCCCATGTTAAAAACTTGGAGTAAAAATACCAAGAAATACCCAAGGCATTAGTGTTTCCGCCCATAATGCCCTACCTTACAGGGACTGACAAGCATCAGGGGTGTGACTTGGGATTGTGAACAGTAATGCTCATGCCATTCCACCCCCACCCCACCCCACCTTGCAGCCAGTGACAGGCATCGAGGTGTGCCTTGGACTCTTTGGCCCCAGAGTTCACCCCATTCTCCTATACTGCACCCATTTTGGCATATTTCCTTATGGAATGAGGTGAGTGTAAAGCCCGAACACCCCAAGGCACACCTCGACACTTGTCAGTGTCTGGAGGATAGGTTGAGGTGAAATGTTGTGACCGTTATGAGCGATGACCCAAAGGCACACCCTAATGCCTGTCCATCTCTGCAGGGTGGAGGTGGAGTTGCGTCAGTTCAATACTTCACTGCCATTCCTATACTGCATCTGTCTAACTCCTGCACTTCCACTGCTAATGCCAGCAAGCAGACATTCGGCATTGACAAATGCTTGTTGATCACTGTGTGTATGCAGGTCTCTTTCCTGAGCTAACTGTGCTATAGTGTATGGTAGAACGCTGTTGAGCATGGAAATCCATGCTCTCAACAGCGTTGTTATGCTGCACTAGCTACGTTGTCGTAGCTGTTGTGCTGCACTAGCTACGTAGCTAGTGCAGCATAACACCTAGAAGGTGGATGTGCATGCGTGGAAGCTGGGTGTGCATGTGCGATCGGGTGACCGGCAATGCGCGAACAAGGGCCTCGGCGGTGAAACGGGCCAGAGGAACAGAAAACCACACAGAAATCGGAAGAAAAGTAAGGGCAGTCTTTCTACGAGCGACCATACACTATAAAAGGCTGTGTATGATTGCTCATACACAACTAGGGTATTTTTCAACTCTCGAGGTTTCCATTGTTACGAGACCTCTCGAGCTGCGCTCTTGAGGTCTCCAGTTACCATGGAAACCTCTCAAGTGAAAAATACCCTAGTTGTGTATGAACGATCATACACAATCCTCTATGTGGTGTTTTCTGCTGTACCTCCAGCTGGATTCATTTAGAGTGCAAATATCAGAAGTGGTGATACAGATTAAGTCATTAATCTGTAGCTGCTAACAGGTTTCAGCTTGTTCTGCTCTGTGCTCTGGACAGGAGGGCTGGGACAAATGGTGACAGATTTCTAGTATTAGTAGGATCAAAATGGCTGGCTGTGATATAATTTTATAGTGGGGGTTGGAAGGGAAGGATAGACAAAGATTTTGGGCAAGGATTTGTTCAGGGGAGGATGCTAGTACTGTACATTGGGGACAGTTTTCCACTCTGTCAATGTTCTCCGCTTCGTGCAAAAATGTGTGTGCCTTATTTTCAATGGCATGTGAGTTTTTGCAACAGTTTCACAGTTTTCGTCAACTTGTGTCAGAAAACAGATGCATACATAACTCCTGTGATGCAAGCGCTGCTATGTTTGCTGCAAACATGCAAAATTTGCAGCAAAAACATAGCAGCAATTCGACCTCACCTTCTACTGCAGTGCTGTATAATTGCAGCAAACAGAGGATGCACGTCTTTAAAATCCTGCCTACTGTATCCCAAAGCACTTTACCCAGGTCATGCCTGAAAAAGGCATTTGTGCTAGTGTACTTAACCGCTGAACAGAGTGAGATAAATAAATAAATAAACCCATGAACAACTGCGGCAGCCATAATGCCAACAGATGGAGGGTAAGAGAAAGTGAGACAGAACGAGGAAGGGACGTTAGAGGGAGAGAGAGTGGAAAGTATGCACAGGGAGCTTCAGAGACTTGTCCATGGTCAGGATAAGGCCACACAGTGAGTAGGTGGTAGAGGGTGAGATTCAACCCTGAGTCTGTTTGTTCACAGTTCTGCACTCCAGCCACTGGACTACACTGGCTCCCCAAAGAGAAGAGTGGACTGTCTTCAGAGCTCCTTAAAGATGCCCCTTACCTGCATCTCAGCCAGTGTTGGAAATGAAAAGAAAATCACTTCTAGAACCCACCAGCTTGGATGTAGGATCGAACATACCTGATAGGAGGTTTGGACGTGTATCCTCCTTATATATTGTGTTAGTCCACTCTATTTATTCATTTATTTTATTTATTTAGTTTTTGTTGACCGGGTAAGTGCACTAGACAAATCCTGCCTATTTTTAGGCACGACCCGGGGAGGGGGATACAGATGAATGCCAACTGACCTTGAACCAGATTAAGCAGTTTTTTTCAGTCAGTCAAAAATTTAGTCAGTTTTATGCCTTTAGTGACTGCATTTGACAAAGTAGCAATCATTTCCTATTCTGAATCAAAAGCCCTATGAGGAGAGACCGAGGGATCTCACAGTGTACACCCTGGAAGGGGGGGGGCATGATAGAGACCTATAAATACCTCACAGGGATGAAAAAGGCACAGGAGGGGAGTGTTTTCAGAGACGAAGGAGCACCACAACAAGAGGGCCTGTAATGAAGCTTGAAGAGGGGAAGTTTAGGAGGGACATGAGGAAGTACTTCTTCACTGAAACAGCAGTGGATGCCTGGAACAGTCTATCAGTGGAGGTGGTGGGAGTGAAAACAGTGGTAGGCTTTAAGCTTGCATGGGATAGGCACAAAGAAATCTTAGTAGAAATGTGGGTGTGGGGGGAGTAGCTGGAGATCAAGTATAGTCTGTGGTGACAGTATAGGCAGGGCCAAACTGGGCAGACTAGGTGCGTCAAACTCTCCTTATCAACCAACAAATCCTATATTTCTGTGCTCCTGGAACTGAGCCAGATGTTTAATTTCACTTCTGAAACTGAGTTCCTCCAGATTCCTCTCCACTCCATTTCCACCACTGATGCCAGCCACCATACCTGATCCATAGGCAATCTTTCTCCAGTCTAACCCCACTCTAACAGGTGTACTCGCCAGTGAAAAGTATTTGTTCCAAAGTTTATGTTACCTGAAAACTGGACATAGATCGGATAATTTGTCCTAACTGATTCTGCACTAGTACTGGTTAGGCCTTACAGGGTGCGTCTTTTTATGGGTGGGTGGGTGGGGGTGGGTGTGACTCTGAAATACTGTCGACATCAGATAACAGCAACACACTTGAGACCGGCTCAACAAAATCCAGACTCCTCATCTCATCCACGAGCTGCAGTGGTGCTTGCTGAGCGTTCTCTGTGAAGTAGGTTGCGCTCCATGTCCCTTCGCAGAGAAAGCAAGTAAAATCTCAGCCTGCAGCAGATCACACTGTCAAATGTCACCATTCCAGGAATTATGAATGCAACAATCTGCAAACTCTTTATAGTCACAGAATCCAAAAATGCCACACTGCCACTGTCTAAAAAAGTGTTATAATTAAAAAATGCACTTACACTACAGCCCCAACCCAACAATCCTTACACAACACTGGTAGTGTGTGTGACATACAAAGCTAATGCAAAAGGAAACGAGAGCACACTCATAAACACTAGTACTTCTAAACCAAACACAACGTATCATATATACTTGCGTATGTCAACCTCACGTATGTGTCAACCCCCCTTTCCATCTGATTTTAGCAGATTTATTGATATATCATGCGTATATTAGGTCGACCCTTACTTTTCCCGTGCTTTCCGTAATCTCAAGCCTCATACTGTACCCATCCGGGTTCCTTTTTGAAATGTTTTTTGTCTGAGCCTTCGGTTCAGGTTGCCACATATAGAGAAGAGGTTTTAAAGCAGCGGATTCATATTAGGGCATAAAAGGTAAACAGTGTGGTTCTTTCCAGCTTGGACTCATATATAAATTGACCTCTCATATAGTTCAAGTAATTCCGATATGACAGCAATGAAAACTCTGCAGATAACTCAGCCTTGTGCTTAAGTTGAGTTTCCCTATCTTTAGTATCTTTTTTTTGCACGAAAAACTCAACTTGTGTGAGAGTATATATGGTACAACATGATAAATGTCTTTGTGTGTAAGTTTGGAGTAAATTGGTGGTATAAAAATCAATACCATTTGTGGCCTGGATCACTGGCATGGCAACACTGCACGCCACTGCCACATAGAAGACAGAGGTTCACAAAATATTTGACTCCCAGAATACCACTTTGGGTTTATCTGGAGGTTGAGCGTGTGCCAGGGTAAGGTGTTGAGCGTGTGCCAGGGTAAGGTGTTGAGCGTGTGCCAGGATAAGGCGTTAAGCATCTTGGGATGGAGGATGCACCCCTCCCACCTCTGCTGACCAAGCAGCAACATTGGTGTCAACAATAAAGGTTACCACTCCTCCTACTCCTGATCAGAAGAAGGGTTGGTGGCTCCCCTTGTGGGGACAACCCAGAAAAGCAGTTGTATTTGAGTGTGCACTAGCATACTAGCTGCAGAAGGGCGCAATGTCCTGTAATTTGATTTGTCACCTTGTAAACATTATACTATCACTGTGCAATCATTATATCAATCCAAATCCCAGGCAAACTGCGACAGACCAGTCTTTCCCAAACAATCCCTTTTTATACGATTCCTATATACAGTACAATATGGTTTCATCAGATTCATAACTCGTATAGTCATCTGACTGGGAAAGAGGACTTGGGGTGGTAAGAAGGCATTCGTTGCTCCGATTTCACTGTTAAGAACTCCTAATCAAGAAATGTGGCAATGCTTCTCCTTCCCCACCCCCCGAAACTCACAAAGAAGAAGAACAGAGCTTTGTACCTTTGTAACTTTACCAGCCAGCATTCAAAGTCATATTTAGAAATTGCTACAAGTATGTATTATAAATGGCTGTAGTCCCTTGACCATTTAGTATTCTGTTTACAAAACCCTCCCACCATATAGTAACTGGAATTTATCTAAAAGTGAACATTTTTTGAATCAGTGTTACTGTTTCAGATACACTGGAAATTCCTGGTGTGGATGCACAAAGCTGTCCATTATTAACAGAGACAGAGAAACAACTTTAAATCATGAAACAAAATGAGGGAAATGGTTTCACAACCATACCACCACATAAATGTCCTTGGTTGTCCCTTTTGCACCCTTGCTTTTTATACCCAGGAGCCAGGAAGCATAACAGTGCCAGCGAGGGCAATTATATGATGGTATAATACTGCCATGTTTGGGACAATTGCTTGCTAACACATTTGCTGTTCATGTTTGTGGTACAACAGAATGATGTGCTTGGCTACAGAATTGTTTAAAAATCTGGAACCTGAGGGCCTGATATGGCCCAGAGATGAAGTCCCTGTGTGCAACTCTGTGGCATGGGAAAAAAATTCCTGCACCTGCAACAATGCGATTTTCAGCATTTTATGCACATGAATGGCATCTTCCGTTTTTCCTGCAGCCGTGAAAAAAAAATGGTCAAGACACCATCCTGTCTCCTGCCCATTGCACTTGAAGCTGTAAGGAGGTTTCTGAAGAGAGTAAGAGTAACTTGCCCCAGCTGTGAACCACTTGCTTTACAAACATTTCCACATCCTAAGCACCCCACTGCAGCGCAGTGGCAGGATAAGAATGGGCAGTTCAGAGTATGATGCTGTGTTCAACAAACACAGATTAACATTCTTTCCACCTTTCTCCACAGTCCTGACATATTGCGGGGTTGGGGGGGTTGTTTCAAAGCCTACATCAAGATTCAGTTTCCTATTGTGTACAAAAGTGGACATGAGCGAAATTGCACCTAGGTCTAATTTTCAAAGCTAGGACATATCTAGGTTCAAGTTTCAAAAGTTTGACTTAGTTATGTCCAGTTTACAAAGTTCAGATATGATTGTCACTGGACACAGTTGTTCGACCAAGTATACACCGGTCAGTCATTTACATCTACTGTGTGGCTAGTATTTATGTCAAAAATGGGACGTGAAGTTTCATAAAACAGCTTGAAATTCTGCACACAAGTCCAACATTTGAAAACAGCTCCAGTAAGGCAGAACATGGTCTAAACATACCAGGGCAGTTCCTGACATTGATTACACTAGGAGTTGTGTCTGTTGTATGACTTTGGATCACCCTTGTGCCTCTGTCTGTCTGTCTGTTTATCTATCTGTCTATCTATCTATCTATCTGTCTATCTTACCTACCTACCATTTCTTTTTTTTTTTTTTCCAAACTCTGTTTATGCCCCGCCTTACTCACTGGTTCCTGGAACTCTCTCTCTCTGGAGTGGTCGCTTTGTCCAGCCTTTTTTCCGTCCGTGTGAAGCCTCCAGTCCTGCCCGGTTTGGGTCCATCTCCACTCCATTTCGCCTGACTCTGAGCCCCCCGGGGCGGGACCACCGACTCCTACCTGGTGGTCTATCCAGAATCTAGTGAAGCGGCCAGGGCAGGGAGGGAGTACCCGAAGAGGCTGGAAGGCCTGACATTGGACTTGGGGTCCGACTACTGGACTCTCCTTCACCATCCAGGAGCCAGGGCTTTTCTGTTTTCTATTCCCCCCAACACGGGACATGCAATGCCATCCAGCATATGACATAAGCACATCTGCGCATGCCCACAGGACAGCCGCCCGACGATCCCCCTGTACGGCGGTCCCTTGAATGCAGTGCGCCTGGTCTCCACCGAGCATCACTAGCATCGTAGGGCAGGAACCCCCTCCCTCCTAGGAGAGGAGAGCAGTCCATTGGACACTCAATCCTCTCTTCCCTGGCCAACCCCCGGCTCCCCGGGCTCATTCCCGAACCTGCGTTGCTGGCGTGGCACGAGGTAAGGCAGATGCCTCAACCCTCAGCGCTACCCGGGCTGGCACTATCTACTATTTAAAAAGCAAATTATGTTTAGACATCAGTTAGGATTAATGCATAAAGTCACAAAAGTAGGGAAATGGGACATCAGGGTGAAAAAGTCCACTGAATCTTTGGGAATGTGCGGTGTGGGGTTCCTCAGGGTGTGAATGATTGTTTAATGTAGTGTTGGCGATGCCTTATCTTTGATCAGTGACTAACAGTTATTTTTTTTGCTAGTTAATAATTAAGGTACTGTAATGATCCGTATATTTCATTTAACTCTATTCTCCTTTTTCTAAAGCAACTGCATGCTAAGATTAGCCCCTTTGTCAAGTACTGGAACTCTTGTTTTCGCCAGCTTCTGTACCACCGAAAGATCCTGTTTCTACGCACAGAGGAGTCAAATGCCTCGCTCAGATTAAGAGCATCTTTTATTGTGTAAAAAAGGTTACACTGACAGGTTCGTGGTATGGCACTCTTCCATGCAAAGATCCATTAGCCCGTTAAGCTGCCTATTAGACAGATACCAGTTTGACACATTGAGGTAAGCTGTCAGGCATCTCCTAAAGACTGCCACACTCTTCACGGTTTGCATGCCAGATTATATTTGACATTTAATTTAAAAACCTAAAGTGCCCTAATGTAAACCTTGCTAAAATAATACTGATAAAACTGATGGGCATTCCTCTTGACGGGGTGGAATGTTTCTGCTATGCAAAGTATTTCCAGAAGATTTATTTTTGTTTTTTTTTTTGTTAGTGCTGTATAGGTCAGACAGAGAGAGGGCAGAGGCATCATAAGTGTTTCTACACTGCGTTACCATCATGCCTCTTCCCTGGCCTGAGCAGCACTGACACCACTGGACTCATCTTGCAGGTTCTTTGGTGCAGCCTCGTATTTTGACTGTCAGGAGGCAAGAGACACATTCTTGGTGATGGCAGGTTTATGCCACAGACTTGAGTTTCAAGGACAGCGTGGTTCATGTCACTTGCAGGGCCTGGCTTTTAAAACTTCAGTTCAAAGGTGATGCACTTTTTTATTTTATGCCTGATTTGAGAATTCGGAAGAATGGGCACCACTTTTAGGTGGTGGTGGTGGGGGCGGGGGGGACAGACACTTTGCTGGTCTTTGCATTACCTCTGCAATCTTAAATCCATTTTCCAACATTTTCTGAGGACAGGTGTTCTGTAAAGTGAACAGACCCACCACTAAGGTGACAGTCCTTTCCAGACAGGCTGCGGGCAGCAAGTGAACTGTGCCCATAAAAGTGACTCAGTTTCTCTGCCACAGTTCAAAAGGTTGTGGCAGTTGGGCAACTTTGACAGTGTGAGCAAGAACACAACCATTGTTCCTCTTCTGTATAAGCAAGGTGTAGAACAGAGCTCATTCACTTACAGTATAGGAGTAATTTCAATGTCCCAAATAATAAACTGCCTGGGATACCCTTAACATTTAATAAAGGTTACTCGGAATAGCCTGTGATCCAAGTTTAAAAATACAGGGAAAGGAGGGGGGGACCAATGTCATCTGCATTTACTTTGTTTAATAAAACAATGTGGCTGAAACTGTCAAAGGCATTAGAAACATATAAGGGGGACAAGTGGAAGTTGTAACCTTGCAAGATCCCAAGATGACAATATAATCCTTCACCATTATTTTTTTTATATTGTATATGAGTAGTCAACATATGGCTGTATTTCCTTTGTTTCCCTCCTGCCGTCCCCTGGTCAGGCACCACCCCCCCGCCCCGTCACTGACCTTCTCGTGGATTTACCGGTTAACCACCTCTTGCACAGGACCTTTACAGGTGGGTGGCATGCCACGTCGGGCACGTGGTGCCTGTGCTGTGCCTATAGCTGGTCGGGCCATGCCATTTTCCTGCTGAGGTTTCCTCCCCAGGACATCTTCGTGCAATGGTGCCTGCACGCAAGCCTCCGCATGACACCTGACATCTTAGCCCTGTTTCTGCTCTTGCCTGTGCCACCACCTGGCCTTCCCCAGGAGGTAGTCATGCAGCGAGATGCAGGATCTCCCAACCCCAAAGGAAGAGAGCTGTCCCTAGGGTGCTCAGTCCTCCCTCACCAGCTGGCTATAGACAATCTGTGTTTGTTTCCAAACATGAATCACCAGAATCACGAGCGGTAGACCTACTGATGTGCCCACAGGCCAGTGGTGTATTTCACCTTTTGCTAGAAATTTTAAACATTTTTCATCTGTGAAGGAGTAAGTGATGGATTGTTGGCTTTCATTGCTTTGTTAATTGAATACGTGTGTGTGTGTGTGTGTGTGTGTGTGTGTGTCAGGCCTGGGTTTGAGTCCCACAACCTCCACTTGCATTCTGTGTGACCCCAAGCAAGCCACTTAACCTCCACAGTGCTCCTATGTCACCTCTGAAAACAGGCACTTGTGCCTAGTGGGCCTTACCGGGTTATCAAATGACTAAAATAAAATAAATGCACCACAGGAAGATGATTTACTTTAGTGAGAGGATGCAGAAGACTGCTGACCTGCTGAGCCGTGAGTTTGAAAGATGCCTTACAGCTCTAATTCTGCTCTTACAATGGAATTTCTTGCAGTGTGTGTGTGAATACCTTTCTATTATGTTTTGTTTTCAAACATGCTTATTGGAGACAGGATTTAATTGTTCTTTCCCCCTGCTTTTCGTAGTATCTTTTCAGCAGTTTCCTGTACTTAGTACTTTACATCTCAACTGTCGCTGATTCCGAGTGATGTCCCTCATTTTACCCCTTAAGACTGCCCTTTACGCCGGCGGCCCGGGTTGAGGAGCGGACTCGGGCGGCGAGTCGATGAGGAGAGGGAGGATCGAGCATCCCACGGATGCTCTCCTCCCTCAGGGGGCGGGTTATCAAGGCGCTTTGCGCTCTGCATCCTTCCGTAGCCAGTGGAAGCACCGGCATTGGGAAGGGATGGAGGCGGCTCGTCCGGGCGGGGAGGGGCGTCGCGGCGCGGGGGTTTGCGTGCGTCCAGCGCGCCACACTTGGGACGACGTCCCAAGCGCCTGACGTCCCAGGGGAGGGGATGTAAGGGGAGAATACCGGAAAATCCCCTCTGGTAGCCCTAGATGAAGGCCGCTCCAGGTCCACCCGGGCCACCTACAGGACAGACCCCACTGTGCGAGGTGAAGATGAGGAGGCACTCTAGGGGCAGATCCCTAAGGTAGGTGAATCGGGGGACATGAGCGGACGGAAGGAGTGGGCACCGGAGGTAGGTAGGAGGATAAATAAGAAAGTATAAAAACCAAAAAAAAAGACTGCCCTTTCCCTCATTCATCCTTCATGGAAGAGGTATCTGTCCACATAGAGAATGTGCTGTAAATTCATACTTTAAAACAAAAATTCATAGTATTCTAAGATGCTAAATCCAAAATAAACATTGTACAGGTAAACACAATGTTTTCTACAATGTTCTGAGCTGTAGCTCCATCTTTGAAGACGTGTCCCTCATTCTGAGGTTCTGTTTCCTCATTGTCCATCATTTTGAGTGTCCATGTCCCAAACTTCTGTGACAGAAGGTTGAGAATTATGCTTAGTACTAAGTACATGGTTAGAGAAGTAAAAGCATTCTTTTTTGTACAGGATTTTGCTTCCCTGCCACCACCTACATTTTTCTTTGGGCACTGACCCAGCAACCTCCCAGCCCCGACTACTGCTCCTGCCTCCACCATCAATCCAGTGGAGATCCACACAGTGCAGGACCCAAGAGTGCCAGCAGCCGTCACCCTTGGCGGCAGGGACACGTTTTTTCTCCTGTTTTTCACCCTCGCCCCTCCCGTGGCGTTGGGCAGAGTGGGTGCATCACTTACGCACATGCCCTTGCACCCAAGCATTGACACCCTGGGGGAGAAAAGCTTCCTCGGCCAACCACAGGGGTTGCTGCAGCGGTGGACCCTGGATGCCTTCCTTCACTGACTAGGAGCGCTGCAGCATGGTAGTGTTATCCCAGCCCTCTAGCCACACGACCCAGTTCCCCTTGGGGGGAGAAAAGCTTCCTCGGCCGACCACAGGGGTCACTACAGTGGTGGACCCTGGATCCTTCCTCCACTGGCTGAGAGCGCTACAGCATGGCAGTGCTATCCCAGCCCTCTGGCCTCCTGACCCAACTCCCCTGGGGGGGGGCGGAGCTTCCTCAGTCAACCGCAGAGATTGCTGCAGTGGTGGACCCTGGATGCATTCCTCCACAGGCTGGAAGCAATGCAGCATGGCAGTGCTATCCCAGCCCTTTGGCCTCCTGACCCAACTCCCTTGGGGGGAGAAAAGCTCCCTCTGCTGACTGCAAGGGTTGCTGCAGCAGTGGACCCTGGATGCCTTCCTGCACCGACTGGGAGCGTTACAGCATGGCAGTGTTATCCCAGTCACGCTGGCCACCCAACTCAACTCCCCTTGGGAGAAAAGCTTCCTCAGCCAACCTCAGGGGTTGCAGCAGTGTGGACCTTGGATGCCTTCCTCCACTGGCTAGGAGCACTGCAGCATGGCAGTGTTATCCCAATCCTCTGGCCACCTAACCTAACTCCCCTTGAGGGAGCAAAAAAGCTTCCTCAGCCGACCACAGGGGTTGCTGCAGTGGTGGACCCTGGATGCCTTCCTCCACTGGCTGGGAGTGCTGCAGCATGGCAGTGTTATCCTAGCCCTCTGGCCACCTGACCCAGTTCCCTTGGGGGAAGAAAAGCTTCCTTGGCTGACCTCAGGGGTTACTACAGTGGTGGACCCTGGATACCTTCCTCCACTGGCTGGGAGTGCTTCAGCATGGCTGGATCATCCCAGCCCTCTTGTCACAAGATCTAACTCCCCTTGGGGGGAGAAAAGCTTCTTCGGCTGACCGCAGTGCTTGCTACAGTGGTGGACCCTGGATAGCTTTCTCCACTGGCTGGGAGTGCTACAGCATGGCAGTGCTAGCCCAGCCCTCTGGCCACCCAGCCCAACTCTCCTGGGGGGAAGAAAATCTTCCTCAGCTGACTGCAGGGGTTGCTACAGTGGTGTACCCTGGATACCTTCCTCCACTGGCTGGGAGCGCTGCAGCATGGCAAAGTTATCCCAGCCCTCTGGTCACCTGACCTAACTCCCCTTGGGGGTAGAAAAGCTTTCTCGGCTGACCGCAGTGCTTGCTACAGTAGTGGACCCTGGATGCCTTTCTGTACTGGCTGGGAGCACTATAGCATGGCAGTGCTATCCGAGCCCTCTGGCCTCCTGACCCAACTCTCGGGGGCTTCCTCGGCCAACCGCAGGGATTGCTGCAGTGGTGAACCCTGGATGCCTTCCTCCACTGACTAGGAGTGCTGCAGCATGGCAGTGTTATCCCAGCCCTCTGACCACCCAATCCAACTCCCCTGGGGGGGGAGAAAAGCTTCCTTGGCTGACCACAGGGGTCACTACAGTGGTGGACCTTAGATGCCTTCCTTCATTGGCTGGGAGCGCTGCAGCACAGCAGTGCTATGCCAGCCCTCTGGCCACCTGACTCAACTCCCCTGGGGGAGAGAAAAGTATCCTTGGCCAGCCCCAGGGGTCGCTACAGTGGTGGACCCTGGATACCTTCCTCCACTGGTTGGGAGCGCTGCAGCCACCTGACCCAACTCCCCTGGGGGAGAGAGAGAAAAGCTTCCTCAGCTGACCGCAGGGGTGGTTACAGTGGTGGACCCTGGATATCTTCCTTCACGGGCTGGGAGTGCTGCAGCATGGCAGTGCTATCCCAGCCACATGACCCAACTCCTCATTTCTGCTTCCAAACCTAAGTCACTGGCATGGAGGTGCATCGCACTTTCTCTGGGACATTGGGTGGCTCAAAGCAGTTTTAAATGTAGAAAGGATTCTGTTTTGTCTTAGAAAATGGGCAAGAAGATCCCAGTGTTTGATTGGTTGAGCACCCCATCTAGGGGTGCATTCATGTGCCAGAGAGACCAGAGAAAAATGAGTCTCATGCCAAGCTGCCTGTGTGCTGAGTAAAACCACAGCCCCTCAGTTTCAAGCACCAAACTAGCCACAATGTTGATTCCTTGCCTAGCAAGTCACAGCCCCCACCCCCACACATCCACACAAGCACAGACTCTTTTTCTCTCTTCCTACTCATCCTTGACAGTCGGACACACCAAAAATTATTTTAATATTGAGGAGCGCTAGCACACATCATGCTTACCTGTCAGAGCTTCACAATGCTACTCAGCTATGAGCACAATCCTCCAGCCACCTACCCCTTGTGGAGGGGTTGTGGGATAACAGATGGACCAGACACAGAACTTCAGGCTCAACACACAATCTCTGTGTGATGTTTGTTTAAAACACTGTGGATAACCTTAAGCAATGGCATATCCCTTCTTCAATACATCAGTTTGCAGTAACAGACTATGCATGTCTTTCCTCTGCACTTAGTAAGCACCTACTGATCTACTGATCTATCTCTTTAGTGAAAATTATTTCATTCTCTATGTTGGTGTTAAGTGTTTGGGTGATGGGGAACCCAAAAAGGAAAACCCCAAAACAAGCTAAAGACATAAAACCTCAGTGCAGAAGCACTGAAGCAAGGTTTACCCCAAAGGGCATTGGCAATAAAGTCCAGTTTCAAAGAAACACATCATCACACATACCCCCATAATGCAAAGCATCATGGGATGCATATGCAAATCACCATGACATTTTAGTCTGATTCAGCTTAAAGCAGGAACGCATGGTGCCAAAGGGCTTCTCAAGCATTCTGTAATTTACATGCATTTTAAATAACACAACATGGGTTTTCTGATATCTCTACCCCAGTAACTTAATCTTTATAATACAGTCCCCTAGTAACTTTTTACCTTTATCAAAAACACCTAGTGCCAAGATGCCTCAAACATTCAGAGCTGGCAGGGAATAATGGAGAATTTATGTATTAGAGAGATTAATAGCCAAAAGCACAGATAAATGGTCTGCCTTTGAGCTTAAATGGAGGAAATGGATTATATATATTTCATCCTTAGATCCTACTTTTGTACCTTAGAAATATATTGACCCTGATGATGGTTTCTGTAAATGTCTTAGCGCTCATTATATGAACTGCTTTATAAATTAAGTAAGTTGTCTTGAGAGCTTTGAATACTGTATTGCTACGTACCTGACTGATGTAATTATGTGCTGTCTTAACTTATATACTGTAAAAACTGTCCTATGGTTTTGCGAATGAAAATATAATAAATACAAAGTATAAAAAAAAAAAAAAAAAAACTAGTGCCGTGGTATTTTCACTATTTACAGGTTTCATTCACATAAGGCATCTACATCAAGGTATTTTATGACATAGTGCCATTGCACACTAAATCCAACAACGAGGAACACAGCCTGTTGTTTTACATCAGCTTGGAGGTCAGCACAATAACCTCCTTGTACAAGGACCTGAGAGGGAAAAGGAATATTAAAGAGCACACTATAGCATAATCAAGAAGGGGGGGGGGGTGGCCAATCTTATGGACAATTAATTGCAAAGGATACATTAGGCTAAGAAATAGAAGAACTGTTGCAACAGATTCAAGAAGTGATCGGTCCTTTAGAGTGGTAGGATCTCCCTGTCACACACCTTGTACTGCCACAAGCCAGCAGCACGACTCCATCTGCAGGAGCTGCAACCAAGAGACTACTGTTTCTCTCTCATAAATGTGGTAGTTCACTTGCTCCAGCAAAGATCACCAGGAAGGAAGCAGAAGGGGGACAACCTTGGGGGGGCATTAAACAGCACAGAACACAAACACACTAGCACAGCACAAGACACAACAGTGCCCTCTACTGCCAAAGCCCACAGCAGAGGGACTACTTTGCAAAAAATGGTTTTATTAATTTAAGTATTTAAACAAAATTTTTTTATTTTCAAATTTTTTCCCTTAAAATACAGCCCAAATCCCATTTTCTGAGCACAGTAATACTCTCAAAGGTGGGCAGTATGGGCTGTACCAGGCATTCCAGAGGCATAATGAAGCCCTCTGCCTGTGGCATTGGCTGTATGGCTGTATACAGTACACATCCTTGACAGCTCAGTTGACAGCTAGCCGTGGTGGAGAGCTGAGGACTGTTCCAGTCCCCGGCTCGGGGATGGGGGCAGGATGGTGGGAGACTGTCTTCCGGGGTTGGGGTTCACTATAGCACCAGGGAAAGATATATGTAAATTATAAGGGCAGATCGGGACTGGGGAGGGGGTCTCCACTAGACCATCAGGGACATGATATTTTCTGTTACAATGGGATCGGGATGGGGGGTCCACTAAACCATCAGGGACATGTTTATTATTTTTTTTAATAAAAAGGGGATATGGGCTGAGGGCGTCCACTAGCCACCAGGGACTTTTCGTAGGATTCATAGGATAGTATGAGCTAGGAGGTCATGTGACCCTTTGTAAGCCCGCCACTTAGTCAGTGGTGATACTCACATTTCTTATTTCCCATGTACTGTCTAATAATTTCTTGAATGAATCCATAGTTTTACTTATAACTATAGCCTCTGGTAAGGTATTCCAGACTGTAACCACCCTCTGGCTGAACCATGTATTTCTCTTGGTGGTTCTGTTTATTTCCCCCTTTATTTCAGCCCATGTGTGCGTGTACATCTCTTTGCACTCTGTAATGTCAGTCCAATTGTTTCCCACATACATTTGTCTCTGGACACTTTATATACCAGGCATAGGTCTTCCCTCAGCCGTCTATACTCCATAGAGTACACACCCAAGTCCCTCAGTCTTTTACCATAATTCTTCCGCTGTACTGCTTCAATTATTTTTGTTGCCCTTCTCCGTACCTTCTCAATCAGCACTTCTCTTCTCTTGTTTTGTGGGGCACAGAAGGGTGAGCAGTACTCAAGATGTGGTCTCACAAGTGATGATACCAAGGCACTATCACTGATGTGTCCCTACTTTTAATGTTCTTAAGGATGCGTCCTAGTATTCTGCTTCCTTGTTTGACTTTGGTCCTTGTATGAGAGTTACAGGATAGGTTGTTTGTTATAATAACCCTTAGGTCCTTTTCACTGGTAGTTTCCCATAAAACGGTATTGTTTAGTTTGTAGTTGAATTTCTGATTATTTGAACCCAAGTGCATGACCTTGCATTTTTCTATGTTTTCTATTTTTGAAAAAAGGGATTGGGCTGGGGGCGCGTGTTAGCCACAGGGGCATGTTTTTTTTGTAATAAAAAAAGGGGGGGGATCTGCTAGACCACTAGGGATGTGATTTTTCCAAATAGAACAGGGATCTGGGCTGGGGCACCCGCTAGCCACCAGGGATATCCTAGAGTGGCGCATGTCCACCCTGCAGCTTGCGGCAAACCTACCAGATGCGCCGTCTGTTTGGCAAATGGCCACAGTTGCCACAAGCTGTGGGACTTTGTCGTCAGGACCCTACCCGATAGTGAAGGGGGTGCAGTGTCCCTGGTACACTGGCAGTCGGTGCAAGCTGTGGTCCGCACAGATTGCGCCGACCATTGTGAATCGAGCCCATGGTATTTTATACAACCAAAATTTAGCATTCATTCATTCATTTGCAGCATGTACAATAGATGTAACTTTATAAACATATATATATATGTATAACATATAATTCTGCAGGCATTTTTTTTGTTCCTGTGAAAAACAGATGCACTGTTAATCTGTATTCTAATATCTATATATTGTAGTACGTATGTATATTTGTGTTAGCTTTGATCATATTGTTATATTAAGCACAATAAAATACAAATGGTTTGTGCTTTTTGTAAACAAAATGTAATTTTTTGGTGCTGAATTAGTAGATATTACTATTATTTTACATTTTATTCCTGGTCCCACATCTGGGATGGATTGCATTAACAACTGTAGAACAAAAACTCCTCTGGGCTACATGACTGTATTTTGCTATCTTGTTCGTTTATGCACTAGGCATCTCAACAAGGCATCTGTTCTTTCTAGTGACCCAAGGGTCACTTTTCAGGTTTTGTTGAGACGTTACACACTAATACCTTTGAAGTGGCACATGCCTCTGGGGATACCTGAAAGTGCAAATGCTCACAGCATCTCTGGAGGGCTCCAGAAATACTTGACTTCCAGGATAATTTCATAAACCAAAGGAAGTATAGGAAATGAACGTGGCCCATCTAGGAGGGGGGGATGTTTATCTTCAGCGGTTCTGGGTCTTTCATGTCCAGTAGCAAGCACTGGCTCCCTGTTGAGGAACGACTGCAGCTGAGCTGTGTCTGTTCGAACTTGTGTAGTCTCACAGGTAGAGACATTTGGGCTAAACATTGAAAAAAAGAAAATCCTAGGTACAGAATGATAGTATAGATCAAGAGAGCACTTCTGACCAATCAGAGCTCTCCTTTCCCCAGCGTGTGAGACAGTCTTATTCGTAAAGAGTGCCTCATGTTCAGGTTCCCTTGAAATGGCCATGTTTGGGGGAGATTTTTAAAACTTTTTAGGTGCATTATTGATTGATCACAATCAAAAAGTGAAATACTGCCATGGACCTCACTCTTGTGGTTGTTAAAGTGGTCTCACATACAGTCTTAGGGTATCAGAACTGCTCACCTATGTTTTGTGGTTCTTACACAGTATGAATGCCCATGAAACCACTCTTACAATGCTAAAAGTGTGGTCTCCATGGCCATATCAATGTAGATCGTCCTCGTGGTGATAAAAGCATCTTATGAAGTGCTTCTAAACCAGTAAATTAAGCTACTTTAGAAAATGGGCTTTTTATTTCCTGGTCTCTGATTGGCTGGTACCCCTTACAGGGGAGTACATTAACTTTCAATAGACGACCAGGAAATAAAAAGTGCCAGCCCCAGTGCCCCTTTACTCACTGAGGTAGTTGTCTGCCCAGCCTGCTTTCTGATTGGCTGAAAGCACCTAATTTAATTTAAAATTACTGCCATTTTTTTCTCTCGCTAAGTGAGAGATACTCTCCTCAACGCTCCCTAGTTCAGTGCCAGCTGTCAAAGAGAACTACACATCAACCTTCACTGGACGTATTGCTGGCTACCTTTCTTTTTTTTTTTTGTTTCGCATTTCAAATCGCCACCATTTCTCCAGAGAGAGCTAGCGAGAGCCCCTCCCCAGTCCTGGTATAGCATTCTCCACTAGCATTCCCCCGATCTGCTGCCGAAAAAAAAGAACAAACTTCCAATCCATAAATCAAGAAATAGGCATCAGTACCTAATGGTTTCTGTCCATATACAGCTCTGTTCGTCTTTGCAGTTTCATACCTTCCACAGAGAGACTACATCAATAAAACAAATGGCAATCCTCTTCACACTCAAAGTTCTCTCATTAAGCGGTGAGGACTGGCAACCACTAAAAATGAAAGACTAAAACAAACAAACCCCGGAAGAAGTGAGCCCGGGTCATCAACGTATGTAGCGAGGACCAGGAAACTACAAAAGCCACTATTAAAATTCCGAAAGCAAACAGAACGCACTTCCTGCTTTCATGCCCAGGGTCAAATAAGGTCACGCTCCACCACGACGTTCCGATGCTGAAATGCTGGTTGAAAAAAATGTTGTTTAAAACCATGTCACAGAACACTTGTCTTTCTTTTTCCTTTTCTGCATTGCAGGGTACTTGTTCCAGGAATAGCAGTGGGGAAGAGTAAGGGAATAGCTGTGAAATGCTAGGCAACAGGACATGGAATACCTTAGAAAAGAGGGACTACTTTACAATCAAATTACTAAAACTTCTCAAATTTTTTTTTTTACTTTCTTTTTTAAAAATCCCACATTAAGCTGCCACAGGTAGCCCATTTTCTAAGCGCAATAATGCCCTCTAGGGTGGGCAGTATGGGCAATACTGGACCTTCCAGGGGCTATAAGGCCCTCTGCCTGCGGTGTCAGGCCTCATTACGCCCCTGGGTGGTTCGGTATTGCCCAATACCGCCCACCCTGTTGGGCATTATTGCTTGCATACTGTACAATTAGTAAATATATTTATTAACCTGTATCAGACTCAGGGTAATAAAGGCCACTTATGAAATACTTCTAAATTAATAATTTAAAACAGCATGCAGTTAAATACATTTATTAATATATATCATTCTCATGGTAATAAAGGCTCCTTACAAAGTACTTCTAAACTAATAGTTCAAACAGCATATAATTAACAAATGTATTTCAGAAACACATAGGAGCCTTAGGAAGCAAGTTCCATTTTCTTTTTCTATTTATTTACTCTGAGATGCAACGTTCTTTTTTGTTTGGGGGGAACCCAGCTTCCAGGATTAGCCTGGTCTCTTACAATGAGCCAGTGGCTGTAGTGGGATCCAAACCAGTGTTCACAGTTCATTGCTATGACCACTAGACCACACACACTACCTTCCTGCTTTTGTTGTAGCTAATCTATCTATCTGTCTGTCTATATAAAATAAATGATATGTAAGTGTGCTGTATAGGGGATATAATTCCATCGAGGGGTCCTAATTCAGGTTAATAATGACCCAAAGGGTGAGTGGCATTATGACCTCATTAGGACCCCGAGATGACTGAATTATATCGCTATGCACCATACTTACCTATTGTTTGTTTTATTTAATACATGGGGATGGTGCCTTTTGTTTTTGTACCTGAAGGCTGTGTTTTTGTCAAGGGGTTTATTAGGTGTGCTAATTAGCATATATACATTTCTTAACTGGTTCAGCTGGTAACGCACGTGTTCATTGATGTGTTTATTGATTTATATGGTGATTAAGTTGTTTGTTTTGGTGGTCATAATGTTGGTCTGTGGGTGTTTTTTTTCCCCAACGGTATTTAGGTTTTGGTGCGGAGATATGCAGCTTTAATTGGGAGGTATGCAGCTTTAATTCTTTGGAATGTAGGTTTAATTGGTGAGGTATACAGTGAAATATACGATAATGGGCTCCTGTGGGGAAAAGGCCCCATCCATGATGGGCGAAGGTGAGAGAAGGACTGCTAGTACAGTGGTAGGGCATCCTCTCACTACACTGGGGAGAAAAACAGTAGCTGGAGGAAAAATCCTGCTTCACGTGTAAATAACCAGTAAGTCCGTGAGAAGATCAGTGACAGGGCGGGCGGGGCTGCCATTGGGCAAGCTGGGAGTTGAGAAAAAAAGTCAATTAAAAAAAATTAAACATGTCAAGAACCAGTGAGCTGGGAGTAGGGTTAACCAGCAAACTGGGGCTAGGGTACACTATTGAACTAGGAATACTGCAAGCCAAACTCCCCATGCACAATTGCAAGTTACAGTAGTGGTACAAAATGTTCAGAATGTCCACTTACCATCACTGTTGTAAAATGCACCCAATTTTGCTGTACACAATGGCGTTGCATGCATCTGACCATGCAAGAAATAGGGTAGGGTCTGGTATGCAGATGAAGTGCTGTGCTAAGCACCGATGTATGCCTACTCCTGCACAGCTCGGTTGCACATCAGAGCCCTTTTCAGGCTGTAAAACTGCTGCACTTTTGTGCGCATGATGGTGGTGGTGGGGGTTGGCACAGACGTGTGACACTGGGAAGAAGACTCATCAGGGTATGGTAGTCAGTGAGGGACCATAATTGCTAAAGAATGGCGAGGGGGAATATGGCTAGGGAGTGGGGGTACCACAAGATGTAATTTAAAACACTGTGGGGGGTAAGCGGGTTGTGGGCCACTGAACCACCAAGCAGATCAGAGAGGGAAAGGAAAGTGAACTTGCAGTGGCTCATAAGCAAGTCGAAATGTGCAGGTCAGGTGGGTGGGAGGGTGGGGTGACTGAGACAGTAGTGTTTCTAACCATGGACTCTGGACATGGAAGAGTGCCCTGTGACTGGCTTTCTGATAGGCCCAGCCCTCTGAGGGTGATGCATGCCAGCATGTAAGTGGGAAAAATCCATTCTGCACGTACTAATATCTGGCAGCCAAATCTGAATTGTAATTTAGCTGCCAAGTGTGATTTTTCTCCTGCCACCTAACACTGCACTGTGTATGGCAGTTTGTGGTGGCCATGCAACAGGGGACCTTGCAAATGGCATTTGTACCTTCACTGCCGATAGCCGTCATTTTTATGAATCACTGTTGTATAATGTCATCAAATAGGAGCGCCTTGAAAAGAGGGCCTTATAGGTCTTAATGGTGTTTATCATGAAAAAAATGTAAAAACTTTTCACTTCTTTCCTGTACAAATAAAGCCTTTTACTACTACAGAGCACCAGCAATCTCTTCTATGTAAAATACACCTGGACTGGACCCCAGTGAAACAGAGTTTGCTGGGGCTCAGTCGCCTGACAAGTGATTCACAGCTGCTCTCAGATCTCTAGCTGTGTGGACATTTCCTACATAACTAATTAGAAAGAATCTGCTGGAGTGTCCAACTCAGCCTTAAACCTGCGGCCACTGCTTAAAACAAACAGCATCATAAACTAGATCTGACAGAATAAATTCCTCTCCGTCTCAACATCTGCTCCTCTCAGGCTCCTACATTATAATATGGCACGTTCTGCATGATTTTAAATTGGGGGGGCAGTTTTCTAAAGAGACTCTGACATCCAAACAATAAATTTAGGAAAATATTTTTATATAAATTTAAGGTTATATTTCATGCATTTTTCTGCATTTAGTTCCTGTTGTCTTCTCAACCATATTAATTAACATGAAAACAAGATCGCTGTGTGTTAGACAATCTATCCTGGCTGCTTCTTCCTTACCTGACATCATAATTCCTTGCTTTTGTCATCAGAATGTTTTCCGTCCCATCCGGCTGTGCTGTCTCAAGCCAAGCACAGTGATGTCAGGTGTAGAAAAAACAGCTGTCAGAGCAGACATCTAGGGGATGGTGCTTATCTTTTTACCATAATGCACATACCACAAAAGGGGAAAAAATAAAGCAGCTGTATTTTTCATTGGTAAACAAAATATCATCATACTGTATCTAATTTTTATATAACTTTATAAGGATGCTAGGAGGGTCCCTTACTGATATTGGAGGGTCACCTCTCATATTCTTAGGATGAGAAAACTACAAACTGAAGGTGAGACTTCCAGTGCCATGCAGACATGGGGAGGATGAGCCCCCACCATTATCTGAGACTTTTGAGGAGAAATTTGCTAAGTTGTAGCTGGAGGAAGGGAAGATCGTAGAGGACTTTAAGCAATTATTCCTGCCACCTGGGGGTGTACCTTCCCCCACACCCCTTCCCACTCCAGTACCGGCTCCAGTGCCTGCATCTGTGCAGGCACGCACGTCGGTGCCTGCAGTTAGTCATGACACGTACCGCAAGTTGAAGATGTTCTCAGGTACCCTCCCCACCCCATAGGAGGGGGATGACTGGGAGACCTGGATTGACTATGTTGCCCCCTTGGTACCCGAGTGGCAGTGTGCAGAGGCTGAGAAGTGAAAAAGGATCATGGAAAGTTTGAGGGGTCCGGCCCTGGAAGCCATTAGATTTCTGAGGTCCACGAATCCTGAGGCGTGTCCTCAAAAGTACCTGTCTACACTCGAGGGCAATTTCGGAAGCATTGAGTCAGGGGAGACTTTGATGTGGCAATTCAAAGGTACCAGACAATGGAGGGGGGAAGGTTTGTCTGCATATGTTACTCGCCTAGAAAGGGTCCTACAGAGAGCTTATCGAAAGGGTGGGGTAGCCGCCAGTGACTTGAACCGTGTGAGACCGGGGCACATACTACAACACGCCAAGCACTCTAAATTGCAGATTATCCAGTTAAGGCTCCAGGATAGGAAAGACAACCCACCTGACTACTGAGACCTGATAAAAGAACTCAGGGAGGTTTAAGGTGAAGAAAGAGATTGTGATTATGGGGTGGGCGCAGCCTGAGTGACCTCGGCACAGGAAGACCTCTCTGAAATGGAGACCACTAAGGATATTCCACCATGGGCTGAGTGGTGGAGGGACGAGCTGCTGAAGGAAGTCAGAAAAGTACAAACGGGTGCCTTTACGGAGGCCTCCACCGCAGACAAAAGACCCTGGTCCCTCTCAGGACGTGACTGCCATGGGGTGGGGGTGCACCCTCAGGCATTCTCTGCTGAGGGTGGCTCCCAGGCTGAGATCAAAGAATTGACTGCCACCCTAAAGGAACTGTTAAGACATGTTGCACTTCCCTTTGCCGCTGCAAGCAGATATTGGACCCCGATCCCTTGCTACTGCTTCAGTCCCTCATGCAATGTTTTCTCCAAGGATGACCCAGGAGTCTATCACCTATCACAACTGTGGAAAGGATGGCCATATGAAGAGAGAATGCCGGTCTCAGAAAGACTTAGAAAAAGTAGTAAACAGACTCCAAGGGGAGCTCCGAAAAGTAAATCAGTGGCTGAGGGGTGCCCGAAATGACCACAGTGAGGGCTCAAGAAATTCTAACTCAGACTTCTTTGTGGCTAAATCGTCTGTCCAGGTCCCTGCTACCATCCCTCCAGACTGGTCCAAATTGGTGGGCCCTTTGATGGAGACTACTGTGACTGTCAATGGTACACATGCTCGGGCTGTGCTCGACAATGGGTCGCAAGTGATCATTGTATTCCAGGACTGGTATGACAAACACTTATCTGATGTGCCATTACAATCTCTAGAAGGCCTACATGTGTGGGGCCTGAGTGACAAGTCTTATCTCTACCTAGGATATGTCTGGCTCTGGCTGTCTTTTCCTGTGGCTGTAACTGGTGTAGATGAACAAGTAGAGATGCTGGCCCTGGTGTGCCCTCCTACAGGGATGTATGATGGGGTCCCCCTACTTATTGGAACCAATGCCCACATGTTTAGGAGGTTAGCGCAGTTGTGCCAAGAGAAACAAGACCGACAGACTGGTTGGGCAATGAGAATTCCAGCTCTGATCAAGAAAGCTTGTGACTTGCATAGGCAGTCTGTGGCAGAGGACCAGGATGAGCCTGTTGGAACTGTCTGGAAGAAGGACCCTGATTCCTTGATATTGCCACCCAAAACTCAGTATACTGTTCATGGAGAAGCCTGTCTTGGAAGAGACGTGAAAAACAAAATATTAATGCTGGACGAAATAGGTGAAGGAAAGTGGCCAGAGGGGCTGTTGGTTAAACCCTGTATCCTACCTGCCCATGCCCACGCCTATGCACAATGAGTGATGGTCCAGATTTGTAATGTGTCAGATCGAGAAGTCTGAGTGAACAGAAGGTGTACACTAGCTACAGTACACTGCAGTACTACCCAGCAAAAAAATATTCTGGCGAGAAGGAGGAGGTGACCCCAGACCTATTTGACTTTGGTGATTCCCCGTTGTCTGCTGAATGGAAGACTCTGATCAGTAGGAAACTTGCCCAGAGAGACCAAGTGTTTTTGCTGAAAGAATGGGATGTGGGGTGTGCCCATGGTGCTGAATGTTTAGTGTATTTGGATGATGTCATTGTTTTCGGTTGCATGCTAGAAGAGCATGAGGCCAGACTGTTCAAAGTCCTCGATTACTTGAAAGAATTCGGCTTCAAGCTATCCATAGACAAGTGCCAGTTTTTTCAAGTGTCTGTGAAATATGTGGAACATGCAGTGTCAGCTGAGGGGATACAGACAGACCCCAGTAAAGTAGAGTAGAATCCCTGACCACCTGGCCCCAGCCCACCAACCTGAAAGAGCTGCGGCATTTTCTGGGGTTTTGCGGCTACTATCGCTGATTCATTAAGGACTATTTGAAGGCAATCTGGCCGCTCTTTAATCTTACCCAAGGCTATCCTCCCACCAACCACAGATACAAGAAGGGGTCCCTCAAAGAAGAAGAAGACAAGGTGTATTTTCGAACAGGTGAACCTTTTGGAACCCGTTGGACCCCCGAGTGTGAGGCGGCATTCTTGTAAGTCATCTATCAGCTTACCCATGCCCCAGTCCTTGCATATGCTGATCCCACCAAACCATACGTCCTGCGCATGGATGCCAGTCTGAAAGGGCTTGTGACTGTGCTATATCAAGAATATGATGATGGCCTGAGACCTGTGGCCTTTGCCAGTCACAGCTTGACACCCTCCAAGTGGAATTATCCTGTGCACAAGTTGGAGTTCCTCGCTCTAAAGTGGGCCATAGTCGATCAGTTCCATGAGTACCTCTATGGGGCCAAGATATTAGTAAAGACTGATAACAGTCCTCTAACGTATGTACAGACTTCAGCCAAGTTGGACGCCACTGGACACCGGTGGCTTTCTGCCCAATACCGGCCTGGACTGTACCATATTGATGCTGATGCCCTTTCAGGGTGGCCAGGTTCCAAAAACCATTGGGTAAGGCTGTCTGAACCTTGCATTAAAACATTGTGCCAAAAGTTTGACAAAGATGAGCAGTTGTCTGCAGACACCGTGGACTGCCTGGTGGACTGTTTGGGGCCCCCAGATACTTGCATACCTGCTGCTTATTGTCATTTTTCTGCATTAGATATCAGTGCTTTGCCCCAGTTTGATAGTGACAACATTTAGTGGGCTCAATCCCACGACCCCATGATTCAGCCTGCACTTGATGCCCTGCGTGTGGGGAAGGATGTGTCTAAATTACGTTCTACTGACTTATGAACTGCACTGTTATTCAAAGAGGGCCCCAGACTAAAGTTATGAGATCAGTTATTATATAGAGAGACCATAGATCATCATGGTCAAGCGGACAAGCAGCAGTTGGTCCTACCCACAGCCTTCAAACAGCTGGTACTGAGGTCCCTCCATAACCACATGGGACACCTCGGTATTGACTGGACTCTCGACTCAGTACGATCCCGATTCTATTGGCTGAAAATGGGGGCAGATGTTGAGAATCATATCAAAACTTGCAGTTGCTGCCTTCAACGGAAGGCTTTGCCCCAGAAAGCTGCCCCACTTGTCAACATCACTAACAGTGCCCCCATGGAACTGGTTTGTATAGACTTCCTGTGTCTGGAGCCCAATCAAAAGAACATGGGCAATGTACTGGTAGTAACCGATCACTTTACCCGATACGCACAAGCTTTCCCAGCCAAGGATCAAAAGGCCTCTATGGTGGCCAAGGTGCTAGTAGAAAAGTTATTTGTCCACTATGGTGCACCCCAATGTATCCATTCCAACCAAGGAAGAGACTTTGAAAGTAGACTAATCAAAGAAATGCTCTCTCTATGGGGGGGTGGGTGAAAGTCCTGAACCACTCCCTATCAACCTCAAGGGGACTCCCAGCCAGAACGCTTTAACAGAACCCTTCTGGACATGTTGGTTACTCTCCATCCTAAAGACAGGTCTAAGTGGAGTCAGCAGATTAGCGCCTTGGTACACGCTTACAATTGCACCAAAAGTGATGCTACTGGATCCTCTCCCTAGCATCTCATGTTCGGGAGGGGAGCCCGGTTGCTCGTAGATGTTTGCTTCGGGGTCTCCCCAGATGGGGTCCGAGCTGAGAACTATTTACATTTTGTACAGAAACTGAAAGCTCAATTGAACCATGCATATCAACTGGCTCAAACAATGGCCGCCAAGAGAAACCTTGCCAACAAAGAGAGGCACGACAAGAAAGTGAAGGCTCAAGAGCTACTGCCCGGAGACTGTGTATTGTTGTGCAATTTGGGACTGCATGGAAAGCATAAAATTGCTGACAGGTGGCATCACCTTCCACACATAGTGATCGGTAAACTGGATGAACTGCCTGTGTACAAAGTGCACCCTGAGAACAACTCTAGAGCTGTCAAGACCATGCACTGCAATCACCTACTGCCCATTGGTCACGTGATCATTGATGCTGAACCAACACCCGACACTTCCCCCAGGCCGGTGACTCATGCTGCTGCCAAAAAGAGACAGAGTCAACCTGCCCCTATTGTTCCAGACCTAAGCCCCCGACAGGCCTTGCATGATGATGACTGTCAGTCCATTTCTGATGAAAGTGAATGTGACAATGTCTACTATCCTTCTTATGAACTGAGCCAGTTGTTTCAAGGGAATCCTCTGCAGAATCGTGGGGATGAACCTGGGCCTTCAGAGCTGCCTAACCCCCACAGCTTCGTCCCTGGAACCAATGACCCCTGAAAGTGAGGTGCAGAGCATTACGTCTGAAATAGCAGATTCCTTGTGCCTAGTGGAACTGTTTGAATATCCTGAGGAGGAATCTGCTGTGGAAAATCTCCCTGGTAACACACCAGAACCTGCAGAGCAATATGACAGTGTTGACAGCACCCCTTCAGTGCCACAGAATTCAGTGATCCAAGAGTTCCTTCAGGATGAGCAACCTGGGCCCTCTTCAGGAGAGAATAATGAGCAAAGTATTGTGGAAGCAGAATCTGCCATGCAAGGAGACCTTACCCAGTGCAGAGGTACCCCTTTCTACTGAAGGAAGAGACTGATGCAAATGCTGGTACTCCAGAGACTATACCTGTTTCCCCAAGGAAGTCTGGGAGAGCAGTTAAACCCGTAATACGTCTAAGCTATGACTCCCCTGGAAGACCAGTAGATCTTCCTTTAAATGTTGTCCACAAGGGTATCTATGTTTCAAAGAGCTCACTGCCAAACTGAGCCTTTCCACTACTTCCAAGTTGATTGTCCATCCTTCAGGACATGGTGCCCCTGCCCCATCTAGCCCCAAGTTAGCTGATAGGGGTGGGACCCCATTTGTGTTTAGAATGCAGGAAACTATAACATGAATAAGTACAGTAATATTATTGTGTGAATCACAGTGAAATCATTATTGAATGTACGAAAACTGCATAACTGTTACCATAATATATATATATATGTATTAACTATTTTGGATACGTATAGAAATGGTAATGAAGCATATATTTTCTATAAGTATAATGTCTTCAAATAATATTGTTGTGAGCATGGACTTGACACGGACACCAAGTTCTTTCCAGGCAGGGAAGGTTGTAACCCCCCTATAAATGGGGGTTCCCAAAAGTCTTCCTTGGGTGTGCTTAAATGCCCACTGCCAGGCGGGAGTTCTGTGTCTTTACAGGTGTAAAAATGCTTGCATGCGAGTGCCCTGTTAGCCTCCGTGCCTGTCTCTTTAAGAGACATTATTTTTTCAGTGCATAATTAATCTGGGTAGGGGCCGGGTGTTTCCAGGCTCGAGTTCTGCCTGAGCTGCAATAATATTACTCTGTTCTACTATCGCTAATGGTGCAGCGGGAGCTCTGTTAGAACTGGTAATTGTTCGCTGATTAGCTGCTCTAATAATAATGGTATTATAGTTTGTCTAACCTGCCTTTCTTTGCAGCATGGACATTTCCGTATTGCACCAATTAGTACCTTTTGGGGGCCTTAAAATTGAGTCTGTTCCCAGGGGTCTTGTGGGAGTGGATTTCTGTAAGAATTGTAGTTTTTTCATTTTGGCGCCTAACTGGACCTGGAGGGGGAGCCCTTGCTTTGACAGACAGATGAATCAACCAACCAAACCCTTTTTGGATGAGAAGGAAGTCCCGGTGCTGCCTGCAGCAGAGAGTCAGTTTCAGTTTGGAGGTGAGAAAGTGAACTGCTCAAGACATTCGAGCAGCTGCTCCTGCGTAGTAGCGCAGAAAACAGGTGGGAATGCTGTGTCTGGCCTGCCTGCTTCATCTTCCCTTCTGAGGGATCCGCTAGTGAAATTAATCGGGCTGAATCCGAACCGGCTTGGGACCAGAAATACCAAGTTGTGACTGTCCTGTTACCTGAAGAAGACCGAAGATTTGCTGTAAGCAATCGGCCTGTCAGGACGTCTGAATCACCACAGAGATCAAGGTTTTGCTCAGGAAAACTGAAATTGCAACTGGACTGTCATCCGACCTGTGGTATTGTGTTTTGCTTTACTATAAATGTGCTGTAAGCTGTCAGTGGGTCGCAATTTGGTTCCCTACTACTTAAGTGTGTCACGCTTGCTGGAAGCTTTCTCCAGCACATATCGAACTGAATCTGAACTGTCCACCCGGCCTGGGCCCTGCCACCTTGGCCCAGTCAGCTACTTCAGATGCAAAGATCACCTGGGGATCAGTCCCCTGCTCAACATCTCGAACAGGAATGACACCTCGGTGAATCGTGTGGGCCCTGCTTCTCCTAGCACACCAGCTTGTTAACCTGCAGTCTCCATTTCATCCCTCCTGTGTTTCGTATTGGGTAGCAGGAGTAAACACCAGGGTAACTCCCTGCAACATCAGCTAAATAAAAAGTGTTGTCATCTGATTCAATTGTTGTTTTCTTGTCACATACTGAGCTTCCAGGCTCCAGATTACAAATTGTGTGTGGTTGTGCATGCTCCTTCTTTCCATCACAGGGCCCCGAACAGGAACAGAACTGACTTTTTTTTCTCCATACAGAATGCTGCTCCACACATTACCCCAGTACTGCCAGTTGGAAAATCTTCTAATTAGCAAACAGAAAAGAAAAAATACTTGAGATATAAGAAGTATTCACTGATTACAACTGAAAATTACTAGTAATCCCAAGCAGTACACTAGCTCTTTAAGGGCTGCCGAAATCAGTGCATTCATTAATTCATACATAGGTCTACCACCTTGCACCTTTTTGTAAAAATCAGACACTTATATGTTTTACCTCTTCAAGAAGGACATGTTAATGTGAACAATATTAGTTACAATTTTTGGCTGTACCGTTCATTGAAAGTAGAATGCCTATGTGAATGTTTTTAATATCTGATGTTAGAATGACTAAATCTCAGCCTGGTGGCACTGGAGGTTGAGGCACTGGTCGTTACACCTCACGCCATGCCAGCGACCTGGGTTCGGGAACGAGCCCGGGCCGCTGGGTGTTGACAGGAGGGAGAGAGGATTGATCGTTCAGAGGACTGCTGTCCTCTCTCGTGGGAAGGGAGACTTGTCATCCTACTCATTGACTGCCCTCTGGTGGTGGCTGGAGGGCAGTACTGGTCAGGAGGCTTGGTCCGACATCCTCGCATCGGTAGAGGAAAGGGGACGGGAAACAAATGGAGGAAAAGAGCCTGGCAGGTTTGATGATGGTCCACCACTTCCAAGGGCTGTCCCCGGCTTCTAGATTGGGTCTCTGGGACAGAGAGGAGAAGCTGGTAACCTTCTTCCTGGCCCTGCCATGGGGAGGGAGGCAATTTGCGAGGGAACTACCGGGGATCAGCTCGTGCAGGAGCAACAGGACCGGAGAGAGGTTCCCTCTGTCAGGAGAGCCGTAGCCACCTGCCAGGGCTCTGGAGGATAAAAATCTCTGAAAAAAAAAACAATGACTAACTCTGTACAGAATCACTAAAAGAGTAATGTTTTTTAATTCAGTGTTACAGACTGCCTTTCAGGTGTGCTAACTCCAAGTGTGCTACATAGAAACATGGAATTTGATAGCAGAAAGAGATCAAAGGTTGGTTTCATGTCATAACCACGATTATTTTTCAGTGACTCACATGAGGAGCGAGTCCATTTCACCTAACACAAATTTGGCACCTAAGCGACACAGCAACCATCAAAACACTCACACAAGTACAAAATACAAAAAACGGACAAAATATACTAACATTTAATGTGGGGGGGCTGTGCCCCCTGCACCCCCTATTTATATAATCAACTCCAGGGGGCGGACACTGGGGGTCAGGGGAATACACAGGAGGGAGGGTTACAGTATTCAGGAGGATACCCTGGCTGGGGGCAACACAGTCAGGAACCGGAGGATGTGGAATGCAAAACAAAAAATTCCAACACCTTAAAGCAATTTAAAAACCTTTTACCCTAAGCCAGCCCAGTGGCGTGCAATGCCTTACCTCCTGCCATGCCGGCGACCGTGTTCACTGTGCAATGAGTCATCGGGGGCGGCTGGGAGGTGGAAGAAGATCGAGTGTCAAAAGGACAGCTGTCCTCTCCTGGGAAAGCGGCTTGAAATCGGGGCCAATGACCACACCCAGGTGGAGGCCATGGGGTGGTGTGGTGAGGACTCCAACATAAGGGAGGGTGCTGTGAGACCACGTATGTTATGTTGTACTTATTGTTATCCATTGTTGACTCGTATGTACTGCACACGTGTTTGAAACTGTACCGACCTGTAGCCACTGTTTTTCCACCCATTGTTGTTCGTTTTGTTATCTCTGTAACTCTGTATCCTCCCGGGTCATGCCTGAAAATAGGCATTGCTATGCCTAGTGCACTTACCCAGTAACTAAAAGCAAATAAATAAATGTGCGGGCACCTCCATGCCTGTGCGGCGACGTATGTGCCCCGGCAATAGGGAGGAAGGGGAGAAAAATGGAAAATGCCCAGCAGCAGCAGGATGAAGGGTCGGCCCCTTGCAGGATCCACACCGGTGGACAAGAGCTGAACCCACAAACCAAGGACAGCAGAAAGTAAGATGACTCAGAGGAGCCAGGTGGCAGGGCTGGTGAGGCCAACTGGGAAGGAAAGCTGCCATGGTAGGAGGAGAAATAGAAGGGAAAAAAAAAAAACTTTTACCCGGAGGCAGTCCCGAACCCAGCACCATGCCCATCCCAACCGGTGGCCGTATCCACCCCTACAGACGACCAGCTCAGCAGCAGCAGGCTTCTTTCCTGTATTTTACCCACATGGCTATACCTTCCCCCATCATTCGCCCTCGCTATTCTATCGCTCTACGCTTGCTAGTCCCTGCTTTTGCTATCCCCTCACACTAGCTTCTCCTTCAGGCACACAAACTGAGTCGCTCAATTTTGAGTCACTCAGTTTGCCTGGCCCATATCACTGGATACCACAAAGGTCCATTGAGTCTGCTCTTACTACAGTACCTCATCCTACTGACCCACTGTACCAGTGGTCTGCTACCCTCCTCCCCCACTCACTCACCTCTCTAACCCATGCGGCCCTCCCCTTGGTGACTATGAGGCCCCATGCCCTGTCCAACGCATATTTAAACCCAGTAAGGGTAGCTGCCCCAAAGCTTCCACCAGCAGTCTGTTCCATGGTTCCACCACCCTCTCAGTGAAGTAGAACTTCCTCACATTTCTCTTTAGCTTGCCCCCCAACCAATCTCCATTCATGTCCCGTGGTACCGCATCCCTATTTCTTACAAATAAATCTTTGCTATTCACTTGCATTATACCCCTGAGAAACTTAAATGTTTTAATCATGTCCCCTCACTTCTGCCTGCCCACTAGCGAGTACATATTTAGAGCCTCCAGATGATCGTGATTGGATCTGCCCTACTGGCCTTGGATTATCCTGACTGGATCTGCCCTGCTGGCCTTGGATTATCCTGATTGGATCTGCCCTGCTGGCCTTGGATTATCCTGATTTGATCTGCCCTGCTGGCCTTGGACGATCCTGATTGGATCTGCCCTGCTGGCCTTGGATTATCCTGATTTGATCTGCCCTGCTGGCCTTGGACGATCCTGATTGGATCTGCCCTGCTGGCCTTGGATTATCCTGATTGGATCTGCCTTGCTAGCCTTGGATTATCCTGATTGGATCTGCCCTGCTGGCCATGGATTATCCTGATTGGATCTGTCTTGCTAGCCTTGGATTATCCTGATTGGATCTGCCCTGCTGGCCTTGGATGATCCTGATTGGATCTGCTCTGCTGGCCTTGGATTATCCTGATTGGATCTGCCCTGCTGGCCTTGGATTATCCTGATTGGATCTGCCCTGCTGGCCATGGATTATCCTGATTGGATCTGTCTTGCTAGCCTTGGATTATCCTGATTGGATCTGCCCTGCTGGCCATGGATTATCCTGATTGGATCTGTCTTGCTAGCCTTGGATTATCCTGATTGGATCTGCCCTGCTGGCCTTGGACGATCCTGATTGGATCTGCTCTGCTGGCCTTGGATTATCCTAATTGGATCTGCCCTGCTGGCCTTGGATTATACTGATTGGCTCTGCCCTGCTGGCCTTGGATTATCCTGTTGGATCTGCCCTGCTGGCCTTGGATTATCCTGTTGGATCTGCCCTGCTGGCCTTGGATTATCCTGTTGGATCTGCCCTGCTGGCCTTGGATTATCCTGTTGGCCCTTTGCTGCACCATCTCTAGTCTATCAGTGTCTTTCATGAGGTGAGGACTTCAGAACTTGTCACAGCACTCCAGATGAAGTCTCACAAGGGACCTGTACAGAGGCAGAATCACCTCACTTTTCCTACTGTCAAAACCCCTCCTTATACAACTCAGCCTCCTTGATGCCTCGCTGTATGCTTTGTTACATTGACTGTTTGCTTGAGGGAGTCACTGATTATGACCCCCAGATCCCCTTCATCTGTTGAAGTGTCCAGTCTGACCCCTCCCATCTAGTATTCCATGCGTGGATTCTATCTCCTTAAGTCCCATACCTTGCACTTCTTGGCATTGAATCTCAACTGCCAGACCTTGGGCCATCTCTCTAGTTTCTTTAGGACATTCTGGAGCTCCCGCACCCCCTCCACATGAACTTCACTGCAACGTAGCTTTGTGTCATCAGCAAAGATACACTTTTCCTGGATGCCATCCCCTGTGTCACTTACGAACATATTAATAGGACAGGTCCAGTGTTGGAATGACACTGTATGAGTTTTGGGAACTAGGGAGGCCCATAAGGGTGCTATCTTTAAACTGAGCCCCCCCCTTCCCATTATAAGTCAATGGCAGCGATGTGTATGGGGCTCGTGTCAGAGCTGTGGGGGGGGGGGGCTGAGCCCTGGTAAGCACCCCCTGTAATTCCAACACTGGCTGCAGGACTGATCCCTACAGCATGACGCTCGTGAACTTCCCTGTCCTTATTTAGCCTCATTCATCACTAACCTCTGTTGCCTTTCCCCAAGCCAACTTCCTACCTACCAAACAAAAACACGCTCCACGCCAAGGTCTTCTAACTTCTTCAGCAGTCTCCTGTGTGGTAACAAATTAAACTAAATGGACATTGCATTGAGGTTCTGACATGGTGCCTGCTTGAGACTGTGTGACAACAGTACACTGAGGTATCCCAAAGAGGATGAAATGTGTGTCTGTACTTTGTCATTCTTAGTCTATACTGGATCAAATTACAAGGCTGTTTAAAAGGCGATGTCTGTTCTGGCTAAGTCTTGTCAGCTTGACTTGTATAAGGATTTGCATACCCATGATCCCTTGCTCTGGGAATGAGCCTTGAGGGTATGTGTATGGTTTAGAGAAATGCACAAACACTACAAAAGTCATTTCTGTTGGCATAGAGTTGTTTTGTCAGTACTCTGGATTTCTCATCAGTTTGGTCCTGTATACAGTTGATTGTCACTCTGGTACTGCCTCTAGCATATTTTTGTAACTTGGCTGAAGTCGCTACCATGGCTCTCGATAAACTCATGTTCCACGCTTTTCTCACTGTATAAACCTGGTAGTTCAGTCATTTCTAGTGAAGGATAGCAGCAATGTGAATAATATTGTAGGGGTGGTCAAAAAACAGTCTGTGGTCATTTTAGCCATTCTGTTAAGGCATGGGAGCTGTTGCTTGACCTTAGCAACAGAACCACCTCCTCCACCACCTAATGCAAGATGTATCAACAAGATTGAATTCCGCCCATAACATGATGCAGTGGCTGATGGAGCAAGAGGAGGGTATCCAAAGGTATGCAGTTCAGTATAGCATTAGCAAGGGAGAAGCGAATATCAGACAAAATTAGTGGTGAATTTATCTGGGTCCTATGCTGGTGCGCTGAAACCCTTTGACTAGGTCACAGGGGTCACACATGCTGGTATAGCCAATCTAAGCCAGGTACTGCCTCACATTTCCCCTGATTAACCTTAAACTTATCCACATGAATTGCAGTTAAGGTAAGAAGGAGGATAACACTTCTGTTAATTAATAACGTCCCCCTCTCTGAGTGCTTTTAGAAAACCGAAGATTCCACTGTTCAACCACCTGGTAGAAAAACCAAGCTTGTTTCTTGGGTTAAATGTGTATTTGCTATACTACTGTAGCGTAAGTGTACCTGAGGTGCTTAATTGTTGTTTACTGCTTATTCATGCTGCACTTATACCTTTATTCATTGGGGTATTTTTTTCTGTATATATTTTAGCGTTTTTTCCCATTTTTCTCTGTAACCAGTCCGCGTACCTCAGCCGCACATGCACATGTGGAGGCACACACATGCTGCGTCTCGAGGTGCCCTCCCACTATGTGCCACCCTCTCTGCCTACGCTGACCACCAGACTTCCATCGGTAGCTGTGGGACTATGGGGGGGGGGGGCAGCAGTCACTCCAGGAGAGGAGAGGTGCCTGTCGGCTGCTCAATTCTGCACTAACCCCCTCCCCCCGTGCCAGCTCCCCAATGACCTGAGTCCATTTCTGAACCCAGGTCACTGGTGTGGCATGAGGTAAGGCGTCCAGCGTCTCAGCCCTCTGCACCACCGGGCTGGCTTCATTGGGGTATTCTGATAACACTTTATTGTAACTACAAATTGGGTCTGCGCTGTCTATTTTGTATTCCCAGTTCCCTTCCCCAGGTCACACCTGGAAATGAGCCTCCGCTCAGAGTGCCTTTCCCTGCCACCAGTTTTCAAATAAATAAATACATTTCTGAAATGCTTACAGCTGAACATTGCATCCATGCTACCCTATGAGATCCTCACTTCAAAGACACATTTGGGAACATTCTTTGATGTCCAAAGCAATACAGATGAGAAATCCTATAAAGACTTGCTTATATATTTGGTCTTTGCATGTATGGCCCCCCAAAAAAGGCAAGAGCTACAAGCACAGTGGAAGATGAACAGTCCTTTTCTGCATGCCCAGTGATAGGTCAGGATGAGGAGGAGGAAGAGCGAGCTTGTGGGTCCCAAGGGGCTGCTGCTCATGATGAACATGAAGAGGGCCATGCCTCTTGTTCTTGAGTCAACACAGAACTACTGCTGTTACTGCCAACAAAAAAAAGACTTCTGTCAATAAAAAAAATTGTGGAAGCAGCTGTCTGACTACTTTGTCACAGAAAAGACCAGCAAATCGCAGTTTGGCACAGTGGTGTCAACGAAGCCAGCGTACCAAATGATGCAGGGCTGTCTGGAGGAGAACATGGCACTGGCAGAAGGAGATGGACCTTTATTGTACTAGTACCAGAAAAAGACCAGCTGACCCTCTGTTGGACAGAGATGGCCACTGAGTACATCTGCCACCTGCAACAACATATATATTCAGTGTTACTGGCAATGTAGCCAACAACAAAAGAACACGCCTTAGACACTCATTTTTTTAATGTCAGCCTGCCCTAACAGACAGTGGCAGGCATGGGGGGGGGGGGCTAAGGGCCTAAAGCCCCCACTTGGGAAATTGCTCCATATAGGTTAGCCTTGAGTCAGGTACAGCAGCAGCAGGGGTTTGTTTGAATTTAAATATTGCAGATGCAGTTGCCTGCCGTTTCATTCCTGAATTATATGATTCTGAGTTCTCCCCACCAGAGCCAACCTGACGGAGTAGCGCTAATGAGCGGATGGTAAAAGAAAGTACTGCAGTATTTACTTTCAGTTTTTGGCAGTGCTGGCTCTTTTCTATTGGGGACAGCAGGGGGTGATTGTGACAGACTGATTTGGTGGTGCGTTCCAGTGCAGTCATTTTCTGCATGACTGTGTGATCATGTCATGCATTGCTGCCACCCAACCCGTAGAGAAAGGCATTGGCAAGCAAGTGCTTGTGGAGTCGGGTCTGGCTCCTCGCATGCAGCAGTGCATGCGCACACATCATCCAGTACAAGTGGCCCTGTACCATGTGGCGTGCTTAGTGTTTTTTTACCAGCACCCATGTGGTACAATGCTATATAACCAGCATGCATGCTGTCTGTGTGCAGTTGTTGCTTGGAGACAGATTGAGAGACAGCACCCACTGGCTGTCATAGTGAACTGCGTGAGTTTGTACTCATTTTGTGTGTCACAACAACAGTATAAAAAGTTAAATATTTTATTTTTTTATTTATTTAGTTTTTGTTTACCAGGTAGATGTGCTAGCCATAGCAATGACTATTTTCAGGCACGACCTGGGAGAATACTAAACAAACTTCTGGAAAAACAACAGTAACAGTACATTCTAGAAACAGTCAAAGTAATGGGTACATACAAGCAGGTAGCAAACATAGGTAATACAGTATCACAGGTAAGCGTAAGCAGTACAGACAATTTCACGAAAAATTAGGGCTTATACTAACATTAGGAGGAGAATAAATTACAAAAGGAAAAATGCAGTGTCACTTTAGGAGACAATGATTAGGTAGATTAGAGAGGAAGGAATGAAGAAAGTGATTTTTCGATGCCCAGAGCAGGTCTGAGAGAAAGAAGAAAGTAAGGAAGTAAGAAGCAGCAGGTTGGAGTGGAGGGCAAAAATGGGGGTGAAGGGAATGAGATTAGGAATTGCAAATACAGCGGGTGAGAGTAACCCTGTCGGATTGAGGGAAAGTGCTGAGGGAGGAATGTGGCCAGGATTAAACGGGAGGCGAGGGCAGTCAGAAAGAACTTTGTGTCTATGGAGGTTTGAAACAGGAGCAGATACTGGACGATATGAGCTGGTGGCGCAGAGCTTTCTTAAAGCAGGAGTGTGAAGAGGCTTGACGAATGGTAAGAGGAAGGGAGTTCCAGTACTGGGGGGCCTGACAGGCAAAAGCACTAGAGCCCATTGTGGTAGCATGTTTAGGGATACAGACAGGTGCATTGCCAGCAGAGCGAAGGTCATAGAAGGAGGCCTGATTTTGGAAGAGTGCCGCTAGGGGTTTAGGTACCTGGGTCCTAATTATATTGTCAATGAGGGAGCCGAAAGAATAAAGCCTTGACGCCTGAGGAGGAAGCCAACCAAGGTCAGAGTAGAGGAGGCAGTGTTGTTTCAGCTGATGAGAGGAGGATGCATAGCGGCATATATTATTATAGGTAACATCCCATTTGTGAAGACTTGAGTTGCTTGCAGAAATATAGGTAGCTGCCTCATAGTTAAGTGATGGCAGTAGTATCCCACGGGCTACAGCAAGCCTGGTGGATGAGGTGAGGGCATAGCTGGTTCGATAGGCAACTCGAAGTTTAGAGTTTACAGATTTGCAGGTCCTCTGAATATGAAGATCATAGTTTAGTAATGGATCCAGTGTGACCCCTAGGTACTTAAAAGAGTTAACAACTTCTACTGAGGTGCCACTGATCGTGGAGACTTTAAACTTGTGCTGGGAGTGTTTAAGTTTAAAATTGGATCCGAAGAGCATTTATGTCTCTAGTATCACTCTCCTCTCAGTTTATAATTGACTCACTGAATAACTTAACTGATGAGATACAGTGGAAGCCGAAGACATGGTCAAATATTTCCAGATATTTCTCAAAATTTCTAAAGAATTTCTCTCAGCTGCCCCTACTGTGGAACTACAGAATGCAGGAGATTTCTCTGGAAATATCACAGAAATTTCAGGAAACATCTGACCATGTCTTTGGCTGTGACTGTAAGTGCAGCAGCAGGGAAGGTGGCTTATGCTGGACTGGAGTTTGGGGGAAAGAGCCTCAGCTTGTGTCGTGTCTCACGAGAAATTGAAAATACAATAAAGAAGTATAAAAAATTAAAAAACACTCATTCAGACGAACTGAACTGACTGCTGCTACCAGCGATGGTAGACTGGGAGAGATATAGTGCATTGTTCTTGCCAAATATCAGGATGGGTAGCATGCCATCATGATTTTTGCTAGAAAAGTGCTCAGATTGCACCTCAGAGCATGAAAAAAAAAATTTTTCTGGGGCCTATGCAGCTCCCCTAGACCCTCAATCTCTTGAGCTGGGCATTTCATACTCTCAAGCCACCTTAATTGTGTTCTCAAATGTTTGCTTTTGCTAGTAGATATACTCTTCTTCAAAGTTTATAGAAGATGAGTCCACTACATTGCCAACTGAAAAACAGTAGTAGTAGTAGGACGTAGTAGGTGAGGGCTTTTGTACCCACTGGTTACTAGTACCACATGTCCATCACCTTTCTGCTGTCAAAGGGAATGTGTATCATTCCTTTCATAATGATTTCAACAGTTGCTATAGTTATCCAGCAGTTGGGTTGCTAGGTTAGACTGAACAAAGGACCGCAGTACAAATTTTGAAAAATACTTTTTAAGCAGGAGTATAGAGGAATGCATTTTGTAAACACGAAGTGTGTTGTAATGATATCACTGCCTCACTACTCACCATGTACAGTGCAGCAGGTGAGAAGAGTTGGGTTGTGCTGACAGGGGTCCTATCAATCTGCAAGGAAAACCTTACTTTTTCTGTTTGCCACAGCGTAAAAACAGAATCCATTGCATTTTATCAAAATTTGACAGTTTCCCAGTATGTAAGGGCAATTTCTTTTAACTCAGTTCACTGTACACTGTTAGAGCAGGTGAGGCAGTGACATAATCACAGCACTGTTTCTGTCCACAAATGGTTGCCTCCACATCACAATTTTTTTTTGTTTTGTTTTTTTCTTCTTTATACTCCTCTGCTCCTCCTGGCCAGCACCTCCTTCGGGCCCTCAAGGTCCTATCCCATCTGTCTGCCATCCCCACGACCTACCCTTACCTCAGATCGCAGCCCCCTGGAGGTAGCCCAGCATAACCCTTCGCCAGGTGGGTCTCCCTCCTCTGAGGGGGAAGGCACCGGTGGGGGTCGTCCAGCGCACTGTGGCATCGGCTCCAGGTGCTGCTGAGGTGGGAGATCGTGGGGCGTGATGGCAACGAGACCAGAGAGCCATCATCTGGCTAGCCAGGGAGCCATTTTTCTAGTTTTCTCCCTTGGAGAGTGATGTACCTAAGCGTTAAAGTGACAGACATCTGTCACTCCCGGAAGTGGAGCCCTGACACTCTGCCATGCTCCCGGCCTCTGCCAGGGCAGCAGGTGCCATTCCATCCCACCACTCCTCCCTGGAGAAGGCGAGCTGTCTACAGACGCCCAACTGCCCCCGGCCAAGCTCTCCGGATGACCCAGCCGTCCTGCCCCAAACTCCTGCTGCCGTGTCGCAAGCGGAACCAGCCGCTGCGCCGATGAGCCAGCCACATCACAATTTTAAAAGTAGTTTTCATAATTTTTTTCCACTTAAGTCATTTGCTAAGTATAACCCAGCGGCTCATGTTCTGTATCTTTCTAGTAACCTTTACAATAATCATGTATGGAAATTATACACATTCCCTTTAATGCGCATTTCCATCTAGTCCACAGCTCCTCTTTCAGCTGTCATGCCGTCTTCTCTCCTCCTCTTGCTGCTGCTCAGTAAAGTCCATCCACTTTTCAGTATCTTACCCACATGCCTGCCTGACCTGTGGTAGACCCTCATTTTTTATGGTGGCTTGTTCTGTGTTGACTGTACAGCTCCAGGCCAAAGTGAAAGTTCCGATGTTCACAATTTAAAACTTTGTGAATCTCACACGGCCTTACTGTTTGTCATATCTTCTTGTATCTCTGTTTCCTCCCTGTCTCCCCCCCCCCCACCAGGATAGCCACTGTTTGTATTTGGTAATGTTTGTTTGACCTGTGACATCCCTGATAAGCTGCCCGATTGTCTCCTCTAAACTGGGGGTATGGCCACAATATTTCTCATAACCCAAAGCCAGTTTCAAATCATCAATGTTGGATGCAAGCTGGCTGCACCCTGAAGGTGCCCTGCTGAGTGCATGAAACAATAGCTACTTTCAAACGACAAGAGTTCACTCCATACTCAAAACAAGGCAGCTGGAAACCATTTTCGCCTTTTAACCTTGTCTCGAGGCAGAGATATTAAAATGCTTTTGCGGTATGAGAGAACATTAAGTTATTTAGAGAACCTTGGCACACCCTTGATCCTAATTTCCTGACACAGTCCATTCCCCCGTCGTGTTCTGTCACACTTAATGTTCACTCACTATCCCTCTACTCAGAACAGCCCTGGCAGTGCAGTGACTCCTGACCGGTTAGCTGTTGCATTTTTCTTACCAGAAACTTGTGCTAACTTAGCAAATTTACACTTGCCCTGTCTCAAAAGACACATTCATTTAAAATGCTAGGGGCTCACTTTGAACCTGGCCCTTAGTTTGACCTATTTCACGTTGCTGTTAAAACTTTACGCAGTGCTATGCAAATGCTTCAGTTTCTTACTTGGTCAGTGGCCAGTCTGACAGCACTTCCAGACATGGTGGAGCCAGGTTTTGGGGCTTCAGGGGGGACATGACAGTCAACCAGGGGCACTGAGATGGTAGCGAGCAAGGGCTTGTTTGAAAATGTGATGTGGTCTGCTTCATAATCAGGATTTTTTTTATCTATCATGGGTAATAAAGTAATCATATCATATCTTTTTGGAAACTTGGAAAAACTGTAGTTTACAGACATAACTGATGACCCCATGCACACCAGCCTATGAAATATTTATTTATTTAAACTTTGGTAACCAGGAAAGGCACACTGAGCCAGGGCTTATTTCCAGGTGTGACCCGGGGACAGGGAAAACAAACACAGACACAGGGTTTCACATACGAATGAAATACAAGTACTGAGTAGCATGAAGAGTCAAGGGTGGGTTCCAGGCATTACAAGATAAATTCAGTGTACAGGCAATAGAAGTCTATGCATTTGACCATATGGTAGTATATAGTCAGTAATGTGCAGGCCTACAAGTCTTGACCCTGGTTAGTGTTTTGCAGCAGAGTCGGTGGGGAGGGGGAAGTATAGAGACAGGAGCAAGGGGGACAGGGAGGAGGCATACATGCTTCATGAGAGAGAGAGAGGTAGGAGAGAGAGAGAGAGAGAGTTTCGGAGTTGGGGAGTTTGATGGTTCCATAGGGATGGGATTCTGTAGGAGAAAGTGGATTTGCCAGCTGACGATAGGGGGTGGGGCAGAGAGAAAGAGCTGGTGTCCCTGGCGTGTAGGTCATGCGAGGTGCTGACCACAGGGGACAGCATGTCTGAGAGGTAGGGAGGAAGCAGGCCAAACCAGAATTTGGGTATGAGAGTTAGCAAATGGGTAGAGCATCTGTGGGATAGGGGTGGGATACTGAGGGAGGAGTAGAGGATGAAGTGATGAGATGGGGGAGTTGAAGTGAAGTGGCAGAATGCATCCAGCAGGGTATCTCATCTGGATAGCGAGGAGGCAAGGGCTGTGTTGAAACAACATCAGCATAGTTGAAGATTGAAATTATCATCTTTGTCACTAATTTGCGTAGGATAGGGAATGGGAAGGAGTCTTTGTTGCAGTAGAGTATACTGAGTTTGGGGTGGAGCTTGGAGGTGATGGCTTCTGTATGGGTGGAGAAATTCAGGTGGGGGTCAAGCCAAACGTCTAGATATTTGTATGCAAGGACATAGTCAAGTGGAGTACCGTCCAAGGTGGTGAATGCTGGGGGGGGGGATTCTGGCCAGTGACCATGGAAACAGTCTTGGAGGTGTTGACTTTCAAGTGGTTTGTAAGGAACCAAGATTGCATCTTATTTAGGTCCTGTTGGAGAGGGGTGTGGACGTCCAAGAAAGTTGATCCAGAAGCAGACAGGATGGTGATTTCTTCATACATGTGTATGCTGGAGCATATGGAGGGGAGATCATTAATGAACATGAGAACAGGATGGGACCAAGGATTGATCCTTGCGGTACACCTGCTGGTATGGGGGGGGGGGTTCCTACCTTAATAGATTGCAGTCTATTTCTGAGGTACGACTTGAACCAGCTTAAGGTGTGGGGAGCTAGGCTGGCAGCCCCAAGCTTGGTGAGGAGGGGGTAGGAGACAGAGTCAGAGGTCTTGGCCAGGTCCATGAAAACTGTAGCGGCAAGTGGCCCTGATCCATGGCTGAGTATATATGGTCAGTGACTCATAAGAGGGATGAGACTGTAGAATGACGTTTCTGGAAGCCGGACCAGAATTTGGAGGGAAAGCTGGAGGAGGTTAAGAACTCAGACAGTCTGGAGCGGACTAGGGATTCTTGCAGTTTGGTGAGGGCTGGGAGGAAGCAGATTGGTCAGTAGTTTCCTGGTATGGAGGGATCACCCCCTTTGTGCAGGGGAATCACACCAGCAGGTTTCCAAAGCCTGGGATACAGTTCCAGAGGAAAAGGAGAGGTTTAGGAGATGGGCTAGCAGAACAGAACTTTAAGGGGCTGATAGGCAAAAGAGTTTGGGGTGAATCCCGTCTGGGCTGGATTTGTTGGTGTTTAGAGAGTAAAGTGCCTGAAGAACTTCCTGAGGGGAGGTGGGAAACGGAAAGTATTCTGCGAGGGGTCGGGGGAGGAGTCCAGGGTGTTGGCGGGGGGAGGGGGGTCGAGAAGGGCGCATGTGGTAAAAAGCTTATTTAGGATATCGGCAACACTGAGTGGGTCTGAGATAGATAAGCCATTTTGTTTTAGGACCAGTAAGGTTGATTGAGAAGGTGGATCAATTACTGTAGATGGTGGATCACCTTCCAGAAAGAGGTAGGGGGGTGGTGGTTTGCAGGTGCTTTTTAAGAAGTCGGCCTTTGCACGACCGATTGCCTTGGTACAGGCGTTCTGGAGGGATTTGTAGCGTTGCCGAGCTTGAGAGGTCAAGGTGGATTTGTAGTGTGTCCAGGCTTTGTCATGGGGTTTGCACTGGTTGATGAGCGAAGCTGAGATCCAGGGATAATGATGTTTCCTGACCGTGGCATTGACCATCGGAGTGTGAGAGTTCCAGATCAGAGTGAATATGGATAGGAATCAGGCTAAGGCAGAGTCAACATCAGAAGCAAAGTAGACCAGGATCCAGTCAGTGTGACTCAGGTCGTGCAGGAGGGCGTCTGTGTCAGTCAAGCTCAGTGGGTGGATCTTTATGTATTTTGGGGCCAATTGAGGGAGGCGAGTCTTACTGATTCAGTGGTTACTTAGAGCATCTGACAGTACACCAGCTGTTGTGATTCTTTGAGGGTGGGAGGAGAGAATCCAGTCTATGAGAGATTAGGGGAGTAGGGATTGCAATGGGTGGGCTCAGTGATCAGCTGGGTTAGGTTAAGGGCTTCAGTTTTTTGAGGTAGGCCTTGGTGGAGGGGGAGAGCCAGTCCAAGTTGAAATCACCTGTTATAATGAACTCACCATTGGCGATCGGGGGTAGTAGAGTTGATAAGCATGACACTAGTGAGTTAGGGGCAAGCCACGGGGAGGTGTATATCACACCAGTGTAGATGGGGAGAGTAGAGGGGAGGGAAAGGAGGGCAAGGATTAGTTCGTGGGAGGTGGGGCAGGATATGCATGGTGATAGAGCAAGATAGCGACTACCGGACATAGAATGCCAGCCCTCCTCCCTGCTTGCCATGATCTTGGCAAAAAAATCGAGTAATCGGGGACCATTAGGGAGGAGTCGGGAGTCTTTGCCGAGAGCCATGTTTCAGTGATACATAGCATGTCTGGAGAGTGTTGGGCTATCCAGCATTTAACAAGGTCCAATTTTGGGAGCAGGCTTCTAGTATTTACGAGGAAAATTTGTAGACCCTTTGGGGAGTTGGCTGGTTAAGGAACCATGTGAGGACCCAGGTTCAGTTCAATATCCCCAGCGATAAGTAAGATGAGGAGTAGGCAGGAGAAGGTGGTGAGGTGCTTACGCCCTGGAGGTTTATTTCAGAGTTTGGGGATGAGTGGGAGCACCAGAGGAAAATTTTATTTTCAGACATTTGGGGGTGTAAGACACTGGCATGGATAAGGGGATTTGGGGCATAGGGCAAGGGTAGGAAGAGGGGGGTCTGTGAGGAAAGAGAAACGGGAATCAAGAGGAGAGGCATATGTGGAGAAGGGAGAGGAGGTAAGAAATAGGAGGAGGAAACCATACATTTTGGCTGAGTGCTAGTGGAAATAGACTGGGAGACCTAGAACGATTAAGGTATGTGGCCAGCAGATAGGATAAATGCCAGGTAGTTCCCAGGTTGAGGGGCAACAGAGAGTTAACTGCCTACGAGGCCGTTTGTGGCTGGGAAAATCAAACTGGAGAGGGCTCAGGTGGGGGGGCTAAGCCAAACAAGATTCACAAAATGTGGGGGGGAAGGGTGAGCTGATTGGTTCACGCATGGGTCAAAAGAAGCACCACCCTGGATGGGCGGGAGGAGAGGTGGGTGGGATGTATTATGTAGATATGTATTAAAGTACACCAAAACCATTAAATTAACACATCAGGATTAAAAAAAAAAAGGCTTCATAGCCTTGTAAAAGAAAGGATGTTGTTATATCAGTGCCAAATCTGTATTTATTTAATAAACATAAATACAGTTTTGTAGTATTTGAAAATCTAAACAGAAGCCCTCCTGTTCTGAAAAACCTGCTCTGACTCATTCTAAGATGGCTGCGGACATATAGCATGATGACATCAATGAGGAGCGAGCAGTAGCAGCATGTCTCCAGTACTGTGGGTAGCATGACTACACTACACAGATGTCTATTTAATTTCATGCATATTTTAATAAAACCGATCAAACATGACCCATATGATACAAGTTAAGCTATGCTTTTGATGTGTTTATATTAAAACCTGCATGAAATTAGTGCAGTTACTAACTTGCTGCCAAGTTTTGTAGCAGATGCTCTGAAGAAATAGCTCTATGTAAGCTGGGACTGGGGGTGGGTGAATATCTTCAAATATTCAGCCCATTATTCATATTCAGGGCCCCAAATATTTGGAACTTCATTATTCGACTTTGCTATTCGTGTCGAGGAGGGTTAAAAAAAAAACAGCCCCCACACTCCTCCTGAGCTCAGTTTCATTAAAAACAACCCATTGTTCCCCACCCTCTGCAAGGGGACAACTCCCACCCTCCTCAGTCCCCCAGCTTGCCATACTTGTTGAAAATAAATCAACCCCATCCCCCCACCCCAGCAGCAGCACCCAAGTCCCACCCTCCTCCCTCCCAACACCCACATTTCATATGTAGTCAATAGAATAGAAGTCTCCCGCCCTCCCCATGCACAATAAGGTGACCGGCACAACCCGCCCTTCTTTATGGCCAGCCGCCTTTTTATGAATGGTGCTTCCACACTTGCTTCTCATAGTAAAACAGCTGGTCATGTGATAGTGCATTATTCCTAGTCCTCAGAAAATACTGTTCGTTACTAGCACACCCCTAACCGGGACCCTGACATCCAGTAAAGGCAGGTCAAGCTCACATTCTTGCACCCTAAATTACCCTTGGTCCATCAATATATTGCTCCCTCATACCATTATTCAGACAGAACCATCTAAAATCATGGTAAATCAGCAAAGCACCTTCCATAATGCTGACCCCTTCCCCTCCCCCAACTCTCTGATATCCAACCAGGGCTCCCCTCTTCGATATCAGCAATGTCAGGCTCCCTTACACAATATAGAACTGCCCTGGTATTTGGAGAAAAAAGAAAATTAACAAACCCTTAAAACATTGAGTCCTCTCCACTTTGCAGAAATGAATTATGTCAGTTCGGTCACTGTGGTATAGACTGACTGTGGCGGACTTCAAGTTGTACAAAATGGTTAAAATAAAAATGGTAACTGCAAGTCCTAGTATAAGTGATCAAGTAAGTTCATCAACTTTCACAAAATTCAGGCTGCTGTCTCCATTTTGGTTGACTCTTGAGTCTCAACTGATCCCTCCCTGCTTTCTTTGTTTCCACATTGGCTATCCTACTGGTCTCAGACTTTCTGCAGGAACCGGATGACTTTCCACTTCTGCTGTATACGCTGATTGAAGTCACAATGGAGTTAACCGAAGGGAGCAGCCTGAATTCTGTAAGTCTATTAACTTACTTGAGCACTTATACTGGGCCTTTCAGTTGTCTTCTTAAGTCTGTCGCAATCAGTTTATACCACAGTGACCGAAATGGCATCATTCAGTTCTGTAAAGTGTTGCGGAGGACACGGTGTCCTAAGGGTCTGTTTTTTTTTCCAAATATCAGGGTTATTCTATGTTGTGTCAGGGAGCCTGATACTGAAAGGGAGCTCCGTTGGATATCGGAGGTTGGGGGCAAGTGGGTCTGCATTATGGAAAGGGCTTTACTGATTTACTGTAATTTTAGATGGTGGTTCTGATTGAAAAATTGTATGGGGAGGGTCGATATGTTGATGGACCAAGGGTAATTTGGGGTGCAAGGATGTGAACATGGCCTGCCTTTACTAGACGTCAGTGTTCCAGCTCACATGGAGCCATTTCTTCAGCACGGCTGCTGCAAAACTCAGTAGTAGGTTAGTAACTCCACTAATTCCATGCAGATTTTAATACAAACACATCAAAGCATAGCTTAACTTGTATATTAGTAAAAACAATGTAAAAGTTAAGTCGTGTGTTTGATCGGTTTTAGTAAAATCTGCATGAAATTAAGTAGACGTGTAAAAGTTAAGTCATGTGTTTGATCGGTTTCAGTAAAATCTGCATGAAATTAAGTAGACACCAGTGTAGTGTAGTCATGCTGTGTATCGTACTGGAGATGGGCTGCGCTCTCACCTCATTTATGTCATCATACTACATGTCAGCACTCATCTTAGGGACGTCAGATCGGACTTTTCAAAACAAGAGAGCTTTTGTTTACATTTTTCAAATGCTATGAAACTGTTTTTATGTTAAATAAATACAGTTTTGGTATTGATATAAACAACAACCTTTCCTTTACAAGGGTATGAAGGCTTTTTGTTTGTAAATCTTGACGTGTTAATTGGTTTCCTTTAAAAGGATACTGTAGGAATTTTAAACTCTATGTTCAACTGGAAACTCTTTTCACTTCAAACTAAAGGCAGCCTGGTCCATCTGCTAGTGAGTGATCACATTATTCTGTGAATACGTGCACACACACTCACGTCTACCTTACTTGGCACCTATATAAATACATAGACAGTGTCTGCAGATCAGGGCCTACGGCCCACCCAGTCTGCCCATTTGAGCTTGTGAGCCTACTTTATGTTTTCCTAGAAGTCTGTTGCCCCTTACCCCTGACATCCAGAATTCCTTTATGTCTATCCCATGCATTCTTAAATCTTGTGATTGTTTCAGCCCCCACCACTTCCTCTGGCAGGGTGTTCCACTTGTCCACCACCCGTTCTGTGAAGAAATTCTTCCTCCCGTTTCCTCTGAATCGTCCTCCCTCCAACTTCATCCCATGCCCTCTAGTATTGGAACATCTTTTTTGCTTAAAAATAGTGTATTCCTACACCCTATTCCTCCCTGTAAGGTACTTGTATGTCTCTATCATATCCCCTCTCTCCCTTCTCTCCTCCAGGGAGTACACATTCAAGTCCTTCAACCTGTCCTCATAGGACTTGTGATGCAATCCATGTACCATCTTTGTTGCCCTCCTCTGAGCCTTCTCTACCCAGTCTATGTCCTTACATAGGTAAGGTCTCCAGAACTGTACACTGTACTCCAGGTGGGGCCTCACTAGAGTCTTGTATAGTGGAATTATGACCTCCCTTTTCCTGTTGGTGATGCCCCTGCCTATGCATCCCAGCATCCTATTTGCTTTACCTGCTACCTTGTCGCACCGTTTCCCTACTTTGAGGTCATCAGAGATGATAACCCCAAGATCCCTTTCCTGCTTGAGTGCGTGCTATATCCTCCACCCCCCAACTGATATATTGTGCCAGGCGTTTTGTGCCCCATATGCATTATCTTGCACTTCTTTGCATTGAATTTCAACTGCAAAACCCTGACCATTCTTCAAGTTTCTGCAGGTCCCTTCTCATTCTGTCTACACCTCTGGTGTGTCTACTCTATTACAGAGCTTTGTGTCATCAACAAACAGGAAAGTCTGCCTTCTAGGTCCCTCGCAGTGTCACTGATGAAGATGTTGAATAGGACCGGTCCCAGCACTGATCCTGTGGTACCCCACTGGTCACTCTTCCCTCTGTGGAGTGACAGCCATTTACCACCACCCTCTGTGTCCTGCCACCCAGCCAGTTACCTACCCACCACACTACTGTCCTGCCCACACCCATATCCCCCAGTTTGTGTAATAGTCTTCTATGTGGCACAGTGTCAAAGGCCTTGCTGAAGTCCAGATAGGCCACATCGACTGCCCTCCCTGATCCACCTCCCTACTCACCCAGTCACAAAATTCAACAAGGTTGGTCTGACCTCCCCCTGGTGAAACCATTCTGCCTTGGGTCCTGTAGTCCATTAACAACCAGATGTTCCACCAATCTCTCCTTCAGTAGTGCTTCCATGATCTTCCCCACTACCGAGGTGAGGCTGACTGGTCTGTAGTTCCCTGCTTCCTCTTTGTTCCCACTTTTGTATAAGGGGCTACCTCTGCTGTCCTCCAGTCTTTGGGTACCTCCCCTGTTTCCAGTGATCAGCTAAACAGGATTGCCAGAGGTTCAGCCACCACTTCTCTTAGTTTTTTAAGGACCCTGAGGTGCACCCCATCTGGCCCCATTGCTTTATCAACTCTTATTCCTTCCAGTTCCTTCAGGACCCTTTCTGGTGTAAAGGGACTTGTGTCCATTTCTGCACCATTCCCACCCCTTGTACTCCCTTCAGGCTCATTACCCTCCTCTTCCTCAGTAAAGACTGAGCAGAAATACCTGTTCAATATGGGCAGAGGTAGCAGTTGAAGTTTGAAGATGTGGTGAGGTTCTGGAAAGCTAACTCTGTCATAAATGTCTGTAAGTTGTTATTGTTTGTAAGTTGTGTTTTAAAATTGGCCTAACTCCTTAAGAACTTTCTGGAATAGAGGGACACAAATCCTTAAATCTTTCTGTGCTAGCTGGAGACTGTTCTTGTGGGGAAGGGTTATTTGGCTAGTAATACAGCCAGCCAGTCAAGGTTGTTTGCATTTCAGTTAATCTCTGTTTAAAATCTTCACTGAGGCATTTTAAGTCTTCTTGCTGTGTGTAGGCAGAGGTAGCAGTTGAAGTTTGAAGATGTGGTGAGGTTCTGGAAAGCTAACTTTGTCATAAGTTTCTGTAAGTTGTTATTGTTTATAAGTTGTGTTTTAAAATTGGCCTAACTCCTTAAGAACTTCTGAAAGCCCTCCCTCCCACCCATTGCATTAGCCTTTTTAAATACAGAAGAGCCCTGAGGTTGAGCTTAAAGGCTGGGAGGAGTTTAGGAGTTACAAACTTCCTTGTGAGCAAACTCTTAAGGCTAATAGTCAGGTGGGGAAAAGTTCAGCCACTCTAGTGTTGCAAGTTTAAAAGTCTGCATGCTGTATTGGGGGGGGGGGGAATCACCTTGGTATAGGTACTGGTAGCTCGAGAAACTGTAGAGCCACTGAGTTGGTAATTTGGCCTAGAAAATATTACTGTGATGATGAAGAAGGGACCACATATCACTAGAGCAGGTATCTTTGGGCGGGTGGTTGGGTGCACAGGGTGTGGTGCGGCCATGATACTGGACTGGGCTTGGAAGTTTGGGGGATGCCCACTGTGCTATCAGCTGGCAAAGCTTAAGGAGGAGGTAGAGGAGATCCAAAGGCAGCTGGGGGGGGACTGGAGAGGTAGGAGGCATACGGTGACCTACATGGAAGCAGTAGGTGCTGGGGCCTCCCAAGCTGGGGGAGGAGTGAAGACAGATGCTCACACTAGGGAGGAGGGAAGGGGGTACACAGGGGGCTCTGGGGACCCTGGCAGGTGGAGCCCAAAAGGCAGAAATTTCCACAGCAGTAGGCAAGAGACTGGGGGTGTCCAAAGGGAACTGAAAGGAGTGGTAGGGTCGGGGGGGGCACTGGGGGATGGGCTAAGGCTCACAAATAGTTTTTACCCTCTACGCGCATTGGTAGAAGAGGGGAATGTGGGGGAGGAGGTGGAAGAGGATGCTGGTGAAGCTGGGGCAGGGACAGATAGAAAGGGGGAAGGAGACAAGGGGCAAATGCGCAATAGAGGGGGTCCCAGACAAGATTGGGGAAGAAGGGTAGGGGGGAGAAGAAAAAGGAGGATCAGGGGAACAAGGAGCAGGCTGATGGTGTGGAACAGGGGAACACGACAGGTAGGAAGAGGCAGGACGTAAATGGGATGATAGCGAGCAGAAAGCCAAGTAGGCAAATGGATAGGATGGATGGATTACTAAGGAGTGGAGAAAGAGATACAGAGAAAGATACTTGGTGGGGGGGGGATAAAGAAGGCCAGGAAACGGGTAGAGGAGGTGACGAGAGAAAATAGTGAAGGGGCTACCTTTGACACCCAGATTGTGGGAGGAGCGAGGAGCCGGTTGGGGGGAGAACCTGGACAAAGGGATGAGGAGGGGCATGCAAGGAGGGGAAACCCGAGGGGTGAACAAGGAAGCAAGGGGGAGGTTAGAGGACTGCTACTGGGGGACTCCATGATCAGAGGCATGCAGTGGGAGGGGCAGGGGGACGTTAAAACCTGTCTGATCAGAACCAAATGCCACCCAGGCCTGACGGTGCACAAGACCAAGCACGAGTTGTACTCACTGGCAAGGGAATGCGGTGGGACCCCGGACATTCTAGTACACTTGGGGACAAATGACATAAATGGTAATAGTGAGCTAGAAATTCAGGCAAGGTTCCGGGAGTTGGCCAGGGTATGTCTTTCCATAGGCTGTAAGATCTCCTTTTTGGAAATTCTGCTGGTCCCAAGGGCTAGTGGGGAAAACAAGATGAAGATTAGGGAGATAAATCAGTGGCTTAGGAAGTGGTGTGGGGAATTGGGGTATGGCCTGGTGGGGGACTGGGGGGAGACCTGGGAGGATAAGGGGCTGTACGCTAGGGACATGCTCTACCTTAATTTGGAGGGGAAAGAAATCCGTAAGCTCAGACTAGCTGGGTTCATCAACGAAAGGTGGGGTTTAAACTTGTGAAGGGGGAGGGATCAAAAAAGGGGCAGTGCCAGCAGGTACGATAACTGAGGGACATGGTCTCCACTCCTCTAGGGGGCTAGGGAGATGTGGAAATGGGTCACCAGGTAGGGTGCAGGAGCTGAGAAATGGGAGCTCGAGGAGGGAGAAGGGGTGGAGAGTGATCCTGATAAATGCCAGGAGCTTAGGAAATAAAATGCCTGAGCTCCAGGCGATGCTAGTTGAGGGGGAGGTAGATGTGGCAGCAGTCACTGAGACCTGGGCCACTCAAGGGCATGAGTGGGACCTAAATCTGGAGGGCTATACTATGTTTAGAAAAGATAGGAGGGAGGGAAGGGGGGGTGTAGCACTGTTAGTCAGAAATGGCATGGGTATTGGAGAGGTGGAGGAGGCAGAGGGGAACGTGGAGGCTACTTGGGTCACCTTGCTGATACAGGGGGTTAAAAGAGTAAAGGTCGGAGTGGTGTACAGACCAACATCACTGGCAGAGGTCCTGGAAGAAAGTTTGGTGGCAAATCTCAGGGGACACTGTGGATTGGGAAAGGGAAGGGTAGTGATAGTGGGGGGCCTCAACATGCCAGGAACAGACTGGGGGACTATGACGTCACCAGTGGCCAAAGGGCAGATGCTGCTGGATGTCTTCCAGGATGTGTTTCTGACACAACAGGTGGGTGATCTAACTAGGGAGGTTCGGACACTGGACGTGGTCCTGGTGGATAGTGATCAGATTAGGGGCCTAGAGGTGAGGGACCCTTTGGTGGGGAGTGATCACACCACAGTTTGGTTCTTCCTGGACCTAGGAGGGGAGGAAAGCCGAACAAGGACGGTAGTAACCAACTTTAGGGGTGCAGACTTCAGGGAGATGGGAAGGATCCTTAAAGATCGTCTGGACAGGATAAGGCCGGATATGGATGCTGACAGCAGGTGGGAGATAATTAGGAGGGGAATACAGGAGGTTACCAGATCCTGTGCAAGGGAAAGGTGTAAGTTTGGTAAGGCCAGAAAACCCTGCTGGTGGACCCGGGAGGTACAGGAGGTGGTGATGGAAAAGAAAGCAGCCTATAGTCGCTTCATGTGCTCAAGGAGTGAAAGGGATCAGGAGGAATATGAGCTGACAGCCAAAAGAGTCACCAGGGTGGTGAGAGCAGCTAAGGTCAAAAAAGAGCAGTCCTTGGCCAGTGGGATCCGAAGGGGGGACAAGTGGTTCTTTAGATACATAGGAGAAAAAAGGAAAGTAAGAGGGAAGATCAGCAAGATAAGGTTAGGGGGTGGTTGGGCACAGGAAGCGAGGGAACAGGCAGAAGTCCTAAATGAGTACTTTGCCTCAGTGTTTACCAGTGGGGATGGAGGAGCTGTGTCTTGCGAGGAGAGCGGGGGCAAACCGGAGGAATGGGTGGGACCGGTAGAGACCAGGGACCCTGACAGGTCTGGGGAAAGGGAGTGGCCACCACAAACAGGTGAGGGGCCAGCAGTGCAGGGTGAAAAGGGGGAAGACGTGGAGGCTGAAATCTCGGTAGAGAGAGTAAAGGAATTCCTCAGGTCCCTTCGGACGGAGAAAACACCTGGGCCAGATAAGATACATCCCAGGGTGCTGAGGGAACTGGCAGATGTCCTGGCAGTCCCTCTAGCGGAGCTTTTCAACATCTCTCTGAGGACTGGGTGGGTGCCCCAAGACTGGAGGGTGGCCCATGTTGTGCCAATCCACAAGGTGGGATCAAGAGAGGAGGCAGGAAATTACAGGCCCGTTAGCCTGACATCGATGGTCAGCAAGGTGATGGAGGGTATTGTCAAGGAAAGGCAAGGGGGGTTACTGGAGCAAACTGGGTACTTGGACGATAGGCAGCATGGCTTTGTCACAGGAAGATCCTGCCAGACAAACTCTGTTGAGTTCTATGACTGGGTGACGAGGGCCCTGGACCAGGGTAGGCCAGTGGACATCCTCTTTCTGGACTTTAGCAAGGCATTTGATTCAGTACCCCACAGTGGCCTGCTGGCTAAGTTGAAGGAAATGGGGGTAGGGAGACAGTTGTTAAGATGGATAGGAAATTGGCTCTTTGAGCATACTCAGAAGGTGGTGGTTGGAGGGTTAGCCTCATCCCCAAGGTGGGTTACTAGTGGGGTTCCCCAGGGGTCAATGCTGGGCCATTCCTGTTCAATGCCTGTGTTTCGGACATCAGGAGGGGGATCAGGAGTGAGATGAGTCTCTTTGCAGATGACTCAAAGCTGAGTGCAGTGGTGGATGAGGAGGAGGGCAGGGTGGCCTTGCAGGAGAGCCTGGAGGCACTGGAAAGGTGGTCGGGAAAATGAAAACTAAAATTCAATGTGGGGAAGTGCAAGGTTCTGCACCTGGGAGTCAGAAATCCAGGCCAGGGGTATACCCTGGGAAGAGACATATTCAAGTCATGGAGGGTGAGAGGGACCTGGGAGTAGTGGTAGAGGTCAAAATGAACAACTCAGAGACCTGTAGGAGTGCAGCGGCAAGGGCAAATAGGATGCTGGGATGCATCGCCAGGGGGATTACCTCCAGAAAGGCGGAAGTGATCCTTCCAGTGTACAACTGCTTAGTTAGGCCACACCTCGAATATTGTGTGCAGTTTGGGAGACCACATTTAAAAAGGGACATTACACTCCTAGAGAGGGTCCAAAGGAGGGCAATCAAAATGATCTGGGGCCTGGGGGAGAGGACCTACGAGGAGAGGCTCAGGGAGCTCGACATGTACACCCTGGAGGAGAGGAGGGACGGGGGGACATGATAGAGGTCTTTAAGTACATGAAAGGGATCAATAAAGGAGGCCCAGTCAGGGTGCTCCAAAGGAAGGAGGGTGGGGCAACGAGAGGTCACTGGTGTAAGCTGGAAGGGGTCAGGCTCAGAGGGGAGAGGAGGAGATGTTTTTTCACTGAAAGGGTGGTGGAGCCATAGAATCCACTGCCCAGGGAGCTGGTAGAAGTGGAGACTGTGGATGGGTTTAAATGGGGATGGGACAGGTACAGGGGGAGAGTAAATCTGACCAGGCCCAGTACAGGTGGAACATCTAGGACTGGAGACAGTATAACCCAAGGGGAAGGGGTGGAAACCAAAATCGACCCTCAGTGCAGGTGCTGAAAATCGAGCAGACTCAAGAGACCGTTAGGCCTATTCTGCTGGCATTTTAGTGTGTTAATATGTCAGCTTACTGTTGTCATCCTCCACACAGCCCCATCATCCCCCTTCAGTCTCACTATCCCTCCCTTTGCCTTTCTTTTTTCACTTATGTACCTGTAAAAGGTTTTGTCCCATCTACCCACTGATTTTGCAATGTGCTCTTCTGTCTGAGCTTTGGTTTCCCTTACTGACCTCCCTGCCTCCCTTTGCTTCTCCTGGTACGTCTCCCTATCCCCTTCTGCCTGTGTCTTTTTGTATTGCCAGAATGCAATCTTTTTGGCTTTCACTTTCTCTGCTATCTCCTTGGAAAACCATAATGGCCTCCTCTTCCTTTTCCCCTTGCTAACCTGCTTAATGTATAATTCTATTGCTCTTGTAATCCCCATTTTAAATACTGCCCTCTGTTCCTCAACCCCTAATTCCTATCCCATTCCCCTTAATGCCTCTTTCAAGCATCTCCCCATTTTCCCAAAGTCTGCCCCCCTAAAATCCAGGATACGTGATTTTGTGTGGTTTGGTTTTGCTCCTTCTGTGATTTCAAACCACAGTGACTGGTGGTCACTGTTCCCCAGGTGCTCCCCCACTGTTACCCCATCACACTGTCCCTGTTTGTGAGCACAAGGTCCAGTATTGCCTTCTGACGAGTTGGTTTCATGACCAGTTGCTTGAGGGAGGCACCTTGAAGGGAGTCCAGGATAAATCTGCTCCTAGTTGATGCTGCTGCTGGGATGCTCCAGTCCATGTCTGGAATATTGAGGTCTCCAACCAGCACTACCTCACCCTTGTCTGCCATACTTTGGATGGCTAGCATCAGCTCCCTATCTGTTTCTTCCTCCTGGGTTGGTGGTCTATAGACCACACCTGTGCAGATGGCTGGCCCCATTTTCCTTTCCAGCTTAACCCACAGTATCTCTCCCCCCCAATTTGTTCCTCCTGGATCTCTGTGGCCTTAATGTCATTTTTCACATAAAGTGCCACTCCTCCTCCTCCCTTCCTACCTGCCTTGTCTCTTTTGAATATGTTGTAGCCAGGTATGGCCAGCTCCCAGTTGTGGTTATCATTACACCAGGTTTCTGTGATGGCCACAATGTCGGTCCGACTGCACCATGAAAGCCTCCAGATCCTCCATCTTGTTGCTAAGGCTCCTGGCATTGGCACACATGACTTTCCATGATTTGAAGTCCCTAGACTGTTTAGCTGTTCTACTCCAGCCCCTTCCCTGGTTCTCTCTGCCCTTCTGTTGAATTTTGCCCCTTTTCTGTCTATCCACCTCTTGGACGCTTATTTCTATCTCTATCTTTTGTACACTGCTTTGTAGAGATATCCACTCCTCCTGTTCATTGGTTCCACTGCTAGCTGTGGGGGGTGGGCAATTAGGTACCCTCCTTGCTGGCCTGCCACTCCCTTGGCTAGTTTAAATGCTCGTCCATGTAGCATTTAAACTTATCATTGAGTTCTTGGATTCCCCTCCAGGATGGATGCAGGCCATCAGGCTTGAACAAGCCTCCATCCCTCCAGGTGGGTCCCCAGTCACCAATGAATCCAAACCCTTCCTCACAGCACCAGTTCTTCAACCATGAGGTAAAGTTCTTGGTGCATGCGCCCCAATGCTCTCCCATGCGTCTCGCAGGTAGTACTTCCAGAAGGTGACAGAAGTAGCTACTTGCTTGAGACACCTCCACAATGTCCTAAACTCTTCCTGAACTTCCTTTGGCTCCCTATTTGCCAGGTCATTAGTACCTAGATGGATAATGACATCCAGCTCACCCTCCCATCTTGCCTTCTCGGCGATCCCCAGGATCTTCCTCCCATCCCTCCATGCAGTGGCACCTGGTAGACACTTCACCTCCCTGTCCTCCCCCTCCTGTGTTCCTAGCTGGATCCCTCTTATGATGGAGTCCCCCACCAGGATTCGCTTCCTCCTCCTCTGGGGTCCACTGCTCTCCCCACTAAGGTCACCTCCTAGGCTAACCTCCACATCCTTCCCTTCCACTTCTCTGGGTACCTCTATTTGGCTGTCCCTATTTGCCACCTGTTGTGTTTTCACACATAAATATGGGCAGTTTGTTCTGTCACTCACCATCTAGTAGCCAAACATAGCACTGCACAGGTTTACAACTTATCTCTGAGAGATGATGTTGGGAATTGACATAAAGTCTTGCCAAAGGGGCACCAGTTTCACAGTTGTGGGCCCAAGCAGGGGATAACTGCTCTCCTTATTCAACCCCATAGATCTGCTTAACTTTCAAAGGAAGGGTTGTATTTTTTTTTTACATAGGTTTTATCCCCTCCTCATCCCACCATTGAGCAGATCAGCGGCCTTCCCGCTCTTGCACTGATGCACAGTGCACTGCGGCCTGATTGTACCAGCATCCCTCATACTGACAGGCACAGTTGGATTTTTTCCTTGCTCTCCCATCTGGCTACATTGATGATGCAACGCCTGTAATGCTTCTGTGGAGGAGGCTGAGCATCTTGGCCTGCCACAGGTGTCACCGTTCTAGCAGAATTTGTCATCACCTTCTTCTGTCAAGGACACACTGCCACCGCAGCACCCCCAACCCAGGACTGCCATACCACCGAGAAACCTGTGGTTGTCCTCGAACCAGGTTCCCGTATGGTGGTACAACAGGCTACCCTGGACCGTCCCATTAATTCTGGAGCCAAATGAAACAACATGCACATGTTTTTTTTATTATTCTGTGGTAACCAGGTAAGTTCCACTAGGTACAACTGCCAGTTTTTCAGGGGTGACCCGGTAGCATGGGGGGGTTGGTGTTAAGTGACTTGTTCAGGGTCACACAGCATGCAGACTGATTCACAGTTCATTACTCTGACATCTAGACTATACTGCCAGCCAGATTTTTAAAGGGTTAACCGTCGGCAGTGCTGCACTAGGCAATTTGTGTACAGAGCCATTTTGGTTTACTTGCTGTTTGCTGAAGTATAGTAGATTGTATCAGAATAATTTTGTGTACTTCTAGGCTGACATATTTTGTTACTTCAAATCCCAGAATCCCCTGCAGCTGACATCAGAGCAGTAGAAGATTCAGTAGCCTACAGTGCATTTTAAAGTTTTTGTAAGCTCTGATTTTCAGTTTGCTGGTCCCGCTTTCCTCCCTGGGTTAAGTACCATCACAAAGTACTGTATGTAGCCCCTGGAGAAGAGCAGAACTGGAAAACATCTGATTGGAGATTATGTGCGGACACCCTGCAAGCCACAAAGGAAGTGATTAGAAAGTAACACTGCTTACTGCACATACTGCATTTTAAAGGCACATTCCTCCCTAGTAGTGCATTAACATGTTGCAGAAACTGATAGGCCAGGCCCCACCACTTGTGAAAGTAGTATGGCTAGCTATGGCCGTAGTGCCCCCAACCCCCCCCCAGTTCTGGCACCTGTGTCTAGCCCAAGGTATAGCGTGATGGTCAGCAAACCCTGCTGTTCATCTCCCATTATCAGTAAAGCTGTCTAGAGCACTCCAGGTGACCATCAGGATGCAGCTTGAAAGTGGGAGACTTAGCACTTCCTTCCCAAGAGAGCAGAGTATCCCCGGGCATGCCAGGGTCTCCTCCTGCCAGCTTGTAATGAGCTCCAAACCCGGATTGCCCACAGAGCATGTCATGCTCACTATGCTATCATGCCAGCATTTCTCTGAAGTGTTTTGCTTTCAGGTATAGCATGAGAAGTGCGACTGGGCTTAACTTGACACAGTGTGACTCCGCCAGTCTGGCAGGCGTGGCACTGATTTAACCTGACAGAAAGGGGACATCCTTGCTGGGCACAATACAGGTATGAGAGGCTGAGAGGAGTGACTAAAGGGATGCTTCTGTACCTAAAGTACAGGCCCTGCACTCTGTGAGCAGTGGTGGGATAAGAACCAGACTGAGATACCCTAATAGTCAGCAAGGTGGTGGGGGTAAGCGAAGAACAAGTAAGCCATCCAGGCGTCTGGTCACTGTTGTGTCTGAGTTTGTGACACACTGGTGGCAGTGGGGTAGATCATTGTGGCAACCTGGGGTCACACCATGCCACTGTTGGAAATACTGTTCCTTGTTGTTTCATTCTCAGTAGAATTATATTCTGTACAGCAGTAAAGTTTGAACATTGCTTGTCTTATAGCTTAGAAAAGAGAGAAAGTGCAAGTCAACTGCTTTGTTGTACATGTTCCCGCATATTGGGGAAGGTATGATCCCACTATTGCGTGGTTGCTAGCTTCTTCTTCTACGCAGCCTGTCTGCTCTAGATGGAGTCCCACAGTGATGGGCTTCTGACCATCCCTTCCCCCATCATTTTCTTTTCCTTCCCTTTCCTTTCTTGCAGGGGCTACTAAACTGTGGTGTGGCACCTGCTTGCTGGCTGCAATCAGGTTCTGGGAATAGGATCTCACTGCTGGGATTGGAACTGGGATACTCTGTGCCGAGGGCTGACCAACACATTAGTACGAACACTAGAAATATGAGCCACAGCCCTCGCTTGATTTTTCTTTTCTAGCGGGCCTTGTTAATCGAGTACATACTAGGGTTTTATTTTTGCATTTCCCTTTTGGCTTCTGCCCAGCCTTCCAGCGAGGTTTTTATTTCCTAGTCTATAATAAAACATAAGAGTCTGAGAGGCATTTTTTTACAGTGCATTTCTGTGAGAACTGGCCTCCAAGGAAGCATTTCTGTGAAACCAATAAACTGTGTCATGCTGTGGCTTCTAGATTTTAAATGATAATAATTTAGCCTGCAGGACAGCATGATCTGAAGAAAGAGACAAACGAAACGCTGAACCATGGTAATGGCATTGGGGGTCAACATAGTAGCAGCCACCACCTACTTACTACACCATCACCATGTTTTCTTTATGATTTGCGACTGGTGGAATACCATCCATTTATATCATCTGTGTTTCAGCTGTGGGTGGCCCATCCCTTCCTTAAGCTAATGAACCTGGCAGTGTGGCAGTATAGTCTAGAGGTTAGAGTAAGAAACTGTGAATGTGCTTGGTACATCCAACAGACCTGAGTTTGATTCCACAACCTCCACGTGCATACTGTGTGACCCTGAGCAAGTCATTTAGCATTCGCAATGCTCCTGGGTCGCCCCTGAAAACAGGCATTGTGCCTAGTAGGCCTTGCTTGGTTACCAATTAAAAATAAATAAATAAAACTACCCCACTGCATCATGGCCATTTTATGCGGTTATCTTGATCCAGAAAAATCTAAAAATAAGAGGTCCACACTTCATTCTTCTCAACCTTTGATCACCCCCTGGCGGGGGATTTGCTGTACAAATTAGTAGGGATGTCTAAGGTCTACTTTCAAAGTAGCATTTAGATTAATATTTAATTGATTTCTGTTTAGTTATGGGGACCAAAAAAGTGCCTTTCTTACTTCATATGTGCCCCTTTTTTTCTTCCTCTCTGATGATCAGGGTTGCCATAGCTGTAACAAACAAAGGAAATGTGCACTGAGTCCAGCGGGGTGCTCTCTTACAAGCAAAGACACAAGAAACACACACACAGAAAAAAAGAAAGAGGCGCACCTGATCCATGGAGAATAAGAATTACAAAAATAAACATGCAAAGTTGAACTAACAATGTGTATATTTATGCAGTTACTGGTGCAGATATAAGCATAGAGTCCACAGCAGTCCGGCAGACACCCCAGTGTTTCACGGATGAACTTCTGCTTCCTTGGGGGTATGTTGTATCTGTCTAGACACTGGAGGGATATTGAAATGAGACTGACTCACCAAAGAACTGAGCTGATGGGACAGACTATTCAGCGGGTGTAAGAGCAGATGCCGATCTGTGACAGACGTTTGTGGTTGACTTGGAGAAACAAGGTGGGTGAGGAGTGGGGTTTAAACATGTTGGTGGAGTTAGCATGTGGGTAGGGGTGGTGCCAAGAAGCAGAATTGTGGTGAGCATGCTGACGTGAGAGAAGTTGGCAGAAGCAGTGCTTTTTTATGGAAGGGTCAGAGAATCGCAATGCAGTTCTGGAGGCTGTGAAATTTGTGGGATCAATGAAAATGACAGTGAGAGCCTGCGAGTCACTTTTTTTTTCACTCAGAAATTTTACTTATTTAGAAACAACATACTTTACATTTCACAGTAGTAAAATAGAAGAACCAAAAGATGGCACCTACTGTTTTTTTTTAGTTTCATTTGGTATGTATTAATACGGCTTTTGTTAGTCTTGATAATGAAGTTTTTGTTGCAGAGAAATTAGGTCAGGCACCTGACTATGCATCAATAGGTTTCTAATGCACAGTCAGGTGACATCACTCGTCCATTAAGGTTTCAGGATTTCTCCTTTCCATTTTATAAATCAAATACATAATGGGTTGTAGTATCTCCACACATAAGCGCTAAGATCTTTAAAACTAACTCATGGCTTTGCCACTCGTGAGTTAAGGATCATATCACTCACTAGTGAAAATAAATGTGTTACTGCACATTTCAGCCTATCAGCATATTCCCTTTTCATCGTACAGTCTAACCACCTGATAAACATGTATCAGGAGGTAAGATATGTCACAATGGCAATCCTGAACCTAAGAATCAATTAGAGAACACTATGCTACTGACATCACAATAGCCCTGCCTGTCCTGGTGCCAGTTGCTAAATTCAAAGAGAAACAGTTCTTTACACAGACAGCTCATCTAAAAGGTATAACTTATGGACTGGTGTTGTATAAATTGAATACACAACAGCCGGACTAAAAATAAACACATTGGGCTCGATTTTCAAAGAGCCCTTAGAGCGGCGCAAGTTGCATCTCTCCAGAGCTGCGTCAAACTCCAGGTGTGCCAGGGACCCTGTGTCCAATCTTAGAAAAATCAGGGTCCTGGCGCCAAACTCCCTAGGTTTGCCGCAAGCCAACAGCTGCGCCAAAGAAACGGCACACCAGAGGGGAATGCCGCAAGCCACAGCCAGCGTTGCAGCAGCTGTGGGAGAGATTGTGACCCACTGGCTAGGCACCCTGTTGGCTGGTGGGTTGTCTGGGGCGTGCCCTGGTATGGTTGGGGGTTGGGAGGGCCACTGCCATACAAGTATGACAGGTACAGTGCAAATCAGTGTGAATGTATAAAATCTGGCGACAGTCCACTGTGGAAAACACAGGAATAAAACAGCCATGACTATCTCACATCAATATTGAACAATATGGGAAGCAGCATAAGAAAATGGTTGAACAAGCAACCTGCCTGTCTCCCTCATGCCCCCTAGGGCACCCACCCCTGCTCTGTCTTCCTCTGGCCCTTTCCTGGCAGGTCCCCCCTCCCCAGCCGCATCGTTCCACATTGACACAGGGCTTTTAGACCACCTCCTGCCTGGTCTAAGAGGAGCCCCTTGCTGTGTCTATGGCGGGGCTTGCAAAACTGGAAAAAAGTGGATGTTGTTGCAGCCCCACCACTGTGCAAGCGCCCTTTTAACCTGGTGCACTCTGCTTTATTGCACAAGGCTGGCGCAGAGCCACTTTGGCGCAGCGGCTCCCTTTTTCGATGCAGACCACGTTCGAAAATAGGGATTGCCACATCTTTTGATGCAGGGTGCCACTTGCGTCAGTTGTGTTTCATGAAGGCACCGTGCGTCATTCCTGGGGCATTGAAAATCGAGCCCATTACTTGCATTTGTGAGGGGCAGCACTTTTATACCTCACGTTTGGCTCTGCCTCTTGTGAGTTATGGTTCATCCCCCCAAATCATGAAGAAGAATTGCACATTTTGAGTTAGGCCACTGTTCAACACTTGTTTATTGCAGACGGACGGTGAGAGATTTAGCTGGTTAACTCATTTAGGATGTAGTGTAGCCTAGCAGTAAGAGCACATAGCAGTGAATGAAAGAGTCCCACCAAAGCCACTTGCTTATTTTGTGACCTTGAGCCCTTACTTGACCTCTGTGCTTCAGTCATACTGGGTAGGCAATTGGATATAAGCTGGATCCAACTGAAAATGAGATTTTGCGTTTGTGTTGGGCTATCCTGGGTGAATAAATTGTAATAACACAATTAAAAACTACATATCAGAGTTCAAGGTAGCTACTGCTAGGCTTGGAGACTAATGAATACTGATATGTTGCATCTCCATATGTTTGCCGCCTATGTGCTTAACTTGTGCGCACTGAGGCAGCCGTTTTGCATTAAGGAATTTTCAGACTTCTATTGCAGGGGGAGAAATGAAAATTACGTACCTACCATAATTCTTGATCTTCTTGTATATCTTCACCGTTCATCACTGGTGGGTATATGCCGAAGGCTCTATGACTCCACAGGAGCTATTAGCATACACATTTTTTTGTTTGAGGGAGGAGTCAGCGCCAAGGCCAGCGCCTCCCTGGAGGATGACACACAGCGTAACGCTCGAGCGTTAGCCAGTAACCGACACCGGCTCCTCCCCACTTCAGTTCTGTCTGCTAGAGAGAGTGAAATTAGTAATAGAGAAAAGAAGGGAGGATGGGGCAAGGGAGCCCAAGAGACAGTAAAAGGAAAAGATATACACATAAAGGAGAAAAAGCCGACAGAGAAGGAGAAGGGAGGCTACCTGAGGGTGTGACATGGGGGGGGCCCAAAACCACTTGGCAGTCCTAGGGATTAGAGAAGTGGGAAAGGTCAGGAAGAAGAATAGGGGATAGCAAAGAGATTAGAGCCCCTTCAACACCCTACCCTCTTCAGGGAAGGAAGAGTCAGGGCTGCCTCTGCCTTTACCTTCACAGAAGCTCTTCAATGGAAAAATCGGCCTGTTTTGACAGAAAGAGACAGGGCTGAATTGGGCTAAGCTAGCCGGAAAAAAACTGATCCCAAGGAGGAGCAGGAGGCTCCTGAGTAAGTCTCTAGAAGGTAGGTTGCTAGGGTCTCTGGAAATGTCCTAAGGCACTGAAGCAGGGACAGGGTGCACCCCAGGACAAACGACCACTTAATAGAATTTTACATCCAGGAGATGTTATTTTGAACTGATCCCTATCATGGCAAGGGAGAAGGATCCTGGAGGGAGAGGCACTGCCTTAGGAAAATCAAAAGGTTCATGGGAAAAAAAGGGGGGAGGGCGGTCCTCGGGTTTTCCACTTCCTCTCTCTTTTTTTTTTTTTAATATGCCCACCAGATCAAGATGTCCTGAGGGACCAAACTCTTATCTTGGACAAGACAGAAGAAAGAGTGAGAGAAAAAGATCAGAGGAGCCCCCCTCACTATAAGGCAAAGGAGACCCTGTTTGACCTCCCCTCCTACAAGGAGAAGAGCTCCCGAAGGAGCAGAGATGGTAAGCCAGGCATACCCAAAAAGGTTCCCACAGAGGAGATAGCAAGCAGGGAAGAGGTACTGCTCAGAGGTTGAGGCACCAGAGGGGAAGGTGGGTGGGAAGCAGTGATGAATGGTGGAGATATACAAGAAGATCAAGAGTTACAGTAGGTATGTAATTTTCTTATCTTCCTGTATGTATCTTCACCATTCATCACTGGTGGGTGAGTACCAAGCCCCCCCAAAGGGGACCTGGCACATCCCTGAGGGTAGACCTTCCCTCAGCCCTCTGTCGGGGAAGACCACGGGGGGAGAAACCCGTTACAGGCCTGGAGAGGCCCAAGACTGGTCAGGGTGAGATGGGGACTCCCGAGACCTGGGAGAAGGAAGGCGCCCCGCCAATTCCCTTCTCACCCTGCGGGAGAAAAAATGGGGTCCTTGGAAAGGGGAGGCAATCACCCTACACTAGGCCAAGGGTGGCAACCTGGAAAGGTGAAGCCATGCTGCCCGTCTCACACAGACTACAGATCCTACTGACCTAGATGCTATCTCGTTAGTGTCGTAAGATGCTCTAGAGAGATGTCTCGCTAGCTCTAGGCCAGAAGCAGAAAGACAGATGGCCTGCCTGGTTGACTTCGTGTCAGGCAAAGAGGCTAGGAGCTGTCCCAGCACCATTCATAAGTGTCTAGAATAGACAGCCATATGGGCCTGATGTGCTGAAATACACAAAAGAAGACACGCCGAGGAAAAAATCCTTCTCCCCCAGTGGTTGAACTCAGCTGAGTCAGACTCTGGGGGACGGTCGTGTCTCGGGTGACAATGCCCAGAAGGAGTATCCAGCAACTCTGTCCCAGAAGTGGGATGAGGCAAGGAGCCTGGAGACCCAAGGGGTGCACGATACTTGCGCTGGCAGTCACTCAGGACAGGAGAGGGGGTAGCTGGAGACTGCCTGACCCGATGGGATGCCTCCTGAAAAGGAATAGGCCACGGAGGGAAGACAGTGTTCTCCTAAGAAAATAATCCCAGGAGAGCAGGCATTGCATGGGCAGGATCACGGCCTCTGAGAGGGGAAATGTGGATTTCCTCCATCAACCTCGACATGAACAGCTGATAGCTGGTGGTATCAGCATCTGAGGACAAGTGGACCGAGGCGTCTTCTTCCTCAGGGGAGAAAGACGAGGAAGCGGAGGAGCCTGGTTCAGGAGAGGGTGCAGCAAGAGGTTGTGATCTAAAACTGACCCGGTCCAGAGCTCTAAGGTAGCAAGGAAAAGCTGCTGCTGAACCCCAGAACTGATCCCATGACAAGGGCCTCGCAGGGCCCAAAATGCCTGGGAAAGCAGACAATCTTTGCAGAGAAAAAGAAGACTGGCAAACCAGAGGAGGATCCCTGCTAGGGCTTCGGGAACATTAGCACGACCTCCCCTTCCCCCCGAGGGAGGGGCTATGCAACAAACCCACAGGAGGTCACACAACTGTGCAGGTGCTGCCCGAGTGGAGCCCTAAAGAAGAAGCCCCTAAGTGAGGAGATCGGGGTCGGTCTGGCTCTTGTGAGTGGCCCTTAACCCCACCAGATGCAGGCCCTCCCCGCTGAGGAGAGTAAAAACACAAGGGATCAGCACTGTGGCTCCTACCAGAGCCACCAGCAGATCTGATAGAAGACCCCCAAGGCATCCCAGGCACTCTCAAGCCTTCCTCTTCAGAAAAGGACCTGCCCCTCATCCGTCCCAGTTGCATTGAAGGGGATAAACCCAGAGGAGCCACAGGTGTCTGCGAACCTGCACTAGCAACCCCAGTTACCTCTTAACAAGGGAATAGGAGCACTCTCCTCCCGCTTCAATGCCAGGTTGGCGCCTGCCCAGTGCCGACCTTCGACTCAGCCTCAGGAGTGGCCGCCCAGACTCCGGCCGCCCTCCACCCCTGTTCGGCCACTGTGCACCGTCCTCCCATGGTGCCAGGGATGGCGCTGCCCCACGGCACCGGAGGCAGCACCGCCAGAAGGCATGGTACAGGACACGGCGCCACGAGAATCCCCAGTGCCACAAGTGGCGCCGGCGGATTCGGAGACAGCTGCCCCAGAGACAGAGCCAGACAAAGGAGGAGAAAAAATCCTCAAAGCTGTGTTGCTAGGCCTTGTAGAGAGGCGATGCTCTTCAGAACCCGAGAGCTCCTCGGGAGGTGACAACTCCAAGTCAGAACCTTCCTCCTCCTCTGAAGAGAAAGAAAGTAAGGAGACCAGGAGAGAGGCCATCCCTCGCACCCTACTAAGCATGGAGCCGCTTGCGGCACTGAACAAAGGTCGTGCTGCACCTTCGGCACTGCCCTGCTCACTGACTCCAGAAACGGAGCCAGGAGGAAGAGCGGAGCCAGAGGACAGAGTCGAGGATCTCATCGGTACGGATCCAGCATGTAGCTCTGACCATGACACCAGGGGTGGTCATGGCTCCGAGGAGGCCAACAACCAAGAGGGGTACTCAACCGACCCCCCAGAGGAGGCCGATTGTCCTCCCAACTCCTCTAGCGAACTGGAGACACCAACGAAGCACACGTTGCAGTTGTCCATGTTGTGCTGCGGACCCAGGCAAGAAAGACATTGATCGTGATGGTCCGTAATGGATATAGACTTGCCACGGGGCACTGACGCATAGGGGCACGTCTCACCTTGGATTTTGATTTAGGCCGTGGACCGGACATGATTGACTGCGCACAAAAAGAATAAAATAAAGAAATGGACTCTGCGCCATAGAAACAATGCAATAAAATAAAATAAAGAATGGTCTCACCCATTAGAAGAAGTCTACGGCGTCGAGTACAACAGAATTTCAGTGGTGTTGAACTAACGAACTGTGCAGTTGTCTTCAGCTTCCACGAGCTGCACTCTTGACGACGGGAAGAACAGAACTGAGGTGGGGGAGGAGCCAACGTCGGTTACTAGCTAATGCTTGAGCATCACGCTGTGCGTCGTCCTTGAGAATGGCACTGGACTTGGCGCTAACTCTTCCCCCAAACAAAAAAATTTGTAAGCTAATAGCTCCCATGGGGTCATAGCGCCTCTGGTGTATACCCACCAGTGATGAATAGTGAAGATACATACAGGAAGATCATATAATACAGACTCTGTACTAGGGAAAGTTTCAACCTACTTTGAGTCTTGGACCTCTTTCAAATAAAAGCACCACAGCTACTCAGACCTTTGACCCTCCCCACCCCCTTCTCTACTCCATATATAAACTCTGTTGATTCACTCTGAGAACCCCAATCAAACAGAAAATGTTGGGAGCTGATAAACATAATTCTGGTAGCAGCACAGTATGATAACTGCTGGTTACAGAGATGTGGAGGTGGAGCAGTAAATCCTTCAGCTTTGTTCCAGAGGTGGAAGTTGACATTTCTCTGAACGTCATCTGTACGGCTGGTCTAGACTAGAAGCACTGGGTGTGCTTCCTGAGAGTGAAACAGCTAGCAGTTCCTCTTACAACAACTATTCTTTCAGTAAATACTGTTTTTGTTAATATGTTCACCCTTTACATTCCATCTGCAGCACCCTTAAGCAGAAACCCTAGATAAAGAGAACTAAGCACCCCTCTGCACCCTTTACTCCATTTATGAGAACACAGCCTGCCCTTGCCAAGCATGTTTGATCATGATTGACAGTGGCATCGAGCAGTCGTTTGCTCTACCTGGTTTGGCAGTGACCAGCCATAGAACTGGGTGTGATGGGCTGGATTACGTTTACACATGGGCTGGATTACGTTTACACATGGCCAGAAAAACTGTTGTATGCCAGCCATGCAGTGGCCAGGATACACCCGGTTCAGGTTCACAGCTTCAGTGCGCATGTCCCAGGCATGACTGATTGTAGTCAACAGAACACAAGAGGACTTCCTTCCATGATACTTAATGCAGAAGAAGGGGCTGGGTTACAGCAAAGCTGAGTGCCTTATGTCCTGTGTTGCATTAATTAAGGTAACCAAACCCCACATTATTAAACCAAAATATTTTATTTCTTAAATCACTATTATTTTGTTTTATTTGGGGGTATCCATCCACTAACATGCCCCTTTACATAGGGGTACCAGATTTTGGGATGCCAAAAAGAGGACACTTAGTCCCTCCCTCAATGAGCCCTTGTGCCAGACCTGAAGTAAATAGGTTTAAAGTCTCCCCCACTTTCACAGCTCATTTACAAGGAGTTCCTGGGTAGGAGACAGTAAAAAAATTATAAAAATAATAATAATGCAACAATATAGAGAAGGTACATGAAGAGTATTTGGCAGCTGGAAAAGAGGACATGTCCTTGAAAAAGAGGACATCTGGTAACCCTACCTTTACAATGCAAGCCAGCCAATCCGAATACTCCGTTTCTAGCCATAGTTTCATGACATTTGATACACAATGTTTATCCCAGCAAAACAAATATAAACATTCTTTATTTGTCCTGTCATGGAACACTCTTCCACCTTGCTTCCCCCTCTCTGCATGCATCTAAAACTGAAAAAAACCCAAAGCATTTTATTTCCTTTGTGATTGCTCTGCTTAAGCCAATGCTTCCAGTGCCTGGAGTGGTGAGCACTCTTACAGCAAGCCAAGTAGACTTCCGGTGCCTTCAGCGAGATGTGCAGGCAGAGGTCGGTGTGGCGGGGTGTGAACTTAAGTTGGCGAGCGGTGGTAGGAGAGGAGAGGAAAATGACAAACTGAATGACGGGGTGAAAAAGCAATATGCTGAAGTGCAGGGGTGCTCTTTAATGAATCTTTTTGTTTGCCTTTGTAACTACCCAGAGCCCCTCTCTCCTCAGCAGTTGTTGCCCCTCTCTTGTCATACTGCCTGAACATTCTGTGACATCAGGTGTACCATTCCAGGCCATTCAGATGAATAGCATGGACTGGTACAACTGATGGCATGGAATATCTTGGGAATATGAAAAGAAAGAGCAGCAGCTGAAGAGAGTGGAACTCTATGAATTTATTAGGTCACCCCAAAGCTAGATAATTTATTTATCAAAAATTGGCCAGGGCATATCAAAATACATAACTGGCATGGAAAAAAAAAAAACCGGGAGTGCAGTTAACTATGTAATTTCCAGTAACCTTTAAATTACAGTGCAGTCTCGATCTAATGAACCCCCATTACAAGGACATCCCTATCTAATGGGCTGTTGGCATGTCTTCCAAGTGAAAACACTGTGAACGATTTAATCCCAGTTTTAGGGACTCCCTGTTATCTGAACTAATTTCATGTCTCACAGGCAGTCAGGATAATTGAGATTGTAAATTACTATGTCACTGTGTATGAAGAATGAGTTACCACAATGGAATGGCCACCGCTGTGCCTCGATTGGGTTTGACAGAGAGCTTCTCCTGGGGTTCAAGCTCTCAGTCTGTTACCTTCAGTAGTACTGCAGCTGAGCCACCTTGCCACCACAGCACTTAGGAGTGGCTGCTGGCTGTATTAATTATGTTTTAACTTGAATTAATGTCATCCTGCCACTATATGCATGTACCTGCACCTGGTGGCTTTGATGTGCAGTCAGACACATTCCTGCAGGCTTATGCCTCAGCAATGACGTTCCTGTCTGTTACATAAATGAAAACTACAGTATCAATCTCATCAGCAAACCATCTTCTGCCAACTTCTTTGCCTGGGAAAAGTATGCTAGTAGCTATTTCAAGAAAACAAAGCCTCAGCTAGCATTGTCTCGACCCAGTGAAGGGATAACTATGTGGAGTCAATGCATTTTGAAAACATCGCCAGTCATCTGAATTTTATGAAAAAAAAAAAAAAGTTGGGATACCGAGGGGCTGTGATGCTGGCTGATGTTTCTTAGAACAATGCACCAGTCCACGGTGACAGGAAAAGGCCCTATTGTATCTGCAGGGACAGGGTGTCCTGCCAGATGGGAAACAATTAGCGGAGCACATGGACCAGTGGTTACCCAGCCAACCTCCAGAGACCGTAAACAGCTGTTTGATTTGTAACTTTACTTCTTAGCTCAATGTAATCAACTTGAGATGCACATTTTTTAAAAAGTGGGTTTCGAAACACAGGTTGTATTTGGAAATGTTTGGTTTCAAAGTGCCCCTGGTGTTTTGGGTCAATCTTTGAAAACACAAATCAGAATTTCTAGATGCATTTCATCTTTTATTTCCTGTATTTTCAGTATTTAGTTTCCAGTTGTTCTCATTACTATATCTTACTGTATGCAGTTCAGGGTCAGACTGTCGTATAGGGGGCCCATCTGGAAAGTGGATACAGCGGCCCACCTGGAAAATCAACAGGGGGGGGACTTAGGGTGACAAACTTATGTCAATGTTCCATCTAAACGTGCTACATTATAGCTCTGTGCTTGCATCTTACACTTACAGTAGCACAAACACCCCATTTAATAAAAAAAAAAAAAATAGATGCTAGCTGCAAAGATTTTCAGAGTTTAGAAGATGGTCAGGTACCCAACCGGGTGGGGGAATGGAAATTTCCAGGGGTCTAGGTGGGTCAGTCCGACTGTGTTGCAGTTACAAAGAAATAATTGTGCACATTAAGATAAAAACAGGATCACTGTATCCTAAGCTTCATAGAAACATGAAAAGACACAGCAGCAAAAGACTTGAAGTCCATTTAGTCTGCTCAGTGACTACCTAACCTGTTGCCCTATGGGCCTAATGCTGGACAGGATCTATCACTTTGATCAACCCCACCATTGTGTTAGCCTCCACCCCCAAACCCTGTATCGGCCCTCTATCACCAAGCCCCTCCATCTGTGCCACCCGACCTTAAACACATTTATAGTGCTAGGCCTCCATTTTCAGAGCTTGGTGGCTGCATATGCAAACAGGTGCTCCATGTGATAAAATAGGGCCGGCCGGCTCTGGAGACTGGCACCATATTCAAACAGATAGTGTGATCTGAACTGACCGCGCTATCTGTTTGAATATCGGATCCTGGTAGCCCAGCCCACAGCAAGCGGTCACCATGTTTGGCACAGCGCTACCAGAGGGTGGGACTGAAAACTGCCACGGGGTAAAGCATGGCACACACTAATAAGTGTCATGGCCCCCATGGGCAATATTCAGCCCAAATATGCAAATGAGCCAGTTGGGCATGCACGGTACTAAGGGGCCATTTGCATGCCCATTATGAGCTCCTGTGCATGTGAGCTCCCAGCCCGAGTGTGCAGGGCCAGGCCCCCCCAGCCCCAGATCCCGACCCCATATAAATATAGGCTCATTGGTGGTTCAGCAGTTCATCCCTAGCCTGATCCCTTCCCTAGTAATGCTTGTATAATCCGTGGTGGTCTAGTGGTCTTCCCTAGCTGATCCATCCCAGTAATGTATATAATCCCTGGTGGTCCAGTGGTGATCCACCCCCATTTTCTGACTGCCATCCTGACCCAAATAAATAAATTGTCATATTCTAGTGGGCCCCCACCCTGGCAGGTAATGACCCACCACCCCAGTCCCCCAGCCCAACCCGTGCTGGCACCTGGTACAGCCTCCTCCTCACACCACCATGGCCAGTCACTGACTGAACTGTCAACAAGCTGTACAGTACATAGTATGCACTCATTGCTGACTGCAACCAATGAGGCGTAATATGTACTGTCCATGCTTGTTGACAGTTCAGTCAGTGGTTGGCCGTGGCAGCATGGGTGTAGCAAGGCATACTCCAAGCACTCCATGGTGTGCAATTTTATTTAAGAGGGCTAGCAAATAGGCTCTGAACTGTTTCCTTTTTCCATGGAAACTAACATAATGCTGAACCTTTCTGTAATTTTACTCATAGGAGTCAAAACTAGAAGGACTGGTCACTAATACTGTCTTTGCATCCCAAGGATAATATAACTTTACAGGCTGTGTGCTGGTATGTGGGTGTCTTAGGGGAACAATGCATGGCATTTGTATTTAGCCATGCATGGCAACAACCACTGTCATGAAATACAAAAGTTGTATTTATTGTGCCAAATGAGGCAACAAACACAGTCCTGGTGTACATCTGTATATTGTCTGGCTACACCCCGGTGGGGGGGGGGTAGCACACCCTAACAATGGGAGAGGGGTAGGAGTGAGTCCACTTGGTGTGCAGATCTGAACTCCCTGGCTACACCCCTGTGTGGCAGTGTAAGGAGAGCTGTGCCAGTCTCTGGCACGGGTCAGGTTTTGGGGGGAGCGAGGTGGTGGTTCACTACCTGCCAGGGTGGGGGGCCACTAGACTACCAGGGAATTTATTTCTTTGGGTCAGAACAGTGATTGGAGAATGGGGGGGAAGGGGAGGGACCACTGGATCACCAGAGATTATGCAAGCATTACTGGGGAAGGGATCAGGGCTAGGGGAGGGACTACTAGACCACCATGGATTATGCAAGCATTACCAGGGAAGGGATTGGCGCTAGGGAGGGACCACAACACCACCAGGGATTATACAAGCATGACCAGGGAAGGGATCGGGGCTAGGGAGGAACCACTAGACCACCAGGGATTATGCAAGCATTACCAAGGAAGGGATCGGGCTAGGGAGGGACCACTGGACCACCAGGGATTATATAAGCATTACTGGGGAAGGGATCGGGGCTAGGGAGAGACCACTAGACCACCAGGGATTATACAAGAATTACTGGGGAAGGAATCAGGGCTAGGAAGGGACCACTAGACCACCAGGGATTAAGCAAGCATTACCGGGGAAGGGGTCATGAAAACTGTGATCACAGGGGAGGGACCACTGAACCACTGGGGTACCAGCCCTTGACAGTGCACAAATGGGTCTCCGCACTGTTCAGGGCTGGGTTTCAGAAGCGTTAGACGGCACCACTACTGGCGGCTATTTAGCACTTCTGAAACCTTTCAGTATTGTTCTGCATTGCATATGCATGAGGGAACCCTCATTTGCATAGGCACAGCACAATATTTCGTGCAACAGCACTGTTCGGGGTGAACCCCCACATATGTATCCTTTGAATACGGGCACACCCCTGGCAGCTGGCACTATTCCAGGTTAGCATTGCACAAACTCAGTTTGTACCACGCTTACCTTTTGAAAATGGGGCCCCTAGCCTCTACCACTCCCTTCGGTAGTCATTCTACTGATCCACCACACCCTTCTTAAAGTGATTTATCAATATATACTGGGTTGACTTACATGCTGTGGAAGCCTATAGCGGTGAAAGCCTTTTGAGGGAAATTACATATTTTTTTCACACTCTGTATAGAAGAAGAAGGGATTGTAGTTTCACTCTGACACAGTAGCCAGCTGATCCTTTACTTCCCAATTGATCAGATCTATCCGCGTGCTTAGGCGCATAATATCGTGTGCCCAGGGAGAGCATGAGGTTATGCCCCATTAAAGTCAATAGGGGGTCACTTTTAAGTCTGTTTTTTTTTTAACGTAAGAATGGCCAGTTTGAGACTGATGAAAGGTACCACTCCACTAAGACAGCTCTCGTTAGTAGAGCAGTGCCTTTCATAAATTTCAAACTGGCCCTTCTTATGTTAAAAAAAAAAAAACAGTCTTAAAAGTGACCCCTATTGACATTAATGGGGCATGCCCCCACAGTCTCCCTGGGCACATGTCATTACATGCCTGAGTGTGGGGACGAATCAGATCAATTGGGAAGAGAAGAGATCAGCTGGCTACTGTGTCGGTGCCAAACTACATTCCCTTTTACTTCCATACGCAGTTTAAAAAAAAATGCAATTGCCCTCAAAAGGCTTTTGCCGCTATAGGCTCCCCAAGCATGTAAGTGTTACCCGATTGAAAGAAAGTTAGTAAACCTTTAAACGTGCCCACCAGTCTCCACTCATTTTCTTTCTTAGTAAATAGGTCCTCACTGACAATATTATTTTATACCCCTCAGGAATTTTTATGTCTCAAGCATACGCCCCTTCACCCTCCTGGCCTCCAACGAGTACATGTTTATATCTGCCAGACTTTCCTCACACATCCTGCCTCGTTGCCCCACAGTTATCATGGTGGCACTCCATTGTACTATTTCCTGCCTGTCCTTGTCCTTCTTCAGCTGTGGGTTCCAGAACTGAGCACAGTATTCTGGATGAGGCCTCACCAGGGACCTGTACAGAGGCAGTATCACTTATTTCCCCCTGCTGTCAAAACCCCCGCCTATACACCTCAACATCCTCTTCACCTTCCTCTGCTCTGGCTGCTTGTCTACATCTGACATTTCAGTTTTCTGCCTGTGATATCACAATCTGTTGATGTGGAAATAAAAATGATGTCACTAGTCGTGGATTAATGGGTGGGGCAGCTGCAAGTTGAGGGGCTAGCTGCACAATCAAGCAGACTCGATAGACCATGAGGTCTGTTTCTGCTGGCATTTCATATGCTCGTATGATTATAATTGGTGCAGACAAGCAACCAGAGTAGATGAAGTCTATAGAGCAGTGGTCCTGTTTTCACATTGATGCTCATAGCTCTAAATAAAAAAGGGAAGCCAAACAAAAAAATATTCAGTATGAACTGTTTTCTAAACTTTGTATAACAATTGATACAGAGTTGCAGGGGATTGTCGCAAAATTGTTGAACCAATAATGTTGGGAGGGTCACTTGTCTGCAGCCCCCAAGTCATCCTCAAAGGGGGTCACATCCCTTCCCTGCATGATCAGAACGCCACAGAGTCAGTCTGGTGAAGGGGCCGGGGTTCTATAAATGGCCCTCGTGGCCACCCACAAAACATGGCAAACTTCTCTAGTCTGGTACCGCTTTATTGACACCTCTTTCTTGTACAGCTATTACAGGCAGTTCAAAGGTGTGTTGCTTAATAGTGACACAGAACCAAAGAGCTGGCATGGGACAGATATTGGTGAGGGACCAATGTGAAGCAGACATGTGCACAGGAATGGGGCTAGGGAGGTGAGTCCAGTGGACACTATGGACAACTAATGGTCTGAAGAGTGGGAGGGAGTCCACTAGACCAGCAGCAGGGCCAGAAAAAGCCCAGCATAATACATACCATCATAGCCACAAGTGGGCCTTATGGTATGGTTTGAAAAGAGGTGGTGGTGGTGATGGGGGCAGTGTAGGTGGTAACACCTATCTCATGTGAATGGTGCAGCACCATGCAGCTGGCATTGGTCCAGCCACAGAAGGCTGGGGGTTCTTATTCAGGTGTTAGTGTCTAAAGACCCTGTTTATGCACACTGACTTCTGGATTCACTTGTTTGAATTGTGAATTAGCCACAAGGGGGGCTCTTCCTCCTACCAAGTCACACCTTTCAGCATAGATGTTAGGTGTGTATTAGTCAGGCACCTGTTCGCACACCATTTTGCAACACCACACCTCGTGACTGAACATTGGGCAAGAATTTTGTCAAAGTTTCTTCAGAGACATCAAATGATCATTTATTTTTTTAAAGTATGCTTTTTGGTGTCGCCTTATTCCTCAGCCCTTGCCAACCCCCGGACCCCGTCCTCACCCACCTCAAAACTTACCCCACAGCTGAAACCCCCTGGATTGCCCCCCAGCATGGGGCCACCTCACCAGTGTGACCCCGCAACGACGGGAGAAGGATGCTGGCAGGGGTCCCAACCGGCATTGCCTCCCTGGCTTGCCCCACAGGGCGTTGTGCAGAGCCAACTCAGCAGAGCAGACAATGGGATAGGTCGTCTGTTGGGAATGCCAGGGCAGACAATCAGGCCCAGGAAAACGGTGTGGCATCATAGCGGCAGCTGTTGATTTTCCCTTAAATGAGGAGGTCTGATGTGCAATGACACCAGTGTCTGCACGCCCTAAGGCATCTAGGTGCCAGTCAGCCATGCAGACCCGAGCCTCCACTAGGATCTGACTTGCACTGGACACACAACCCCCTTCCCCTCATAGAAGGAGAGCTATCCCCTCAGTCCTTCTTCCCCCAGCTGTCCCTCCGACTTCCCAAGTCCGTTCCTGAACTCGGGACATTGGTTGCGCAGACGGACACCATGCCACTGTGCCAGCGGGCCAGCTAAAAGATCTTTAATGCATCATTTAAAATAAGCTATGCCATGTTAAATCTAAGCTGTGCCAGGGTAAATCCCTGTTAGGTGCATGATCATAATCTTCACAACTGAACACAGGACCAGAGTTTTGTCAACATTTTTTCAGAGATATCAAATGGTCTTCAATGCCTTATTTAAAAGAATCTATTTCTGGGTAAATCATAGTGGATCTTTTAATAATCGTTAAACATATATAGTAGTGACTGTAATCTGATTGGTTGATTCACATTCCAACCTGCACAGCATATATAATCAGCATAGCAGTATCACAGATGCCTCTTCTGCAGCCTTGACACTTTATTTAAATCTTGGAATTACAACCTTTGAGTCAGGCGCTCATTTACAAAGGCTCCACATCATAGAATGAGGGAAACAAGGACAATATACATGGTGCAGTAGACAGCGTGAATAGATACAGAGTCCAAAAATGAAAACAAAAGAGAAAATACAAAGAAAGTGCTACAAGGTTATAGTAAATTACATAGCTTCAGATTACATTGTATAAGTTGCATAGGATTCAAGAGTTGTATGGATAACAACTTTTGCATACAGGGAAGGAGCGGCCAGAGAGATGACCTTGTCAAGGACCTATAAGTTGCAAGATGAGAGTAGGGGAGTAAAGGAGTATGTGGAGACCAGACGGAGGGTGAAGAAAATTTGAGCAGCCCAAGATAGGCATTGTACTGGAGAGGTACTGAGTACTAAATTCCACTAACGGTTTAGGGATACAGGGTGAGGTAGTTCGAATCTTTGGTGATTATCAAGAGTTGAGGTGGAGGGGGCACATAAGCTGGGAAATAAGGCTTGGAGTGAGAGGATGAGGGGGTTAAGAGTAAAGGAAAAATGATGGGAAGAGGGAGGTAGGTGATTAGTTAGGATGGAGAGAGTCAGGTAAATTAGGAGGGGCAATCACAACTGTTAAGTTTCAAGGAATGCAGTCTAAGTTTAGTTTTGAAGGGTCCCAACCTGGAGACGGCCAGGAGGTTGGGTTGAAGGTTGTTCAGCCAGCTGGGAGCCCTATACATAAATGTTCACTGGGCTTGGGCAGTATGGCAGAAAGGGAGTAGGAAAGTAGGATTGGAGGTGCTTCTGGTGCGGTGTAGGTTATTGGTCCTATGGAGAAGTGGTAGAAGCGAGGGGGTGCTAGTCCAAAATTTACCTTTTTTGCAAACAGGCAAGTTTGGTAAAAGACTGCTCTGAAGGTTCAACCAATTTGCTGCAGTATAAAGGTCACAGGTGTGCATGTAGCAGTGGGCACCAGTGACAAGGTGGCACGCCTTGTTAAGAGCAACACTTAATCTCCTAAGTGAGGAGTTGGTGGCAGCACCATAGATAATAAGCCCAAAGTCAATGATAGAAAGGATAGAGCTAGTGACGGCTAAGCGGAGCGCATCTTGGGTCATGCTATGACTGTGTCTAAAAAGAAGCCCTAGCCTTATGCAGACATTACTGGATATTGTATTGCTAGGTTCCTGATAGGAAAGGTGACTATTGAGGGTTATACCAAGATACTTAAATTTGTGGACTTGTTCAAGGGGTGAGCTGAAATTGTTTATGATATGTAGCTGGGCATTTTTGTACTTGTTGTGTGGGCTAGTGAAGAGTATCACTTTGGTTTTCTTATAGTTCAGAATTAGTTTTTGTTTGGAGAACCAGGCCTCGACTGTGGAAAAACTGCTGCAGATTATTGGCGAGGGGTAGGGCATTAGGCTGGGAGATGAAGAGCAGAGCATCCTCCGCATACAGGAGCAGGCTGGTGAGACATACTCATGGCAAGGAGTTAAGAAAAAGGCTAAATAGGAGAGGACCCAGGACTGAGCCTTGGGGAACTGCCGAGCATACAGTTTGGCTAAGAGAGAGTGTGTCTTGTAGTTTTACCCTTTGGGTTCTGCCTTCAAGATAACTTTTAAACAAACGTGTGACTTCTTGAGAGAGTCCAAGGGTGGGTAGGGACTTGAGTAATAGAGAGTGATTAACAGTATTAAACGCCTTTGTGAGGTTAATGTAGACATACCCCACAAGGTGACCACAATCTAATGCCTTATGTATGAAATCGGTGTATTCTAAAAGGGTAGTGGTGGTACTGTGCCCCTTTCTAAAACCATGCTGTTGGGCACATTGGATATTATAGGTGTCCAGATACTCAGTCAACTGATCAGCAACTATAATAATAAACTTTATTTCATTTAAGCGCCTTTCAAAATACCAAGGCGCTTTACAAAAAGAGTTAGAACAACGATAATAAAATCAGCAAACACAATGATAAATAAACTATGCACTCCAGTGCTTTGGAAAGTGGGGGCAGGATGGAGATGGGACAGTAATTAGAGTGTAAAGCCCTGTCACCACTCTTGTGAACAGATGTTACCACCGCCGCTTTCCAAACCGAGGGAAATTGACTTAGACAGAGGGATAGAGTGAGGATCTTGGTGAGAGGTGTCATGACTGCGTCTAAGGTGAGGCGGTGCAATTTAAGATCAAGTGTGTCACTACTAAATCTCGAGTTGGTGAGTACCCGCAACAAATATTTTTTTGCAGTCCCGGTAGTAACAGCCTTGAAATAGAAGGGGGCATACCAGGGGGGGGGGGTGGCTGTGTTTTGAATGATGTCATGGTTGGTAGGGTCAGTGAAGAAGTTGGAAGGAAGTATCCCACTCTGGTCAGTAAATGCTGTATTGAATATTTTAGCAGTTTCTTTAGGATCCTGAGTGGTAGTTCCATTTAAATTGAGCATTGAGGTGGGGGATTTGCTGGGTTTGCCAGTGAGTTTTTTTATGTTCTCCCAGAACAGTTTGCTATTGCCCCAGGAGTTGGAGAACTTACAGGCAGCAAATCCACAAATCATACAACTCTGATTTTATAAAAAAAAAAAAATAAACAGAACACTGCTCTGGGTCATTTAATAATAGGGTGACCTGTTATCAGAATACCTATAGTGGTTTAAGGCAGTCTAAAGTCTAACAACACAATAAGGGTGTGCATATTTTTCACCATAAGTTCATATCCCATCATGCCTTATTACTTAAAAAACGCAGATACCCACTTCAACATATAATCTTCTATAATATTATTATAAATACTTTTTAGGGCCGATTACAACCCAAACCAGTACCTGCAATTCTCCATTAGATACACTGCATTACACAAAGGTGTAACCCCCCCTTATTACTTTTCAGGTGGCACTGTAAATACTTGCAGGAAGATAAATACTTTTAAGTTTACTTGTTCCTGCTCGAGTACTACAGGGGCTTCCCTTGAGCAGGCAGCAGCTTCAGTCCAGGCTCAGAATAGCAGACTCCAGAAAACTACCCCACTCCCCTCCTGTCTAGGGGTTTTGGTGGTGTTCTGTCTCTGGGAAAGGGGAGGGGTACCATCTTGACTGTAAGCACATTTAGGAAGGGAGTACAAAACACAGTACCTTTAACTTTGTGGATTCAGGTTCCCTTTTGAGATGGCTCGAGCTCCATCCAAGTGCTGGCTCACTAATGACTCTCTCTCTCACCCCCAGCACCTCGGGTAGTAGCAGGCTCCATTTGTCAGGCTGTAAAACAGTGCATTAGGCAAGCAGCAAAGCAACAGTTTTCTCCACAAAATTAAATGATCCCAGTCCAAATGATTTAAAATGCAAACCAATCAGCATTTATTTATTTTCTCCACAACAGTGCTCAAGCAATAAGAAGAAGATATTTTAGTATAGCTCCATATTTCTATGGCCTTTGGCCATGGCACAGACTTGAGGGACTTAGGATTAGAACCTGGAACATAGCGACTCTATTCCCTTCCATTTTTAAGCCTAAATGGGCTAATCTTCCTCTCAGAAAACACTTACCTACTTTTTCCCATCACTTTACGATTGCTGCCCCGCCTGTGGAAGTAGAGGCACAATTACTTTCACATGCTGGTACACTTTCCTCTCTTGGGAGGGAGAAGGGTACGATGGTACACATACAGGCACTTCCAGTCCTTTCCACTAGTGGCCACCCTCACTGGAAATCCATGGGCAGGGTTCTCTCAGATGCAGGGGCCTAACTTTCCTCACAGCAGTCCCAAAACATAAACAGCACAGTACCTTTCAGAAGTGGACATGGTCAGGCAAAGTGGTATCTGTCACCTACCCCACTGGAGACATCACTGCCACCTCAGTCTCGGACATGTCCTCCATGGCAGCCACTCCCTTCATCTCCTGGCAGAGCCTAGCAGGCTTCTACGATCCCTCACAGAATTTTGCTGCTCCTTCATGCTGCTTTTTTCACCATCTGCCGCTTAGGGGGAATCCCTCATCCACATTTGTGACCAGGGGGCAATCTGCCCACCCTGGTCCCAGGCTTCTCCAGCCCCGACTGAAGGCCTCCCCTTCGCGGGCCTGTGAGCAGGTGCCTGCTGCTCCTCGCACACTGTCTCCTCCTCGAACACTCGGCAGACCCTCACTCTCCCTCCCTTCCACGTAAGCGGTGCTTTTTCAAACAAGACAAGCGTGCGCCTGAGCAGGAGCTCAGCAAGCACACTGCAGCACTACACCTCCCTCAATGCCGACAGGGCATTTTAAAACTAATAACCCCCGATTGGTACAGGGGTTACACAAGCATATGTAATAGAGAATTGCCTCACTCTCACACACTGCACTGAGTGCGAGACACAGCAGCTGCTGCTGGAAAATGAGGCAAAATCTACTTTCATTGTTAGTTAGCACCCCGATGTGGTTCTCAGTAATTATAAAAAGTAAAGAATGAGCAGCAGTGAAAACTTGTTTTTTTACACATCTGTGATACTTTTACAAACAACACCCATGTTCGGTCTCATTGTTTATATGGTCTCATGCACCATGGGTGTGTAAAAAGTACTCGTTACACACTGTTGCCCATGCATCCTTCTTTATGCTATAACAATTTTATGAGCTTTTACACTGCCTGCAATTACATTTAACTTAAAAAATAGTCAGCTGTTACATTCTTTATCTGAAGTACATTTGTTCCTCTTTTGCTAATTAGAAGATTTCTGTCTGACTGTAATTAGGTACAGTGTGGATGGAACTGTACTCTGCCTGTAGGCTTCATATCTTGTGGTAATTCCTTTCATACCTGATCATCAGAATGTGAACTTAATGAGTCTGACATCACTACCAACTAGGAAGAGCCACTCCCCTGCTGCACTTGTGGCTGGTTCCTCCAACGAACCATGTCATGACCATTTCAGCACATCTTCTGTGAAGCAACTCATTTCTCACTCGTATTTACTATTCCAGCTCCATGCCACCGTAGATCACCACACAAATCAGTACTGGACCTGGCAGGCTATAGTTGTAAAATGTATACTGTAGATGCAGCAATTCAGAACTGAACCCTTAGCCTGGCATTGTTCTGGGAACGTCCGGTACGATATGGGTGCAGTACACCACCAGGCTGGCATTTCCGGTGGTGCAGTATTGGTGTTTTTCTGCTTTTATTTAATTATTTTTGTTACTTTTTTTTTTCCTCCCTGGCTGGCTAGCCCCCTTCTACCACTCACCCCAGCCTTGACACCCTGGTGTCCTCTATGACTTACCTGACCACATCTGCCCTCAGAGTTTGCCCCTCGTGGTGGGGTCAGTGGGGTTACACAACCCCTGCCATTGAACAGAATCTGAGTCACTGGGCTGGGCCTGGGTAGTCGAGTGAGGAGCCTGCGGGTGATCAGTGTCATCCTGCAGGTCAGGAATTTCTGTTTGTTTCTCCCTTGGGGAGTGTGTACGTGCCATGCCGTCATGAGACACAACATGTGCTTCTGCGCAGCGTGCAATGTGCATCGATGGCTGCTGCACCTCCCTGCACTCTGGCAACACCAGAACTGCTTTCCCCTAGCCTGTGCTAGGGGCCAGGTGTACACTGGGCTCCTTGTCCCCCCACCTCCAGAGGAGGACAGCAGTTGCTTGGACGTTTTTGAGCCTCCTCCTCCTCCTCCGCTTGGCTGACCCTCCGACGCACCGAGTATTTTTCTGCTTTTATGATGAGCTTATGTTCCAATTAGCAAGATGTAAAATAAAAATACTTAAGAAGTAAAAAGTATTGCAACAACAATCTACTTTTTAAATTATTAACTTTTTATAGAATGGCATTGGAAAATCCACAGACATGATTGGCTGAAACATATCCATGCATGAACATGCTTTAATGCACACCCTGTTGTGTGTTATTGCTTACAAAATTGCTGGTAAGGGCCAATTACCAGTGTCTTGAAATGTCCATTATACATGAGAGTGTGATAGCACACTCATGTATAGCAGAGAAACCACCCTCGCACTTACCCATATCTGATCACTGGCCCCTGATAAAAGAGCCTTGCTTAAAGTGGGAAGTAAGAGAAAATCAGCAATTATAAAAACTAAAATATGAGAAGCTATTAAAACTTGTGATTTTTGCATACCTTTAGTATGTGATGCCTCACTAAACCTCGGGTGTGTAAAAAAAACTCATTTCATACTGCTTTCCATACATTATACTATTTGTCTACTGTTTTTTGGTACTCCTACTGTTTCTCACGGACTCTTTGCCATCTAGCCCTGAGGTGACCTTCCAAATTCATCACCCCAGCTGCCCTCCAGAGATGCAAATGACTTACCACCTACGGTGGAACAATTCGGGTCACCCATGTCCTTTCTGGAAACTCTGAATTGGGTGCTCTTCATTGTAGCCAGCTAAATGGGGCCAAAGAGTACTGTGCTGGGGCCTGGGCTTTTTTCCTCCTGCATTCCTGATGACGTTAGTGGCAGGGGCATCATAGAAACATAGAATCTGAGGCAGATAAGCACTGCTTGACCCACCAAATCTGCCCATTTTTCACTACCTACAGTACCGCCGCACACGCTCACTGCCAGTGTATGAATTTGCCAGCCGTCACTGCTTACTCTTTAAGAGAGAATGCTTTTATTTTTCTGATATTTTGCAGCACATTTTTTGATGGCTTATCCACTGTCCATAAAAAGCTCTCACCTGAATGTTGTGACTTCATAGTAAACGTCTTGTGATATTATAGTACTTACCATGAAAACAGATTGTGATGTCACATACAGAGAACTGTGCGATCATCAGGTGCTTTTGTAATAGACAGTAGAATTAGGATTTGTAAATGGGAACTATTTGAAAGACTAGTAATGAGATGAAGCCCAAAACATTGAAAACAGTCAAGCTAAATGGTTTTAAATACAATATTTTTAGTAGAAACAGTACCTGAGCTGAATGTTCAGTGCCCCTGATCAGGAGGCTTATGCGCAGCCAATTTACAGAGGTGAACAAAATTTAAACCTCTCAGGGGATGGGTCATCCCCCAAAGAAAATTTTGAAAAATGTAAGCCAAATGGTACATTCTAGTTGCTTTCGGCGCAGCAATGATTGTATTGTGGAATTACTAATAATAGTATGTCATCCTCCGCTTACTCTCAAAGTAAATATTGGAAAATTCAAGCAAAATGATGCATTCTGGTGGCTCTTCAAAGGCTGTGAACTGGTAGAGCACAGTCTGCTAAAAAGGCATCATAATACAGTGGGGCAGTAATAATTTAAATTTACAAGTTGATAATGTTTGTATATTAGCCACGTTTTCTCTATTGTTTCCCAAAAAGCCTGTGCCAGGTCAGTCATAGTATACCATTAAGGCACTGGTGGTGGCGGTGGCTGTTGACTAAGTGAGGGAGTGAGGAGTTTGAATCAAATCGAGGGCTCTTTGCACACTTGGCAGGCTTCAGCAAGCAAGCAGATCCTTTTTTCTATTATTTTACCCATTAGTATTGGGCGCAATCAGTTGTTAGAAGGATCACTCTTCTATGAGAGAAACAGCGATGCCCCATTTAATCTAAATGCCCTTAGAATTATGTAAGCAAGTCCCAGTGGCGTGAACCATTGCTTAGCAGTGCTAAGGCCACTCATTACCTCTTGCTCTTCTGTCTCTCTCTGTCCCTCCCAGGGGGAACTAGCTGATATGCGTGGAGTGACCACCACCTTGCCTGCCACAGCCTGGAACACAGGCCTCAGAACTCACTACGTTGACTTCACTTAGTCATTCCCAGCACCTAGAATGACCTGCACAGCTTAGCCTTAGGATTCATTCCAACAGTAATGCTTCCTAAAGCCATTCAGGTTGGAACAAGTCACTGACATAACTAAGTAGAGAAAGTGAATCTGATTACAGTATGCTGGGCCTCTGGTGGACTTACCCTACAGGATGCTACAAGTGCAGTGACTTGCCCCACAGGTCATCAACACCTCGCTGAGTCACCCACTCTATACCTCCTCAATGCCAGGCAGGCAGCTGGTGAGGGCCAGCCGTCAACACACTCCCGCAAGGCTACAATAGCCAGAGCCCAGCTGGGAGGAAGGGAGTTGCAAGGCAGCAAAAGACCAGAGCAGCACCACAGGACAGGAAAAGGGCAAGGCACAAGACAAGGACATGCCCGTGGAAAATGATACTAAGGAGACCTCATCTCTGAGAGAGACTGTAGACCAACCACAGCTGGCACAAGTGGCGCACAGAACAGAAGCGCAAGCCAGGACTTGCTATCATTCATTGACAATAGACACACATGCCATAACACACTGGCATGCAGTCAGACTGTTCTGTACATGAAGAGACTTGCACTTCCACCAGCTAGTCAGCTGAGTCAAATTCAGTCAGCCTCCACAAAGAGCCCAGTAGTTCAGCTGCAGCAATAGCCACTACGCTAGTGGGGTTGGATCCTTCTCTCCACCCTGCCTCCAAGTCCGAGCATTTAGGAAGCCATGCTTCCCTACCCTGTCATCTACCATCCACAGGCAGAGGCAGAATAGATTTTTTTTCCCCATGGGGGAAGAGGGCAGCCTCAGCTTGGGCCAGGTGAGTCAAGACTGACAGCCCCCCAGTAAAAGTAATAACAAATTGATCCCCATAGCAGACATTTTTCAGTATATGAAAAACAGTGTAGTAATAAAACTGGAGTGGCACATGTCACCCACATCCTATGGGCATGACACCATTGCCCCCCTCTGCTATGTGCCCAGGTGACTTTTTAAATGGACTGCTCTTACCCCGACGTGCCCCTGCATGAGTTTTAGAAGATGAGAGAGTCACTGAACAAAAGTGCTAGACCAGCTTTTAAATAGTTTCAAAGTTTGCTCAGTGATTTGGGCACCAGGTTGAGCCAACCGTCAGCTTTGCATCTCACCACAGCGACTTGCTCACAGTGTGACCCTGAGCACATCAGTGTACCTCCCTGTTTCTGTCTGCTTAGCTGCCAAACGGCATGGACTGGACCCCAATGAAAATGAAATGTTGCTACTCGGAGCTCATATCCTGGATAAATAAATTCTGAAATAAAAAGTATGCATGTAGTGACATTAGGAGCAAGCCTCCATAAAGACTGCAGTTGTGTTCATGTTTTCAGTTACCTGAACCGGAAAGGTACAGGAAGGTTGAGTGTTTTTTTTTTTTTTAACAAGGGAGACCTGTGGTGTTAAAATGTTTACTATGAATAATTTCTAATATATAATGTGCAAATGATTTTATAGACTTTTCCCAGTGTAAGCAAACAGTGTCTGCTGACACTTAATGGCTTTGGGGTATCAAAGATTTGCACTGTATCTCCCATCGTGGTGCCATATTTATGAAATGCTGAGGAAACACTTAATAAAACACTCCTGATAGCACTTAAAGGGCTAATAGAGTGTTAAAGGAAATGAACCGAATAGCAAAACAAAGGCCTTCTCCCTGTATATCTTGTACTGTTTTGAGTGCAAACCACATCTGAGTGGTCCCTGCAGGTGGGCAAATGGTTAATATTATGAGTCCTTAACATCTGTCGGAAGATTAGTAATAGTAAATCCTGGGATGAATTATTGCGTGCATAAATTCCAACATGCAAATAAAGTGGGCCAGTTTTATTCCGCTTACTGGAAAGTTTCACGCATTGGAAACAGAAACAACCAGACAAAGGGATCTAGCTGCTGCTGAAATTTTTTTTATTTTGTTCTTGCTAACTAGCCTTTTGAGGATTGTAATTGCCTGACATTTTGTGGCTCCTGAGGCCCTGAGCAGAGCTGTAGTAAAGTCTTATAGTCCCAGAGGGCATGTCAAAAGGGTCAAGTTCAGCATATGCTGAAATGCTGTACATTTGTGACTAACTGTATACTAACTAGGAGGCATTCACAACTGTGTGTGTGTGTACGTGTGTGTGTGTGTGTGTGACAGCTGCCTTAATGCTTTTTTCACCCACTGTTACCTATGGCTGTGGCTATAGATAGTCAACAACTTTTTATAAAATTTTATCTAATAAATTATTTCCCTGAAGAATTTGTTTTACAGACTTCACTAGTAAACTGATGCTTTTTAAAACACATTTACTACTGGCTGAGATAAATTCAGGGGCTGCGTAGCATGGAGGATTTATTTTCAGCATCTGTAGTGCACAGTTTTCAGAAACAGTACTTTATAGCTGGAAAGGATACAACAAGGTCCATCAAGTCTGCACCCTTGCTTTATAAGCACGGATTTAAAACATGTATACTGTGCAAACGTACTAACTCAGTCATAGGGCTTTCCTGCCCACTCACTTATGCAGGGTACCCTGTGATTCCCTTGTCAAACAGAAATGTGTCTAGGCTTACCTTGAAAACCTACATTGTCCTTATATGCACTGTCTCCGCAGGTAGGCTGCTGCACAGGTTCACCACCCTATGGGAGCAATAGAGCTTCCTAATGTTATCCCTGTATTTATGATCCCTGATCTTCAGGGTGTGTCTCCGCATGCTGCTGCAGCAGGACACCAGATCACACATCTCTGTGTGTGCAGTCTTGCTGGTATGAAAATAATAGCGCACTACAGTAGAACGCTGAGCACAGGGCTGGTGGTGCTCCAGCAGAAAGGAATCAAATGTAGTCACAAATGTTGAGCACACAACACCTTGTATAAAAAAAAATGTCCAGCTCCAAAATATATTTAAAATGTCTTCATTGCAGACGGCTAGGACCACTGCCCATAATGCCCACCTGATGTGTTTCGGATCCTGCTCGACCCTTTTTCAAAGGCTCTCTCGCTCTCTCTGTCTTCTCTCTCCTCTCTCTCTCTCTCCCTCCTTCCCGCTCTCTCTCCCTCCCTCTCTCTCATGCCAAGGAAGTAATTGATGACATTTCCTAGAGGGGTGAGCCATGTCTGATTCTGAGCTATATTGTTACTAGCAACCCCTTGGGCTACCACCCAGACAGAACAGAGGAGATCTTGTTCCCATCTGTCGTTCTCGGGTGGGGGTTAGAAACTGAACCCCAAGCTCCTCCAGGTAAGGCGCCACCTCTAGAATATCAGAAAACATCTTTGCACCATTCAGTGTTTCTAGTCAGAGTCTGGTCGGGTAAAGGAGCTGAACCTTCAGGTTCTTCACGTGGAGCTACTTAATTACCCCCACATTGTGCATCTTTTGTCTTGTACCATTGCAATGTAATCATTGTCCACGAAATTTGGTAAGTTTTGTAATGGAGGTCCTTGTGTTACCAAGCTCTACACAGTATCTCTTCCTTACTTGCATATGATGTGAGTTTTGTTAAACTCGATCTGGGGTGAGCACCAGGGCCGGTGGGCTTGGGACCCAGCACCTGGTGTGTTCATTCCATTCTTGAGTTAAAACCATCTGGGAGGTTCGGAGAGTTCCTTAGGAGGGATTTGCAAAAAGGTTATGATGTTTTCTGCTGATTTCTCGGCACCCTCTGGCACATCATAGGTTCAAGGTTTTATTTCTGACTGCTTCCCTCTAGTTCGTCCAGTTTAAGTGTAAGTTTCTTCTCTCAGGCCATCAGGTATAGTAGGATGCGGTCGTGTCTCTCTGTTGTGGTTCCGAGATCTGCTACCTACTCCTCTGCAGCTTCAGTTCATTTTTCTACTTTAATGATGTTGGCTCTTAGTTGGGTAAATGGTTTGTTAATTTGACTGTTTTGGCAGTTTTTCTTTATTGCGGAGATGAGTTCTGTAGTCTCATCCGGGTCATCAGAGTGTGTGTCTTCATCTGAAAAGCTTGCTGCTCCCACGTTGGTAGCATGGAGCAGGTTTGTCCAGTGCTTCTCAGCTTGGAGTGGATCCTTAAGTTTTTGTGCAGACACCTCTGATGGCTTGACCTTTGCTGTTGTCTGCCTCACAATTTTTGCACGAGAATCCATGGCTTATTTAGGCAGATGGGTTTAGAATAGATTGGTGGGTAGATGGAGCTGAAGCGCTAGGTTGCCATTACCCTGGTGACGTCACCAGAAGTCCACGACTCCAGGATCATGAATTGAACTGGGGTCCCCTGCATGGCAAACAGAAGCATTTGACTTGTCGGCCTGACAGCCTCGAATGCTGGAATTGGGGAATACTGCAGGTAGGTTGTTGACCATGAGTAAAAACAGCAGTGGTCCTAGAAAGGACTCTTAAGGTATGCCAATAAATAGAAAGCCACCACTGGGGATTTATCGGGTGACTGCATCCACTTCCGCTCTTTTCAGTGATGTACAAAATTATTTTGTGGAAGTTTCAAAAGAACAAAATTACCCATTAAAAATGTTGAAGAGAAACTTTGAACCCATGCTGGCTCTTGAAAAACTAGAGGTGTGGGATAGTTTGGTATAGTACCTTTTACTGGACCAACATATATATTGTACATATGTTACTGGATATAAGTCATAGGTAGGGAAAAATGGGCTAACCAAGTGGGTCAAGCAGTCCTTATCTGCCATCAAATGCTATGTTTCTATGTAAGCTTTAGTGGTTTTCAGGTATTATACAACCTGATAGAGTTCACCATAAGAAATATGAATTTTGCCAGTGGAATATTAAGTCTGCCTGGTTTCCATTGTAAAACCAAATAGATTCTGTCTACAAGGATCAGAGGAACTGATTAGGTGGAATAAACTGATTCTATGTAACCTGGTCAGCTGGTGGGAAACAAATTTGCTCGGCTTTTGCAAAGGAAAGCTCTGATGCAGGTGGTGAAACATGAGAATAACCTTGACTCTAATAAAGTAATTTTATTGTGTAGCTTTCTCCTTCAGTTATTTTTTACCTTTCCTAAAAAGGATGGCAAAAATTCTGGGATGGAGGGTGTGTGTTTTGTTTTAAATTGTAGCGCAGGCCTAAAATGATATGGCGGGTATCCAAGTGAAACAGACTTTGAAACTGACCACAATAGAGCTCACACACTGTTTTTCTCAGATAACATTAATTTAAGCCTCAAAAAGGTTTCTACTTCGATAATTCATGTGTCAAGTGAACAGTTTATGGCTTCCTCAGATAAAACTATGCTATCTTATGGTGTCTTAAAGAAAATAAACTGCTGCTTGGCTTACTGAAATAAAGGAGGAGTTGGGGAAAAGGGTTTCACACCACCTTCTAATTTATAACGTTCGGGAGCTTCAGTTGACAGTTGGAACATTTTTGTCTTGCTACTGCGTTGAGAATCGCAAAACCTTAATTCATGAAATGTCATTGCTGCTGATAACCAAAACGAATGGGATGCCACGAGGCAACCGAGCATGAAATATAACTGGGAAGATGTATGAATTCATAATTCGCATACAAGTTTCTGACCTTCAGTACTGGCAAATTAAATGGTGTCATCTACTGCCTTTTAAGATTTTAATTTTTGCTTGCAGCTTCCCTTAAATGAATTTGCAACTGGTAGTGGTGGTGGTGGGGGACAAAGGCCACTGGGTTATAGCCACACCCTTACTTATCAAGGCAAAGACTGCTACCACCAATACATTTTTTTTGTGACTGGCTAAACAAAATACTTGATCACGGTTGGTATCATAGTGCAATGAATTCCATGGGTACGAGTCATGCAGCTTACTTTCATGAATAAGGCAGTTTGTAAGTCTCATGCATTTCTACAAAACTGACTATTCTAAGTCAGCCAAGGGATACTGCATGCCAATGTCTCCTGTATATCTCCATGACAAGATTCATAATGGAGCTACATCTTTACGGCTGACATGCTTGTGAATGCCTAGCTGTAACTTTTCAAGAAGTTTTGCCCCGCCCCCTCCAAATGTTGTCACTTGCGTTTTCTCCTTTAAAGCAGCAGCAGCGCAACAAAATATGAAAAGATGTCCTTGTATGATCCTACAGTGCCTCTAGAGTTTAACAAATTTCAATAACATTTAGAATCTCAGAAAGTTTCCAGAAGTGAAAGACTCTTAGTTCCTCTTGTGTGCCTGTTTTTCTAGCTGAGAAGTACCAACCCATCCTTGGTTATGCCTAGGCTGAATTCCCTTAGATGGGCAGACTAGGTGGGCCAAGCAGTCCTTATCTGCCATCAAAGTCAAAGTCTATGCAGTTATCTCCACCCCCAGCTCTCCATCCCCTTCCTTATATTAGTTCTCACGGTCTCACCAACCCCTTATAGCTGTCCTATGCTCACTTGAAACCTGTCACTCTTACGGCATTCACCACCTCCCTTGGCGTACCATTCCATCTATCCACCACCTTCTCTGGGAAGTACTTTCTTACATCTTTCCTAAGTCTACCCCCACCAGTTTATACTCATTATCAAGCAATCAATCAGTCAGTCAGTCAGTAAGTGTATTCTAACCATTGAAAAGGAAAAATGAGCAAGGAGCAGATGAGCAATCGTTTGGATTTCTATGCGGATCATTTTGTGGTACTTTGTGCAAAAGGTGCCATGTAACATAAGATTGTACTCTGTCATCTTATTGTATTGCGCTGCGAGGTGGTTGATGTGACAGTGATTCAGTGTTAGGTATCAGTGTAGAGAGGGTGGAGCGGTGGGTGATGGGGTTCTGCAGCCCTTCACTGTGAGCAGCACTTCATCCCTTCTGTTTATGTCCTTTACTACATCGTGAACTCAGAAGCTGCTCTACCTCAGCTGTGAGTCTCCATCTGGCCTACAAAGGGGAAAGAGGGCAAAGATGAAGGGGACTTTAACTACCATCTCGGAGGTTGAGCTTGCCACTGCTGTGAAGCTACTCAGGCTCCTTCAGCCACTGGGGGAGGGGCACAAAGTCAGACATGAAACCAAGGCATCTCCTGCCACTGCTGTCCACACAGATCCAAATCCATTCAGAAGGCCACAGGTCATAAAATGATTCTGAACATTCAATAAAATTGTGGGGTGGGAGTGGAGGGTTCCCTTCAAACCCAGAACTGTTATTGGAGCAAAAGTGGGTGCTTGACACTATAAAGCAAATAAGAACAGGAAAGGAAATTTGTGTGGCAGGGGACCACAGGAAAAAGTTTTGTTCTTAAAAAACTGGTACCAAAAGCAAGGAGTGTTTGGTCACTTATGCAGAAACAAGAGGCAGGACTTTCAAAGATTGCAGCACAGGTCTGATGCAGCTGAACGACGTGGGACAAGACTGTTAGGCCACAGAAAACGTGGTCTAACTCCATGTCGCAAGTGCCACAAAAATGATGCATGTCTCAACAGATTGATGTCATTTTTCTGCCGTAAGGTGAACAAAGTATCTCGAGTGCATCAAAACATTTGAAAATCACAAGCAAATGTTTCCGTGCATTTACAGTGAAGCAGCAGTGGCAGAATAACTGCCACAAGTTCCGCATCTAAAGTTTTGGCCATACAATCAACATTCAGTTGTTTTTTTCTGATGCGTTATCAGATAATTTACACATTTACAGTCAATCACACTGTGCGCACCATGTGTATGTAGAATGTACAGTCCAGTGGTTGTATTTGTAATCAATGTTTCAAGGATTTCTTTTCACAAGCACTTTCCCAAAATGTGAGATCATAGAGGCTCCATTCATGCCACAGGGAAGGACAAGTCAGGAAGACACAATGTTTACTGAAGACATAAAATCCATGTATAGAACTAGCCGAGGTTTTCATTCAAAGACTCCAGACTGTGGCTTGTTAATCCATGTAACAGCCATTACAAGTATGAGAACGTGAGCATTTTTAGCTGTCTCTTAGGATGGGTTTTATAGCCAGCTTTAAAAGGTTTTGCTGGGTTCCTCCCTTTTTGTTAAAGTGTAATGCTAAACCGATAATCATACTTGTTCATTTCAAATAGTGTTCTGCTAGCCATGTTATTTTTACATCCCACTGCCTTTTATATATAAATGTCTTCAATTAAAATGTTTCAGATCCTAGTCTCCCCTAAACCACTCAGAATGAAGGGTGGTTAAAAAAAGCTTCCTTTTTTATTTTATTTTTTTTAACTGTCTTTATTGCAATTGCCATGACAATTGAACTATACAACCAAACATTGATAACTGTACATGAGAGAACGTGTAATTTGTGGTACATCATAGAATAGTAATGTTAATTCTACTAACGTATGTCCTCAGACCATAACAACCATATTCCTTAAATCGGTGTTCATTCTAAATGTGGCTGAGTCCTCTGATCGTAGATGAGAGTTACGGCTTGTCCAGAACACTGCTTTTCACTGAAAACTATAGAAGTCCGGTTATGTATAATATCTCCTTAGTACCATTTTTGGATGTCTTAGCCTTGACCTATTGTGTATTCTCTAAAGGAATACCAGTAAATTACTAGGGACAGCAAACATATGAACACTAATAAAAGTTTTTATTTTTTATTTTTTTTTCCTTCCACCTACGTCCCTACCGGAGCCGCTTCTTCGGGAGTCACCAATGGAACCCATTGCTGCCACCGTCTATCCTGCTGTTTGGGTGCCTCCATCCTACCGCAGATTGCCCCTTGGGCAGGGGCAGGGTGGTGCAGGACACCCCTGAACCTTAGTGTCTCATCAGGTCCCCAAAACAGCGGAAGACAGCGGCACATCAGGACTGGGTTCGGTGCTCCATCTACCCAGCTCCGGAGGGGTGTTTTTCCCTTTTTCAATAGGACGTTGCATGCCCTAGCGTCAAGGCATGCGCTGGCCTTCTAGCGTCCCCTCCCTTCCTTCCACAAAGGAGCATACCCTGGAGCTGACTGGTCCCAGGCCTATGCCCCTGACCAATAGTGCCCCAGTGGCTCCAGCTTGCTGTCACGCCCACAGCCTCTGCCAGGGGTCATCACTTGCCGGTCTGGAAACCCTCCCTCCCCCCAGAGAAAGCGAGCTGTCATCGGACACTCCAGCCTTTCTCCCCCTGGCCAACCCCCGACGGCCTGAGCTCACTCCTGAACCTGGGTCGCCAGTGTGGTGTGAGATGTGGCGTCCAGCGCCTCAACCCTCAGCACCACCGGGCCGGCCCCATTTTGTTTCTTTGTTAAACAAGTAGAACAACAGATCTTGCTTACTCACTCCACTAATATTCCTCTGCTTGTTGTGATAACACTGATCTGCCCTCTATTTCTTCAACCAAATGCATAAATGGGAGCCACGTTCCCATGTATTTCTCAGTCTGAAGTCGGAGGTCGGCAGTTAGTTTTTCATCTTAGAAATAAGTTTTACATTTGAGATCCAGTCTTCCACCATGGGACACGTAGGTGTCGACCATCTTTGCATCACAGTTTTCACTGCAGCAGCTATTAGATTACCTAGATTTGTCTTTTGTCTGTTAATCTTTTTCCCTGGGGGGAATTTACCCAGGATTAGGTGTCCAAACCATGGAGTTACTACCATACCTGCCATAATACCATATTTCTAGCTTAGTACCATTCAAAAGGGCTAAAGCAGAAGACATGCCAGAAAATATGGTACGGTGTGCCTATATCACTGTAGCTGCTTCAGCAACTGTCATTATGCCTTCTTGTATAATGCTCAGTCTTGGATGGGGTGAAAAAAAATTACTCATTACTTTCCAACAGAATTCTTTGCAGTTATTTGATGCTGTTGTTTGGAAAACTGCCTCCCATACTCTCTTCCACTCTTTGGGTGTTAGTGTTACATCTGCTTCAAATTCCGAGGCCACCTGATAATGAAGTGGCATCTCCTCTTTCAACTAGGTGTAACCCTGTACTGGGATAGAAATGTTTTTTTTTTGCAATCATGCCTGCCCCTGCCTTCTCTAAGATAGACATGAGAGGATGTGGATCTTTCTGTACCTCTGGCAACCTTTAGCGTGTCACGAGAAAGGAGGCTACTTGAAGACATCTAAAGAAATCTGACTTATGGAGTCCAAATTCTGTTTGCATGTGTGCGAAGGATTTAATGGTACCATTCATTACAAATTGAGAAAAGCGGGTTAGACCAAAAGCCCTCCACTGTTTGGGGAAAGCCTGGCCATTTATCCAAGGCCGTGTTGCAGGAAAGTGAGTCCTCGATTTGAAGGATTTTCCGTACTTTAAACCAATTAGTATGTAACTGTTTGAGCCAAGGGTCAGTTGCTGTTTGTGTAGGAGTCCAATCAAGGGGAGCTTTAAAGACCTCTAAGGGGTGGGGCCCTTTATTACTGTTCCTCTCCATGGTCAGCCAGACACTGTCTGGGTTATTCTTTTTGTATTCAATCCACAGAAGAAGTTGAGCCATATAATGGTATACTTTAAGGTCTGGGATACCCACTCCACTGCTGTCCCTGGGTCTCAACAAATCAGACCATTTGATCCAAGCTATTTTGCCTGCCCAGACAAGGCAGTGGAATGTTTTTGTAGCTTGTTCCAGTCCTGTCCAGGCACTGGAATTGGGAGGGTTTGGAAAAGAAAAAGGATGCTTCCTGTTTTTTTATAGCAGTTAATTTATCATGTCAAATATTACTTCTTGCTTGTCCCACATATGCACTTGCTCACACGGAACAATACACCCTTAAGACTACGTGACTCACAGGATTCAAGTTACAGGATCACTTTATCAATACAAGGTGTAGACCTTAGGAATAACTGTATACTCCAAACACGCAGACCTCGTTCACTAATGGAGTGCGCCTCATTTGGCAGTATCTCTTGGAAACAGTCATGAATTGTCAAGTAAGTTGTCACCTGTTCATCAGAAGTAATAATAAAGAGAAACTGTACACAGATGACGGTAGCTAATAAAAAAAACAATTGTTTATGTTTCTCACTATGTGCAGAATAGCAGCCCCAGCATCTAGAGTCACTGTAGGTCTCTCGCAGTAATTTCTGCTAGCCTGCCAAGACTGGTGACTGATCTGAGTGAGAGACCCCACAGATCTTTGAGGCCCTATTCACACCCTAGAGCAATTTCAGAAAACTGTTTTTAAACCAGTTTAATTAAACCAGTTCAGCAAGTGTGATTGTTCTTGAAAACCATTTCTCTCTACAATGCTGTTGCTTAATTGCTTCTCCTTGTGAGCAGTTGTTGTTGCATTCTGGGATTGTTGCTTTTTGTTTGTATCCCAGAATTCATTGAAAGTACTCCATGGGTTTTGCAGCTGTCATTGTGAACTGTCATGACATTGTGACTTGAGTTGAAAACACCACAAATAGATGCTTCTGACACTGTGCTGGTAGCAACAAACCTTCAGTTGATAATTTTCTTTTTTTTTTTTTAAGTCTATAAATTCAGATTTATGAGATAGAAAATTGAACTCCACCCCCACCCCAAATGAGCAAGCAGATAACTGTTGTTATTTTTTTTATTATGTTATCATGAAATAGTGTTCCTGGTTGATGCATCTGATCTTAAGTATATTAGTGGCAATGAAATTACATCCGTTTCAATAAAAGTTTATTTTTCCAACCCTATTGTGTCCATGTGATTTACTGGGTTGCAGCTGTGAAGTGTAAAGATACCTGATTGCCTCTGATGTCTGTAACTGTGCTTAGTTGTTTAACCGTTGCTCGTCTTGTACTTTGTGCAAGTATTTCATGCTGTGTTACCCTGTAATTATTTTGCTTTCTATACGTATTTCTATGCTGATGTATTATTATGCACTATTTTTGCACTTCTGGGTTACTTTGTTGCATCATATGTAAAATTCTGTTCATATGTGTTTTGACTTGTACTCTTGTGGGTAATGCCCTGAAAATGTACAATTTCTTGCCAAGTGTATGTACTTGGTTAACAAAAACTAAATAAATAAATCATAATGACATATATGTGATGGCACTACAAGGCACAGTGATCCTCTCCTGGAGTTTGACTACTGTTAATGTATTTTAATGCTATTTTTAATAGATAACCAAGGAGGTGAGAGGGAGTACTTGCGGGCCACCATCTGGGGAAGGGAAGGGAAGGGGGCTATAATGGGGTGGGCAGGAGTGTTGGGACTGGGGGACTCTCTCCCTTGCCAAAAAAAGCTGGGACCAGTGAGAAAGGGGGAAAGCAAAATAATGTTTTTTTTTTTTTTTTAAGTTTAAGGGCCTGATGGCCAGCATCCTTCCACCCTCGGGGGTACCTGCATTGCCACAGTACTTGCTGACAAGAGTCAGAACCAGTTGGGAACAAGGTGGAAGCATCCCGACTCTCCTTGGTAGTAGGAGCCTGAACTAGGAAGAAACAGGAGACATGTTTTTTTTTTTGTTAAAAAGAAAACAAACAAACAAAAAAACAGGATTCAGCAGCTGGGCTCTCATACCTCGCCAGCAGGACCTGTGATGATGAGGGAAAACAAAGCATTTTTTTAAATGAAAGGGAATGGAGACCATGTCAGTTCTCTCCTCACTGGCAGGAGTCAAGACAGTGAGGATACAGAGAGAGAATTTTTTTTTTTTTTAAGTAAAAACAAAGGGCATGGAGCCCACATCAATCATCTCCTCACTAACAAGACCTGGAACTGACAAGAAGAAACTGAGAGTGTATTTTTGCTGGAGCTCCTGAGGCATGCAAGAAACTTTGAGATACATTTGTTCCCTAGAATTCAGCTTCGAGATACATTTGTTCCCTAGAATTCAGATTTGACATACATTTGTTCCTTAGAATTCCAGTATGGTGTGATGGAGTAGTAGAAGAATGGCAGTAGGGAATCAAGAATGGTAGAACAGTGTTTGTTAAATCATTATTGCTTAAAGGAGAGCTGTGCTGGACCTGTAAGTAATTGTTTTCCCATAAAATATGCTTTTACATACTGTTTCAAGTTTTGTTATTTATTTTTTTTAACTTTCTTTATTGCCCGGTCAGAGGCAGGAGATGTACCCCCACATCGGTGCCTGGACCTGGCCTCCCAGCATCCCCCCAGGCCATCCAGTCTGGGTGGCCCATAACTTTACTCTATGGTGGGGCTCTGTAAAGGCTTATGCCTGGGGTGTAATCTGGGGGGCAGTCTAGGGCATCATTGTGCTCTGTGTCAAGGTTTTCTTTTCCTCCTTGGGTTCCCCAGGAGGTGCAGGCATGCAGTGATGCCAGCATGGGCTGGGCATGCTCCCGTACCCGACCCACAGATGTTCGCCGACACCTCAATGCTGGCATGCTGGGAAACCACAAACCCCGATCCCCCAGAGGAGGAGAGCTGTCCATGGGATGCTTATCCAACCTCCCCCCAGCCAACCCACTGACGCACCATGTTCACCTCTGAACCCAGATCGTCAGCGATGTAGGCGGTAGCGCTACCAATGCACCGGTGGGCTGGCAGTTCCGTTATTGTTCTGTCTTTACTAGTCCCTTAGTAAACTCAGTGGGTACATCAAGTTACACATTGGTGGTATATAAGTACCATTCTAGGACTCTGTGACATAGTTTTTGTCCCTGTCAACCAAAAGGTTCTGAAATAGAATATGATCGTCTTGTGCCGACAATCTAAGTGCTTAACAAGGACATAAACTACATCATGCCATTCTAAAATGATCTTTTGCCCTAGCGTGCAAGTCAGAAACAGACAATTTAATGTAAGGCCAGTAAAGATGGAACAATAAAAGAATATGAACTTACATTTAAAAAACATCTTCTACAGAAGTACACACTTGCTGGTTAAATGCAGTCTCTGTTAAACCATTGTCGAGACTAGCATCCAAGGGATATATGTATACGTGTGTGTGTGTATGTATATGTATATATGTGTATATGTCTGTATCTATATAGATAGATGGATAAATGAAGGGTAAGGGTGGTATACAAGAATACAAGGATGTATACCCATCGAGAGAGCTAATTAGGGCTATAAGGCTATGAGCCTGAAGGGTGAGTGGCTTTATTGCCCTAATTAGCTCCCGAGACAGGTATACCTCCGAGTGTGCCACCATTACCTATTGTTTGTTGAATATAATACATTAGGATGGTAATTTTTATGGAGATTTCATTTGTGATCAAGTTATGGCACCTGAAGGCCTCTTGCAGCAAGGAGGTAATGGTGTGTAGTGAGTGCAGATAGGAGTTTGGGGGATTTCTGGGTTTGGGGTCAGTGTCTTTTTTTTCCAAGTTCTTTTGCAGCTTGTTAATTGGTTTGGCTAGCTTCCTAAGGATGTGTGAATTGTGTTACTAGTGTTGTCCCATAGAGGTTTAATGACGTGTAAGTATATACTTTTTATTAGTGTAGGTATATTTGTTTAATTGTTTGATTAGTGCAGATATATACTTTTAAATGTTTCCTTAGTGTAGGTATATAGTTTTAATTGATGATTTAGTTACTGGTATAGAGAGGTATAAACCATAGCCTTTTTTATGGGAAAAATCCCCCATCCATGTATTAGGTATCTATAGACTATGCAGTGGTTTGACCCTGATGACCAGGAACTCCTTCCCCAGCTACCAGTGTCTACTTCCCACCCCTCGTTACACAACACTGTGCTGCCCCCTGCCCCAGTTTCCCAGGTGTACTCACCCCGCTCTGTCTGGCCACCCATGGCAGAGGTGAAGGCCGCAAGTATCCCCTGGAATCAGCAGTGAGGACACAATGTGGATATGGGGGGCAGGTAGAGGTTTCCTCCTCCTTAGCCAATACCTGTGTCTTGGGTGGTGCATGCAGCTTGTCTGTTGCACCAAATGACAGCCACACTCCATCCTCCATCCACACACTGCTCCCCTACACCAGCACCTGTGGTTACCCAGATGGCATTATAGCAGTGGGACGCAAAGGAGGAAAGTGTCCGATGGAATGCCTAATCCCCCTACCTCTGGCCGGCCCTCTGACTGCCGTGGCTCGTTCCCAGATCCAGGTTGTTGGTGTTGCCAGTGGTAGGACTACCATTGCACTGGCAGGTCAGTCCCAGAATATGCACTGTATCTTCAGATTTGTAGAGCAGGACCATAACTCACAAGTGGCAGAGCCACAAGTAAATTATGAAAGTCCTGTCTCCTCACAAGTGATGATAAACTGCCTTTTTGAAGTCAGGCCATTGTGTATTCAGTATGCAGAGTGTGTGTGTGTGTGTGTGTGTATATATATATATATATATATGTGTGTGTATTTATATAGTTGTACTCAGGCTTTATATACTCCATACACAGTATATATATAGCTATCTAGGTAAATATATTTATATTATAGTGGCATGGTAGAGCCATTGTAGTTAGGGTTGAGCGGTCACTTCTAGGTTAAATTCAAAATTTTGCACTTTAATAACTTTGCACCTGTTCAAGTGAGTCACATGAAATTTTACGTGCTCTGTCCGGGACCATAGATCTCTTGATATGACGTTTCATTCTGGTTGGGTGTGTGGGTGTGGAGATACAGGGAGGGTGTCAAAAATGTGAAAATGTACCATTTTTGTTAAAATAGCTTTGTAATTTCACAAAGTAAAACGGTGGTAGAATTTGACTGGAAATTTGTAGGGTGTATAGGTCTTGGCTCACAGTGGTATCCTTTTAAGGTTTGGTGAAAAAATATTAATGCATTCAAAAGTCATTACATTTCAAAGTTTTCCATTATTTCCTACAAGAGCAGATAGATGACCTGCTTGACAAAGGATTCTTTATCATAGATGTATAGACACTGTCGGCAGATAAGAACCTATGGCCCACCCAGTCTGCCCATTTGAGCTTGTAAGTTCCCTTGAAATTTTCTAGAAGTCTTTTTCCCCTTACCCCTGACCTCCAGAATTCCCTTATGTCTATCCCATGCATTCTTAAATCCTGTGATTGTTACAGCCCCCACCACTTCCTCTAGCAGGGTGTTCCACTTGTCCACTACCCTTTCTGTGAAGAAAATTTTCCTCACATTTCCTTTGAATCGCCCTCCTTCCAACTTCATTGCATGCCCTCTAGTCCTGGAACATCTTTTTCACTGGAAAAATAGTATATTCCTGCACACTGTTCCTCCCTGTAAGGTACTTGTATGTCTCTATCACATGCCCTTGCTCCTTCCTCTCCTTCAGGCATTACATATTCAAGTCCTTCACCCTGTCCTCATAGGACTTGTGATGCAATCCCTGTACCATCTTTGTTGCCCTCCTCTGAACCTTCTCTACTATGTCTATGTCCTTATGTAGGTAAGGTCTCCAGAACTGTACGCTGTACTCTGGGTGGGGCCTCACTAGTGTCTTGTTGCAAATGCAGAATCCTTTGCCGCAAATGCAGAATACTTTGCTGTGCTGCCACCATCTTGTTTTCATTTAGCAGTGGCAAAAAACATAAAAAACTCAAAAAATACCTATATCTGGAATGTGGCAACAGTTGTCTTTGCCTAATCGAGGTCCGTAGACCTCGATTCTGGGGTCAGTTTTTCGATTCTGTGCCTGGAAATGTGTTCCTTTAAAGTGGCGAAATCCTTTGTCGCAATTTGCAAAAAAGCATTTAATGAAAAAGGATCCTTTTTTCATGATTTGCGGAAAAGGATTCATCCTTTGCTTAAAATTGCGATAAAGGAAGCATGAAAAATGATAATTTTTTCACAATTTGCGAAAGAGGATTTTTTAGACAGCATTTTCTTTGTCACGTAACAGTTAACTAAAGGTTTAGGATTTTGACTTGAAATTTTCAGGGTACAAAGGGCTTTGCCCACAAATGTGCCTTTTGCTGGCTTGGTGAAAAAAAAATTACTTTGATCTGGAGTTCTGTTGATTTAAATTTTGCTTAATTTCACATAGGATACCATTGTAATGTGAGGTGTACCCAGTCATTTATTTTGTCACCTGCTGTGAAGAAACAGTTTGCAGTTTTTCTGTGAAATTTTCAAAGTGAAAAGGGCTTATCCTACTGATGTGCCTTTTGCTGGTTTCCTGAAAATATCTTACTTTGCTGTTCAGTTATAAAGGTTTCAAATTTTGCTGTCTTTTCTATAGGGTAATATTGCAATATGAGTTGTTTCTTTGGTGCCGCCGCACACTATAGGATGGGGGTGCAGGGCCAAATAAGGATACCACTATATACAGTCTTTAAAAAAATATGCATGGATGGGAGTGCAGGGCCCAGAAGGCCCTGTGCTTCCACATGCAAATATGGATGCCAGTATGGAGTGATGGGAGCACAGGGCCCAGAGGACCCTGCACTTCCTCATAGAAATAAGGATATGATTATGGAGTGATAGCAGTGCAGTGCCTAGAGGGCCATGCCCTCCCACAGTGGAGCATTGTGCACTAATGGGAGCACCAGGCCCACACCATTATGGATTGAATTGGGCATACAAGGCCCAGAGAGCCCTGCGCTCCCACACAGAAATAAGGCTGTGATTATGGAGTGATGGGATACAATTACAGTCTCTCTCTAAATTTATGGATGGGAGCACTCACACAAGCAAATAAGGCTACAAGTATACTTTCTCAAAAAGTAAGGAAATTCATTGCATAAAACTTTGTTAATGAATCAGTTAGGGTTCCAGCAGCAAACTCTTGAGAAATGTGGTATTAGGATTCCCAACCCTAACACCCTACCCCCACCCTGCATACACCAACAGGCATCGGGGGAGTGCCTTAGAGTTGTCAGCCCTAACGCTTACCCCATTTTCCTATACTGTACCCATCTCAGCTTATTTCCTCATGGAATGGGGTGAACATTAGGGCTGATAACCCCAAGGCACACCCCCAGTGCCTGTTGGCGCATGCAGGGTGGTGTTTGGGGCATTAGGGTTGGAAACTCTAACAGCACATTTCCCAGCTTTTGTTGGTGGAACCCTAACTGATGCATTAACAAAGTTTTTTTACTATATATATATATACATACACATATATATTTTGCAAAAAACTACATTAATGCAGACATTAGGATTGAAGAACATTGATGTGGCTTTCCTTGTGTCCACCCCCTCCCTCAGCCCATAGTCTCTTGTCTAAAGCACAAGGTACAGCTCACAGCCATGTACTGTTTGGAGGCAGAGAAGTAGGTTTTAAGTTTCACGTTTAGTTTGTTAGGGATAAAGTAACTGAGCAAATGCTCATGTACAGTGGCATCCCTATGTACAATCATTCTGTTTACTCATCTCAGTGAAAAAAATATTTGTACAGCATGAGCTAATGAGCTCTTAAAAGCACACAAGTGTCATTTCTGATGGAATGCCATGTTTCTGGATACTGAGGGCACAGTCAGCAGCAACAGAAATACAATATATTGATTCATTTTAGCATTATTTTTTAAATAAAAGTCTGTTATTTCAAATACACCTCAGCAGTGATAGTAACACCAATTCCATTTTTTTTTATTTCCAGTGACCTTCAAAAACAATGTGGTTAGAAACAGAAGGTAGTGCAGAAAAGTGTTTTGTACCAAGAGTATGTTCTGTATAGTTTAGGACACATCCTTCAAAGTACAGAACCATTTCATTTCATCATCAAAAGTATCTGCCTCCCCCTTCCCCCCCAAAATTGCAGACTGGTGGAATCTATTAAAACCACTATGGAGCATTTGAGAAGAAGGTTAATGGTGTTTTGATAACCCACCATGAGTATGTTTCCCGTAATTTCCCTTTGTTTGCAGGCCGTGCTCTACCTTTAATCTCAGAGGAAGGGTTGGTTTATTAGCATTTAGAGATGACACTGGAATTTGAAATTGATGTGTTATGAGTAATTAGCAATGGCTGATGAAAGATGTATCACAACTGTGGTTTATTTTAAGTGTATAAACAATGTGTCTTGCAGGGAATCAAAGGCACGCAGTTGCAGAAACACATAGTTGTCCTCCCCTTTTAACTGTGCTTTTGTGCATCCCTCCACGTTTATTGCTTCTTTGTGACAGTGGATATAACCTGTCACCCACTGCGTGCTGAGGCCATATAATAAATGTTCTGGAAGTGAAGTAGAGCAGTGTCAGACAATGAAGGATAGCAAGAGCATTTCTTCTGTTTTTTCTACAGAACTTTTTCTCTGGCCTCCGGTCCACCCTTCTCCTGACAGTAGCCGCCTGTCCCGTCACCTACCTTCTCATGGACTTACATTGGCCACCATTTACTCAGGACCATTGTGTGGCAGGTGGAATAGCATACTCTTTTGGTAATTAAGCAGAAAGATGAAGTTTGTGGTATTGCGAGATGACAGCATGCCCTAAGAAGTGCTGTTTTCCCACAACTGCTGCACATTTCGTGGGGTACCACATCACGATTACAAAATGATTCCTGATGGCATTTAGAAAATTGAAGTATAAATTCATAGATTCATAGATGTTATCAGTAGATAAGGACCACTTGGCCCACCTAGTCTGCCACTAAATTCCCCCCAATAGTGCTGCCCAAGCCACTACTGGGGGCCACTGTCCACCCCCCTCCTTTATCCAAGATACCCATGTGTTTATCCCATGCACTCTTAAAACCTGCAATTGTTTCAGCCCCCACCACTTCCATTGGGAGGCTGTTCTAGTCACCCACCACCCTTTCTGTGGAAGAAGAACTTCCTCACATTGCTGCAATCCTACCCCCGCCCTCCAACTTCATATTGTGACCCCCAGTCCTAGAACATCTTTTCCTCTGGAAAATACTCTCCTCATGTACCTTGTTTATTCCCTTGAGATATTTGCATGTCTCTTTCATATCCTCCCTTCTTCTTCTGTCTTCCAGGGAGTACAAGTTTAATTCCCTCAGCCTCTGTTCGTAGGGCTTCTGATGCAGGTCCTACACCATTTTGGTTACTCTCCTCTGCACTGTCCCCATCCTGTCTCAGTTCTTTCGAAGATGGGGCCTCCAGAACTGCACACAGTACTTGAGATGTGGCCTCACTAGCGAAGTAAATACAGGGGAAGTATTACTTTCCTCCTTCTGCTGGTGATACCCCTCCCTAAGCATCCAGGCATTTGGTTAGCCTTTCCCACTGCCCACACTGCTTCACAGCCTTCAGGTCAACGGTGATGATAATCCCAAGGTCTTCCTCTTGCCCTGTGACAGCCAGTACCTCTCCCCCAAGTGTGTATGCTACCCCCGAGTTCTTGTGCCCCAAGTGCATAACCTTGTACTTCTTTGTGTTGAATCATAGCTGTCACCTTCTTGACCACTCTTCTAATTTTTCTAGGTCTGCCCTCATCCTCTCCACCCCCCCCCCCAGTGTGTCCACCCTGTTGCAGATCTTTGTGTCATTTGCAAACAGGCATACCCTCCTTCCCAGTCCTTCTGCCATGCCGCTGACATAAATATTGAAGAGTACAGGGCCCAACACTGACCCCTGTGGTACTCTGCTAGTCACTCTCCCCTCTCCAGCATGTACCCCATTTACCACCACTCTTTGGCTCTTATCTCTAAGCCAGTTTTCCTCCTATTTTACGTTTTTAGGCCCCACCCCCAGGCTGCGCAGTTTTATTACCCACTTTTTATGCAGGATGGTGTCGAAGGCCTTACTGAAATCCAGAAAGGTCACGTCCACTGCTCTGCCGTGGTCCCCTACCCTGGTTACCCCACTGAAGAAGTCTTATCAAGCTGGAAAGTAAGTTTGGTACCTTTGGAAAACTTTGAAAAACATAATATTTAAACAAAATGTGGCTTATATTTTGCATGTTTTCTGTATTTCTGTCCCTTTTTTATACTTTATTTTTATCTTTTTATCATTGTACATGACAATAAAAATCACACATGACAAACAGACCATTTAGATTTACACTTCTGGGACTAAGTCCCTTAATCAAAGGTTAATTATTTGCATCTACTATATTTAAATACAACATTGGGAGTGAAACTTATATATTAATACCGTAATATACACAACATTTGTTATATCTGAACCCAGGAATAGCAAGGCTATTTTCGAAAATGTAAGGATTGTCCAGCAATATCTGTCCAGTGATAAATCGTCCCACATTGATGGGACTATTGTTGCCTTGCATCAATCTTAGATTAATTCAGGGTTCCTAAATGGTAATTATAAAGCAGATTTACAGAACATTAATACTAATAAACATTAATAGAATATAGTTCTGGTCATGAACCTCTCAAAGTCTGCAGGAACATTTAAACTGAGTTTCCAAAACATATTTACTCCAGTGAATAGGTTATTATATTGTAACGTCAAAGTCTTCTATATTGTTTCTAAATAACATTTTAGAGCCTATGAACAAAACACACTAACACTTAAATACTGGAAAGACACCAGTCCCTTTTATGCCAAAGTGTCCTACTCAGTAATCAGGGGCTTTTGAGGTAACAATTACAAATCAAGAGTCAAGGCTTAATGGCCTCCAGCTCAGGTGTACTCATATTCGTTGGAGTCAGAATCTCCATCCTGGGTTTGTCTTTCCCTAGTTTTAGCCCCCCGTCGGTCAGCCCACTTACCCGCTTCCATAGGGTCTCAGAATAGGTATACCTTTCCCTGGTGTGTGATCCGTAGTCAGGCAGGATAAATCACTGTATGAGGCACCCCAACATCTCTTAGGATTAGTCTTACTCTGTCAAATTTCTTACGATGTTGCCTCGTGGCATAACTGATATCCAGGAATATGTAGACTTGTCAATCGTCTTGATGTAGTGGGCTGGCAAGGCAGGCATAGTGGAGAATCCGATCACGGGCTTCTACTCCTGAAGTCACCAACATCAAGGTCCTCGGTTCTTCTGAATTTTGCAGATGGCCCTGAGGTATATTCGGGTAAAGTTTTTGCACCTCCCATTCAATTTCACCATCCTCTGGGCATAGTTTGGTAGTAAGCCAGTCCTGGATAAACATAAGAGGATGGTCTCCTTCGATACCCTCCGGGAGACCTATGATCCTAATATTGGCCAATCGGACTTGATTTTCCACAGATTCGAGCCTAGTATGTAAGTGCTGTGTTTCTTTAGCCATAAGCGTGGTGGCACTAGTGGAGGCATCTGTTTGTTTGCGAACCTCTAGCATGTCACTTTTTAATCTGTCTATTGTTGTCTCAAGAACCACTACTCTCCCATTAAAATCATCCACTTTTTGATTCAACGTGGTAACAGATGAGATCAAACGTTGGAGTTTAGTTCCCAAAGATGCCAAGGTCTCTGTTGAGCCAGGCTCAGTCTCAGCCTGCGTAGCAGCTTCAGGCCAGGAGGACCCACCGATATTTTTACTTTTATCGGCTCCACCGGTCAGTCAGTCCTTCTTAGGATTACCCATACTTAACAAGTCAAGGGCACCCTTTTCACTGGTAAGCTCCAAAATGCAATTAAAAGTGAAGAATTAGCAGGATTTCGACAGATTTGAGCATGGATGACAGAGCTGTTAAATTCTGCTGTTGCTCAGCTCGGGCTCAGCAGTGCCCCCCAATTTCTGTCCCTTTTTGTCCTTCCTTACTACTGGTAGCTTAACTTACAGGAAAAGCGAATGCTTGTCCCCCGCAGTTGATCTACTTCTGCTTCTTAATCCTTTATTAAAGGGACACTGTCAGCACTGAGGGTCCCACATCCAAGTGTGGGGCCAGTTCCAGCTTGCACTTTGTGTGCCAATATATTTTTGAACTTACTGTTTATTGCAGTATAGCAGATTGTATCAGATTGGTTGTGATGACTTGCAAGCTGTCATTTTCTGTAACTAGAAATCCCAGAATCCCCTGCAGCTGACATTAGAGGAGGGCTGCAGCAGTGGGAGATTCAATAGCCTGCAGTGCATGTTAGAGTTTTTATAAGCTCTTATCTTTTGTCTGCTGGTCCTGCTGTCCTCCCTGAGCTAAGTACAGTCCTAGAGGACCAGTGCAAATTGGGACCATCCCCACACTTGGGTGTAGGGTTGTTAGTGCTGTTCCCCATTAAATTTGCAGTCCTCAGTTTGTGACATACTTTACACAGCAACAAACAGTGATGTCACAATCAGAGGATTAGGACTTCAGCAAGGAACTGAGCTGCAGAGCCGGATGGAATCAAGGGGAGAAGTAGCCTGTTTCCCCAAAAATTAAACTAGTAATGAAAAGCAATACGAGGATAACTCAGAGAAGATATAAAATATAAGATGAGTTGTCTCCAACTATTATGTTTTTCATTTTCTCAAAAGTGACAAACTCAGTTTCAACTGCTTTAATCTGTGTCGTACTGGAGTAACACATGGTCGTATAAGCACATTTGACCAATCACATTTCTTGGTTTATCTTACCCATTTTATAAATAAAAGAGAAGCACTACTTGTTGTTGATGCCTGTCTCACCAACATTTTAATTACTTAACAGATGGGTCCTTAGCCAGGTGGCTCAACCGGGTCCTCCTCGGGCGGCGGGTCTTTGGCCGTCGCCCTCCCAGTCAAGGCATCTATGAAGTCGGTTCCAATGTCAGGGACCGATGCCACCTCATGATGCCAGGGGCATGCACTCTCCTTCCCCATGAGTGTGATGCTCGGGAGTCAGCTTCCCTGTATGGGCTTCTCCCTCCAGGTCAGCTCTGGCTGCTCCACCAGATCGTTGTCAGCCTCAGCCTGTCCCATTATCGCTGGCCTCCCCGGCACTCGCCTCGACGACACCTCAACCGGCGTCCCCAAACCCTCTTCAGTCGCTTGCTGGACCTGTTGTCACACAGCTGACGCTGGGGGATCGACACCCAGTCTTTCGACCATGTGGGAGAAGGCTTTTGATGTGGCACAAGCAAAGCCTGATTTCCCTGGGAAGGCTGAGCTGTTGCACCTTATCAAGTTGGGATCAGATGTGGGCACCCACATCCCCTGAGCCTCTTATGATTCTGCGGACTCCACAGGTAGGGCCATGGCTATGGGAGTTTGCCTATGCCGCTACTCCTGGCTTAGTGTCTCTGGGTTTGCATCAGATGTCCAATCTAAGATTTTGATGCCCCCTTCAGAGGTCCCATCTTGTTTGTCGAGGATTCTCAAAATATAATCACTTGCCTCCAAGAGTCAGGTAAGGCTGTCCATCCAGTTCATACTCTGTACCAGTCTCAGCCTAAGTTATCCCAGCGACCGCCTTTTCATTGCAACCCCAAGCAGCAGCCTAGCAGTCAGCAGCCCAGGGGTACCTTTAAAGGAAAGCTGTCATAAACCCTGTTTTCTTGTCAGCCTCTACTCACCTGTTAACCGGCAGTGAGAGAGTTTCATGTCTGTTGTAGCCATGTCTTTCAGTTAAAATTTGCATTTTTATGTCCCGGAGTGAGAGGTGCCATGTTATGGATTATAGCAGCAAGAGCCGCAACCTGCATGCAAATTAGAGTCCTTCCTGTTGTGTGCTGGAACGCTGCTTCACGATGATCAGGGCATGTTTTTACGAAGCAAAAAGAAAAGTTGTGCTTCATAGTATTCCTTGAGCTCTATCTTTAGAAATAAACCCCGCTTGAAAACAGAGCAGTCTAACCTATTTAATTTTGTTACTGAAAGTTGCAGCTCTGAGTTCGAGCATGCGTGGTAGCGCCTAGCGTTACTGCGCATGCCTGAACTCAAAGGGAGGTTTCTGTATGCCTCCCTCCTTTCCATTGCTGCAGAGAGTTCTGCTCAGGTTGCAGTTCGAAGAGGCAGAGATGATTCTGATAGCCCCTTACTGGCCACACCAGATTTGGTTCCCACTTCTCCAGCAGCTTGCAATGGAACCCCTGACTTCCCTGCCGCTGTGCTCCGACCTGCTGTCACAGGAGCAGGGTACCCTGGTCCATCCGGACCTCAAGTCACTGCACCTTCATGCATGGGTCCTGCAGACTTACAGTAGCAGTTGCCTGCTTTGGGGTTCTTCCCGGGTGGCAGACGTCCTAGTGGCAGCCAGAAAGCCCTCCACTAGATCTACTTATGCTACGAAGTGGAAGCGGTTCTGCTTATGGGCTACTGCTTGTCAACTGGATCCCTTTACTTTTACGGAGAATCTCATTCTAGAGTATCTCTTTTCCTTATCTGACTCAGGCCTGAGTTACTCGTCGATTAAGGTGCACCTTTCAGCAATCTCTGTGTACCATGCACTTATCGAAGGCAAGATCCTTACCCAACTTGACCTATCCCGCACCTTCTTGTGGGGCATTCTGCATCTGAAACCTCCCATAAGGGACCCTGTTCCACCTTGGGATCTGTTGTTCATTTTAGAAAGGCTTACATTGCCTCCCTTTGAGCCTGCCACAAGCTGCGAGTTACACTTTCTGTCATGGAAAGCGTTATTTTTAGTTGCTATTACTTCTGCTTGAAGGATTTCCGAGCTTCAGGCTCTGATGTGTAAAGAGCCTTATTTAGTGTGTGTCTTTGACAACCAATCCTAAGTTTCTTCCTAAGATGGTGTCCAAGTTTACCCTGAATCAAGATGTCTACTTTCCTGTGTATTACCTAGAGTATTCAATCAAGGGGAGGCTTTACTACCTACTCTGGATGTCCACCGGGTGCCTCATTATTATTTGGACCACACCCGAGCCATCAGAAAAACTTATCAGTTGTTTGTTTCTTTCACCCTGAGAAAAGAAGGGACTTCAGTTTCTAAACAATGTTTGTCCAAATGGTTCGTTAATTGCACTGTTCATTGCTACTAAAAATATGACAAGCCTTTATCCAGCCCGGTTAAAGGCCATTCTACCATGGGTGTAGCTACTTTGTTTGCATCCTTCAGAAACGTGTCCATTGCTAACATCTGTGTAGCAGCTACTTGGAGTTCAGTCCACACTTTCATCCAGCAGTCTGGACATTGCTTCTAGGCACAGGGCAGGTTTTGGACTGGCAGTCCTGCAGGGCCTGCTTTCTTGAGAGCCTTACGCTGACCTCTACCTCTGACAAGCTGATCGGGGTCAGTCTTTTACTGCTTGGGGCTCAGTCCTAATGGTGTAACCTGCTGCAAGAGCCCCCTCGAGGTGAGAAAGTACAGTTACATAAGAACTTACCATAACAGAAGATCTTCTAGAGGAGCTCTTGCAGCAGGTGCTGCTTCCCCTCTCTCTCCATCCCCCAGTGACTGCTTCTCCATCATTTTTCAGTTTCCTCGATTTCAGAGGAACACCTCAGTTCTCCGTTCACTGTGCTTGCCATGGTCTCTGGCGGGAGAACTGAGGTGGTGCTGGGGGACCGCCCCTTTTATACCATAGGCAGACATCGGGGGCAGGCCGACATCAGGGGGCGGTCCCCCACTACAGACAGCTAGCTAGAAATTTTCCGTGGGGTCCTGGTGCCTGCTGGTTTCAGTCCTAACGGTGTAACCTGCTGCAGGAGCTCCCCTCAAAGATCTACTGTTACAGTAAGTTCTTATGTAACTGTACGTTTACCTAGGTCCCGCCTAATTTTTTCCACCCCTCCCGGAGTGTCCACCCTGTTGCAGATCTTAGTGTCATCTGCAGCGAGGCACACCTTCCCTTCCAGCCCCCTCTGCAATGTCACTTATGAAGACGTTAAACAGGACTGGCCCCAGAACTGATCCCTGTGGCACCCCACTGGTCACCCTCCTTTCCTCAGACTCAGCTCCATTTACTGCCACTTTCTGTCTTATATCACTCAACCAGTTCCTAACCCAGTTTACCATCTTGTGACCCACTCTCAGGCTGTCCAGCTTGTTCACAAGTCTTCTTTGTGGAACTGAAATCCAGGTAGGCCACATCCACCCCCGATCCGCTTCCCTAGTCATCCAGTCAAAGAAATCAATTAGATTTGTTTGACATAACCTTTCGACTGTGAATCTATGCTGTCTCAGATCCTGAGCACCGCTGGATTCAAGGTGTTCCAAAATCCTTTCTTTAAGCGGTGATTCCATAATTTTCCCCACTATTGAGGTGAGGCTGACTGGTCTATAGTTTCCGGCCTCCTCCCTACTCCCACTTTTGTGCAGAGGGACTGTATCTGCTTCTGCACCTTCTTCTGCTGGCTTCTTTGTATGTTCATATGTATCTGCCCTCCTCCAGTCCTCTGAAACCACTCCCATATCGAGTGACTCATTCTGTTGAACAGTGCTGCCAGTGGTGCTGTCAGCACCTCCTGTAGTTCCCTTAATATTCTAGGATGTATCCCATCTGGTCCCATTGCCTTGTTTACTTTCAGTTTTGTGAAATCTTACTTCGAGAGGGTTCTTGCAGTAGGTCATTACATATAAGACTGCACCCTCTGGCATCAGGACCACACAGCAAACTTTTCCAGCAGTGTCTGGCGGGGGACCGCCCACCTGATGTCACGTGACTGACGTCAGCGTGACCCTATATAGTGGGCAGTCCCCAAGCCCGCCTCCCAGTTCTTTCCCGCTGTTGACCAGCATTAGTACCTCACGGTATCATGCAGCTTTGTCGATCGCCATTTTCTTGTTTTCAATTGATATTTCAGTCTGAATTCGCACTTTATGTCGTTTCCGTCACCACCTCCTGAGGCAAAAAAGAAATGCACCAAGTGTGGACGAAAATTCCTTACAAAGACGGCCAGCATCTCCGCCTCTTTTGTCTAGGCCCGGATCACGACATCGTGGCCTGTCCTGACTGCCAGACTTTCAACCAGGCCACTTGTAAACGACGACAGCAGGCTCTGGAGGCCCATCTCCTTAAGTCTAGAATGGCTTCTCTGGAGAAAGAGATGCTAAAGATCCAGGACTTGGCTTCTTCCCCTTCAGATAAACAGAAGAAGAAAGATAAAGAGAGGCACCGAGGTAAGGAGCCTCATGAGGAATGGGACTGATCCTCAACCAGCAAGCCTTCGACCAGCAAGGCCCTTTCCCCGCTGCCACCCTCGTGGTGACCCAGGCAGCTTCCTGGACAACTTCCAGTGCTGCCATCTTTCAACCTATCACCACCAGTAAGTCGCCTGCCAGCTCCTCTGGCGAACGCCCAGTACTTGCTGGCATGTCAGACTCTGGCTCCTCTGTGGCCCGCCCAGCTGCTGATAAGTGGGACTCCACCCTAAAACAGCCAGTTGTCTGCTCGGCTTCGATAGATAAGCCAGTCGAGGGTTCCACCCTCCACCACCTGGTTGCTCTTTCGCCCGGTAAGACGTCTGTCTCTGACAACTCCTCAGGCGTTGCTCTCCTGTCGGGGACTCACGCCATCTCACCCGACATCTGGCAGAGCATTCTGACTTCTTCCAGTCAGCCCTCCCCCGGGCCTTGCCTGGCTGGGAGACTTCCTCGCCACCTCCCCTGGTGGTTTCCCCTGCCCTGTAGCCTACGCCTGGGACAGATGAGGAAGAAGGATGCCTAGAAGTAGTTCTCTCTTTACCCACTTCTACGGTGCTCCCTCAGATCCCCGAGGGATCCTTATCCTTCGTCAGCTACTCTGATGTCAGGTCATCTACCACCTGCTGCTCTGCCTTTATTGTCAGCAGCACTGTCAAGTACCTCGCATCAGTCCCCTCTGTCAGGGCCCATCGATAGGCCTCTCATGCAGGGTCTGACCTCTTTGGGGCTAACGTTAGCTAACCCCTCGACAGGGGCCCCGGTGTTTGTTTCATTTTTGTCGGCTACCCCAATGATGGCTATCCCGACATCAACTATCGTGATGTTGGGTATTTATCCTGGCCCATCCAGGCCTTTTGGTCATGACCTACCATCCGGGGATTTTTCTGGACATCAGGCATTCCTTCCTCCGCTGTCAGGCCCATCGATGCCCCATTATTCCCAGGGCTATTTCCCTGGCTACCAACAGGGATACCCATACTACCAAGGGTACCCCCCTCCTCACTTTGTGGGTTTGGGAGCTCTTTTTTTTTGGAAATTGCATTTTATTCAGATTTTACTTGATAATTACAGACAGTTACAGCAAGTACAGGAGATATAAAACAAACATACTGTATATGCAAAAAAAAGAAAGAAAGAAGAGAAAAATACCATCCTCTACCGAAATCATCAATCAATGTTGGGGCATAATATAGTCTTACACAAAAAAAACAAATTCCTAATCAGACAAGGAACAAAAATGCCATGCCCAGCTATTGAGGAGGATACAGAAAAGAAGGGGATAGAACCGAGAGGGAGAATCTCGGGGGTAGGGTTACGGACTGAATGATGGAGGGTATCCAACATCATAACTTCTAGTGTAATCCCAGGGTCAAGTCATAGGGGGAGCCATACCAACAACCCAACAACCAATACTCTTAACCAGCATACTCTGCCATCACCTTGAGACAGGATTTCTGTTTCTTGCCTGCTACATAGTGAAAAAAGGGCAACCATCTCCCTTTAAACGTGCCCAAAGACGGTGTGAGTTTGGCAGTAATATATTCCATCTCAAGGATTTTAATACAGATTTTATACCAGACTTCCATCAAAGGGGGTTTAGAGGTAAGCCAACAGGAAGTAATGCTTTTAATAGCCACCACCACACAAATATTGTAAAGGTAACTAAGAGCTTGGGACTTCAGTGGGTCTGGGGGAGCCCAAATAACCAATACTGGGGATCTCGGGGGAGGGGGTATGGAAGATGCTCTCCAGCTCCAAGTGCAAGACTTTCCAAAAATTCTCCACCACTTTACATTCCCAAAATATATGAGAATAGGTGCCCACCGCCTGGCAGTCTCTCCAGTAGAGATCCGAAGCATGGGTACCTAAGTGTTTAGAAACTACAGGGGGTCTGAAGTACTGAATTACTGTCTTCCGCCTAAATTCCCTCCAAGTTAGTGAGGCAGTGGACATATGGATTCACTCCCAGACCTGCTGCTACTCCTCTGTTAAAGAAATGTTCAGCTCTGACTCCCAGCGTTCCTTAACAGCAGAAGTTTGATCATTCTCAGAGTCAATCATAGATTTCACCAATAAAGAAATTAAATGACTCTGGGAGTTAGAACTCAGCATTAGGGATAGGGATTGTTGAAGTTGATTGCTTTGTTCCTCCCCCACTGGAAGAAAATTTACAGAAGAGAGGTAGTGCCTCAGTTGCAAATATCTAAAGAAATCCGATTTCTGGAGATTAAATTCTACTTTCAGTTGCTGGAAGGATTTCAGATGGGCCCCAATACAGCAGTGTCCCAGAGTTCTGAGGCCCTGCCTGGCTCAACGACCAAAAGCGAGGTCCCAAGTAAGCGGGGAAAAATCCAGACAACTCAGGATTGTCGTTGAAGAACTCAGTCTGAGCAGGACCTTCGGCACTGTACAGGCCTCTTGCCACACCCCCACAGACACCTCCGTGAGGGGTTGCTGAAAGAAAGCCTTTTTAATCTTGGATGATCCATATATAAAATATCCACTAGGTTTTTTAGCAGGGCAGAGGCTCTTTCAATTTCCACCCAGAGAGGGATAATTCTGCATCAGGAGGAGAACCCCCGCAGCTGTGCCACCCAAAAGTATTTCTGCATGTCTGGGATTCCCATCCCACCTTTTAACCTGGGTGATGTCATCACCTTCCATCTAACTCTGGGCTTCTTCCCAGCCCAGATAAACCTGGACAAAAGTGGTTCTCAGTTCTCGCCAAAAATCCCTGGGGGGCCTGAGTGGAAGAGAAGAGAATATAAATAGGAATCTGGGAAGAATATTCATACGGACACTCTCCACTCTGCCAGCCAAGGATGAAGGGAGTTACTTCCACCAGTTACAATCGGATCTTACCTCTTGCAATATTTTAAAATAGTTTGTGTGATACAGTTTCTTAATATATCTCAGGATCCACACCCCTAAATACCTGAACCCTGTCTTAGACCAACCTAATGTGGCTAAGTCCAGTAGAGAGGCCCCAGGAGACACCCCAATAGGGAGAATGTCCGACTTCCTTTGATTAGCTTTATACCCTGACAGGTCCCCAAACTCTGTTAAGAGCCTGAAGATCCTGGGTAGAGCGTTTACCGGATTAGAGACATATAGAAGAGTGTCATCTGCATACATAGACACTTTAACCTCTGTTTCCTGAACCTTAACACCCCTGAAAACCTCCCCTTGTCTGATGCAGGCCGCTAGGGATTCCAGGCTCAGGGTGAATGGGAGAGGGGAGAGAGAGGCAGCCCTGCCTAGTTCCTCTGTGAATCGAGAAGGGAGACGAAGTCACCCTATTTGCCCGAATCCTGGCCCTGGGATTTGTATACAAGTTTCTTATCCAACTCCTGAATCTGTCTCCAAAACCGAACTGCCCAGGTGAAGTCCAAAAAATTCCAGTCTAGGTGGTCAAAGGTTTTCTCAGTGTCTAAGGAAAGGACCGCTTGCAGGGGTTCACCCGGGGGGAGGGGACCGACAGAAGAGAGGATACTCAGCAGAAGGTGTATGCTGTCCTGTATGTGACTACCTGGGACGAAACCCATCTGATCAAGATGGATCAGCTGGGGTATCACCCCCATAAGCCTTTGGCTCAAAGCCTTTGCAAAAATTTTGGTGTCCCGATTCAACAGGGAAATTGGTCTGCAGCTAGCACATCCGGAGGCATCTTTGCCCAGCTTTGGGATCACTGAAATAAGGGCTTCACCCCAGGAGCAGGGAAGAACACCAGGTTCATGGGCTGCATTACAGATTCGGGCGAGGAGGGGGCTGAGCTCTTCCCCGAAGCACTTATAAAATTCGGTGGTAAGACCATCTGGGCCTGGGGATTTACCAGTTTTAAGGGACTTAATAACATTCTTTATCTCATCCACCGAGAAAGAGGATTCTAACCCCTCGGAGAGAGAGGGAGAAAGAGTAGGGAGATTAATTGTGAGCTGAGTCTCTCTTTTCCTTGTATAAATCACTGTAAAACTTTAGAAACTCTCCCACTATCTCTGAAGGTTGTACTTTGGGACTAGCATTAGGGTCATCCGGGCAAATTTTGGAAATATACGTATCTGCCTCTTGTTTCCTTAGCCTCTGGGCAAGTAACTTGCTTTCCTTCTCACCCCTCTCGTAGTACCTCTGGCCTGCTGATCTCGGGGAATTCTCAGTTTGTCTCAACATCAGGGAGTCATAAGAAGCACAGGCCTCCCTAAGTTGTCTCCAGACCCATTCAGAACCTGTGTCTTTGTGCTGCTTCTCTAATTCCTGAATCCTGTCTAGGGCCTCCCTGACCTTGACCTTATGAAGTTTGTTTTTGTGGGAAGAATATGAAATGGTATGTCCCCTCACCACCGCATTCAGGGCATCCCAAAGAGAACTCAGGGAGGGGCAGACTCAGTATTTTCTTGGAGATAATGCATAATCACCTTTTTCATTGAATCTACATATTACTTGTCAGTGATCAGACCAGGATTGAACCTCCAGCACCCAGCTTTTGCAGGAGCATCCCATTTCAATCTTGCTTTGACCATGGCATGATCTGAAATTGTCACAGGGAGGATGGAAACATCCTTGAAAATATGGAGCAAGTTTTTTGGGGTATAAAATCGATCAATCCTTGAATATGGGTTGGCAGCTGGAGAGAAGAAAGTGAAGTCCTTTGAGGAAGGATTACGATGTCTCCAAGGGTCAATCAACCTGGCCTCTGTTCTCAAATTCCGCAGTAGGCGGGAGCAGGCCTTGGAACCAGAACTCCCACCAGAGCTTCTATCCCACGCTCCATCCTCAACTCAATTCCAATCCTCCAAAGCAAATTATCTGTCTGGGGGAAGGCTAGCTAGAGAGTCAAATAGGCAGCAAAAAAATTTGCCCGTTGGGGGGTGGGGGCATGAATAGCAACAGTGTGGATAGGGTGGCCACTATAAACACCAGAGACTATTAGCACATGCCTTGAACTTGCTCATTAAACCTTTTGTACCTGAATTGGCAGGCCCCTGCACACCAACACTGCCACCCCTGCTCTTTTGATGCAAGGGTGATCATCTGAAAAGACTTTCCCCACCCAGGCTCTGTGAAATTTCAAATGTTCTAGACTGGACAGCTTAGTTTCCTGGAGGCAAGCTATATCGTACTTCTCCCTTTTCAACTCAGCCAGTATTTTGGATCTTTTAATAACATTATTAATGCCCTTGACATTCAGGGAGCAAACATTCAATTCAGCCATAGTCATATAAAGAAAATTGTAATGCAAACATCTTGGCAGCTAAATATATAGAAAAAGGACCTACTGAGTTCCCACCATAGCCCCTGATATCAGTTAAGAGGACAAAAGAGAAAAAAGGATAGACAAAAGAGAAAGAAGAAGTCAAAGTAGCAAGAAAGTGAGATAACACACACATAAAACAGTCAATTAACCATTAACTACTAACCCCTGTAAGGACGAGGGTAGTTGAACAAGTAGAACTAGGGGAGGGTCTTAGTGAGAACCTTCCTGGTGAATCACAAACAGAGGAAAACCTCCTACGAAAGTTTGGGGGTGAATCTATGAACCCCACAGGGGACTCGATCCCCTCCAAAAAGGGGGGAGGGATTGACAGCGCCTCCTTGTTGGGGAAGGGGGGGCTGTGTGGCCTGTGCCCAAATTGTTAAGCTTCCGGAGTTCATGGGAGCCTAATTAGGGTGCCCCAGGTGGAAAAAAAAAAAAAAGTTAAGACTTGGAGCTTTAAACATTGTGTACATAAATAAAAAGAAAAGCCCTATGATAACATTTAACCAGTTGAAGAATAAAGACCCAAGGAATAGAGACTTCTAGGAGCTTGGATATATTGTTCGTACACACTGTTTGGCATTGTCCCCTTCCACTTTAAATCTGCCGGAAGTCTTCAAGCTGGCTCCTCCCACCCACCCGGGTGGTATATACCTCAGCTCTGCCCCATGATGCCAGATCTTCCTTTCCGCTGGAAGATGCAGGTTGCCTCCCTCGTGCTCTCGCATTTTGTAGGCCCTGGCTTTCAAATCGCCGGTTTTATTGAAATTGAAATGCATTCGAGTTAGTGATCGCACTTTTGCAGCATTAATCATGGAGGAAAAATCTTCCCAGGGATTTCGCCGGTGTCCCTGCGGCCAAAAGATGTCGTGCACCAATCCCCACCTCACGTGCGTCTACTGCCTAGGTGTCAGCCATGACACCTCGTCCTGCAGTTATTGCTTGGCCTTCCATCCCAACATCCTGGACGACCGCAAGGCACACCTGAAGCTGGGGAGACCGGAAAAAGGAACCCTCCGGTGAAGTCCAAGGAGGCTAAGTGGGTGGTTTCCATGGCCGCGGGCTCCGCCGAGCAACTGGAACACATGAAGGCATTCAAGGAAGAAGCCACTTGCGCTTCAGCCAATCAAAGCTTCTTTGTTCCTCTTAACCTAGGTTCCACCTTTACTGGTTCTTTTAAAGAGTTGTGCCAGTCTCTTCCCACCTGGGGTGAGGCGTCCTCGGGCTCGCACTCCTCCCGCTCTCAGAGGAGAGAAAAAGAACCTTCGTCTTCATCTCAACGAAGACGATCTTGGGACTGAGAGAGGTCTGAGTCCCAAGAGCATGCGGTCTCACCCTCGGTTGAGATCACCTCCTCGGCTGCCAGCTTTACGGATTTTCTCTCTGGCCAGGGGACCGAGGAAGTGGCCGACGAGGTCGAGATAATCCTCGACCCGATCGACCCTTTGTCACCGGCCGTGGCCGATGACTCCTTAGAATGGACTCCGGTCCTAGTATTTCCTGTTGAGGAGACCCAGCCCACTGGCGTCCCCATCAAGGACCTGGTTCCGGACCTTCGGGTTTCACCAATCTCTCTGGTGTCTCCCGATCGACCGAGTCAGCCTGCCCGATCTCGGTCGAGGTCCAGGACCCCCTCGGCCGAACGACCAAGGAAGAGCCATAAGCGCTCTAAGAAGAGGCAACGGCACAGGTCGTCCTCATCCTCCTTGGATGAGGAGAGGCTCCGGCAGAAACTCCGTCAGCGATATGAGGACCTTATGTGGCAACAGCTGATCCTGACTGGGCAGAAGCCGGCTATGCTGTCCACCCTGGCCATTACTTGGCTTTCACCTCCCAGGCCGAAGCGGACCCCTCTGGAACCGAAGCCTCTGGTTCCTCCGCCTCTGGGGCCTGCCCGTCCACCGGTTCAGCCTATTCTGGTCTCTCCACCTATTCGGGTGGAACTGCCACCTAAGCAGCCTATGGAAGGGGCTCCCTCGAAAGAGGACTGACTAGACACCGGACTTACCGACGTCTGTCAGTCACAGTCACCTCGGACCGCCCTTGGCGGATCGAGGGTGATTTAGGCAGTAGACCACTGTATCCCGACTGCTCAGACTCGGATGTCACCGGGCTCCACTCTCATCCTGGGGATGATGAGTCGTCTGTTGGCACAGGGATGAAGGAAGGCCCTTCCTCCTTCCAAAGGATTCTCCGACTCATTTCCAACTCCACTGGAATGCCCCTGGAATCTATCCAGAAAAAGGTGGAGTACCCTCTCACAGATATTCTAAAGAGAGGGGATACCCTGATGGAGGCCTTTCCAGTGGCCACAGCCATTGTTGGCCCAGCCCTTGAACTTTGGTGGAGCCCTGCCTCATGCCCAGCACCATCTGTCCGCATGGCCTGCAAGTACATGGTGCCCATGGGGTCCCTTGCGGGGTTCACAGAGCACCCTTTGGCCAAGCGCCTGGTGACCGCCTCTGTGTTCAGGCATACTGGTAGTTCAGCCAACACTGACAGACCTCCGGACAAAGAGTCCAAAAATATGGACCACACTGCTTCTTTGGGCCTTCGTCAGGCCAGCTCGGCTGTCATTATGGCACACTTCTGTCATGCCCTTCTCGGGTCATTACACAAAGTCCTCCCTCATCTCCCCACGGACATGCAGACCATGGTCAAACAGGTCCGTGACCAGGGCTGTGCTGTTGCCAAACAGCAGCTCCAGACGGCCTTGGACATTGGGGATTCTTGTGCCCCCACGATGGCTGCCGCACTGGTCTCTCACCGCAGGGCTTGGCTGAGGCTTTCCTCCTTTCCGGCGGATACCCAGCATAAGCTTACTGATGTGCCTTTCCTGGGGACCGACTTGTTCGGTCCAGGAGTGGCTGGTCGCCTACAGCGCATAGAGCAGTCCAGTGCCACTTCCGACGCCACTTCTGCCAAGGGTTCTTTGGGCAAGAACCAGCAGAAGAAGAAGAAGCCTTTTCGGCACTCTTCTCCTGCGGTTCAGCAGTCCTCCTACCAGGGAGGACAGCAGCATCAGCATCAGCAGCAGCAGCAGGCTCAAGCTTGGCACCCTCGACCTAAGCCTGGACCCCAACAGGCCCACAAAGAAGGCCGAGGCTCAGGTTCTGGAGCCTCCTCCTCCAAGCCTGCCCAGTGACAGGATGGGGGTTGCCACCCCTATCTCCGTCACGCCAGCTCTGGGTCCTCCCGTGGGGGGTCGGCTCCGCCACTTTCTTTCTGCCTGGTCTGCTATCACTTCGGACAGGTGGGTTCTCGAAGTGGTCAGTCAGGGACTGCCTCTAGAGTTCAAGCAGTACCCTCCCAGCCGAGCCGGCGCCCCTCAGGAGGAGGAACGGATTTCCACATGCATCCAGTCGGCTCTTCGAGACGACACAGCTCAGCTCCTCTGCAAGGAGGCAGTAGCTCCTGTGGCAGATCCTCCAGCAGACCCAGGCTTTGTCTCCAGGTACTTCCTGGTGCCCAAGCAGATGGGGGGTTGGCGCCCCATTCTAGATCTTCATGACCTGAATCGGTTTCTCAGGTCTTGCACCTTTCGGATGGTCACTCTGTCCCAGATCATGCCATCCTTGGAGCGAAACGTGGTTCTGTTCACTGGATCTGCAGGATGCATTCTTTCACATCTCAATCCATCCTTCCCATCAGCAGTTCCTCTACTTCAGGGTCAAGGGGACCCTGTACGAGTTCCGAGCCATGCCGTTCGGCCTGTCATCAGCCCCATGGGTCTTCACCAAATGCATTGCAGTGGTGGCGGCCCATTTTTGGCGTCGAGGAGTCAGAATCTACCCTTATCTCGATGATTGGCTCCTGGCAGGTTCCACCCAACAGGAGGTGGAGAGGTCCAGGGATCTGGCCCTCCAGACCTGCTCCCAACTCAGCCTCCTGATCAACGAGGCCAAGTCGGAACTCATGCCTTCCCAGGTGATGGGCTTCATCGGTGCAGAGCTTGACTCTTGTCAAGCCAGAGCTCCTTCTGTGCCCAATCATTTCTGGTTGGGCACTTGTGCCCTGCCTGGGACTTTCTGCGCCTTCTGGGTTACATGGCAGCGTGCACCTTGGTGGTCCGTTGGGCCCGGTTGCACATGCGCCCCCTCCAATGAGAGCTGGCCGCCCAGTGGACTCAGCGATATGGTCATTTCGACCAGCTGATCACTGTAACCCAGATGATGTGGGACACTCTGCAATGGTGGACCACTCCAGACCGGTTGCAGGAAGGGATCCCGTTTGTCCGCCCCGAGCCAATGGCAGTCCTTACGACCGATGCCTCTCTCATGGGCTTGGGAGCCCACACGGGGGACCACAGGGCCCATGGGTTCTGGAACCCCGAGGAGTCCCGATGCCACATCAACCTGTTGGAGCTCAGGGCAGTCAGACTAGCACTGTCAGCTTTCGCTCCTCAGCTCCGGGGTCAAGTGGTTCAAGTCCAGATGGACAATACCACAACTATGTACTACCTCAACAAACAGGGCAGCATGGACTCCTGTCTGCTGTGCAAGGAGGCGCTCCGCATCTGGACACTCATAAGCCAGTTGGAGGCGGATCTCCTAGCCATCCATGTGGCAGGAGTCTCGAACCAGCTGGCGGATGCTCTCAGCCACATAGGCCTGACATCCCACGAGTGGTCTCTCCATCCAGAGGTAGCTCACACCCTGTTCTCCCGTTGGGGCAAACCGATGGTGGACCTGTTTGCCTCCAGGGAGAACGTGAAGCTGAGGCTGTATCATGCCCGTCCTCCTCAGCAGGGCTCGCTGCAAGGGGATGCCTTCTCGAGGCCGTGGACCCCAGGCCTCCTCTATGCTTTCCATCCATTTCCCCTGATCCACAAGGTGTTACTCAAGGTGAGGAGGGACAAGGCGAAGGTGATTCTGGTAGCCCCAGACTGGCTGCGCCTGTTCTGGTATCCAGATCACCTCAGCCCCAGCTGCAGGCCCCCGGAGCGGCTTTGCACATGCCCCAACCTGATAACTTTCAACCAGGAGAAGGTCTTCCAGCCGGAACTTCAATTCCTGCACCTCACAGCCTGATACCTGAGCAGCTCGAGTTCCAGGCTTTGGGTCTTTCCGAAGATGTCTACGCCGTGGTGGAGGCATCTAGAAAGGAATTGACCAGGAAATGTTACGCCTTCAAATGGAAGAGATTTTCCATTTGGTGTCAGGGTAAGGGTCTTTACCCTTATCCTGTTCTGTGGCTAACATTCTCTACTACCTTTGGTCTGTCTTCAAAGGGAGTATACGGTCTTTGACCCTTACGGTGCACCTGGCAGCCATTTCTCCTTACTGGGCAAGGACCGGTCAGCCGACATTGGCACAGGAGACAGTGGTCGGGCGCTTTTTCAAAGGCCTGGATCACATATCCCCTCCGGTGCGTGAAGCTCCACCTCTGTGGGATCTGCTGCTGGTTTTGGCAAAGCTCATGTGCAAGCCATTCGAACTCATGCACAAGTGTGAGCTGTGACACTTGTCTTGGAAGACGGCCTTCCTGGTGGCTATCACGTCAGCCAGGACGACAGGGGAGCTCCAGGCACTTTTGGTGGACTCCCCTTATCTTGTCTTCCATGGGGACAAAGTTGTCCTGTGCCCCCAACCGAAATTCCTTCCGAAGGTGGTTTCAGAGTTTCACCTTAACCGGGTGTTGACTTTGCCGGTTTACTACCCTAACTGCACCTCAGACGCCGAGTACAGGCTCCATACTTTGGACCTGAGACGTGCTCTCTCCTATTATAAGGAGAGAACTGCGGATGTTCATGGAGAGGTTTGCCAGCTGTTTGTCACTTACACCAAAGTCGCGTCTGGCAGACCTGCAGCCAAATGGACCATTGCAAGATGGATTACATCATGCATAGGTCTGTGCTATGAGTTGGCAGGTAAGAAGCCTCCCAGAGGGATAAGAGCTCATTCTACCCGCCATACTGCTGCATTGGTGGCTGCTTCCAGGGACATCCCTATCCAGGAAATCTGTCGGGCTGCTACCTGGAAGTCAGCAAACACCTTCATTACCCACTACCACATCGACCATGAGTCACGCTGGGATGCTGGTTTTGGGGCCTCGGTTCTCCAATCTCTGTTCCCTAAGTAGGGGGTGTGTGCCTTGCCTCTCTCCTCCCAGAGAACTGCTAGGAGTCTGCCAAACAGTGTGGCTGAACAACATATCCACGCTCCTAGAAGAACAGGTTACTCACCTGTAACAGTAGTTCTAGGAGTAGTATATGTTTTTCATCCACATGGACCCATCCAACCTCCCCGGCTGTGGACGCACACAACCTGGCTTCCAGCAGGCTTATCTGGCATCATGGGGCGGAGCCGAGGTATATACCACCCGGGTGGGTGGGAGGAGCCAGCTTGAAGACTTCTGGCAGATTTAAAGTGGAAGAGGACAATGCCAAACAGTGTGGATGAACAACATATACCACTCCTAGAACTACTGTTACAGGTGAGTAACCTGTTCATACTGCCTATCCGGAATTACCAGTGTCCACCTCTCCTCTAATCTTCATCGTATCCAAACTTGGCTTCCGTCCTACCACCTGGTGCTAAATGCTGCCAAGACCCAGGCTATGCTCTTTGGGTCACAAAGGAAATCCATCGCTTCAACTCCGTCTCTCCAGGTTTCTTGTCTTAATGGCTCCCTTGTGGAAGTAACTCAGTCCTTCAAATACATAGGGGTCACACTGGATCCATCTCTTAACTTCTCTCACACTTCACCCCAGGGTACTGAAGGAGCTGATAGAGGTCCTTGCAGGACCTTTGGCAGACCTGTTTAATGCCTCACTACATTCGGGGTGTGTACCTCAGGACTGGAGGATGGCTCACGTGGTGCCCCTCCACAAGAGTGGCCCCAAGGATGAACCGGGAAACTACAGACCAGTGAGCCTCTCATCCATTGTGGGTAAGCAAATGGAGACTATCCTGAAGGAAAGGCTGGTGGCCCTTCTAGAGGCCAAAGGACTGCAGGACAGCAGACAGCATGGCTTCATACAGGGCAGATCCTGCCAAACCAACCTGGTGGAGTTCTATGACTGGGTAACTAGGCAACTGGACAGGGGCCACGCAGTGGATGTCCTGTATCTGGACTTCAGTAAGGCATTCGACTGGATGCCACATGGAAGGCTGGGAAGTAAGTTAGTAGGCACAGGGGCAGGTGCAAAGCTGGTGAGATGGGTAGGGAACTGGCTTCAGGGAAGGCAACAGAGGGTGGTGGTGGGTGGGGAGCTCTCACACCCAAGGGTAGTGACGAGCGGTGTTCCACAGGGCTCGGTGTTGGGACCAGTGTTGTTTGGGTATTCATTGCAGACATATCATTGGACATCAAGAGCAAGATCAGTCTGTTTGCTGATGATACCAAAGTAGGAGCAGTAGTGGATGACCTAGGGGGATGGCAGGGGTTGCAGGATGACCTGGCAAAGCTTGACACCTGGTCAGACACCTGGCAACTGGGGTTTAATGCCAAAAAGTGCAAGGTGCTGCATTTTGGGATGAAGAACTCAAGGAGGAGTTACCAGCTGGGGGAGTGCAGCTAGCCCAGACAGAGGAGGAGAAGGATCTGGGGGTGCTCATTACAGGGTCAGTGAACAACTCTGCACAATGTAGGAGGGCAGCTGCAAAGGCCAACAAAATGCTGGGTTGTATTGCAAGGGGTATATCCTCGAGGAGGGAGGAGGTGATTCTGTCACTGTATAGGTCATTAGTTAGACCGCCCAGGAGTACGCGGCAGTATTGCCTCATATCTGAAGAGGGACATTAAGTTACTGGAGGGTGCAGCGAGGGTACAAAGATGATCAAGTGGCTGGGGACTTATCATACAAGAGGAGGCTGAGGGAGTTGAACATGTACTCACTGGAGGAGAGGAGGGACGGGGGGACATGATTGAAACCTTTAAGTACATGAAAGGAATAAACAAAACCGGTACGGGGCCGGGGGGCTGTTCAAAGTAAGGGAGGGGAGGGACACCAGGGACCAAGATATGAGACTGGAGGGAGGAAGGTTCAGGAGGGAGATGAGGAGACACTTTCTTACAGAGAGGGTGGTGGCTGGGTGGAATGCGTTACCTGCAGAAGTGGTATCCAGTAGAACAGTGGACTGCTTCAAAAGGGGATGGGACAGGACAAGGGGTCGGGTCAATGAAGGGGAAGGGTGGAAGGGAGGGGCAGCTGCAGAATAAGAGGTGCTAGCTGCACATTCAAGCAGACTTGATAGACCTCTAGGCCTTTATCTGCTGGCAAATTTTGTATGTTCATATGCTCTGCATGTGAAAGCTGTCTGCAAGTCAGTCAGTGCTAAAACTGGACTGGCTTACTGAGTCCGTCAGTTTCTGACCCCTGTCACCAGGATCTCTGTCGCCCAAGGCCTTCTCCTTCCTGGACCCTGCTACGCTCTGCCTGTCTTCGCTATGGCACAGACAAGCATCTTGCAAATGTGGGACGTTGCCTAGAACAATGTCTGTAGATTTGCGCTATCTGCTCCTCGTCTTAAGCACCACTGTACTCTCTACTCTGACCTCCACTGGTTGTCTCCTTCCTCGTGTCATGCTCATTCATTAAGTTGTCTGACTGACAACATTATTCGTTGTTCTATCCTCTCCACACTCGCTGCTATGCTCACCCCCATGAACTGTTTCGTTCCCTCCATTCCATGTCTTTAGCTCTGTTATCTGTCCCAAAATGCTCTACCAGGATGGGTGAACTTGCCTTCTCCTTCTATGCCCCCAAATTTTGGAACTCTCTCCCACTTGATCTTAGGCACTCCAAATCCAACCCCATTTTCAAGAAAGGCCTCTCCAATTACTTTGTCTCCCTTGACATTTGCAAATGTCCCTAGCTTCACGAGTTATGCAAATCTACCATTGTCCTGCACTTAAATTTCCCTGTGGTCTCTTGATTCCTCTCATCCCCACTCTTCCTCAGCTGCAGCTACGCACTTTGTTCCCGGTCTCTGCCTGGGAATTTTCTCCTTGCTGACTTACCAACAGCACTGTCATGTTTTGTACATTATTAACCCTAAATTGTGCCTTTTTGTCTGTTTTGTTCCTTTTGTACTGTGTGATATGTACCTCCTCTATGTACTATGTAACTTGCACCTCTGTTTAATTGTTTGGAATCTCCTATTGTATAACACTGTATAAGTATTTGTTTTTACCTGTTCCTTGATTTGTACTCTCCTGTGTCGTGCCTGAAAATAGGCAGTTCTGTCTAGTGCACTTACCCGGTTACTAAAAGCAAATAAATAAATAAATATACTATTCTCATTATGAGTAACATAGAAACATAGAATTTGACAGCAGATAAGGACCGCTTGGCCCACCCAGTCTGCCCATTTCCCTAAATACTGGATAAGCTGCAGATTCTAGTTAACCAGCAGCCTACTTCTTCCTACCCCCACCCCCTAGAATTGCCTTATGACTGTTCCATGCATGCTTGAATTCCACCACTGTTTTTGACTCCACAACGTCCTCCGGAAGGCTGTTCCATGCATCCATAACCCTCTCTGTGAAAAAATACTTCCTTAAATTACCTCTGAGCCGCCCCGCCTCTGTCTTCAAATTGTGTCCCCTTGTTCTTGCACACCTCTTTTTTTGAAAGATGCTACCCTCTTGGACTTTGTTGATTCCCCTGAGGTACTTGAAAGTTTCTATCATGTCCCCCCTCTCCCTCCTTTCCTCGAGGCTATACATATTAAGCGTCTTAAGTCTGTCTTCATATGTCTTCCAGTGCAGACCCTGCACCATTTTAGTTGCCCTCCTCTGGACAGCTTCCATCCTGTCTATGTCTTTGCGGAGATTGGGTATCCAGAACTGCACGCAGTACTCCAGATAGGGTCTCACCAGCTGTCTGTACAGAGGGATAACAACTTCCTGTTTTCTACTGGTGATGCCTCTCCCTATGCATCCCAGTATCCCCCCAGCCCTCCTTGCTGCCCTCTCACATTGCTTGCCCACCTTTAGGTCATCTGATATGACTACCCCCAGGTCCCTTTCCATTTTTGTTGTTGTTAGTATCTCACCCTCACTGTACTCTTCCCTGGGTTTTGTTTCCCAGGTGCATTACCTGCACTTCTTAGCATTGAATCTTAGCTGCCATACATTTGACCATTCCTCTAACCTTGCCAAGTCCCTTCTCATCCTTTCCACCCCACCTTGTGCATCAACTCTGTTGCAGATATTTGTGTCATCTGCAAAGAGACATACTTTTCCTTCCAGTCCCTCTGCAATGTCACTTATAAAGACATTGAAGAGGACCGGTCCTAATACTGAACCCTGCGGTACCCCACTAGTAACCCCCCTTTCTTCAGAGTGGACTCCATTTACTATTACTCTCTGTGTCCTATTCTCCAGCCAATTCTCTACCCAGGCTGTCAACTTGGGACCCACTCCCAGGCTGGCTAACTTGTATATTAATCTTTTGTGTGGGACTGTGTCAAGTGCCTTGCTAAAGTCTAGGTAGGCCATGTCCACAGCCCCTCCCTGATCTACTACTTTGGTCACCCAGTCAAAGAAATCTATCAGATTCGTCTGGCATGATCTTCCCGCTGTGAATCCATGCTGCCTTGGGTCCTGTGCCCCTCTGCCCTCTAGATACTCGACAATTCTTTCCTTCAGAAGTGATTCCATCATTTTCCCTATCACTGAGGTTAAACTAACAGGTTTGTAGTTTCCTGCTTCTGCCTTACTCCCACTTTTGTGAAGGGGAATCACATCTGCCCTCCTCCAGTCCTTGGGTACCACCCCATCCTCCCATGATTTGTTAAAGAGGGTAGTCAGTGGTGTCACTAGTTCTACCCTTAGTTCTTTTAGAATTCTGGGATGAATCCCATCAGGCCCCATTGCTTTGTCCACCTTCAGTTTTAAGAGTTCTTTCATAACCCTTTCTTCTGTAAATGGGCTAGTATCAACTTCTGTATCCAGAGTGTTTCTACTGTTTGTTTTAGGTACCTCCCCCCTCTTCATTTGTAAATACTGAGCAAAAATATTTGTTTAGTATCTGTGCCTTTTCACAGTCACCCTCTGCCCACCCAAGGTCAACCGCCCTTCTGTTGTCAAGAAGAAACAGAACCAACCAGCATATCTGTCCCTTCCACTCAGTCCTGGGAGCATATCCAAAGCAGGACAAGTGAGAGGGGAGTCTGCTCATTCAAAAAGAACATCGGGAGGGCTTACATTGCTTTTCACCCATAACTTTCTCTCTAATAGGTCCAAGAACAAACTGAAAACTATGTCCAATTCTGTTAATTACACAAACAGTCTCTTTCACTCAATAACTTCAAGGGAAATCAGAGAATGGGTGAAAATTATAGTTTACTGGCTCCATCCCATGTTGCTGTAATCAGGATCCTTCTCCCACTGGCGTCCGCTATATTATTCCACCACTTGGATTCAAAATATTTGACAGGAAGGAGAGACCTGGCAAAATCTGATAGTAAATAGAGTAACTGTTTTCCCTCGCAATGAATCACTCCGGAGGTTTGCAGGGAGCCTGAGGAAATTGAAGCGAGGGGACCCATAAGTTGCTGGACCTATTTGGTGTTACTGTACAGGAAGTCTGTACCTGAAACAACGGCTTCAAAACGTTGGTTCCCTGACTCAGCGCTCCCTCAGGGAAATCCGCATGCAATCTAATTCAGAGCCCAGGAATCCAGTATCTTTTGCAGACGAAAGTCTACAACAACGAGGATTTTAGATAGATAGCGGCACCAGTGAACCGGTGGAAGCAGACCTCAACCCATCAGACAATCCAGGTTAGAGCAGTCTCTCCATATCTTAACCATGCTCAGAGGGAAATGCTTGCAATGAGGAGCACTGCACCTCAATAAAGTCAGTGTCCAACTCATTTATGAACTGTGATCCATTTGGCCATGTCAGCATGTAATGGTACTAAAGCGTCCCCTCGGGAGTTTCTAGCAGGTCATTTCCCCGGAGCAAGTGACCACAGAAGTCCCTCAATTTCTCGCTCTGCTTTCTCCTTCTTGAGATCAGGGAGCACGACCTCTACATTTTGCAGATATGGGCAAGCATCCAGAAGGGAATCAAAAAGTTTTGGGCCATCTTTAGTATCTATATAGAGCCTGGCTGGGTATCATAATTGCGCTTTGTGCCCCTTCTCCCTTAGCTGTTTAACTACATACAGAACTTTTTTCCTCTTGGCCATCATTGCTGGGGGGAAGTCGTGGTCAGCGTAGATTCTGTTTCCATCAAGGTTTATGTCCTTTTTTGCCCACACCATCCGTAATAACTTCTCATTGACGGGGTGCTTTAGAAATTTTACAAGGATGGCCCTTGGGGGTACCCCTGATTTTGGCTTGGGGGCTATAGCCCTGTGGGCGCATTCGATATATAAGGCAAAATCCTCTCCCAGCTGTAGCTCCGTTTTAAACCATCAATCAATAAAGCTCTCCGTATCCTGTTGCTCTGCTCCCTCTGGCACCCCAAAAGCCGAATATTATTGCATCTGGAGCGAGCCTCGGCACTCTCCGCTCTCATAGTTAGTGCACTCTCCCTCTTTTGAAGATAGGCCAATGATTTGCCAAAAGCCATGTGCTCATTTTGGATGGTTTAACTTGTGATTCTTCTAGCCGGCCCAGTGGCGCTGAGGGTTGAGGTACTGGACGCCACACCTCGCGCCACGCCGGCGACCCGGGTTCAGGAATGAGCTCGGGTCGTCGGGGGTCGGCAGGGGAGGAAAGAGAATGAGCATCTGGAGGACGGCCTCCCTCCTGGGGAGGGTTCTTGGGGGCTGGTGCCGGGCGACTCTCTGGTGGAGACCAAGGAATGTAGGTCGCGCTACTACGCATTGCGAGGGGCGGTGATGCGGCGGGCGGCGGCAATAGTGCCAGTGATGCCATTGCACGACTGAGCATCAGGGGAAACTGGAGGAAAAACTGGAAATACCCTGCCCTCGGGGATAGGCGATGGCACCACCTACCATCAGCCACACTCCACAGGCCGGACTACCTCCTGTCCTGGGCCGAGCCCAGCCTGGCCCGTATTGTAGATAGAGCACCCTGGGCAGATAGGGCGGCCCTTCCTCGAGGGGCTCAGAGCCGAGGGGATAGCCGGGCTGGTGCCAGGATGCAGGGGGAGTTTCAGGCTAGGAGGTAGAGTTGGAGGTATAGTGGATGCCTGAGAGAGTTCCCCGTAGTGGCAGTGAAGAAATAGAATGTAAAAAAAAAAAAAACTTGTGATTCCTCTGCCGTGGTACAGGCTTCTAATTTTCTGAAGTCCTTTTGAATTTCGGATACCTTTCCATCAATTTTTTGTAAAAGCCTCAGTATTTTGCGAGAATCCGCATGGGAGCGGGAAGAACCTGAATCGGAGCCTGAGTTGTCCTCCTGAGACCCGGAGATCAGGGAAGAGCGCGAGGGCACAGGGCTAGGGCCTGTGGGCAGGGAGGTCTTTGAACTAGGGGTATGCAGTTGTGAGCCTGATGCATTTTTTCTTTTAGTGCGGCCAATGTCTCCAGCTTTAGCAGATGTCAGTCCACCGGTCTGTGACGGAAGATTAGCGCGTTTTGATAGGCAATGGCGAACAATTAAACACCCGAGGCACGGAGCTCCTAATTAGGCGTCCATTCCAGGGGGTGACGTCACCGGAACCCAGGAGCTCATTTTTATTCACCCCCAGCTAACCCGCCTCCTCCTCCTCCTCTTCCACAACCAGACTTCCAAGCGATGATTCAGTCATGGTGGAAGGATGTGAGGTTCTAGCTCTTTTCAGGCCTGGAAAGCAGGCTCCCTGGTCCGGTGGTAGTGCCCCCGACCCCTCCATCCCCTGCCCCTTGGCATATGGTACATGTCTCGGGTACTACTCCCCAGGATATTCCTCTCCCAGACTTTGAGTGACCAGAGGGTGAGGAGCCCCCCAACTCTGACGCTGATATGTTTGAGCCTTCCTCTGATGAGCTATCCTCTCCTCCTAGGGGAAAAGAGTCTCCTAAGTCCCCTTCGGAGGACCCTTCCTTTACAGAACTCCTCCGCATTATCCAACAGGCGAGCGGTTGGAATGCGGAGGATTTGGACCCTATACGGAAGCACCTGGCAGAGCATCTAGACTTAGAGGCTACCACCCCCATTCCAGTTCCTCCTTTAATAGCTCCACATGAGGACCTTACATCTACTATTTGGAAACTGCCACACTCCATTCCTGCTGTCCCTAAAAAAGCAGACAGGAAATATCGCTCCCCCGAAGGAGTTCCATTTGATGACTCGCACCCTAAGGCAGATTTGATAGTTTGTTACTGCCGCTCATGATTGCTCAGCTAACCCCAGGCACATGAGTACATCTCCCCCAGACAAGAGTCCAGACAGTTGGAGCAGTTTGGCAAAAAGGTCTACTCCTTGGCCACTTGTGCCCTGCACTCGTTGAATTATGTGACACATATGGTGTCTTTTCAAAAAGCCACATTGGCCAAGTTGGAGGACAGGATTTCCTCCCTGGAGGATTCTGACCTGAAAGCGGAGATCACTAAGGATCTCTGTCTATCCAAAATTTCTTGTAGGCATGCTCTCAGGGCCATCTACAGTATGATTCTGTAGATGCGGTGACCCGCTCCTCGGTTACTGCCATTAGCCTCAGGTGGCATGCTTGGCTGTGGATTTCCAGTCTTTCTGCAGATGTACAAGCAGCCATACAGGATGCTCCTTTTAGAGGATCGATCCTCTTCGGAGGGGACACCAAGGGGATCTGTTCACAGGCCTCCAAGACAGTGGTCAAGCCCTTAGATTGGTCCATTCTATGTACAGGACTGGTACCCCTAAGAAGCAGCCCTTTTGGCGCCAGTTCAAGCACCATGGGAAGCAAGCGGCCCTTAAGAAACAGAACAAAAGGTGAGCCACTGGCTCTTTATTTATTTATTTATTTAGTTTTTGTTAACCGGGTAAGTGCACTAGCCAGCAAGTGACTGTTTTCAGGCACGACCCGGGAGGTAAAATTACAGAACATAACGATACAGTAAGGATAACGAAAATACATGACGCACAGAAATACAGGAAGATACATATGGCAGGATACAATGCATGACAAAGGAAAATACAAGGCAAAATACATTTCAAGGACATTTTCCATTGAGCGATACATAAAGTGCATTGAAGGACCTAGGAAAGGGAGAGGATAGGTGTAGGGTAAGCCAGAAACAAGATGGAAAATGACAAAAGGGGAAGGTGAGAGGTGAGGAAGGATAGAGGGCAGGACAAACGTGGGAGTAAAGAAATGGCTAAGAATATAAAGACAGAGAGGCGGTGGCAGGAATAGGAGGTAGGAGGGAGTAGAGGGATGGCCGGGGAGGGAGGGGAATGAGGGTTAAAAGAAAGCCGCAACACGGCAGGGCGATACAAGGTTCCAACCTGTGGCCGAGTCGTTGAGCCGAAGACGGCAAGCGGAGACAGGGTGACAGGTGGTTACCGAAAGACGGCAACAGCGGCAAAAGGTAGCAGAATGCGGTTGGCTGGCAGGAACCGACAGACGGCAGGGCAAGGGTGATGATGTGTTAAGAGGAGGAGAGAAGCAAGAGTTACGGCAGTAGCGTGAAGGTAACAACGCCAAGCCGAGCCAGTGGAACCGAGAGACGGTGCAGGGCAGGGAAGAAGAGGTCGGTAGGAGGAGTGTAAGTTTATGGCAAGTGGAGGTAATAGGGAACAATGCTCAGCTGGGAGGGTGGGACGAGCGAACGGGCAGGGGTGACTCAGGAGGAGGTAAAGGCTAGGCAAGCAAGCAGAGAAAGGAAGGGGAGGCAGAGGGGAGGGGGAAAAGAGAGTGCAGGAGATGTGGTCGGGGGGAAGAGAGGAGCAGGGAGTTGAGGAAGGAAGGCTGAGAGGTGAGGGAGAAGAGAACAGGGATCAAGGGAAGCCTAAGTGGTGGCCGAAGTAAATAAAAACTTGTAAATGGCAAAAGCTAATATTTGGCATACAGTCAAACAGATTCAAGCAGCAATTATAGTAAAACACCACGAAAACAACCATTGGGAAAGGCACAAGTGCTAGCAATAAGGAAGTGGGAAAACAGGTTAAGAGCAAGGAATCAGGTAGGATCAAGCAAACACATTTGTCCAAAGCAGTAAGAAAAGTCCTGAGTTTGCCCTTAAAAGTTAAGCATGAGAGGGACATCCTTAGTTCCTGAGGCAGCAGGTTCCACAGGTGAGAAGCAGCATAATGGAAGGAGCCCATGCCCTTTTTGTCCGACAGAGGGATGGATAATAAGGTCTGATCTGCAGATCTAAGGTTCCGGTGGGAATAGCTGGTCTAAGGAGTTCTGATAGGATAGCAGGTTTGGATGTCCTTATGATGGTATCTGATAGATTGTACAGGTAGTATTGTCTGGTAGAGGAGGGAGAGAGCCAGCCAAGGTCTTGATATAGTTGGCAGTGATGCTGCAGTCGAGGTGCTTTGTTGCATACCTGCATACATTATTGAAAGTAGTGTCCCACAGATGCAGTGCAGATTTATTGGCCAAAGACAGAATGGGACAACCATATGTGGGGTTGGCAACAGTATACCTCTAGCTACTGCCAGTTTAGCAGCAGGGGTAAGGAGGTAGTTGGTTCTAAGCAGCCCCAACTTGCAATTGACTGACTTGCAAGTATCCTGGATGTGTGTTTTAGGTCCAAGTTTGGTCGAGGTGGATGCCCAGGTAACGGAAAGAAGTGACAGGTTCTAGTGGGTTCCCATCAATGTCAGGAACAGAGATAGTCGAAGGACATGATCTGAGCTTTGAGTGGAGCCTTCCTTTTTCTCTCCACCCTGCCAAAACCCAGAGACTGGTAGGAGGGCCTTTGCCCCCGCCCCTCTGCCTCTTGACTCACCCAGTTTTCCCTCCCTCCACTTCAAAACATGGAGCCATGTGTGGGGGATTTGCCCACGCCAGGAGGGAGGACATTACCTTGGACGCGTGGGTCCTACAGCTCATTTCGCAAGGGGACATGCTAGAGTTCCTGGAGCTCCCTCCAGACTCTCCTCCCAGTCACTCGCATTACTCCCTGCACCTAGCTCCATTGGTCAAGGAGGAGATCAGGACTCTGGAGCAAAAGGCAGCAATCAAATCCGTGCTAGTCGCCCAGAGAGGAAAGGGGGTTTACTCCCACTTCTTCCTGGTCCCAAAGAAGACGAGTGATCTCAGACCAGTACTGGACCTCAGCAGTCTGAACCTCTTCGTCGAGTGCAAGAGGTTCTGCATGCTGACTGTTCAGAGCCTGCTGCCCCTTCTGCAGCAGAACCACTGGCTCTGTGCTTTGGACATGCAGGACGCATACCTGCATATCACGATCTTCCCTGACCACCGCCGTTTTCTGTGGTTTTGTTCCTAGGGGGAGCACTTCCAATTCACAGCACTCCCCTTTGGCCTGTCCTTGGCACCCAGGGTTTTTCCAAGTGCCTAGTGATGGTGGCAGCGGCCTTATGCTGCCAGGGTATAGCGGTGTTCCCCTACCTGGATAATTGGCTACATTCAGCTCCATCCAGGAACAGCCTTCTGGACTCCCTCTAGGTTACCCTGGGCATTTTTTCCCGACTGGGAATCAGAGTCATTCTCCCCAAGTCATCTTTAACCCCCTCTCAGAACCTTCAATTCATAGGGGTGGTTTTGGATACGGTCCAATGCAGAGCCTTTTTCCTCTCAGACAGAGTGGAGACTCTCCGAGAGCAGGTCATTCTGGTGATCTCATCCAGATCTTTTCTGGTCAGAGCGTTGCTACGCTTGCTGTGCCTGATGGCAGCCTCTATCTCCACAGTTCCTTTAGCCAGGTTGCATATGTGGATCTCCCAGTGGACTCTTCGTGTGCAATGGGATCAGCACTTGAACGATCTGGATCACCCAATTCTGGTCTCCAGAGCAGTCAAGAGGGATCTACAGTGGTGGCTAAACCCTCTGAATCTTTCAAAGGGACTTCACTTCCGAAGTCCCCCTCCCCCAATCGATCCTCACCACGGATGTTTCGTGCCTGGGTTGGGGAGCGCACCTGGGGGACCATCGAACCCAGGGTTCATGGTCCCAGCCGGAGATGTCCTTGCACATTAAAATTCTGGAGATGAGGGCTGTCCTTTGCGCCCTTCAGGCTTTTCAGACCATCCTATCGAAAGGAAGACTGCTAATCCAGACAGACAATATGTCGGTAGTCTGGCACATCAATAAACAAAGAGGCACCCGATTGTACCCCCTATGCAGGGAGGAGATGCGGGTGTGGAATTGGGCAGTCCAGCATGAAATGTTTCTCACAGCCGTGCATGTTCCAGGCATTCATAATGTCCTGGCGGACAGCCTCAGTCAGGCGTTGTCCCTCGTTCACAAATGGGAATTAAGTTAGGAGGTAGCAGACACTCTCTTCCAGAGGTGGGGTTGCCCAGAAATCGATCTGTTCACCTCCCCATCCAATGCAAAACTTCACAGCTTTTGCTCTATTGTTCCAGAGCCTGGAGCTTTCTGGCACAACGCATTGTCACTGTGTTGGACAGGGAAGTTCTTGTATGCCTTCCCTCCATTTCCCATTCTTCAGAGGGTACTTCTCAAACTCCAGGCAGAGGGAGCTCAAATGATTCTAGTTGCTCCTCTCTGGCTGAGGCAAATTTGTTTTCCACTAATGCAGCAGCTCTTATCTGAACCCCCAATTCCTTTACCTCTCAGACACGACCTATTGACTCAGGATCAAGGCAGGTTGGTGCATCCAGGACTCAGGAAATTGCACCTTCATGCGTGGCTCCTTCAGGCATAATCAGAGCTTGCTTTGGGTTCTCCCAGAAGGTCACTTAGGTCCTGGTGGAAGCCAGAAAACCCTCCACCAGATCCACCTACACCATGAAATGGAAGCGATTTTCCATTTTTCCGACTTCCAAAGGTTTAGATCCCTTTACCTGCTCTGCCCATGGAGTACCTTCTTCACCTGTCTGATTCGGGTCTGTCATACTCGTCCTTTAAAGTTCACTTGTTGGCCATCTCAGCCTACCACGTGCTGGTGGAGGGGGAAACCGTAGCTCAGTCGGAGGTCTCTAATACCTTTTTGAAGGGGATTCTCCACCTAAAACCTCCCATTCGTAATCCTACCCCACCTTGAGATTTGAATTTTGTGTTAGAGAAGCTTACGCTTCCTCCCTTTGAACCAGCGATGAGCTGTGACATGCGCTACCTTTCTTGGAAGGTGCTGTTTTTAGTTGCCATTACTTCTGCTCATAGGATTTCCAGGCTTCAGACCCTCATGCATAAAGAGCCTTATTTGATTTTCCACAAGGACCAGGTGGTCCTGCGTACCAGTCCTAAGTTTCTTCCCAAGGTGGTTTCCGAGTTCACTTTAAACCAGACTTTTGAACTCCTGGTTTATTACCCTGTCCATTCAAACAGGGGGGAGGATTTCCTTCACACCTTGGATGTTCACAGAATCCTCAGATGCTACGTTCACCGTACTAAGGAGTACAGAAAATCTGATCAGCTTTTTGTCTCCTTAGCCCCCAAATCCTTGGGATCAGCAGTTTCTAAACAGTGCCTTTCTAAACGGCTAGGTAACTGCATTCGCTTCTGTTACCAGAAGTACAACAAACCTCTTCTGGAGGAGGTTAGAGGTCACTCTACTAGAGGAATGGCTACCTTTACGGTGTTCATGCAGAATGTTTCTGCAGCAGAAGTCTGTGCGGCAGCAACCTGGATTTCCATCCATACCTTCACGAATCATTACAGTCTGGACATTGCCTCTAGGTGTAGAGCCAGGTTCGGCCTTGCCGTCTTGCAGGGCCTGCTGTCTCAGGCTGGCCCTGTACTGTCTTTCTGTTGCTCCTCTTCCTGTGACTCTCTTGTTCTCTCTATGAGTGACTTCTTGGAATTCAGTCCTTATATGTAATGACCTACTGCAGGAATCCTCTCGAAGTAAGATAGTACAGTTATGTAAGAATTTACTGTAACAGTAGATCTTTGAGAGAGGTTCCTGCAGTAAGTCACCTTTTCCCTCCCTCCTTCACCCAGTTCTTTTTTTTTTACTTTTCTTTTTACCCTACAGTTACTGCCTCTGATCACTCTCTCGGAGCTCCCCTCGCCAACCCCATTTAGCAGCCCCGAGGTGTCTTCCCCTAGAGTGCTGTTGCACTTCTGTCTTACTTTCAGGGCCTCAGATTACCCTCTGGGCAGGGTGGTGGAGATCCCTCCACATCTCCTCCTAGTTGTTGGTGGGAGCGCACACACAGTGGAGTCTGCCCTCGGTGGCTGTCCTGGACCCGGCGTTGGGGCTTGTCGCCTAGATCAGGGGCAGGGATTTTCCTGTGTTCTGTTCCCTTCCCTGCCGATATCAGCACTCAAGGAGGACCAATGAGCTGGGGGCACGCCGAGACGTGCCTCCGCTCAGGGTCATAGGCCGATGTCCACCCCTCCCATTCTGTAGCTTCCCCGACCACACTGCCATTACTAGAATCCCCCAGGAGATGGCAGTGTTGCTGAATCTGTCTCTCTCCCCCACACTGACCCCTGCCGACCCAAGTCTGTCACTGAACCCGGGTCGCCGGCGTGGCGCGAGGTATGGCATCCAGCGCCTCCAACCCCTCAGCACCACTGGGCCGGCCTCTTCCCCCAGTTCTTTTGCATTTCTTTCTGCCATTTTGAACTGGGCTCCAGGATTCTATCCTTTCTCCTGTCTCATCCTCCTTGGATCTCCAGTGGGAGAACTGGAAGGTGGGCGTGGGGACCGCCCATCTATATAGGGTCACGCTGACGTCAGTCACGTGACGTCGGTGGGCAGTCCCCTGCCAGACACTGCTTGAAAAGTTTGCCATGCGGTCCTGACGCAAGAGGGCACAGTCCTATATGTAATGACCTACTGCAGGAACCTCTCTCGAAGATCTACTGTTATGGTAAGTTCTTACATAACTGTACTTTCCTTTAGGACTCTCTCTTACATAAATTGACTGGTGTCCACCTCCCTGCCATATTTGGTCATGTTGCCTAACTGTGGTCCCTCACCTTCTCCTGTGAATGCAGAACATTATATGAATACTTGTTCACTGTTGATGCTTTTTCCAGGTCCACACACTCCCCTGCTTCCCCTTTAAGCCTTACTATCCCACCCCAGGTTTTTCTCCTTTTACTAATGTACCTATATAAAGTCTTGTCCCCTTTTTCTACCTCCTGTGCTATTTTTCCTCTGTTTGTGCCTTTGCGCTTCTGACTGCTTTCCCTGCCTCCCTCTGTTTATCCAGGTACACTACCCTGTCCTCCTCCTTCTGTGTTTCCTTGTATTTCCTGAAACCCATATTTCTAGGATCGTGGATATGTTGTTCTATCCACACTTGTTGGCAGATCTGCCTTCCCCTTTAAGATCGCCAGAACGTCTTCAGGCTGGCTCCTCCCACCCACCCTGGTGGTATAACCCTCGGCTCCGCCCCATGATGCCAGCTCTTCCTTTCCGCAGGAAGGTTCAGGTTCCCTCCCTAGCGCTCCCACGTGTAGTATGCCCTGGCTCTCGAATCTCCGGATTTACTTCCAAAACTTTAAAACTCATTTAGCAGCCCGGTGGCTCTGAGGGTTGAGGCGCTGACGCACACCCGCACTATGCCGGCGACCCAGGTTCGGCACGGACTGCTGTCGGGGTCGCAGGGGGAAGGGAGGATTGAGCGTCCCAACGGATGCTGTCCTCCTTCGGGTGGGGTTACCAGGGTGCTGTATGACCGACGTCCCTGGAGCTGGTGGGAGCACCGGCTCTCATGGGACAGTGGCGGCTTCAGAAGGGCTGGAGTCAGGGAGGGAAGGATGTTGTTAGGCACTTGGCAGGCGTGCATCAGCACGCACTTGACCGAGCCGATGTCCTCAGGGAAGGGGGGGACAGGAAGCACAGAAAAAAATGGGAAAACAACCTCGCGGTCCTAAATGATGGCCGCTCCAGTTGCCCTGTCCAGGAACCATGGGCAGACCCCGCTGTGCCAGGGTGCTCCATGGAAGGTGGGAGGAAAAGGTAGGAGTCACCCTCGGGCACTCTAGGGGCAGACTCAGTGGTGGAGTGGGTAACATGAGCAAGCCCGAAGGAGTGGAACGACGGGGCGATAGGAGGGGGATAAAAGGAAAGTAAAAAAACTCATTCGAGTTTCATCTTCTACCTCTTCCCTTGCTACTGCGATGGAAGAAAAATTGGTTCCTGGGTTTTGCCAGTGCCCCTGTGGGCAGAAGATGTCTCGCGCCAACCCTCATGCCTCGTGCCTTTACTGCCTGGGACACGACCACTATGTGCAGGCCTGCGATTACTGTCGGTCCTTTCCTCTGTCAGTTCTGGAAGACCACGCTGCCCGACTTCAACTGGGCCAACCGGAAAAGCTTTACCTGCCGGTTAAGTCTAAGGATGCCCGTTGGGTGGCCTCCGCGGCTGTGGGGTCTGCTGAGCAGCTGGAACAGCTCAAGACCTTCGAGGAGGAGGCAGCCCAGGCTGCGGCGGGCTCCTCTTCGGCTTCAGCCTTCATTCCGCTCCAACTGGGATCCTGCTATTCGGCTTTCTTCAGGGAGTTGTACCAGTCTCTCCTAACCAAGGGAGAAGGCCCTTCTGGGTCGCATGTTTCGCGTTCCCACAAGGAGTCGAGGAAGAAAAAGTCACAACATCTATGCTCTTGGGACCGGGAGCGGTACGGCTCACAGGAAACTCCTATTTTGACTTCGGTCAAAGTCACGGCCAAGGCCGCTGGTTTCACGCTGCCCCCATCAGACCAGTCGGCTGAGACGCCTGTCGATGTGGCCAAGATTTTTCTCAAGCCGATCAGCGGGTTGTCACCCGATCTGGCCAACAACTCTTTATTTAGGACTCTGGTGCTTCCGGTGCCCTCAGATGGGTCGGCTCAGCCTACTGAGTTGGACCCGCCTGTCGAGGAGCCTGACCAGGAGCCGTGGGTTTCCCCCAACTCCTTCAGAGGTCCCCTGCCGGCCCCGCCGATGGTTAATGTCTTGGTCTCATTCCTCTACCTCGGCGTCGGACAAGACTCATGGTCACCGGCAATCTCGATCCCGACACCATGGTAAGCGGCGTTGCTGCTATTCGTCTTCATCCTCCTCAGATGAGGAGAGGCTCCAGCGCAAGTTGCATCGGCGCTATGAAGACCTGATGTGGCAACAGTTGGTCCTGACTGGGTCGAAACCAATTCTGACTTCTACCCCAGCCATTAAGTGGCTTTCGCCTGAGCGACCGACGTCAGCCACTGCCACCGTTACCTCCATGGAGGTGCCGACTAAGGCCCCGCCGGCACAGCCGAAGCCAGCTACTCCACCGATCCAGGTGGAGCCGCTGCTGAGCAACCAAAGTCAGGGGCTCTGTTCAAGGAATCTCAGTCGGCTCAAGGTTTGCCCCATCGGTTGTCGGTCACCCTTACTCCCAGCCACCCAAGGCGGGTTGAGAGTGACACAGGTGGGCACCCGCTTTATGATGGCTCCTCAGAGTCTGAAGACTCCTCGCTGCTCTCCCATCCCATCAACGCTGAGTCTGCTGGGGGTCTTTCCATCGACGAGGGCCCCACCTTGTTGATGGTCATTTGTCACCTTATTTCCGAATCCACGGAAATGGAGCTCCAGCCCATTCAGAAATGGGCCAAATATCCCCTTACAGAGATTCTGGACAAAGAAGATAGTCTGATGGAGGCCTTTCCCATGGCTGAGGCCATTGTGAGCCCATCCTTGGATCTGTGGCAGCGTTCTGCATCTTGCCCTGTGCCTTCTGCCCAGATGGCCTGCAAGTATGTGGTCCCTGTTGGAGTTCTTGGAGCACCCCTCAACGGTGGGGTTGGTGGCAGACTCCGTCTTCCGGTGCTCGGGCAAGAAAGGGGACATGGACAGAGTCCTGGACAAGGAATCCAAGCAGTTGGGTCACGCCGGGAAAAAGGTCTACGCAGCTTCCTCTCTCAGCCTCTGCCAGGCCAGCTCGGCCGTGTTCATGGCACACTTCTCACATTCCCTCTTGGGCTCCATGGATGAGGTGATTCCTCATCTCCTGGTGGACCTTCAGACCACGATCAAGCAGGTCCGGGACCAGGGTAGGGCAGTGACGAAGCAACAATTCCAGACTGCTCTGGACATTGGTGACTCTTGCGCCCATTTGGTTGTGGCTGCAGTGGCCATGCACTGCAGGGCTTGGTTGCGCATCTCAAACTTTACCGCTGATACGCAACACAAACTGGCAGATGTCCCGTTCTTGGGCACCGACCTGTTCGGGCCCGTCATGGAGAGCCACCTCCAATGTATTGAGAAGTCCAGTGCCACCTTGGACTCCACCACATCTGCTCAGAAGGACAAGGGCTCCAAGCGTCAGAACTGCAAGCCCTTTTATTCATCCACTCCTGCGGCCAAACCGGCCGAACAGCAGCAGCAGCAGCAGGGCCAGCAGGCTCAAACTTGGCGACCTCAGGCCAAATGTGTGTCCTCTTTGTTCAGGAAGCCCGGAGGGAAAGGTCCCGGCGGCCCCTCCAGCGGGTCCTCCTGCTCCAAGCCTGCTCAGTGATGGGTTGGGGGGTGCCACCCCCATCCTGTCACACCTCCCCTGAGACCTCCCATGGGGGGCCAGCTCAGCCACTTCCTTCCACCTGGTCCACTATCACCAATGGCCATTGGGTTTTGGAAGTGGTCGGTCGAGGCCTGCCTCTGGAATTCGAGCAGGCCCCTCCATATCAAGCCCGTGCCCTGCAGGGGATCTGGTGTCCGCAGCCACTCAGTTGGCTCTCCGAGACGACATAGCTTAGCTCCTCCGCAAGGAGGTGGTGCACAGAGTAGTGGACCCTACTTCAGACCCAGGGTTCATTTCCAGGTACTTCCTGGTACCAAAACAGATGGGGGGGTGCTGGCATCCCATTCTAGATCTGCGTGACCTGAACAAGTTCCTCAGGTCCCGCACTTTCTGGATGGTAACTCTGGCTCGGATCATACCATCCCTGGAGCAAGACATGTGGTTCTGCTCCCTAGATCTCCAGGATGCATTCTTTCACGTCCTGATCCGTCCATCCCACCGACGGTTCCTTTGCTTCCGAGCCGAGGGAACCCTCTACGAGTTCCGAGCCATGACCTTCGGCCTATCTTCAGCCCCCAGGGTCTTCACCAAATGCATGGCAGTGGTGGCGGCTTTCCTGAGGTGCTGGGGGTTCCAGGTGTACCCTTACCTGGATGACTGGCTGATAGCAGGTCCCTCCAGGCTGGAGGTGGAGTGGTCAGGGATCTGGCCCTTCAGGCTTGCTTCGACCTTAGCCTCCTGATCAATGAGGCCAAGTCGGAACTCATGCCCTCGCAGGTGATTCAGTTCATTGGGGCAGAGCTTGACTCCTGCCAAGTCAGAGCTTGGCTCCGGACGGACAGGGTGGAGGTTCTTTCCTCCTTTGCCCAGTCATTTCTGTTTGGGCAATTGCGCCCTGCCTGAGACTTCTTGTGTCTTCTGGGCTACATGGCAGCCTGCACCAGCATGGTCAGATTGGCCCGCTGGCATATGCATTCCCTCCAGTGGGAACTGGCCAGCCAGTGGTCTCAGCGCTCAGGTCATCTCGACCAGCTGGTCTCTGTGACCCAGAGGATGTGGGATGGCCTTCAGTGATGGCTCATCTCCGCTCATCTGCAGGAAGGAATCCTGGTTGTCCGCCCCGAGCCAATGGTCACCCAGGCAACCAACACCTCTCTGATGGGTTGGGGTGCCTATCGGGGAGCACAGAGCCCACAGGCTCTGGTCCCCTCTGGAGTCCCGATATCACATCAACCTGCTGGAGCTCCGAGCGGTTCAGCTATTTCTGACCGTGTTTGCTCCATAGATTAGGGGTCAACTGGTCCAGGTCCAGGCCGACAATACCACGACCATGTACTATTGCAACAAGTAGGGCAGGACACACTCCTTGCCTCTGTGCAAGGAAGCTCACCTCACATGGTCCCTCGTGCTCAGCTTGGAGGCAGATCTCCTAGCCATTCATGTGTCAGGAGCCTCAAAAAAGCTGGCCGATGCCCTCAGCTGGTTGGTCGAGGCATCTCATGAGTGGTCTCTCCACCAGGAGGTAGTGCAAGATCTGTTCTCCCACTGTGGCTCCCCGCAGGTGGACCTGTTCACCTCCAGGGAGAACACGAAGCTGAGGTTGTACCATGCCTGCACCCCTCAGCAGGGCTCACTGCAGGGGATGCCTTCTCGAGGCCATGGACCCCAGGCCTCTTCTACGCCTTCTTGCCACTCCCCTTGATTCACAACGTGCTCATCAAGGTCAGTAGGGACAAGGCGCAGGTGATCCTGGTAGCCCCAGACTGGCCACGCCAGTTCTGGTATCCAGATCTCCTCAGCCTCGGCTCCAGGCTCTCAAGGCAGTTTCCAGCACGCCCGGACCTGAACTCCATCAATCCGGGGAAGGTTCTCCATCTGGACCTTCAGTCCCTGCACTTGACAGCCTGATTCTTGAGTGGCTAGAGTTCCAAGCCTTGGATCTCTCTGACGAGGTCCTCAACGTCGTTGAGGCTTTCCGTATGGAATCAACCAGAAAATGCTACGTGTTCAAATGGAAGCGATTTTCCATTTGGTGTCAGGGCAAAGGGTTGGACTCATCATCCTTTCCGGTGGCTAGCATTTTGGACTATCTCTGGTCCCTCTCCCAACAGGGACTTCGGTCGACGACCCTGAAGGTGCACCTGGCAGCCATCTCTGCTTACCGGGCGCAGGCTGGTCAGCAGTCAGTGGCGCAGGAGAAGGTGGTCTGGCACTTCTTCAAAGGCCTAGATCACATAACCCCTCTGGTGCATGAACCTCCACCTCCGTGGGATCTACTGCTGGTTTTGGCAAAGCTCATGGGCAAGCCATTCGAACTGATGCACAAGTGTGACATCTCACATTTGTCATGGAAGACCACCTTCTTGGTGTCTATCACGTCAGCCAGAAAGACTGGGGAGTTACAGACACTCTCTATTGAGTCTCCTTACCTGGTCTTCCACAGGGACAAGGTTGTCCTACACCCCCACCCAAAATTCCTTCCGAAGGTGATGTTAGAGTTTCACCTTAACCAGGTGATTACTCTGCCAATGTTTTACCCCAATTACACCTCGGAGTCCATAGACTCCATAGCTTGGACCTGAGATGAACGCTCGCCTACTACAAAGAGTGTACGGCAGAAGTTCTGGGAGAGATTTGCCAGCTGTTTGCCACCTACGCTGAAGCCAAACCTGGCAGACCTGCAGCCAAGCGGACGATTGGCAGGTGGATCACTTCCTGCATCGATCTCTGCTATAGGTTGGCAGGTAGGGAGCCTCCCATAGGGCTTAAGGCTCATTCCACCCACCATACTGCTGCGTCGGTGGCTGCTTCTAGGGATGTCCCTATCCAGGAAATCTGCAGGGCTGCTACCTGGAAGTCAGCACACACCTTCATTTCCCATTACCACATCGACCTCGAGTCACACCAGGATGCTGGTTTTGGTACCTCAGTTCTCCAGTCCCTGTTCCCTAAATACAGGGTGTGCGTCTTGCCTCCCTCATCCCAGAGAACTGCTAGGAGACTGCTAACAAGTGTGGCTAGAACAACATATCCACGATCCTAGAAAAACAGGTTACTCACCTGTAACAGTAGTTCTAGGAGTAGTATAGGTTGTTCATCCACACTGACTCACCAGACCTCCCCAGCTTCGACGCACAAACCTGGCTTCCAGCGAGCTAAGATCTGGCGTCATGGGGCAGAGCCGAGGGTTATACCACCTGGGTGGGTGGTGGGAACCAGCTTGAAGACGTTCCGGCGATCTTAAAGGGGAAGGCAGATCTGTCAACAAGTGTGGATGAACAACATATACCACTCCTAGAACTACTGTTACAGGTGAGTAACCTGTTTTTTTTGCCCTTACCTTCCTGGCCACTTCCTTTGAGAGCCATAGTGGTTTTCTCTTTCTCTTGCCCATGTTTACTTGTCTAATGCAAAGGTTTGTCGCCTCCACTATGGTTCCTTTCAGATGTCCCCACTGCCCCTCAGCTCCCCCACATTCATCCCTCCCTGCCAGGGCATTCTTGAAACGTATCCCCTTCTTAATAAAGTCCACCCTCCTGAAATCCAGGACCCTCACCTTTGTGTGGCTTGACTCTGTCACTGTACTCACACTGAACCATACCTTGCATTGATCACTGGACCCCAGGTGTCCACTCACCCTGACTTCCGCAGTTCTGTTCCCATTGGTGAGTACTAGGTCCAAAATTGCACCCTCCCTGGTGGACTCTAGCACTAGCTGCCTGAGGCCTGCCCCTTGCACAGAGTACGGGATGTCCCTGCTCCGGGCTGAGGCAGCAGCTGGGATGCTCCAATCCACATCTGGCAGACTGAAATCACCTACCAGCAGCACCTCTCTTTTAGCTGCCATCATGTGGATGGATTCCACTAGAACCCTGTTCACCTCTTTCCCCTGTGTTGGAGATCTGTATATCATACCCGTGTGAATAGCTGTTCCATTGCCTGTCTCAAGAGTGACACATAGTACCTTTGCCCTCCCCCCCCATATTCCCTGTCTGTCAGTCGCTATAATACCCTCTCTGACCTAAAGAGTCAACCCCCCTCCCTTTTTACCCTCCCTGTCTCTCCTAAACAGTATAATAACCTGGTATTGCTACATCCCAGTCAAGGTTTCCAGTATACCAAGTCTCAGTAATAGCTACAATGTCCATATCAGCCTCCGTCATCAAGAATTGACTTACTTTCTTAATGTCTTGTTTAGCTGTCTAAATGGATTTTTATTTTTTCCATTCTTTCACCATCTTTTGAAATTCTCCTAATTTATATTCGTACTCTTGGTGGTTTCAAAAAAATATATATATATATTTTTTTATATTTACCATCATTAATTATTTGTGCAAAACAGGTTTTTTAAAAAAAGCATGTTTAAAGCTTTTTCCCTCCCCCAGGTGGACTGGGCTAGTCTCTTTGCCACACCCTCCCCATACCAGCCTTTTCCTGCCCAACTCTTCCCTTGCCCTGTATCCTAAATTTCATATAGATGCTCTTGGCACTATGCTAGAGCTTATACCATCTTTTGCCTTGCACCCTAACCCTAACCTGACTTCCCAGTTCCCAAAACATCATTTACTTGGTGCTGTCCTTAACCCATATGCCATGATTTCGGGGGAGAAGCTCAAATCCAGCTAGTCCAGTAGTCCAGTCGTCTCCCTCTCAAAACCTGTTCGCTACAGGTAAATGTAGTAAGACACACTTGTGGAAGAGGGCTTGTGACCAGGAGGGAGAGAGTGGAGCGACTGCATCATTGATGATGCTAGGCAGACTGGCATGTCTGTCTAGTATCATCAGGGATTCAACTGCTCTACCCTTTCTCTACTGGATGCATGTCCACATGCTCCTAGTGTGCCTGACAATACTTATATGGAGCAGATGCACAGTGGGAAAGCAAGCGGACTGGCTAGCCATATTTGAGCAACTGCTACCCCCTCTGTGAAATCATGGATGGGGGGACTTAGGGGGATACCAAGTAAATGGTGATATTTTGGGGGCTGGGGGAAGTGTCAAGCCAAGCATGGGAGTACACGTAAAAATACATCATCAGCTCCTTTCACAGTGCCTGCAGATCAAGTTTTTTGTTTTACAAGTGTAGAACTATATGAAGCTACTGAAGCTCTGTTTAGAGTGAAAGGCTGTGGCATTGGGGGATGCCAGTTTTAGAAATTCCAAAAGTCTATATATGATTTAAAAAGCACCTTAGCACTGCAGTGCCTTTTTGCTTGTTTTTGCACCAGTGTTTTAGTATTTGCACACGTGGATGTGGATGGAGTTGGCATGTGCTTAACATTTATGTTACAAGTAGCTTGTAACTACAGAAAAAGTTAATCTATAGTAAATTTTATCTTGGAATCCTCCAGTTTTTGTGCTTTATTGATGTTTGTGGTCTGCTGCCCCTGAGGTGTACCTGGTGTCAGCACCACTAGCACAGTCTCATTTGGTGTTTTCCACATTGAGGGGTTAGAGGGTTCATTTTCGTAACTGTTTTCAGTTTTTATGTATTTTTAACTCCCTGAGTAATAAGTGCATAACTGAAGGATACCATTACTCGGTCTTATCTGAAAATAGGCATCTAATTGTGCACCTACCCCGTTACCAAAAAAACAAATAAATAAAAATCACTTATTCACTTCTGAATAATAAATAGCATATCATCTGTGATATTTGGGAATTAATATTGTGGAGCATGCTTCTCTACTGCAGATGTTTTTCGTAGCACCTGCCATATAAACCTTGTTTCCAAAAGATTCACCCCCCCCTAAAAAAAAACCTTCTGTATCCTGTAAGCAAAGCCACTTTGTGCTTTTCACAAAATCCATCCCTGCCACCATTTTAGTGGATACATTTGCAGAGATTTTTGATCCCTTGGTGCATGTTTATGTCCGTAAACGGTCATAACCACTGAAACTGCTGTAGAAAACAAGACATGGCAGAACTACTTTCTTTACAATAATTCTACGCAGACCCAAAGTCAGTTGCCCCAGTACCACTAGAGCTTGCTACTGTTTGGCTTTTGTAGACCTCAGCTGCAGTTCTAAACCAACTTCCCAAAAATAAACCACCTGAAACATTTTGAAAATAAATCATTTATGTAATAGAATTAAAGCACTCATGGGGCTGGTTTTACAAGAGATGTTCACCCCTTTGGGGGCACGAGGGCAAGTGATTTGAGTTGTCAAGTAGTTACAGCACAGGCTTAGAAGCCTGGGATCCTAGGCTCCCCTCTTACCACATCAATACAGAGATGGTCAGAAATTGGCCAATTTCAATCCAGTTTTTGAATTTAGGATTTTAGGAAATTCCCAATCTGACTCAAATCCTGAAAGGACCTCAAAGTCAGATTCGGATTTGCTGTCCTAAATCCTAAATTACTGTGTAAAAATAGGTTTTAGGATTCAGTTTAGGATTTAGGATTTTTGGACTTCAGTTTGAAAAGTCCTAAATCTGAAAATGGGACCTGAACCCAAAGAATCCATTTCTGTTTGGTGGGTTTCGAGCGGCCCTAATCCATACTGTGTGTGGTGTGACTCTCAGCAGGTAATTCAGCCTTTCAGCGCGCAGTCTACCAAGCTACAAAATGGTTAGAAAGCAGCACACCACTGAAACAAAGTATAGCTGGACTGGACTACCCTGGGTATATAAATTATTAAAATAAAGGGCACTTGACTGTACCTCATACCTTATTATACAGCTGAGGTAATTAGTTCTTGTTAAACCCACCCCTATTTGTGACTTACTACTTTACATAATCCAGCTGGTTTAGAAAGACAGGGTGATTTTTCCATTTTTTCACCACCAAAAAAGGTCTTTTTTATAAAGAAAGGTTTCAGTGCTGCTGTTGATCTCCTTTCCTGGGCTGAGTTTAAAATCTGTCCACTGTAAAGAGTGCAGGCTGGATTTTGTTTTTTTCTTAGACTTCCGATTTCTAGACTTAATTTGCTCCCTAACATAAACAGCAGAGCAGTATGATCTGCACATTTTGGCAGCAGATGCAAAAAAAAAAATCCTGTGTTTATTTTGGGGAAAGAGAAAGGGACTTTTTTAGTTTTTTATGGTTATGAAGTTACAGATGAGGGCTTCCTTGCCATTAACATAACCTCTGACAAATCTTTGTAGTCAGATTGCTTTATTCTCAGTCCTTTTTGTAAACTCTCTTAATGCATGGGATGAAGTGACAGACGGTAAGACACCCCATTAAACAATCCGAGCATTTGGAGAGACGAGTACTCGCTAGTAAACTATGGTAAATCTATGTTGCAAGGAATGGTCATTTGGTCTGATTCGTCAGACTACAATTGATTTCTGCCTTAAAGTAGCAGTGCAATGAAAGAAGTTTTTTCCGAAAGCTAGTTCCAGCTACAAATATCTGTCAGATCTACTTTTCTTGGTACCTCATATGCTGTGAAACATGAGGTTTTTTTTCCCCTCAGTCCAAGCCCTTGACAAGACTACAATGCCATTTCTAAGCCAAATGTAGTGGCCATCTTTGCTTCTTGTGAAAAAAAAAACAAAAAAAAACTAAATTATGAACTCTGGTGGAATTAGATAATGTTATTACCAGATAACACTGGAAGATGCCTGGAATCTTTTATGGTGAAAAAAGGTAGGTGACATTTTTTGCCGAGTTTCATTGCAATGTGGCTTTAAAATCTACTGTGAGGACCCCAGCTGGTAAATAATTGGGCAAATGCCAGATACTGAGAGAGAGAGACAGCACGAATTAGAGTATGGATAACTCAGCGTTGGACTGCAACTGCGACTGAGTGATATTGTCAGTGGTGGTGGTGGGGGGTGGAACCCGGGGGAAACTCAGTTTGGGGAATTAAATAAAACGTGTGACTCTGCATACCTCTTAACTGCTGTGCATTTTGCATAGTGCTGTGTACTGTACATCAACATTTACCCTTGCTTCGCAAAGATTTACTGATGCTCCTCATAATGTTAGAGCTATACATGCCAACTGCAAAAAAATTAACTAACTTGATTGAAACATTCCTTAACACTAAACATATGAGGCCACTACTCTTAGACATATTAAGTGCTACACCTTCTGGCCGTTTGCTCTACATTTTGAAGACCAGTGCTGTGCATTCTAATTTTGAGAAGCACAGTATGCTGACTCAGTTTCAAGAGCAAAATCTGGAAGGACTGCTTCTGTGTAATATTTACATTCTAAAAGTCATAAAATGGAATGAAGCAAAGTGTATAAATGAGGAAACATGTTCCCCGCCCCCTTTCAGGTAGATTTGATGATCCCACAACAGAGAGTTGGTGAACTCCCCCAGTGAACTGTTTCCATTTCCAGTAATGGATAATGCGGTCCTTCTGCGCTGAATGTGCTCTAATGAAAGACTGACGTCTGCTGCTGAATTACATGATGACTTTGTGGTGTACGCTGTTGCTGCAGTGAGCCAAAATTGCTCAACTTGCGCTCTGGTCTGGATTTTGAACCTGGGTCTCTGGAGGTTCAGGGATTCTTCGACAGAGGATGTAGAGCTGCATGCAGTAAACAGCTGTTAGCAGAAACACTTGCCAGTCACAGGAGGTCTATAGGTTATGGCCCACTCCAGGTCCACCCTCCCTTTTCAGAGTCTGACACTTGGTTTCCAGAGCAGCTTCCAAGTGACTAATTGTCAGCATTATCCCACGTGTGGAACTGGCAGCCAATTCACTTTCACTTTATTACTGCAGTCAAAAGTCATTTTTTTTCCTTGACTCAGATGCTGTGGGGAATTCTGGGATTGATGTTGCTGAAGATAGTTAAGTGGACCTGAATAATAAAAATGTGGACCTGTGGGGGCCATTGTGTGCTGGGGAATGTCAAAACTGTAAATCTCCATGCTGGCCTTAACCATCTGTGATGTGCTTTAACTGTATTATACCTCACGAGGTCTTCCAGCACAGGTAAAAGGAAGGCTCTTGAGATTCCAGTGATTTAAGTTATAACTTTCAGTAAGCTGGACTTTACAAAGGAATAGCCAGCTGATGTGGGTAATTAAATTCCCAAGGCTGAAGGCCGAGACGTTTCATAAACCACAGAAGCAGGTTATTCTGAGTATACTCTGGGTAACTGAATCTTATTACTGTTACTGACATGAAGTTTTGAAACCTGGATTTTAAAAGTTCTGTAGTAGTCAGTGATATATTTGTTCCCTTTATCGATGGACTAGATGTGGATAAACTATTGTGGGCATGTCCTAACATTAAATGTGGATAAACTGTAGCAGACATTTATAAAGTGTGGCTAACTGACTAAGAGAGTGGTTGTAGTAGTTTGTGAGTTAAATGGCAGTTTACCTCTATTCTGGTTGGCTTACAGTTGATACCAGTCATATAACTGTGGTCATTTGACAGCCTTCCCCATATAGTATTTTCCTACAATTTGTTCTGTGAGGCAGTAGTGACATCCTTATGTATTTGGGGTCCCAAGCAAAGTTACCTCTTGAAGGTCCCCACCCATTCCGCTCTGTCTGGTAGGAGTACACCTTGGCAGTAGGGTGACTACTGTTCAGTGCCTGAAGTAAATGCCACCAACTCGAATACCATAGAGAAATACAGAGCAGGCAGACTTAAAATAAGGTATGGGAGGGTCATCCTACCTGGAGAGAACCTCATGGCCTAATGCTACAATTTTGGAAGTCTCTGTCCAGCCCAGTGATGTTCCTTGGGTGCTGTTTCAACAGGGCCAAGTGAGGGGAAAAACATTACGTCTGAAAGACTGGGCTAGTCCAGTGGAATTGCTGGTAGCCCACTGTGCTGTCACCCAGGAGACCAGCATTAACATGCAACCTCCAGAAACCCACCCAGGGGCTGGCAAGGGGAAGGGTGCAGCATAGAGGTGAGGCCCATTGCATTTGAGGAGGAAGGGAGGGTGAATGCAGACCCCCTGAGGGGCATTACAGTGCGAGTCACCCAGCATTCACACATCCCTTGATGGAGCCTGAGGGCTCGGGTCACTTAGCATTCACACATTCTCTGAGTGGACCTTAAGGTGCGGATCGCCCAGCATTCACACATCCCCTGTAGGGGCCTTGAGGGTATGGGTCATCCAGTATTCACACATCCCTTGAGGGGTCCTGAGGATGTGGGTCACCCAGCATTCACACATCCCCTGAGGGGATCTAAGGGTATGGGTCACCCAGCATTCACACACACCTTGAGTGGCCCTAAGGGTGTGAGTCACCGGGCATTCACACATCCCTTGAGGGGGCCTGAGGGTGTGGGCCACTTAGCATTTGACATCCCCTGAGGGGACCCAAGAGTGCTGGTCACCCAGCATTCACACATCCCTTGATGGAGCCTGAGGGCTCGGGTCACTTAGCATTCACACATTCTCTGAGTGGACCTTAAGGTGCGGATCGCCCAGCATTCACACATCCCCTGTAGGGGCCTTGAGGGTATGGGTCATCCAGTATTCACACATCCCTTGAGGGGTCCTGAGGATGTGGGTCACCCAGCATTCACACATCCCCTGAGGGGATCTAAGGGTATGGGTCACCCAGCATTCACACACACCTTGAGTGGCCCTAAGGGTGTGAGTCACCGGGCATTCACACATCCCTTGAGGGGGCCTGAGGGTGTGGGCCACTTAGCATTTGACATCCCCTGAGGGGACCCAAGAGTGCTGGTCACCCAGCATTCACACATCCCCTGAGGGAGCCTGAGGGTTCGAGTCACTTAGCATTCACACATCCCCTAAGGAGCCTTTAGGGGTCCGGTTAACCGACATTCACATGTCCTACGAGGGGGCTGGTCAGTCAGAATTCACACATCCCCCGAGGAGGCATAAGGGTGCCGTCACCCAGCATTCACACAACCTAAGGGATTGTGTCACCCAGCATTCACACATCCTCTTAGGGGGCCTAAGAGTGTGGTCACCCAGCAGTCACACATCCACTAAGGGAGTCTAAGGGTGTGGTTACCTGACATTCACACATCCCTTGGGGGGGCTTAAAGGTCAGCTAGCATTCATGCATCCCTTGAGGAGGGAGGGAGGGTTCCATCATCCGGTATGCAAACATACCCTCAGAGGGGACTACGGGTGCAGTCGCCCGGCATTAACACATCCCCCGATGATACCTGAGGGTGTGGGGTCATCCAGTATTCACACATCCTCTCAGGGGCCTAAGGGTGTGGCTCACCCTGCATTCGCACATCCCGTGAAGAGGCATAATGGGCATTCAGCATTCACACATTCCCTGGTGAGGCCTAAGGGTTACCTGGCATTTACACATCCCCCCTGAGGAGAAAGGAGGGGTCGCATCAACCGGCGTTGACCCATACCCTGAGGGGTACCTAAGGGTGTAGGTTAACTAGCATTCACACATCTTCTGATGATCTGTAAGGGAGCGGGTCACCCAACATTAACACGTCCTTTGAGATGACCTAAGGGGGTGGTTCCCCTGGCGTTTACACATCCCCTGAGGAGGGATTGAGGAGGAAAGGTTGCATCACCTGGTGTTCATATACTCCCTGAAGGTGCCTTAGGATGTGGGTCACTTAGCATTCACACATCCCCTTAGGGGGCCATATGGTTTGGGTCACCCAGCTTTCACACACCACTAAAGAGGCCTGAGAGTGTGGGTCATGTAGCGTTCACACATCCCCTGAGGGGGCCTGAGGTTGTGAGTCACTCAGCAGTCATGCATCCCCTAAGGAAGCCAGTGGGTTCAAGTCACCTGGCATTCACACATCCCCTGAGGGACCGTCAGGGTGCAAGTCACCAGGTAGTCACACATCTCCTGAGGAGGATCACATCACCCAGCATTCACACATCCCCTTAGGGGGCTTAAGGATGTGGATCACTTAGCATTAACACTTCACCTGAGGGGGCCTGAAAGTGTGGTCACCCAACATTTACACGTCCCCTGTGGGGGTCTGCAGCCAGCTCCACTTTCAGGGTGGTGTCATCTGGCCTTGTACCTGCTTGCACAGTGTACAGTCCTGACTAGCAGCATGTTGAATTCTGCCACCTGCCGGGAACCAGTGGATAAGGTCATACTGTGGGGCGGCGCATTTAACGGCTCAACAGGATCTTTTGTTTTACTATTATTAATTGTTTGCCACAGCATCTGTGGGAAGGTCTGTCACTCAAGCAAAGAATGAAAGGGACCATGCCACTGCTGTTAACTGCATTATAAATCACGGATGTGATTTGAGTTAGTCAGCACTTACACAGGCAGGGCTTCTTTTTTTTCGTTCTGTTTATCCTCCTTCCACCTACTAGCCCCCCTTTGACCTGGTCTTTCTAGTCCAGTCACCCACCTTCTCTAGGGCTTACTTCCCCAGTGAGTCCCCCACATATTAACCCTGTGGCAGGGCTTTCATGGCTGCAGTAACCCCTCTGGAACACAGTCCAGATATCTGGAGACAGGGGTGGCAATTAAGGAAAATATGTACTGTAGTAGACAAAAAAACCCAAAACCCAAATTAGGAATTCCATTGAAAAGTCTGGTATTCTACCTATCCAAAAGAGTTGTGCTGCAGATTAAACTGCAAAGCAGAGGCATGGAGAGTGGTATTCCAATTGGAGTACTAACATGATACAAATGATAGTCAGCACTGAAAACTGGTATGCGAAGCAGGGTGGAATGCCATTAATTTCAAGCCCTGGGAGGAGGTGCTTAGTCAGTGGGGCGGGACCAGTGGAGGACTGGTCATCATTCAGCCATGGTCGGGATCGGGAACTTTTCCTCATGCAGTGATGTGCGATGTGTGGACACAAGCATGCATGTATCAGGGTCCAAAGGTGGGCCAACCCCTTGAGTTTGTGTTCTTACTTGTGGTGCAACATGGCTTCCGCTAGGTGGCCTACAAGCATTGTCCTCCCTTCCCTGGACCCTGGCTAGCCACCCAGTGACCTGAGTCTCTTCCCAAATGCTGGTCACTGTTGTAGTGCATAGTTGTCTCAGGGGGGAATGTTAAAATGGAGCATTCCACTTCAGAGGCGGGGGAGCAATGTTGCGCCTGTGTTTTTTTTTTCTTCCCAATTAATGAAAACTCAGATTCAAAATGTACTGTAAATTGCCCTAGCTAACTTGAGTGATTGAGTGATTTGTTTTTATTTTATTTATTTATTTAGTTTTTGTTGATCAGGGAAGTGCACTAGACAAATCCTGCCTATTTTCAGGCACGACCCGGGGGAGGGGGATACAGATGAATGCCAGCTGACCTTGAACCAGATTAAGCTGTTGGTGGTATTTTTAGTAATTTAGTTTTTGTTTACCGGGTAAGTGCACTAGACAATACAATACCTTTTTCGCGCACAACATGAGATAATATATTCAAGGACTCGATAATCCGAATAGGTATGGAAAAAACACAATTCATGAAGTGAAGTGCAGCGTAATAAAATGCAGTGAATACTTACCCACAAGATATAAGCATGACTTTTTTTTTTCTCAAACTTTCTTTATGCACCCTTACCATTGGCCTCTCTCCAGCGTGGTTGTGCGGTGTAGCGGCATCTACTTGTCCAACCTGAAGCCCAGACAACCTCTCTCTGGCGGGGGGGCACCCCCTCTCCATGTGCAGCTACCCTGACCCCTCGGATCTGAGTCTCCCAAGGAAGGACCGCCACACTCCTTAACGGCACTCTATCTATAGTGCTGGAAGGGCTGCTGACAGGAGGAGGGACCGGAGCAGGCATCCTGGTGCCTGACGTAGGACGTGGGGCCACAACCTCTAAATCCGCCTACGCCTACCAATGGAAGGGGGATTTTCTTCTTGTGGTCTCGGTGGTGCGGACGTGCAATGATGTTCAGCGCAGTGCAAGTGCACTCCCGCACCCACCTGCAGTACATCTGCCGCTGCCACCATACCCCCCTGTAGCGTGCACTGCACCAGCCGAGCTCTCAGTCTCCACTAGGGGCTGCCAAAGCTGCATAGTGCATACAACTCTCCCCCAAGAAACAGCTGCTTGATGGCAGCTCAATCCAAGTCCATGCCTCCCCCCCCCCCCGGCCAACCCCCCGGTGGTCCAAGCTTGCTCCCAAACCCGAGTTGCCGGCGTGGCGCAGAGTGTGGTGTCCAGTGCCTCAACCCTCAGTGCCACTGGGCCAGCGTAAGCATGACTTATAATAAGTTTACAAATGCTGAGAGAGTTACCTCATGGCATGAGAGCATCTTGCACAATGGTGGTTATGCACGAATGTGAGCCAGGTATGTGCAAAAGGTGTGTACCCAACCTGCACAGCTCCATACCCATGGACAAGTGCATGGGGCTCAGCATGCAGTAATGCATGCCTCCACAGGGCGCCTGTCCACGTTCTCCCCCCACGCTGGTGCATGGAGTGTGGATCGGTGGAAACGGATGGGTATCCAGTCAGATGCCCATCCTGGTCTGGACACTAGGTGCCCTGTCCTTGTGGAGCAGGATATTGTGGGACAGTGCATAACTGGAAAAAGAACTTCAAAGGGCGAGTGCCTGAATAGCTGCTCCCAGCCCTCCTGTCCTAACCAGAGGGCTGGGGTAGCACTGTAGGTTGGGTTTGTTGTCTCACAGCCTGTGGGGGTTCTCTTGGGGAGCACACAACTGATACTGCAGGATCCTTACAGCTGGCTGTTTCCTGTGCCCCCTCACACGGAACTCTACACTTAGGTAAATGGCACAGAGTGCGGGCATGTCCCTCAGACACCCTCCCCCCCCAGACCATCTGCGCACATAGCTGCATGAATGGCTGGGGGCCCAAGCACAGAAGGGTCATGCATCCCTTCCGTGCATCCTGCTGGGGGTCCGTGGGAACCCTGATGCATGGCTCAGAGACATAGGGATGCCTATGGGCCAGAGATTCATGGCACATAGGAACAACACCCCTCGATTCACAGGGGGCGATTATGCACAAACAGAACTACTCAGCTTCGCTTTGTGGTCCCCTTGCCCAAACTGCAAGCGATAACACTCTTATACAATGAGGAACTTCTCTCACACCGCTTATAAAACTAAAAGAGAGCTGAGAAAAAACTACAAGTCCCAGAACTCTCCAGTGCTGGGATCATCATTTTCTATGTGGTTTCTTTTGCCATCTTTCTTCAAGGGGAATGTTCATGTGTGATCCCCAGGCTGTGTTCTAATATAACGGGGAACACCGTGGTGCTTTTGAGTATACACCAGGAGATGGGGAACGAAAGCCACAGCACTGGGTATGAGGCATACAAACTGCTTTTTCAGCTGCTGATATACTGTATGACAAGCAAAATGTCAGGTAATATATCAGAAGGCCTCACTCTGGGGCCCCAAAGGAAAACATGCAGCTTCACTTAAGCTTTTCTGGATTTCCCTAGAAAATTAGTCTGTGATTTAACACGTGTTAATACTGCATGTGTTTTATAACAGGAAATTATGTGATGGCTATATAAGTATGAAGCCTGAAACTATTACGCTTCTGTTTTAAATTGAAAGAAGCTGTTCCTCATATATAGGGTATTCTTTTTCCCTTCTCTAGCTAACTGAGTGAGATTCCTCACAGCAGTCTCGTACCAGTTGTCGACAACTGCAGTTGCAAGGGGCAGCTCAGTGGCACCTCCAGTGTTTCACTAGGGACGGAAAACTGGTAGCAGGTTCTGAAGTTTTGAAATGTTCTGATAAGCCACGAAAAGTTCTGATAGTTAACCGAATCTGATGTTGCCTGCAGTGGGCAGAGTGGGTGGGCTAAGCAGTCCTTACCTGCTGATAAATTCTATGCTTCTGTGTTTCAGAACCTTTTTATTTTTTATTGATTTAAACACAAGATATTTTAAAACTTCATATTCAGTCATAAACTATTTTTCATGTAGGAAAACAGTGCTACAATGAACATATGAGTTGTGCTAAATATACTTCATGTCATGTAGTTGATTAGTATGGCTGTGCAAACATCTCAAAGTTTGAATTTTGAACATTTCGCACTGAACACTGAAAGATCAGAAAAGAATGGTTTGCATTTGATGGCATTGCTGTTTTAAAGGACAGCACTTGTCCTCCCCAGCACCCAACCCCACATACCACAATCCCCCGATTAGGCTTTTTAGCCTACAAAATAATTTTTCCACTACCTCTGTGTAATAATAATATTTCCGATGTATCCGCCGTGATGTAAAGATGCCCAGAGCAGTGCAGCACCATTTCACATGCTCAGCGCAGCTCCGTGCTGCTTCACTGTATCACTTACACAGTGGAGCAGTGTGGAGTCACGCTGAGCATGTGAAATGGTGCTGCACTGCTCCAGCCGTGTTTGCATTACAGTGAATACAGCAGAAGACATATTGTTACACAGAAGTAAAGAAAAATTATTTTATAGGCTAAAAAGCCTTAATTGGGGGGTTGTGGTCTGGGGTGCTGGAGGGCAAGCGTCTTCTTTTATCATGCACTAAACATTTTAACATTTTGTAAATAATTAATTTTGCTCAGTTACATACAGGCATCTGATGACTGTATAATTCAGTTTCCCACTGTTCTCAGCTTTCCAGTGTGAGAAAAAAAGTTTAGTGAAATTCTGTAAGCTGCAGCTCGTGCTCTGCATTTACACACCGTACATGATGGTGGCTGGCACAACCTGTCTGTCACCTCTGTGACAGGCTGTCATCATCCTTTGATGTAATGTATAGTAAATCACAAAGCTGCCATCTGCAGTATGGAAAACATGATCAGCCACCTTGAGCAAGTGTTGCGATATAGAGGAAGATCAAACAGCTACCATTCTACCTTGAAATTCATGACTGGCCGCTGTCAGAAAGTAGACATGACATTTTATATACAAGGGCTGACAGTGGCCAGTCATGGTATTTAAAGTATGCATGGCAGGTGTTTGATTTTTCTCCATATACACATGCTCAGGGTGGTCGATTACATTTTCCATAGTGCAGGAGACAGCTTTCAAATTTTACTATACATCACACCAGCGGATTACTTACAGCTGGTGGCAGAATTGACAGGCGACAGCCAGTCGCCTTTATGTATGTGTGTAAATGCATACCTATATTCTAATGCCATGGAGAGAATAACAGTACTGTGCTACTGACAGTTGGGGGGGGGGGAGGACGTTTGACACCAGGGAAACCTGAAATTGCAGTTGGTATATGGGCGAATAAGGCAGGGTTCCGACTGGAAACGATATTCGCTCTCCACTAGTATCAGAGGGCACTGGTCCTTCTTAGAGGGCAGCACATTTATCACAAAGCGGGCCTGTAAAATGCCATCAACGATCTGAGAAAGCAAGGGGGGGGCTGAGCACCTCCAGTTTTGTTATCTCACGCACCAAAGTTAGTGGGAGTACAGCACTTTATTGGCCATCTGTGTGCCCTGTATCCTTTCCAGCTGTGTGGTCAGGCTCTGGCTCAAACATGGCCCAGTGCTCAACTCCCTACCACCACATCCCCTGGAGCTTTCTTCCTGTGGCAGGACCCCAAGAAGAGAAGAGCAGTAGGTCCTGAGACGCCATTGGGAAACAAAGAGGTGTCAACCACTGATTGCCAAATCTGGTTTCCTCCTAGTTTACTCTCCAAGACTCCTGCCTTGAGGATTCAGAGTTGCTAAGGGAATTATTTAAAGCTAATAGAAAAGATAAAGCACAGAATAATGCTATGCAGTTATCTTACTCCACATGTTCTTCTTCCCCCTATTCAGTTTTCACATTCATTCATATACAACACTTTTTTCTTGTTTTGTTTTTTCCATTTGTGTATAGGTTACAAGGTTAGCATTTACTAAGTATTGTACATATATTTGTTATGGTATGTGTAGTATGTCAGTAGGGTTTGGATTAATATGTTATTTATAGTTTCACCGTGAAGGCATACCGAGCAGTAGTGCTCATTTCCAGATGTTGTCCTGGGGGGAGGAGGGAAGGGGAATAAGTAGATTACAATAGTAACAATATGTACAGCATAAACAGTAGTAACAATATATACAGCATAAGGAACAGTGTACAACCTTTACAATATATACAGGAAATGGGTGACCCCAGAAACAGTAGAGGCAAGAGAATACCTCTGCATGTGTGTGTGGGGGGAGTAGGTTAGAGGGCTGTAAAAAGTGTGTAGAGGTATGATGGGATTACTGGCCTGCGAAGATAATAACTAAGTACTTATACGGAATTGCTGGCCTGTGTAGAGAATATCTGAGTAATGATAGGTAGGTGAGAATAAATGTATAATTAAAGGTAGGTGAGTTGAGGCAGGCACATGTTGGGTAGGACAGCATAGAACAGGTCTGAGATTGTCATATGGCGAGGCATGAGTACTTGTGGGAGATGAAGGGGTGTGTAATGGAGGAGAGTTGGACCTGGGTGTGGTCATTTGGGGAATGGAGGAGTGGAGTGGAATGAATTAAGTCAGAGTCGCGAATTAGGGGCAGAGCACAGGCAGGGAGAGTAGTTATGTAGTAGGAGGAGATGTAGTGTATATAGGTGGAGGTGAGAACAGTGGGTGGGTATTTCGGATGTTGGGGAGGGCGTTCCTCAGTTTTGGAGATCGTTATGAGAAGGCGGATTGACTGACAGTGGTTGACCTATGGGGGAGAGCCAGGGTTCTCTGACTGGTGTTGCTGAGGGAGTAGGGGGAAGAGCTGGGGTTGTTAGAGAAGAGGTGAGGTAGGAGGGTAGTGATCCGAACCAGTATTTGGCAGTAAAGCTAGCGGAGTGGAGGGGGCTTTGTAGCATTCACAGTGATGGGTCTGTGGGAGGCAGAATAGAGCAAAATGGCAGAAGGAGTGGAAGAGGGTGTCCAGTCTGGCCAGAGTGGACTTGGGAGCTGCACTATGGACTATACTGGCATACTCAAAGTGGGGAGGACCATCTTCTGTACAGTTGTCTGGTGAGCTGGCAGTGGGATGCAATCATGATGTCTAAATAAAGCACTCAGTTTGGGGTGTAGTTTCTTTTGGATTGCATTCACATGTACAGAGAAGTCCAGGTGCTGATCTAACCATACCCCCAGATATTGAAATGAGGTGACACTCTCTAAAGGTGTCCCTTCCAGGGTATGGAAGATAGTGGGTAGATGGGGCTTAGAGAGTCAATGCCTAGTGCCAAAGGTCATAGAAACAGTCTTTTTGGCATTTAGGAACAGCTGGTTGCAGTGGAACCAATGCTGAACCTTGTTGAAGTCCTGCTGTAGTCTAGATGTCACATCTGACTGGGAAGCACCAAAGGTGTAGAGGACTGTGTTGTCCGCATACATGTGTATTTCTGCTGAAGAGCAGATAGCAGGTAGATCGTTCAAGAAGATTGAAAATAGGATTGGGCTGAGTACTGAGCCCTGTGGGACTCCAGTAGTGATGCGGAGGGGAGGTGGATGGAAGAGCCAGTCCAGACTGATTGTGACCTGTTTTAAAAGTAGGATCGGAACCAGGCAGTGGCTGATATGATTAGACTGGTGACTGTTTGTGGAGGAGGAGGAGGAGGGGGTGCGATACAGTGTCGAAGGCCTTAGCCAGGTCGACAGATATTGCAGAGGTGATCTGCCCTTGATCCATATTGGTGAATATGCAGTCAGTGAGCCAAGTGAGGGAGGTGGTGGTAGAGTGGGACTTTTGGAAGCCAGACTGGAAAGGGGTGAAAAAAGAGGAGGAGTCAAGATAGGGGGAGAGTTGGGAAAGCAAAATGTGCTGCTGGAGTTTAGCTAGGATGAGGGGTAAGGAGATTGGGGGGGTAGTTGCCAGGGTTGGTGAGATCACCACATTTGGGGAGGGGGATGAGAGTTGAGAATTTTCAGGTTGAGGGGACAGAGGCAAGAGAGAATGATTAGGAGAGTGGCTGGGGGGAGGAGATTGCAGGGGCAGAGATATATTGGAGTCTGGAATCGAGCCCATCAGGGCTTGTCCCCTTGCAGGAGTTTAGGGCTAGGAGAGCCTTCAGGGCTACATATGGGGAGATGGATGAGAAGGAGTAATTGGGGACTATATTGGAGGTTTGGAGGGGGGATTAATGGGGGTGGTGGTGGTAGAGGAGGTGAGAATGATGAGGAGTGATGAAGCGCAGGAGGGGAAGAAGATACTGAAAGTTGCTGCAACAGTGTATGGGTCAGTCAGGGTGTTACCCAGGTAGATAACAGGCAGCATTATGCATTATCATACACAGTTTTTCAATTTATTAATAATTATAAAGGTCTGTTTCGCTTTTTATTTTTATTGTGTAGGCACTTCACTAAGGGATTTTGTATATTGCTGATATGTGTGTGTGTGTGTGTGTATGTATATATATATATATATATATATATATATATATATATATATATTAGAGACAAAAACTCCTTAATGCATCAGTTAGGGTTTTTCCACACAAGTGAAATTGGTGTTAGGGTTGAAAACTTGTGACCACTAGCCCCCCCCACGGCAGTTAGTGCGATTAATGTTATCTCAACTCTCACCCCATCACATGAGTAAAGAAGCAGAGGTATAGGAGAATGGGTGAGAGTTAGGACCCAAGACCCCAATGCGCACCCCAATGCTGGTTGGGGGTGGGCTGGTGGTCCAAGGGGTTTTTCAACCCTAACACCGAATTCTCACTTTTGTGGCTGTGGACAACCCTAACTGATGCATTAAATGGAGTTTTTGCCTCTAAGTTCCCTTCTTTTTGAGAATGATAACGAGAAATAGTGAATGTAATGCGGTAGTGGGAGCGCCTTCACATAATGCGACGGCCGCGCTCCCGCCACGTGATACCTTGTGACATAGTAACAGGAACAGCAATGCAAACAGAAGCGCTGACAGTGGCGCACATGGTAATGCAAGCGTGAATGAGAACAGAAAGGGCAACGCACACGGTGGCATAGACGGGAACGGTCCGCCACGTGATGTCTTGTCACATAGTAACATGGTGCCTGCAAATGGTAACGGGCATGGTGACACAAAGCAAAACAGAAATAGAAACAGTACTGTAGACACAAATGGTAAAAAATAACGGAAACGCAATCGCAAATGAAAACAAAAAGGATATCGCACATGGTGGCGTAGACGTGAACAGTAAGTGAAACAGGTACGGAACCACAAGCGGAAAAGGCAACGGTAACAGTAATGGAAGCGCACAGGCTGGTGTTCCACAGAAGCTTCATAGAGAAAGACAGTGAGTACAAAGAATGTATGCATAATAATGGGTCTTGGAGCAGAAAATGAGGAGTTGGAATGCTAAATTGCTTATATCTCAGGAACCGTATGACGTAGAAAAAAAATTAAAAAGTCATATGATGTAAGACTTTCCTGGCTAATTTTTCCGATGAAAAGTCCGTATCTCGCACCGTTTCCGAAATACGGGCCCTGAAAGGCGTGGCGAACACCGTAATGTTATCCTATGGGAAAAAAAGAGAAGTTTGGAGTGCCATAACTTTGGCTCCCTGTAATATTTTTTTCACCAAACCACTAAAAGGCACATCTGTGGGATGTTAGCTGTCTTCCCTCCAAATCTCAGCTCAAAAGACCGAACCGTTATTTTGCAGCAGGGCGCCAAAGGATTGCTGCAATGCGTCGGATGCCATAATGTTATCCTATGGGAAAAAACGTCAACTTTGGAGTACCATAACTTTGCCGCCGTGTAATATTTTTTCAACGAAACACTGAAAGGCACATCTGTGAGATGTTGGCTGCGTTCCCTCCAAATTTCAACAAAAAACTCCAAACCGTTCTTTTGCAGCGGGGTGCCAAAGAATTGCTCTTATTTTCCCACAGCCTAGAAAAGTACTGTCACAATTTGCGAAGCTTTCAGTGCATTCAATAGTGTCCGCAGTGCAAAAGTACTTTATGAAAGTACTTTTCCAGAAATGAAAACATATTTCTGGGGTGTTTTACCCCAAAATAAAGACATGGCTAGCATCCTTAGGGTCCGACTAGGTGAATACAAAAATAATTAGGTTGCTAGAGGGTCCCAAAGTTTTGTGACTTTTGAAAAAAAAAAATTTAAGAAAAAAACAGAAACAAGATGGCAGCTTGCGAAAAAGGAATTTTCTCTCATGAAAAAGGATTTTGTACTAATAAAAAAGAAAATGATGTTGTGAGATTGAATCCTTTTTTTGCCAGATCAATTCCTTTTTCGAACTTTTTCCCTCTATCCTGAAAAAAATGAACTTCCCATAGGAAATAATGGGAACTTAAAAACTGAAGGACTTTGCAACAGGTTAATATTTTTGCACCAAACAAACGCTGGGAGTTCTGTTACCCAAGTTCTTTCTGCCATAAAAAAATCTCACCAAAATCCCACACCATCTGGGCGCAAGGTGATGAGGAAAAACTACAAAAAGTGGTGACTTTTTTTTTTGAATAATCTCTTTATTGAATTTCTTTATAACAGAGACAAACAAAACGACAAACAAATAGATGCAATCAGATATGCAATTAGATCTCATTCACAAAAGTCAATAAATAGAATCACATATTCTCATTCCATTATCTTCTTCTCCTGTACATGTTCAATTATTGTGCAGGTCAGCTGGATCTGGATAATATGCTATAAACCCAGGATAAGATATTTTTTTTGTTTTTATATACTCAAACCGGACCTTAATACCATATTCTCAGCCATACTTAGTGAGGAGAGAAAAGGGGACCACTCCCTCAGGAAGGCCTCTTCCCATTCTCATACCACATATGTCAGTCTTTCCAGTGCCGGTGCTTGTATAGTTGCCTGGCGCCACATAGATGATGTGGGCCTGACGTTTGACACCCATGTACACTGTATACAATGCCGGGCTAAGACAAACAGGACCCTCATTCACCTGGGAAGTGGATTCCATCCCCCACTACTTCCACTCCAAATGGACAAACCAAAGGATCCCGTCTCGGTGGCAGGTCTGACATGCGAGCCACTTCTGTGACCACATCCTCCCAAAATTTAACCAAGATGAGCAGGTCCAGAAACAATAGATATAAGTCCCTGCTTCTTTACCACATCTCCCACATAAAGGAGAAATTGCCGGATGAGCTTTATGGAGAGTTACCGGGGGATAATATAATCTATGTAGGAACTTGTAAAAGTCCTCTTTATATTTATTACAGATCATTATTCCTACTGGCATTCCCAAAAACCACCCTCCAGTTTTCTTCTGAGATGCGCTGTTCCAAATCCCTTTCCCATAGCTCCCTTGTATTCTTAGTTAGGTCTGACAGGCCTTGTTTGCCTTGTTTAGCAGCTTTTCCCAACATTCCTGTAGAATCCTTCCCAGCATGATATACCAGCTGCTCTATCGGATCCGATTTCAGACCCTCCCGAGCCACCCTACCTAGTTTCCCTGTGTAAGTACGAATCTGCAAATATCTAAACAAGTGTGGGCCCTCTAGATGCAACTGCTGTTTTATTGCCTCATAAGTGCAGACCTCTCCTCTCTCTCTACTACGTGACCCACAGTTTCCACCTCGCATGCCTCCCATTCACTGAAACCTTTGTCCTCCATACCCAGCAAGAAGAACGGATTCCTAGCCACCGGCAGTAGTAAAGTTCCTCCTTGACCGCGCGCTCTTTGCCTCCCCAACCTTGCCCTGGCCTCGAGTGTTGTCCGTACCAGTGGATTACCATTCTCCAATGCTCTATACGCCCACGTCCCTTTACTATGCAAATACACAGTAAGCCTCCCTGGGACCCTCCACTGCTCTAGCTCCACCCAGCTAGCGACCCTGGGCCTATGCACCCAATCCCCAATCCCTCTCTGCTGTATGGCCAAATAATAATTACCTAGGTCTGGGAAGTTCAGGCCTCCCCTGCTGGTTTCCGCTTTGAGCCTCTTAAGACTGATTCGTGGCTTCTTTCCACGCCAAATAAACTCCGAAAATCCTGCTTCCAAGCGTTTAACATCCCCCTTGGTTAGTCCCAAGTGTAACATTTGCATAGGGTATAAAATCCTAGGAAGGACGGTCATTTTAATCACGTTGATCCTTCCCAGCCAAGAGATCGGAAGCTGCGCCTACCGCCTGAGGTCCCAAGCACAGTTCTGATCAAGCAGGGGAAATTTAAATGGTACAAGTCCCCCAGTCTCCTCCCTATCTGCACCCCCAAATACTGAAAACCATTCTACACAACCTTAAGCCCTAGCCCCCCCCAATGCTTGATCCCCATCCAGGAAATACATCATTTCCAACTTCTCCAGGTTCACCTTGCATCCAGAGAAACTGGCGAATTCTTCAATGAGGGACAGCAGCGGCACCATGGATCTTTGCGGATCCCTAACAAATAATAGCATATCATCTGCATATAAAGTGATCTTATGCTCAGATCCTCGAGCTCCTGCAAGCCCTTTTATTTGTTCTTGTTGCCTCACTGCCAGCGCGAGAGGTTCCAACGCCAGCACAAACAAAAGGGGTGAGAGAGGGCACCTCGTCTGGTTCCCCTTTCCAAGGAAAACCACTCAGAGAGACTCCCATTAACTTAAATTCTGGCTCTTGGTTTTGTATACATAGCCCTCACCCATCCCACAAAGGATTCACCCAGACCAAACCGGGCCAGTACCTCAAAGAGGTATTCCCATTCTACCCTATCGAATGCCTTTTCTACGTCCATTGATATAACACCCACACTCTCATGTTCTGTATTCGCCCTCCATATTACATTAAGTAACCTGCACATATTATGATATGATTGGCGACCTTTAATGAACCCGGTCTGATCTGGGTGAATCAAATCCGGTAATATATTCTCCAACCTAATAGCCTGCACCTTGACCAGGATCTTTAAATCTGAGTTAAGCAGGGAGATAGGTCTATACGCCACACAGTCCATACCATCCCTATCAGGTTTGGGTATCAAACAAATGTTAGCATCATAACAGGTATCTGGCAGTTCTGGTGTTTCTCCTCCTTCCTCTATTTGAAAAAGACCACACAATGCCTCCGTCATTTGATTCCCCAAGATCTTGTAGTATTCTACTGGGAATCCATCTGGCCCGCTAGCCTTTCCCTGTTGTAATTTTTGTATGGCCCCAAGAATTTCAGCTCTCGTTATGGGCTGGCCTAATTGCTCTTTCTGCAGCCTAGAGGTTACAGGTAGCTGAAGGCCTGCCAGAAATCCCCGCATCCAGTTCCCCACTCCTTTCTGTTCTGCTTTATACAGATCTTCATAAAATTTCCTAAAGTGTTCCCTTATACCTCTCTGGTCCACACAGATTCTCCATCCTCTGTCTCTAATCCCCAGTACCCGCGTTTGGCCCTTACCCCCTTTCATTAACCGTACTAGCAACGGCCCTGGTCTATTCCCCTACTCAAAAACCTGCCTTTGGCAGTAGAACCAGGTCCTACCAGCCTCCTCTTGCAACAATATATTTAAGGCCTCCCTTGTTGTCATCAGCAATTTGGGTGCCTCTTCTTGTTCTCCCTTCACCACTCTTTTCTCTAGCTCCTTTAGCTGGCTTTCCAACTCTGCTTGTTTTTCCCTCTTTTGTCTCTTCAATCTTGCCATGTAGGCAATAATAGCCCCCCTCATATATGCTTTCCCTGCTTCCCAGAAGATGATCTGAGAAATGTCCAGTGGGGAGTTAGTCTCCTTGTAATGTTGCCATTGTTCCACTAAGTAATCCTTTAAGGCTTGATTTTTAATCATATATGTGGGGAACCTCCACTGCGGAGGCATCTTTCTCATCCCTCCTCCAGACATTTTCAAGATTACCATGGCATGGTCGGATATGTGTACAGGACTGTGGGATATATCCTGTGTCTGCCCTATCCAGCTCCTGGGTATATAGACATAGTCTTTGCGGGACCAGGTTTTGTGGGGGCTGGAATAAAATGTGTACTCCCTGGCGTCTGGGTTTTTTGTGCGCCACCCGTCTACCATATCTAGGTCCGCCATCCCCAGCTGCCACTGAGTCATGGTTTCCGATACTCTTCCCTTCCTCTCCGAATTGTCCAAACATGCATCCATAGTCCAGTTAAAATCCCCTTCCCCAATAATCAGCCTAGGGAATTGTTCTTTTATTAGCAAGTCCAGCAAAGAGAGAAAAACTGCGGCTCATGCACTGCCGGAGCATACACACATCCATACGTATCCATTTCTCCCCTTAATAGTCCAGTAATAAATATGTATCTACCCCCATCTGGGTCACGCACCACCCTCCGAACTTCCAAGGGTAAGGTTTTTATGCAACAATATGGCTACCCCCTATTTGTGAGATGTGAGGGAAGCCGCATAACACTTCCCCACCCAATTCCGCACGAGCTTAGTGTGCTCCGCGTCCATCAGATGGGTTTCTTGCAACATAGCCACCTGCGCCCCAGCCCTCTTAAGTGCAGTCAGTAATGCAGTTCTCTTTACTGGGCTTGCTTTTCCCTTAACATTCCATGAAATAACATTTATATTCATCATATTACTCATAGCTATCATTTAGATATATCCCAATTCCAGCCACATCTTGCAACTCCCCATGATTCCCCAGCCCCCGAGCACTTCTATTCCAGCCCCCGTGATTCTTATTATAGTATGCTGTACCCAGATCCTTAGCATCATCAGCTGCATCTAGTAACATATGAACAGTAACAACAAAACTAACAATTTGAACATCCCCCCCTTGCCCTTCCCGCTTGTCCTCTCACCCTCACCCACCTTATTTTAGAATCCTCCCCGTCATCTCCCATTATTAGCAAATATCTAGTTTTCTTGTGAAGCAAACCACCTATATCCTCCCCTTCCCAGACGTACTGTCCTTTCGAGCTAGTAAGCCCCTCTCCACCCCTCCTCGCAGTATCGAGGCCCCTCTGACACTAAGCGCCTATAAGGCACAAGTGTCTGGAAATACAGTCTCCCCCTTAACTGGCATGAGCGTCCTGCCGCTCCGCCCTGTCGCCGAGCTCCTCCTGGACCACATACCCCCTGCAGCTGATGTGTTCTCTTTCACGCAGCTCGGCACCTCCTCTCATTCCTCATTCCCCCCCCCCATAGCGTCATTTTATTTTCCCTTGTGAGCCTATGTTAAGCTCCCACATTAACAGGCATTTGGAATGTGTATCATTTACCCCACCTAGTGAAAGCTTTAGTTATCGCATCCCTTCTAATTGATGCTTCAGCAAGGGGGATACACTTTCTCCCCTTCTACCCATACTCTTTTGTGGGTGAGCATCATTAAAACCAATCCCCTGTGGCTTACACTTCTAGAGAAGGATTAGACGCCCTCTACCTCTACTGCCTGACAGCAATCCCTCCAATTATCCCATCCATCAAGTCAGGTCCGCCCACCCCCCTGCTGCTCGTAGCATGAAACATATCCCCTATTACTCCCGTGTCGAGACACCAGGGCAGAAAAAAAGGACAAAGCCCCCACACAGCAAATCTAGAGCTGGTTTCAGCCCTGTTTAAATGCATGTTGATGCCTTCCATCTAGGAAAGCCCTCGAGTGCTAACGGTCCCCCACAGACCCCAGCGGGAAGGGCTAGACCACGCCTTCACTGTCATGCGCTAGGCCCGCTCCCCCAACTCTCAAATCCGTGCAGCCATCAGCCACAGCAATCATGCAGCATTTACTCAATAGGGTGAAAATAGTTGTCCATATCTTGTTTAGTCCACAAGTGTCCACGAAATGCCCTTGAAACTTCTTTCTGCTTCCAACATTAATGTTCCACCATTCCTGCAGTTATTTCTTTCTTTCTTTTAAATGCACCATGCTTTAATTCAGAACTTTAAGGGAGGTGGCTAGCAAACAAAACAAAGCTCACCCAACCTCTGGACTTCGAGTAACAAAACAGTTAAACAGCATAAACTGGTGTTCGCTCTATCTATGATGCCAATACCCACGCCTTGCTTCTTCCATGCTCTTCACCCCATTTTCTTTCGTAGGGTCTTAAGGAATTCCTCAGCTTTCTCCGACTCCCAAAAGGAAAAAATCGCTCCCTCATGCTTTATTTTAAGTGTAGCTGGGTAGATCAAGAAATTTTCCACTTGCAAGGTTCTCAGCTGGGCCATCACTGCATTAAACCACTTCTGCTTCACCAGTAGCCTTGCAGAGTAATTCTGCGAGATATAGAGCTGATTTCCCTCATAGGTTATGGACCCCTTTGCTCTGTAGGCCCTCAAGAGCGCTTCTCTGTCTTGGAAATGGTGGAAGCGCATTGTGATTTGCCGTGGGGGTTGGGTCTTCCGCCGGTTGTTGCAGCATCACAGCTCGGTGGGCTCGCTCCAGCTTCAATTTCCCCTTCATGAGCTGCATCCCTGACGACTCAGGCAGAATCCTTCCACAAAAGTCCAGAGCTCCTTCTTCTTCATTCCCTTCCGGCAAGCCTCGCAAGTGCAAATTCAAGCGCCGATGGTACAGTAGTTTTCCTGATAATCATGAGCTTCTTTCAACTCCTCTAGCTCCTTCTACAGTTCTGCCATTTGACCAGGGACAGACAGCAGCTCGTCCTCCAAGCGAGAGACCCACTCCTCCACCTCTGCTATATGATTGCAGTGCTGTGTCTGTTGCTCTAGGACTTCCTACAAACGCAAGTCCAGTTTGCCCTCTAATTTGACCAACCTCGGCTCCAACGCCGCTATTACCTGGCCGGTCAGCTCTCGACCTAGCGCGGTAACCTCCGCAGCCGACATGGACACCAGGCCTGTATTTTCTCCCGCGTTACCCACCGCCGACTTCTTACCCATTTTCCCTGCAAGACGCTGACTTTTACCGGGATTGGGGGTTAGATATTCCTCCATGGTGCTGTCTGGTGCCGTGTATTACAGTACGAACGCCGCTCAAAGGTATTAGATACTTTTATTTTTAATTATTTTACAGCGACCAGATCGGAGCGATGAGAAACGCATCTACCTCGTTAGCTGCTCATTAGTGCCCCCCCCAAGTGGTGACTTTTAACTTATTCACACTATCTGGATCTCAGAATCTGCACATCCAACTTGAGCGAAACTTGCCAAGTCTAGAGATCCACCCAGCAGGACAGCACATACCAAATTTTGTGCAAATCCGTTGAATGGTTGCAAAGTTATTAAAGTGCAAAATTTAAAGTTTAACATTAAACAGGCTACTCAGGCATGACTGTGCCCCTATTATATATATATATATATATCTAAATATATATATATATATATATATAACGAAGAACCTCTATGTGCAAGCACTGAGGCAATGGTTACCCCAAAGGGCATTTGGCTGGGAAGCCAAGTTTCAAAGAAATACAAAATCACACATGCCCCCGCAGTGCAAAGCATCATGGGCTGCATATGCAAATCACCACAGAATATTATGCTGGTTCAACTTTAAGCAGAAATGCATGGTGCCGAAAGGCCTCTCACACAGTTTGCAAAGGGTGCCAACAGAAGACATAGACACATGTTTCGTCCATCCAGGACTCATCAGTATGCCTCGTCTGTTTGACACCCCAGTGGAATGAACCAGCTACCCTAAGATGGTCTATCTGGGTTATATTGTGGTGAACCCAATTAAAACAAAAAACAATTTAAAAGACAAAGAACCTCTGTGTGCAAGCACTGAGGCAATGGTTACCCCAAAGGGCATTTGTCTGGGAAGCCAAGTTTCAAATATATATATATATATATTTTTATGTCTGTAAGAATTGTATGCATTCTTAGTTATATAATTATTCTTTGTTGCGATTTTTGTCCTTTCCATGTACTCAGTATTAGGGCTGCCATTTTAAAACAGAATATGGGGATACAATAAGAAATAAACAAAAACTGTATTCTCAGGAGTTAGGAGAGTATTATTCTTTGGGTTCGGTACTGGTTAGTTATATTTAAATGGATAAATGTATGTACATCTATTATTTAAATAGTTACATTGTCTTAAAGGGAAAAATCTTTTGGTAACCCTTATTGCCATGGTTTGAGAGAATGTTTTCTTTTTTGCAATATTTCTCTGAGTTTTATTCACTCTTAGTTTGATTATACTTAGTGTACTAGATGCATTTCACTTGTATCGGTAGATGAGAACCTTATGGGATATAATTCTTTGGTGAAAGACTCTGACATTGTTAAGAATCTGTGTCTCGTGGTTCACGTAAATATGCGCCAGGCTTTCTATTCCCAATAACATTGGCAACAAGTAAAATAATTGGTCTTTTCCTTTCTAAGATGCGGAATCTAATTTTTATCTTGTTACTATGTTAACCAGATCATAAGCAGTAATGAATTCACTGTGTTAGGCCTGGGGTATTGATTATATTTGGTCTGTGGTCTCTTACTAAAAGGAGTTAATCTAATTTTGCTTTGATATCAATTTATAATTAGCACAAAGAGTATTTAATGAATGTTTGAGTTTGTAAGGCTCTGCCCTCTGATGAAGACCAGTTTGGTTGAAATGCTGGTTTTTTCAGCGTTCTCTTTGTTTGTTATTCTGTATACTGTTTGCTCACCCAGTTTGCAGTAATAAAAGTAGTTACTGAACTTGCCTTCCGAGTGGCCCTTCTTCCTTGAGTGCAACTGTCCAAGTCTTGTTTTCCTGGAGGGCAGCGCATTTTATCACATAGTGGTCCTGTAAAATGCCATTAACAATCTGAGGAAGCAAGGGGGCTGAGCACCTCCATTTTTGTTAGCTCATTGGTCAAAGTTAGTTGGGGGGGGACATCACTTTATTGGCCATCTGTGTGCCCTGTATCCTTTCCAGTTGTGTGGTCAAGCTCTGGCCCAGACATGGCCCAGAGCTCAACTCCCTACCACCACATCCCAAGAAGAGAAGAGGAGTAGGTCCTGAGACTCCAGTAGGAAACAAAGAGATGTCAACCACTGATTGCCAAATCTGGTTCCCTCCTCGTTTACTCTCCTAGACTCCTGCCTTGAGGATTCAGAGTTGCTAACGGAATTATTTAAAGCTAATAGTAAAGATAAAGCACAGAATAATGCTATGCAGTTATCTTACTCCACATGCTGTTCTTGCCCCATTCGTTCTTATTTTATTAAAGCAGCAGTGCAATGACATTTGGCAAAAAATGTGAACCTCCCTCTTTTCTTCGTTGTAGAAGATTCTAGGCATATTCTAGTTTTATTTGGTGGTAAACTGTTCTAGTTGCACCAAAATTTGAGTGTTTTATTAATGTTTTAATTTATTTTTTTTCTCAAGAAAAAAGATGGCTACCACATTGGCTTAGAAATAGCATTGTAGAGTTACCATGGTTTAGGATCCGCAAAAAAATTAAAAAATCATGCTGCACAACATAGGAGGTACCTAGAGAAGTAATTTTGGCAGATGTGCTAATATTTTCATTAACTGTGGCTGAAACTAGTTTTTTTGAGAAACATTTTTGTTGCACTGCTGCTTTAACCTTGCGTTGTCGACACTGTTAGAGTGCATTGGAATGATGGACTGATATATCGGTCCATGGCACAGCAAGGGTTTGCTAAATAATACTGATATATTCATCCTAATTGAGAAGTATCACCTGGTCTCAGTTATACTTTCTTGCTTCACTCCGCATGCTTACTGTAGCTTCATCAGCAATCATTATATGATGACATTTCTCTCCTCATTGCTTAGGTCTTTTATTTACAGTATCAAGATTTGCTGCTGCAGTTCAGCAGATCACACTGCCAGAAGCTAAAACTGGAAAAACAGCTTTTACATTCATTCTGGATATTCATAGGTCACATTTTTCCTAGCTTTCCAGTCTGTCCTTAGCTCTCAAATATCTTTCCAGTCTGTCCTTAGCTCTCAGACATTTCCCCACTGTCTTTGAAAGTGTGGCCCAGCATTTGTTTCACGTTTATCTCCGCTGTACAAACTATAGTAGAGTTTTAGCCTTGTCCCACAATCTTGCAGGCTGATGTTATATGTTGTGGGACACCAGCTGTGGTGTACACCTCTGCCTGATGTTTAGTAATTCTTGTATCAGCTTATGTATCTCTGCAGCATACTGGTCAGCTAGAAGTGAGGTTGGGTGGAGTTATTGATGGGATGAAGTATTGTGAATTAAGGTCTGAGAGTCAGCTGCCAAGATGGGGATCTGTTTGGGTACTTTATTGCTGTGACAGAGGAATTGTTGCCTGAAACTGGGACTGGAAAAGAATGTGCCTGCCCATGCCGGTGGGCCAGAGAGAACAAAACTGTAGCTGTCAGGGATGACAACCACCCATGGTAGTGGGCCCAGGGAGAGCTGACACTGTGAATAGCAAGGACAGCAGCCAGTTTCTCAAGGAGATCCAAGGAGAATTCCAGAAGTGATGAGAACCTCCTGTACTAGCGTGCCCAAGTAGAGTCAGCATTGTAACTGGAAACAACAGCCAGCGCTCCCACTAACAGTTCTAAGGAGAGTCAGTAGCATGGCCTGTTTTGTCAACAGCCAGCTGTGCTAGATGACTGGGTTGCCAGGAAAATAGATCAGGGGAGGGCAGTGGGCTGGCCTACCTGGACTTTAATAAGGCCTTCTACATTATGTCACACTGGAAGCTGATTAAGAAACTAAGCAGCTTAGGAGTGGGATCCAAGGTGGTGGATCAGCTTAGAAACTGACTAACTGATAAGAGATAGTGGGTAGTGGTAAACGGCACTCAGTACTAGGACTGGTCCTCTTCAGTGTGACCTCTTAAGTGACATTGTAGCAAAACTGGAAGGGAAAGGAAGTTATGCCTTTTTGCAGATAATATCAACATCTGTAATAGGGTGGACACTTAGGAGGGGGTGGAGAAAATGCACAGGGAACTGGGGAAACTTGAGGAGTGGTCAAGAGCATGGCAGGTGGGGGTCAGTGCAAAAAGGTGCAAAATGATTAACCTAGGGCATGGGAATCCAGCTGCTGAGAGTCAGATGGGGGAGAGGGAGGTACTGACTATCACTAAACTGTGAAAGGACCTTGGGGTTATCATATCTGATGACGTCTAAGTACAAGGCAATGTCACAAAGCTGTGGGTAGGGCTAGTGGGATGCTAGAGTGAAAAGGAAGAGGTATCTCCAGCAAGAGAAATGAGGTGACACTGTCACTGTATCACTCGCTGGTGAGACCCACTGGGAGTACTTTGGCCAGTTTTGGAGGCTGCACTTCAGAAAAGACATACACAGGGTGGAGGCAGTCCAGACGAGGGCAACTAAAATGGTACAGTGGTTGTTCGAGAAGCCCTATGAAGAGAGGATGAGGTATTTCAACATATACACCATGGAAGAGAGGAGAGCGAGAGGTGACATGATAGAGACCTACAGGTATCTCACAGGGGTGAACAGGGTACAGGAGAAAGTCTCTTTCAAATGAGAAAGAGCACCATGACCAAGGGCCATGCGATGAAGCTGGGGGGCAGAAGTGGTGGAGGTGACAACAGTGGGAGACTTTAAGTATGTGTGAGATAGACATAGGGGTATATTAGAAAATAGGCAGAGCTGGTCTGGTGGCATGGAGGGCTGAAGCATTGCACCTTACCTCCTACAACACCAGCGACCCATGTTTGGTGGTGAACGCGGGTCGCAGGGGGTCGGCTGGGGGGAGAGAGAGGATCAAGCATCCACAGGACAGCTCTCCTCATCCATGGAGGGTGGTTTGGCGGTCCTGCTGAATTACTGCTCCCAGGTGGAGGTCTGAGGGTAGAACGGACAGGAAGACATCAGTGATGGGAGGGTGCTGCAGGACTCTGCAGCGTGTGCACGTCTCCGTGTGTCTGTGCTGACATGCATGCCCCATTAATGGGGGTAGTGAAAGAAAACGTAAAACATGAACGCTGGCAGGCTACATAAACCAAGACCATGCTCCTGACCCTCAGGTCAACCCCCGGCAACTGGATTGTCTACGGGGGAGATGGTCCTCCCCTTCCTGGCCCTGCCATGGAGGGAAATCTGTGGGGGACTCATGCGGGGGAGGGGTTGGGAGAGAACAACTCAGTCACGGGGTGGATGTGAACCCTCCTGAAGGGAGAGCTAAAGCCTGCTTGCCAGCTGCTGCAGGGGAGGAGAAATAGAAGGGGAATAACAAAAATAAAATAGGCAGGTAGGAGAGAGGGTCACCAGAGATCAGTTAGGGTCTGCAAAGATAGATTGGGCATGGAACATCTGGGCAGACTGGATGCGCCAAGTAGACTTTATCCGCTGACAAATTCTGTGTTTCTATGACAGCTGGCACTGTTGCAGGAAACAACATAGCCTCTGACACTAAAGGGCAAAAGGAGAGCCAGCACCATGGCCAGTAATGATGGTAGCCAGGCCCACCTCCACTTGCTGTCCCAAGGATATCATGCACCACAGTTTATAGTGAAAGCAGCCATCCACACTGGTGGGCTCACCGGCATTCAACACAGCCTGTAAGAGAGCCTGGTGGAATTTAAAGGGTCACTGATGTCTCAAGGAATGCTGAAGAAAAACATAATTTTTTAACACGATTCAGCTGTAATTTTATATTGTTTCTGGATTTAGCCTCCTTTTTCAGAATAACCTACCACATTAGCATGAAAACAGGATCTTTGTCTACTAAGCTTCATCTGCTATTACTGCTTGTTTACACGTGACATCACAACTCACTGCTTGTGACACCGGGTTGTGACATCAGAATTGTTTCCTCATCAACAGTCTGTGATGTCACAAGCTGAAGTTTATGATGTGAGGTGTTGCCAAGTAGCCATAGCAGATGGTCTAGGGGTAGAAGGAGATTGTTTTCATGGTAACGTGCATAGTTTTATGGAAATAGGAGGAGCTAGATTCAGAAAATAAATGATCAACTGAACTGTGTCCAAACATTATGTTATTTCAAAGTATCCTTTAAGATGTCATGAGGCTCCTTAAAGGTCAAGAGCTGATCCAGATATGCAGACAGTTATTTAAAATATGTTCCCCTTCCTGGAGAATAGGTGACACCATTGTGAAGTCCATGACAGTAGCTCCTTGCTAGTGCCAGCCAAGATTCATCAACATTAGCATGAACTCAATATTGCTTAGGCAAGTATTGACAGTAGCCTCCATCCTCTCCCTGTGTAACTGCACTGCAGAGACTGGGCTTGGCTTTCTCACATGCTAGGCTCAAGTCATTGAATTCCAAGCTATACAGCTGTACCAGGATTCTACATCTGAGCCCTCAGTAGCACAGGGTTGTCACAGTAGTGTACAGTGGAGGTGAACCACTACCACTACCGCCACACCATAGTTCTTGTTCCACGAAAATATTTTTCTAAACCTACTCTGAATGACAGTAGCTAGGGGAAGCCGGAAATCCTGTGTGTGCATGAATTAGGGAATAAGTTGACCTTCAGACCTGGGAAATGCCTCAAAGTTCAGTAAGTAAACTGTAAAAGCTTTTGTGCCAGTATCCCCCAGCTCCGCAGCCTGTGACTGTGGCTATCCTGCAGCAGTGAGATAATGTTAATAAACTGAGGACTTGTACAGGGAGTATGGCACCACTAAAAGCCTGTATCTAAACAGTATCCGCTTTACAGTGTGTGCTATTTTCAGGGCCTGCTGCAGTCTTAGGTTTATGAAATGATAAAATGGCCTGGGCTAGGAGCTGTGATCAGACACTCCACCCCCTGTCATTTTCCAGTATGCTTGTGGCTCCACAGAATGAACTGTTCCTATGTCATCCATTTACGATTTTTTTTTTTATTTTTCTTTATTGTTAAGCTTAGTATTCCTGAAAAATGAGAGACCTTACTGAAAGTCAAACCCTTCATTTAGCCAATGGTTGGGCAAAGTGTGGCTCAGTTCAGTGCAGGCTTTTCCACATTAAAGGAGTACTACAGAGAGAAATAACACAGTGCCACTGCACATATTGTTGCTTCAGGAACCCGATCCCCCCTGCAAGCATATTATTCATGCAACAGCAGTTTTACCTGAATATTCATAAACATTGCACAAAGCTCCATACCAGGCAACATTTTCTAACACCGTGCCACTCACCCCCCAAGATCACGTTGCTATAAATGCGATATCATGACGTGCCTGTGCCCCTTCCTCTATGGTGCCCTTATGTATGGAAATTTAATAATCTCCATATCTGCCATGTCCTACTTTATGTTTACAGGCGCGTCATGATATCGCATTGATAGCAATGCGATCCTGGGGGTGAGTGGAGCAGTATTAGAAAATATCGCCTGGGGGCCGGCCCAGTGGCGCTGAGGGTTGAGGTGCTGGACACCACACCTCGCACCACACTGGTGACCTGGGTTTAGGAACAACCTTGGGTCATCCTGGAGCCGGCTGGGGGAGGGAGGTAGGGTAGGAGCAGGATTGAGCTGCCTATCGATACGTCTCCTCTCCTGAGTGAACGCTGTCCCTTCCGTAGTCCCGTCACCACCAGGTGGAGGTCCAGTGCTGGCTTGAGGGGGAAAGGGGCAGCTAGCAGGGTGGGGCCTCTCACAGTTCATGGCATGCACATGCCTGCACACTCATACATCAGCACCAAGGAAGTGCGGGCAGGGATGGGTAAAAAAACAATAAAACAGCAAAAAAGTACTTACAGAAAGAAAAAAGAAAATGTCGCCTGTTACTAGCTTGGTGCAGTTTTTATGAGTATTCAGGTAAAACTGCTGTTGCATGAATATTGTGCTTGCAGGGGAGGATCGGGTGCCTGAAGCCACAATCTGTGCAGTATTCGCTGCGTTATTTCTGCCCATAGTTCTCCTTTACTTTATCAGTACACCTTATTAACACCATGGTGGGTGCGGGATCAGCCTTTACAGGGTTAGACGGTAACTAAGTGCTTTATAGTCATATACAGTAGTCTAGGTCACTTCCAGAACAAAATACCAGCTGTGACAACGGAATCATATGTGCTGTCCAGTCTGCTGTGATTTGTAAGAACACTAGTGTGCAGAAGTTCAAAAGGCTGTCTGTCAGTATCCTAAACATATATGTATGTTTTAAAGTCTTACGACAGCGGTAGCAGTATACAAGTCCTTGTGTTAGGCAGGCCAACGAGGCTTTACCAGTACCAAAAGTTACAATACTTTACAATAGAATACAGCATCTAAGCAATAACTCATGACAGCCTAATTACAAGACAATAAAACCATTTCTATTAAAAAAGAGTTTTTCAATTTTATAAAATACATAGATACATAAAAATTGTCCACAGAAAAAGACCCAGTGGTCCATCCAGTTTGCCTGACTCCGTGTCGAACCTCATGCCAACCTGGGTTTAATGAGCTGATTGTCCTAATAGCATCTCAGTACCACCCGTCCCAAGGGGGTCTTTATAACCCCTTCGCATAGACAACACCACCCTCCGTGTCTGTCCCATTCATTCTTGAACTCCATCACTGACTTGGCTTCAGCCATTTACTTTGGTAAACTATTCCATTCATTCACCACTCCCTCCCCCAACAACTTCCATTCTTGCTCTCTAGTTATGGGGTTTTCATACTTCATGAATAGATTATTGAAGTCCACCCCGTGTATTACACTGAAGAACTTGCAGTGCAGTACAACACAGTCTCATTTTGTGCAATGTCCTTCGTACAAAAGTATCACAGAATATCAGTTATCCTAATTACATAGACTTTTGGGGTTCTGGAACAAACTTTGGTATTGAGGACCGAATCCACAGAACCTATGCAACTTCACATGTCTGTATTGGGTAGACCCTGGACTGCAGAAGTCCCTCACAGCACATGCAGAGGGCTTCATGAAATCTAGAAACCTTCCCCCACCATGGATATCACACTGCCTCTAAACCTAAGTGAGCAGTGCAGTTGGGAAGCCGGCAAGGAGTGGAGCCTTGTTTTGTACAATCCCCATGGCCAGATACATTGAGCATGGAGGGTACACACTATGGACCCCTGACATACTCCCTGCATGCCCCCTGCAATGACCAGGAGATACTGTACATTCAGAGCCCCAGACAAAATCCTATGGGAAACTCCAGTCCCCTACAGTGGCATGGAGGGTTGGGAGGATTGGTGGGAAGCTGTTTCTGTTTTTTTTTTAAATGATCTGTTTGTTGTAAAGGGTGGATTGTCGTATTCCATGTTCCACTGCTCACATAGAGCAGGGGATTCACAAGATAACTGACCTGGTTTTCATTTTGGAAGCTGGTGTTCTCTTTGGACCACAGCCCTACCCCTGAAAGGAGCTCCGTGGCTACAGATGGTGGCAAATGTTGTATGTGAATGCAGCTTGCAGAGTGGCATTGGGTGAGTGGAGTTGCTTGGGTCAGCAGTGTGCTCGTGTATGCATCTCTTTTGCAGTTTGCCTATTTATCTCTCTGCTGTGGTGCAGGCAGCTCCTGCATACCGGCATCCCAGGAATTTACCTTAATCTTGGTGCTTCCCCCACAGCTCCCGTGGCAGGGGTCGGTGGGACAGTGATTACTGAACCTCAAGTGTTATAGATAGTTCCCCAAAAGGAGAGATGCTCATGTTTTATTAGGGATAACAAACCCTTACATAACTGACTTATAGATAAGGAACTGGAGAAATCTATAGACTGTGTCAATCCTTAAAGATCTTGGGCTCAATTCTCAAAGCCCTGAAAATGATGCAAGGTGCCTGCACCAAACATAAATGGCTCAAGTGGCACCTTGTTTCAAAAACTGCTCCCTGAGCTATTCACAAAAGCAGCCTGCATCAACCGCAGGATGCCTGCCCCAAACGGGGCTTGCGCTGCCTGTGCGCTCCAAAATGGGCTGCAATGTGGCGCTAGGGAGCACGTGGCAGATGCAAGCTGCCACATCCCTGAATGTAAGATTCACATAACTGTCCCAGAGGGAGAATTTCTAAGTACTCTTAGACCAGCCAGGGCTGATGTGCCTGTTTATTAAAAATATATAATGATCCTCCCCGGTAGTCTAGTGCCCCCCCAATCCCTGATGTGGCCTGGTGCATACAATTTACAGTACAAGCTCTGTGACAGTTCAGTCGGCTAGCTAATGACCTAAAAAATCATAATTTGGGATTTTTATATCAAGTCACTAATTAATAACTTTTGGACTGCCAAATCAGTTATCATCAAACTTTCCAACCAAGGACTGGGAATGTTCACAACACATTTTGCAGTCCTGGGGGCTAAGATCGACAAGGTATAAGCTGTAAAAAAAAATGTTTTTTTTAATTTTTTTTTTTTTTATGTAACTCCCCTACAAATGGGGTTCCCGAAAAGTCTTCCTTGATCTTGTTTAACTGCTCACTGCCAGGCTGGTGTCCTGCGTTTTGGCAGTTTAAATGTATTGCCAGAGAGTGCCTGTATAGCTCTGTGTACTGTCTCCTTAAGAGCTGCCTGGATTGCATTCATAATTAATCTGAGAGGGAGCTCTGTTAGAAGATGTACTTGTTTGCTGATCATTTGTTAGAGTAGTAGTAATATTGCAGTTTGTTCTAACCTGCCTTCTTTGCAGCATGGACATTTCTTTTTGTTTCCATCATCTTGGTCCTGGTCTGTCAGAATGGGCCATTTGGAACTCTAAAATGGAGCCTGCCTACAGGGGCTTGGTGGGGCCAAAACTTGTAGGAATTGTAGTTTTGGGCTTTTGGCGCCTAAAATAACCTGGAGGGGGAGCCCTTGTTGTGACTGACAGGTCAGCCAACCAAACCTTTTGGATCTTGGGGAAAGTCTCACAGTGCTTGCAGTTTCAGTTAGATCTGAGTTGGGAAGTGAAGAAGTAACAGCTCGAGACAGTTTGAGCAGCAGTCCAAAGTGGATTCATTTGGGAGAACTGTGGAAAGGCCTGAGTTTGGCCTGCATTCCTGCCTGCTGTTCCTGAGAGGGAACTTGTGTTTTTTTTTTCGGACTGAATCCGATTTGGAGAGCGAATTAAGCCACTGAATTGTGACCAGGCTTTAACCTGAAGAAGACCGAAGATTTGCTGAATGCGGTCGGCCTGTCAGGACTTCCAGCTACCTCTGAACTCCCAGATTGTGCAGAGACTCTGTAATTGCGACTGGAGAGCCGTTTGCCTGGTACAGTGGAATTTCCTTACATGTGAATGTGCTGTGTGCTGTTAGTGGGTCGTGATTTGGTCCCCCACCGTGTGTCTGAACTGTGTTTTGCATGCTGGAGGCTGTATCCAGCTCCACAGACTGACTCCGTATCCATTTCCATTTGCCTTGGCCCTGCTACACTGGCCCAGCCAGAATACCTGCTACGCAGAGAAAGTAATCGACGAGAGGCCGGCCTTGGGATCAGCCCCCTGCTCAATGCCTTGAACAGTGGCTCAGTAGGTAGCACACTCGCCTCTGAGGCCGGGAGATCAGAGGGCTGTGGGTTCAGTTCCCACATCTGGCACTTGGGTTAATATTCCAGTACTGACACTGTAGTGCAGCATGAGAGGGGTGCTGCACTTCTGAGGTGCTGTCTTTCGGATGAGATGTTAAACCGAGGTCCCATCTGCCTGGATTGGTGGTAGTTCAGGTGGATGTTAAAGATCCCATGGCACTTATCGAAAAGAGTAGGGGAATTTCCCCGGTGTCCTGGCCAAATTTCCCTCATTCACTAAAAATACCACCAACAGCTTAATCTGGTTCAAGGTCAGTTGGCATTCATCTGTATCCCCCTTCCCCGGGTCGTGCCTGAAAATAGGCAGGATTTGTCTAGTGCACTTACCCGGTCAACAAAAGCTAAATAAATAATTAAAAAAACAGGAACAACACCTCTTTGATTCGTGTGGGCCCTGCTTCTCCGGGCACTCCAGCTCAACAGTCTGCAGTCACAATTTCGTCCTGGCTGTGTCCAGTATTGGGTATGTGAGTAAACATCAGGGTAGCTCCCTGCAACAACTACTAAATCTACAAGTGTTGTCATCTGATTGTCTTGTTGCCTTTTCTTTCATGAACTGAGCCCTCCGGCTCTGGATTACAAATAGTGTGTGTTGTACATGTTGCTTTCTTCCATCACAGGGCCCCAACCAGCTGCAATGTTCCTGGCTAGCCCACCATTTTCCTACCTGGGTACCCAGAGTGTCTGACTATGTAGGGACTTTGAACTGCATGCATAACTGCCTGATTAATATAGCTTTTAAGCAAATCAACCTGATTACGGCCCTACCTTGTTCAAGTCCCCTGAATAAATCAGATTTTAACTTTGTTTGCATTTAACTTGACTGTAGTTCCAGTTTGTGCCAAAAGTATTGTACTGTTGCTATTTGCTGTGCTTAACCTTGTTTTACAGGGGGTCCCCGGGGTCAAGCTAGAGGAACCAGCCCTGGTGGTAAGTGCAAACAGTGTGGGTAATTGCCTGGTGAATAAGGGTCATTGTGAAAGTGATTATTGTATATTATTTCAGGCCACTAGAAGGGAAAGGGGTTACAGTGTCCCGGAGGGCTGTGCCCAGGTTAGCTTGACCACTAACAACCCTGGTCTCCGGGTGAAGACACCCGTTTCATTACCCAGGCCCCGTAACCTGCTACTAGCCAAGCAGGCAGGGGTAGTAGCCCTTGGGATAGTGCCACCTAGGGGTTACATTTACACAAACACTCAGTCCTAACATACAGGTACTATGGCACCTGTATAATAACTGTATATTACAGAGCTGTGGTAGTGCTTGTATAGTTATGTTTGAGCAGGCTTTTCAATTTAAACCCAAATATTTGCACTTTAATAACTTTGGTACCATTCGACGAAATTGCATGAAATTTTGCAGGTGGCAAATTCTTATGCCTTGGCGATTTTCGTGATAGCCATTTATCTGGATTCTGAGATCCAGAATATGAAAAAGCCTGTAAATATGCACTTTTTAACAATTCTTTTCTCACCTGTGGAGCAAAAACAATTTGGAATTTTGTTCTGAATTTTTCTGGGTAAAAGGGCCCCTGTCCAATGGTGTGCCTTTTGAGGGTTTTGTGAGAAAAAAATATGAATAGGTTCTCAATTTATAAGGTTTTTAAATCTGGCTTCTGAGCATGCTCAGTAGGGTTTTCAGGATAGCTGTCTGGTATAGCCAAATAATTTATGGCTACCGGCCAGTTTTTGCGAGAAAATGCTTTTATGTTGTGAATTTTGAGCCTTAATTACTTTGATGCTATGTGATGAAATTGCATGAAGTTTTGCATGTGCAGTCAGAGTGCCAAATTCATACGAGCTAGCGAGTTTTTGGATGGCCACTCCTCCAGATTTCGAGATCCAGGGATTATAAAAACATTTAAAAATGCACTTTTAGACCGTTTGTTTGCTCATGTCTGTAGCAAAAACAATCTGGAATTTTGTTCACAAATGTTCAGGGTACAAGCGGCCTGGTCCAAAGAGGTTCCTTTTGAAGACTTTGTGAAAAAATATTAATGGGTTCCTGATTTATAAGGATTTAAAATTTTTGCTTCTGAGCGCTCAGTAGGGTTTTTAGGATAGGTATTATTACAAGCACTTGTATAATTAGAGTTGAGCAGGCTGTTTAATGTTAAACCCAAATTTTTGCACCTTAATAACTTTGCCGCTGTCAGCAAAATTGCATGAAATTTTGCAAGTGCAGTCAGGGTGGCAAGTTATTAACACTTTGCAAGTTTCGTGGCAGCCGCTTGTCCGAATTCCATAATCGGGAAACTGAAAAAGCCTGTAACAATCTATTTTTTGCCATTTATTTGCTCATCTGTAGAGTAAAATGAGTTTGGAATTTTGTTCTAAATTTTTCTGAGTAAAAGTGGCTCGTTCCAAGGGTGTGCCTTTCAAATGGTTCGTTAAACAATATTAATTGGTTCTCGAGTTATAAGGTTATAACATTTGACTTCCGAGCACGTTCAGTAGAGTTTTCAGGATAGCTGTCTGGTGTGAAAAAATTATTTTTGGTTGCAAGACAATTTTTATTTTTCGAAAAAATTTTGTTTTATGGTGGTGAGAAAAATTTTTAGGTCTTGTTGCTGCCATCTTGTTTTTCTCATTTGGGCAAAAAAAGGCTTGAAACTCATAAAAATGATGTTTTTTCTAAAACAAACACCTGAACCTTGGTAAACAGGACCCATTTAACTAGATTATGGAGTTTCTTTGATGAAAAATGACCCAGAAATACATTTTCTGGGCACCCTAAAAATCTCAGGTCACCAGCTTAGCGAGGGTTGACGATTCTCATGTCGCGAGCTGAGAATTTTTAGGTCACAAGGAAGTAGAAAGAAAGAAAGAACTCTTGGGTCATAACATAAAAAAGGACATTGGCCACTGAGCATTTGCATACTACATGCCTGTTTCCCTTGGAGTTCATTGACACCACCCGTGAAGTTAGTAGTGTTGCTCAGATAATGATTTTGTGGATCCTACTACTATCTGTCAGATTGTGCTGGTATCTTACCTAGGATCCTACCAGAAATCCTACCAAAGACAGATGTAGGATCCAGGGTCAGATAGTGATGGATCCTAGTTAGGATCCAGGTATCCTAGTTAGGATTCAGGGGTCCGAGGTCAGATGGTTAGGACCTGGAGTCAGGTAGCGATGGATCCTAGGTCAGATCCAGGGATCCTAGGTCCGATAGTTAGCATCTGAGCTGGATCTATTGCTAGGATCCACAGGATCCACAACATTTGTAGGATCCATGAACCACGGGATCCTAGAGGATAGGATCCATGGTCAGACAGTACTGCTATCCCACCACAGCAACTATCTGGCCAAATGGGAGGTCTCTGTTGGTATCCTAGTTTCTAGGATACTATCTGAGCAATACTAGAAGTTAGTCACATTCCTGCCTTCCTAGTGGGGTACAAGGGGAGAAAGTAGGAACATGGAGAGGGGTGTGTGTGGAAAAAATGCATTCAAATAAGGTGAATGTAACAGATCAGGTGGGGGGGTGCTGTTTATTAAGCAATTTTTCCACTGATAATAAATCACCAAAGAGTGGGTAATGCTTAGCAGTCTAAGCACTGTTAAACTGTCCATAATTCTGCTGGACACTGGTAGATGTTAGTAGGGCACTACCTGGGCAAAATCATATTAATTTCTCATCCCTCACAATGACAGTGGGTGACAGTCTGGTGACAGTATACCATTTGCCGGGAGGGGATGCTTATAAAAGGGCTGAGAAAGTCACATACTGTACAAATGAAAAGGAAAGGAATGGACTTTTATATTAAACCTTTGATGCACACTGTATCCCAAAGTGCTTTACAATCCATGACAAGCTGGCAGCAGCTACTGTATTACATGGGCATGGAATGGTTAAGGAATAGTCCAGTACAGAGAAGGAGAGAGAATTAAGCACAGGGGATTCAAGTGACTTGCTCCGGGTCACGCATTGATCAAGTGGTGGTTGTGGGATTTAAATGTGGGACTGCTGGGCCTCCAGGTTCAAACAGGTACATTTTACAACAGGTACACATATAATCAATCCAGGCTTACATCTTTTAGTTACTTTTCAAAAATTTAAAATCCCCACCCTGCGAATACTGGGTAATGTATCAACACTGACTAGTCAGCACATCTCCTTGAAGCACCTCACTGTAGCATATTATCACTTAACATGCTAAACTACAGGCCAATAAACAAATGGACCTAAGAAGTAGAACCATTGATCACAAATCTTTGCTATGAAGACAACAAAATGGGAAAGGTGGCAGGGACACCAACTCTTTGGTAATATTACCTGGCAATATACTGCTCTGATTGCAGCCTTAAAGTATCCTTCTAACATTTCTTAGTGGGCTTCTAACATAAGTGAAAAGAGCCAAATACCTAAATATCACGTACCTTATAGAGTGTCCCCCACAGAAGCGTGCGTCAACCTTCTGCTTAGACAATGTCCTGGCTCCTGCTGGATGCTTTCTGTAAGGCCGCGCTGGGGTTTGCTGTACTAAAGCTATCTGTACCGAAAGCTCAAATTGCTACCATGGGCCTCTATAAGGCTGCTGTTTGATGGTATGGGGGTCTGTTGATTGCAGTAGTGTAGAGGATGACCTTAAGGTATGGCGCAGGTGATGGGGCATTTGGGAGGGCTAGTGGGATGCTAGGGTGCATAGAGAGGGGTATCACCAGCTGAAAGAAGGAGATGGTGTTGCCACTGTAGAGACTGTTGGTGAATCCCCACCTGGAGTACTGTGTCCAGTTCTAGAGACCACATCTCGAGAAGAACATAAACAGAGTGGAGGCTGTCCAGAAGAGGGCAACTAAAATGGTGCAGGGTCTGCATCAAAAGCCCTACAAGAAGATACTAAAGGACCTCAATATGTACAGACTGGAAGAGAGGAAGAGGGGATATGATAGAGACCTATAAATACCTCATCGGGGTAAATAAGGTACAGGAGGGAAGTATTTTTCAGAAAAAAGGAGCTCTAGAACAAGGGGGGTAAATTCAGGAGAGATGTAAGGAAGTATTTCTTCACACAAAGTGTAGTGGACTCCTGGAACAGCCTTCCAGCAGAGGTAGTAGAGACAAAAACAGTGGTGGGATTAAGGAATGCATGGGATAGGCATAAGGGAATCTCAGGGGAAAGGAAGTGGGAAGGGATAACTGACTGGAGATCAGGTAGGCTCCATGGTGATACTGCAGACAGGGACAAATGGGCAGACTGTGTGGACTAAGTGGTCTTATCTGATGACAAATTCTGTGTTTCTATGTTGCTTAGTAGTAAAGGGTTTGGGGGTTAGAATACCCCAACCTGTCACATCACATTACAGGCTCTTCTTCAGTTCCTGTAACTCACTGGTCTACTTGTGAAGGTATGCGAGGCCCATGAGGAGACAGCACTTCTGGTTGGTTGCTTTGTAGCCACTTCTGCAGTCGGAGATATTTAGTTATAAAAAACAATTAAAAACAGGTTGAAAATGTTTTATTGGTTGGAGGACCTATGTCCTTCCATGAGGGAGCTCTCACACATTGAGTGAATCTTGATAAAGTCCTTTAAGGTCCCTACGATGTGCTCCACACGTTGACTGCCCTTCATGGGCTATTTGATCCAATCATGGATAGGTGGGGTGTGGGATGAGATTATAATTAAATCGTTCATCCATGCCTGCATCTTTCAATACAACAATTGTCGACAGGGCCTGAGAAGTGTTATTCTGTACATTTGCGATTCCAATAATCTTAACATATTAGATTTGTATATTTCATGATGAGGCAGCTCATAGAGTTTTTCCCAGACCAGGTGTTGCTTCACATGCAAGCTGCACATGCCCTTCCCCTGAAGAGAGACCTGGAAGGCTGTGTTTGTTGTGTATTTTGCTGCTCAATATGATAAAATTACTGGGTTGTGCTTAGAGAGCCCTTGCGGGTGGTAGCACTCTTCCAAAATAAGAAAAGAAAATATTAGCGTTACCTTGGAAGCCAATCAGTAAAATAAGTACAGGTTTCAGTTACAGAAAACATGCAGAGAATTGCAGCTGGTACGTCAAATTCAGTCTGGAAGGGATCTTTTTTTTTAAAGACTTTAAAAAAAAAAAGACCTTTCTTATTTATGTATTCATGTATTCATAGAAGATATGCAATCACATCCTGCTCCATGGGATCATAAAAGGGAATCTTTTTTTACACATCTAGATATACGCATTTTATGCTCCGTTTTTCTCCTTGTTTTCACCCCCCCATGCCTCAGTCATGTGCACGTGTGGAGGCACACGCATGCCACAGCTCTAAGGCACTCCCCTGCTACTTGCTGCCCCTGCCCACCTATGCTGCCCATTGGACCGCCACCCAAGGGCAGCAGAACTACGGGGGGGGGCGGGGACAGAGATCTTCCCTGGGAGAGGAGAGCTGCCGTTATGGCTGTTCTGTCTCCTCCCCTCCGTCTGGTTCCTTGATGTCTCTGGCTCATTTCTGAACCCAGGTCTCCGGCATGGTGTGAGGTAAGGCATCCAGCGCCTCAGTCCTGTGAGCCACCGGGCCAGCCATAAAAGGGCATCTTCAAGGAAGGCCGAGGGTAGCAGTTTAAACAAATGCATTGTGCCTGTAAGCAGTAACAGGTCCAGTTTCTGCAGAGCTGATTGTGTGAAATCCATCCCCCACTTTCACCCCAACACCTGAAAAAAAAGGGGGCCCTCATCAAGGAAGACTACCTGAACCAGGAAGCAAGAGCTGTTAACTTCGGGTAAAGAGGCAGTCCCAAAACATCTGTTACATTCTACTTCTGGATGGAAGGGTCATATGTGACCCTGTTCACATTCTGACTCTGATCTTTATCAAAAAGGTTCAGATTACTCTGATTTACCAGAAACAGGGACTTTTTTGAACCGGGACAGAATCCTATCAAAGACAAGACTGAAATGGGTCAAATGCCAAAAGCAAGTTGTCCCTACTGCCCATTAATTTGTTGTTTTCTTTTGCCATTTAATATTTAAACTATTTATTTCATGCATTTTTCCACTGATTCTTCTCATTTTCTACTGGCGTAATGGCCCTAAATCAGACACATTAATCTGACTAGGTAAGAACTGGGTAATATGCAGATCCAAACCTGGTCTTTTAAGGAAACACTGGGCTGCACAGGTGGAAGAGGGGAAGGGATACCTGGGGGAGGGGGTGACAATCAGCCAAAAGGGCTAGTAGATCTCTAAATCCAGGTTGACAGTAGGCCAGTCATGGAGCTAGGCAGGGAAATGGGCAGACAAGATGGACCACTGGGTCTTTTTTTGTCGACACAATTGATGTTTCTATGTCTGGAGCAAATCAGAGTACATTCAGAAATGGTTCTGATTTATAAAGTTGACATGGAGCTTGTTCTGCCATCCTCAATGCTTATATTTTGCAGACTCTCTATGAACCATGTCCCTCTCAATAGAGATGTTTTTTTCTTGGGCTTCCAACCAGATTGTTTTTTTTTTTTTTATTAGTTGTTGTCACTGTTTATTCCCTGATCTGACACCAGCTCTTCTTCCCAGCTGGTTCTGACCACTCCTATACCCACTATGCCAACCCAGGCAATGGTCCTGCTTGATGCCTGCCTGTCCAGACCTCCCCTGCTGCCTGGGTGCCCGGGAGCTTGCCTTCTCCTGTGGGGACCAGGCTAGCTGGGCAGGGAAAAAAAAAAAGTCATCTGCGAGTAGATAGCTTAAACGAGAGAACTGAAAGAACACAGGAACCTGGGTATTATGTGGGGTATTGGTTGTCACCCGTGCTCCCAGATCAGGCAAAGCATTTTCCTGTAGTGCACCATAATTTTCCCTGTAAAACTGGGATGAAATTTCTGTACATTTTCCTGTATGCACAAATCAATGTAAGTATGCAATTGGTGTCATTGTGCCAGTCAATAAAATCACCAGGACAAATGTTCAGACTGTTTTATATGTTCTTATTTATTTTAAATATAAAAAAATCACCTACAACGTATCACATAACTCTACAACTATAAGTACCTTATATGTAACAATATAATAACATCTTGAGGTTCTGTGGACAGGCTGGAATCTATAAAGCTCAGTTCTCAAGGTTCACATGTCTCTAGAACCTCCTGAAGGTATTATAACCTTGTAATAATACAGTCCCTTATACAGTATTCTATTTATAGTATGAAATGCCTTAACTTCAAATTTATCCCTTAATCACAGACGGATACATTTTGTGTTCTGCTCACAATGCATGAAAGGGGCATAGGGATGCACAAAATGCGCCTACCCCACCCTCGCCCCTGCAGCCCATGGACAGGTGCGCCCACACCGGCATTCACCAATGCCGATCACCTATCCACGGCTCCTCCCTCAACACACAGGACTCTGCAGGGTGGCTGGGGGAGGAGTCGTCCCAGGCAGACATCCAATGGGATGCCCCCCCGGGACCCATAGTGGATCCCACACATAGGGCGGCATGGGTCTGGGGCTGTGCATGCTGATAGCACGCACCCAGACCAGTGCGGCACCCTCCAGTCCCAGTGCTGCCTCACATACACTTTCTGGGCGCTCACCCATCCAGCTGCTCCCGCACCTCCTGCTGCCCAGCAGTCGGGAGCAGCACAGTGCTCCCTGTCCCGTCCCCCGTGACCGAATGCCTGTGTTCATGGGGGCATGCTGTGGTTATGGCAGGGTCTCCTAGTGTACCCTGCACCACCCTCTGCGCCCATGCAGCCAGCACTACGCGGGTTAGTGAATACACGTAGTGCTGGCACTCCCCCGGAACGTCCCCATCGCAGAGCTGTCTGCAGACATGGGGGATTGGGTGCAGTGGGTCTGCATATGCCCCCTTCGGTCATGCCATGCAGGGGGTACAGGGGGTGTGGAGTAGCTGCTCACCCCAGATACGCATGCATAGCCACTCCACACCAGTCGTGCATTGGGCCTACAGCTCTGTGTACCTGTAGCGCTCCATTAATAAGCATTGTTTCAGTGTATTATTGTGTTTTTCATTAGCACGCTTAAGCATCCCCCACACACACACACACACACACACACACACACACAGAGCTTTGTGCACCAAACTCTGAGGTAAAAACAAATATTCCCTTTTTTTTCATTTATTTACTAACCTTAGGCCAGACCAGGGTCTATGGGTCCCTTCTGATCTCACACATATAATTCATAACTCCTGCTTATCTTGATGAAGACACCCCCAAACCTTTCCTAGGCTCACAATTAAATAGAAACATTGTCTAATTTTTTATTCAAATAACCTCAACCTCTAGGCTGGTCAGAAGAAGGGCTGCCTTAGTGATCTTTTTAAAATCACAACTCTGCTCTGTGCACCAAACAAGCCAAGTAGCACTTAAGTACTCTTTGTGTCCCCGTCACCCTTTAAAGCACATCATGGAGTCTCTTTTGTCTGGCTCGCTTTTTGCACTTCATGTGTTTAAAAAAGACAAATTTGCAAAACAGAAGGTTTGTTTGCCTTGGTGGTTCAGGGTGCTGCTTCCCTCTAGCAACACTTAAACACTCTTTCTTGCACCCCCCCAAAGCAAGTGGTCAGTCTTTTGTCGGACTCATTTTGCACTTAAAATTAGTTTAAAATAGACTAACATGAGGCTGCCCACAAAAAGGCTAGTTTACCTTCAGTGGCTTAGGCTCTCTGCCAGTCCAGAACAGTGGCATTTGAGATGCAGCTCGGCTGACTCAATGGTGTTGCTGTTTTGAGTGGGGCCACATAGCAGGTGTTTGGATCATGCAGCAGCTCACTGGTTCCTGATCAGAAGATCTGAATTCATCCTCAGAAAGATGCACTGCCAGCATACTACCTTACTACCCCAGAGAAACACAGGCTGCAAATGGACCAACAGAATTGCTTAGTGTAGCAAAGTCAGCAAACTGAGCACCAATTGGAGGGCTCTGTCTGGATCTTGGCAGCCATGAGATTCATAGTGGGCATTTTCCCGTAGTGTTTGTCCATTTCCCCTGATATTTTAAAAATAAAAGATTTCCTTCCCGTATCCCGTTTTTGTAGTAAAAATCCCTTAAAATACAGGAATCCCTGTAGATCTGGGAGCACTGCCACTGAGGGCCATTCAGATTGTTTTTCCCAGAAGCCCCCCCCCCCCCCCCCAACATGATGCACTGTGTCTGTGCTGTGCTTGCTCTTGCCTGTGGGTGGGGGAGGAGGGGCTAGCACTGTGCATTCTCCCAGAATGTCCAGACTTTCCACTAACCCCTGGAGGCATGACAGAGCAAACAGCAGTAACCCCTCACCACCTCTCACCCTGGGGCCCATGCGTACTGCCTGCGAGATTGTGTTTCAGGCATGGGTCTCTCAGCATGGCAGTGCTGCACACTATCAGCCAGTGACTGGACTGGCAGAGCTTGTTGTTAAAGTGTTACTATCATTTAACTACAGAACAGCAAATCGACAAACCAAAACCACTAAGCTTACTAATATAATGTCTGCCTTGTTTTATTTCTAGCCCTGGGACAGATTATGCTGTATGTGGATGGGATGAACGGTGTGATCAATCATAATGAAACCGTACAGTGGCTGTACACACTCATAGGGTCTAAGGTAAGAAGAGTAAAAAAAACTCTGGGTTCCTTTTTGGCTTTGTGACTTGTACAAGAAGTGAGATTTTGAGTTTGCAGTCTTAGTGTCTCAGGGCCACTATGTGACTGCATAAGGGGAGTCATTTATCATGGATTCAGAGGGGATCTGTACAGCCTTCTCTACTATCTCTTGGTAAAGCAAAGTAAAGGTACTGTACTGCTCTACTGAGGCATGTGAGAAGCCAACACACACACATCTTACTGGGAATAAGTGAATGGAAATACACTGTTAAGTCCGTTACTTGCAGTGGGTCTTAATTGGTGGGGTCTGTGCTGAAACACTTATTTCTTTAAGTGATTTAGCCACCCTCACCATATGAAGTATGAGTGTCTATGATAGATTAGATCTAGGGATACTTGTGGAATATTTTGACCTCAGACATGGAGCTTCTCCACATGTGCTGGGCTGTTACAGAGCTGAGCTCATATATCAAAAGGCTGAAAAGTACTTCACAGTACAGTGTGTGTGAAACTGTGTGAGAAGGTATGTTTTGCCTGTGTAGAGATCAGTGAGTTCACAAATCATGAGACAGTGCACTGACTTGCATTAGGTTGGTGGTCCAGCACTGTGTGTCAGATTATTTTCTAGAGAAAGTGCAGGAGTCTTCATGGACCATGATATGAGATAACATGAGCGTAGTTATGTTTTCATGTTCTTACAGTCTGACTTTCATGTCATAACAGACTGCACAGTGAAGCAAGGTGGCTCCTGATGCTACAGTATATTGCCCAAGGTAGAAATTTGGAATCACACTTTCTGTCCCTCACCATGTCCTGAAACTCGCACGAACTGAATACTGGTACAGAGTAGGGTTGTCAGAACTTGTTCGAAAAAGATTCGAACCCTCCTCGAACCCTGGTGTTCGAGTTCTAATTTAGAACTCGAACACTAGAGGGTTCGCAAAAGGGTTCGACTTTTTTTTATTACTTAAACGACACTGTAGTGCCACTGCCTGCTATTTCCTGGGGTGGTGAGGTTGACTCTGCACACTGACAGTCTGACACAGAGGGATGATGCAGGGGTATAATTATGGGGGATGAGGTGGCAAAGGTGAGCACATTTGTCCCACACGGGAGCGCAAATATGCTCTCGCCATTTACCCTACTTCTCGCCCTGCTCCAATTCACTCCTGATCATTACCTCCTTCAGCAAATTCACTGATGCAAAATAACAGGAGTGAAATGTCTGCTCAGATTCCAATCTGCAATTGTTCACCCTACTCCCTATCTTTGACCAAGAAGCCCCCCAATTCACCAGCAGCTACTGTATCTGCACCATTAGGTACGACATAAATAAAAATAAAAATGAACCTGCCGTTTCAGCCTGACAGTGCTCTGAGGAGTGTAGTAATATTTGTCCTGATGGGAGATTTGATTTCTTTGCATCACTTTCCTGAATCATTTTATTTATGGATGCATACAGTATTTTTCCACCAGGAGTGAAATGTCTGCTCAGATTCCAATCTGCAGTTGTTCATCCTACTCCCTCTCTTTGACCAAGAAGCTCTCCAATTCATCAGCAGCTACTGTCTCTGCACCATTAGGTACGACAAAATAAAAAAATAAAAAACGGACCTGCCGTTTCAGTCTGACAGTGCTCTGAGGAGTGTAGTAATATTTGTCCTGATGGAAGATTTGATTTCTTTGCATCACTTTCCTGAATCATTTTATTTATGGATGCATACAGTATTTTTCCACCATCTGACACTGACACCCAAAAAATTGCTTAGTCAGTGACGGAATGCCAAGGCAGACCTTGACATACATTTTAAAATTCTCCCATAAGCACGTAATTTAATTTAATCAAACACTTAGCAAGTACTGTAGTTGGCATATTGTTTTAGACTTTCGTGATCTACAAAGACCACCAGCTCGGGCACCAGCAAAGTCTTTATTCAGCAGATAAACTGAATTGGCATTCTGCTTACTGTTACTCAGTATCCATAAAGATCTCACTGGTCGGAGAGCAGAGAGGGAGGGGGATTGGTACAAGGATGGGGGAAGGGGAACAATAGTAGGTAAGTGGGAGTGAAATGCCTGTGAGTGAACCTGCATGGGGGCAAAATTATGTGGGAGTGAAATGACGAGAGTGAAAGTGGCGGGAGCGAAATGATGGAAATGAAATGTCGTTGACTCGTCATGCCCAACACTCAGCCTCTTTTGCTGCTGCTGCCTGCTGGTGAGCTTGGAGAGCCTGCCGTTCCAGGGGGTGCTGGGTTTCACTGGGAATACAGACTGCTGGTGGCTCGAGGTGGAGGTTGCTGCTGCAAGCAACAACTAACTGGGAGGTAGGACTGAGTGGTGGTGCTGCAGTGCGTGGGTGGGGTGAGCAGTAATTGGGGGATAGCCAGCAACATCATCATGCTGGGGGACTATATGCTTACTATGCTGTATGGACAAAAATAAGACAAAGTAATTAAGCAGAGGAGGTGGTGGGAGTGAGGGGATTACAGTTTGCACAAGGCAGTTCTAAGCTGGCAGGTGCTACATACTATTGCCCATTTGATTTGGTGCCAGTCAGGGTCAGGGAGCACCCAGGAAAAGAAGCCTGCTGCAATCTAGGAGGCATTCTCTCTCCCTGTTGTGTCTGGAGTGGGTCAGTGGCTCTACCAGTGACCATGACCAGCATAGCAATCAGCAAGGCAGCACGAAACTGCTCAACCTGAGCTAACATAGCTGTAGTCCGCAGGAAGGCAAGGGTAGGTGGTGTTTAATTATGTTTATTGGTGGTCTGCTCTGCTCTGCTGCATTGATCATGTCTACTGTACTGTCTACAGTCAGTGTCTGATTTAAAATGCTGTGCTGTCTGGTGTCTCTCCTGTGTGCCACCTGAGCCTGGCTATGTCTGCTTTGGTATGGGCTGCTGAGGGGTGAGGGATTATATGGTTAGCCTAGCATGCAACTCCAGTGTTTTCCTCTGTGTTTCCAAAATTAAAGTAGTTAAAAAAAAAAATCACCCTTACCCTGCAGGAGGGTGGAATGGCACAAGGGAGTCATTGTGGGAAGGAAGGGAAGAGGAGAGAGAGAGAGCTATAGATCAAGTAGGCAGCACAATTTAAAAAATAGGGTTCGAGTTCTAAAAAGTTCTAAAAAAGATTAGAACTCTAGAACTTTTTCAAAAGTTCTAGACTAGAACTAGAACCCAGAACTTCAGAGGGTTCTGACAACCCTAGTACAGAGGCAATGAATTTCTGGCACTAGGTTTTCATACTTACATAGGAAGTGGAACCTTATTAGATAGTCCACATTATAAATCATTTACAAAATGTCTGCCAATCAGCTCACAGAACCATTGTACCTCGTTATCCTGCATACAGTTACCATGGGAATGTTAGGAGCGGAGCGTTGTGCGTCACACTAGGGGGAGAGTGGCTTCATTTAACTTTTGAAATTTAAAAAAATATGCTTAATTATTATGAGCTCTAGCTTACTTGAAAGATTGATAATGGGTCTCCCGTGGTGTTTTTCTAATGGTATAAGAGACTCCTTTCATGAGGACCGGGTAGGCAGAACCGCTCAGCTTGTCCTCTCACTCAGTCCTCCCGCTCAGAGTCTCTTCACCCCATGGTGACCCTATTCATTTATAAAGGGGTAACTACTTCAGTAGTTTTCCAGAGATCTTCTTCCTGGGCCTATCACATTTATTGGCTCAGTCCTGCCCAGTATATTTGAAGATTCCCATTCCTAACTATATATCCAAGAAAGGGTGCCGTGCCTGACACCTGGTTTTTACTTAGGATTCAGGAGTTAAATGCACAAACCATCTCTCCTCCTCATGCCACCACTTCTGCGGCAATTGAAATCAGTGTTCATTTTGGGGGGCATTCATCTCTGGAAGAGCCTTTCATCAAAAATTCTGTGTTTTTTTTTTTTTTTTCCATCTGCTTTGCCACTGGGGCACTGGCCTATCTGACCCAACTGGACACTGCAAGAAACATCATCATGTGAATTGAAACCACCACCCAGGCTGTGGGTGTTGGATGGCACACAAAGGTCACTGTACAGGTTCCAGTTAAGAGGTGCTGCTCCTCCTTGTGGCTCAGGCTGAAGCCCTGCTGTGTCAGGTTCTGGTCTTCTATTATCTCTTTCTTATTGGCTGGAAGAATCCCTTGTGGGGAGCACAGTCCTTAGGGCAAGCCCGCCCTCTTGCAAGTTTTTCAACTCTTTCTCAGTGTCTGTGCTCCAGCATTGAACATTGTCCTCCTGGTGAAATCTCTAGGCCTACTAGACTCACAGGGCATTAGTAGCCTGTCTCTGTACAGATCTGTCTCAGCCTTAGAGCAGCACTCTGAATGTAGTGTGAACTGCACAGACTGAGCCAATATTCCAGGTCTCTCCACTCTTTATAGATTTTTCAGCCCTGTGCCTGACAGGCTAAAGGTTCATGGAGAAACCTTACATTTACATCTAGGGGTCCATTTATTTATTTATTACGTTTTGTTAACTGGGTAAGCCCACTGGGCCCCGAAGGTCCCTTTTTCAGGGGCGACCCGGGGTTTGTTACATATGGTATGAACATACAGACAGGTATCACAGTGTCAGACATATCGTACAGGGTTACTAGGACAGCATACAATTTTCCAGTTTTTGTGTAAGAGGGCACGAGGGACGTGATATTAGTTGGTGCAGTAGTAGTACAGTGCAGGGCATCTGATACAGTAGTACATCTAATACAGTGATACAGAACAGTACATGTAATGCCGGAGGTTTATTACACTGTTGAGTACAGTATGGCAGAGTAGTACAAATAATACGGGGTTATGAGTACATCATACAGTTTCTGTAGAAGAGGGCAGCAAATATGTTATAGTATAGAGTACAGCAGTGACGACAGAAGGGGGTAAGGTGATAAGTGCTTTGAGTGCCTACGGGAGGTTCCGTACAGGGTAGAGTACCCACTTGTGCAGTCGTAAGTCGTTACCCTTGAGGGGTAGCAGTGCCTGGTCGGTATGGATTGACACGAGGTGTGGTTGTCTCAGCTACTGGGGCAGTGGCAGGGACTTGGTTTGATAAGGTGAGCACACAGCCCCCTTTGAAAGAAGGCTAATGTCGGTTCCTCCTGAAGATGGCTGGGGAGATTGTTCCATGCATCCGGAGCTAGGTGAGTAAAGGATTTACTCCCTGCTACCGTGCAGGTCAAGGGACTTTCCAGGAGTTTTTTGTTCGAGGAGCGGAGTGGTCGTCTGAGCGGCTTTGGGGCAAGTAATCCATTCAGACCTGCCGGAGGATGGGCATCCAGGAGCTTGTAGGTCCAGCTTAGTAGGGGGTACTGGAGCCTGTTGTGCAGGGAATGCCAGTTGAGGGCTGTGAGGGCATCACAATGGTGGGTCCTAGGGTAAGATTTTGAAGCAAAGCAAGCTATTTTGTGATATAGGGTCGTAAGTCTGCTGTGGTCCGTCTTAGCAATGCCGAGTATGATGGGGGCAGCATAGGTTAGGGTTGGGAGAAGGATGCTTTGTGAGATAGCCAGTCTAGTCTCTGGTATCAAGTTATGGCTTAGACGATAGAAAAGGCCCAGTTTTTGGTGGATGTTTTTTGTTACAGCATCCACATGGGGCTTTAGGGTGAGCCCCTGATCTAGTGTGAGGCCAAGGTATTTGACAGATTGTACCACCTCTATTTTGGAGCCAGACAAGGTAGTGAGTGGCAGAAGATGGTCCCTGGAGAGGCCCAGGGATTTTGGCCTAAACAGCGTAGCCTTAGTCTTGGTGGGGTTAAGGACAAGTCGGTTCTCAGTTAGCCAAGTCTCAGCCTTGGTGAAATCGTTTTGGAGCCGGGTCCTAGATCGGATGGGCAATCCCCCGTTCTGTACAACACTGCGTCTTCTGCATACTGTACTATGGAGCTACCCCCACAGTGTCCGTAGAGGTCATTTGTGAATAGGGAGAGCATAAGCGGGCCTAAGATTGAGCCCTGTGGGACTCCCTCAGTTAAGGGTAGGGGTTGGGATGTGACCCCTTTCCACTTGACCTGTTGAATGCGGTCAGTGAGGTAATTTCAGAACCAGTTGAGGGAGTGCTGATCCAGCCCCAGTTAGCGAAGCTTGGTTAGCAAGAGTGAGTGATCCACCAGGTCGAAGGCCTTAGAGAGATCCATGAACACGGCCCCAGTGGGGGTACCCTTATCCCAAGCTGCCAGAACATCAGAGGTGAATTTGATGAGGGCAGTATCAGTCCCATGCTTTGGTCTAAAGCCGTGTTGTGTGGGGGCCAGTAACCTGTTGGCTTCCAGGTAGTCTCTGAGTTGACTGTAAACTGGCCGCTCCTGTATCTTAGCCAAGTGACATAGGATGGAGATGGGCCTGTAGTTTCCTATAGGTTCCCTTGCTCTGCCCTTGTGGATTGGGACTACATGAACCCGTTTCCATGTTAGAGGGACTGCACCTTCCTGTAGGGATCTGTTTATTAACTGTGTTACAGGTAGTGCAATGGCTGGGGCAGCAGCCCTAAGCAGCCTAGGGTCCAGCCTGTCGGGTCCCGGTGAACTGCTGGGTTTTAAGGATTGTAGGCGGGTCAGCACATATTTGGTTTGCACTATCCGCAGATGGAAATTGGCGATCGAAGAGTCCTTGGATTCAGTGACCATTGGGCTCTGTGAGCTGTGTGTGCGGTTGGGTCTGAGTGCCCCCAGGTCGGTGAAGAAGCGATTGAAGGCTGTAGTGACCTCCTCTCCGTCCATGAGTGTCGCACTGTTATAGGTTATGTTACCCTGCTGGGGCAGTTTAGTACCTTTTATCAGGGAGTTGATGCTTGTCCAGAAGGACTTTGGGTCAGTTAGTGTTTGCCTCTGTAGGGATTTTATGTAGTCCCTTTTTGCATTCTTGGAGCTTCTTTGGCACTGATTCGGCAGGGATCTATAGGCAGAGTAGTCAGCAGGGATAGCAGAAATCCTGGCCTTTTTCCAGGCCTTATCTCGGGTTATTATCAGTGCCTTCGGCTCACGCGATATCCATTTATGGCAAAGGCCCTTGGCTCGTCTGGTCCTAATTGGGGCATGCATGTTGGCCACTGCTGAGAACCTGCACTGAAAAAACTGTGCTGCCTCATCCGTGCTCCCTAAGTGTCTCATCCGTGACTAGTCTATGTTTCTTAGGGATCTCTGGAATGCCTCGGCTATGAATCCAGAGAAGTCCCTGGCCACTGTGAGCTTGGGCGGGATCCTGGGAGGCCAGTTTTTCCATATGCAGAAGGTGGGTGAGTGAGCGCTTAGGGCGTCTGACATCACACCAGCCACTTGTATGTTGGTGGGTTTGGAGGTAAGTATCCAGTCCAGGATAGAGTGATTCCCTGTTTTTTGGTTATGCCTTGTGACCTCAGTGATGACCTGGGTCAGGTTACCATCTAGGAGTATGGCCTTATATTTTTGCTCGGTGGTGCGTGCATGCTGCTTGCAACCCTGAGTTCCCTGTTGGTCCAAATCTCCTGGCAACACAGTTTGGAGCCTTTGATCTCCTCCTAGGAGTTTTGTGGGGTCAAAAGGCTTCTGGAAGCATGGGGGCTGTCATGTTAGTTTACCTCTTATAGTCTTTGTTCTCTGTAGCTGTGGTGGTATGAAAAGCTCCCTTACCTGTGCTGATGGTCCGCTGCTGGAGGAAATTCGCAGTTTCAGCTACCTCGGAGTTACTTTTGACCCCTCACTTGACCTCTCCCTTCACACTGTAACTCTCTGTAAATCCATAGATGCTAAACTTGGTATTGCCTTTAGCGTCAAACATTGCCTCTCTGGCCATTGCTCAAGGAGTGGTTTTATCTGGTCTCATGGTCTTCTGCAAGGGAGAGATGATAAACCCTGTTTTTTTTTGTAGTAATATACAAGTACTGATAAAAAATGTTTGGATTACTTGAGTTCCACTTTTTAGTTACCAAAATTCTTATTTTTTAAATTTATGGGCCGGATGGCCTCTTAAAGGTGGCCTGCAAATTAACTATATGAACCCGCTCCCGTCACATACCTTTCTAAGTGAGATGGAGTCTGGGGCTGCTATCAGGCTTATATTCTCTGTTTGTTTTACTAAATTGTCAATTTTCTGACACGAAAAGCCGCTTAAGTTTTATAGAGTAGCATTAGCCTTTATGGTATTGTAATTATTAGACATTATCAAAGCACGAGCAGCAGTGAGGGGGTTATTTATTTATTTTATTGCTTCACGGGGTCTTGATGCCTAAATTAATACAACAATACCAGAATGGGTCGTTGCTGTAAGTATTAATTTAGGCATCAAGACTCCCCATGAAGCAATAAAATAAGTAAATTAAGCACCCTCCACTGCTGCTTCATTGAAAGCAGTGGTGTCTGCAACATCATTAAATGGGTACAATACCCATATAAACTTGCGCTTGCTCTAGTGGGACCCAGGCAGCACTTCCATATTCGCCGAAAAGTTTTGGCGGTTTGGAAAAATAAACAGAGGGTTGCAAAAATTATTCTGATGGCAGCCCCATACTCCTGTCACCGCTTAGAAAGGTATGTGGGACAGGAGCGGGCTCATATAGTTAATTCGCAGGTCAACTTTAAGGGCTTTTAGTGGCCTCCCCAAACGGATGCCTGGATATGGCAAAGATACAGAAGTTTCAGGAAACTTTACATAGTGGCACATTTCTTGGAACAAACAATCTGACACCAGGAAACAATTGTATGCTCAGTCAGTAGATAATTCTTTATGATAAATCCCATATTCCTGTGTACTCCCAGAATCTTTGATCACTGGAATATTAATCAGTTGACAGAAAATCAAACCTGGACAAATGAGGGATACGTTATGGCTCCATAGCCATGGACATTTGAACGTTACAGAGAACCATCGACAAGAGAGTATTTTTGAAAGGTACTGTCTGAGGCCAGATCGCCTACAGTTGTTAGAGACAGTGGGGCATCTTTATTTTCACAGTTCCTACATCAGTCCCTTCTGGAATCCTGTAGCATACGAATGGAGGGATCCTTTATTTAAACAGATGCCTTATGATGTTCTGGTTTATGGGGAGCTTCGGAGGGAATGGGGAAAATGGCATGAGGGGGCTTTGTGAGTGCTGTAAGCCTATATAAGTGCTGCATTTGGCAGTCCAGATGCCTATGTGTTTTGCAGCAAAAGCTCATACCTCTTCAAGACTTATTGAACAAAGTACCTAATGAGTTAAACTTGGAGTATAACAAGGAATGTAGGTTATTCTCTCCAAACAGACTTAGGGAGCCATGGAGAGGTATGCCATAGTTGCTGACCGGAACATGAGCAACATGGGTGATGGAAATAAAGATCTCTTCTTTCTTCTGAATTCCTTTTCTTCCTCAGAGTTTTTGTTTCATTTTAACATACTCATCCTTTTAGTTCCATTTTTCTGATGATATTATGGTGGAATTTCATTTGCTGATGTAACTCTGTCTTTTAAGCGTTTAGTTTCAACTGTGTTTGTTTGTAGTTATAGCATAAAGTGCCTTAAAGAGCTAGTGTACTGCTTTGAATTAATAGTAATTTTCAGATGCAGTCAACTGTCACTTCCAGTATCTGAAGTATTTTTTTTATTTTCTGTTTACTATTTAAAAGAGTTTCCACCTGGCAGTACTGGGATGATGTGTGGAGCAGCACTCTGTCTGGAGGGGAGGAAAGAGTCAGTTTTGTTCCTCCCACTACATAATCAGAAATGGGACCAAACACCTTGAGGCACCACAATCCTTGCAGCCTCAGCAGTGACCTTCACAAGCTACCAATCAAAATGCAGGACATTATGACATCACTAGTAACCAGGGAGAACCAGTCCCTACTGCTTCATGTGAAAGTGAAACCCAGCAGCAAGAAATGGTTCTCATTGGTTACTAGTGATGTCATAGCCAGTGTGGTTTCAATGTTGATGTAGTGGGAGGAACAGTACTGACTTTTTCCCCCCTCCAGACATAGTGCTGCTCCACACATCACCCAGTACTGCCAGGTGGAAAATCTTCTAATTAGCAAACAGAAAAGAAAAAAATACTTGAGGTATAAGAAGTGATAGCTGACTACATCTGAAAGTTACAATTAATTGCAGGCAGTTTCCAGGCAGTACACTAGCTCTTTAAGGTGTTTTACTTCCATCAGGACACCCACCAGGACAGCACCAGAGATGGCAGATGAGACTTCGGTTTAATGTTTCATCTGGAGGATGACGCACCCCAACAGTACAGCGTCCTGCTAGTACTGCACTTGGGTTCCAGCATTTATGTTGTGAGCTCAAATCCCAGTCCGGGATCAGAACCCATGACTTTCTAACTCAGAGGTAGATGTGCTACCAGCTGAATTATGCTGACACCTTTGTCCTAAAGTATCTCTTTAATTAAACTGCGGGTTTAGCCCACTCGAGCCCAGCTACTGCTAGCTGCCTGCTCAAGCGTGACTACGTAGAAAGAATCCAGGGAGTTATATGATAAAATTAGTCACCTGCAATTATTGTTTTACTATTAGCATTTCTTCTTTGGTCACACTTACCCACCTGCCCTCACCTGGCACCTAGCTCTGACTGTTACCTGTTGGCACAGCCTCACATTTCCCACAGTTCCAGTTTGAAGACCTGAGGCAGAGAGGGGTGAAGGTGTGCGACTTGAGGGGAGGATTTGAAGCTCTAACCAGTGGGCTTTCCAAGGGCTTTGCACATGTTCAGTATACTGCACAAGTGTGATTATGGAAGGAGTACCTGTAATGAAACAGTAGTTTCGGGTCAGTAACTCTTGTCTTCTATTTCCAGCATGCATCTAAGATCACTCTGTCGTTCTCTGATTTAAATTCCTTATACGTGTGTGTTCTGTTATAGATGTGCTTAATTGTTACCGTGATACTTGCTGCATGAGATATGTTCAATGCCGCAACACACTGGACTGCACAGGGAAAAACGTACCATATAACAGAATTTAATATGGCATGTCTTTCATGCATGTTGCATCTCAAAGTGCTGTACAGACTTACGAGTGATGAATTGGTAGTGCAGCGACTATATTTTGACAGACTAGTACAAGGATGAGGAGGCATGATATGAGATTGGAGGGGGGCAGGATAAAGGGGAATGTGAGGAAGTTTTTCTTCATGGAAAGGGTGGTGGATGCATGGATTAACCTACCCCAGGAAGTAGTGTGAGCTAGCACAGTGGGGGGTGTCAAACATGCATGGAATAGGCATAAGGGAACCCAAGAGGTGGGAAAGAGAGGCAAAAGCCAATGACCAAGTAGGGATGCAAGCAGGGAATACAGGCAGACTAGGTGAGCCTAGTGGTCCTTATCTGCCGTCAATTGCTGTGTTACTACAGGTATGTAACATGCATACACAGATAATACTGTGAGAAAATTTCCATATTACTAGGGTTATTCTATTCTTCAACTAGAAGATTAAGCATCAGAGTTTTTCAAAATATCTGCAATCACATAAACATAACTATGGGCTATGCATCATGAACCACTTATTGGGTATGACTTTTGATACTTCATTCTGTTTAAAAAACAGGAGAGGCTGTAATTTCCATTGAGGTGGGAGTCTACAGAAGTCCACCAGTTCACACTTTTCTCTAAACCTTGTAGTTATTAAAGAAGCCATATATCGTTCAACACATGAAAAGCTGTCATATCTGTCACATCCCACTGATACTTGCCAATCCATCATAAAAGTACAGCTACTTGGCACAGGTACAGGGTGGGAATTACTGCTCTTCCTCCTCCAGGGCACTCAGAACCTTGCTTTGATGCTACCTGAAGACAAACTTAGCAGATCAGACGCCGCTTATTCTCTGGCTGCAGGCACTGGGCCAAGGAATTAGTATAATTTGGGCTTTGGGACCTCTGCTAGGCCCTGAGCTGACACACCAGTGCACAACAAGGCAGTGCATTCTGAAAGGAGCTAAGCTAATATATGAGCAGTTAATCAGTGCCTTTCAGGCACTAAAGTAGAAAAGATGGTTTGACTTTGCCCTTCTTAGTCTTCCTTTTATGGACAACATTATTTTACACTTGGATACTTTCATCAACATACGTTTCCCATAATATTTGCTTGAAAAGCTTCAAGACATAATGCCAAACCAAGTTTAAAGGGGAACAGTGAGCACTAAGAGCCTGACACTGTACTGTGGGTCTGGTCCCAATTTGCAGTGTGCACATTTTTTTTTCTTACCTGCAGTGTACTAGATTATATCAGGCTGATTCTGCTGACTCTCAAGCTGAGATTTGCAGTACCCAGAAATCCCAGAATCCCCTGCAGCTGACATCAGAGCAGGGCTGCAGCAGTGAGAGACTCAATAGCCTGCAGGAATATTAGAGCTTTTTTAAGCTCAGATCAGGTGTTACTCAGTCCTGCTGTTCTCCAGGGCTAAGTAAAGTCCTCTGTGATGCAGTCTTAAACACAAAGAAGCTTTAGAAGCCAGACTTGTGAACTGGCTAATCTGCTAATTCTAAAAGCATCATCTAAGCAAGCATGAGCCAAGTAGAATTTGGAGACTGAAATGAGAATATTAATATTGGGAATGGATATTGAAAAGGGCACTGAGAGAGCATTTTTTCTCCCAAAGTATTTCCATTTAGCAATTTCAAAGGGGCATATCCTGTATATCAGACATGGAAGTTGAAGAATCCTGTAGCTGTTTCTTTGTGGAGTAGAATGCTCATAGCAGGCTCTACGCATGAATGCCTACTTGCCAAGTATGGGCAATATGTAGGCATTCCTATGACTGAATGATGCACAGCGGTGATCTGTGCACCCCTGGCAGTATACAACACAGGCACACTAGCGCCTTGTGTGCAGGATCCCCCAGCTAGTCGTGTGGCGCCGAGCCAGGGGCAGTCCAGAGGGGTGACCAAACTGTGCGTATGCATGATTGCACCTTTGTGCTGTGCCAGCGTGGGTAATGCTGCCCAAGGGGGGGGGGGGGGGGGCCCTGCTGTAAGTCATTACATGTGTCACCCACAGGTGAATGGTGGAGTGTGGCGGCAGCAGGATCCCCTGCACACATTGACACCTGCCCCCCATGCTCACCAGGATTGCTGGGGGTGTCTGGTCAGGTGAATGCCTGGTGTTTACACATGATAGGGCTACGTGCTGTCCCGGGACCCCCTGCATGAGCGCAGCAGGGGATCCACTCCGGGACATGGGATGGACACCCAATTGGATGCCCACCCGCATGCCATGTTCCTCACTCATTCTGCTGCTGTGCACCTGGGGGCGGGGCCGGGGACAGGTGGCAAGCAATGGTGAATGCCGGCTGGCATGGACCTGCCCATGGGTATGGGGCTGCTTGGTCAGGTACGTGCCTTTTGCACATACCCGCCCCCAAGTCATTCATAGGCTGGTGTGGGCAATGCTGCCTTGGGGGGGGACCATGCTGTAAGTCATTATGTACCCCACCCACAGGTGAACGGTGGGGCACAGCGGCAACGGGATTCCCCTGCACACATCGGCACCTGCCCACTGGGAGGGCTGGGGTGTCCACTTGGGCGAACACCCAGTGTTTACACACAATAGGGCTAAGTGCCATCCCAGGACACACTGCATGAGTGCAGCAGGGGATCCACTCTGGGATGGGCATCCAGTTGGATGCTCGCCCTTGTGGCCGTGTTCCTCATCCACGATGCTGCGTGCCTGGGGGGTGGGGCCGTGGACAGGCAGCCAGTGATAGTGAATGCTGGCCGGCGCAGACCTGCCCATGGGTGCGGGGCCGCGTGGGTCAGGTATGCACCTTTCACATGTACCTGCACGTGGGTCGTGCATAGGCCCCAGCATGGGGTTATTCAGTAACTGATAATAAGGTATTGCACATAATTGATGAAGGAGGAAGTATTTGGAGACACTTAAAAAAAACTCACATTGGCTTAACCATCTATTTCATAAGAAATGACAGCATTATTTGAAAAATCAGACAGAAAGCTGCATAATAGCAGTATTAATCAGATAGTGAGAAGAAATGTATTTATGTGCCAGTGAAGTCAAAGGATTAGAATACGTATGACAGAGGGATTTGGAATTTGAGCCACCATGGTGCTGTAGCTTCAAATATGAAGATATCTTTAGGAAGACAAGAAGCCGATGGATTCATTAAAGTTGTTATGCATTTGCCGAGCTGAAGATAAATGATCTGACAGCCTTTCATTTCATTCACATTTCATGGGGTTAAGAATATACTTTGTGATGGAGGCTTATGTGCTAGTGTAGAGTTAGTATTATCTTGTGTTGTCACTGGGCACAGAAGGATCTACGATGCTGGTTCAGCAACACTTTTGTTGACCGGCATCACAGCGACGGGATTTATGTCGACTGCAAGTTGTGGTAAACATAAATCCCGAATGTCTCCCGGTCCTGTTTTTATATTGGGGGGTCCCAACCTCCCACATGGGGCTTTGGCCCCTTGCACCCCCTGTAATTAAAAATTCAACCCAAGTTGGAGTTGATTTGGGAGGGGTGCAGGACCGGGAGACAATAAAGCCCCTGTGTCAGGCGCATCAACACAGTGACCTGTCTGCAGACTGTCAATTTTGACTAAAGCGATGTAGGTCGCTGTGTTGGTGTCACTTTTGGGGTGGGCATACTGGCACAGAAACAATTGGCAAAACAACTTCCAACCTGCAAAGTAAAGGCAGAATAATTCATTGTGGAGGCATGTCCTATTACTCCTAATGTCGAAACATAATAATAAAACTGCTGCTTTGCCCAAAAAAGCTTTGTGTCAGTCATGAAAATTTGAGCTGCCATAGCAGGTGGCTAGATTCACTGTTAAGTATAGACAGGCATCTGCTTCTTCACTGTGTGATGTGTGCAGTTTACATAGGATATCCCAGTAGATACTACAGGCTACTATGAATAAAGGGAATGGTCAACGATCTTCCATCGTTCCCCACTGCCTCGCAAAATGCACACAATCCTCTCCCCTGCCTAAGTCACAAACCCAGCAGCAACTCAGTATTACTCTGCATTTGTAAAGTAATCGGTTATTTACCCGTGCCCTCCTTTGCAGCACAGCCTCTGCTCCTTCTGTTAGACAGAGAAGGAAAAAATACATTGCAGAGCCCTTCTTCTTTTTAACTTTTTTTTATTCATGTTGGCAATGAACAACAAAGTTGAAACTTCTTGGTTACGAGTATACACAACATGTAGACATACAGTAAGGAATATTATGATAGGTGATGCACATCTCCACATCCATTGGTATGACACATGGGGGTATCTGGTAATCTGTCAAAACCATTAAAGCCCCAATAGCAGTCACGTGAATGGGTGGCTGCAGTCATGAGACCCTACCCCCACAACAGTGGCACCGAAGCCAGCTGCCTTCAATCCCCCCACTGCCTCTCACAGTGCAGATCACCCTCTTCAACCCTCCGTCAGTCTCAAACCCAGAAACACCATGATATCACTCCTTGTTTGTAAAGAATTCACTTATTTACCCTGATCCTGCTGTGCAGCTAGGTGGCTGCTCCTTCTGCTAGACTGAGAAAAAATCTATCATTTGACTTTCCGTAGTATCATTTGAAGATACTAGAAGGGACACATGATTAACAACTTTTCCATGTATGTGTCTTTCCAGAGATTAGTTGGAATCAAATGGATAGTACAAATGGATTGGGGAAGAGAGGATGGTAAGGCAGAGGATAAGGAAAAAGCTAAAGGAAGCAAGCTGTTTTTAACAGAGGCATAAATAGTGAAATGTTAGGATTAGAAGCAGGGCAATCAGTTGGTGTAGAAAGAATGGTTGATACAGTTGTGTTCAGAGCATTTGAAGGTCCTGGTATAGGGTTTTCCAGATCCTCAGGTGATATTTGTTGTTCTAAGAGAGATACCATTGTTAATAATGAAGTGGCTGACTGATAACTGGATGGCTAAAGAGGAGATTTTTCTTTACTCAGAGGACTGCGGACATTTGGAATAGGCCTCCCGAGGCTATAATAAACTGTTCAACAAAGAATGCTTTTAAAAATAAAATCGATAAACATATTCAAGATGGGCACTGTACCAAATTGCTACCACTGAGAAGTGGGAGGTGGTCTCAGTGGGTCTTCATGGCCTTCTTCTGCCTTAAAGTCCTGAGCAATACCGAGTCATCCTGAATTAAAGGAGCCTGATGAAGTCTTCAGTCTGATAAGGAGGACTGTGAGGCAGGGAGCCAGGATATTTAGAATAGTTTGACCTAAGAGCAGAAGAAGCCGTGAACAATTATTTATATTTGGGGCTGGCTGGGAAAAGCACATGGACAGTCACAAACTTGTGGACATTAATTTGGCTGTAGGCCAGTCTTTATATTTGAGATGCTCAGAGGAAGTTTGATGTCTCTTAGCTGCTAGACTGAGGTGATTGGTTGTATATGACTTCTTGAGTTTCTGATTCAAGACATTTTTTTCATATAGCTTTCTGACCCTAAGGGCCGTCCCTGCTCAGCCGCAACCTATTCCCAACCAGCACTTGCCTCCCCCCAGATTTACCTCACAGTCCTCCATGGAGTACCCCCTGTGGAGGGGCCCACAGGAGGGAAGGCTGCCCCCCTCCTCCATGAGACCTCATCCAGAGTAGGTGGTTCTGGTTCTGGGTGGCAGCATGGGTTGAAGAGCCAGCCGAGTGTCATGCTGTGTGCCCATTTTCCATTTTCTGGTCACACTGGTCAGCGGTGTGTAATGATGCCAGCATGCATTCATTTGGAGGTGCACACGCACCACATGCCTGCTGCTGAACAACTCCCCAGCTGAGTAACCACCACTGCCCTACCACTGTGCCTGCATGCGGTGGCAGTACTATGAGTGATACAGCTTACCTTTCCTCCTTTGGAGAGGAGAGCAGTTGTTGGACACTCGATCCTCTCCCTCCTGGCCGACCCTTGCGGCTCGGGCTCATTCCTGAACCCAAGTTGCCAGCATGGCAGGAGGTGTGCTGTCCAGTGCCTCAACCTCCCACGCTTCTGGACCAGCTAATTCCAGACATTTTGAATTGTCCAGGGAGGATGAAGACATGGTGATTGCTGTAATTTGCTGAATAGCTTACAGAAATTGGAAAAACTGGTAGCTAAAGTGAAGCTTTAGAAGGAGAATAAGCCTTAATCTTGCTTTGTATATGCTCTGGAGTAATATAACTACAGGTCCAAAAAATGGTAGAAGCTAAAACAATATTTTAGAAAAGTGTACAGTAGTAGGCAGAAGTTCTAAGAAAGATTTTAAGGTGGGGTGAGTCTGTACCTAAAAGGAAGCCTTGGTCAACAGGGTAACTTTTTCATGAGGTTGGGTCTGTCTTCAATGCAGGAGCTGGGATGTCTGCTAGTTGGGAATAAACAGGAGCAGGAAGGAATGAAGTCCACAGGTGCAAAGCCTGGAATCCCTAGTGTCATTATTGTGGCAAGAGCCAGTTCATATCTATACACAGAGTTCCTGTTGGGGTCAGTCAGAAAGCTCTACAGTGGCAGAGTTCCACTGGTGGCTCACCCAAAGCTGTAGAAGGCCTATAGTCATGGAGGAAAGGGGGTTGTAGCAGGAGTGTATCACAGTGTAGGGGCAGTAGGCATGTACTGAGCTGCACTGGATAATAGGCATATAGAGCAAAGGTGGCAGACGGTGTGTAGCCCAACAAACAGGGCACATGTCCTGCTGTCTTGGCTGGTGGCAAAGCCACAAAAGAAAGGCTTAAGAGCACCTTTCCTGGTATTAGTGCTCCCATCCAGGAAGGACCCTTACCTGGCTCCGAGTTTGAGGGTATGAAAAAATTTTTTTTCATATTGCCGTGTTTTCTGGAGGGAAAGGATCATATTTTGGCTCGGAGGAGCCGAGCCACCAATCCCTTCCACTTACCGGTTCAGAGACACACCCTCACTCTGTTCCATATTCTGACATCACAATGTGCTTGCATGGGAGTGCGCTCCATAGGCATGTTTTGAGCGCGTCCCCCACGCAAGCACATTGTGATGTCAGAATATGGAACAGCGTGGGGCATGTCTCTAAACTGGAAAGTGGAAGGGATCGGCAACTCGGCTCCTCCAAGCTAAAATATGATCCCTTCTCTCTGGAAAATGCAGCACTATGAAAGAGTTTTTTTTTCATACCCTCAAACTCGGAGCCAGGTAAGGGTCCTTCGGGGGGGTATTTTCTACTAGAGCATGAAAGGTGCTCTTTAACCCCAGAGCTTTGGAGCTCTTTCAGGCTGGTGGAGTCAAGCAATCAGTAGGGTGAGCTTAAGATAGGTGGTAGAACAACATGGAGCATGATAAAGGAAGCAATCTCTCAAAAGGCCTGAGGAATAAGCACAGACCCAAGATGTGGAAACAGGCGCATTCTGCACGAAAAACGCAAAAGAAAAGTCAAGCAGAGTAAAGCAACAGTTGTCTCCTTTTATTGATATGCCGCGGGGGGAGAAGGTGCAGTGTATTACCTGCTGCTCCCTTCCCTCGAAACCAAGGACATAGCCTGATTAAAACCAAAGCTAGGCTAAGAGGAGTGAGGTGCTGATCTTTCTCTGATAACCAGTGTTTAAATTTTGTTGCACTCATCTTTATAGGGAAGGATGCAGTACCTGCCTCATTGGGCAAAGATCTACATTATAAATCATTGTGAAATTGGTCTGAAAAATAAAAAAAAAGCTGATTGACCGAGGACCTCGGAACCCCACGTTGTTATCTCAGCACAACAGCAAGGGAAGAAGATCTGTCACCTCAACAGTTTCAGCACCATTCCCCAAACTCATCCACCTGTCTGCTCCAGTGTCGCTGATCCCATGTAAGAAAAGAAGAAAGGACTCACAAAATAATCGTAACCATTACATTTTAAAAACAAATTAGTCCATCAGCTACACGTGGCAGTCAACTCTGGCAGTCCTCCGCTCCATTGCTGGGGATCTCAGCTGATGGCTGTTTCAGATTACGATATTAAGAAAAACAAAGCAAGACTCACAAAATGATCATTGCTTCTCACAAGTCTCAACACTTCTGAACAGCTTGCATTTTTTTGTTCATGTTTTCTGCCTTTCCCGCTCGACACGCAGACCACAGCTCAAACTCACAGGCCCTTCATGGCTCCCGCTCTTACCACTGGCTGTGGCTAACTGTGGCTGAAGCCCAAAGTCCAGGCTCCAACTCTTAACTACCGGCTACAGCACTGACTGCAGTTAAAATCAGTGGTCTCCTCATGGCTCTGATAGAATGCTGGGGTGCATGGGAGAGGATCACCAGCAGAAAGAGGGAGGGAGTGTTACTGCTGTAGAAATGATTGGTGAGGCCTCACCTGGAGCACTGTGTCCAGTTCTGGAGGCCCCATCTCAGGAAAGACATAGACTGGGTGGAGGCAGTACAAAGAAGGTGCATGGCCTGCATCAGAAGCCTTACGAGGAAGGACCCAAGGATTTACATATGTATTTTCTGGAGGAAAGGGGAGACATGGTCGAAACATTCAGATACCGTAAAGGTATCAATAAGGTACAGGAGGGTACCATTTTGCACAGAAAGAGATGCTCAAGGAGAAGGTGGTATGATATGAAGCTGGAAGGGGGAACTTAAAGGAGATGTGAGGAAATACTTCTTTAGAGAAAGGGTGGTGGATGTCTAGAACAGCCTCCCAGCAGTGATGGTGGGTACTGAAATGGTAACAGGTTTCAAACATGCATGGAATAGGCACAAGGGGACCTTAGTATCAGGGTGGGGCCGGCGGAGATAAATTAAGGTCTATGCTAGCACAGTAGGTAGGGACTTAGGGCAGATTAGGTGGGCCAGGAGGTCCTTCTCTGCTAGCAGCTTCTATATTTCTACGTTCCCCCATCAACTGGTGCTCATGGCGATACAAATTCTGCTCTCTGCCTCTTTCTTGCACCGCAATACACACTTTTGAAGCATGGTGCTGCCCATACTTACATGGAGAGGAAAAACAACCTCTGATGCCACCTACTGGTTGCCCATAAAAAGTACAAGTCCTCAGTGGGACTACTTTCTTGTACCTCTACTTATTCAACTTTTTAAAATGTGTATTTCATGATTTATTAAAATACAAAAAAATGTAAAAAAAAAAAAAATGTTTAAACATTCACAGTGATCCATTTCATAATCGCAACAAAGCACTCCAGAGGGTGCATTGTGTTAGGATAATGGCCTTTCTTGAGTGGTGGAAGCACTCGGCCTTTGACCTTGTGCTTCAGCCCACCCAAGGCGTGCTGTTTACCCAGCATGATGCACCTACTGGCATGCCCTATTGCCTAATCAGTGCTGATATAACCAATCTGCTCAGATATCAGGCTCTGGATAAGCACTTTTTAGAAACACAAGATGACCTCTCATGTGGAATTTGAAATGGTGAAACTTTCCTCATTTAAATGTTTTTTTTTTTAAAGAACTGGATTCTGTTTTACTTTATATGCATTATAAATCATGGGACACTTAGGTACTATCTTACAGGAATGTGCCACCTCTTGTGTTCTTCGGGAACCCGACCTGCTTACCTTCAGTTTGTGGTTCTCTGACTAAAAGGACAGTTGAGAAGGCAGTCTTATATCTGTCAGAGATCCTGAGGATATTTATTTATAATAAGTGGTAGGGTTTGATATCATCCAGAAATATGACCCTGCATTATCAGTGTCAGCGGGGTATGATGTTACACCAGCTTGATACTGAGAAAGTCACAGCAGATGAATCACCCGGCCGGAAGTCCTTACATTGTCACACCAACTGAAAGCAGCTGTGACAGTGTCTGTTAATTTACTCATTCACTCTCTCTCTCTTCTTTTATGCACATTCACTTTCTAACTCCTAGTCCTGGTTAACATCAGACACTAACAGATATTATCCAAAATGAAATATCGGAGATTGTGTGATTACTTGTTTTCAGTGTACTTTCATTTCATTTCATTTTTAATTTTTTATACTTGCTAGCAAGAGGAGCTAAAAGCCCGTTTTCACGAGCGACAAGGTAACATATAAAACATATTATCGTATAGGACATACTTGGATAAAACAGAATACAAAGACATAAACAAGTAAAAAAGTACTTTGCCTTTATAAACCACCCAAGTTTCGCTCTTGTTGTGTATGTGGCAAAGTGGCACAACATACTTGGGTGTATAAAAAAACTCATATCACACAGTTATATATATATATATATATATATATATATATAGTAGGTGAGAGTTAAACCTTACAGACAAATGCTTTATTATAGTCTCTGATGAATTCTAAAACAAGATAAATCATTTATGTCAATGTTGAGGGGATCATCAGAATTTATCTGCACTGTGGACAGGCCACAAAGGAGCCCTTAGCTAATAGGAGAACAGCTTGCACAGTGCTTGTTGATATCATGATGGCCTCAGCTGCATTCAAAACAGAGGAGTGAAATCAAACAGACCCAGCTAAATCGTCATAAATCAGCAATCAGTCTTACACAACTTGGCACAGGCAACGGACTGTTCCACAGAAACTTTGGACTGAACAAAACTTAAGAGACTGAATTATAGGTCAGACTTCAGGTGGGTTGCAGCAACAGCACGGAGGTCTGCAACCCCCCCCCCACCCAACAACAACTTCTGGGGCAGATGGAGCGAAAGTCTGTTTTCTGTCCTCTCAGTCCTATTCCATAGCAGTTATTTTACTGAGCAAGACTTTCTGAATCTGGGTACAGCAATTTCTTTTGTTGGCCCAACAAAGGTATTGTGTATAATTGTTGTTGCTTACGAGCTTTCTGGGGCTACACGGGTCCCTTTTCAGGTATCTACTCTTCAAGAAAGGAGCCCCACAATCCAGCGAGTCTGATTTTTCCAAGGACCAGTGTGGCTACATTCTTTAACAAAAAAAGTGAAAGGAACAGACGAAAAGAAGATTTCACTAACTTCTTTTGCTGTGTGGTACTGCTAGCAGTATATTTTCTCCTTTGGTTATCCAGGCTGCTGTCATTTCCCCTCACAGGGGGGAAAAACACATGTATCCCTTTCTGGCACTGGTTTCAGTGGAAAACAATCCACATTCTCAGTGATGCTGTGTAACTTCAGAAGGCTGCGGGAGGAATGCTAGGTCTAGCTTGATATAATAAGGTTGATTAAAGATTTATATTGCACGTATTGTTCTCATTTTATTGTTGTATTTAGCCAGCATCTGACTCTTGCACTGCAGGGATAGCCATGGAGTTCAGCCACTGGGCCTCAGTGGTGTGATTTAATGGGCTTAGGTATAATGTCTTTTGGGAAAAGACCTTAAGTAACGATGCCTTAGCACCTTTCTCTGCAGATGTGCAGTTACCTTTTGATTTGTGTTAGTTGAAAGGTGTCAGTGATTCAACCCCCATACCATATTTGGTGGAAGAAAGTAATGCTACGTCCCCTTACGTTCTGAGGCTCATTTGATACTCCTGTGTTATCAGGGGTGTAGCCAGAAATTTCCATTTTGTACACAATCTCCAACAATTACACCCCCATATAAACATGTACACATCCTCTCCAAATGGCACCCCCTTCCAAACAAGTCCGATTGTTGTCAGATGATTCCTCTAATCTCTAAAGAGGTTATCCATGTATCTGTCTCCTAAACAGCAGAAGTTTGAACAGAGACACTCCTCAGTGGCCTACACTAACCCAAATACTACAGATTAGAATGAAAATGTTAACAGAAAGGTATGGTTTGTGACAGGCACTCAACAAAACTGTACACAATGTGTACATTGAGTATGCCTGCCTACACCCTTGTGTGTTATATATACTGCAGCGACTGTGAGCCACTCTATTTCTCTGTTAGCATAGTCATTCAGTTGACTTGAGAGATGGGATTTGGAATGCTAATTACAATTGTAGCGACCCTAACAGCATCTGATATATGGATCTCTCTTCCCACTCCCCCCCCAACCCGGCTGCCTCAGCAAATCCTATGCGTTTTATACTCCATCATTTAGAAATATAACAATATATAGAATAATGTATAGGGTGGTGTGTATAACGAAAATGTTACACACACCCGAGGTGTGGGATGCTACATAAACCCTGAGAGCGAAGCTCGGGTTTATCCAAGCATCCCACACTGAGGGTGTGTGTAAAATTTGAGTTTTACACACCGCCCCATGCATTGTTTTATATAATTGCTGGTGTCCTTTTTTTCGCCTGAGCAATTCAGCAACTGCAGTGCACATTAATCAAGACTTATTGCACTATTCGTATATTTCAGATAGATGTTTCATATCGATAGATGTTTCAGTGTGTTGTAATTAATTTAAGCATGGAAAGAACTACATACATTAGGAATGTAGTTACCTTTTCTACATTTTATGTGTCAATATCAGTAAATGTGATAGAGTAGAGACATCGAGATTGAGAAGATCAAGAATTAAAAGGCAGAACATATTTTTTTCTTTTGTAAGTGTTTTTTACTGATTCAGTAAATAGAAATGAAATGTAATGTGGCATAGATCAATACAGTTTGTAAGTAAGCAGCGAACAGCATGGCTTGTAGTGTCTGTCAAAAAAATGGTTTCCTATGGCATTGGGGATCTTATGGCATGTGACCTGGGTGGGAAAGAGAGAGCGAGAGAGACGCTGTTAGGGACTACGGCTGTGTGAAACATGATCTGAAGGAACGAGAATGAATGGTAGGTTGGTGGTTTTGTTCATCACTGTGTTGACAGATGAGTGTTATAACTTGTTGCGCTTCAAAAGAGTGTGGCGCGCAAGCCGCTCAGTGCCTCACGGCTTTCCCATAGACAGAGCAGCGCGTGTTCACTGCTATAATGAGCTGGTTATAAAGGCGAATTATAACTGGCTTTGTCTATGGGAAAACATGGACACCAGTTATTATAATGTGTTCATATTCCAAATAAAAACACAGTAGCTATCCAACTGTGCTGTCTGTTTCTGACTCTGCTGTGCTTTTAGTATTCGGACTGATGTAATGCTGTATGAGCACACAATAATCACTTGTGGTCCAGATGATGCCACATAGGGTTCAATGCTTTGACTTAAGTTTTTTAATATAGTTCCTGGTATTTTAAACAAGGTTAGTGGCTTCTGGTGTACTGCAAGATGTTCACGTGATGTCATTATTTTTGTCATGTGATTTTGAGTGTTTGCATAAAAGCGGAGGGGACGACACACTTTGGAAATCACTCTGATGAAGCCCGTCTGTGTACAGGAGAAACGTTAATCTCTGTGGTGTTACTTTAGCAGAGCACTGCACTTTATCCATTTAAACTTTTAACTTGTGGCACTTACAGACAAGGCCTAGAAGATATAATAAAAACCTGCACTTTATTTGCAAGTATTTGTTAAGGGTGTTCTTCAGTTGTATAGCATGGCAACCATAAGGGGGTGCACCATTGCCATTGCATTCCCTTTATAACTGGGCATCACCACTAGGAGAGAGTGTGTGGAGTGCCTCACTCCTGCTTTGGTTCGAGGAATCATCCTCATAGAGGGCCTAGCCACCAATGTTCCTGAGTGACTGCCTGTCTTAGGGGAAATGAAGAAAGGCTCCCAATGGGGTAAAAAGGATCAACCAGGAGTTCAGTAGGATTTAACCGGTATACACCTTTCATAAACAGAGAAAGTTTTAGGTCCGCCGCACTGTCAGAGCAGCCAGTTTGCAACACCAGTGTAGAGAACATCCCCCAACAAATTTCCGTGTAGCTGCTGCTTGGTAACCATAAATAAAGACAAGGTCACTGCTTCGGGACTCTGATAATTAGATAGAGAGAGTTAGATAATCTGGGCCTGGATTGTGCAATCTATACTGTAGAAGTAACCATAGAGAAAGACTGCATTACCTCCTAGAGAGACTGTTTTTACACTAGTCTGCACTAACATCATGTAACCTCTTGCCTTGAGAGACTTTTATTTAGGGTCACCGCCTGCTGCATTTCGCCAGTCAGTACACCTCCTCGTCTTCAAGCCTGCGACAACCACAAATTGGTTTATTGGTCTAAGCACCTTGCCTCCTGTTACAATTTACTGCTGATTTTATAGGAATGTTAATATTTGCCTTTTACATTGTACTACCCTCTGTTGCACTTCTAACTTCCCTCCTCCCCTGGAATATGCCTTTCTCTGTTAACAACTTATAAATAAATAAATAAATAAATCTGTGTGCACACAGAGAAACTAAATAAAAAGAAACTTGCAATTGTAGCAAAAGAAAAAAAAAGACCAACTAAAATGTAAATTTAAAATCAGTCTTTTTAGTCACAACTTCCTCCAGGTCTACCCATCCAGGAGCCCATGACACTGGTGCCACGTGCCTCAGGACCTGCACAAACTCAGGCTGTGAATGAAGAGTGTGCCCCTCCGGTTTGCAAGTTGAGATGCCTCTGAGAATGATTTTGTTCATATGTGTCGGGAGATGGCCACCTCACGGCTATAAACCTGACTTCTATAGCAGTACAGTGAATTGACTGCTACTTGCAGCCAAAAGACAAAACCAAACAAAACAGGAGCAGGCATTAGGTTGGACTATGTGTTAATTTATTTCACTTTATTTATTTAGAGTTTGCTGCCAACAGGCTAGCCCCGTGAGATGCAGTGTCTTCTTTTCAAGGAGCACAAGCAGTAACATCAGTTACAAAAATATCAGTAGTGAGGTCACAGAGCTAGAGATATTGGAATATACAGGGAAAGACATTGTCAGTAGCGACGTACAGGATCAAAGCCTTTGTTTGCCCCTGTAATTGTCTGCTGTACAGTTCCTGAAGCTGTAATAATAGGAGACATTAATGAGGACTGAACAATTAGAAACTCATCTTAGGCAAGGCAAGGCAGGGCAATTGTATTTATATGGCACCCATTCCAAAGGCTCTTGTCACTCCAAAATAAAAACAACAAATTCAGTAAAACCATTCAGAATAAATATAAATAAATAATGTGGCGCAGGCAGTAAATGAGTAAATGTTGCATAGGCACTGTTGTTTAGCTCAAGGCATCTGTGCTAGCCCTAAACGGAGGCTGGCACAACGTAGGGAATAATTCCATAGAGCAAATGTTACGCATCTGTATGGAACTTGGTTAGTACTCAGCGAACTGGAGGTTAATTGGAGCTAATCTTGTGTGAAGAAAGTGACTCTGTCACTGCGTGCAATGCAGGGGCGAAAGTGCTTTGGACCAAGTATAGGCAAGCAATAACGCATGACAGGGCATGGGTTTGTAGAGTGTTAGTGCACGTACAGGGGGAACTGGAAGAACTAGACCAACAGCCGAGCAAATTTCAGCACAGTCGGAGTGCACTGATTTTCTAGAAACCCATGCCCTCGAGTGGGTTATTCACTTATGAATATAGAAAAAAGGTTGTTATTTTTTCCTTGTAGTTAGGCTGTTGCTAGGTAGAATATGTGAGTTTGGTAACAAAGGCCAGGTGCCTTTAAATTATTCCGGAACGTTAATTTATTTATTATTTTAGTAAAGATTTTTTTCTCTCCTGTACGCCGACTTGCCCCATTCAGGCTTCAGTTCACCCAGCCCCATCACCCCCCATCCCTAGGGCTTACCTCCCCTCTGGTAATCCCTCCAGAAATTGCTCCATGTGGTGGCCGGGCCATCAGGGCTGGGCAGCCCTCTTTGGAGCACAGTTCAGACTCTTGCTCTGCAGGGGGTGCATAGTTGGTGGGTGCAGGTCCTGCGATGGATCAAGCCTTCGTCCCTCTCGGTTGGATTGTTTCCTCCTCGTTTTTCATCCCCATGGCCACCAGGTGTACAGTGACTCTGGCGCACGTGTGCATTGAGGTACACACTCCCTTTGCATCCGACGGTGGCTCTCCTCTTGTGCCAGTCAGTTACCCTGCCACCTATCCTCCACTAGGTGGCAGTTGAAGTGCGGAGTGCTCAGACCCCTCCCGGAAGACGAGAGCAGTCCCTGGGATGTTTGATGCTCCCCCCATATGACTCAAGTCCACTGCCAAACCTATGTCACCAGCATGGCAGATGGTAGCACTACCTCAAAGCCACTGGGCTAGCCAAAGTGCATTTATTTTTAAGAAACGTGTGCCCTGTTGTGAGCTATTGCATTTAACAAGTGAAAAAAGGTTGGTTTCATTTGAATGGAAAGGGGGTTTATTTTTATTTATTTAGGCCATTGCTGGGTAGCTTGGGTAGGTTAGTTATGGACTGTGTTGTTTCAGTAAGCAATAATACGTGATAGGGTGGGAAGTGTTGGGCTATACCCACCCAGGGGCATAGCGAGGCCTGACACCACAGCTGGTTTGCTCACAGCCCCCAAAAGGCGTGTAGAACCCAACATTGTTCACCCTGGAGTGGCTAATTGGGCTTTGAAAATGGAACAGAACAGCCGGCCTGGTGGTGCTGAGGGTTGAGGCGCTGGACACCACACCTTGCTCCATGCCGGCGACCTGGGTTCAGGAACCAGCCCGGGCTGTTGGGGGTCGGCAGGGGAGGGAGAGGATTGAGCGTCCAAGGACAGCTTTCCTCTCCCGGGAGGGAGGGAGGGGGGTACCTACTTGGTGCCTGACTGGCCTCTGGTGGAAGCCGGAGGCATAGCAGGCATCTGAGCATACAGAGAGGGTTGGGAGTGGTGGACATCGGCAGAGACGCCTTGATGTCGGGGTGTAGGCCACTCCCCTAGAACATCGGAAAAAAGACTCTGCAGGGCTCCCGGTAGACGGAGCACCAGGCCCCGATCTCCAATGCCCCTACCTGACCTGGTACCAGCATCCCAATGAGACCAAGAAGGACTTTGGGGGATACCCAACCCCGTACCCGCCTGGGGGATACAGTCACGGCTACATGGGGGATGGACTGCACCAGGCTCCAGGTAAGAGGGTGGAGACTACAAGGCCCTAGGTGTCTCCCGAAGAGTGGGAGGGCTGCGGGGTAGGGGGGAGAGTATAAAGAGTAAGTAAAAAAAAAAAAAATGAAGCAAAAGACAGTTTCTTTTTTTTTTTTCAGTATTAAAAAACAAACCTTATTTGTTTAAAATAGTTCTTCGGCTATAGCGAGGTGAGTGCAAGTGTGAGGCATGGCTGCGAGTATGCGTACACATTCACTTTCATGTGCGTGCACTGGTCCACCGACTCTCGTACATTTCCTATCGGGTTAGTTGCCATTCTTGTCTCTGTCTCTCTTCCTTTTTTTAATAACTTTTATTTTTTAGGCTTTGCATAGTACATAAGTACAATACAGCACTGGAGAAATATATCTCAAATGTTAATATAAACAATAATTAGCATAAATATGTATTATTCCAGAATGCAATTACAATCATCCTTTTGGTACACGCTAGAAGGGATTCCCACTATATATCAAAAGACAATGTTTTTCCCATACAGTAAATTATTGTATATACCATCAAGGCAGCATGACAATGAAAAATATATAACAAAAACATTTCCCACACTAAACGGTATATTGCCTACTAAAAGCTTTAGTTATGCATATATCCCAGCCATAAGCTGGCATGTGTCCCCTGACACTTAGAGCCAGCCCACTGCTACAGTATAAAACTATGAAAATTAGTTTGACAGTAATATCAATAGGCCTTTTCTGTGCCTTTATACCAAAAAAAAATGTCCATCAACAATTTTTAAAGTGTCTTCAGAACTTCTGTACTGAAAATAACGCAGCCTCACCCCCCCCACTCTTGACCCACAAAACCAACTCTAAGCAATGAGTGCCCTAAAATATAAAAATAAGGGATTACTCTTCAAAGTGTCGTTTTACATCCTTCTTAAGTCATGGCTTGGAGGGACAGGGAGCGAATCCTCAGGATTGCAGGAGCAGCTGCATGGGGGAGGGAGCTGGACGTCATTGTCCACCTAGGGACAAATGACCTGGCTGGGAAAGGGATCAGAGCAGTGCAGGAGGAGTTTGCGGAGTTGGGGAGGGCCTTAGACAAGTAGCATGCACAGTAACCTTCTCGGAGGTACTGCTTGTCTATGGCATGGGTGAGGCTAGGGTGCGCCGCACCATAGGAGTCAATCAGTGGTTGAAAAACTGGTGCAGAGCTCAGGATTTTGGCTTTACTGGGGACTGGGGGTCCACCTGGAGGGATGCAGGCCTATACTGGTGCGATGGTCTGCATCTGTCCAGGAGGGGAACCAGGATCCTAGGTGATAGATTTAAATGCTTCATTAGCAAACATTTAAACTAGCCAAGGGGGGGAGGCACTGAAAAGGAGCAGGGAAATCCTAGCCCCCCCCCAAAAAAAATCAGGGTACTTAGTGAGGTAAACACCAAGATAGAGAAGTCAATAGGGAGAGGGGCAGGGGTAAATGGACAAAAAGGCAAATGCAGTAAGGACAGAGTAGGGCAAAAAGGGGTAAGACCATCAAAAAAATGGAGGGTAATGAGTACCAATGCTTGTAGTCTAGGTAACAAGCTCCCTGAACTGGTGGCCTTGATGGAAGAGGGACACCTGGATATTGTGGCAGTCACAGAAACATGGTACATGGAAAACCATGACTGGAATGTGAACATACCAGGGTACACAATCTACAGGAGGGACAGGGAGGGTAGAAGAGGAGGAGTAGGAGTAGCTCTCTATGTAAGGGAAGGGATTAAAGCAATGGAACTAAAGGGTAAATAGGGAGGAGAGGAGGCACTCTGGGTCACCCTGAAGACCAGAAATAGCACCACAATACACACGGGGGTTATATACAGACCCCCTGCCGGGGAGGAAATGGACAAGGAAATGATAGAAGGTATCCTTAGGATCTCAGAAAAAGGGGAGATATTGTTGATGGGGGACCTAAATATGCCAGATGTTAACTGGAGCACCTTTGCTGCAGTCACATCCAAAAGCAGGGTCATTCTTGAAGCCCTACAGGGGGCATGCCTCAGACAGCTAGTGTTGGAAACCACTCAGGAAGGAGCAATCTTAAACTTGGTACCGTCAACCGGGGACAGAGAGAGGATCTCAGATCTAGAAGTGGGTAGCCATCTGGGAACAAGTGACCACAAAACAGTGTGGTTCACGATAAACACAGCCTCAGAGTCAAGCCATACAAAAGTGTGGGTACTGGACTTTAGGAGGGCTTACTTTGTCAACATGAGAGAGTGCCTCAGAAAAGCACTAGCAAACAAGCAAGAAGGAGGGGTGGAGCAACAATGGGGAAACATTAAAACTGCCGTCACAGAGGCAACAAGCCTTTGCGTGAAGCAAATATATCAAAACAAAAGAAAAAAATACTATGGTTCTCAAAAGAGGTGTGGGGACGTTTAGGGAGAAAAGGCTAGCATTTAGGAAGTATAAGGAAACACAGAAGGAGCAGGACAGAGAACTGTACCAATTAAAGCAGAAGGAAGTGGGGAAGGCAGTCAGAATAGCAAAGGCCCAAACCGAGGAAAAGATAGCCAACTCGGTTAAGAAGGGGTTAAAACCTTTTGTAGGTACATTAGGGAGCAAAGAAAGACCAAGTGAAGGATAGTGAGGCTTAATAAAGGGGAGGGTGGGTGGTCAGAGAGGGACAGTGAAAAAGCAGGGATACTGAACGAATACTTCTTCTCAGTATTCACAAAAGAAGAGGAGGGAGAGGTACCTAATGCAATTAATAGAAGCACTCTGGATAGGGGGGTCGATTCCAGTCCTTTCACAGAGGAAAGAGTTCTGAAAGAACTCCTAAAACTGAAGGTGGACAAAGCAATGGGGCCTGACGGGATTCACTCCAGAATTCTAAAACAACCAAGGGGAGAACTAGTGACACCACTGACTACTCTTTTTAACAAATTATGGGAGGATGGTGTGGTACCTAAGGACTGGAGGAGGGCGGATGTGATTCCCCTTCACAAAAAGTGGGAGCAAAGCAGACGCATGAAACTACAGACTTGTCAGTTTGACCTCTGTGGTAGGGAAAATGATGGAATCACTTGAAAGAAAGAATTGTTGAGTACCTAGAGGCCAATGGGGCACAGGACCCAAGGCAGCATGGATTCACAGTGGGAAGATCATGTCAGACGAATCTAATAGATTTCTTTGACTGGGTGACCAAAGTAGTAGACCAGGGAGGAGCTGTGGACATGGCCTACCTAGACTTTAGCAAGGCATTTGACACAGTCCCACACAAAAGATTAATAAACAAATTAGCCAGCCTGGGAGTGGGTCCCAGGGTGGTAGCCTGGGTAAAAAATTGGTTGAACAATAGGACACAGAGAGTAATAGTAAACGAAGTCCACGCTGAAGAAAGGGGGGTTACTAGAGGGGTACCGAAGGGTTCAGTACTGGGTCTGGTCCTTTTTAATGTCTTTATAAGTGACATTGCAGAGGGACTGTAAGGAAAAGTATGCCTCTTTGCAGATGACACAAAGATCTGCAACAGGGTTGATACGTAAGGTGGGGTGGAAAGGATGAAAAGGGACTTGGCAAGGTTGGAGGAATGGTCAAATGTATGGCACCTTAGATTCAATGCAAAGAAGTGCAAAGTAATGCACCTGGGAAACAAAAACCCAGGGGAAGAGTACACAATGGGGGTGGGGTGAGATACTGACAACAACAAAAATAGAAAGGGACCTGGGGGTAGTCATATCAAATGACCTAAAGGTGGGCCAGCAATGTGAGAAGGCAGTAAGGAGAGCTGGGGGGATACTGGGATGCACAGGGAGAAGAATCACCAGTAGAAAACAGGAAGTTGTTGGCCCTCCATACAGACAGTTGGTAAGACCACATCTGGAGTACTGTGTACAGTTCTGGAGACCCCATCTCTGCAAAGACATACTGTAGACAGGGTGGAGGCTGTCCAGAGGAGGGCAACCAAAATAGTGCAGGGTCTGCACCAGAAGACATATGAAGAAAGACTAAAGGAGCTTGAGATGTTTAGCCTTGAGGAAAGAAGGGAGAGGGGGGACATGATAGAAACTTTCTAATACCTCAAGGGAATCAACAAAGTCCAAGAGGGTAGCATCTTTCAGAAAAAGAGATGTGCAAGAACAAGGAGGTACAGTTTGAAGATAGAGGGGGGAACGGCTCAGAGGTAATGTGATGAAGTATTTTTTCACAGAGAGGGTTTTAGATGCATGGGATTGCGTTCCCTAGGAGGTTGTAGAGTCCAAAACAGTGGGGGAATTCAAGAATGCATGGGACAGACATAAAGCAATTCTAGTGGGGGGTAGGAGGAAGTGGGCTGTTGGTTACTAGGATCTGCAGTTTATCCGTTAGGTAGGGAAATGGGCAGACTAGGTGGGCCAAGTGGTCCTTATCTGCCATCAAATTCTGTTTCTTGGTAAGGTTGAAGGAATGGTCAAAAGTATGGCAGCTTAGATTCAATGCAAAGAAGTGCAAAGTAATGCACCTGGGAAATAAAAACCCAGGGGAAGAGTACACAGTTTGGGGGAGGGGGGATTAACCCTTAAGCTGCGACAGAATTACAGCATATAGGAATTTTGAACTGATATATCAGTTCCATGATCCTGCAAGAGTTAACAACAACAATGGAAAGGGACCTGGGATTAGTCATATCAGATGACCTAAAGGTAAGCAAGCAATGTGAGAAGGCAGTAAGGATGGCTTGGGGGATACTGGGATGTATAGGGAGAGGCATCACCAGTAGAAAACAGGAAGTTGTCCCTCTGTACAGACATTTGGTGAGACCCCATCTGGAGTACTGCGTGCAGTTCTAAAGACTCCATCTCCGCAAGGACATAGGATGGAGGCAGTCCAGAGGAGGGCAACTAAAATGGTGCAGGGTCTGCAAGAGAAGCCATATGAGGAGAGACTAAAGGAGCTTAACATGTATACCCTTGAGGAAAGGAGGGAGAGGGGGGACATGATAGAAACTTTCAAATGCCTCAAGGGAATCAACAAAGTCCAAGAGGGCAGCATCTTTCAGGAAAAAGAGAGGTGCAAGAACAAGGGGTCACAATTTGATGATAGAGGGGGGATGGCTCAGGGGCAATGTGAGGAAGTATTTTTTCACAGAGAGGGTAGTGGACGCATGGAACGGCCTTCTTATCTTTTTTTATAATTGTGACATTTTTATTTTTATAAAATAAGTGTACAATCATAAAATCATCATGTATCACAAAAGACGGACATACAAATCCAGTGGTATTACAGCATGACAGCCTTGATGCCTGCACACAAGTTACTATACATTTTGGGAAAGATGAAACCATTATTTCATATATTAACAACAGGTGCATAATCCTTAATATTTGATTTTTCCTAAATCGATCTGGTCTAATATGTATCCAACTTGCATTTTTATCCCGGTCCTGAGGCAGTCTCTCCCCAACTACCCCTTCCGTGTAAAAATCCCATAGCATAGAAGCCCTATTAGCTTCTTGACTATAAATGGTCCAATCATGGGACAAAGTCCGGGTAATGCTCCAATTGATAAGAAACCCATTTTCCCCATCTAGCACTAAAACTGTTTAGTCGGTTATTCATTTTTGTCGGGGAACATTCCAAATTGTAAACTTCACATGTTAAGTTCCGCCAACGTTCTTTCTTTGGGATTTTATCTGTGAGCCAGGATTTAGTCTTTTTTTTTTTTTTGGCTATTAGAATTAATAGTACTACTACTTTGTGATACAGACTGTTCATTTTTACCCCTTCAGGAGGTGTTGCCATCAGGATAAAAGTGGGTGTTGACCAATCAGAGACCTCAAAGGTTTCCGAAATCTCCATTGTAATCTCCCTTCAGTATCCTGAAAGGAGAGGACAAGACCAAAATGCGTTCATTGCCTGCTGGAGCATGCCCACAGTTCCTCCAACAAGATCCCCCGTCCTGCCCTCCTATTTTTGCAGTCACATCTGGGGTCCTGAAAAAACAAATTCTGTACTTCCAGGCAAACTCCCTCCAGTATGTTGTAGGGGTGATTTTAGAATAAGCATGGCTGCTTTTTGCCGGGTAGCTACTTCTATTGGGATAGCTAATTCTCTCTCCCACCTTTGCCTTACCATGTCCAAGTTTTCCTTCTTTGAATTTCTAATTGCCTTATATAAATTACTAACAATGTGTTCTACAACTTCACCTCCCAGGTGCCTGATAATTAAAGTTACTAGGTTAGATGGTCCCTCAGCCAGTCCTGCTAGTGTCTCCTCCAGAGGTCCCAGATTACTGTTAGAAAGGCAGCCCAGTGGACCAGTGTTACGTTGCCATGCAGCCAACCACAGTGCAGGAGGGAGCTCGAGATGCTGCGCTGGGGGGCAGGGCACTCTGCAGTAGCTGCCGTTGAGCAGCGCTCTGCAATCAGAAGGGATGTCATTGTCAAACCAGTGCCGCAGCGACCCCTGTGGATGGGGGGGGGGCAAAGGAGCTTGCTCCCTCAACAGGGCATTGTTGTGTGCAGCTAAGGCCTTAGAAGCTCCACCCATACCAGGGGAGGAGGGAAATATGGACAAGAAAACCCATATGTTGTTCTTATGATGGCCAGGCTCCTGGAGACCATTGGGTCTTTCCATGGACTGCCACTGGATCCTGTCCACAGAGTGGACTGCTTTGTTGAGAGGACAGCCCTACCCCCTGTAGAGCCTGTATTGGAGGGAAAGCCATAGGGGAAGACCATCGGGGCAGGACCTAGATGGAGCATGAGACCAACCTGAGTCAGAGCATATCCCTGCAGCGGAGTACCATTGGGCAGAAGAGCTCTCTCCAAAAAAATAAATAAATAAATAAAGATTTCTTGGGAAGGAAAAAGCAGCATTTTTGTATTTTTTGTTTCAAACCATACAAAATAAGACTTAGGCAGCCATGCTCATCTTGGCTGTGTTTCAATCTTGGGGTTCTGAGGATATCACAGGCTTCTCACTTCACTTTCAAGATCCTTATGATGTCATGAGAACCCTTCAATGAAACCACAGCCTTGTGCTTGGTTGGCCATGCATTATTCACCGTCATAAATATATGTGTGTATATATATATATATATATATATATATATATATATATATATGTGTATGTATATACACATACACATAATCTCTCTCTTATATATATATATATATATATATATATATATATATTAAATTTTAACATTTAAGAAAGATGAGGAACCATGGGCGCTGAATCTGTTTTGTTCATATGAAGGTCATAGATACATAGAAATGTGATGGCAGAAAAGGACCGCCAGGCCCACCTAGTCTACCCACTTGCCTAGTCATCTGCTAGGATATGCACCCCACCCCCAACCCCACCCTCAACAATCCCTTGTGTCTATCCCATGCTCTTTTGAACCCTTCCACTGTTGTTTCTCCAACCAACTCCTCAGGGAGCCTATTCCACTTATCCACCACCCTCTCTGTGAAATAGTACTTCCTGATGTTGCCCTTGAACTGTCCCCCTCAGTCTGCAACCCATGCCCCCTAGTTCTCTGATTCCCTTTCAGCTGGAAGATGCTTTCCACAGGCACTTGGTTTATACCCTTTAGGTACTTGAAGGTCTCAATCATGTCCCCCCTTTCCCTCCTCTGCTCCAGGGAGTACATGTTCAATTCCCCTAACCTTTCCTCATAGGACAGGTGGCTCAGCCCCTTTACCATCTTTGTTGCCCTCCTCTGAACTCACTCCAGCCTCCCCACATCCTTTCTGAGATATGACCTTCAGAACTGGATCCCATACTCCAGATGCGGCCTAACCAGATGGGTGTACAAGGGTACTATGACCTCCCTCCCTCCCTCCTACTGGTAATCCCCCTTCCGATGCAGCCCAGCATTCTGCTGCCTCTAGCCACTGCTCTCTCACAGTGCTTTGCCACCTTCAGGTCTCTTGATATAGTGATGCCTAGATCCCTTTCCTGTTCTGTTAGTGCCAGGTCTCGGTCCCCAAACAGTACCCCGCCCTCTGGTTTCTGTAGCCAAGATGCATGATTTTACACTTGTCCATGTTAAATGAAAGCTGCCACTTCTTTGACCATGCCTCAAGCCTCCTTGGATCCCTCCACATTTTTTCTACCCTTTCCTGAGTGACCACCCTATTGCAGGCCTTAATATTGTCCGCAAACAGACACACACACACACACCCTTCAAGGCCCTCCGTGGTGTCCCCTATGAATAGAATGAACAGTAGTGGGCCTAATTCCGACCCCTGAGGGACTCCACTGGTGACCATGCCCTCTCCTGATGCCACCCCGTTTACAGTGACTCTCTGTCTCCTGCCCCCCAGCCAGTTTCCCATCCATCGAACCACCATCTGCCCCAGGCACAGGCATGTCAGCTTGTACAGGAGTCTCCTGTGTGGCATGGAGTCAAATGCCTTCTTGAAATCCAGATACGTGACGTCTACCACCCTCCCCTGATCCAGTTCCTTGGTGACCCTGTCAAAGAACTCTATGAGGTTCGTTTGAGAGGATCTACCCCTGGTCAAGCCATGTTGCCTTGGATTCATCAGGCCGCTTACCTCCAGGTAACTGGTGATACTGAATTTCAGTAGCTTCTCCATGAGCCTGCCCACCATTAATGTCAAGCTCACGGGCCTGTAGTTTCTCACAGTCCCCCCGCTTGTGCAGGGGGACCGCATTTGCCTGTTTCCAGTCCTCTGGTACCACTCCAGACTCCAGGGACCTGTTGAAGAGTGCAGTCAAGGGTGCTGCCAGTATATCCTTAAGTTCTTTCAACACCCTGGGGTGCACCCCATCGTGCACCCTATCTGGCCTCATCGCCCTGTCCACCTTCAGGCAACATAGTTCTCCCAGAGTCTCCTCCACCCGGAATGGACTCATATCCACTCCCACCTCCACTGCCCTGGCTTCTCCCATGCCACTGCCCACCCCTTCATTTTCTGTAGTGAACACAGAGCAAAAATAGTTGTTCAGTAGTTCTGCCTTCTCCCTGTCCCCTTTTATCAGCTCACCATCACTTGCTCTTAGCTGGAGTATTCCCTGACTAGTCTTCCTCCTCTCACTGACATACCTAAAAAAAAGTTTTGTCACCTTTTTTGACCAGATTTGCTATGTTCTCCTCTGTTCATGCCTTCACCCTCCTTACTTGTACCCCTGCTTCCTTCTGATTTACCTGGTACCTTTCTCAGTCTTCCTCAGTTTGCGTTACCTTGAACTTCTGAAAAGCCCTTCTTTTTTCCCTGACCTTTTCTGCTACAGCACCATTAAACCACAGGAGTCTTCTCCCTCCTCTTATTCTTATTTAACTTCTTCGGGCATAGGTCCGTGGCCCCTGCAGTAGCCTCTTTTATCCTCTCCCACATGTCCTTCACCTCTGTTAAATCCTCCACCCCCTCTAGAGCCCTGCCCATGAATTCCCTCATTTTCCTGAAATCTGTTCTCTTAAAATCAAGCACCTGTACCTTGGTCTGGTGAACATCAGCAGTGTTCCGTATTGTAAATAAAACTGTGTTGTGGTCACTCGTACCAAGGTGTTCCGCTACCGAAACATCTCCTACCCTATCCCCATTTGTCAGGACCAGATTGAGAACTGCTTCTTCCCTGGTGGGTTCCCTGACCAGTTGCCTTAGGAGGGCTGTTTGCAGGGAGCTTAATATTTCCCTGCTGCCGGTGGATGATACCAATAGGGTGTCCCAATGTACATCTGGTAGGTTCAGGTCTCCCATCAGCACCACCTCACCTTCAGCAGCCATTCTCAAGATTTCGTCTGCCATGCATCTATCCACAGATTCTTATACTATCCTGGGGGCCTGTAAATCACCCCAGTACGCACCATCTCTCTTTTCCCCGCAGCCAAGGAGACCCATAGTCCTTCAGCCTCCCCCCACTTGCCCTGTAATTCTGTCACCCTGGTACCCTCCTTTATGTAGAGTGCAACCCCCCTCTCCTTTCCTCCCTGTCCCTTCTGAAAAGTGTATAAGCTGGTATCTCCATGTTCCATCCCTGCTCTTGATGGCACCAAGTTTCAGTTACCCCCACAATGACAAGGCTTGCCTCAGTCATTACCGCTGCTAGATCTGGGATCTTTCTACCCAGACTTCTGGCGTTTGTATACATGACACTCCAAACCCCTACTCCCTGTTCCCCATTTGCTACACCCCCTTTATTTTCTACACTTGGTCTGTTGCCTTTTTTGGGGCTTTCTGCCCCCCTTGCTAATGTCATAGCTCAAGTTTCCCCATGATCAGGTCAGGTACAATACAGTACAGTCAACTTTTTCTGATCATAACTGCTGGGTAAGTCAAGCCTTACTCGAGTTGAGAGTGTAGTAGCAATTTGTTCCATATCTTCCTACAATCCTGGGCCTTGTTGCAGCTCACACTACCAGATGTGGCTGGATTGCTGTGTTGCTGCGCAGTGGATGGCTTGTGTGATGCAGGCTGCTGTCCATTGCCAGCTGAACTGAGGCTGCTTGTCCCCACGTACTTGTGACCCGAGTTGAGTGGTGCATTCTGCTCTGCAGGGGACAGAAGCTAATGGTTTTCGAGCCAGCTTGCCGTAGCAGTCACAGTAACCTTCATGCAGTGGGAAACACCTTTGCCTCCTGTAAAATGATTTTAACAGGGTTTTTAAATAAGATCATTATGTCTCTGGCTCATGTCCCAGAAACCATTGCACTGTGTGGTGCAAATCGTCAGGAACACGCATAGGCACACCGCCATGCAATTTATTGCCTTTGAGTGTGAAAGCACATGGTGGAGGTGGGGGGGGGGGACTGCATGGCGTGCTAAAGCTCTGTGATATACTGTCAGTGGAACAGATTTTCAGAACAAAGTGGGGGTGCTTTCAGATACGCACACTGCCATTTCTCGCAGGCCTTGCCAGTATTGAAAGAGGACCGCTTTATGCCGTCTGTGGGTCTGTGAGCAAAAAGGGGACAGGTAGTTTGGTGAAATGGTCATTTAGGCTGTTTTTTTTAAAGAAGGAGGAAACTGTGGAGAGAAATTGGAGTAAGCAATTACTAGATGTCAGGAACCTCGGAAAGTAGCCTAACATTACTAGATCACCAGACAAGAGAAATAAAAAAAAAGAACTATTTTAATTTAAAAATTATGGAGTAGGGAGGGAAAGATTTTTTGGGGGAGGGGGAGATGCTGCTCAGTAGAAGTGCTGTGTCTTAAGTAAAGTAAAATGTTTGTATTGAAGAGCTCTGGTTGCCATTAAGGAGTAATTACTTGGCGGTCCTGTCGTGTTTCACTGATGGAGCTTAAATAATTGTGGTTTCAATGGCAGCTGGAGCTGTTAATGAACTGCACCCTGCTGAAGATATAATACTTGGTTTCGAAAACAGGCCTTACTGCCCAAGAGCACAACCCCTCTTGTCTGTCCTGGTGGCATAGGCGGTCTTCCTCATGCTAGCCATTGTTTTGAGCAGCTCATGGAGACTCTTGCAGTGTTTCCCTGGCTTTGCTGAATAAAAATGCAATCTGTTTTTCTGTACTTGCATAAGTATCAGCATAGTTAAAGTTGTTTTTGGGGTGGGGGGGTTGATTTGAAAAACGGGTCCATGTGCAACAGAAGGATAGATTGGTCTAAAATTCCAATATACCTATTTTTCACTTGCAGTCACTAGGTTTAGATGGGGGCCTTTCCTTGTTTGGTTTTGAACTGGTTTGTAATTCCAGGTTTAGTGCTTTTTCTGATCCCCTTTCAGCATTATTTAGTCATGTAAAATAGAGCTTTAATTTTCCGCTGTTCAAATCTGAGTGAATGTTATGGGCATTTCAAATTCTTCAAAAAATTTGTTTTGGGGGGGCGGGGTGATTTGATTGCACAAATGTGTACCTTGCCACCAGACACAGAGAGTGTGTGTGTGTGTGTGTGTGTGTGTGTGGGGAAGGGTTGAAACTGACACAGACAGATTCTTTGAGGAAGAGGAGGAACTGTGAAGTAGGTTTTATTGAGAGCCCTTCTTTGCAACAAGAACAATATTTTGATTTTAATAATGTCCTCTCCAGAGAGGACTGAAGGCCTGCTTTTCAAAGGCACCCCAGATATGCACAACTTGTGTGTATCTGGGGTGCACTGACCCACAGCTCTAGGTGCAGGCACATCAGCCAGCATCCAAAACCCATGCCCTCTGTGGTGCGCTAGTGTGGATTCACTCTGGGCAGGGGGTGGCAGGGGTTGTCAGAGCTGGTCCAGACCATAGGCATCCAGTCGATGCCTGTGCCAGTTCACCAGTGGATCCCTGCCTGTGCAGGATCTGACAGAATAGGTCCGTCAGCAAAACTGAATTGCTAAATTGTACACCACCCAGTGCTGGTATGGCCCCCAGCCCTTCCTACCAGCTCACAAGCTTGGTGATTGATCTCTGTAATTGGTCAGGTGGCCGAGTGGAGGGAGGCGCATCCACCACCCTCTCCCTGTTGAATGAGCATCTGAGAAACTGGCCCATGTGGGAAGTGCAGGAACAGAGGGGAACCATCTTCTTCACTTTTTATGTGATTGCACTCTGAGTCAACCATACTAGGGGAGAATTAGACTCCTGTCAGAAAACAGTGAACACACATCTGTCTCTTGGCTGTCAACTTTCCTTAGTGGATACTGGGCAATTGCCCCTCACAAACCCAGCCTGCTCAGCCTGGATACTGGCGGCCAGACTGGAGGCCAAGGGTCATCTCATTGAATACAGAGCCTCCTTCAAGCCATGCAGAATGGTGTACAGTTCTAGCTATGTTAGCAGAGTTTGCATGGCTTAGTCATGTAACGGTGCACAAACTCCCCCTATACCTATACTGTCTCCTATAACTGGACAAGAGACGGCATATAGTAGTTCCATAGTATGCCTTACCTCGTCTACAGGAAGTGACCAGTAGTGCTTCTGCACTTAGACACACTAGTCTGGGATAGAAGCGTCATGCATGGTGTTCAGATCTTTATCAGCTCTCATCATCAACAAGAGGGTGATGGATGAATGTGCACTAATACAGTCAGAGAGAGTATCCCTACATGCACCAGAAAGAAATAACCAGGTCAGAGGACATGGTCTCCTTAAATGCCATATAGGCCTGCTCCACTTTGTTTATTAACTCTTTGTGCTGTTGGTCACCTATTATCATGCACTAGTTACACTGAACAGTTTGTTATATTTCATCATGTAATGCACACTGTTCTAGGAGCGTGGATATGTTGTTCATCCACACTTCTTGGCATGTCCCCTTTCCCCTTTAAATCTTGCCAGAAGTCTTCAAGCTGGCTTCTCCCACCCACCCGGGTGGTAAATACCTCAGCTCCGCCCCATGACACCAGATCTTCCTTTCCGCTGGAAGATACAGGTTCCCTCATGCTCTCACAGCAATTCGTAGGCCCTGGATTCAAAGTGTCGTTTTTTTACCAAAACTTACTTTAAAACTTGTTCGAGTTAGTGATTCCGATTGTAGCGCATCGGACATGGAGGATAAATCGTCCCCTGGATTTTCCCGGTGTACCTGCGGCCAGAAGATATAGTGCACCGATCCCCACCTAACGTGCGTTTATTGCCTAGGTGTCGGACATGACACCTCGTCTTGCACTTTCTGCTTGGCCTTCCATCCCAACGTCCTGTACGACCGCAAGGGCGTGCCTAAAACTGGGAAGACCAGAGAAAAGGAACCTGCTGGTGAAATCAAAGGTGGTGAGGTGGGTGGTTTCTGCGGCTGCGGGATCCGCCGAGCAGCTGGAGCAAATGAAGGCATTCGAGGAGGAAGCAGCTCAAGCTTCAGCCAATCGAAGCTTTTTTGTTCCGCTCAACCATGGCTCCACTTTTACGGGCTCCTTCAAGAAGTTGTGCCAGTCTCTCCCCACCAGGGGTGAGGTGCCCTAGGGCTCGCACTCCTCCTGCCCTCGCAAGAGGGATAAGGACCCGAAGTCTTCATCCAAGCGAAGAAGTTCTTGGGACCGAGAAAGGTCCAAGTCCCAAGAGCACGCGGTCTCGGCTTCGCTTGAGATCGCATCCTTGGTTGCCGGATTTTCGGACCTCCCGTCTGGCCAGGGGACCGAGGAAATGGTCAATGAGGCTGAGATTATTCTCGACCCAATCGACCCTCTGTCGCCGACCCCGGTCAACGACTCTTTGGAAAGGACTCCGGTCCTTGTCTTTCCAGATGAGGAGACCCAGCCTGCTGGTGTCTCTATTGAGGAAACGGTTCCGGACCCTCGGTTTTCACCGACACCGATGTCTCCCGATCGAACGGGTCGACTTCCTTGATCTCGATCGAGGTCCAGAACCCCTTCGGCCGAATGGCCAAGAAAGAGTCGTAAACACTCTAAGAAGAGGCGTCGCCACAGATCCTCATCCTCCTCGGATGAGGAGAGGCTTTGGCAGAAACTCCATCAACGCTATGAAGATCTCATGTGGCAACAGCTGATTTTGTCCAGGCAGAAGCTGGCCCCACCGGCCGCCCCGGCCATCACTTGGCTTCCGCCTCCTAGGCCGACCCCTCCAAAACCGAAGTCTTTGGTTCCTCTGCCCGTGGGGCTGGCCCGTATCCTGATTCAGCCTGCCTCGGTCTCTCCACTGATTTTGGTGGAACCACCGCCTACGCAGCCTTAGGGAGGGGCTCCCTCGAAAGAGGACCAAACAGACACTGGGCTTCCCCGACATCTGTCGATAACGGTTGTCCCCGATCGCCCTTGGCATATCGAGGGAGACCTAGGCGGGAGGCCGTTGTATCCCGACTCTTCGGACTCGGGCGTCACCGAATTGCACTCCCATCCTGGGGATGATGAGTCGTCTGTGGCGGGTTTGGAGGAAGGCCCTTCCTCTTTTTAGGGCATTCTCTGCCTGATCTCCGAATCCACCGAAATGCACCTGGAGTCCATCCAGAAGAAGGCGGAGTACCCCCCTTACGGATATCCTCAAAAGTGGGGATACCCCGACGGAAGCCTTTCCAGTGGCTGAAGCCATTGTTGACCCAGCCCTCGAGCTTTGGCAGCACCCAGCTTCCTGCCCAACACCATCTGCCTGCATGGCCCGCAAGTACGCGGTGCCCATGGGGTCCCTGGTGGGGTTCACAGAACATCCTTCGTCCGAGAGCCTGGTGACTGCTTCTGTGTTCAGGTGTACTGGTAGCTCAGCTGACACTGACCGACCCCCGGACAAGGAGTCCAAAAATATGGACCATTCCACCTGTAAGGTCTATGCAGCCTCTTCCTTAGGCCTTCGTCAGACCAGCTTGGCTGTTATAATGGCACACTTCTCTCATGCCCTCCTAGGGTCATTAGATGAAGTCCTCCCTCATCTCCCAGCGGACATGCAGACCACAGTGAAGCAAGTCCTTGATCAGGGCCATGCTGTCACAAAACAACAGCTCCAGATGGGCCTGGACATTGGGGATTCTTGTGCCCACACTTTAGCAGCCGCAGTGGCCACTTGCCACAGGGCTTGGCTGAGGCTTTCCAACTTCCCAGTGGATACTCAGCACAAGTTAGCTGACGTGCCCTTCCTAGGCACCGACCTGTTCGGTCCAGGAGTGGCTGGTCAGCTTCAGGGCATAGAGCAGTCCAATGCCACCTTAGATGCTACTTCTGCGAAGGGTTCTTCAGGCAAGAACCAGCAGAAGCGAAAGAAGAAGAAGCCTTTTTGGCATTCTTCCCCTGTGGTTAGGCAACCCTCCTATCAAGGAGGTCAGCAGCAGCAGCAGGCTCAGGCTTGGCACCCAAGGCCCAAGCAGGGTCCACAGAGACTCCATAAAGGAGGCTGAGGCACAGGTCCAGGAGCCTCCTCCTCCTCTAAGCCTGCTCAGTGACAGATTGGGGGTTGCCACCCCTACACCTGTCATGCCAGCTTTGGGTCCTCCCGTGAGGGTCCGGCTCCGCCACTTTCTTTCCATCTGGTCCGATATCACCTCAAAGTGGGTTCTTGAAGTGGTCGGTCAGGGACTGCCTCTAGAATTCGAGCAGTACCCTCCCAGCTGAGCCCGCGCCCTTCGAGAGGAAAGGATCTCAGCTTGTACCCAGTTGGCTCTCTGAGATGACATAGCTCAGCTCCTCCACAAGGAGGTGGTAGCTCCAGTGCCAGATCCTCCTACAGACCCAGGCTTCGTGTCCAGGTACTTCCTGGTGCCCAAGCAGACGGGGGGTTGGCACCCCATCCTAGATCTCCACAACCTGAATCAATATCTCCGCACCTTCCGGATGGTAACTCTGAACCAGATCATACCATCCCTGGAGTAAAACATGTGGTTCTGTTCACTGGATCTGCAGGACACGTTCTTTCACATCCCAATCCATCCATCCCATCAGAGGTTCCTCCGCTTCAGGGTCGAGGGGACCCTGTACGAGTTCTGAGCCATACTGTTCGGCCTGTCATCAGCCCCACGGGTCTTCACCAAGTGCATTGCAGTTGTGGCAGCCCATCCTCGGCATCGAGGAGTACGAATCTACCCTTATCTCGACGACTGGTTCTTGGCAGATTCCTCCTTTCAGGAGGTGGAGAGATCCACAGATCTGTTCCTCCGAACCTGCTCCCAACTCAGCCTCCTGATCAACGAGGCCAAGTCGGAACTCGTGCCCTCTTGGGTGATGGGCTTCATCGGGGCAGAGCTCGACTCTTTGTCAAGCCAGAGCTCGGCTCTCAGTGGACAGGGCAGAGGTTCTCTCCTCCTTTGCCCGATCATTTCTGGTTGGGCACTTGCGCCCTGCCCAGGACTTTCTGTGCCTTCTGGTTTACATGGCGGGGTGCACCTCAGTGGTCCGTTGGGCCAGGTGGCACATGCGCCCCCTCCAATGGGAGCTGGCGGCCGCCCAATGGACTCAGCGCCATGGTCATTTTGACCAGCTGATCACTGTAACCCAGAAGATGTGGGACACTCTCCAATGGTGGACTGCCCCAGAACAGTTGCAGGAAGGGATCCCATTTGTCCGCCACAAGCTGACGGTTGTCCTTACGACCGATGCTTCTCTCATGAGCTGGGGAGCCCACATGGGGGACAACAGGGCCCACGGGTTCTGGACCCCCGAGGAGTCCCGATGCCACATCAACCTGTTGGAGCTCAGAGCAGTCAGACTGGCACTGTCAGCTTTCACGCCTCAGCTCCGGGGTCAAGTGGTTCAAGTCCAGACAGACAATACCACGACTGTGTACTACCTCAACAAACAGGGCAGCACGCACTCCTGTCTGCTGTGCAAGGAGGCGCTCTGCATCTGGACCCTCGTAAGTCAGTTGGAGGCGGATCTCCTAGCCATTCATGTGGCAGGAGTCTCGAACCAGCTGGTGGATGCTCTCAGCTGTATAGGCCAGACATCCAATGAGTGGTCTCTCCATCCAGAGGAAGCTTACAGTCTGTTCTCTGGTTGGGGTGAACTGTTGGCAGACCTGTTTGCCTTCAGGGAAAACACCAAGCTGAGGCTGTACCATGCCTGCCCCCCTCAGCAGGGCTCGCTGCAGGGGGATGTCTTCTCGAGGCCATGGACCCCAGGCCTCCTCTACGTCTTCCCTCCATTTCCCTTGATCCACAAGGTGTTACTCAAGGTGAGGAGGGGCAAGATGAAGGTGATCCTGGTAGCCCCAGACTGGCTGCACAAGTTCTGGTACCCAGATCTCCTCAGCCTGAGCTGCAGGCCCCCGGAGTGGCTTTGTACACACCCGGACCCGATATCATTGAACCAGGGGAAGGTATTCCATCTGGACCTTCAGTCCCTGCACCTCACAGCCTGGTACTTGAGCGGCTAGAGTTCCAGGCTCTGGGTCTTTCCGAGGATGTCTACACCGTGGTGGAGGCATCTCGTAAGGAATCGACAAGGAAATGTTATGTCTTCAAATGGAAAAGATTTTCCATTTGTTGCCAGGGTAAGAGTCTGGACCCGTTATCCTGCTCCGTGGCTAACATTCTAGACTACCTTTGGTTTCTCTCCAAAGGGGGTCTATGGTCATCGACCCTTAAGTTGCACCTGGCAACCATTTCTGCTTACCGGGCGCGGGCCAGTCAGCCGACATTGGCGCAGGAGACAGTGGTCGGGCGCTTCTTCAAAGGCCTGGATCACATATCCCCTCTGGTGCGTGAACCTCCACCTCCATGGGATCTGTTGCTGGCTTTGGGAAAGCTCATGGGCAAACCATTCAAACCCATGCACAAGTGTGAGCTCTCACACTTGTCATGGAAGACGGCCTTCCTGGTGGCTATCATGTCAGCCAGAAGAACAGGGGAGCTCCAGGCACTTTCAGTGGACTCCCCTTATCTGGTCTTCCACAGGGACAAAACTGTCCTGCGCCCTCACCTGAAATTCCTTCCGAAGGTGGTATCAGAGTTTCACCTTAACCAGGTGTTGACTCTGCCAGTATATTACCCTAATTACACCTTGGACACTGAATACAGGCTCCATACTCTGGACCTGAGACATGCTCTCTCCTATAATAAGGAGAGAATGGCGGAAATTTGTGGAGAGGTTCGCCAGCTGTTTGTCACCTACGCTGAAGCTGCTTCTGGCAGACCTGCAGCTAAATGGACTATTGCAAGATGGATTACATCATGCATAGGTCTGTGCTACGGGTTGGCGGGCAAGGAGCCTCCCAGAGGGATAAGAGCTTATTCTACCCACCATACTGCTGCATCAGTGGCTGCTTCCAGTGACATCCCTATCCAGGAAATCCGTCGGGCTGCTACCTGGAAGTCAGCAAACACCTTCATTACCCACTACCACATCGACCTTGAGTCACGCCGGGATGCTGGTTTTGGGGCCTCGGTTCTCCAATCTTCATTTCCCAACTAGGGGGTGTGCACCTTGTCTCCCTCCTCCCGAAGAACAGCTTGGAGTCTGCCAAGAAGTGTGGATGAACAGCATATCCACGCTCCTAGAAGAACAGGTTACTCACCTGTAACAGTAGTTCTAGGAGTGGTATATGTTGTTCATCCACATGCACCCACCTGACCTCCCCGGCTTTAGGCGCACAACCTTGCTTCCAGCGGGCTAAGATCTGGCGTCATGGGGCAGAGCTGAGGTATTTACCACCTGGGTGGGTGGGAGGAGCCAGCTTGAAGACTTCCGGCAAGATTTAGAGGGGAAGGGGACATGCCAAGAAGTGTGGATGAACAACATATACCACTCCTAGAACTACTGTTACAGGTGAGTAACCTGTTATTTTTGCAGCCTCCTTCCCATGGCCCTGATTCTCCTCTCCTTAGTCCATACATCTGCCTAACAGGCTCACCCTGGATGCTGATGCATGCCATCTTACTTCTAGTGTTATCCCTGGTCTCATGATTCTGGGTCTATCCCTTCTCTGGGGGGCCCCCAGTCCTTCTGCAGCCACTGGAGAGGTGGGAGAAGTACCTTGGTGTCCCTAAGACCAGGGCTGTGGATCATATGCATCACCGAACAGGGTCTGGTAGTGTGGGAGCTTGAGTTTGGCGGCCATCATGTGGAACAACCAACCAACCAACCATCCCTTTTCTCGTATTCTGCAGCCACACCCACTTCCAGTGTGTGGCAATGTGTGGTCACCCACAATCACATGCACTACTTCATGCCAACCACCAGGAGCTACTCCCAAGTGCTGACAGTGCTTAACCCTTCCCTGGGAGGAGAGCATCTATGCAGATGCTCTGTTGCCCTCCTTGCTGGGTCTGTTCCTGATGTCTGCTCCATATTACATTCAGAGTACAGAGTTCTTATTGGGCAGAGATAAATATTCCAAGTTGCAAGGAGCTGTTTTCTAGAAGCAAAAAAGTTTCAGTTTGGCTGCAAGAAGACGCTGAATTAGGAGGCTGACCAAGAAGCCTCCATAAGGACCATATGCTGAGGGGCACAGAGTCATAATGCCCCAGAGAAAATCACGTGGGCAAGCTGGCCCAGTGGCGCTGAGGGCTGAGGCGCTGCATGCCTTAGCTCGCAGCACGCCGGTGACCTGGGTTCGGGAACGAGCCCGGGTCGTCGGAGGTCAGCAGTGCGGGAGGGTGGGCGGAGCTGGATTGAGCTGCCAACAGGCAGGATCTCCTCCCCGGGGAGGTGATGCGGCATCCCTCAGCCAATGGTGACCCCTAGTGGAGGCTAGGAGCTGCACGGGCTCAGAGGGGGCCGGGTGTTAGGCCATGGGATGGGGGATAGGGGTTGTAACCGGGGTTGTAGGTGCATGCGCGCCTCCATGTGCATGCATTCCTACTCCTGGGGCTCCTGGGTGAAAAATCAGAGGCAGAAAAAGCCAGCGGCAAGCAGGATGATGACTGACTCCCTGCAGGCTGCGCTCCCGGGCCGGGTACAAGGTAAGCACCAGCGATTCCAGGGGCCGGGGCTGGGGGAGTCGGTCAGATGGGGGTGGCCGTCCGGAGGAGCATAAATAGGAATTAAAAAAAACAAACTAAATCACGTGGGCAAGTGCCGCAGACAAAACCGTGCAAGCCAAAATGTCGGTGAAAAAAAACGACAGTACAAGGACCGTGCACACCCCATCGAGTACAATGATACTTTATTTTTTTGTGAGGAGGGCTCCACACCCTGTACCCCTTTGCCTCCCACCCCCTCACCCCCGGAATTAATATGAACTAACTCCAAGGGGGTGTGGTCTTTGGGGATGGGGCAAAACACTGCAAGCAAAAAATCTTTTTTTAAAAAAAAATAATAAAGCCGCAACACAGTGGGACCTGAGGTGAATAGAACTGCGGCCCCAGGTCCCTTAAGCTGCCAGGTGCTGGTGCGCTAGCCACTCCACCACGGGAGCAGCTTGACCAGGCACCACACTGGCAGCCTCCTTGACACGCCTCCATTTCACCATACAGCAACAGTGGTAGCGGTCATTACCAGTCACTGTAAAACCCCTGTCAGTGTACTGCCTTTAGTGCTTTCTGCAGCGCGGTAATCCATACGCTGTTTTGAAAGTGCTATATTGACCCGGTACCATGATGAGGTACTTTTGGGCCCAGATTTCAGCCATTTGGGTAACTACTTTGACGCTCAAAGCATAGTGGCAGAAGCCGATTGATTTAAAATACAAAGAAACAAGTATGTAAATAGCTTTAGAGGTAGCTCTGGTAAAGTCTTGCAATGGGAAATGTTAGGAGCAGAGTTTTACATTTAACCTCAATTCTTCTCACCAGCCTAAAAAAAACTTCACCCTTTAAACACCCTCACCTATACTACAATTAACACCACCACTTGTACACCTTCTCTAGTGCCTCATCATGCACAACACAACCTTCACCTTCCTCACACCATCATTCCTTATCCCCTTCTCTCCCTCCCCATCCCACGTACCCCCCTCTTGCTCCCCATACACACGATCTCCCCAACTCTCCCATTGCCGCCTTCATGCCCGACCCACACTAACCTTCCAGGGTCACCATGCACAACCCTCACTCTTCCTCCCCCCAAACATCCCCTCCCACCTCTCCTCACCTCAACATAGCCTCCTACTCTCTTCATCTGTAAAGCTGGAGCTCATCCACAGGCTCCACCTCTCCTTCACCCCCCAACACACACCAACTTTCTGACCGCCAAAACTACATAAATCTTCTAACAAACTGTTCTTTCTCTGCCTACTTCTCCTACTAGCTGGGGACGTCAACCTAACCCTTGTCCCGTAACAACCCCCCCAATCCCCAAAAAGCCTTACCCTCTATCACCTCAATGCCAGGAATCTACTCCCAAAGATCGATCACCTTAGGGTTTGGGTAACTCAGCACTCCCCTGACATGTTATGCATCACAGAATCATGGCTGTCATGCAAAATTACCAACTCCCTGCTCTCCATACCAGGCTACCACCTATATTGACAACACTGCTCCAAACATGGTGGCGGAGCTGCCATCTACTATCGCCAAAACCTATCATGCACAGTCATAACTCGTGAGCCGTGCCAAAGGCACATGAGCTGCTGCTTATTAAACTACAACTGCCCTCTCCTCTGCCTGTTTACAGTGGTGTGCTGTATGCCTCCCCCAAAACCTCCCCTTTGTCCACTGTCAGCACTGTCTCCTCTATATCATTCCTGGCCTCCTCCAGCAAATTTATCCTACTCTGTGATTTTAACCTAAACTGGAGCTCCTCTGCACTAAGGCCTACCACACAACAAATTGAAGCCCTAAACCTCCACCAACTCATAACTGAACCTACCAGACCCAACCCACACTCCCATAACCATACCCTCCTCGACTGGATTCTTACCTCTCACCCCCATTGAATCTCTGCCACCGGTACACTTCTTGACATTTTCAGCGATCATCTCATAACATTCTGCAAACTCAAACATAAATTACCCCACTCTCCCCATACCTACCACTGGGTTAGATCCCTTCGCTCCCTAAACATCACTGCACTCCTACACAATCTAGCCTCCTCAGATTGGTCCTTTTTCTACTCCTCTACTGATGTCAACACTGCTCTCTCCATCTTCTACCACATACTAAACAAACCATGGAACACTCATGCACCATGATGATGCAGTCAGACACGTCCACCACCTGTGGATATCAGCCGATATCATCAAGTTCTAAACTACTCATGACTGCGCATGGACATACTATAAATCTTCTCTTTCCCTCACTGATCTGTCTACCTACCACACTTTAAGAAAGTCATGCACTAAGTCCAAGCAGCCAAGGCCCAATATTTCAAAACTACCTTACAAAAAAACGTAACCTCACCCCACAACTTCTGGCAAACCCTCTCTTCCCTCCTAACCCCCCCATCAAACTCTTCTAACCCCGTCCCTCCTCATTGACAACAAGCTAGTCTCAGACCCTATTACTGTTGTTTCTACTCTAAACACTTTCTTCACTAGCTGTTCCCTTCCACCACCCTCTGCAACCCCCCTTCCTTGCCCACCCCACCATCTGTTAATGGTTATCAATTCCCCCCATCAGAGCCCAAGAGGTTCTCCTCGCCCTTAAGTCACTGAGTCCTCGCAAATCCAACCTCGACAGGCGTGATCCTCACCTCCTACATATCTCTGCCCCAGCTATTGCTCACCCCCTGGCCCATCTTCTAAACCTCTCTCTCATGCCACTGTCCCACAAGCCTGGAAGTCCACAAAAGTTATCACCCTACACAAAGGTGGTGACCTCTCTTCACCAGGAAACTACTGCCCCATCTCCCTCCTCCCTGTCCTAGCCAAACTATAGGAATCCCTAGCCCTAACCAGGCTCACCCACTTCCTCTCCACCACTGAATTCCTCTCCCCTGCCAAGCCGGTTGTTGGAAAAATCACTCAACTGTCTCCTCCCTTCTCAGAGTCACAGATGCCATCCTTACAGGCATGGACAAAGGATACCTTACCTCTGCCATCTTCATCGACCTTGCTAAGGCCTTTGATTCTGTCTCCCATCCTCTCCTACTAAACAGACTCAGTCTTGCTGCCCTCTCCACCCCACAGTTGAATGGTTCTAATCCTGCCTATCTGGCTGAACCCAAAGTGTTCTAACTGGCAACACTCTGTCACCAACCCTCCAGATTTTAGCAGGCATACCCCAAGGCTCTATTCTTGGTCCCATCCTATTCTCTGTATGTCTAAACAATCTTCCTTTTGTCTGCACCTCCTTTCAAATTCACCATTCTGTACTCCTCTGGCCCATCTGCCTCTGAGGTGGCCTCACTGCTACAACACGACTTCCCCCGCATCCTTCAATGGTTCAAAACAAACCAACTCAAAGTCAGCACCAGTAAAGCTGTATCCATGACCTTTGATACTGCCCAAAAACTCTCCCAAAGTTCCTCACCCACCTCCTTCTCTACCCTTGATGGCCTCTGTTGAAAAAGCCCTCCCTTGACCCAGACTGCCCTGCTAGCTACAGACCAGTCTCAAACCTAACTTTTACAGGGAAGGTTATTGAGAAGGTGGTCTCTCTGCAGCTGGAAGATCATGTATCAATCCAGAATGTCTATGACCCTCTTCAGTCTGACTTCAGGAAAAGGCATAGCACCAAGATGGCCCTGGTCCAGGTACTTATTGACCTCTTGGTGGCGAGAGATCGGAGAGCCTATTCCATCTTGGTTCTCTTGGATCTCTCAGCAGCATTTGACACTGTGGACCATGGGGTGTTGCTTGAACACCTGCGGTTGTTTTGTGGACTAGAGGGGGTGGTCCTTAATTGGTTTCGATCATTCCTCAAGGGCAGATCACAGAGGGTGGTGTCAGAAATGTATTCCTCATCCCCTCAAGGCCTGCTCTGTGGGGTACTGCAGGGTTCTGTGCTTTTCCCCATGTTGTTTGCAGTGTACATGCTGCCACTAGAGGACATTATAAGGCGGTACAGGTTGAGTTTTCACTGTTATGCAGATGATTCTCAACTGTACATGTCCTTTGTGCCCAGCCAGGAGTTTGATACAGTCTCGATGTTTAACAGCTGCCTACTGGAGATACAGAACTGGATGAGTGCCAGCTGGTTGAGGTTAAACCTGGAAAAAACTGAGGTGTTGGTTGTGGACCCTGATCTGAGGATGGTCGGATCATGGGCAGGAAAACCCTCTGGTGTACAACTGGGAGGTAACCTACTCAATGCTTCGAGCCAGGTGTGGAACCTTGGGGTGGTGTTTGATGAGGGTTTGACCTTGAGGGCTCAGGTGTCGGCCACAGTTAAATCTGCTTTCTATCACCTGAGAAACATGGCCAGGGTGAAGCACTTGGTTCCATCTGAGGATCTTGTTACATTGGTCCACACCTTTGTTGCCACCCGTTTGGACTACTGTAATGTCCTTTACATAGGGCTTCCGGGAGTGAATATTCACCAATTGCAGCTGGTGCAGAATGTGACAGCTAGGTTGTTAACTGGAACTTCTAGATCCAGTCACATAACATCTGTGCTGCACGAAATGCACCGGCTGCCTGTACAGTGGCAAATCACTTTCAAGGTCGCTTTGCTGACCTATAGAGCTTTACACAATCAGGGACCTCAGTACCTGCAAGACCTCTTAACTCCCTACTGTCCCTCCCGCTCACTCCGATCCTCCAACGAGGGATTGCTAGAGGTTCCCAGGTTACGTTTGAAAATGTTTGGAGGAAGATCTTTTGCCTTTATGGCTCCTACCCTGTGGAATTCTCTACCTCATCGGATACAAGAAAGCCTGACTATAGAAGGGTTTAAAAATTCCCTTAAGATGCACCTTTTTGGAGATGCCTTTAAAGAAGCTTAGGATTTTAAGTTTTATGTGTTGATATCAGTTGTGTTATTTTAGTATGTTTTAATCTGTGTGAGTATGATGTAAAGGCGCCCTGAGCTATGGAAGGGCACTTTGTACAAATAAAATTTTACTTACTTACAGTATCAACCTGCAAGTACCTAGGCGTCTGGCTGGACTGCCACCTAGTCTGTACAACTCACATCAACCGCATTCACTCTAAGCTCTGCCCAAAGCTCGGTGCTCTCTACAGAAACAAAGACGCCCTCTCCCTTCAAGTCCACCACACACTATTCACAAAGACGATCTTACATATCCTTGACTAGGCAGATGTTGTTTACAGTTCCGCCTACTCCACTGCCCTCTCCAGGCTGGACACCTTCTGCCATTTCACCTGTCCTCCCGCCGTCAGCTCCACACCTCAACATTCATAGCCAAATACTGGTTCGGATTACTTACCACTACCTTACATCCCTAATATCCCTCTCCCTCTCTCTCCACCCAGTCTACCACTTCCGCTCCAGGGACACACACCTTTGCCCTTCCCCACCCTACCTCAAACTTGGGACAGGCCGCTTTCTTATATATGTTTTCCTCGCATCTGGAACTCCCTCCCATCATCACTCCACCTGCTTCTCTCTTTCAACCTCTTTAAAAAAAGTACCCTCTCCCATGCCCAACCTCCCTCCTGTTCTTGCTACTAGACAGGCTAGTCCCCTCCAGGATGCTGTAGTCTTTATACTTAGTTATTTCATAGCCCTAGATATTGTCTGTATGCTGCATGGTACCTCATAATTACCTCCTACACTTGCTAGGCCTGCCGCAAACTTCTTACTCCCACCTCCAACTTCCATGTATATAACTGTTTACTGCTATTGTTTATATTGGATATGACTTATTTTACTGAACTCATATATATTGTTACACCCAGGCTAATGTTATTTTGCCTAAACATCTGCATTTTCATAAATTTCTGCTTATATGCCCAGGCTTCTGCAACCTGCCTGTTTACTTGTACGTTGCTCCCTTCTTTCCCTGTCCCCTGGGTTGCACCTGGAAATGAGCCTTGGTTCAGTGTGCCTCTCCCGGTCACCAAACTTTAAATAAATAAATACAAAGTTTTAGATGGTGCAGCATCCCCCATGTGGGAGATGGGGTGGGGCAGGAAGTCCTGTGAGGTCGATGGGCTGGGACTGCGGATGAGAGGACTCTGGAACCTCTATAGGCTTGTTCACACTGTGCCTTGCCTCACCGGCCACATTCAAATCATTCAAAAAATTTTAAGAAATCGCTGGAGAGCCGTGTTCACATGGCACTGGTGGTTTCGGTGCCCTTTTGCTTTCCGGCGATTTAGATGTTGTTCTGGTCACTGTTGGGTTGGTGGGGACTTGCAGTGATGCAGGTGGTTTGTCTGTTCACATGGCACAGGAAACCACCTACACCACTCCTCAAACCCAAGAAAAGAGGGATTGTGGCGTCAACGCCATGCAACGAAAACCTGCCAAAATGGGAAGGTTCAGATGTCTGCACGATCTGGCTGCTGTGAGCCAGTGACAATGGCTCACAGGCAGTCTTGTGAATGAGCCTTATGTGTCCACCCAGGCCTGAGGCATTCTTGTTCAGGTGTCAATGCATGTGGGCTGGTAAGGATGAGGGGGGGGGGGAGAGAGAGAGAGAGTAAAAATACTATGTTCATTGTCCTGCAGTGGGAATTGTAGGACGACCTACTGGTATTATACCATTTAGTGAGGTCTCCTCATCCAAGTCATGAGGGCCAGTGTCTGTTGCAGATAGCACATGCCATGACAATGCTATGTTGAGCTGATTGTACCTGTGCTCAATCAACTAAACCATCAACTTGCAGTATCAGTCTGGACAGCGACTTACTTAAAATCAGTGTGTTTTAATTATGCCCCACGTCCCCAGTTCCCTGCTGGTTCCCAGGTCTGAAAGCAAGAATGCAGACCTGCCTCCTTGTCACGGGGAGAGTCTCAACAAGGGCCCTGAGCTTGCACTATATTTTGGCAAATGGATATTTCTGTATTTTGCCTAATTTGTATGTATCCTAGTTTGCAAATCTGTTTATAACCTAATTTTTGTATTATCTAAATCTTACTTCTGTGTATTTGCCAAATGTACAGTGTATTTCTGCAAATGTTATCCCATGGTCCCGTTCCCACTGGTCCCACCTGGAGCTGAGCTCCGGCTCAGTGTGCTTTTCTATCCCCAAATTTCTAAACAAATAAACATCAGAACTACAGTCAGAGTCCCGAGTACTGCTGCATTCTGATCAATAAGTTTATTGTTCGGATTTCACTGGCTGGCTCCTACCTCCCTGTGGAGCTTACTGGTGTTATTCAGGGAACAATTTTAGTTAAAGGGTAAGACTGCGGGTGTGTATTACCAATGGAGCATGAGAAAGCGAGGCAGGACCATGATGTAAAGATTTATTTTACTATGTTATGTAACAGCAGTAAAGTGTCACTATAAAATGGTTTATGGTTCTATAAAGAACAATTATAATTAATTATTGTTTTCATTTTTATAGAAGAATACCATAAAATGTGTTGTAGGAGAGGTAACAAAACATGTACCTAAAGCAACCCCTAATAGTTGTTTTCGGCAGAATCAGCGTTCTGCTGGTATGGTGTTTTGGGATGAAGGTGAAATCAGGGATGCAGTTGCTTAGTCTGAGGGTATTTCAGTTTGCCTGTGAAGTGACATATGGAGCAGTGCTTAGACTGCAGATTGCACAAGTGTCGTGAGCCAGCTGACTTGTTTTCCTCCTTACCAGCAGTCACATTGCCCTGCTGGGAAAACTTTGAAGATGTGATGTTCAGTAGCTGGAGCCCAGGTTTGTAAGCCAAGAGATCTGAGGTTCAAATCTCAGCAAAGCCCCTTCCTCACTGCGGAGCCTTTATCTAGTAGCTTAAGGGTCCTGCACTCCAGCACTGTGCAGTAGCAGAGAAGACCCTTTTGTTGCCACATTTGAAATTACCTGTGGTAGGAGAGTTGGGGACTGATAACAGGAACCTCAGAAAGGATAAGCAAGATGAGCAATATTTGATGAATGGGGGGGATCGAGAATCTCCACTGGCTGGCACGTTGTTGGTGGAGGTATCATGCTACAAACTTCTGGTTAGCTTAATGGCATTTGCACTTTTTTGGGCCATTCTGTTGTCACAGTACATTTAGGAATTAATTTTTCTATTGTAAAAATTCAGAAGTCAGTTTGGGAACAGGAACTTTTCTAGACCCGTTTGGCTCTAAATCTGAAGCAGTCTGAACTTGAACCAGAAAAGGTTGTTAAAATGTATATCCATTCCATTGCAGTGACAAGATGTGTAATTATTTGTCCCATTGCAGTGACAAGATATACAGTATATCCATTCCAGATTCCTCCTAGTTGCCTGCTGGCTCCAACCTCTACTACTCTCAAAACCTGCCTGGAAATCTTGTCATTTCCTTTCTTCTAGCACTTACTCACTAGTTGTATGACTTATGACTGTTAGTTATTTACACTTATATTCCTGTTTTGTTACTACAGATAGATCCCTGCAAATGTACTGTCATTGCTGAAAATTTTGCATGAGTGTACTATGTGTGACTTCTACTTGTTCCCATGATGTTTTCTTGTATCTACTATTGTCTACATACCCTTTGTCGTAATCTCCCAGGTCGTACCTGAAAATAGGCAGCTATGCTGTCTAGTGCACCGACCCGGTTAACAAAAAATAAATAAATAAATAAATTGCAGTGATAAAATGTATATCCATTCCCACTGCAATAACAAAATGTGTAATTATTTGTCCCATTGCAGTGGCGAGATGTACATCCCCTAGCCACTCAAGTAGCTCTGTTTGGGTCCTGTAACACATTATTGCCTGGAGGCACTTTTTGAAATCTGAATTTTCAGACTTAACTTTGATACAAAATGGCTGCCAAGGCATAAATGAGTTAAAGGATACCTAAACAACATTTTGACAACAAACTATTCAAAAATCTGACTTCATAGGGGACTAAAGGAAAGGCTGCTGTATACATTAATGCTAAAACTACATTTATATAATTTACCTAAATGCAGATCCAAATCATTTGAAAAATGTAAAACGAGCCTTCCAATTTAAAAAAACCTGCCTTACCTGCTTCCTAAAATGGATGCCAAATGTGTTATGTGATGGCATCACAAGAGCCAAAGGCAGAGAGGTATATGGCTCTTCATAGTGCCAACTAGTTCTTTTTTTCCCTTTGTTTAGAAGTGTTTCACCAAAATGGTCAAAACCATGTGTATTAGTTTGATCAATACACGTTAGGCTATGGTTCTGTTCACGTTGTTTACTTTAACATGCTGAAAATTGTGTTTTATTCCAACCGACTTTCTCTTTGGCAAACCACAGTGCAGTGCAAATCTTCAAATACCTGGTGGTCTAGTGGTCATGGCGGGTCCTGGATGTTACAATGGGGGTTGCTGGGGTGGTGTGCATACTTGATATGCACTTTTATTAAACCTTTATATTGTCTGCTATTATTCTTTCTTAGTACGATTTTGGCAGAACCTACAAATGTAATCCATAGTTTTGAATATAAACATTTGTACAATCAATAAATCATAGTTCTTCTACAAAGTGAAATGCAGCAGCAGCAGCAAGCAAGTACGTTACAATGAGGGGGGTGCAGCCGCACCCTTCACCACCCCCGAGATCCACCACTTGTTTTTAGAAAAGTTCTCGTGTAGTCCAATGCCAGAGTTCATACATCCTTGGAAATCAAAAATATGCTTGTCTTTTCTTCTTTTACCATGGGGAAATAATAATAAGAATCAGCATTTATATAGCATTTTTCGTGCACATTGCATCCCAAAGTGATTTACTAGCCATGCTAGATTGGTAGTGAAGTGACTGAACGTGTAGTGGCAGCTGTTTCCCACATTAATGCCCACACACAGCCTTGGACAATTGCATGAACTGGTTTTCTGGGCAGGGGAATGTTGGCCAGGACACTGGGGTTCAGGTAGTGATCATGGTGCTGGCAGCCCCACATCTTATATCTCACAGTGATCTGCACATCTTTCTTCCTCTTCTGTCTTCCCCCCTTCCCTGAATATAGCAGTACCTTGCAGGAGTGGCCATCTCAGTTCCCCTCTGGAATTCATTCTTCACTCCTGCTCCCCACACCAAAAACTGGTGTGCTCATCACCCTTCTGTATCATGAATGCAGTTAGTACAGTCCCCGGGTTTTTTGACACATTAAAAATAAACAAATCTTTCCTGTAAGTCTGGCTGATAGCAGCAGGGCACAAGGGGAAAGATAGGCTTTCCTATCCTTAAAAGATCTAGGCTACCTTTGATTAGGCACTATTAAATGACGGGCATGCACATCATTATGCACATCATTTAATAGTGCCTAATCATAGGTAGCTTAGACCTTATATGGGTAGGAAAGACTATTCCCCCCTTGTGCCCTGCTGCTATCAGCCTGGCTTACCAGAAGATCATATTTATTATTAATATGTAAAAAAAATAAAACAGAGGAGACTATACTAACTGCATTTATGATGCAGAAGGGTGGTGAGCTCACCAGATTTTGGTGTGGGGAGCAGATGGGAAGAATGAATGCCAGAGAGGGACTGAAGAGGCCATTCCAACAGGGTATAGCTATATTCAGGGTAGGGGAAGACAGGACGGGGGAAGTTGAGCAGATCATTGTGACATCTGAGATTTGGGGCTGCCAGCACCGTGATCACTACCTGACTGTGGATGAGAGTAGCCAGGGTTGACAAATACTCAGAGTGGCAGGGTTGCACCTAAATTGTTACTTGAATTCACTGTAGGGAGATTACCCTTGGGGGTGAGTTGAGGTTTGTTGGGGCAGTATCGAGGGAGCTGTGTATAGCTCATTCAAGATTAGGAAGAATGGTAGCCAGCCAGCTTGCTTTGTGGAGTAGAGCACAGGACAGTACTGGAGAAGAATTGCCAAGGACTGCCCTGTGTGGTTCTGCAGATCACAGGTAAGGGATTAGACTGACACTGTAAGTTGGGTGTATTCACTCAAGGCATTAGTATGCCTCTCCTGCTAATCGTATTGTTATCCATAGTAAGTGCAGCACTTATGAGGGTATGAATAGCAGTTTTCCTGCTGTGTCCAGATGCTTATTGCTTGGCCCTCCAGGAAAACCTAGTTGTTGGTTAATGAGGCGGGAAAAAAACACAACAGGGGCACTGTACATACTGCTGTCACTGTGCAGAAGGGTGGTGATCTGCTCAGTGTTTACTGTGGGAGCAAAAGTCAAACATTGAGAACGAGGACTGAAGAGTGATTTGGGAGGCATTTTTAACAGTGCCAGCTGATGAAGTGTATTGGTATAGGTGTGCACCACTCTGTAAGGTATAAGATTACAATCTGAGGTATGATAAATCTCTTCATGAGACTGCAAGTTCATATGCAGCCCCAGGCAGTACTAAGGACAGAGTGTGGATGGTGGGGTGTTCAACAGAAGGCAGGCTAGGTGCAGGGGGTTCACGTGGAAAAAGATTACAAGAGAAGCTTATTTATGGATTACCAAGCAAGCATGAATTTTGGAATTGGACCAGACCAGTACTTCACTACAAATTTCAGTACATCACATAACCACTAGATCACCAAGTATTTGAAGTGTTGTACTGTACTGCGGTTTGCCAAAGAGAAAGTCAGCTGGATTACAAAACAATTTCTGCAAGTTAAAGTAAACAAAATGAAAAAAAAACATAGCCTAACATGTGTACTGATCAAAATAATCCACGTGTTAATACTTGGTGTTGATCATTCTGGTGAAACAATTCAAAACAAAGGGGGAAAAGAGCTAGTTAGCACTATAGGGAGCCATTTGGGTCTCTGCCTCTGGCTCCAATGATGTCATCACTTAACACATTTGGAAGACATTTTTAGGGAGCAGGCAAGACTGTTTTTTGAAACTGAAAGGCTGATGTTTATGTTTTCCAAAAGCTATAAAACTGCATTTATGTTATTTACATAAATGCAGTTTAAGCATACATATAAGCAGCGGCCTTTTCTCTACCTCGCTATGAAGCCAGATTTTGGAGTTTGCAGTTTTAAAAAACTGCTTGTTTAGGTACCTTTTAAGAGCAATCAGAGGCTCTGGCTAGTCAAGCTGATTGCTGAGCTGAAGTACTGAGAGAGATACTGCTGAAAGAGAGAGGTACTGAAAGAGACACATATTTGAAAGACAATAATACTGAGAGGGAACAACTATTCAGCTTTTATGTGTCAGCTGTGGGACTGGAGTAGTAATTTTGTTTGAGTCCTGAGGTTTGGCTGTCCGCTTAGGTGTGAAAAAACGGCCTCTGATTTGCTCTCTGAACCCGCTTTCGTGTGTGGCAGAAGTTAAACAATGAAACTGTGGAAATTGTAGAACCCATTTTATAAAATACATTATGAAAAAGGTAAGAAAAATTATGAACCCTGCTTGCCCGAAACCTACTTTCAGCTATGAAGATGTTTTAGCATTTCACCATGGTCTGTAAGTAGTCCCTGAAACAGTTTTTTTTTTACTGGTGAGACCTTCACCCGTTTCTCCTCACACGTGACACCCTCAGACACTATAGCTGCCAGATGTAGTGTATGTAGTATCAGTAACTAGATTTATTTATTTGAAAATGTTTTACCAGTTAAACCATACAGAGAACAGCAGTCTTATTTATAGATGTGACCTCAAGGGAGGGTAAGGGAGGATAGGAGAAGGGGTGAGGTACAGGACTAGCATTAAGATAAAATCAAACACTAACCACACAAATGTACACTATTAGTTACTGTAGAATGCAGTACATACATAGATTCGGCAGCAGGTGATACACCACACAATACGGCAAGCTTCAGTTTCATAATAGAGATACATGGCAGTCAGGTAGGGCACTCACAAGTGGGTATAAAGTGCTGCTTTAATTTTGATGTGGTAGCGAAGACTGAGGGGGAGCAAGTAATGTCAGCGGGCAACATTTTCCATACTTTTAGCAAGCAGAACCTACCTGCTACTTGGCTAGCTTTCTTTTTCATCTAGGGATATGCAGTTTTTTATCTACTGTATCTCAGTATGCAGCAGGTAGACAAGGTTTGTAGCTAGAGAGAATAGGCCACCAAGGTAGAAAGGTAGCTTGCTAGCCCAGAATTTGGCTCCAAGCAAAGCAGTGTGATAAGTATGCTTTGAGTCCAGATTGGATCAGCCTAGAGTGGAGCACATTAGACAGTAATGAGTACAAGGTGCGCGGTTACCTGCATAGGCCACTGAATATGCCATTCGGCTTGAGGAGAGACTGTTCGGAGGCAGCTGTCTGTACTACATCACCATAATCCAGGCTTGGTAAGAGTATATGTTCAATTACGGGGTTAACGAGAGACTATTCTGCAGCCTGTTGAGTGTATCTAGTTAGCAAAGCATTTGGATCGGATGGGATTAATATGTGGTGCATTCAGATTATGAGTGCTATCTGATGGAAGAAATTGTGATTACAGCCTGTACAGAACAAGACCTCAGTCTAACGGCAAGGATACCAGGAATATTTCTTTTAGTTGAATGGTCAGAGCTGCTGCCTCTGAGACCAGGGATTCAAGGATAAATCCTAAAGTGTGACACTTAAATGTGCAATCCTGTAATTCAGTTTACAGATGCTCACCCACCATGAGCTGGGAACATTGGCAACATGGATTGGATCTAGAAAAACAAATAAAGGAGACCAAAAAAAAAAAAAAAGTGATGCAGTGTATATAGAATCAGTAATCGGATACAAAGTGCCATCTGGTGGAGAAAATTGAGATTGCAACATATAAAGAACAGGATCTCAGTCTGGCTACCTTGCATACACTACTTTTCCTATTAGCTGTATTCTTAGAGTTGCTGCTTCTGAGTGTAGCGCTACATGGATTAATCTTAGGGTCCGCAATTAAACATGCACACCTGTAATTCATTTTACAGAAGATGTTCTCCATGAGCTAGGGGGAAAGGGAGCTTCATGGCCACCTTGGTGTTGGATTCATAAATCTGCTGCGTCTCTCTGACTCAGTAAGTGTTCCATAAGTTATAACAATCTTTCATCCACTTTACCTGGCACTTAAACCCTGAGACACCATGTGACTGCAGTAACTATTACCAATGCCACCTGCATCAGCTCCTGTTTGAATTCTTGTCAAATGAACCTTACAAAACAGCCAGTGCTGCTCATGGTGGCTTCATCAACCTATCAGGCTGTCCTGATTCTCAGCCGCAGCAGCATCACCATCCAGAGTTTTCATTTTGTTTTTCTGCCCTAATGCCCAGCTGCTCCATTACGTGAAGCTGTAAGGGTTCTTTCAGAGCCTTGCTGTGCCCGCACTGAGACTCCTCCAAGACCAAAATGGAGACCTTCCTACTACAGTAGCAGAGCTACATTTAACCCTTACGTTTGCTGCACAAACAAGGGTGTGTCTGGTGTGTGGGTTCTTATGCAACAGGGAAGAGGAGGAGGAGGGTAGGGTTGAGGCCTTATGGGTCCAGCTGCAGGATACTAAAGGGAGGAAGATTAGAATGAGGATTGTGTATAGACCACCTTCACAGGATGAAGAGACAGACTGGGAGCTGGGGGAGCAGATACAGAGGCTAAGTATTAGTAATGGGAACATCATTATAATGGGTGACTTCAGTCTGCCTGGAGTTGACTGGGGAATCCCAGCTACCTCCTGTGCCAGGGAACAGGTCCTCTTGGAGGCTTTCTAGGAATGTTTTCTGGTACAGGGAATAATTGAACCAACCAGGGATGGTACCATCCTGGACCTGGTGCTGTCGGATGGTGAACATGCCCAGAATATAGTTGTGGAGGATCCACTTGCACGCAGCAACCACCGCACAGTATGATTCTACCTCAGGATGGGCAAAGAATCAGCCAGGACTAAGATGAGGGTGGTGGACTTCAAGAGGGCAGATTTGGTATGATGGGGGATGTCCTAGAGGGGCACCTGGCCAAAATCAGACTGGAGATGGCTGCAAATCAGAAATGGTCCTTTATTAGGTTGGGTCTGATTGAGGCCACAAATACTTGTGCAAAGAACCAGAGTAAGAAATCTAGCACCAAAAGACCAAGCTGGTTCACCAAAGAGGTGGCAGTGAAAGTGAGGGAGAAGAGAGTAGCCTTTCCTAAGTACAAAAGGACTAGGAGAGAAGAAGACAGGGAGAATTACTTGGAGAAATCCAGAGAGGCAAGCCGGGTGGTTCTGGGTAGCTAAGACAGCTAGAGAACTAAGGCTGGCACAGGGGATCAGGAAAGGGGAAAAGGATTTCTTCAGGTATATAAAAGAGACGAAGTTGTAAGGATGGGATTATTAGGATTAAGAGGGAGGGGGATGGGCGAAAGTAGTGGGAGCAGGAGAGGCACTGAATGAGTACTTCAGCTCGGTCTTTACTAGAGAAAAGATGGACCTGTGCCACTGGGGAAAATAAGGGCTCAGCGGGGGGCGGGGGGAGAAACTGATGGGAAAATACAGGAGGGTAGGGTTTTGAAGGGCCTCAGGGCCCTTCGGGTGGACAAGGCTCCTGGACCAGACAGTGTGCACCCGTGAGTCCTGCAGGAATTGGCAGAGGTCTTGGTGGGTCCCCTGAAGGACCTATTTAACACCTCGCTGGAGACAGGGAAAGTGCCCCAGGGCTGGAGAATGGCACATGTGGTGCCTCTCCACAAGAGCGGCCCCAGAGATGAACCTGGTAATTACAGACTGGTAAGCCTCACCTCCATTGTAGGCAAACTAATGGAGACCATTCTCAAAGAGAGACTAGTGAGCTTTCTGGAGGTACATGGTCTCCAGGATGAAAAGCAGTATCGGTTTGTCTCAGGGAGATCATGCCGGACTAATTTGATTGACTTTTTTGATTGGGTCACAAGGGCATTTTATAAGGGCCAAGTGGTGGATGTTCTATATCTGGACTTCAGCAAGGCCTTTGACTCTGTGTCGCATGGAAGGATGCTTTATAAACTGAGGAACCTGGGAGTAGGGGAGAAACTGGTGGGGTGGGTCCAGAATTGGCTGCAGGACAGGAACCAGAGGGTGATTGTCGGGGGGGGGGGGGACAACTATCAAATCATAGGCCTGTGACCAGTGGGGTCCCACAGGGCTCTGTGCTCGGGGCCATTGTTATTTAACATCTTTATTGGTGACCTAGCAGATGGGATCAAAAGTAAAATATGCCTATTCTCGGATGATACCAAGATATGTGGGAGAGTGGACACAGGAGGGGAGATGGGAGCTCAGGGAGGATCTGGCTAGACTCGAAAACTGGTCAGGCATCTGGCAGCTGGGGTTCAATGCCAAGTAGTGCAAGGTCATCTACCTGGGAGCTAGGAACCCTGGGAACAGCTACTGTCTTGGGGGGTTCAGGTATCAAGTTCAGAGGAGGAAAGGAATCTAGGAGTCATAGATAGGGGAGACATGAGACACTCAGCACAGTGCCGTAAGGTGGCAGCCAAGGCGAACAAAATGCTGGGATGCATCGCATGGGGAATCACCTCCAGGAAAAAGGAAATTATTCTACCCTTGTACAAGTCACTGGTGAGACCACACTTGGAGTACTGTGTGCAGTTCTGGTCCCCTTATTTGAAAAAAGACATCAGACTACTGAAGGGGTACACTGTAGGGTGAACAAGATGATCCAGGGCCTGGGGGATGTATCCTATGAGGAAAGACTATGGGAGCTCAATATGTATTCCCTGGAGGACAGAAGGGAGAGGTGGGATATGGTAGAAACCTTCATGTACCTAAAACGTATAAACAAGTTTGGAACAGAGGGCTTATTCAGTCTGCAGAGGGAAAGGGCCACGAGGGGGCGTAGTCTGAAATTAGTAGGAGAAGATTTAAAAAGGAAACGAGGAGCCACTTTTTCATTGAAAGGGTGGTGTCAAAGTGAAACGAACTACTGGAGGAGGTGGTCTCATTGGGAACGGTGGATATTTTTAAGAGAGGGTGGGACAAGGTAAAAGGGAAAGTCACAAGTGGTGGTAGGAGGGGTGGGGTAGAAAGGGTGGTAGCAGAATACTCTGGGGGGAGGGGAGGAGGGGCAGCTCCAGTATAATTTACTATGAGCTGCACACTCAAGCAGACATGATAGACCATTATGGCCCGTTTCTTCTGGCATGTTCGCGTGTTTGTGTGTGTGTGTGTGTGTGTGTGTGTGTATGTGTGTGGCTGCTGGCATGTTTGCATGTGTCAGTGTTGAGGGGTCTTATGTGAAGCGTTGGGAGACCTGCACATTCACTTTCTCCACCAACTCCCACAACAATACCTACTGACTGCAACAAACTAGGTAAGAACGATTTTTTAAAATGTACCCATACTCATTAAAGATTATTATATCACATCATTATAACACTATTTTTAACTTTTTTTAAATTCTTTTATTTACACCAAAAGAACCCTGTTCCATATTACAGTAGCAATAAGAAACTCCGGGGTGTGAGTTACTATTCCTGAATCTCATGCTCACATGCATTGTGGGGCATGAGATGAGAGGCATGTGCCATGTGCCTTCAACCACCTGGAAGTGCAGTTCAGGAATAGTAACCCACACCCTAAAGTGTTTTATTGTGCTCATAAAATGGACCCAATGTAAAAGAAATGAAGACATGTTTACATGTGTGGTAACTGTTCCCGAAACCACACCGCTTAGCAACCTTCTCCACCAGTCAGAAAGCAGGATTTTCCCTATCCATTTTATAACATCAGAGAGCATCACTTCTTGGGTGCATGAGGCACTTGGCTACACCATCTGCTTCACAATGCTCCCAAGGTGTGATAACATTCCGTGATATACCAAACCCTTTGTGTATTGTTGCTTTGATAATCTCTTCCCACTCTGATTGTTATTCATAGTTATAGTATGCATTCACTGCTTCCCTTTAATACTCCTTCAAAACTCTATCTGTAGACAAGATAATAAAGAACTGGCCAAAAAAGTCTGATTTGTCAGTCATTCACCAATGGACATGACTTTCCGTTCCGGTGTCAAATCTGGTTGTAGTTAAACCCATCTGCTGCACATCAAGTAGCTGAATAATTAGCAGCAGCACCTACAATAGCACTCATCAGCGAGGGATTGAACCTAGATGAGAAAAAAGAAAAGAGCTAGCTGCAGCATGTCAGAGAAGACAAGCCGGAATGTCTGCACTTTCCACCTACCGCATTCTGTGGGACTGTTCCAGAGAGAGCTGACGGGCCAGAACTTCAGCTGAGCTGTACCTGCCGACTCAGCAGTCAATAAGAACCCTGCTGCAGCTTCTGCAGGGAGGAACATTGGAAACATGCAGGAGAAAAATCAGCATTTATTGCCCAGTTTTGATCTGAAACACCTGTGACAGTGTACATATGTACAAACGTGTAGCCAGCTGGAATAAATGGCTTGCCAGCCTCCTGTTACAATGCCAGCACTGCAGTAAGGGCACTCACTTTTTTTTTTTATATTGGCACAGAACCAATTTTGCTTTTAATCCTTTAGATAAGATGTTTAAAATGAAAATGTGAATGTTTTGCTTACTGCTAGAGCATCAGCTAGCTCTGATCGACTGGAACATAATACTTGAGAGAGGAAAAAAGTCATCAGTTTCTTCCTCTACTTGTTCAGTCTGATTGCCCAATTACATTGTCTTCCTCTAGGCATGCATGCAGTCCTGCTGTGCAGCCTGATGTTACATATGTCCATTACTCCTGATGGTACAGCAGTCTAAACCATAAACCTACCACTCATCTGTGGAGTAATGTTTCCTCAGGCTGTCATGGCTATCCCTCCTTTCAGTAACCATACCTGTCCTCTGGTCTCGTGTTTCATCCTGTTCAGTAATGTAACAAACTTCCATGGGTCCAATTCCTTGCACCTGTTCTATGGCAGCTGTCACGTCCCCACCTAGCCTCCTTTTCTTCAGGGAGAAGAGTTCTAACAGCAGTCCAAAACCGGTGCACATTTAAGCAAAAAGGCATGGCAGGGGGTGAGTTATGGTGGGATAACGGCCCACCTTTGGTGGGTTGAAGCACGAGGCATAGCTGAGTGCTTCCACCACTCGAGAAGTGCCGTTAGCCCACCATAATGCACCCCCTGGAGTGCCTTATTGCGATTATGAAATGGGTCCGTTTTAGTAAATTTTGTGCATTTTTCAGACATCAGCTGGGCCATTGTGCTGGGATATTGGCCCAGCTGAAAGCAGCTTTTGGCCAGTCAGAAATCAGCATTTCTTACACCCATTTCATAATCAAAGGGTAAAGAGTAGAAGTTTCAATTGCTGACAATAACAAAGTAAAGCAAACCTTCTAGCAAACAGCTGATTGCAGACACAACTTTATTTTCACAGAATAACAGGGTGTGCCTGCAGGAACAAAACACTGGCCAGGTGTCCTGGCGCTTCCTTCAAAGGAGCTTCGCCAGGGCAGCCCTGACGCTATTGCTGTTTTCAGTGACTAAAACTTCTTCTTATTTCCCTTTGAGTGTGCACCATTTTTGAACTGCTGGCTTCACTTGGGGGATAGCCACCCCTCAGGAGCATCTCCTGACTGGTACTGCTGACCGTGGTTCTATTCTGGATTTGCTCAGAATTTCTTTGTGAGAAGAGTTCTAACATCCTGAGTCTATGCTCATAGTCTAGTCCATCCATTTACTTTATCATTTCTATTGCCCTTCACTGTGGTTATAAATGTTCTTTTTTATAATGTAGTGACCAGCATTACATGCAGTACCCTAGATGGGGGGGTCTTACCAATGCATCTTAGATTCATAACATGGATGCATTGGGATTGTAGTAGCACACCCTTCTGATGGTAAATAGCATGTCACTACACCAAGATGTGAAATTGTTTTATCGTGATGAGGTGGCAAGAAGCAAGAATGTTTAAAAACTTCAAAACTACATAAGTCATTTCAAGAATGAAATATAAAAAGAAAAATGGGTATATTGTTGTTTTTGCTTAATATGTATACCCTTGAGGAAAGGAGGAGGGGCATGATAGAAACTTTCAAATACCTCAAGGGAACCAACAAAGTCCAAGAGGGGAGCCTCTTTCAGAATAAGAGATGTGCAAGAACAAATGGACACAATTTGAAGATAGAGGGGGGACGACTCAGGGGCAACGTGAGGAAGTATTTTTCACAGAGAGGGTGGTGGACGCATGGAACTGCCTTCCTGAGGAGGTTGTGGGGTCAAAAACAGTGGGGGAATTCCAGAATGCAAGGGACAGACATAAGGCAATTATAGTGAGGTGTAGGAGGAAGTAGGTGGTTGGTTAACTAGAATCTGCAGCTTATCCAATAGGTAGGGAAATGGGCAGACTAGGTGGGCCATGAGGTCCTTATCTGCCATTAAAGTCTATGTTTCTATGTAACCCCTAGATGGCGCTATCCCAGGGGCTACTACCCCTGCCTGATTTGCCACTAACAGGTTGAGGAGCCTGGATCCAATGGCGGGTGCCTCCACCCAGAGGTCAGGGTTTGCAATAGTTAAACTAACTTGGTCACAGCCCTCTGGGACACTGCAACCCCCTTTCTTCCCACTAGTGGCCCACACAATATATCAGAATTACCTTCACAGTATACACTTACCCCAGCTCTGGTTCTGGCACTGGGACCTCCTGGAAATGAGATACAGTGCAACAATCACAGTACAGTACTTTAACATAGACAAATACCTCAGGCAGTATAACTTTGCTGAAACAAGCAGCTCTGATTTATTTAGGGATATAACAAGGACAGGGGAAATCAGGTTAATTAGCTTATCACTCTAATAATCTATCTATGGCTCTGTGCACAGGCCTATCCCTATCAGTTACTGTCCCTGGGTACCCAAGCCCTAGTGGCTAGTCCAAACCGTGGCAGCTGGTAGGGCCCTTTCCACAGAGAAAAGGAGAATTAAACAGTCAGCAGTACAGTAATTCCATTTTGGATTTAATGTGGCAATTCAACAGGGAGCGACCCTGAATTAGTACTCACGACCTCCAAATAAGATAGGGTCCTTCAATGTCAGCAGGGCTCACTTGAGGTACACAATCCTCTCACACATCCATATAAAAGAAAGCACTATACCAGGCAGGCTGCATCTGTATCCCGATCGCAATTACTGCACAATACCCGGAGAACACACAGCAGATTCAGTTCCTGACAGACAGAGTGCAATTTCAGCAATTCCTCCAGTCTTCTACAGGGTGAGCCTGGTTTCTACTCTTCAGAGATCCTTGATTCTTTCACAGGACGGATTCAGTCCTAACAAGCTGTTACACAAGCTGCAGACCGAACTCTGGGCCTTACACGTTTTTGACTAAAACTGCACACTGAAAAAGCACAGGGCTCCTTCCTTCTTCACTGCCAAAGCTCAACTGAAACCCCAACTGACAAAACCGGGCACTTCCTTTGAGTTCCTCCCAGTTCTTGACTGGATTGGCTGTCACTCACAATAGACTGCTGCTGTTGGTCCAAAAAGGTGCTGAAGTCTAAACTACATCTCCCAGAGTCACTGCCCATACAATCCTCTTGTGGCTGGCTCAGATTATGAGTCCAAGTTCTGATTCGTCCAAGGCACCATTTTAGAGCTAGCTTACCCCACACTGATTGGTCCAGTTCAGCAGTTCAAAACTAGAATGGGAACTAGCAGACACAGTTCTGACTGCAAAGAAAGCAGGTTAGACAAACTGTAATTTCATTATTACTCTAAATAATTTCTGGCAAACAGTTACATCTTTCAGATAGGTTCCCTTTGCACTCTAGTGACTGCAAAATGAAGTGAATTAGCAGCAGCTCGAGTGGTACTCAGAGAAGCACACAGTCCCCCATACAACTAATTATGTCTGCAAGCAGACAGCTCTTAAAGAGACAGTACCAGAGGCTCTAAAACACTCACTGATAAATGGCTTAAATGCCAAACACCATTCAGGCTTGGAGCATTCAAGCAAGCTCCTGGAAGTCTTTTGAACCCCCATTTGCGGGGGTTACACCCTTCCTGGCCTGGGAAAGCTTGGCGTCGCGTCAACAAGTACCCCATAAGTTTCAACTGCAACCATATACATTTGCATTAGGCTCGCACATGTAATCATCAGTCAATATATCATTTTACCAAGAACACATTTCTGAAACATTGCAGTATGTCACTCTTTACACAGTATTACATACACATTGTACCATAACTCAAGTTATTACCTCTTGTACATGAAACCTGAAGAGAGGGGGCCCTTCCCTATCAGTTACCTTGGGGCTGGATGGGGCAAGGGCACCATACTTAGAGGGCAACACAACTAACTTGAGTTAGCACTGATGCTCAGTTTGGGCAATGAGCCTGGGACACATACACTCCTTTATGGACAACATTGAGAGGCAAGTCCACAGGCCTCCCAAGTGAATCATAACTGAGGTGCACCACAGGCTTTACAGCTCTCACCAGTCTTTCTAGGGGAACTGTTATAGTCTCTGCACTCTGAGCCTCATTTTCAGCATTGTCCTCACTTGTCAGGGAGTCTCCATGGGGTAGAGAGGCTAGAACTTGGGGCACTTTCAGCTCCAGGTGTTACAGTTTCTGAGTCCACAACATTTGGCTGCATGGAGAGCTTTGACACTGGCAGTGGACTGTCAGGGCACTCAAAATACTCTTCTTGTTCGGGTGTATCACCAGTCTGCCCCAATCTATCATTTTCCTCCCTGAAAGCTCAAACAGTTCAACCATGCACAATGATTCCATTTCATCTGATCTGATGCTTTGCACTTCACTTTCTGGGAGCATTGGCTCAGGGATGAAGCTGGGGCTTAGACAGTCCAGAAGGCCCAGCTTTGTCTCCAGTATTTACTAGGGAATTGCCCCGAAACAATTGACTCAGTTCGTAAGAAGGATAGTATTCAAAGTCACTCTCACTTTCTTCCGATATGGACTGACAGTCATGCTCAACTGGGACTTGTGGAGGGAACACTTTAACTTGCTTCTGTAGGTGCAGACTTTCTTGATCTTTTCTTAGCAGCAGCTCTAGTCACTGGTCCAGAGGGGGCATCTTCTAGGGGCTCAGACTCAATTAAGATTTGTCCAATGGGCAGTAAATGATGTCTATGCATTGTTTTTACATCTTTTGAATTATTCTCAGGCCTTACTTTGTACACTGACAGATCATCTAGTTTGCCCACTACAATGTGAGGGAGATGGTGCCATCTATCAGCAATCTTGTGCTTGCCATGCAGTCCCAGATTTCTTAGCAATACCCGATCTCCCTCCTGGAGTTCCTATGCTTCACCTTTTATCATACCTTTCTTTGTTGGCCAGATTTCTTTTGGCAGCCATGGTTTGAGCCAGTTGGTACGCATGAGTTAGCTGGGCCTTTAACTTTTGCACATACTGTAAATAGTTGTCAGCTTGAACCCCATCAGGAGAGACCCAAACACACATCTACTGGTAGTCGAGCTTCTCTTCCAAACATCAGGCGGTGGGGGAGAATCCAGTGGCATCACTTTTAGTGCAGTTATAAGCATGTACCAGGGTGCTAATTTGTTTAGCTCCATCTAGGCTTGTCCTTTGGGTGCAGGGTGCCTAGCATATCTAGCAAAATGCGGTTTAAACGTTCAGGCTGTGGGTCCCCACAGGGTGGTAAGGAGTGGTTCTGGACTTTGCATTCCCACAGAGAAAGCATCTCTTTGATCAGGCGACTCTCAAAGTCTCTCCTTGATCAGAATGGATTCTTTGTGGAGCCCCATAGTGAACAAAAAGTTTTCTACAAGTACTTTGGCCACAGTGGATGCTTTCTGGTCTTTGGTGGGGAAAGCTTGGGCATATCTCGTGAAATGGTCAGTGACCACCAGCACATTACTGATATTTCTTTGATCTGACTCCAAACTCAGAAAATCAATACAGACCAGCTCCATGGGTGCACTGGTGGTGATGTTAACAAGGGGGCAGCCCTCTGGGGAACAGCTTTCCTCTGTAAGCAGCGACTACAAGTTGAATGTGTTGCTCACATCAGCCCCCATCTTGAGCCAATAGAATCTGGATCTCACCAAGTCAAGTGTTCTGTCTATACCAAGGTGCCCCATGTGGTTGTGCAAGGACCTCAGTACTGAGTCTCGAAGGCAGTGGGCAGCACTAGTTGTTGTTTGTCTACTTGTCCCCCTCTGTCTACTGTTTCTCTGTATAACAGTTTATTGATCAGTTTCAACTTAGGACCTTCTTTGTATAACAGTGCAGTTCTCAAATCAGTGGGCGTAATTTGGACACATCTTTTCCTGCATAAGGGCTTCTAAAGCTGCTTTGATCATGGGATCGTGAGTTGAGCCCATGAATACTGTCATTGTCCAGCTGAGGCAGTGCACCAATGTCTATTGCAGAAAAGTGGCAATAAGCAGCAGGTATGCAATTCTCAGAGGCTCCAAGCAATCCACCATGCAGTCCACTGCGTCCGTGGACATTTGTTCCTCCCTGTCAAACTTCCGGCAGAGTGCCGAATGTCAGGTTCTGCCAATCGGACCCAATCATTCTGGGGAACAGGCCTCCGGAGAGAGCATCAGCATCTATGTGGTTCAGACCTGCTCGGTATTCGAGAGCATAGTCATATGTAGATAATGCAGAAAGCCACCTATGGCCAGTGGCATCCAACTTAGCTGAGGTCTGCACATAGGTCAAAGGATTATTGTCAGTTTTACTAGTATTTTAGCCCCATACAAGTACTCATGGAATTGGTCAACAATAGCCCACTTCAAAGCTAGGAACTCTAACTTATGTACAGGATAGTTCTTTTCGGATGGGGTCAGGCTTCTACTGGCAAAGGCCACTGGTCTCAGGCCATTCGTGCTCTTGGTACAACACAGCCCCAACCCTTGCAAGCTAGCATCAGTGTGCAGGGCGTAAGGTTTTCTTGGATGCATAGGCCAGCACTGGAGCATGGGTAAGTTGATATATGATCTCATGAAAAGCAGTCTCACAATCAGGAGTCCAGCGGGCCCCAAATACTTCACTCGGATGAAAATACACTCTTTCAAGTCTTGAGGGACGCTGACTTTTGGTATTTTTTGTGGGTTGGGGGATACCCTTGAGTAAGGTTAAGTAAAGGGCGGATCACTCTTGAATAGTCCTTGATGAGACGCCGATAATAACCACAGAATCCCAGGAATCTTTGCAGTTCTTTTGGATTTTTGGGCTGTGGCCAGGTGGTCAAGGCCTCAACTTTACTTGGGTGGGTCTCTATTCCTCGGTGGATACTATGTGTCCCACATACTTTACTGATGTTTGAAGAATTGACACTTATCAATGGACAGTTTAAGGCCAAAGTCCTCCAGTCGGTCCAATACCTTAAATAATCTGCTCTCATGTTCCTCCAGTGAGCTGCCAAACACAATAACATCATCTAGGTATACCAGGCACTCTAGTAAGTTCATGTCCCCACTGCACGCTCCATCAATCGTTGAAAAGTGGCTGGGGCACCTGAAATCCTTGAGCATCCTCATGAATTCATAGAAGCCAAGCGGACAGATAAAGGCCGTCTTCTCCACGGTCCTCTGGGGCCATCGGGATCTGGTAGTACCCACTGCGGAGATCCAGCACAGAGAACCACTTGCTCCCGTTTAGGCAGTCCAAAGCATCCTGAATGCGGGGCATTGTGTACTGATCAGGGATAGTCCGCCGGTTTAGGTGCGATAATCCACACACATCCTTACTGTTCCATTCTTTTCCTCACTACCACAATGGGGAAGCATAAGGCTTCTGGATTCTTGTATTACACCAGCAGCTAACATCTCTTGCAGATGCCGTCTCACATCATCTATGTCAGCAGGTGCCAAGCGTCGAGACCTCTCACGAAATGGTCTTTCGTCATGCAGCGGATATTGTGCTCAGCTCCTTGTGCATCCTACATCCCATTCCTTTAAAGAAAACACCTGGTCTCTCTGGGCAAGCTTCTCACTGATCCTCACTTTCCATTCAGCTGGCGAGGAGTGCGCAAATCAAACAAGTCAGGCGTTACTCTGTCATTCTTCCTTGAACTCTTGCTGCTGGGTAGCACTGCAGTGTCTGCACAATGCACATTAGCCAGGATGCAACCTCTGTTTACTCGATGTCTCTTTCAGACACATTATGAACTTGGACCATTACCCTTCTGGCATAAGCATGGGCTCTAGCGGGCAAAATACTAGGCTTGACCAGCAGTCCCTCTGGCAATTTTCCATCGCCTGGTGCATCCAACATTAATATTTTATTCTTAACATCCTTCTGATACGGACCTCTCCTGTAAGGTACACTGGGCATTTGGCGCCAGGATCAGAGACTCAGGATCCTTCTTCCATACAATTCCGACGGTTCCTCTGGTTCTATTTTTCAGCATCTCTCTGTGCCTCATAGGCCTTCTTAATTAAAGCCGAACTCTTAAAGCTCTACTAGTCTTTGACCCTGTTTTCATAACACAACTGTGCCAGCCTTCCTAACATATGAGCATTTGTTCCAATCAACAAAGGGACACCATCATACAGTCCAGTGGGGGACACACTAAGGCTAGGGTCTCTACTTGTTCGGCCACTCCAGCCACGGAGGTGGGGAAGACAGCCAAATTCGATATACCCGAATAGGGGTAGGCCTTCTCACTTAACCCCATACATGCAGTCCTTCTAATGGTTGTAAGGGCACGCTTGACAAATGCTTCTGATACCAATCCTGGAACATAATTGTCACTTGGGAGCCACTGTCTAATACAGCTCTTGTAGACACTCCATTCACCTTTACAGTGGTCTCCATGGAGGGACCCACTATTCTGGACCAGTCTGGAGAGGCGGTAGTGGGGCCTGGGCAACTGACCTTGCCACAAAGGATGTGAATTAGCATTTTGGTGCCCTCACTGGGATCATGTCGTGCACCTCTTAACCACTGATTTCTTCTCCGAAGCTCTCCTTGTAGCCTATATGCAACTTTGTGGTGTCTTTTGGGACTGGCATTCCCTTTCATGTGCCCATCTTTCCCACAATTATAGCAAAACATACTTCTGGAGTTTGAGCTGGCCAAGGCGCCACACTGGGAGCCAGGGCGGGGTATTACTAACTGGAAACCTGGGTGCCATCTCTGTCTCTTGCGTGATAAGCATTTGGAGACATCTCGTCAGTTTCTCCACTTCCATGGTCAAGGAATTGAGTTTGGAGCTGTTATCAGCAGGAGATACATGGGTGGGTACCCCACCCCATAGCAGATGCAGTCGGATATAGGTCAGGGCCTGTACTTGCAGGCGTGGCCTTCATAAAGGGACTGTTTTGAATTCCGGATCTCTCTCAACAGTTCGCCCCATTGTGGCATATCTTTTCCTTGTCAGAGCACTCATTGACTGTCAACCTCTGCCCCTGAACTTCACTTGATGGGTCACCTCAGTCACCGGGTCGTAGCCACAGCTGTTGGTGCAGGTACCTCCCGAGGTCGCCTTTTCTCAACTCTCGAATTTCTCCCATTAACTCATCATAGAGGGTGGGATTCCAGTCGATTTGCCAGGCGAGCTGAAGCAACAGCAGTTCTGAGAAGGGGCAGACTTAGGATTCTGTCCAGTCTGGTTCGGTCCAGTTCAATCGCTGGCAAACTACCCTTTCTGAGGCATTCTTGCAACAATTTTCCAGCCGAGACATACACAGACAACAACTCCCCTTGGTACTGTTGTGCATTTCTTACTCTCCACCATAGGTCCTCATCAGAATCTGGGCTCCATACACATTCTCCAAGGCCTCAAGATAGGCCTGTGCAGTCGCTTCAGGGTTACTGGCCCGTTTAGCACGGATGGTAGCCAGGGCAGGACCTCGGAGGCTCTCACTAACCCTCTTTCGCTTTCGCCTTCCGAGCATTGCCATTCTAGCACTTGGGGGCAACATAGTCTATCCAGGTCTCCCAGTCATCCTCCCTTGGGGGTGGGAGGTGCCAGAGAAGATCCTCAACCTTCGGTAAGAGTCGTGACTAATGGCAGGTGCAGAAATAGGAGTCTGCATTGGTTCAGCCACCATTACGGGCACTGGAGCAGGAGAGGGTGTTGGGGAGGAACACCCCAGGTGGCAAGAATAGTTTCTTCAAGTCCTCCACAGTTTTCCTCTCCCAGCAACCATTCAGCAAATTTCTCCTCAAAAGTTTCAGATAGTGGTGGGGCTGATTCCCCGGGTCTTTACTGTCCTTAGTTATCACTCTCCAAGCAGTGAGGGCTCCTCCTCTGGGGTAATGGTCTGTGGTACTTTGGTGCTATCTATGGGATCCTTAAACTCTACTAGGGCCAGGAAAGTGTGGGTGAGCAGATTAGCATGCCGACCCACCACCACAGGGTTTTGTAAACCTTCCACCTTGGAAAGTACTCCCTGCACAGTGTCCGTATTGATACCCAGGGGATGTCCAGGATAAGCATAGCATTTTGGGGTCGATCTCCTCCCAGTACACCACTCCACCAGCCGGTGCACAGCCACTTCTGTCGGGTACCCATTTTTTCTTAACAGTGGTTCAGTAAATACACAATACCAGAGGACACACAATCCCAGCGGGAGCCTCCAAGATGTAACCCCTAGATGGCGCTATCCAGGGCTACTACCCCGCCTGATTTGCCACCAACAGGTTGAGGAGCCTGGATCCAATGGCGGGTGCCTCCACCCAGAGGTCAGGGTTTGCAATAGTTAAACTAACTTGGTCACAGCCCTCTGGGACACTGCAACCCCTTTCTTCCACTAGTGGCCCACACATATATCAGAATTACCTTCACAGTATACACTTACCCCCAGGTCTGGTTCCGCACTGGGACCTCCTGTGAAATGAGATACAGTGCAACAATCACAGTACAGTACTTTAACATAGACAAATACCTCAGGCAGTATAACTTTGCTGAAACAAGCAGCTCTGATTTATTTAGGGGATATAACAAGGACGGGGAAATCAGGTTAATTAGCTTATCACTCTAATAATCTACCTATGGCTCTGTGCACAGGCTATCCCTATCAGTTACTGTCCCTGGGCACCAAGCCCTAGTGGCTAGTCCAAACCGTGGCAGCTGGTAGGGGCCCTTTCACACAGAGAAAGGAGAATTAAACAGTCAGCAGTACAGTAATTCCATTTGGATTTAATGTGGCAATTCAACAGGGAGCGACCCTGAATTAGTACTCACGACCTCCAAATAAGATAGGGTCCTTCAATGTCAGCAGGGCTCACTTGAGGTACACAAACCTCTTCACACATCCATATAAAAGAAAGCACTATACCAGGCAGGCTGCATCTGTATCCCGATCGCAATTACTGCACAATACCCGGGAGAACACACAGCAGATTCAGTTCCTGACAGACAGAGTGCAATTTTCAGCAATTCCTCCAGTCTTCTACAGGGTGAGCCTGGTTTCTACTCTTCAGAGATCCTTTGATTCTTTTCACAGGACGGATTCAGTCCTAACAAGCTGTTACACAAGCTGCAGACCCGGAACTCTGGGCCTTACACACGTTTTTGACTAAAACTGCACACTGAAAAAGCACAGGGCTCCTTCCTTCTTCACTGCCAAAGCTCAACTGAAACCCCAACTGACAAAACCGGCACTTCCTTTGAGTTCCTCCCAGTTCTTGACTGGATTGGCTGTCACCACAATAGACTGCTGCTGTTGGTCCAAAAGGTGCTGAAGTCTAAACTACATCTCCCAGAGTCACTGCCCATACAATCCTCTTGTGGCTGGCTCAGATTATGAGTCCAAGTTCTGATTCGTCCAAGGCACCATTTTAGAGCTAGCTTACCCCACACTGATTGGTCCAGTTCAGCAGTTCAAAACTAGAATGGGGAACTAGCAGACACAGTTCTGACTGCAAAGAAAGCAGGTTAGACAAACTGTAATTTCATTATTACTCTAAATAATTTCTGGCAAACAGTTACATCTTTCAGATAGGTTCCTTTGCACTCTAGTGACTGCAAAAATGAAGTGAATTGGCAGCAGCTCGAGTGGTACTCAGAGAAGCACACAGTCCCCCATACAAACTAATTATGTCTGCAAGCAGACAGCTCTTAAAGAGACAGTACCAGAGGCTCTAAAAACACTCACTGATAAATGGCTTAAATGCCAAACACCATTCAGGCTTGGAGCATTCAAGCAAGCTCCTGGAAGTCTTTTGGGAACCCCCATTTGCAGGGGGGTTACATCTATGTTCTATGTTTGTTAGAAACACTATATGTTATTGCTAAAACATAACATAGGAACATAGGAATGTGACGGCAGAAAAGGCCCACCAGGCCCACCTAGTCTGCCCAATTTGCCTAGATATCCCCTAGGCCTGTTCTGTTATCCCTCCTCCTTTGCCAACAACCCTCTGTGCTTGTCCCAAGCCCTCTTGAACCCCTGCCCCACCATCATCTCCCCCACCACCTCCCTCGGCAGCTCATTCCAGTGGTCCACCACCCTCTTAGTGAAGAGGTATTTCCTAATGTTTCCCCTGAACTTTCTCCCCTCGATTTGGAATTCATGACCCCTCATCCTATGTCGCTCCTTTAATTGGAAGAGGCTCCCCACAGGCATTTTATTGATACCCATTAAGTATTTAAACGTCTCTGTCATGTCACCTCTCTCCCTCCTCTGCTCCAATGAGTACATGTTTAGGTCCTGCAGTCTCACCTCGTATGGTAAGTGATCGAGCCCCCTCACCATCTTGATCACCCTCCTCTGAACTCGCTTCACCCTCCCCACACCCTTCTTTAGGTACGGCCTTCAGAACTGGACCCCATACTCTAGGTGTGGCCTGACCAGTTGGGAGTACAAGGGAATCATGACTTCTCTCCTCCTGCTGGTGATCCCCTTCCCTATGCAACCCAACATCCTGCTGGCTCTTGCCACTGCCCTTCCACACTGCTTTGCCACCTTCAGGTCCTGTGAAATGATGATGCCAAGGTCCCTTTCCTCCTCGGTTACCTCCAGGGGCCCACCCCCCATTCTGTACTCCGCTTTCACATTTTTTCTGCCCAAGTGCTTGATCCTGCACTTTGCCGTATTGAACGATAGTTGCCACTCCTTGGACCACTCCTCCAAATTCCTCAGATCCCTACGCATCATCTCAACCCCCCTCCTGTGTGTCCACACTATTGCAGACCTTTGCATCATCTGCAAATAGACTTACCCTCCCTTCTGGACCATCCACTGTCTCCAATAAAGACATTAAACAGCAGTGGTCCCAATACCAACCCTTGAGGAACTCCGCTGATGACCTTGTCTCCCCTGAGTGCACCCCGTTGACCAATACCTTCTGTGTTCTGCCCTCCAGCCAGTTTTGCACCCACCATATTACCACCTCCCCCAACCCCAGGCAACCCATTTTGTGCAGTAGCCTCCTGTGCGTACTGAATCAGATGCTTTTCTGAAATCAAGGTAGGCCACGTCCACTGACCCCCCGATCCACCACCTTGGTGACCCAGTCAAGAACTCAACCAAGTTTGTTTGATAGGATCTGCCCTAGGTGAACCCGTGCTGCCTTGGGTCGCGAAGGTCGTTTGCCTCCAGGTAGCTGATGGTTCTGTTCTTGAGCAGTTTTTCCATGAGCTTGCCAACCACATATGTCAAGCTCACTGTCGTATAGTTACTTACCTCGTCTTCACCCCCCCCCATGAAGGGGCACCACATCCGCGCATTTCCAATCTTTCAGTACCACCCCTGATCTAAAGGCTCGTTGAATAGAGTTATCAAGGGAGCTGCTAGTACATCCCTCAGTTCCCTCAATACTCTTGGGTTAACCCCATCTGGCCCCATGGCCTTGTCCACCTCCAAGCCCTTAAGCTCCCTCAGGATCTCCTCCACCTGAAAGGGACTCACGTCCACCCCTTCCTCTGCATCCTTTGCTGGCCTGGAGTTACTCCCCCCCCCCATTCCTCTTCCTTCGTGAATACAGAGCTGAAATATCAATCAATCAAAATCTTTATTTATCCAGGCAAACATCATTGAGCAGAGCTCTTTTACAAGACGGACCTGGTTAGAACAGGGTCGGGTAACATCCATCATAAAAACATATAAATACATGTAAATAAGTATATAAACACAAACACAATGGTGCAGTAATAGGGGAGTCAAATGATAAAAGGAAGACGAGGCAAGCCATAACAGAGGAGGATTCAAATACAAGGGGGCAGGTCCACCATTGAACCATGCAACTGTATATAAACTGTGTTCTCTGTATAGAAGTACCAGTTAGTTCATTTACCGGGGCAGTCACTAGTACTAGCCATGAAAATGACTTGGAGAACCACCAACTAATGGCAGATGGGGTACCAGGAGGGGTATGTAATATGTAAGTGAAGGATAAACATTGTGAGAAGTGAAGTCCCAAGGATAGGTTGGTAGAACTGATGCGGCAGTGGGGGCCTATGGGGAGAGGGAAAGGGGAGTTAGGACTTTTATTGTATGATTGCGTGTAGATTGTGGATGAGTGCAGTACAGAGTTGTGAAAAGAAGGCTGGAGAAAGTGGGAAGATAGACCAGTATCAAAGGGAGGACAGAGGCATCAAACTGTTACATGAAAGCATGATGACAGACCAGGGCCAAGGAGGAGACAAGCACTAGAAGTAATTCGTTCATGGTTAAATGGTACAGGTTAGCATGATGACAATTCATGGTCATGGGAAACAATTGCACTGATCATTTCTGAGACATGAATATAAGAACTTGAAAGATGAGATGCCGATGGGTGACCTCAGTTTAAATTTTTTTTGCAATTTATTCCACAAGGAGGACAGTGTAAAGCTTATAGCAGCCCTGCCAAAGCGAGAATTAACTTTGGGAACCATCAGTAGGAGAGATTTGCAACTTCTCAGGTCGTAATTGCCTATTGGTTTTATAGGAAGACAGTCCGTAATGTATTGGGGCAGTTTTTTGGAGATGGCTCTCAGGGTCCATAAGCCTGCATTTTAATAGCTATTCAGCATTTCAGCCTTCTCCTGGTCCCCCACCAACTGCTCCCCTGCCCCATTTTCAGACTAGGTATCCCTTTCGCTGCCTTTCTCCACTCACCTATATACCTAAAAAAGGTCTTGTCTTCTTTCTTGACCGCCTTGGTAGTGCTGTCCTCCGTCCTTACCTTTGCTCGTCTGACCACCCTCACCACCTCCCTCTGCTTTGCCTGATACTCCTCCCAGTCCTGCTCCGCCTGCGTCATTTTAAACTTCCTGAAGGTTCTCCTCGTAGCTCTGATGCTGACCTCTTCTTCCCTGCTGAACCACAGTGGCTTCCTTTTCCTCCTGTTCTTGCTCACCCTCTTCATGCAGAGAGCTGTGGCCCCTATGATGGCTCCCTTTCTCGTAGCTCACATATTCTCCACCTCCCCAAGCTTTCCCATCCCTTCTAGTGCCTGGTGACCATATTCCTCCATCCTGCTAAATTCCGCTAGTCTAAAATCAAGCACCTTCACCTTGGTCTGGTTACTAGTGGCTGATGTGCGTACCGAGAACCACACAGTAGTGTGGTCACTTGAACCAAGGTTATCCCCATTGTTACTTCCCCTACCGTGTCACCATTTGTTAGCACCAAATCAAATCATAGGCCTGTGACCAGTGGGGTCCCACAGGACTCTGTACTTGGGGCCATTGTTATTTATCATCTTTATTGGTGACCTAGCAGATGGGATCAAAAGTAAAACATGCCTATTCTCGGATGATACGAAGATATGAGGGAGAGTGGACACAGAGGAGGGGAGATGGGAGCTCAGGGAGGATCTAGCTAGACTCGAAAACCTTCCCTAGTTGGGTCACTGACCACCTGCCTGAGTTGGGTAATCTGAAGGGAGTCTAGAATTGCCCTGCTTCTGGTTGAGGCTGCCGACAGTGTGTCCTATACCACATCCGGCAGGTTGCGTTCCCCCATCAGCAGCACTCCTCCCTTAGTTGCCATCCTTAGTATCTCTTCCATCATCTGGTTGTCCACCATTTCTTGCTGCCCTGGCAGCCTGTATACCATTCTGGTACGCACCACCTCACCCCTCTCCATGGTCAACGAGACCCATAGTGCCTCTGTGTCCCACCACCTGCCATGTATTTCTGTTGTTGAATCCCTTCCCTCACGTAAAGCACCACTCCACCCCCTCTCCGTTCGACCCAGTCCCTCCTAAATAGCATATACCCCATTATGCTCATGTCCCAATCCTGCCCTCTATGACACCAAGATTCAGTGATTCCCACCAAGTCTAAGTGTACTTCTGCCATGACTGCTGCTAGGTCCGGGACTTTGTTTCCCAGGCTCCTGGCGTTGGTGCACACGGCCTTCCAGACTCCAGCTTCCCTATTACTCTCCCCTGTCTTGACACTCCTCACTATCCTTACCTCTCATGGCCCAAACTGGGTGCCTTTGGGGCTGAGAACTGGCGTGCCTGGGGCTGAGTGCCCCTTGTCAGCTGCACTGTTTAGTTTAGCTTGGCAACACTTCCAAGTCAGTTTAAATTGTAATGTGTTTTAATAAACTCCTCTAGTTTCCATTTTAGCACCTCCTTACCCTCCCTATTCAGGTGTAACCTATCTAGGGTGCCATGTGGTCCCCCAGTGCCCCACCAGCCCATAGCCCCTCTGAGCACACCATCCAGAGAGTCAGCTGTTGAATTCTGCTATCCTCTGCTTCCTCTCTGAGCTAGCTCTCGGAGCTGGCAGCATCTCTGAGAGCGCCACGGAACTAAATCCCAGGCTGTTGCAGAACCTTGCTAATGCTCCAAAACCTTGCCTGTACCTCCGTCAAACTGTGACCCGCAAGGTAATTCGTTCCCAAGTGGAACACCAGGTGGGTTCTCTTATCCTGCTGCTCCCCAAGAAGAGAATGTGACAAATTACCTCTGCAGCTGTGATTCCTGACAAGCAACTAACCCAGACCATACTCCCCCCCCCAACTAATACCTCTAACTATGGAGTCCCTGACAATCAGGACCTTATCCTCCACCTTTCCTGAACTGGATCCACTCCCTGCTGGCTCAACTGCATCCCCCCCACTCCGCATCTTAGTTCCCCTACCCCAAGTCCTTTTTCCTAGCCTTGGACTCCTTCTTCTTTGCCCTCACAGTCTGTCCCCTCCAGAGGCAACCTCCTGGACTCCTAGCAGCAGTCCCACTGTCCCCAGTCCCTCTGCTCCCCATCTGCCCCACATACACACTTTCTGTGGTGAGCTCCCTTTCCTGTCCCTTTCTTGGTCTCTCCTGCCTTGTGGCAAGCTCCTTGTCCTGCCGTTGTCTTGCTGTCTCCTGCCTCATGGTTGTGTTTCCCAACATCTCCTCCCCCACCTCCTTCTCCCCTTGGTCTCTTTTAGCACCGGTGAAATTTGTCAACTTGCCCCCTGGCTCAGTACCCTCCTTGCTGGCTCCCACTCTTTGTCTCCACCCATGCCCCCCCGCCCTTATGGTACCATTCTGACACCCAGTACCCGCTTGGTTCTAGGCAAGCCTGACGCTTATGTACTACTCCCCATACCCACCTGGACCTGTTCCCCTAAGTGTTCCCGCGCTCCCATAGCCCTTACCAGGTTGCTACTGTCTTGAGGTGACTCCCCCCGTTGGGCTCTCCTCATAGTGATCCCTTGCTCCCTAAGCCCCCTCCTGGCCAAAGCTGTCCTGAGGTACCTCCCTCCAGGTGCTTTCCTTCCCCTGATCACTCTCTGTCAACACCATATTTGCCTCCTTCTGGGGAAGGGCCCCTGCTTTCCCATCTCCCATGAGCTTTACCAGGCCTGCCCCGTCTACTCTTCCCTGAAACCCCTTAGCACAAAATTCCTCCCTCCCATCCCCTCCAGGGTCAGTAGGTCAGCGAACCTATTTTTGTGCACTATGTCCCACAACTGCCCCTTCCCTACAGGGGCTCCTCCCTCCTTCCGTTTCATGAAATCAGTCCGAGTCCTCTTGCCCCTAACCAGCTTCCATCCTTCTTTTCTTATATCTGCCCCGCGCTGGTCGCAGTCCTATCCTGTGCCTTGTCCCTACTCCTCCCCTCTGCCTCCTTCCTCTGTTAACTCCTGTCCCCATCCGACCCTTACTTCCCCCAGTGCAGCTCTCTAGCCCCCTGCTGTCTGGCACCTCAAAATGATGTTCCTCACCTTCCTCATTCATACCTCACCCTTCCCGTCTTCCCCACCATTCTTTTCTACTGCCCCTTCTCCTCCCCTCTGGTGCCCCAAGCATCCATCTCAAGCCCTTTATTTCTTCCTTAATCAGTGCCAACTGCTTGCACACCATACAACCCTCCAAGCCATGTCTAGCACCATGGCTGACCCACACTCGATGTACCCCACAACCCTACAGAATATGCCCCCTGTCCTTGCTGTTTGGGGGCCCGGCTGCCACCCATGGTCCCTAAAGTTACATCCCTTGCTGTTATTAAGCCACCGGCTCCTCTCCGATTGTCCCCGTTTACGGTTGGCCATGCAACCTTATACTGCTGATGGTCACAGAGAATGCTCCGGGGTGGACCTCTATTAGCTAATACCAGGAGTGTCATTGAGCTTCCTGGCCAATATGGTTCTGGGTCCCTTGGGGGACTTTGTTGGAGTTCGATTTACTGCCTATGTACTATATTGGGCTTAGTATCACAGTGCACCAGTTTTAAGCAGGACTTCAGAGTTGGCAAAGTGGCTAGTGTTCTCGCCCATACCTCTCAACCTTTCTTCCCTGAAATGTGTGACACGATGTGTGACAAATGACCAAAATGTGTGACATATCATCAAACTTGGCACTGCAAGTTCAGAACACTATTGCTGTCAGTGCACTAATGATGATAATGTTTGCCGATAACAGAGCATAGTAGATAATGATGAATTTCTGCTTTAAAGTCTCAGTGGAAAATGTGGAATATCCCCTTCTTCATGTGGGACATAGGATTTCTGAGGGTTAAAATGAGTGACGTACTTCGTAATGTGTGACAGTTGAGAGGTATGTTCTCGCCTCTGGTGCAGAAGGTCCTCAGTTTGAGCTCAAGGTGGGGCACCTCAGAATTACGTAGTATTTCTGGGTTGGGACTAACAAATCTATTAAAAACTGAATACTGTGAGTCCAGAAGGCACAGGGACAGCAGGTGGAATCGGATGACACACTAGCACCTCCCAGTGGCCGGCTAGTATAACCTGCAAACTGAAAAATGGGGACGTAGAAATTTGTTTGACAGATGTCACATGACCAGGTCATGTGATCTAGGGCACCTATAAATTAAGGGACAACCTAGAGTGGGGGACGGGCAGGGCAGTGGATGCCAAGCATCGACGGGCAAACATTGGCCAGGTGTGTCTTGAAGCACTACCTCTTGAGCTGCTCCTGGCTGCCAGCCTGCCGCTTTCCATGTGAGGGTATCTGTGGATGTCTGCAGCTCTCAGTGGGTTGGGGTGCTGAAAAGAACAAAGAGAGCAAGAGCTTGAACAAAGAGCTCGGGTTACCAGTGGGAAGACTGGGAGACAGACTGCGCATGCACTGAGTCCTTTCCCTGACTCCAAAAACAGCAACTGCTGAAACACATACTTACAAAACACTGTAAAGACAATACTCCAGCTGAAAATAGAACAACTAAGGCCTGAATCCTGCACAACACCTCTACATCTATCAATATAGCAGTCGCTACTTCCCTGGCTTTGAGGTATGTCCTTACTCTAACACATACCTCTCAACCTCCCTCATCACAAATCAGGGACAAGGCTTAAAATGATCAGGGACAAATGACCAAAATCAGGGACACATCAGAAAAAATAGTTATATTAGTTCCAGAAGCTGTGTGCAATATGCTGTTTGGTATGAATATCATTTTCTTAATGAGAACTAGACTGTGACACCAATAGCTGGCATTATTTTGTGATTCAAATCCCTACTCTTCAGTAACAGAAATGCCAAATTTGGGAGGGACAGAAGAAATTTCTGAGGCAAAATCAGGGACATCCCTGAAAATCAGGGACAGTTGAGAGGTATGCTCTAACAAACAACCCCATACATGCTATCTTAAAGAACCCCCAGAGTGCTGTACAAACGCCATGCTTGGCTGCAGTCCCCAGTGTAAAATAAATCAATCTTCATTGCTGGGCTGACAGAATTAATTTAAAGTCCACAGGCCGGGTGTGTCTTGAAGCACTACCTCTTGAGCTGCTCCCGGCTGCCAGCCTGCCGCCTTGGTGTGAGGGTGTCCGCGGATGTCTGCAACTCTCAGTGGGGTGCCAGAGCAGTGTTACCTCTTGAGCTGCTTCCTGCCGCTTCTGTGTGAGGGTGTTTGTGGATGTCTGCAGCCTCAGTGGGGAGGGGGGTGCTGTAGCAGTGTTACCTCTTGAGCTGCTTTCTGTGTGAGGGTGTTTGTGGATGTCTGCTACCTCTGCAGCCTCGGGTGGGGGGGGCAGCTGCTACCTTTTGAGCTGCTCCCAGCCGCCAGCCTGCCACTTTCTGTGTGAGGGATGTCTGCTGCTCTCTGCAGCTGTCTGGCATTTTTGGACAATTATCAAATACTGCTGTTTTAAGTCTATTTTCAATCCAACATTCATAATAGAATTCTGAAAGCCACAAAATTCCACCTCTCATGTTTTTTGCATCGTTTCTGTGCCATTACAGGGTTCAGTCTGATTCCTGTGCTGAGTTTGAAACTGAAGCAGAGGTGCCACTATTTTTACCCCGGTATGCACATTTACAGATGTAACACTCACTCCAACTAAAAGTAGTCTCCCTCCCTATTTGGAAGCTGGCAAGAGGCCCAGCAGCATAGAAGTGTGAAGATGAGTGCTTGAAATGGTTAACTGGCCCAATGCATGTGTATCACTCAGTGTTGTGTGACAGTAAAGTGTACAAAGAATCTTTTCAAACTGTCATTGCACCACCCTGATTTGTTTTTCAACAAGTTACATTTGATATATGCACTGCCGGGCTTCAGGTGAGCCTAATTTTTACAGCTGCATGGGCGGAGCTCCACAAATGTATTGCTATAATTCTTTGTAGGAGCATTGTGGAAGCACGTGATTGGATCACTGTCCGGCGTGCTTCCATAGTGCTCTGGCACAGGTCTACTTGTGTTTATGCGGCCCTTCCCCTCCACCAGCCACATAAGCACACCAGCTTCATAGGGCACTATTTTTTATTTTGCAGTTGCGGAAGTGACAGCCACCATTCTCAAGATAGCTGCTGATTCAAACTGTGCATGTGCGGGTATCACGCATGCACAGTTCTGTCATCGCTGCCATCTTGAGCATGGCAGACTCCAGTGCGGCAAGTGCTCATAAAAACTCTAAGCAGCTGTATGGGCTCTGATCAGAGTTTGTTTATAAGTGCACTACACGCAAGTGAGACTCCATGCTGGAACTGGTAAGGCCTCAGTCATTTATCTGTACCTAGGTTGAGTTCTTGCCTTCACAGATGCATATTTAATGAGCTAGGCAGTCTCTACCCAGTGGACAGTACCATTCTGTTGTCAATTTTCAGGGATAATGAAGGTCACATAACCCTCTTAACCAGGAGGATCAGCTTCTCAAGAAAAGCAGGGAGGTCTAAGAGTCAGCAATAAGGCATGACAAGATGAAAGCCATGGTGAGATACTGTAGCTGTGGCTGGGGTGGTGTTTTCTTCAAGAAGTGTGGATATAATTTTCAGGGCTAACTGAAGATCTTCTTTTATTTACTGACTGATACACTGGTACGAGGCCCGAGGGAGAAGGTCAAGGGAGATGATCCTCCACGTGTACAAGGCCTTGCACAGACTGCACCTGGAGCGCTGTATTCTGTTGTGGTCAGCAGAGAACAAAAAGGCACAGAAGAAATCAGGAGGGCCCCACACAGTGCAATCAAGCTGATTAGTGGCTTAGGAAGTGAGATGTATAAAGAGAGCTTGAATATATTGAAATTATTTAGCCTAGGAAAGAGAAGGCTGTGAGGGGCAGGAGGATGGCGGTTTGAATACAAAATAGGATAGACAGGGTGTAATATGCACAAATGTTTGCGCTAGTGATTGCAGCAAGCAGAACTATCATAGAGCACATGCTCTCAAACGTAGGGACGGAATAAGGGAAACATCAGAAAGCATTGCCTCACATATAGGGTGTGTAATGTGTCGACTAGCCTTCTCAGTGCTGCTGTGGAAGCTAGCAAAGCAGGACTAGAAAGAGTCTTGTGGGAGAATGCATCGAGGGTTACACAGCATGAGTAGAGGTAAGATTCCAGCCATTATGCTTAGATATGTGTGTGTAAGACCGACACCTGGCAGTAGGGTTACATATGGATCACTACCACCCTAGGGATGGTTCCTCAGTGCCAAGAAGACCCTTAAATGTGGGCAACCTGTGTGTGACTTGCTAGGATTGTATGGGAATTGTGGTGGTTCCATAACATAAGGTCAGTAAACCCACATATCAAGTTGTCAGCCAGGGAATTTCTTTCTGTACTGTTACTTTCCATTCTTCATTACAGTCCAGTAGTTCCCCCAAACCACTGTAATCGATAATCAGGTGTTTCTTCCTCCTCCTCCTCCACACTACACAGGTGATTGATACATTTCATGCCCTAATCTCGTGTGACAGCCATGCTGGACATGTAGTTCAGGCACACACTGAATCCATTCTCATACAAGTAAATGTAATTCAGTTCAGTTCATGGCAGTATGGTTCTCATTAGGGGGTGGCCTGGGGGAGAATGATCGAGTGTACCACAGGATATGCTCCTCTAGTGAGGGGGGGGGCGCTGTCCTTGCTGCAGTATTGCCTCCTGGGTGACCACAGGTGGCAGTGCAGTCAAGGGCATTGTGGGTGGGTCAGATGCAGGCTGGGGATTGATGCAACAACATGCTTGGCATGCCGACGCATCTAGGTCTGTCTTGTGAGCCTGTGTTTGGTGGGATGGGAGTAACAAGGAAAATGTCCCTGCTGCTTAGGATGATGGACCTAGATGCTCCCATAACATTCAAGCTGTCCCAGCATCTCCTGACAACAGCTGAGCTGCTTGTTCGGGGGTATATCCCCCCATACACCCTGCCTGGGGGGTGACCATGGCAGCATTGAGGATGACACTGTGGAAAAGGTAAGATACCTGGAGAACACCATGGGATATCCGGAGGGAGCTCAACAGCAGAGAACAGGAAGGGGGCATAAGTACAGAATAATGAAAAAGGCAGTTCTAGGGACATGGATATGTTGTTCATCCACACTGTCTGGCAGGTATCCTTGCCGCTTTAAATCTTGCCGGAAGGTCTTCAAGCGGGCTTCTCCCACCAACCCGGGTGGTAAAACTCTCGGCTCCGCCCCATGACGCCAGATCTTCCTTACTGCTTGGAAGCTCAGGTTCCCTCCTTAACGCTCTGCGTATAAGACTGGTTCCTAATTCTTCGGTTTTGCGAATTTAAAAGTTTTTGCATTTCTAGACTTCGGTCTTCTATCCCTCACGGCTGCGATGGACAAATCGACTCCCGGTTTTCGGAGATGCCCTTGCGGGCAGAAGATGTCTCGGACGGATCCGCACTCCACGTGTGTCTACTGTTTAGGCCTTGAGCACGACCCGCAGGCTTGCGACCTGTGCTCTTCCTTCTCAGCCTACGTCCTCGAAGACCGTGCTGCCCGTTTACGACTGGGGCGTCCCGAGAAACGTTTTCCTCCGGTGAAGTCAAAAGAGGCCCGGTCGGCGGTTTCCGCGGCGGCGTGCTCGGCAGATCAGCTATAGCAGATGATCACCCTCGAAGAGGAGGCGGCGCGGGCCGCATCTTCCTCGGCCACGGCATTTATCCCGCTCTTTCTGGGTTCCTCTTATACAGCTTCCTTTAAGGAGCTTTGTCTGTCCCTCTCCACTAAGAGAGAGGGACCAACGTCTGCTGGATCTTCTTCTCGGTCCAAAAAGAAAGACAAGGGTAAGTCCCTCCGTCGATGCTCTTGGGAGCGGGAAAGGTCCCTCTCCTCGAGTTGTCGGCCATCGACTTCGGTCAATCGTTCAGCTTCGACCACTGGTCTCACGGTGTCCCCATCAGGTCAGTTGACCGAGACTCCCGTCAATGCAGTCGAGATTTTTCTCGACCGTTGGATCGAGGTTGTCGCCAGGCGGCCGAGAATCCTCTCTCCGTTCCCCGGGTGGGAGTTGAGATCCCATGGCTTGCCAGTGCCTCCGTTCTGGAGCCCTCGGGTGAACCCTCCGAGCGAAGGAGCGGTTCCCCCCCGTCCCCTCCCTTTGCGATCCTCGGGAAAAGCCGGCGAGGTTCTTGGTCTCGATCTCGGACTTCTTAGCGGTCCAGCCGATCCTGCCATCATAGGCGGTCTCGGTCTCGCACCGCGGTATCTCGGCGCCGCTGCCTGTCCCCTGCCCTCCTCCTCGACGAGGGAGGCTTCGATGTAAGTTACGTTGACGATACGAGGACCTCATGTGGCAACAGCTCCTTCTGACCAGAAACAAGCCGACGCCGTCGCCTTCCCCGGCCATTAAGTGGCTGTCACCGGAGCGGCCGAAACAACCCCTCGACTTACCCGAGGAGCCTGTTCCCAGGCCGGTTGTTCGGCCAAAACCAGCTGCTCCACCGATTCCGGTGGAACCTCCGCCTCCACAGCCGTTATTTGGGGCTCCGACCAAGAATTCTCGGTTGGCTCAGGGACTGCCCCATAGGCTGTCTGTTACCCTCACTCCTGATCGACCTCGGCAGGTGGAGGGTGGCTCAGGCCCGAGGCAGCTCTTTGTGGACTCTTCCGAGTCCGACGGCGATTCCTCCCTTTTCTCCAGGCTAGTAGACTTGGAGTCCTCTGGAGGTCAGTCGATGGACGATAGCCCTTCGTCCTATCTGGGATTGCTTTGGCTCATCTCGGAGTCCACCGGGATGAAGCTCGAACCTGTGTCTAAGCGGGCCAGGTATCCCCTCACGGAGATACTGGACCGAGGGGATTCCCCTACGGAGGCCTTTCCGGTGGCCAAGGCCATAGTGGGCCCGGCCTTGGAGCTCTGGCAGCGCCCTGCTTCCTGTCCTGCTCCCTCGGCCAGGATGGCCAGGCAGTATGCGGTCCCTACCGGTTCCTTGTCCGGTTTTTCGGAACACCCCTCAGCCGAGGGGCTAGTTACCGACAGCGTTTTCCGGCGCGCCGGGAACGCTAGGGACGTGGACAAACCTCCCGACAAGGAGTCCAAGAAATTGGACTATGCCGGGCGCAAAGTTTACGCTGTGTCCTCCCTCGGCCTTCGTCAGGCCAGTTCGGCCATACTTATGGCACATTTCTCTCGTGCCCTGTTGGGCTCCCTGGACGAGGTAGTTCCTCATCTTCCAGCGGACCTGCAGACCATGGTTAGGCAGGTGCGGGACCAGGGCAGGGCAGTGGCCAAACAGCAGCTTCAGACTGCTCTGGACATTGGAGACTCATGTGCCAGGTCAGTAGCGGCCGCAGTGGCTATGCGCCATCGGGCATGGCTGAGGATATCCACCTTCACTTCGGATACCCAACACAAGTTGGCGGATGTCCCCTTCCTGGGGACCGACCTCTTCGGCCCTGGGGTGGAAGGTCACCTGCAGAGGATGGAGAAGTCCAATGCTACCTTGGACTCGGTCTCATCCGCACAGAAGGACAAAGGCCGCAGACCACAGCCTAAGCCTTTTCGTCCCTCTGCGCCCGCGGCACGTCCGGCCCAGCAACGTCAGGGCCAGCAGGCTCGAGCTTGGCATCCCAAACCTAAGCCCTTGGCTTCCTCCTCCAGGAAGCAGGGAGGTAAAGGCCCTGGAGGTCCCTCGGCCGGTCCTTCCTCCAAGCCTGCCCAGTGACGGGTTGAGGGGTGTGGCCCCAACCCCGTTGCCTCACCCCAGGTGCCCCCCTGGGGGCGGCTCGCCACTTTCTTTCCGCCTGGTCCGTTATCACCACAGACTGGTGGGTGTTGGAGGTGGTGGGAAAGGGCCTGCCTCTGGAGTTCGAGCAGGCCCCACCCTTCAGAGCCGTCGCACCTCGGGGGGCCTCGGGGTCCGAAGCCTCGCTGTCGGCTCGCCAAGCTGACATCGCTCTCCTCCTCGAGAAGGAGGTGATCAGAGAGGTGGCGGACCCTCCCTCAGACCTGGGGTTCGTGTCCAGGTACTTCCTGGTTCCGAAACGGATGGGGGGCTGGCGCCCCATTCTCGACCTACACGACCTAAACAAGTTCCTAAGGTCTCGAACCTTCAGGATGGTCACTCTGGCTCAGATAATACCATCCTTGGAACACGGCGTGTGGTTCTGCTCTCTGGACCTGCAGGACGCGTTCTTTCACGTCCCTATCCGTCCGTCACATCAGAGGTTCCTTCGCTTTCGAGCGGAGGGATCCCTTTTCGAGTTCCAAGCCATGCCCTTCGGCTTATCTCCAGCTCCCAGGGTCTTCACCAAATGCATGGCAGTGGTGACAGCATTTCTGCGGCGCCGAGGGGTCCGGGTTTACCCTTACCTGGACGATTGGCTGATAGCAGCCCCCTCCAGACAGGAGGTGGAGCGGTCCAGAGATCTGGCCCTCCAGGTTTGCTCTCAGGTCGGCCTCCTCGTCAACAAGGCCAAGTCGGAACTCGAGCCAAAGCAGGTGATTCTTTTCATCAGGGCAGAGCTCGACTCTCTTCGAGCCAGAGCACGGCTCCCGGCGGACAGGGCCGAGGTTCCTTCCTTCTTTGCCCAATCATTTCTGGTTGGGCAATTGCACCCTGCCCGGGACTTCCTGTGCCTCCTGGGTCTCATGGCGGCCTGTACCAGCGTGGTCCGTTGGGCCCACTGGAACATGCGCCCCCTTCAGTGGGGGCTGGCCAGCCAGTGGTCCCAACGCTGTGATCCATTGGACCAGCTAGTGACGGTGACCCAGGGGATGTGGAATGCTCTCCAGTGGTGGACCGTTCCAGTTCATCTGCAGGAGGGCATCCCTTTTGTCCGCCCCGAGCCGACGGTCTCTCTATCGACCGATGCCTCTCTGATGGGTTGGGGTGCCCATCTGGGGGAACACCGTGCGCATGGCCTCTGGTCCCCGCGGGAGTCCCGATGCCACATCAAATGGAGCTCCGAGCGGTCCACCTAGCTCTCACCACCTTTGCTCCGTTTCTTGGGGGTCAAGTGGTCCGAGTCCAGACGGACAATACCACGACCATGTACTATCTAAACCACCAGGGCTGGACGCGCTCCATGCTTCTATGCAAGGAAGCTCTCCGCATCTGGTCACTCGTGCGCAGCCTGGAGGTGGATCTCCTAGCCATTCATGTGGCAGGAGCCTCCAACACCCTGGCCGATGCCCTAAGCCGGATAGGGGCTGCGTCCCACGAGTGGTCTCTCCTGCCGGAGGTAGTACAAGATCTATTCTCCCATTGGGGCACACCTCAGGTGGACCTGTTTGCCTCCAGGGAGAATGCGAAGCTGAGGCTGTTCCATGCCCGCCCCCCTCAGCAGGGCTCGCTGCAGGGGGATGCCTTCTCGAGGCCGTGGACCCCGGGCCTCTTCTACGCCTTTCCCTCGTTCCCCTTGATGCACAAGGTGCTTCTCAAAGCAAGGAGGGACAAGGCACAGGTGATTCTGATAGCCCCAGACTGGCCCCACCAGTACTGGTACCCAGATCTCCTCAGCCTCAGCTCCAGGCTCCCGAGGCAGCTTCCAGCTCGCCCGGACCTGCTCTCAGTCAATCAGGGGAAGGTGTTCCATCTGGACCTTCAATCCCTGCACCTGACGGCCTGGTTCCTGAGCGGCTAGAGTTCCAGGCCTTGGGTCTTTCCGACGAGGTCCTCAACGTAGTTGAGGTGTCCTGTAAGGAGTCGACCAGAAAATGCTACGCCTTCAAATGGAAGAGATTTTCCATTTGGTGCCAGGGCAAGGGCCTTGACCCTTCCTCCTGTTCCTTGGTGAGCATATTGGACTACCTTTGGTCCCTTTCACAGCAAGGGCTTAGGTCGACGACCCTTAAGGTGCACCTGGCAGCCATCTCTGCTTACCGGGCGCGGGCCGGGAAGCAGTCGGTGTGCAGGAGAAGGTGGTCTGGCGCTTTTTCAAAGGCCTTGATCACATTTCCCCTCCGTTGCGAGAACCTCCACCTCCGTGGGATCTACTGCTGGTACTGGCAAAGCTCATGGGCAAGCCATTCGAACCAATGCACAGGTGTGAACTCTCTCACCTGTCGTGGAAGACCGCCTTCTTGGTGGCTGTCACATCAGCCAGAAGGATGGGAGAGCTCCAGGCACTCTGCATCGAGTCTCCTTACCTGGTCTTCCACAGGGACAAGGTTGTCCTGCGCCCCCACCCGAAATTCCTTCCGAAGGTGGTGTCGGAGTTTCACCTTAACCAGGTGTTGACTCTGCCGGTGTTCTACCCCAATCACACCTCGGAGGCCGAATATAGGCTCCATACTCTGGACCCTAGAAGGGCGCTCGCTTACTATAAGGAGCGCACGGCTGAAATTCGGGGGAGAGGTTCGCCAGCTGTTTGTCACCTACGCTGAAGCCGCACCTGGCAGACCTGCAGCCAAGCGGACGATAGGCAGGTGGGTCACCTGCTGCATAGATCTCTGCTATAAGTTGGCGGGCATGGAGCCTCCCAGAGGGATAAGAGCTCATTCTTCCCGCCATACTGCTGCATCGGTGGCTGCTTCCAGGGACGTCCCTATCCAGGAAGTCTGCAGGGCTGCTACCTGGAAGTCAGCACACACCTTCATCACCCATTACCAGATCGACCTTGAGTCACGCCGGGATGCTGGTTTTGGGGCCTCGGTTCTCCAGTCTTTATTTCCCAAGTAAGTATCGGTGGTGTGCGCCTTGCCTCCCTCCTCCCGGAGAACTGCTAGGAGTCTGCCAGACAGTGTGGATGAACAACATATCCATGTCCCTAGAAATACAGGTTCTAGCCTGTAACAGGAGTTCTAGCAATGGTATATGTTGTTCATCCTACACCCTCGACCTCCCCGGCCCGAGCACTAACCTGAGCTTCCAGCGGGCCAGATCTGGCATCATGGGGTGGAGCGAGTTTTACCACCCGGGTGGGTGGGAGGAGCCAGCTAGAAGACCTTCCGGCAAGATTTGAAGCGGCAAGGATACCTGCCAGACAGTGTGGATGAACAACATATACCATTCCTAGAACTCCTGTTACAGGTGAGTAACCTGTATTTCAGTTCCATTTAACACATGATCCTATATCCAGTGTGATTCTGCCCCTTCTTCCTTTGTTTCACTCGTTCCTTGTTTCATTTTCACATTTTGAATAAATAATCTTTAGCTTGGGTGTCATCTTTCTTAAACGGCTTTATCTTTTTACTTACTTCCTTTCATGTGTACCTCCTTCCTCTAGCCTGAAAGTCCTGGCATCTGCAGCACCCTCTGACCATGGCCTGTCCTAGAGCAGGTGATCCCAGGATCGCACCTAAACATGGGTTGTCTTCATGGGACCTTGATATGCTGCCACTGGCCCACCAGGGTGGTTATTTTCACTTTTTCTTCTGCCTCTGTAGTCTTATTGTCTATGTTATGTAGAAACATACAGTTTATCAGCAGATAAGGACTGCTTGGCCCACATAGTCTGCTCTTCTTTTCCCTGCCTCTTCTGCCACCGCTGACCCTACCTGGTCTCTGGCCTCCCCCCACCACACACACACACACTTTGATATCAATTTTTCTTTACGTATCCCATGCATGCTTGAAGCCCACCAGTTTTCGCCCCACCACCCCCCAATTGGAAGTTTGTTCAAGGCATCCACCACCTTCTCACTGAAAAATGCTTCCTCACATTCCTCCTAAACATCCCCCTCCAGCTTCAATGCAATCCTCTGAGTTCATGTGCACCTTCTTTTCTGAAAAATGCTCCCTTCCTGTACCTTATTCACCCCCATGAGGTATTATGAGGTCTCTATCATGTCCCCCCTTCCCTTCTCTCTTCCAGGGTGCACATGTTCAGATCCCTCTGTCTCTCCTCACAGGACATTTAGTGCAGCCCCTGAACCAGTTTTGTTACCCTTCTTTGGATGGCCTCTACCCTGTCTATGTCCTTTCTGAGTGGTCTCCAGAACTGGACACAGTACTCCAAGTATGGTTTCACCAGTGACTGCTATAGTGGCAACACCTCCTCCCTCTTTCTGCCAGTGATACCCTTCCCTTTGCACCCCAGCATCCTGCTGGCTTTCCCTACAATTTGTTGCATTGCCTTGCCACCATAAGGTCATCCATTATGATTATCCTTAGGTCCTTTTCCTGTTTAGTGGCCAGCAGTACCTCAATGCCCAATGGCAGGTGAGCTCCCCTTTCCCCAGAGGAAATCATGGCACTTAAGCTCTCTCCTATGCCCAGACCAAAAAGCTACAATGCCCTCTACTGCTGTTTGCCAGTCCTGCCGTTCTCCCAGGGCTAAGTACAGTCCTCTGTGACTGAACTTAGCCCAGGGGAGGAAAGTGAGATCAGCAAACAAAAGATCAGAGCTCATAAAAACTCTAACATGCACTGCAGGCTATTGAATCTCCCACTGCTGCAGCCTTGCTCTGATGTCAGCTGCAGAGGATTCTGGGATTTCTGGTTACAGCAAGTCAGCAGAATCAGCTGGATAAAATCTACTACACTGCAGTAAACAGTACAAAAGGAAAAGTTTTTGGACAAAGTACAAATTGGGACCAACCACACACTTGGGTATGGGGATCTTAATGCTGGCTGTTCCCCTTTAATTATGACATGCTAATCCGATGAATGTGGAAACAGCTCCCAGTGAATGTAGCTACCTTCTATGTTTCACCGAATAGGTATCACGTCAATATAGCGGGGGGATTTCAGCGACGGTAATTTGAGTGATGGCATTTGGGCTAACGTTAAAATGACAATGGTACATTTGCGCACCCAGCAGTACGGGCGACAATTGTTTTCCCCACTCCCCGAGGTCCCCTTGTTAAATTCTCACCTCCCATCATTTAAAATCCACAAAGCAGTGCTAGCCTACCGGTAGGCCACCTGGCCACTGCTGGCATCGGTGCTCCCCCCAATCTAAGGATCACTAATGAAGGAAATAGGAGCAGAAAGCAGTGCCCATTTAAAGCTCCTGTCATTTACCCATAGTAGCAAAGTGAAGGATTTGAAAGCAGAAAATTGTCCAATCTGTTTTAAAGGACACCTTGGAATCACTAATACCCACTTCAGTTGGTAAGGAATTCCAAGGCTTGATAATCCTTTGGGAAAAGAAGTATGCCCGCTTATTGGAAATACAGCTGTTACGCGCTGATTGTAATGGCTGTCCCCTAGTATTCACAACTGCTTATTTGAAATCCAAACCAATTTCAGACATAAGGTATTGGTCAACGTCACCATAAGATGTGACCACGTGGCACAATGCCACGTGGCCATCTGGGAGTCAGGATCACAGTGCAGAGCTTGGCCTCCCACATGGTAACTACCACAAACACAACTTGGCTGGTTAACCAGGATAGTCGATGTGACAGTGGGAGAGATCACAATAAGACCTTGGTCCTGTTGATGCCTCAAATGATCTATTTATTGAAAATTGGTAACTGGGAAAGGCACACTGAGTTGAGACTCATTTCCAGGTGTGACTGGGAGGGAGGGAGGATACAGGGATACAAATAGATTCAATGAAAAACTGTGGTCAAGTTTAGCAAACCAATGTACTGGCAAAATGAATGATCAAAAGTCAAAATAAACAGTAGGCAGATACAGACAAAATCTACAGTAAAAAAAAGCAGGAAAGCGGCAATACAAACAGTGGAAGATTAATCGACAGTGTTTGCAAAGAATTCTTACTGGCAATAAAAACAGTAAAATATACAACAGTTGTGGTGCACTCAGGAAAAAGTGAAGAAAAAGTATTTAAGAATTACCCAAATTGCACCACAGGAGCGTAGGAGCCCTGCTGCAAGTTCTAGGATTGAAGAGCCTCAGAGAACGGAGGGCCCCTGTCTTTGTTTTTAATCCAGTGTTTAACTGTTGAATCCTGTACCATGATCCCTGCACCACAAATCACAGCAGCGCCATTTTGATCTATGTAATGGAGCCCACAGCATACCAGAGCAGAGCACATTCCACAGATTGGGGAATTTCTGGTTCATCGGTTTTTACTTGACAAACCTGCCATCGGGATGAGCAGATGGACTAGAAGTGCATTTTATCTGAACTTATCGATGTAATGAACAGGGAGCTGTAACGGACCATACGAATGGCTCCAGTTATGTCCCTTGTAGTGAAGGAGCACTGTACTAGTTTTTCATATTTCCAGGTCCGTTCCACATCTTCATCTGTCCTGAAGCCCCTCCTCTTGTTCAGTACATGATGTCATCAGTGACAGTGATGAGAAGAAATCTACATTTACTCTATTTTATGCTTAAGGTCTGGAGACAAAAGGTTCCAGTCTGTGTTATTGATTTATTTGAATTTAGGGAGCCTAGTAGGACCCTGAGGTCTTCTCAAGGAGTTCAGTTTGTAATCTATAAATCTATCCATTGGGAGATCATCAATCCCTTTTAGGGGAGCCACTCTATGGAATCACTCCCCTTTGAATTTACGATGTCCAGGGGCTGGAATTATTATATGGAAATTTAATATCTGGTGTACGACTTGGTCTAACAAATTTGTTATTTAAAATCATTGTAAAGCACCTTAAAAATAGCTGTAAGACTTAAGTTTGTCTTTGTCTATAGTATTTATTGTGACTGTTATCCGTTTATGATATTTTGTTGACATATACTTCGTTCATGAATGTTTAAGTGTATATGTGTGTATGTGTAACTTTCGCATGTTACTTGGCCTGGAACTTCATTGAAAATGAGTTTTACTCAATTGAATGTATTCCATTATTCTTATGAATAAAAAATGATTTACTACTACTTTGCTCTGAAATAGCATTTCCGCTCTTCCATCCATGTACTTGGGTTGCATTGGTTTCTGCTTTCTGCTCTGTAATATTTCTCCGTACCTTGCCTCTGTATTATAGAAATGTTTTGCTGTATTCTGCATTTCTGTTGCAATTTAGATCTTTTATCCCAGCTGGCCCAGCGGTGCAGTGTCAGGGCTGCTGCTCCCGATGCCAACGACCCAGGATCGTACCCTGGGTCTGGCTGATAAGAGGGCTGGCGGGGGAGAAGGATTGAATGTCCCAGAGGAGGCTGTCCTTCTCTAAAGAGGGTGAAAGCCAGTCCCCTGCTGCAGTACTGCCACCTGGGTGACTACAGGTAGAAGGGCAGGTAGAGCTGAAGATGAGGGTAGGCCCCTGATAGCTCTGCATGACGACACACAGCTTATGCATGCATTGGAGCCCTAGCATGCCGATGTCCTCAACGGTGGGCCAAAAAGGTGGAATAACATTCCCTTGCCTGCAACATGATGTTAGGTACACTAAGGCCCTACACAGCCTACTGTACCCCTCAGTATGTGAAAAGCACACTGAGCCAACGCTCATTCCATTCATCTCACAATGCCTTTATCGCATTGGAAAACTGCTTTCCTTTTGTCCGCAGTTGTCACGAGTCTTCAGTCTTCTTTGTCTCCAATGTTTGTGTAGCTAGTACACAGTCAAATGTGATGTGATGTGAACTATGTAATATTTTGTAGCATAGTTTTACATTTTTATAGTAACTGATCTGTACATACACAGGACTGTCTGGTAAACAGGGAATGCCTTCCCTAATGACATGTTTTCTCCTGTATAAAAATAAAGATTGTATCTCTCGATTATCTGTCTGATACCCTAAGGTGTAGTGTGAGGGGGGGACCTGCCTTGATCCAGCTCTACCCGTGAGGTGTAAGCTAGAAGGGGTTAAAAAGTGAGGGTCGCAGTTGGGGGTGATGGGGTGGAGTGGTCACCTGGGGCAGATGAGGAGCAGGACCATGATGGAAAAAAGTAAAAATTCAGAAAAAAACAAATCATCACAGACCCACCACTGCCGCCTCCCTGCCATCAAGTTGCACCTTGGAATGTGCTTGGGCTTGGCGTGCTTTTCATGGCAACATGTTTTTAATTAAATAATGGTTTTAAATGCTTGATTTTGCTCTTTGTCTCGTGGCATTTTTGGATCTGTTTTCTGTACTGGAAACTATCAAGTATTGCTGCTGCTGCTGCCAACCCAGGACACCTGTGGAATCGAGTTGCTTTTGTGTCTCACAGAGCTTTTCTGGAGAATACATTTGTTTTGAAGTAAATACCAACTCCTCCCTTATCACTGCAATCATGCAGCAGACAGAACATTGAAGCACCTGCTTTCCCGAAGAGAATGCATTGCTTTCGTGTATAGTGAAGCCATAAGATTCAGAAACCGGAGACTGCCAAGAGAAAAAAAAAAAAAACAATCTGAAAACCATCTCTTCCCCAGCTTGGAAGACAGTTGTCTGCAGATTGTGGACCTAAAGTCAAAATATGATTGGAAATGCAGAGACGTGGAAAAAGTGCAGCACTCTTGAGAGTTAGTCTTTTTACATGTCTTCATGCTGCAGAGGGAAGAGCAGCGCTGTGTATTGTTTCTTTCTTTCATTGCTGGTGTTTCATAATAATCCCTTTTTCAACATATACCAAGGCAGTCCAACTTTCAGACGTTTGAGGAAGCAAAACCACTCTCAATGTTGGATTAAATAACTAATTTACCTCCACTCATCCCATGACGCTTATGACTTATTACTTTGAATTAAGTGGTGCATTTTCTATGCCTGTAAATATATAATGTATATTTTCTACAGGTGCTATTAGGGTTGAGTAAGCAATTTAATTTTAGTAATATAGATATAGATATAGATATAGATATACACACATATATATATATATATATATATATATATATATATATATATGCACAGATATTTTTAAAGGTCTCCCACGGGTTGCAATTTTGTGGACACGAATGGAAATTAACAGGAGGTAGGTTCAGGAGATGTGAGGAAGTATTACTTTACGGAAAGGGTGGTGGAACCTTGGAACAGTCTGTTGGCTGAAGTAGTGGGTGTGAAAACAGTCAGGGGATTCAAGCAGGACTGGGACATTGGAAATAGTGGTTACCGGGGGTGACAGGACCAAGGAGGAGAAAAGAGAGAGGATGGGGAGGGTTAGTACCCTGGAGGAACAGTAGGTTCCAGGGATTATAGGGAACTTGGGTAGACTGGACTTGGGTAGACTGGACTGATCTTGTGTCTTTTTCTGCCATTATTGTCTGTGTTTCTATGGTTGTACTGTATGACAGATGTTACTGTATTAAGTGTACTGTATTGTACATTATATATTACACAATGGCAAAAAATATCCCTGAGTTCCGATTGGTCAGTGTGTGCCTAGAACAGTGATGTTATCTCAGTGTAACATCACTGTATGCAATCCAACCACACATACGTACCATCTTACCAAGAGAGTTTGATGTCTTGTAGCTAAAGTAGGAAAAGCTTAGTTTCATATAAAAATCTTATTTACTAATATTGTGGGGACTAACATATTTGTCATGACAAAAACATTTCAGTTAGGCAGCGAACAAGTGTCACAAAACCACCTTTATATTGTAGGAACATCTGTTTTGTAGTATTAGTTTTACAATTTTATTTTTATGAGTAAACACAATAAACGAAGCCCACACCACCTGCTGATGCACACAGCACTGGGGAACCCTGCCGGCACGCACATGGACCCGCTGACTCCACTGACAAAATGGAGGTGAGTCAATTCACCTCGGATCCATATATTAAAAAAAATAAATAGAGTCTGTGGCGGAATATTTCCACCTCGAGGTTCTGGGGACACTTGAAACCTGTTGAGCTTCACTCTTGAGGTTTTCTGTGTCCCCAGAACCTCTTGATGGAATTACTACCTTGTAATACACCAGAACGTATTTATTCTTCTGTTTATTATCCACCTGCTAATTGTTGTTCTTTGTGGTATCTGACTCTAAACCCTTTGAAAACAGGCATAGCCTAAAGGGTTTTATGTGAAATAAATAAATAAAGGAAATTCTTGGTTTGTAATGAGCATGACTTTTCTTAAACAGCAACTCTGCACTTCAGCATGTGCTTTCGTAAATAAGATGTTTCAGCTGTTACAATTTACTACAGAATACATGTTTTAATTTTCAAAGTTCCTTTCCATTTACAGCACGGTAGTCCATCTAAAAGGTCTGTATAGAAAGCATTTGAAAACATAATTGCTTCTCCCTTGTTAACCTCTTGATGCCTTTGCTTATGACATCATAGTGCTCAACAACAGACTGTGATGTCCCAAACAGCAATCGTGTGGTTAGCAGAGGAGAGTCAGATACATTTTGAAAAACTTGGTGAAATAATTGCTTAATTATCTACAATATTTAGTACGCCAACAGCAGAAAAAGTAAAACAAAAAAAATCAAACAACTAAAGTTAGAACATAATTAGTTCACTAAGTTCACTAAAGTAGAGGAGAGGAGCAAAAGGCAAAGCCCATGGTAGCTCCTATCAGATTAGTTTCGCTATGACTCTGAACATCCTGAAAGAATCCATTGGTCAAGTCTATATTTAAAAACAGACTTAGGGTTACTAACTACTACATGTAGTGGAAATGAGTTCCAGGAATGCACTACTCTCATTGAGAAGTTCCCCCACTTAACAGTATAGAACCTAGGTCTGGAGCGCTAAGTATAACTCTTGTGTTTTTAAGCTTTTATTATAATAGAGACTTGCTGTTTAAGGTAACAAGGGCAAGTGCTGTTGGCTACATGGTCTTTTACTGCTTAATAATTATCTAAAACGTACGGTAAAAATGACATGGAAAGAGACTGCCAGCTTCGCTCTGCTTCCATCATTGCGTCTTATTGAAGTTTGATGCTTCTGTTTGAAAATATATTAGTGCTGCTGGTATCATGATGTTATGGATATGCACCAAATATGAATCTAGGATGTCGTCTGTCAGCACAGTTTTGCTGATATTCAGTTTAGGATCCTCCTTTATCTGCTTACACTCAACTGCAGACCCCCACCCAAACAACCCTAACTACTGCTTTGTATCTGCTTGGTGTCACCCAGGAGGCTTTCATTAACATAAATGAGTCCCATAGAAACATTAGCCTGGCAGCAAGACAGGCTGGCTTAGACATTAGAGTTTGTTCAGCCTCACACAAGATTATAGTACCCCCCCCCACCACCACCACCAACTCATCCATCTCAGGCCCAACCCCCCATCCCATACTTGTATGGGAATGTTTTCTGAGTTCCCGGCCATGGGTAACCCCTCTTTACTGCCTCAAGAGCAGTGGGAGTCCAAAAGATGTTTTTATGCTCAACAATGTGCCTGCCCTTCCACAGCAGCTGCACTTAACATGTTTAGTTGAGCCGAGTCCTCCCGAGCAGATACTCTCTGCTGGAGAGTGATGTTATGGAGGTACAGGGGCGGCTGGGGCAGACAGGACCAGATCATGCCAGGAGGGGAGAGGAAAAAGTGAGTACAGAAGGCAACCTTGGGTAGTAGAGGAGTCTGTTATTAGATTCATTGATAGGGTTCTGGGCAACCGGGATCATGAGAACTGGAAGGTCTGTTACCTCCTGGCTGCAAGAGGTAAGCGATCTCATGCTCTGGATGGACAGATGGCTAGAGGAGAAAGGAGCAGTGCCATTGGTGGTCATTCAAGCTGCAGTGTGCTGCATAACAAAGTGCAGACAAGAGGCTCTGCAGTCAGAATTTAGGGAATTATGGAGGAAGCTCAAAAAGTGGACCTCTCAGGTAGTATTCTCAGAAACACTACCCGTACCATTCATGAACCAGGAAAGGCAGAGGAGGCATTAGGCCAATGAATGTATGGCTAAGTGATGCTGTAAGAGGTCACAGTTTAAGTTCCAAATCCATTGATGTGCTTTTGTACAGGGGGATGGAATCCACCTAAACAAATGGGGGCAGACATCCTAGCAAGAAGGATAAACTTAACAGTGAGGGAGTGTTAAAACTAGGTGAGAACAGGGCATAGGAGATATGGAGATTATTAAATCTTTATACATAGGGCATTGGGATCCATGACAGTCGGGCAACAATTTTGTTGTCGACTGACGTTACAGCAACTCCTTTATGTCGACCGCATTTGCGATCAGCATAAAGGGAGTCACTTCAGACTGTGTTTTCTTCAGGGGGGCTTTGCCCCCGAACCCCCATGCAGGGGGCTTTGCACCCGCTACTGAATTAGTCAACTCCGAGTCGGAGTTGCTTCGGGGAGGGGGTGCAATACCCCCAGAAAGCAGTGCCATGGTCTCGCACCGACACTACAGCAACCTGGCGCTCTTGTCGCTGTAGTGTTGGTCGTGGTAAAATTGTCGCCATAGCGATGGCATACCTGGTATTGCAGCCCAGCACTGACATCAGCTGCAGGGAATTCTGTGATTTCTGGTCATGGCGAATGTCAGCTTGGAAGTCAGTGGAATCAACCTGATACTGTCTGCTATACTGCAGTAAACAGTAAGTAAAATGAAAATGTTTTTGCACACAAACTAATTGGGACCAGCCCCACACTTGAATGTGGGGTTCTTAAAGCTGTCTGTTCCTCGTTAATGTTGGTAGCTATGTATAGCATATATAGTATAGCTGATTATCTTTTTGATTTATGAAATAGGTTTTGGGCGACTTTTCATATAAACGTGGGAGGTACAATAACATTTAACCTATATAAGTTTGAATATATGAAATTTTCAGTTGCTGGACTATGACAGTACAATAATGTATGTTGTTTAATTGCTTGTCTCCCCTACAGTGATATGGTCTCGTAATTATCCATTTTTTATTAGATCCCAAATGCCTTTTTTAATTTTTTTTATTTTACTGTTTATGCCTCCTTCTCACCCCTTCGGCTCTGGTCTTTCTCGGGAGCACATGGAGTCATCCCCCTGTGGCACACACCATACCTGGCCATCTTTCGTCGCCCATGTAGCCTCGGTTATACCCCCCGGGCGGGCGGGGGCGGGCCCAATGCCTGACACAGCAGTAGCGTCGGTCGGGAGGATGCCAGGTGGGCGGACGCAAATCAGGGGCAAGCTCCGGTGCTCTGTCTCAGCCGGAGCCGAGACGCATTTTGTCCGTTTTCTCTGTGGAGTGGCTGGTGCCCTGACGTCAAGGTGTATCCGATGTCTGCCAATCCCCTACTCCTCCTGTCTACTCCTCAGTGCCTGCTGTATCTCCAGCCTCCGCCAGAGATCCACAGAGCACCAAACTGGGACCCCTGTCCCTCCCCGGGAGAGGAGAGCTGTCCTGCGGACACTCAGTCCTCTCCCTCCCCTGCCAGCCCCCAGCAACCTGGGCTCATTCCAACCCAGGTTGCCGGGGCGTGCGCGAGGCGTGACGCCCAGCGCCAACCTCAGCGCCACTGGAGGGCAGATCCCAAATGTTGATTAGATTTTGTGTTTCATAATAATTAATATGGGTTTCAATGTAAATATATTTGAGTGTAAAATGCATTTTCAATTGTAAACTTAGCAAAAATCCTGAAAATAAAAAAGTAAAAAAATGTTGGTAGCAACAGCTGTCTGGATGGTAGGAGAGGAGCATGATGGTCCCTTGATCTTTGTTCTTCTAGCATTTCTTATGTTCCTTTGTTAAGTGACTTGCTCAGGGCCATACAGTGAGTAAGTGGCTTTGGAGGGATTTAAACCTGGGTCTTTTGGTTCCCGCTGTAGTAACTGGTAGTGGTGCTCACTGTTAGATGAGTGGAACCCAAACAAAATTAAAGTCCATTCCATTTAAGCGAATGAGTTACCAGTTGTGGCAGACAGGCTGTGGTCTATTGTAAGTTAAAGTGATAGCGTAGTTAGTGTGAAAAGGTTATTTCCTACTGATTGGGCAGAAGGGAGATCTGGTTGAATGTGAATAAGTGACTAGCCTTGTGCTAATCTGTGTCCTGATTAAGTAAAGATGTTATTTCATTGTATAATTGAAGTTTTTGTGGGTGCAGCTACTCTTGTTCTGGTGCTCTCTTGATGGTAATCAGTCCAGAATGCAGACTGAGAGCCATGTAGGAAGAATAGGAGATGACACTGTACCCCTAATAATCCCCAGAGGCAGAGAGCAGCTGGCTTTCTGGAATTTGCTTGTCTTATTGTTTCTGCAAGACAAACCCAACAACAGGTGTGTGTTCAGGACTAACTGACAGTCTGTGTCTCTGTAAAACCAGAACTAAGTAAATTAGTTCAAGGGCTTCGTGACTGGAGACTGTCAGACTGTGAGTGGGAAGTCTGATTGCTAAGGTTCTTTTAAACTGTGGCAACAGCTTATGGAGACTGAAAATGAGTAAATTCAGCCTGGCAGTTTAATGGAACAGTTTACTGCATTTTGGGAGGGTGGGGGTGGCTTTCTGCTTAGTATCTGGTAAAGCAGAGTTATAATGATCATACAGTATGGCTCCATATCAGGGTTTCATTTCCTACGTGCTTATGTCAGAAAACAAATCTTCCACCCCGCATCAATAGTTATTACTTTATTTTTTAATTAATTAAGTGTTTCTTCCTCTAGCAGTCATCCACTTCCCCTTGATCATCCATTCCGTCTCTCACCATCTCAGGGACTTACCGGGGATGGGGGGTAAAATTCCCCAGATATTCCCTCCGTAGCAGGGTCAGGGATGGTGGGACCGCCCTCCCACCCTGAAACAGATAGCCCCAGGCCTGTAAGTGATGCGGGCTGCAGCGACCAATGGATCATTTGCAGCTGCTACTTTTCCTTTTTCTCCTGACAGGAGGCATACAAGTTGTGCTTATGCATGGAGACACACACGCACGATGTACCTGCCACCAGCCAACCCTTTCTGAGTCAAAGCTGCAGCCCTGCTACCATGCCTCCACGTGGAGGCAGTATTGGAGTGGTGGGACATACCCCCCCATCACCAATAAAGCAGAGTTGTCTTTAGACGCTCAGTCCTCTCCCACCCTGCCTGACCCCTGATGACCCAAGCTCATTTCTAGCTCAGTTCACTGTTGTTGTGGCAGGTGTATGGTGTCCAGCGCCTCCACCTTCCATGCCACTGGGCCTGCCAATAGTTATGTTACCTTTGTTTTTTACATTTCACACAGTAGGTACAGGCTGATGCCTATTTATTAAGTCTGTCCTTCCATCCACCCAACATTCATATCATTGAATATTTTTATCCATGAAACATTTATTCAGTAACTCTGCAAAAAAGTTTGCAATGAACATGACCAACCCGATTCTCACCCTCCATTGCCTCAGGGAGTCCCAACAGGCAAATATTTGCTCTCTGGATGCTATGTTCTTGGTGCTCCTGTTTAAACTACAGTATCATATTATCTTATCTTTTACCACTGCTGTCAAGGCCACCTTTACCCTACCATGTCCTTAGCATCCACCTCTGAAGCTGTGACTTCACGTATGTGCTACACATCTGTGAGTCAATGGTTGAACCCTTCCACTTTCTAATCAAAATCACAAATTGTTTTCAGAACTTATCAAATAGTGGGTTTGGATATGCATATGATCTAGAGATAGTGTTTGTCCATGTTATGACCATGCTGATGGTTTGGCCTACTTCTTCCTCCATGTTTTGCTAGCTGGAGTTGCTGGTTGCTCCCCTTGTGCTCTTCCAAACTATGCTCAAAGTACTGTTTCAGACGACAAGTTATCAAATGGAATAAAATGCTGATTCGCACATCAAGACTGTGTGCTATGTAAGCAATAACCCATAACAGGGTGAGCTGTTATTGGGGATTAACGCACACCCGGGTGCATTGCAGCCTCGTGCCCTCACAGCACCCAGGTGTGCGTTAATCCCCAATAACAGCACACCCTGGAGTGGGTTATTGCGCTTATAACATGGGTTATGTTTAAACAACAAAAAATATCAAAAAATGTGTTTTGTGCTGTTTAAGCACTGCACTGAAGGAGTGATGAAAGCTAAAGCGCAGCTGATTGGATGTATTTTATTTATGTAACCATATTTCTTTATTTGAAAAGGTTTCACCAGGAAGGACATCATGAGCTGTAATAGCTCGTTTCCAGATGTGTCCTGTGGGGAGGGGGCTACAAAGGAGTGAGCAGTAACCATAACATTACAGAGTGAATACAGAAAATACAGTAAACACAATTAATTGGTAGACAGATAAGAATAAATACAGTATCATACAGCTTAAATTTAGAACACATACAGTAGTTGTACAAAGAGACACATACACACTCTCGTAGTAGGTTAAGCATTTCAAGGTAAACAGTACAAAACAAGCTTAGGCTTTATTATATATATTTGATTTACAAAGAAACCAAAGGAACACTCCAGTACACATGAAGTGCTAGATTATACATTGCCATGAATGAAACTTAGACTGCAAAGTGCTATAGCCAACCAATTTAATTGTGATTGTACAGTCACAAAGGTACAGAGTGGAACATCTAGAGGAAGAGGGGTGGCAGGGAGAAAGCATAGCCAAAGACCTTCTCCCCTTTGGGATGTTGAGAACCCTGCAAATATATTTGCAGTATATTTAAATAGAACAGCCCAGCTGAGATGCAGTATCTCTTCAGTCGCCTGGCACCACCTGCTGTGTCTCTCTGTCTCTCTCTCTCTCCCTGACCTCTCAGGAAGATGAGCTGCAATATGGTGTCATGGTACAGAGCGAGAGAGGGACAGACAGACACCAACACCAAGGTCCTGTCAGTGTCTTGGGCATTCACAGCAGCACTCAGTGTGGGCGTTCAAGGTGCAACAGCTGTCTCCCTGCTTGTGTCGAGACCAAACTGGAGACACTGAGGTTCTCGGTGGAGTGACTCGCACTCAGTGTGGACACCAAGCTGCATGGCTGCAGACGAGAGAGAGAGAGAGAGAGAGAGAGACCACTGTTGCTGGCATGCTGTCACTGTGTCTCCTGTCCCAATCTGCCACTCTGTCCTGGTGCCGACTGTCACAAACAATACGGAGACACAGAGAACACTTACCACCTACTAGAGCACAATTCAGGTACGGGGGCTCAGAAGCAGGACAGCCTGATGGAAGACAGGCCAGCTAACAGCATTAGAGACACCTCTCCCCCAACTCTGCACACCTGAGGAGATAATGCGGAGAGAGAGAAGCTGAAAACATCGAAGTGGGAGAAGAAAAACACAGCTCTGTAGCAGATCGGGGACACAGTTTTCACTGAAGTGTTTCACTGACTGTGGGGGGAGGGCACCGGAGAATGGGAGGCGCAGGAGCTGTACATGCACTGGGAACAGCACGCAGCTTCTGTCAGCGGCTGTACTCTTTACTTGCCTGCCAGCGGGTCGCTCTCTTCAGGACAGAAAGACAGAGAGAGAGGAATCTCACAGTCCCCTTGCTGTCTGTCACAGTCGTTCAACACTGGAGTGGCAGTGTTACTGTACAGACAGAGCGAAATACACATACACCAGCTTGCCGAACAGTTCCTGGTACTCCGCCCACTCCCCAAGCACTCCCTCTCTCCAGGCAGTGTGCGGTACCCGGTGATCCACGGGGTGGGTGGAGAGGGCAACACTAATATGGCACTGGTGACAGGGCAGGGGAAGACAGATCCCCCTCTCTGCAATTCTAACAGACCTGCAGTTCTTGCGTAGGGGACAATATTTTTGCAAAGGTACCTCTGGTTTCTGCAGTAATAGTGGGAGTCGCTTAGCGAGGATTGCAAATGGCTGCCTTTGCAAAATTATTTTCCCCTACACAACAAATGCAGGTCTGCCCAGGTATCTCCCTCAGAGGCACATCTCTGCTACTGTGCTGTTAACATGCATTAACACACAGTTCCTTCAATCACTTGCCGACTTTTCCCTGACCCATGTTACAAAGCAAGTTACAGAGTAAAGTACTGTTTAGTATTTTGTTGCAGTTTGTTCTGCTTTCTGGAAAGTGAGTCTGTCCTGGCTGGCTGCTAGCTCCCCCTCCCCCCAATAAATATTTCTGGCCATGAAATGTCTATCCAATCCTTTCTCAATTTCCACAATACTAGCCCATTTGACCATTGGGAAGGGCAGTAAATTCCATAGAATTACAGTATAACCCCGTTGGCAACTAGTCCTTCATTCCATTTAGCCTGTAGACTTCTGCTCAAGGATTACTTCCATGACGCCTTCTCCTTCCATCATCTGCTATTTCCCAGAAGGCTTAACTGCCTAACTTCATTTATACAGTGATGATGAGAATACAAATTGCCAGCAGACAACTGCATTTATTTTTTGCATCTGGAATGAAAATGACTCATTTATTTCCATTCCAGGAGTGTCATAATGGATATTTACAGCCCAAAAGCCTCAGCAGATTCCTTCACATCTGTTAGAATTCCTAAATGATGTAAGTCCTTACCTGGACTTGTTTGGAATCTTTGGAATACTTGATTCATTTGAATGTGTTCATTGGAATGTACTCATTTGAATGTACATAGCAACAATGGATTGAGCCATTGTGAAAAGGAAAAAAAAAGTCCAGAATCAAGGTTTTAAAAGTATTTTAGTTAATAAAATAGTATTATTTGAATACTATGATTTACCTTGCTAGAGAGGCACTGTTACTGTATAAATAAGACATGCCATGGGCTGGCTATAAATATCACATTTATTTTTATCTCCAGTGTTTGGCCTCTGCATTTCACACATGGCTCTGCCACTTGTGAGGTCATTGAGGTCAGAACTTGCAGATAACAATAAATGTGATATTTTTAGTCAACTCATGATGTATCATATATATATATATATATATATATATATATAGATAGATAGATATAGATATAGATATATATAGATATAAATAGATATATGTCTTGGCAAAAATTCTGTTAATACATCAGTTAGGGTTCTGCCTACAAATGTTTGGAAATGTGCTGTTAGGGTTTCCAACTCTAACACCCCCCCCACCACCGCGCAGGCAGCAACAGGCATGGGAGGGTGCCTTGGGGTTGTCAACCCTAATGATCACCCCATTCCATGTGTAGGTAAGCTGAGAGGGTGCACATTAGGGTTGACAACCCCAAAGCACCCCCCCTATTCCTGTTGCTGCATGCACGGTGGGGGTGAGGTTGGAAACCCTAACAGCACATTTCCAACTTTTGTAGCTGGAACCCTAACTGATGCATTAACAGCGTTTTTTTTGCCAAGAATTTCCTTACCTTTTGAGATAGTATAATTGTATTCTTATTTGCTGGTGGGAGCACAGGGCCCTCTGGGCCCTGCTTTTCCTTCCATCCATAATTTGTGAGATACTGTAATCATATCCTTATGTCCCTGTAGTAGCGCAGGGCCCTAAATCCATAACCATATCCTTATTTGCTTGTGCCATCTCTCCATAGATGCATACATGCATGCTGCCATGGATGCACTGCAGCCAAAAAAGCAACCAAATTGTCAGCATAGCCTTGTTATGAGCCCAACTCATGAACGCTGGCCTGAGAATTTTCAAGTCCTCACCAAAACATCATTTCTCGCCCCCACAACGTCATTTCATGCCAGATGAGAGAAAAAGCATTTTGGCCAGGATTTGAAAAATGACAGCTGCCACATTTATGAGGTGATGGCAAAAAAAAAATGACTGTGTTGAAAATGTGGGGAGAAAATATGGAAAATTACTGTAGCTACGAGCAAGCATAGTAAAATGTAAACACATGTGCATAACTTCTCCATTGTTACATATTTTGACCTCAAATTTTCAACATAGCCATCTTATCACCCACCTCATGAACAAAGGCAGTAACGATTTTGAAATCGTGCAGAAAAGGTGATTTCGCCAAGTGACTGTAAAATCACCTTTCAGGACAGATTCACAAAGTTCCACTGACTTGTCCATGAGGTGGGATCCCCAAAAGGCCATGCTGAGAATTTGGTGTCAAAATATGCAAAAATGTCCAAGATATGCATCAAAATTTAAAATCCCATTAAAATACATTAAACCACATTTGCCTTAAGTTTCTCATATTGCAGTCGCCAGTTCCAGCAGCAAGATGTGTCTTTGATCGGGAGAGTGGATCTTTTACCTGGGACCTGTTCAGGTGAGTGAGGGTGTGTGGGGGTGTACTGGGGACTGTGGGGTGGTGCGTGCTGAGTGGGAGGTGGGGGTGTCTGATTGTCGAGGGACTTTTTTTTTGTTTTGGGGGAAAAAAAAGCACTGAGTACCATTTTCTTTTTTACAGGCTGGGGGGTGCCACTGGACACCAGGAAAAAAAGAAAGGGGGGCATAAATTGGAGGGTAGGGGATGCCACTAGACACCAGGGAAAGAAATACTCAAAAAGGGGCCACAGCAATCGGAGGATGGGGGTTGCCACTAGACACCAGGGAAACAATAAATGGGTCATTTACAGTTTCTGACCCAGTATACTAAAAGAGGGATAGCAATCAGAGGGTGGGGGTGGCACTAGACACCAGGAAAATACAAGGCATAAAAGGGATGGCGAGCGAAGTGTGGGGTGGGGGGGGTGCCACTAGACACCAGAGAAATGATTTTCAGATTATGAAAAAGGATCCTTTTCCGTGACCCATGGTACGAAAAAGAGTCTTTTTTTCATATCACGAGTCACGAAAAAAGATTTATTATGTCAACAAACATTGAAAGCCATTTGCTACCAGTTAACAGCAGAATCCAACTGAGAGGGTCCTGTTAAGCAAGTTACATGCATCGGTTTCAAATGAAGCCATCATTTTTTTGAGTTATTACAATTTGCTTCCCTCGCTACCTGTCATACAAAATGGCAGCCACATGAAAAAGGATTACCCATTTCCAGCAAAGGATTACCCATTTGCGATAAAGGATCCTTTTTTGCATGGGACAGCTAACTGCTCCCGTTGAAAATAATGGGAAACTTTAACATTTAAAAACTTTTGAACAGATTAATATTTTTTCACCAAATCTTCAAAAGGCAGATCCGTGACCCAAGGACTATTTACCCTGAAAATTTCAGACCACAATTCCACACCGTTTCTGCGCAGCGGCTTGACAAAGAGTTTGACAAAACATGGTCATTTTCATATTTTTTTGACACTCTGTATCTCTGCACCAACACATTTGACCATAACGAAACTTGCCACATCAAGACATCTTTGGTCCCTGATGATGCATGCAAACTTTCATGAGAATCGCTTAAATGGTTGCAAAGTTATTAAAAACTATAGAGGCACAACTGCGTCCCTATAATACGTATATTATAGGGGCATGGTCGGGCCCCTATAGTTAGGATTGAGTAGCCTGTTTAATGTTAAATCTCAAATTATGCACTTTAATAACTTTGTAACCGTTAAACGGATTTGCACAAAATTTGGTATGCACTAACCTGCAGGGTAGATCTCTTGATGTGTTAAGTTTTGTTCCAGTTGGATGTGCAGATTCTGAGATCCGGATAGTGTCAAAAGGTTAAAAGTCACCACTTTTTGCAGTTTTGTACTCATTACCTTGCGCTCAGACGGTGTGGAATTTTTTATTTTTTTTTTAACTCTTTTTCTGGCTCCACTTGAGCCCCGGAGAACTCTCGGCATCCACTCACCTCCAGCTCTACCTCCTGGCCCGAAACTCACCAGCGACCTCGCACCAGCCTGGCTATCCCCTATTCTCCCAGGGTGCTCTATCGTAAGTCAGGCGGGCTGGAGGCTCGGCCAGGGCTGGATGAGTTCGGACGGTGGAGTGTGGCTGTAAGGTGGTTCGCCGCCCTATCTCAGGAAGCGGACGATTTTTCCTTGTTGGTTCGCCCTCCCTCCCTCCCTAGCGGAGTCCCAATGTGCAGTGATGTCAGGGAACGCCTTGCCGTGGGTCTGCAACCCTTATTCTGGCCCTGAAGTGTTCTGGTACCTCCGGTCTCCACCAGAGGTCGCCGCTGTGCCGAGTATAGTCCCTGGATCCCCGAGGAAGGAGAGCCATCCTCTGGATGCTCAATCCCACCCCGACGACCCCGGCGATCCAGGCTCGTTCCCGAACCGGAGTGCTGGCGTGGCACAAGGTGGTGCACTGGGGTGCGCATTAATTTATCTGGGTCCACACTCACCCCATTCTCCTATCACCTCTGCTTCTTTACACATGGATTGGGTTGAGAGTTAGACGCACCCCAATGCGCACCCTGCGCCGATTGGGGTGGGGTTGGGGTCCAAAGGGGTTTTCAACTTAACACCGAATTTCCTCACTTTTGCCACTGTGGAACAACCCTAACTGATGCATTAAACAGAGTTTTTTGCTCTAATATATATATATATATATACACATAAACGCTTTATGGTTTGGACCCTGCGCTTCCACAGTAAAATAAGGATACTATTATACTATCTCAAAAAGTAAGGAAATAAGTTGCAAAAAACTTTGTTAATGCTCTGGTTAGGGTCAAAGTGACAAAAGTTGGGAAATGAGGTATTAGAGTTTCCCTAACACCCCACCCTCCGAAAACAGGCAGGAGAGCAGGTGTGGGGTGCACCTTGGGCTTCTCAAGCCTAACGCTTGCCCCATTCTCATAAAGTCTACACATCTAACCTTATTTACAGAAGGAATGGGGTGAGTGTTAGGCTTGATTTAGGAGGGTGGGGTGTTAGGGAAACGCTAACACCTAATTTTCCAACTTTTGTCACTTTGACCCTAACTGGAGCATTAATGAAGTTTTTTGCAACTTGTATTATATATATTTATACAATAGGAGTGGGTAAAAAATTGCTCAGATAAAAAAAATATCTTCATTAATGATGACAGTAACAGATATCTTATAAAATTATCTCAGTTACTTTTGTTACAGTGGCTATCTCACCTGTCATGGTCATCACAGAGCAAAGGTTCCATGATTGACAAGTCGGGACTAGACTGAAGCCCTGTAGGCACGAGCTGCATTTAACCCATGGCTCCGTCTACACATTTTGTTTTCGGAACTTCACTTTCACTGTTTCTGTCAGTGGATGCCCCAACATTCACGCTAAACCGCACTGTCAAAGTTGTTCTCCACAATTTAAAAGTCAAACAAAAAAACATGTGCCAAGTACTGTAATCATACAGTTCACCTGATTGTTGTCAATTTAGTCTTACTACAAATCCATGAGTGACTGCACTGAGAACTGATTGCCCCCAGGCTAAATTTCCCTCATCTGGACAACTATTCAGCAAAATGAAATGGATTGATAACAGAATAAAAACAAATGAATAAAAATTTGTGGCGATCCTGATACCTTAGGCCACTGCCGAACTAAACCCCATGAGGTCACCTTGCTGAAGAACTCCTGTGTATGTGGATTAGATCTGCCCTTTTATCAGTAGGAAACTTAGCCAACTTATTGTATTCATGGGAAATCAGCATTATCTAATATACAGCGACTATGCAAATGAGTAATTGCATACTGTAGCGGCACCATGGAAACCACGGCACTACTGGCAAATGGGAAATGTGGGAAAGTGTTTTCATTACCCAGTCAAGCACTTAAAATGCCGTTGCTGGACTGATGGTGCTATGGCAACCTGACAGCGTCAGCTGAAATGCGGAAACTTAAAAGGACGTGTAACAAATAGCACCTTATAACACGGACAATGGCTATGCCACTCGTGAGGTCACTGGGAGTCAAAGACAACTCATGAAGATATTTCTGATATGTTACAACATCCCATCACATATCCCATATATACAGTATATATAGATACATATATAAATATATAAAATGACCTGGCTTAAAATAGGCAGTTTATCATCACTTGTGAGGGGGCAGGACTTTCATAACTTAATCGTGGTTCTACCACTAGTGAGTTATGATCCTGTGCCCTCACACTTGAAGATAAATGGCATATTTTGAGTCCGATCATTGCGTATCCCCAATTTATACCATGGGAGAGCTTAAGAAATGTGATTATGTTGCCCTATTATTCTCCTATTTGGATATAACATGTTATTCTCCCTTGGAATGTTTATTCTCCCTTAGAACCCCTGGCCTTTCACTTAATGCTGCTGTACCCTTAATGATAAAACCACAGTGGGATTTGAACATCAGGCAATCACTGGTCACATGGTATAAGCAGGACTTCTCAGGATGTCCCTGAATAAGCTTTTTATTCACTCTGGTACGATACCAATAATGCCAGCATAGCAATTATTGCTGCACCCTTGTTGCTAGGCAGCACTGTTGGCAACATTCCAGAGTGAATAAAAAGCTTATGCCTGGACCTCCTATAGAGTATCATCTATATACTTAATGGGTTGCTGTGGAATATCGCATTTATCTCCATGAGTGGTAAGACCTTCATACCTAACTTGTGGCTTTACCACTTATGAGTTGTGTGTCTTACCACTCACTACTTGAAATAAATGTGTTTTTCCACAGCAACCAGTTGTTGATCTTAAATCCAGTTATAATCCCCCCATAAACCTCCTTAATTTGACAACGTGTACCTCCTCATTCTTCCATATCCCACATTTGTCCCTTAAGGAAGAAAATGTATTATCCTTGGGGATGAATATTGGCCATAGTGCCTGTTTACTATACTACATTCGGGCTCAGGATCAGCTCCCATTTCCAACTTTTATTGTCAAAAGCATTCTTCCGTCATGCTGGTCTGGTGTTATGGAGGGCTGAGGTGCTGGATACGTTAACTCCTGCCTTGCCGGTGACCCAGGTTCGGGAGTGAACTTGGGTTGCTGGGGATGGGGGTGGGGATTGAGCGTCCGATGACTGTTCTCCTCTCCTTGGGTGGGGAGGCATGCCAACATGGCCCTTGGCTGTCACCAGGTGGAGGCCTGGGGGTAGTGTCAGACTCATGCTGCTATGTCTGGACTATAGAGGAGCAAAACAGAAAAGTCAGTGTGGGCTACAAGAAGGCCTGTCCACAGGCCCGCAGACCAAATCTTGACCACCGGATTCACAATGGATATTAATCTCCAGGTGGGGAATGGCCCTCCCTCCTGGCCCCATCACGGGGCCATCCATGAGGGTTTCTGGATCTGATGAGTACTGGGGAGGCGGTTGTCAGAGGGAGGCAGGGACAGGACTGAGAGCTTGCCTGTGTTGACCAGGCAGCAAAAGCATTGGGCGGGGGGGGGGTGCATCCATCTGCAGTCTCATGCTGTAAAGGTAAATTCCATGGCAACCTATTGTGTAGTGCCTATATAGCCTTATAGGATCCTAAATCCGGTTATCATATCCCCCATAAATCTCCTTAATTTGACAAGTGCATCTCCTCATACTTCTGTATCCTACATTTTCCTTGAAGAAGAAAATATGTTATCCTTTTTTTCTCAATAAATATTTATTAATTTTGTCATGGAAACTAGACATCAATCAGTCATTGACATTACATAAGAATATCAATCATCATGAGATATTGAATCGTAACATCTAAATATTAAAATAAATGGAAAGTATGCTTCGTAAATATTGTTAAAAAGGATCTTAATAACTAAAATTCATCGAATATGCAGTGTATTTCCTCATACAATTTAAGATGATAGTTATTTAAATTATTGCCCATTCAGTAACTACCCCCAAACATTTAGAAGGAAGGCAGCAACTAAACCAAATTGTAGCTACAAAGAGAAAGGGAAGAGGTAAGAAAGCAGAGGAAAGAAAACAGAGTTAACTTTGAAGATTGTGATGTAGACAGCCAGTTCTGGGTGCTGTATCACTTTTTTTATAGAAAGTGTATTACTGACTGTCTCTGCTGAAAATCTGATGCTCTAGGAGTGACCCCCCACTGCTCCCAGGTTTCAGCTGAAAGATGCAAGCCAGGAGAAAATGCTGACAGCATGTGAGTTCACACACACTCAGTGTTTAGAGACAATGGGCTGGATATTCAAACTGCACCCAAAAAGTGCACAATAGCAGGAGCAAGCACAAGTCCATTACGCCCATGCGCAATAGACGCAATATTCAAAAAAGGAGCAAGCCAAATTGCGCCAACAGCTAACATCTGAATATCGCACAACCTGCGCCATAGTGCAACTAGGAAGGGGAAGCTGAGCAGTTACGATGCGCTATGGCACAGCAAGGGCTGCCCAGCTGAGCAGCCCAGAGGCGCCATAGCACAAGCAGGGAGCCCCCCAGCAGCAGAGCAATGTAACTGCACAACCAGGGAGGTAGGTAGGGGCCCACCACCCATGCCACAGATGGGCACAGGAACACACAGCAGAACTGACAATGCGCCCCCACACCCTAAGCACAGCACAACTGGGGGAGGGCTGGAATATCCACCGGCCCATGGGGACAAGCAAACAAAGCACAGCTGGGCCATGGTGCCCCAGCACACCCACCGGCAAGCTGAGACTGCCACACAAGGAGGGCGGACCACCCCATGCCACACCAGCCCCCACCAGTGCACAGCACACCCTGCACCGTGACCCCAAGACACCCCCCATGAGCAGTGACCACCACTGCAGGAAACCCCATGCATACCACCACCCCCACTGTCACACTGCAACCTTGTGTACCACAGAACCATACAAGCCAGACCCACCATGAGCACCCAGCAGTGGGTGGCAGCACACGGCAATGCAACAACGGCAGACACAGTGCCAACACGCACAATCCCCCTGAGGCACAGCTGAGAGACCGAACATGTGTCGGCACAAGAGGTACCCCACACAGGAAAGGGTGTGCCCCTGACACCACTACCATTGATATAGCACCCTGCACAGTAGACAAGTGACACATCCCAACCTGCCATGTGCCACAGCAGCCAGCACAGACACCCACAGTGGTGCGTGGAAGCATGCAGCACACCGGATGCAACACAGTGCAGGGGCAAACACACACCCATACCCACGGGGACACTAACACAGGGACGCAGTAGTGTGGCAACCAAGTCCCCAGTGTCGGCCCATGAAAACTGTGCACACACAGCCTGCAGTCCTCCATGGCACAGGGGTGACACCCACCCTGTGCATGAACTGTGGTCCTGTACGCCACCAGCATATGCCTGGAGCACAAGTCACAGACAGTGGTGCACAGCCCCTGCAACACACACAAGCCACAGCATGGAGGTGGGACAGCAACTGCGGAGGCCACAGTGTCACCCGAGGCAAACATGCACCACACCAGTGACAGGAGGCAACCCAGCATTGGGACGGTCACAGTGGATGACCTGCAGAGACAGCCACCACTGACAAGGCAGCAGACCTCACAGGCCAGAGACATGCAAGGGTGTCAGCTGCACAGGCCAAAGATGGGTTGACAGGGGCACAATGGACACAGAGCATGCACCATGGACCACCACTGCACACAGTAATGCAATGCACAGGGAACAACACACACACCACAGACACTGACTGATAGCCACTCCCACACCAGAGACACTTCCCCACGCACACACACACATACCCATGACTGAACCAACCCAGATGCCATGCACACCACTGCAGCTGAGCACCTGTAGCCTGCTGCAAATCAGAGACCACCACAGTATTCATATCAAAATATTTGTATTCAAAAACATATCAAAAATAACTATATACAACTATGTACAAACGTGGGGGACAGGAACAAGGTGGGGATGGGTAAGGGGCAGGTGAACATATGGGAGAGGGTAGGTGGGGTGTGAGGGTTGATCAAAGGGGGGTAGTTGCAGGCAGGTCGTGCAGATGTCAGTGTCCAGCCTGGTCCTCCTCTGCCTGGGGCTATTGCCTGGGCCGCCTCCTCCTCCTGACCCCATGCTGCTGTAAGTCCCTCAGTATGGACAAGGACTCTTGCCCCACCTGTAGCAGCTCCTGGACAGCCTGCTGGATCCGCAGGAGTATCCGCACACCTAGGACGAGGGATCAGAGTCAATAGGTGTGACTGTCCATCCCCCTGCAGCCCACCCATTATGCTTGGCATACAGCCATGTGCCATGCTCCTGTGATGGTGTGCACCCACCCACAGTGACCACAAGACATGCCCAACCAGGCACCAACAGCCATGTGTACCACTGCACACACCCACCGCCCATGTCCAGCACAGCACAACCAAGGCCGTACAGTAACGTGGCTATGCGGTGTGCAGGCAGTGCCACAGCCATGTGCCCAGTGCATGCATGGACCACAATTGACGCACTCCCAGACATGCAGTGCCACTGGACAGTGCTGACTGTCACATGTCACGTGCATGGCAGTGGTGCCATGGATGGTGGCCATGCTCTGCTTCCCACCCTGTCACACAGCATGCAATAGCAATCATGGTGTCATGGTACTCACCCTCATCGGACATTGATGGCGTGGAGTTGGCCCCGACACCCCCTCTGCAGCGCCCTGCCCTCTGCTGCTGCCCACCAACTGCCTCCACTGCCATGCCTGTGGGAGACAAAAGGAGAGAAACACATCAGTACAAACCCAAGCAAATTCTCTGCCCCAATGTGTGCCCACCCACCCAGCCAGACCCACCCACCCCATACCCTGTAAACACTGCCACAGCCAACCCTAGACTATCCCTCCCTTATGTGCTGGACCCATAAGACAGTGTTACCCATATGGACGATACAAGGTGTAGACGATCACCGACCTGGACGAGGCACCACGCCCCTCCTGGCACGCCGACCGCAGATGGGCAGTAGCTCCGCTCCTCCTTCTAAGGTCCCGTGACTGGTGCCTGCACTGTTCTGCCGTTCTCCTGTGGCCAGTGGCCGCCTCCAGGTTAGTGGCCACCTCTTGCCAAACCTGGGTCCTGGCCCTGTCCAGTGCCTCCTTGCCAAAGAGTGGGCCATAGTGTGGCTCCACAATGGCCACAAGGTTGGCCAGCTCAAGGGCACTCCATTGAGGGGCTCTCCTGTGTGCCATCTCTACTGCTATAGTAGGCAATATGGCGCTCTGCAGCGCGGCACCCCACGTGGAAGTGCTGCGTGGTACAGCGCTGCCATTCCCTATCGTGCTGTCACCGAACAGCGCAATAGAGGTGCAGCCATGCCGGATGTATAGTGCCAAGGGGACAAAGGTCGGGCACAGGGTCATGGGTCTCTGGCGCAAGGCCACGCACAGCGCCATCGGACGCCTATGCATCTAGCGCGATTGGTTGCTCGTGTGCCATTGCCACAGCAACTATTGCACAGTTGTGCCACAGTGCCATGTAGTGACCTCGCCATAGTGCCACTGGCACAATGGTGGCCGCAGCCCTGACTTGCCTCACCGTGCACAGCATCGTCATCAGCACGGCAGACGCCTGCGTAAGCTTACCTGGGCATGCGGGCGGTGTACTACACATGCCACAGAACCGCGCCATTGGCTCAGCACGCTCAACAATAATTGGCAAAAGCCGATATTCAGCCGTGGCCATATGCAACTCATCCGATCAGCCATGCAAAGTTGTGCAGCAGCGACGGTATCATCTCGTAAAAGTTGCTCCTCACCTAATTTGTATGGATTGTGCTATAAAATGCGACACTGTTCTGCAGTGGCCATATTCGTTACTGCAGTTTATTGGTGAGTTGCATGCTGTGTGGGGTTCTGGACTGTGGTATCAGGGACTTGCTTTGTACTGCACAGTCACAGGTAACCACTGTCATCCTTACAGGCTGGATAATGACCGAGTGAGTTCCAGGTGAGGAGGACAATGATGGTGGGCGGAAGAGGAGGCCCAATTTCACCAAGCCGTAGACAGAGGCACTCTTCAAGGCCTACCTCGATCAGGTGCCACTGCTCAGTGGACGGTGGGCACCCTTCAGGCCCGTGCTGCTGCATGGGAGGGGCTGGCACGCCTGCGTCAACCTGCACGACAGCCACCAGCCCCGGTGCAGGAGTGTAAGAAGAAGATGGGTACCGACAGGAGGAGGGTGAGGAGAAGGTGGCTGCTATCAGGGTGGCACGTGCTGCAACAGGCGAGGGGACAGCCGGGTGGTGCAGCTGACACCGCAGAGGACAGGCTTGCTGCAAAGCATGCAGCGAGTGCCAAGAGGGCATTCCAGGAGGTGGTTTCCAGACAGGTGGTAGCCCATCACTGCATGGTAAGTCATGGTCTGGTTGGGGGCAGTGTAGATCACATGCACTAACGTGTCCTCACTTTCTGTTACAGATCCTTCGCTTCTGCAGGGGTCAGCAGGGAGGCCCGTCTACTGCGGACAGTCATCTGGAGGTGGAGGAGGGACCATCCACCCACAGGTAGCCATCTAGCATTGCAACAGTGGGTCCGCCTGGCTGTCCACACTGATGTCGTTGGGACAGGTGTGGGGAGGCCCTTCTGTGTCTCAGCATTCTGGCGTCCAAGGGATGCCAGTATCGCTGTGGTCGGTGGCTGTGGCAGAGACCCGCACCAATGATGGGACATGACCGCTATGGCAGTGACATGTGTGTGCCACCGGAATGGACACACAGCAGGCTAGCTCAGGCCTGGACCCGGCTGGTTCCAACGCGGTGCCAGCGTGTCAGCACGTGTGTGGCTGTGCCCGTCAGCACCAGTGGGGCAGCACCGGGTGTCTGGTCAGACAGTGGGACTGTTCGTGACGGCGTGCAGAACAACTGATCCCTTGGGCACAGCAGGTGGGGCAGCAGCAGCAGTCGCCCATCGGGACTGGGGGTTCAGGGCTCAGCGGTGGCGCCTGTGCACCACCTGTGGACCTGCCCATACCTGGTCCTGGTGAGCAGCGCACCCTCAAGGGGTACTGGACATCAGGCCCTTCCACACCCTGATGGACAGGATGCTGAGGTGTCAGACGACCTTTTGACGAGCACATCCGCCTACTGCAGGCATCAGTACAGCAGCAGATGCGGCTTGCAACGTCCGTGGAGGCACTGTGTGTGGTCCTGGAGCGGGTCGAGGAGCGACACAGCAGGGACACCGATAGGATCCTGTCCCGGATTGACCATTTGGGGAGGATGTGACCGCTGCCATTGACAGGCAAACACAGGCGTTCATCGCTGTCATGGCCACAGTGGGCACACAGTCAGGTGCCAATGTGTCGCTCACACCGCGCAGTTCGCTATCCACTCCCCATTCCCGGTGTCATGCGACACCCACCCTGTCGATGCCGGGTTCAGCTGTGGGCATCCCGCGCACTCCTGGCGCAGGTGTGTTCGGTGTGCTGCAGACCCCTGTGAGGGCACGGTCATGTTCGCGTAGTGGAACCCCTGGTGGACCATTGGTGCCACCCCATGAGGCCCGTGGTCAGCCTGCCAGTGCTGCTGGGTCTTGGCGGGGCTGCCCACGCATCCGAGGTGGACGTGGCAATGTGCCGCAGGACTGACCTGTCTCCCAGTGCGAGCATTGTCTGGTGCCGCCCTGTGTGCATTGTGTGTTTCGGTGGGCAGTGCACGGGTGGGTGCACGGCCCTGCACGCAGACACACAGTCCACCTGCACACCCTCCTGACTGCTGTCCACAGGTATGTGTGCATGATGATGCCTGCATTGCGTTGTACACCAAAGTGCGATGGTGCCCAGCATCTGACACACGCACATAGACAGTCAGTGGACGTGGTGGCCTGTGGACATGTGTGTTGCTAGTGTTAGCATTCCAGCTCTGTTTTGCACCTGACCACTGTGCACTTTGTGCCTATTGTGTGTGCGTGTGTGTGTGTCCGTCCATGTGGCATGTTACTGTTCATCCCTCCCTGGTTGTATGTGTGTGCTTCTGTGCCCTGCCACATCCCTTGCCAGCATGCACCCCTGGTGTGTTTCCATGCGCGTTCGTGGGTTGTGCCCCAGCCACTGGTGGCTGCACATGGCCCCATGACTTACCCTGTGTTGGCTGAAGTGCTCCTCTGTGATGGTGTCCTGGTGCAGCTGTGCCAGACGGATCAGTCGGGGGTCCCGTCGGCCAAGGGGGGGCTGCCCATCCCCATTGTCACCGGCGTCACCGTCGTCCCCATCGCTGTCCCCCTCTTCGACCTGTATGGCTATCCCACAGTCTTTGGCCATGTTGTGCAGGATGCAACAGGCCAGGAATATTGCACAGGTCTTTGATGGGATATACTGTAGGGCACCGCCAGAGGTGTCCAGGCAACGGAAACGCGCCTTCAACATCCCAAACACCCGCTCAATGACGTTGCTTGTGGTGGCATGTGCCTCATTGAAGCATTGCTGCAATGGGGTCGTGGGCCGCCGGTAGGGTGTGAGCAGCCAGGGACGGAGTGGGTATCCACTGTCACCTGTGTGGAGATGGTGGAGGTTAGTGTCTTGTTCAGGCTGAGACTGCCCCAAGCCCTGTGGGCCACACCCATGGCATCTCTGGCCAAACCCCCCCCTTGCCCACGATATGTCAGTTCTACATACATACGCACCCACTAGATGACCTGTGGGGATGTCCCCACTCTCGAATCAGTGGCACAGTGCCGACTGGTGCCAGATGAAAGAATCATGTGCTCCCCCAGGGTGCGTGGCACAGACATTGATGATGCGCCCACTGGCATCACACACCACCTGGCAGTTGACACTGGCATATCCCTTCCAATTCATGTAGGCGGCCCCATCGGGGCCAGGTGGTGTGCGTATGGCCACGTGGGTGCAGTCTATCGTCCCTAGCACACCAGGCACATGTGCTACCTTGTGGAACTCCTGTATGTTTGCTGTGCGCTCCGCCACAGTGCTGAGGAAATGGATGTACTCCGCAGCATGTGGCAGCAGTGCGCTGAGGAATTGGGTGAGGATGTGACGTGGCCGACTGTGTTATGCCTGTGGTATCCCTGTTGGTCTCTGGAAGGTACCCGTGGCGAGCAAGCACATGCAGGCTGTTACCTTTGTCTCCACTGACAGAGCATGACTCCGTTGTGTGGGTGCCTGCATCACATCACTGCACAGTTCACAGAGCTGCCTCAGTATTGCTCTGTTCAGGCGGTACCGGCCCACTATCTCAGCATCTGTGTACAGCTCATAGCTGGTGCAGGTTCGGTACTGCCTGTTGGGGGCATACCGCCGACGGGCCCTTCCACGGCCACATCCCCCTGCAGCATGCCTTCTCACGCCCCGCACTACGGCATCCATGTGGAAGGTGGCACTGTTCATGTCCCTGGCTTGGCGCTTCCCCCAGCTGATGTTGCTTGTTCCCCGCTGTCCTACTGCTACCTCCTGCACCGGTACACCTATTGAAATTTTTTAAAAGCGCTTTTGCAAAGAATAGCGCATTTAAGCCTTAACCTTTTTTCCTAACCATGATTTGTTCAATGTTTAACCAACCACTCTGGAATAGATAAACACTGCTCTTTTTCTGTTATCCACCTGGAGAGTTGAGAGGTTCGATTAACCAGAAAGTATAAATATAAGTCGGGAGCTTTTAATCCACATGAGATTTTTGGTTTAGTTTATTTTTCATAAGACTGTCTGGGTTTTTTGTATGTCCTTATACATTTCTTTAATAGATTGTGTATTTGCAAAAACCACCCTTTTGGAATAATTTTGGGTATCGAAAATGTATTATCCTCGGGAGATAAATATTGGCCCCAATGACTCTTTACAATCCTACATTTGGGTGCAGGATCAGTTCCCATTTCCTACATTTATTGTCAAAAGCATCCTTCCTGTCATGCCGGTGTGGTGTTGTGGAGGGCTGAGGTGCTGGGCACCTTGCCTTCTTCCTTGCTGGTGACCTCGGTTTGTGAGTGAACTGTGGTTGTGTGTGTGTGTGGGGGGGGGGTTGAGCATCTGACGGACTGTTCTCCTCTGCTGGGTTGAGGAAGCATGCCAATGTGGGTCTTGGCTGCCACCAGGTATAGTGCCGGCACTCAAATGACACTGAAGGGAGGGGCTGCAGTTCCATGGTATGTGTATGCTTCCACACACACACATGCTTACATGCTGCAGCGGCTGAGCAGTAGGGGGAGAAAAGTGGAAAAAGGTCAGCACAGGTTACATGAAGTCCTGCCTGCTGGCCTGTACTGATGCCCGGACCACTAGATCCACAATATATATTAATCTCCAGGTGGAGGGGTGAGGACAGTTCTTCCTTCCTGGCCCCACTGTAGGAGCACTCCATAGGCTTTCTTGATCTGGTGGGTACTGGGAGAGGCTGTTGCTGCATTGGGGGCAGGACAGAACAGAGAGTCTGCCTATGTCAACCAGGCAGCAAAACGCATTATATGAAAAAGAAAACATCCTTCTGCAGTCTCATGCTGTGTAAAGGTTCCTTTATTTTTCAGTGGACTGACATAGAACAAAAATAATTACATTAGTCAGGCCAGAAAAATTAAATGTGGCACTCTTCAGATTTTTCTTGGCACTTCCCTGGAGACGTGAGCAAAATGTGTTTGTATTTTTTCAATCATTTGGCATAATTGTTTTATTGCTAAGAAATGAAAACACTTATAATTCATGCTGGTTCATTTTTTAGCACAATGTTGTGGTCAGAACCACCTAATAAGGGCAATGCCTGAGATAGTGTGTGCTGGGAGAAATAAATCCTGTACACTAGCAGACAAGCATCTGTCTCTCTTTGGCTGAGTGCTGGACCCTCTACATTCTTCCTTTCACTTACAGATCTTGCCCAGGGAAAAGACTGAGTTTTAAATCTCCACTGTTGGCTATTCTTAACATGATATTCTGGTCAATGCTCAGTCATGCACAAAACACAGTTATAACATGGGGTAGCGAAATGGAGTCACCTCAGTGGTAGAACACCATCAGGTGGCTGTTGATTAATCCCTAACATACGCACAGTTGTGGTTAACAGTCCATAAAGTGAAATCCCTGGGCAGGTTCTATCGCCACTTGTTATGTGCTTCAGAAACAAAAGCTAAGAAGCAGCCATTTAAACTGTGTAGTAAGCTGCAAGAGAGACACGGTAAAGTTACTCATCTTCCCTGTGTTTGTCTCCCTATTTGTTTCCCTGTTGAGGTGCACTGTAAACAGAGCCACATTTATACAGTAGTCACATATTGGTAGTGAGTAATGTTTGCAGGAACAGCACACAACATTGTCAGGATTTTCAAGATCGGCCACAGTCTGGCTATCTGGGCCTATGGACCTCCGGAGACCTCCTCCGAGGACCAGTGTACAGCTCCAACTGTTTTGTTGAGGTTCAATGCAGTTTCTGGTCCCTGACCCAGAATGGCAAGTGTCGTGGGGTACAGACACATAACACTACTGTGACCTCTGTGGCAGTGGGCAGCAAGTGCGAGTGTTTCCCTTCCCCATGGCTCTGCTGCTTCTCGAGAGAGAGGCAGAGATTGTGTGGACATAGCGGAGAGCAGAAGCCACTGTGCTGCCAGTGAATGAACAGCAGCGTGAGTGGCAGACAGAAAGACAGGAGCAGGAAAGAAGTGGAATACAGCATGTAGTGGGAGAAGTGGCTGCTGCACTGTGTTGTCAGCCGAGAGAGAGAGCTAGAGCGGCAGAGATGGTGAGTCACTGTCAAGCGCTGTTGCTGCAATCTGCTGTGTATCGGCGCATCTGACTCTCTCTCGCTCACTCCCTCTCTCTCTCTCTCTCTCTGCAGTATACCAAGATGTGGAAGCAGTTTCCCTGACACAGTGTGCCCCCGGTCAGTACTTGCTTGAGCATGTGGGAAGGGGGAGAGAGAACAATGCTGATGAGAGACACAGAGTGACACCTGGGAGAGTGAGAGACTGATCGGTTGTGTAGTAGGACAGCAGGGCACTGTCATGTGTATGCTATTCCTTCTTTTCAGTGTCCCTGGGGGCAGCAGGTTGTGCGATTGAGAAAGCGACTTACACACACGCACACACACACACACGAGGGAGAGAGAGACAACAGCAATGATCAGTCCCCGTGGTACCCTTGTATTCAGGGTTGCCACAATGTTCTCTTTCTCTGACTGTGTGTCCCTATGTGTGTCTCTCTCTCTGTCTGTGTCACATCCTGTCCTGGACACAGAGAGATATGTCTGGTGGCTGTGCCATTGTGGTTCATTAGGTGCCCCCAAATGATGCGCTCTCGAGACAGAGTGGGAAAGACACTTCTGTTGTGTGATCGGGCAGAGAGTGAGAGAACAGCAAAGGATCTGTAACTGCATGGGCTGGTCTCTGAGCCACCATTAAATGTATTGTCTCTCTCTCTTTCACATCCTGTCCTGTGATTGCTTCTTTGGTGCACAGTTGTTTTAAGCCATCACTGGCACTATGACTGTTATTGTGCCGGCAATCCCTGCAACATTGAGCAGCAGCAGAGAAACAGTAACCTGTTGTGTGGCGTCACGGAGGATCACTGAAGCAGACACTGGATTAATTTTGTGAGACATGTTTTATCTGTGTACTGTTCAAAACTGCATGTTGACTTAGTTGTTTTCTGTAGTCAGTGCTCAGCAGTGACAGCAGTGCACATTGAGCTAAGTCCAGCACTGTCAGCACCACAGTAGTTGTGGTAGTGGCAGAACACATAAAAAAGTTCCTGTGTTTTCAACCGGTAATCATGCTTTCCTCTTTTGTTTTACCCTGTGGTGACACCCCATGTTATAAGTGCAGTAACCCACTCCAGGGTGTGTGTAGTTGTTGAGATTAATCAACACCCCAGATGCTGTGAGGACACTTGGCCTGTGGCCTCGTGACTCACAATGCACCCGGAGTATTGATTAATCCCCAATAACCGCACATGATGTCATGGGTTATTACTTGAAAAGAAAACGCAAGTATTTTTTAAAAAAGTGATAGCTGAGGATCAATATAGGTTTGTTACAGTTTTATGCATGTTCCAGCTTACAATGTAAATACGTCACCTCCCCTTAAAAAAGCCCTTATAAGTTTCTTCAGTCTTGATGTCATGAGCCACCCCATACTGCTTATATTTTCAACGCAGTTACAATGATTGAAGGTCTTTCCGTGCTCCTGGGGCTGACTTTGCTTTAAAAGCAAGATGGAACCTCACCCTCAGTGACTTTGTTTGATCAGCAACATGCAAGTCATCAGTGTGAAGCAGCAGTGAGTGGTGCTGCTATGACCGTGGTGCTCTAGTTCAAGCCGAGGTGTAGCTCCAGTTGCTAGGTTTTCTGGCTGGAGCTTGCAAAACAATATCAAGACTTGGACTGTTGTTTGCTAGGAGCCTTTGCTGGGCTGCCCTTGGCGTTCCCTTGGGACAGGCCTATTATGAAAACATTCTTCAGATTTATTATTCAAAGAAGAGCCTGGAAGCTGTCTACCTGCTCCCTCTGCATGTGTTCCTGATCAAAGACGTTTACTTTCGATAGCGGTCTCTGCCAGCTACTGCACTCATTTGAATGATGGTATGTTATGGAGCTTTCTGTACGTTTCTTTTTTTTTTTACTAGTCTGTTGATTATCTGTGTTCTGTATTCTGCTTAACTCTGAATTACCCGAAGGACCTAATCATCCTTCTCTCTCTCTCTCCCTCCCTCTGTTTCTCTCTCCCTCTCAGTATGCCTGGGGCAGGACAGATCACTGTTTTAAAACTGTACCTGCATATTTATCTCAATGTTAAAAATAATTCATTTGTACCATGTGCTTCGCAGTGCATGTAAGGTTAGGATAAAGTGGTACCAAAGAATTCATTTTAGAGTTCTGTAGTGACATAGAAACATAGAAATTGTCGGCAGATATGGACCACTAGGCCCATCCAGTCTGCCCATAGGCCCTATACATTGTATGTGGCCACTGACCCTATGTGATCAATGGCTTGTCATCACTCCCTCCCTTCTCAGGCTTCCCTTGTGCCTGTCCTAAGCATCTTAAACCCCTCCACTGTGCTTCCCCCACTACCTCCTGTGGCAGACTATTCCATCTGTTGACTACCCTTTCTGTGTAGAAAAACCTTCCTCCACGTTACCTCTTAACCTACCCCTCAATTCCATATTGTGCCCCCTTGTTCTAGTACTTTTTCTACATTGGAAAAGCTCCCCCGCCTGAAAGTTGTAGTGCACCATCCCTCATCAAGTACATGACCCTTGTAATAATGACGTTGTTAGATCTGAAAAGGCCAAATAACGCTCCTCCTGTTATTACAATACCAATTCATTTGTTTTCTAAAAGAGAGAGTAATGTGGTGCATGTTTGTCCATTTAGTGGGTAAAGTGATTTTCCAGGCTCCAGTAAACCTTTTAAAAATATAATATTTCGACACGTCAGCTTATATTTCGTACAAATGGCTGGATTTTCAGGGAACTGCATCAAATTTGTGCTACTTGCAACACAATGGTTAGAACACCAAAGGTGGGCTAACATAGTATTGTGTGTCCCGCAAGTGGAGCACCAAAAACGAAACATGCATCAGAAAAATAACGCTTGTGTCATTTTTCTGCCATAAAGTGAGCAAAGTGGCCCAAATGTGTCACAATGTTTGAAATCACAGGCAGACATTTGGACACATATGTAGTAACACAGCTGTGGAAGAAATACTGCCACAATCCTGTGCCAAGGCCTTTGAAAATCCAGGCCATTTTCTTATTTATCTCCTCTCATGCTTTATTATGGGGACAAAAACATTTATTTTTTATTTATTTTATTTTAGTAAATTCTCGGATTACAAATACCTTTGAGCAGAAACTGCTCGTTTACAAAGGTTCCACGTCAGAGGATGAGGGGCAACATACACACAGAGGTAGTAAAAGAATGCACAATAAACAAAACAAATATACAGTAACAACACACCTTGAGGTAATATGCATACAGCGAGCAGCTTGAGTAGGCAGCCGGCTGAGGTAACAATAAGAGATAGAGGGCACAAGAAGCAATTAAGAGTGTAGGCGTGAGACGGGGTGGGGGGGAGAGGAAGTAGGCAGGCTAATGGGCCACTGTCAGTAGGTGGGGGAAGGTGTCTTGTACCAGTGGAGAGGGAAGCAGGAAAGGGGTCACGAAGAAGGCTCAGTACCAGAGAGAATGTAACTAGGGAAAGGGCGGGCTGTGGGATCACGAGTGAGCTGGCAGGTGTTTAGAGAGATCTCTATTCAGTGGAAACAGTCACATTGAGTGGAAGAAGGTGAGGTAAAGTCTGAGATTCCTTTTAAAGGGTCCAAGTGTAGCAGAGGAAAGTGCTTCTTTATTGAGGGAATTGAACCATAGAGGAGCTCTGTAGATAAAGGACCGCTGACCCATGGAGGTATGACATCTGGGAACCGGAAAGGTTAGAGATTGGGCACCACGCGTTTGCTGAGTGCCACTGAAGGTAGTAAGGAGTGTGCTAACACCAGGTGGCATGAGACCGAGGAGAATCTTTTTGGTAAGTAAGCAGGTCTGGTATTGTATTCTGCTGAGTAGGGGTAGCGAGCTGGTTTGTGCATAGAGGTCACAGGTGTGTGTTTGTCAGGCTGCACCCGTTAATAGTCTACAGGCTCTGTTGAGAGAAACTGAGATCCTGCGGAGGGCACTTGTTGAGGCAGAGCCGTAGATGGCAAGGCCGTAGTCAATGATAGATGCGACAGAGCTGTAGATGGCTAGTTTAAGGGCATCCACGGGCATACAGTGCTTATGTTTTGTGAGCAGTCCAATCCATTATATTGGTGCCTTGGCAACAGTGTCAATATGCCGAGTGTAGGAGAGGGTACTATCTAGCGTGATACCAAGGTACTTCAGCTCCTGACATGTTGAAAGTGGGTTCCCAGCGTGGTTCTTGATGGTGAGGGACAGAGAATTGTGCCTGCTCCGTGGGTTACAGAAGGACATGGCTTTGGTCTTGCTGTGGTTCAGGACAAGTTTATGAGAGTTGAACCAATCTTGATCACTTGAAGTCGAGCTGTAGCTGGGATTCAAGGACTGTAATATCATGGTGGCTGGAAAACAGGACTGCATCGTCCGCGTATAGTAATATTTTTTGGTGGCAGACACTAGGGAGACTGTTGATGAAGAGGGAGAAGAGTAAAGGGCCCAGAATAGACCCCTTGGGGACTCTGGAGAGGACTGGTTTTTCATCCGATGAGATCCCTGCAATCCTTACGTTGGATCCGATTATCAAGGTAGCTGGTAAACCATGGAAGGGCATCACTGGAGATCCCAATGGAAGACAGTTGCCTGAGCAGTAGGGGGTGATAAACTGTGTCGAAGGCCTTGGTCAGGTCTATAAATACTGCCCCCCCTCCCCCACAGTTCCCTTTGTCAAGCGTGGCGTGGATGAAAGTTGTAAATTCCAGTAGTACAGTGGTGGTGCTGTGCCCTTTTCTGAAGCTATGCTGTTCTGGGCACTGGACTTTGTACTTATCCAGGAATTCAACTAGTTGGTCTGACACTATTCGCTCCAGCACTTTAGATAATGGGGGGAGGAGTGAGATAGGTCTGTAAATGGTGTGGAGCGTCCTGTCACCACTTTTGTGAACCGGTGTGACAGTGGCTTTCTTCCAGAGAGAGGGGAAATGGCCCAATCTGAGTGAGAAATTGAAGATCTTTGTTAGTGGTTCTAGGATTTCATCGAGGACTTGTGCTAGCAGTTTCAGGTCAAGGGAGTCACCACTGTACCCTTGTTTGCCGATGGCCTTTGAATGTAGTTTCTAGCTACTTGTGGTGGGACCTCCTTAAAGAAAAACTGTGGGGTTGTACGATCATGTGGGGGGGGGTCACGTGGGAGGAGCTGGAGGGGAGGTTGTCGAAAAAATTAGGAGGAAGGACACTGTCAGGTTTGTAAATGCATTATTAAAAGTGCTGGTGATGGTACCTAGGTCGAGTGTAGGAGTACCATGAAGGTTGAGCATAGTGGGTGGTGCTTTAGGATCCTTGCCTGTGAGTTCTTTCAGGTTGTTCCAGAAGTTTTCCCCTGGCCCCAAGAGTTGGTCAGAGCCTCTTTGTATTAGATCGTTTAGCATTCCAGTATCTTAAAGTGCAATCATTTCTGGCTGCTTTGTATTTTGTATGTTTCGTGTGTCAGAGTTGCATGAGCACAATGCCAGAGGTGGTCTCTGTGCTTGAGCTAAGTTAAAGGTCAGTAGTAACCCAAGGGTTGGTCTGTCCTTTGACCGTCATCTTTTCACCAGTGCATAGATGTCACAGGCTTCGTTGAAATGTCTGAAAATAGATCCAAGGCTTTGTTGGTGTCACTGAGGATGTTGAGCACTGCCCAGTTCAGTCTGGTTAGATGGGATTTAACAGCTGAAGGTGCCCTGTTTGATAACCCTGGCATAGATTAGCTTGGGAGGGGGCTTGTGGAATTTGTTAGACCAGGAGTAGATGACAGGTGAGTGGTCACTTATTGTATCTGGGAGTACAGAAACATTGGAAATACGTTCAGGGTGGTTAGACAGAATCCAGTCTAGAAGCGTAAGGGAGCCTGTCCTATAATAATAATAATAATACTAAACAACTTTATTTTTAATGTGCCTTTCAAAAAATCAAGGCGCAGAACAGTTTATAAAATACATCCAGATAACACATCATAATAAAAATCTATAGAATAAATAATATCAACATCATAATAAATACTAAAATCAGATCAGTTCAGCATCATCCCCAAACGCTTTCCTCCACAAAAAGGATTTCAGTGCTTGTTTATAGCCCGCAACCGTCGTGCACGCTCTAATCCAACGGGGTAGAGAATGCCAGAGGGTCGGTGCCACAAACATGAAGACCGGGCACGGAGAAGATTTCAAAACTACCCTTGGAATCTCTAGCAACCCCTCGTTGGCTGAGCGAGACAGTCGGCTCCGGGATGCAAGGACCAGAAGTTCTTTCAGGTAGTCAGGGCCCAAACCGTGCAGGGCTTTGTAAGTCAACAAACTGACTTTAAGGAGATCCGCCACTGAACCGGCAGCCAGTGCAGGCCCCGCAGCACAGGAGTAATATGGGAGGAGCGGCGTCCCAATTAACAACTGGGCTGGAGTTCTGCACCAGCTGCAAGCGGTGGATATCAACCCTTGGAAGCCCAAAATAAAGGGAATTACAGTAGTCCAAGCGCGAGGTCACAAAGGCATGGATCGGAGTAGGTAGGTCTCCGGACGGAACAAGGTGTTTGATCCTAGCGATATTCCTAAGATGATAAAAGGATAACTTAACGACAGCTGACACTTGCGCACGCAGTGTCAGCCGGTCGTCAAGAATTACCCCTAGGTCACGCACCTGTTCAGAGATAGGGAGCTCAACATCCCCCAGGAATAAACCTGAGGGATGGTTTGTCCCCAACCCCCTATCCGGCGACCAGGATCCACGACCATCACCTCCGTCTTTCCAGAATTCAGCTTCAGCCAGCTGGACCTCAGCCATCCTTGGATTTAATCGAGGCAGTTATTAAACACCGAGAGTGCTCCATTCTGGTCAGGTGCAAAAGACAGGTAGAGCTGGGTATCATCAAGGCCACTGTTTTTCGTTTTTAACCGGAAAATCCGGTAAAATTCCAGAATTAGGGCTGCCTGAAGACCGGTAAAAATGAAGATTTCATGGAATCTGACATTTTCTATCAGATTAGTAAATCTATAAAAAAGCGTGTTTTTCTTTTAATTCCTTCCTGTACTATTTTCAGTTTGCTTTATTTAATGCTTTAATTCTTTAATTCTGATTATTTATGTGCATACTAAAAGAATGATAGCAGAATCCCGGTAAAATCTGGAAATTAGAGTAACAATCACCTGTGAAATTCCGGAATCTTAAGTCTTGAAAACTGAATTTAATTGTTTTAATCACCGTAAATCAGTGGCCTTGGGTATCATCGGCATAACAGTGAAACTCTAGCCCATACTGTCTTACAATGTCTCCAAGGGGAAGCATGTACACCGCAAACAACATGGGGGACAGCACTGAGCCCTGAGGCACCCCACAAGACAGAGAGATAGGGTCGGAGGAAAACACCCCCTACACCACTCTCTGAGTTCTACCTGTGAGGAAAGAAGTAAACCATCTGTGGACCAAACCTGAAAGCCCACAGAAGATTCTCAAGCGCTCAAGCAGTACCCCATGGTCTACAGTGTCAAATACTGATGACAGATCCAGTAAGACCAAAATGGTATAGTTACACCTGGTGGGGGCATTGACCAGCTGAGTGAGGTGATGTGCACTACTGCATCCTTATAGGTAGAAGCCTCAGGGGAGAGCCAGTTAATGTTAAAATCACCCATAATTATGGTTTCGGAGTTATGTTGCTGAACCCTTAGATATTCCATGATGCTATGGAAGCCAGTGGTCTGGTCTCTTGGGGGCAGGTAAACTGAGATGGCATTGAGCTCCTTGTTATGGCACCAAGGAGGATTTCGATTGCAAGGACCTGAGAGGAGTTGCCCAGGCTAGGGATGGGATGATGTGACCCATAAGGGTATCCCTTAGATAGATGGCGCAGCCCCGGCCCCGCTTAGCAGTCCTGTCTTGCCTGAATGTGCAGTAGCCAGGGATTGAGACTGAGGTATCAGGGATTTTAGGGTTTAGCCACGTTTCAACAACTGAGAGGACATCAGGGTTGTGCTGAAGGATCCATGTGTGGAGGGAATCAAGTTTGTTGAGGATGCTGCAGGCGTTGATAGATGCCAGGGTGAGTGTCCCTGCCCTCCTACTTGGTGCATAATCAAAATCAAACAAAATCCAGTGTGCCCCCATCAAGACAATATTTCTTCAAAATGCCTGTAATCGAGGTTTTCTTCTTTAACTCTCATTCCTTCTATATGATAGAATGAATAGTTATTAAAGATCAGCTGAGATTTGAATAAATCTAACCACCACTTCACGGTCATTAACATGAAAGCAGGCTGCATCCCTCCCCCAGGAGTTCAACACCCCACCTCCATGATGCGTCCTGACCCCAGTTGGCTACAGAATGGCATTCCAGGGCTCACACACTAACCCTGGTCTCACAGACAGCAGCAAAGCGTGCCACCTCATCATCACTGAGCCGTCTTGGACCCAGCTTCAGATCTCTTGGTCCCATATTGGTCAGCTTGCATGCTACAGTTTAAAAACTGAGGCTTGTCGGCTGTCCAGTAGTCAAAGATTAAAGGTGGGTAGCTGGCCTCTCAGGACAGTGGCAGGGCTGCTGCTTCGACACCCACTACCCAGGTTTGAGAATGATCCTCGGACGCTGGAGGGCCAGGTGTGAGAGAAGAATCAAGTGTCCCCAGGGATGCTCTCCTCCTCAGGGAGGGAGTGTTATTGTCCTCACTGCAGTACCACCACCTACTGTAGGTGATGGTGCAGCTGCTTGAGCTGGAAAGTTGGGAGAGCGACTGGCTGCAACGTACATAGCATGCATCATCTAGCAAACGCATCATCAAGCCCTTGTTGTCAGCATCCCTGGGTGGGAAAGAACAACTGAAAAACCGCAGAGCTAGGATACTGCAAAGGCACTCTTGGGCCCTGACATGCCGACTGCCCTCCACCTCCCAAACTGAGTCCTTTCATTAGGGAGCTTGGTGTCTAGCTCCTCGTAGATCCCACCCTGGAGGGGTGAATCCGGGGTAAAGAATGGTGAGGTAGGTGACAGAAAAGGCATGGGTGAGCTGGGAGGTCACACAAGTGGATGGAGGCCATTGCAGAAGAAAGGGGCCAAAAAAAGATTAAAGGAGGGTGAACATTCTGTGACAGCCCATGCCCCCTCAGTCAGCCTGCCAGTGCAGCAGCAGGGCTGTCACGCATGACGTTGGCAGCCCCTGTTTAAGAACAACCCCACAATGCTACATGGCCAGCAGGGGGAGGAGGAGGAGTAACTGCCTGACAGGATGCTTGCTTCCTCATTAGTTGTGATTCTCCGCATCATGCTATGCCAGCATCTCTGAGGGCTGACAGCAGATACAGGCAGCATGGGATGGCAGAAGGGAGGGTAGGCACTGGCCAAGTTAAGTGCATGCCCATTGTATGCTGACATAGCAAGTTGTGCTGGCATCTCAGTGGGAGGGAGAAAGTGGGGCAACACGTTTCATTTTGCCCATCTAGAGGAAGCCATGGCACACTCGGTCTCCACATCAGCTGTCCACCTAGCATTGGGGCTCCCCTTCCACCAACCTTGTTCCATGAAGGAGGCACCCCATTGTGTGGGGGCCGGGGGCTGGTAAGGGGACCTGTCAGGTGATCATGGGTCAGTGATGCAACTTGGCAGTATCCGGAAACTGGTGGGTTGCTGAGGCCGAGGGTGGGAGAAATAAAAATACTATAAAAAGTCATGCTTCCTAAACTAGTAAAGTGTCTGCAAATTTATATTTGTCTGGTCCCCAGTGTGTGAATTTTTTGGGGTGCCAAACGTAGTGGTCATGTATTCCAGAAATGTTAACACTTCGATAGTGCTTACTGAAAACATGGTATATGAATTTAAACTAAACTGGGGTTGTACAGATACTAACTTTTAGTTTAAGATAAGTGTTAACACTATGAACTGTCCATTGATAAAGAATGTACATCAGCATATAGCATGCAATCTAAATCCATTATTGGGACTAAACAACCCAGATGCATTCAGCGTACTGTACTGTACTACCCAAGCCTTCAGATAACAGGATTGGATAGTGCACTAAACTAAACTAAGATAGGCCATCATGTTACAATGGTTCGCGTGTGGGGAAACAAAACAAGCCATGTTAAAAGCATGTTGTTTTTTCCCTCCAGTAGCTAGAGTTTGCCAAAGTTTTAGGAGAGGGGGTGAATATCCAGCCTGAGAAGGAATCACCTCTCCGCAGTAGGCACTGCTGAGCTGGTCTCTGCCACCAAAACCATTGTTACTGCCAGCAGAGGATACAGTGGGATTGAGTCAGGTAAAAAACAACTATTTTTATGCAGTAGACTCAGTATCAGGCTAAACTTCTCTGCAGAATATTCCATGGTAGTACAGCACTCTTCATTCACACACAAAAAACCTTTCTGTTTGTTTAATTAGCCCCCAACCACCACAAGTCCAGCTTCACACAGGGTGTTAGGAAGTGTGCCATGTAACAGATAGTCTCGGGATGCGGCCAGCGGGAAGCCCTGATAAATTTCAACACTATGGCCTGGAAGGCATGATAAATAACATCTCAGTGGGGGGGGGACTCTGGGGTCTGTACATTTCCACCGTACAGGACAGTATTTTGCTGGACGCACACTTCTTTCCATTACTTCAGCTGGTGAAGTAATACGAAGGTAAATATTTTAATTTCTGCCTCTGCAGTGTTAGTTCCGTGTCTGATTATCTCAAGGTCCATTTCGGGGTATCCTTTGTTTCATTTTTTATGTAGGATTGGTGGAACAGCTGGAGGAGTGAGCTCCAAGAAGCATAAATATTGGGACAAGTACTGAGGTGGCAGCAGAGAGCTATTTTCTGAAACATTTCCTAAATCTGCCACTGCTGCACCGAGGCCATTATTTTTTCTCACATCACTTCTTCATATACACTGCAATGGTGAATATGAACCGCTGCTAGCTGCCTCGTGCTGAATAGTCCCTGCAGCAGCAGGGTTTTGGGGGGTGGAATACTGACTGATGTGCCGCACTGATAACTGAGGAAGATACATTCACTTTTTTTATTTCTGTTTTTATGTGCACTGTAAATCCGTAGAATGCAGGTTCAGTTCTCCTCAGGGACACAAACCTTCTTGACCCAAAGGAATCCTGAGGTAGAGTTTTTTTTCCCCAGCTACCTTCGTCATTGAGGGATATTCACTGTTCCCAGGGATATACCTTGCTCAGGCCTGCTTCCTGTGATCCCCTGTGCCAGTAACCCACCGTTTATCCCAAAGGTTTCCCCTTAATAGTAGGAGCTTTGAGGGGAGGACCATCCTGCCCCCCCCCCCAGGCAGTTCACTGTGTTGACTAGGAGCCAATACAGACAGGCACTAGGCCACAAGGAATTCCAAAAGCTCAGACCATCATGTAGATGGTCATGTTTTTTTCTGCTCCTATAGGTCCTTCCCACCTCTCAGTCTGTGGCCAGTCTTGGTGGTGAGAGGAGGGCTGTGGTGGTCGCTGGCTCTCAGGGTTTGGACGGATAGGTAGCAGAGTGGTTGGACACTACCTGCTGGGGTGGGGGGTCCACTAAACCAACAGGGACTTGTATATGTGTCATATGGGGGTTGGTGGGAACACTAGACCACCAGGGATTTGTTTAGGGATCGGGAGTGACCGCTAGACCACTAGGGATTATTTTAGTGTGACAGCAGAGAGCATCAGGGCTAAGAAGGGACCACTGGACCACCAGGGATTTAATAAAACACACCTGGAGGGGATTGGGGCTAGGGAGGGTCTGCTGGACCACCAGGGATTTTAAACAAATACCGGGGAAGGGATCGGGGCTAGGGAGGGACCGCTAGACTACCAGAGTACCCAGCCCTTGATGGAGCATGGACAGAGTAAGGGGCACCCACCCACTCTGTGCACTGTTAAGGGCTGGGTTTCAGAAACATGAAACTGCGCCATGCTAGCGACCATTTAGTGATTCTGAAAACTATCAATATTGTGCTGTGCCACATATGCATAAGGGATCCCTCTTTTGCATAGGCACAGCACAACACTGTGCTCGACGATGCTGTTGAGGTGCGCCATGCCTAGGTGACTTTTGAATATGGTCATGCCCCTGATGGGCAACACTATTCTGGGTTAGTGTGGTGCTGTTCTGTTTTGTGCCACACTAACCTTTTGAAAATGGGGCCCTCTGTCTTTAAAATCTCTCATCAGTGTAGTCTCTTCTGAGGATTACTTGCTACATTTAACATGTTTGTGCCTCTTTTGCATATTGTATAAAGTATAGTGCATGGGCAACCATGCACAACAAGGCTGTGTTTCTATCAAGGGTCATGATGACATCATAGGGACCTTGAGAGGAAGCATAAGAGGCCCCTGCTGTTACAATGACCTCAAGACGGAAATATGGCTGAGTTGTGTGTGGTTATCCATGTGTTATGTTGTATCATCAATGGTTTGAAACATAAAATAAAAAATGCTGCCTTCTGTTTTTCTTTCCAAGAAATCTTCAGTTTGCTTTTTAAGTTATTTTAGAAAACAGAAACCCAGCTGCTGAAAATGCACCCAGGTTTGGGGGTAGGTTTCTTTTTTAAATAATGAAACAACAGAAGATGTTGTGTTGGGGGAGGATCTAAGTTTTGTGTGTGGGGAAATGAAAGTAAAACAGCAGGTGGCACAAGTTTGAGTTTAAAAAAGCTGTTGTACCACAGAAGAGTACAGCAGCATTATATGACTGTTGAACTGTGGTACAACAGCTTTTTAGTTAGGATGGAGATCAGTACACAACAAGGTATAACCATTATGCTAAATGTAAGCTCCTTTATAACGGCAAATTATGCCACGTTTCCCTATGGGAAAAAGAGGAAGCCATTAATTATAAGGGTAAAATTCCATTGAAGTGTTTGGGGAACATGATAAACCATGAGAGCGGAGCTTGAGCGGCTTATTGTCTTCAAAACCCTGAGATGGAAGTGTACCCTTGTAATTACTAAAGTTTTTTTTTAGTTTTTATAATATATGACTAATCCAGTTTTTTATACAGCAAAACAAATGGCTAGTTGTGTGTCGAGTTCAGTGTGAAGAATGTTTAAAATGTCCTTTAATTCATTTACCCCAGAAAGGTGTGCTGTCACTAACCTCAGATCAAATTTGTTTTTGGAGCAGCGTTAATATTCTGTTGCTCATGAATAAAATTTGATTTTTCAGAGTCTGACAGAATATGAAACCTCAAACCCATTTTTTTACTTTCAGTTGCAGTGAGCGTGAGAGTGAAAGTAGTTGATTTTGAATAGCACAGAGCATCAGTTAAAAAAGCCATAGGTCGCAATTCACATCAGTGCTACTGCACTTGTGTCATCTGGAAACAGCTGTATTTTGTTTGTCTTACCTGATGATGGGTGTCTGTGGTTGCATGTGTGGTCTTGTCCTTTTGCTGCTTGGGGGGTGGGGAGTTAGGATTAGAAAGCCTAATACCACATTTCCGTACATTTGTGGGGGTAAGCTGAACCCTAACTAGTGAATTAATGCAGTTTTATGCAATGAATTCCCTCTCTTTTTGAACTAGGTGTAATCATTTTATGCTTATCCCTTTGGGACCTGCATAAACAGATGCAGACGCTCAAGGCCCACCAGCCCCTGTGCGAAGAGAAGAGTCTGTCTACCTGTGGATGCAAAGAGTTTGTGGGGCTGTCTGGAGGGCTGCGGATGCAGATGTGCACGGCCAAAAGTCCATCTGGCTGCAGGCTTCCATTTAGCTATGGGTGCAGATATACAGGGTGAAGGCGAAATCTTCTATTTACTATGTGGTTAGTCGTTGCCCATGTGGCCAGCATTGCATCACCCCTCCCCATGCTGGGGATGGTTCTGCATGGCAGTGCCATCCCACAAACCTCAGTCCAGCTAGCTGGCTCACTGAGCTCACCCCTGAACTCAGCTCACTAGCAGGGGACCACAATGCACTACCTACTGGGACAAAGGCCGGCCCTGCACAGAACATTTCTTCATTATTTATTTATTTATTTTAACATTTTGACCCCACAGCATGAACTTGGTAGCTAGAATATGTTAAATCTCACCCAAATGGTGGTTTCTCAGTACAACTGCAAAATCACCCTTTGACCTGTATTTAAAAAATTCCTACCATCCTTGCTCATGAAGCAGAGTCATGTAAACAGTATATTCAAAATTTGGGACTAAAATATTGTAAAATGGACATGTTATAAGTAAACATATGTGAGACATACAATAAAAAATCACATTTTTATGTCATAGCCAATATTGCACTACTGTAGCTTATGTGCAACCTAAGAACTCTTAGATTGACCATAAAAATCATCAACCATTCAAAAACAAAGAATGTTACGTTTGCACAAAAATTCTTGGGTTGCATTAATGTGTGACCAAAAGAATTACTCATCTGCATGTAAAAATCTCTCTCTGGCCCTAAAACTGTTTTTGTTTTTTGGTACACATGTAAAATTGTTGGATTGCACTTACAAGTGCGAGCAAAGATTTAATCTAGCAGAAAAACAAGCATTTTGGGTGAGCACAAATAATTCTCCAGTCGTGACTTAAATGTATGACCAAGAATTCCATTTTGTGTAGCTTTAAAAATTCTTCATTCACTCTTAAATGTTGACCCAAGAATTCACTGCTCACGACACAAAAATCATCCATCTTGCTAAGCTGACGGCTAAAACATAAAGTCAAAAAGGTATTTCTGGCCCTTTTTTGAAAACAAACACCTGAATCAAGCTTACTGGGGCCCATTTAGCAAAATTCTTGTTTTTTTTTAACTTGTCTGCATTTTCAAATTTTCTCTAGAAAAAGCAAGATGGCATCTGTGACAACCTAAAAATTTGTTCTCGCAATTCAAAAACACAATGCTGCTAGGTGCTCATAATAAAGCACTTACCATGGCATTGGTGTATATACCACCAAAATAGCACATTATGGGCTTTAATACAATCATGGACTATATATGCAGCATGCAACACAGCTCTGAAATTATTTTGATGGGAGACTTCAGTGTTAACTAGTTCTCCCCTGAAGCTGGCTACTACAAGGATGCCATCTCTGCTGTCCACCTCACCCAATTAATTGACTCCCTACCAGAATGAACTACAGGATGGGGACAAGCACCTACTGGATTGGTTGCTCTCAAGTCACCCAGAGCACTTTCAATATAACCGTCCTTCCTGACTCAGCGACCATTCTCTGATCATATGTAACTGGTCGAATAAATTCATCAAACCTCCTCTAAGACAATATCTAGCAGGATCCTTAACCGAGGGCACCTTGAGCACACTAAAATTACAATTAAGAGAGCATGATTAATTGCCAATTGACTCAGCTAAAGATGTTGACACAGCGCTAGAATACTTCATCAATTCCCTTTAATGCTGCCTGTGACATCCAGGCCCCTTAAAAACAGAAAGTCAATGGCTCCAGTAATCCATGGATCACATCAGAACTCATTGGTCTCATGAAAATCAGAGATCACCTTTAGCGTCGAGCGTATGCCACAGGCAAGCAAGCGGATCTTCAATGCTACGAAAAGCACGTAATGAATGTATTAGGGCTATCTGCCTTGAAAAAAACAAATACTACAGGAAAGTGCTTACTAACTCATGGGGTAATGGAAGGAAGTTCTGGAACAACATTAAGGATGTCACAGGGAAAGATCCCAAACTTGCACCGTCTCTGTTAGACATTGATGGCACCCCAACACTTGATCCAGTAACCATCACCAACACATTTAATAATGCCTTTATGGACCTCAGTAGTGTTCTTCCTCCAGATTTGTTTGAGATTGCAGCCATGACGAACAATGTAGGGAATGATGTCCTGACTCAGGTATACCCCCCATTCTATTTCAAAGAGGTTTCTGTGTGGGAGGCCAGAAAATACATACAGAAGGTACTTGGGAAATCAAGATACCGTGGAATTCATTAGATCTTAAATTAGTTGCCCTCACCCTTGAAAAACACTAGCACCACTAACCAGGATACTGAATCTAGTGCTAAGGCTAGCCCAATTCCCAAAAGTGGAAATCCACATGGTAACCCCAGTTCACAAAAATGGAATGGGGCTCAACATGTGAACTATCAACCTAGCTCCATTCTCCCCCACTAACCAAAGCACTTGAGCACATAGTTGCTGACCAACTGGTTGAGTATTTAGAAAAATACAAGATCCAGTACACCCCACAAAATGGGTTTAGAAAAGGTCATTGCACCACCTCCGCGCTGCTTGAATTAACTGGATTCATTCACAGTTCTCTGGACCAAGGTCAGCTAGTGGGAGCGGCCTTTATAGATCTGACTAAAGCCCTCGATATGGTACATCACACCCTATTACTTGAGCAACTTTCCAGCACAGGGCTGTCTAAGGAAACCACTGATTGGTTCAAAAGCTATCTGGAAAACCATACACAACAGGTGAAAATATCTAATGTCCTATCTGAAAGGCAGCCGGTCCACTCAGGTGTCCCACAAGGGTCCATACTGAGCCCCCTCCTGTTTAGTCTCTTCTTGAATAACCTTCCAAGCTCCTGCCGTGAACAGATCCTACTCCATGCGGACGATGCCATTATGTTCACAACAAACCCTGATCCAAAGCTCCTTGAAAACTGACAGCAGCTTAGCTTTGCGAGTGTGGAGGAGTGGTTTAGTAGACACAAGCTGGTACTAAACTATAAAAAGACCAAAGTTATGCTTTGCAGTACCTCCCATAATAAGCATAAATCCCACCCGCTGATCATTGGAAACTGCATGGGAACCACCCTGGAACAAGTCCAACACTTCAAATACCTTGGGGTGACAATGGATAGCACTTACGTGGTACACATTGAAAACATTGCCAAAGCAGTAACCATATGAATTGGGCTGCTACACAGGCACAGCGCTGCCTGACTCCAGAAGCCACTTAACCGTAAGTAGGCAGGTGACTATGTAGGAAGCTCTTTATTTATATTTCCTCAGTGAACACGATTCCAGGCCACCGTACAAGTTAGCAACGGTGTATTCCAAACCAAATAATTCTAAGTAATCTTTATAGCTCATGGATTTACCTGGTGGTGGGCTGGATGGCGTCGATAACAAAAGGAAATTTATTTCTCCTTTTTCCTTTGTACAGAAACTAAAGTGCCAAGTCAGTTAAAGTGCCTAAGTGCAGTCTGGTGCAAATAAATAGCAGATAACAAACATAAAATTTCCAAACTGATCCGTTTGCCTGTACATCTCCCCACTCTAGGGCAAAGTCTCCACTAACTTTTGACTGACTATTGGCTGTCTTCATCAGAGGAAGCCATCAATTTATTGTTTGGCCTTGAGCCAGTTACTTGACCTCCCCATGCTTGGTCCTCCCAGTGTATAACCGTATCCCATCAAGTTGCCCACTACATTTTGGCACCTAATTAGGCCACTGCAACAAGAGCAAGAACGACAGGGTGCAATCTTGGTTTTTGATCACCCCGCACTCATGCCGTCCTTTGCACCCACACAGTTTTCCTCCTTTCTGGGGCATGCCCACCCCGCAGTTTGTTATATTTACTGGTGGGGGTGCGAGGGCGGAACCCATTGCATTGGTGGGGTGTGGTGTGAAGCGCCCTGCAAAACAGGAATGCACTCTAGCTCCAGGAAGCTGCAATGCTTTGCACTGCAGAGCCAGGCAGCGTATTGCCTGTGCCCATATCGGTGTCAACAGAAAGACTGTCACACCGATAGGAGTGAACCATGTATAACTGGGTAGAAGTAGGACCCCACTCAAATGGAGATTTTGCATGTCAGTAGGGATCACCTGTGTTAATAAAAATTGGAACATCCCAGGCCATGTCTTGCATGAGATGGGAATGATTGTGTGCCTCACTTGGGAGTGGTTGTGTGCAGTTGTGGAGCCCACAGGATGGAGAGCTTGGAGGTGGTGTAGAGATGAGCCACCAAAATAATTTCAGGGGCAACAGAGCAGGTCCTATGAGAAGCGTATGGAGGATCTAAACATGTACACGCTAGAGAGCAGGAGAAAGCGGGTCGACATGATTGAGATGCTTATGTACCTCCAAGGAATAAGCAAGGTGGCCAACAATGAGATGTTCACAGTGAGCGATACCATGAGAACCAGGAGTAACTGCTGGAAATTAGCTGGCCGAAGGAGGTTCAAGAAGGATGTCGGCAAATTCTTTCTGACAGAAAGAGTAGTGGCAGACTGGAACAAGCTCAGAGGAGGTCATCAGGGCAGAAACAGTGGGAGGGTTTAAACAAGGATGGGGCAGGCACAAGGAATAGTGTGTAAGGGGCAGACTGGGGAGGTAGGGAGGACTGTCAAGGGCACAGCCCCAAAATTAGACAGGCTCGGGCAGACTGGATGGACCTTATCTGCCATCCTTTTCTGTGTTTCTGTAACTTTGAGGACCTACATACCATACTGAAGCACTCCACTGTGGTTCCTTAATTACTCTTGAGTGGGGGATAACTTTTAACAGACATGCTGCCTTCTGTGTGATGTGTGTTTGTGGATAGTAAATAATTGTTGCACACAACAAATAGGCTATATGTGTAGACGCAAAAGTCTAAGGGTATTTCATATTTTTCTGCTAATAAGCTTTCACTGATCATTCCATTTGTTTCATTACTTTGTTGTGGTTCATCAGCCTAATTTTCCTTGCAGCTTTTTAGGACTTTCACCTATTGTCAGCATCAAACCACAGAAGGATTAAAAAAAAAAAGAAGCATATACGGCACTTGTGTGATGGTTTGCAGAGTTTCTAATCTTTCGGCATAGCACTCTGCAAAGCTTTCAACACCTGCACATGAAGACCTCATATGCCTGACTTCCTTTCAAAAAGGGACTACGCTAAATCAGTAAAAGTGTATCATGGTGGCTAAATCAGTAAAAGTGTATCATGGTGTTTATAGTGCTAATGCACTCATCTTCTAACCTTGACATAAAAGAAACAAAGTAATTCTGGAAAAGTACAGTATGTTTCATGATCCACATTGCATTTTTTTTTAGTTTCCAGACAGAAGGACCCAGATTGTGAGAAAAATAAACTGGAACTGTGGCCTTTGTTCATTTGTTTCGGATTTCTTTCTATTAATGCTGTGATTATTTATTTATTTAAAGATTTGGGGGCTTCAAAACTATTCCCAAGACATGCAGCAGGTTTTTGCACTATCCCGCAAAATTTGTGTGAAAGTTAGACATTCTAAAAGATGATCTAACTTTCAAGTGCAGGTGCGACATTTGTGGCCCTACTTGTGTAAAAAGCATCACTTGTTTTTGCTGCACGCTACTGCAAAGCAGTGAAACTGTCGCAAATGCAGAAAAATATGTGAAGATAGCAAACAGACATTTTGGTGCATTTCAGATGATGGTGTCACAACTTAAAATCGGAAGCTGAATCTGTGTCATCTTTTTTTGAAAATCTGCCCCATGTCGTAGAGCCGTAGTAACATAGTAATACCAAAAGCCAGTCTAAGCACGTAACTGGTTCAGTATTTGGCAGGGCAGCTAAAACAGTGTCGTACAGATGGAAGGATGTTCTAACCGGAGGAAGCAACAGTAAACGTCGTATCGAGACCCAGTCTACCATGGCAGGTGGGGGCAGGTAAGGTTAACACTGTGGTGGCATTGGAAGACCCCCCCCCCATTGATGCTGCCCACATCTCTGGCAGGGAATGCAGCATCTGGGGGGATGGAAGAAACAGCATTGGTTGCAGTGATATCGAGACCTGGCCTCCATGGCAGATCATGACAACTCAAGATACTGTAACACTCAAGCCATCAGAAGGCTGTACAAACATTTTCAGAGATTAGGTTCCCTGCCAAGGCAGACAGTGGAAGGGCACTGAGGGACTGAGACTACATGGCTGGATCCCCAACCCCTGGTTAGAACCGACAAGGGAAGGGCACTGAGGACTGAGACTACATGGCTGGATCCCCCACCCCTGGTTAGAACCGACAAGGAAGGGCACTGAGGACTGAGACTACATGGCTGGATCCCCACCCTGGTTAGAACCGACAAGGGAAGGGCACTGAGAGACTGAGACTACATGTATAGTTAGAATTGGCAGTGGAAGGGCAGGGCACTGATACACTGAGACTACATGGATGGATCCCCCCACTCCCGATTAGGGCAAGCAGTGGAAAGGCATCAAGAGATAGAGACTACATGGATGCATCCCCCCCACCCCTGGATAGAGCTGGCAGTGGTAGGGGCATGAAGAGACTGAGACTATATGGCTGGATCCCCACACCTCCAGTAAAGGCAGGCAGTGGAAGGGCACTGAGAGACTGAAACTATACAGATGGATCCCCTGCCCCCATCCAGGACAGGCAGTGAAGGGTAGCAAAGACTGACTACGGATGGACCCCCTCCTTGGTCAACTCAGCAAATCAGGTAGTGAAATGAGGCAATCACCTTTAGCAGCGAAAGGACACAGATTCTCCAGTCATTATTAAGAGATAGGGTTTGGGGTTGCAGTGGGTGTAGGTTCCTCTTTTTTTATTTATTTTTGCTGTTTTGGGATACTGTTTATTTTTATTTAGTTTTTATGTGCCATATAGATGTTTCTTTCATGGCCTGCTTTCTTTGAGGCATTATACCCTGTCTGCGGGGATATATCCTTGTTTCAGAGTTATACCCTGGTCAGACCGAGGAAACCACACGTCATAGAGATGGCAGCTAATGTTTATAGGGACGTGGATATGTTGTTCAATCCACACTGTCTGGCAGGTTCCTTGCTGCTTTAAATCTTGCCGGAAGGTCTTCAAGCTGGCTCCTCCCACCCACCCACCCACCCGGTGGTAAACCCTCGGCCCGCCCCATGACGCCAGATCTTCCTTACCGCTGAAGCTCAGGTTCCCTCCTTAGCACTCTGTGTTCTAGGCTGGATTCCCACTTTGGATTTCCCGAAACTAATTTTAAAATTTACAAGACTACGGTCTTCATCTTCCCTCGCGGCTGCAATGGACAAATCGACTCCCGGCTTCTGTCGGTGCTCTTGTGGGCAGAAGATGTCCTGGACCGATCTGCACTCCACGTGTGTCTGCTGCCTAGGGCTTGGCCATGATTCGCCAGACTCAGGGTGTACAGAGATCCCTTCGAAGCTTGGTCTTGGGACATGAGGTGCCAGATTAGTTCTTGGGCGCCCGGAAAATGGTACCCAGCGGTCAAGTCTAAGGAGGCCCATTGGGTGGTGTCCGCGGCGGTGGGCTTTGCGGAGCAGTTGGAGTAGATGATTGCCCTCGAGGAGGAGGCGGCCCAGGCCACATCATCTTTGTCCTTGGCTGTGGCATTTATCCCACTCTCCTTGGGCTCCTCCTACTCGGCTTCTTTTAAGGAGCTTTATCAATCCCTCTCCACTATGGGAGAAGGGCCTTCGGGACATTCCAGGCCGTCCAAGAAGAAAGACTCTAAAGGCAAGTCCCACCGTCGATGTTCGTGGGAGCGGGAGAGATCCCCTTCACCGGACCAATGACTCTTTACTTCGGTCGAGGTTGCGGCTGCAGCCGCTGGCTTCATGGTGTCCCTGTCAGGTCAGCTGGCCAAGACATCTGTTGATGTGGTCGAGATTTTTCTTGACCCATTGGATGGTTTGTCGACTGGAGAAGCCGACAACCCTTCTTCACCGGTTCCCCCTGTGGTTAGCGAGGACTTTCCTGTGCCTCCTGTGCCGAAGTCCCCAGTCAAGGTCCCTGAACTGAAGGAGGGGCGGGTTTCCCCCGTCTCCTCTCTGACCCACCCTCGGAATCCCTGAAGGTCTCTGTCTCGGTCCTCTTCCAGGCCCAGCCAATCCCGCTGACATCGGCAGTCTCGGTACCATGGAAAGCAGCGTCACCGCTTATCCTCGTCGTCCTCTTCAGAGGATAGGCTCTGGCACAAGTTGTGTCGGCGTTACGAGGATTTGATATGGCAGCAACTTTTATTGAACGGTAACAAGCCGACTCCGTCACCTTCTCCGGCCATTAAATGGCTGTCACCGGAGCGGCTGAAACAACCCCTCGTGGTGATGGAGGAGCCAACCCTGGCATTGGTTGCTCCTCCGAAACCAGCTGCTCCACCTACTGTGGTGGAACCCCCGCCTCCACAACCGAAGACTGGGGCCCCGACCAAGGATTCTCGGTCAGGTCAGGGCTTGCCCCATAGGTTGTCGGTCACCCCCACTCCCGATCAACCTCAGCAGGTGGAGGGTGGCTCAGGCGCTCGGCAGCTGTTCGCAGACTCCTCGGAGTCTGACGACGACTCCTCCCTGTTCTCCAGGCCGCTTGACCTGGAGTCTGCAGGGGGCCAGTCGGTGGACAAGAGCCCATCCTCGTTTTTGGGTTTGCTTCGACTCATCTCAGAGTCCACTGGAATGCAGCTCGAACCTGTTTCAAAATGGGCTAAGTATCCCTTTATGGAGGTACTGGACCGAGGGGATTTCCCTACAGAGGCCTCTCCGGTGGCCAAAGTCATTGTTGACCTGGCCCTGGAGTTGTGGCAGTGGCCAGCATCTTGTCCCGTGCCTTCGGCCAGGATGGCTCGAAAGTACGCGGTCCCCACCGGTTCACTCTCTGGTTTCTCGGAGCACCCCTCAGTGGAGGTGTTAGTGACCAATAGCATTTTCCGGCATTCCGAACGCTTGGGACATGGACAAACCACGATAAGGAATCCAAAAAGTTGGATTACTCGGGTGGAAGGTTTACGCTGCTTCCTCCCTAGGCCTTCGTCAGGCCAGCTCGGCACTTCTGATGGCACATTTCTCACACGCCCTTATGGGCTCCCTGGATGAGGTGATTCCTCATCTCCTGGCTGACCTTCAGACGACGGTCAAGCAGGTGCGGGATCAGGAAGGGCGGTGGCAAAACAACAGCTCCAAACTTCGCTGGACATTGGTGATTCTTGTGCCCGATTAGTAGGGACCGCAATGGCCATGTGCCGCAGAGCTTGGCTGTGGATCTCCACCTTCATGGCGGACACCCAGCGCAAGCTGGCAGACATTCCCTTCCTGGGCACCAACTTGTTTGGGCCGGGGTGGAAGGCCATATCCAGTGGATCGAGAAGTCCAATGCCACCTTGGACTGTGTCACGTCTGCCCATAAGGTCAAAGGTCGCCAGCAGCAGCGTAAGCCCTTTCGCCCTTCCGCTCCGCGGCACGTCCTGCCCAGCAGCACCAGCACCAGGGCCAACAGGCACACTCTTGGCACCCTAAGGCCAAGTCTGCCGCTTCCTTCAGTAGGAAGCCTGGAGGCAAGGGTCCAGGAGGTCCCTCAGTGGGCTCTTCCTCCAAGCCTGCCCAGTGACGGGTTGAGGGGTGTCGCCACAAACTCGTCACTGCTCCCCGGGTTCCCCAGGTGGGGGGAACGGCTCCGTCACTTCTTTTCCGCCTGGTCCACTATCACCACGGACCGCTGGGTGCTAGAACTGGTAGGCAGGGGTCTGCCTCTGGAATTTGAGCAGTTCCCTCCCTATCGAGCCGTCGCCCCATGGGGGGCAACGGGTTCTGCAGCCTCTCTGTCAGCTCGTTGAGCCGACATTGCCTTGCTCCTCCAGAACGAGGTGATCGAGGAGGTGGCAGACCCTTCTCCAGACCCAGGGTTTGTGTCCAGGTACTTCCTGGTCCCAAAACGGACAGGGGGGCTGGCGCCCCATTCTCAACCTGTACGACCTGAACAAGTTCCTTAAGGCTGCGCACCTTCAGGATGGTCACTCTGGCTCAGATTATTCCATCCTTGGAACTAGGCATGTGGTTCTGTTCTCTGGACCTTCAGGACGTGTTCTTTCACATCCCAATCTGTCCGTCTCACCAGCGATTCTTCCGCTTCAGAGCAGAGGGATCACTTTATGAGTTCCGGGCCATGCCCTTCGGCCTCTCCAGCTTCCAGGGTCTTCACCAAATGCATGGCAGTGGTGACAGCATTCCTGCGGTGCCGTGGGGTCCGGGTGTACCCTTACCTGGACGATTGGCTGATTGCAGCCCCCTCCAGGTTGGAGGTTGAGCGGTCCAGGGATCTGGCCCTCCAGGTCTGCTCTCAGATTGGCCTTCTCATCAATGAGGCCAAATCGGAACTCGTGCCTTCGCAGGTGATTCAGTTCATCGGGGCAGAGCTCGACTCTCTTCGAGCCAGAGCTTGCTCCCGAAGGCAGGGCCAAGGTCCTTTCCTCCTTTGCCCAATCATTTCTGGTTGGGCAATGCGCCCTGCCTGGGACTTCTGCGCCTTCTGGGTCTCATGGTGGCCTGCACCAGTGTGGTCCATTGGGCCGGCTGGCATATGCTTTCCCTGAAATGGGGACTGGCCAGCCAGTGGTCACAGCACTTCGGTCCTCTGGATCAGCCAGTGACGGTGACCCAGGAGATGTGGGACGGCCTGCAGTGGTGGCTCGTCCCAGCTCATCTACAGGAGGGTATCCCATTTGTCTGCCCCAAGCCGACGGTCACGTTAACGACTGATGCCTCTCTGATGGGTTGGGGTGCCCATCTGGGGGAGTTCAGGGCCCATGGCCTCTGGTCCCCTCAGGAGTCTTGATGCCACATCAACCTGTTGGAGCTTCGAGCGGTCCGACTAGCCCTCACCACCTTCGCTCCATTTGTACAGGATCAAGTGGCCCAGGTCCAGACGGACAACACCATGACTATGTACTACCACAACCGTCAGGACAGGATGCGCTCCTTGCCTCTGTGCAAGGAGGCTGTCCACATCTGGTCTCTCGTGATCAGCCTGGAGGTGGATCTCCTAGCCATCCATGTGGCAGGAGCCTCCAAATGTCTGGCCGATGCCCTCAGCCGGATAGGTGCTGCATCTCACAAGTGGTCTCTCCTGCCGGAGGTAGTACAAGATCTGTTCTCCCATTGGGGCACCCCTCAGGTGGACCTGTTCACCTCCAGGGAGAATACGAAGCTGAGGTTGTTTCACACCCGCTCCCCTCAGCAGGGCTCACTGCAGTGGGGATGCCTTCTCGAGGCCGTGGACCCCGGGCCTCTTCTACGCCTTCCCTCCATTTCCCTTGATCAAGGTGCTTTTTCAAGGTGAAGAGGGACAAGGTGCAGGTGATTCTGGTAGCCCCAGACCGGCCCCACCAGTTCTGGTATCCAGATCTCCTCAGCCTCAGCTCCAGGCTCCGAGGTGGCTTCCAGCCCGCCCGGACCTGATCTCAGTCAACAAGAGGAAGGTACTCTATCTGGACCTTCAATCCCAATACCTGATGGCCTGGTTTCTGAGTGGCTAGAGTTCCAGGCCTTGGGTCTTTCCAACAAGGTCCTCAACATCGTTGAGGCGTCCTGTAAGTCGACCAGAAAATGCTATGCCGTCAAATGGAAGAGATTCTTCATTTGGTGTCAGGACAAGGGGTTGGACCCTTCTTTCTGTTCCTTGGCTAGCATTCTGGACTACCTGTGGTCCCTTTCTCAGCTAGGGCTTCGGTCGACGACCCTTAAGGTGCACCTGGCAGCCATCTCTGCTTACCAGGCGCAGGCCGGCAAGCAGTCGATTAGGCGCCAGGAGAAGGTGGTCGGGCACTTTTCAAGGTCTTGATCACATATCCCTCCGTGCGAGAACCTCCACCTCCATGGGATCCACTGCTGGTACTGGCTAAGCTCATGGGCAAGCCATTTGAACCGATGCACAGGTGTGACATCTCTCACCTATCGTGGAAGACTGCCTTCTTGGTGGCTATCACGTCAGCCAGAAGGATGGGAGAGCTCCAGATGCTTTCCATCAAGTCTCCTTATCTGGTCTTCCACAGGGACAAGGTTGTCCTGTGCCCCAACCCGAAATTCCTTCCGAAGGTGGTGTCGGAGTTTCACCTTAACCAGGTGTTGACTCTGCCGGTGTTCTACCACAATCACACCTCAGAGGCCGAATATAGGCTCCATACTCTGGACCCTAGAAGAGCGCTCGCTCATTATAAGGAGCGAATGGCTGAAGTTCAGGGAGAGGTTCGCCAGCTGTTTGTCACCTACGCTGAAGCCGCACCTGGCAGACCTGCAGCCAAGTGGATGATAAGCAGGTGGGTCACCTCTTGCATAGATCTCTGCTATAGGTTGGCGGACATAAAGCCTCCCAGAGGGATAAGAGCTCATTCTTCCCGCCATACGCTGCTTGGTGACTGCTTCTAGGGACGTCCCTATCCAGGAAATCTGCAGGGCTGCTACCTGGAAGTCAGCACACACTTTATTCCTATTATCACATTGACCTTGAGTCACGCCTGGATGCTGGTTTTGGGACCTCGGTTCTCCAGTCCTTATTTCCTAAGTAGGGGGTGCACGCCTTGTCTCCCTCCTCCCGGAGAACTGCTAGGAGTCTGCCAGATAGTGTGGATTGAACAACATAGCCACGTCCCTAGAAATGCAGGTTACTCACCTGTAACAGGAGTTCTAGGAGTGGTATATATTGTTCATCCACATGACCAACCTGACCTCCCCGGCTCGGACGCACAACCTGGCTTCCAGTGGGCTAGATCTGGCATCATGGGGCAGAGCCGAGGGTTTTACTGCAGGATGGGTTGGAGGAGCCAGCTTGAAGACCTTCCTGCAAAATTTAAAGTGGCAAGGTACCTGACAGACAGTGTGGCTGAACAACATATACCACTCCTAGAACTCCCGTTACAGGTGAGTAACCTGCATTTTTGTTCCAGCTGTTTTATCCCTCCCCCTGTAACATGTACAGTAGTCACTCTAGCACTGTGCAGCCACAGTGCCCTGCAACAGCAGCAAGCTCCCCAGCCCCCTGCTGGTGTGACTGTGGCGCTGAAACCCGCTGCCACGCTCCCCAAGCAGAGTAACTGCCATGTGGTAGAGGCTCCAGCCTATTGCCACATCCTGACACAGCTCCCAAATCTGCTCCCAAACTTGGATCTCCTGCACAGTAGTGCAGTGCGCTGATGCTTGACCATCCATCAGTCACTCCACTTCATACCATAGGCTAGCCACCCAACCCCATCAAATTGCTAGCCTGCCTCCAGCTCCAGTATCTTCGAGGGCAGGCTCCACAGCATGTAGCTCTGAGTGTATCCTGGCCATCATTCGGCAGTACTGCGGGTCTTCTCCCATATGTTTTCTCTCCTTTCCACCACCCTCCACCCACACATCCTAGAGTTTGGATTTGGACACCACAGCTAACTCTGGGGAAGCAATCTCCCTGCTCCTCCACCGAGGTTGTTGTGGTACCAGATGCTTGGCCATCCCCTCCCCAGGCTGTGAAGTGCTTCCTGCAGCAGCACTGTTTCCTAGCCTGGCTACCTGTCCACCCCAAATCCACTGTCTTACCCGAGTCGCCAGCACAGAAGCCTTCCGCTGGACCAGTTCGCAGCTACAGAGCCATTTGGGCATCTGCAACCAATGGGACCAAAGCTGAAAGTTTGTCCTAGTGCAACTGGGCCTCTTTGATTCTGTTTGTGAACTGCACTTGTTGCTCTAGCAGTTTGGATCAGCAGCCAGTGAGTGTACTGATACCACCCACGCAGCCACATTGCATTAGAGTCTGTGTTACTGAGAGAGATAATGTTGGCCAAGGCACAGGGGTAACCACACTACTCTTTCCTGAAGTCATGGGGTCCTGTCTGGATAGTAACCAGAGATTGGCTGAAGGGACCTTGGTTTAATGTTTCATCTGAAGGATGGCACCTGCAGCAGTGCAGTACCCCTGCCTAGTGCAGCACTGCAGTGTCAGGTACTAGTCCAAGTGTCTGGTGCTAGACTGAACCCAGGACCTTCCTGTCATTCTGGCCCAGAGGTACAAGTCCTACTAGCTGAGCTGCTGACACAGGTAGACAGAGTGGATGGAGTACGGCAGGATGGGTCTTATCTGCCTCCTCGTGCAATGATGGGGGATGGCATCCTCTGCTGACACTTAAACAAGTCATTTGGAAAATTGAAGTGATGATCCGACATTAAAATGTAGCACCCTTACATGTTTGTACATACAGGTCCTATTATTTGCCGCATTTTAATACGTGTGTTAACTCCATGTCAAAACAGACCCGCCAGTTTACACCTGAGAATCTGTGCTGTGGTGTCTGTGAAGCTCACTGTCAAATTCTGTTTGAACTGTTATCCTTTTTGATTTAATTAAGAAAGATGGGGGAGGCATTTTGCAGATTCCAAGGCTGAATACGTTTCATGGCATACAGTATGATAGACTGGATATTGATATCTCATGTGGCAGTGCTGCCCTCTGCTGCTTAAGGAGGTTTTGTGCAAGGTGTACATCAGGAATGAAAGTGCTGTTCAGAGGCATGATTTACACTATTAGAACGACTTAAAATAAGTGCTACTTACTTCCACATAGGTTAGCTAATTATCTATCATCCGAACTGTTTGAAGTTTGCTAAACAGTAAACAGTCCTACACAAGTATAGCACACTTTAGCACCTTGCAGTGGTTTTGAATCTCTCAAAATAAATGTGAGTTATTTTTTAATCTATTTGTGTTTTCCTCTCATTGTATATTTAATTTGCAATGTTTGAACAAGTAAAGCAGATCATTTTTAGGTGCATCCTGAGGATGGGTCACATGGAACTGTTTTTTTTGACGGGGCATTTGTTGGCCAGAACACTGAAGAAAATCCCCTGGACATGCCGTAAAGTCTTTAACTTCTGCCTGGGCAGCCACCAGAGAAGAGTGGAAGGGACCTTAGTTTAGCATATCATACACAGGGCAGAACATCAGCAGTAGAGCACCTGTCCAGTGATGTACTACAGTGCCAGTATCGGGGAGTAATTAGCCCAAGTTCCTGGTGTGGGACTAGAACCCTGATATTTCAGTGGTCTGGCCCTAGAGCTAAGAGTTTTTTAGTCTCCTGAGCCACAGACACTGCTGGTTACCCCCAAATGTATCAAGATTTGTATTTTCTAGGTAGTGCTTCCATTTGTGATCTGTTTTCTAAACATAAACAAAAACAATTTAGTGCACATCCCCCACAGTATGCCTTTAATTCATGAGTTGTACCTAATTTTGTTTTCATTTGTCTCAATTTTAAAGTTAGTGTGGACACACCCACCTGTCACCCTCATGGCTTCTCTCATCCCCCAGTCTCCTTATCTTTTTTGCAAGACATCTTTTCTGTCAATCAGCATGTTACGCTGCCTGAATAGCCCCACTGTGCGCCCCCCCCCCCGAAGCTAATCTGACTGAGAGACAACTTACCTTACTATAGTGGTCAGGGAGGTGTTGAGATCCCACGTGTGATGTCAGCACACTGGGGGCAGGGGTCATCTATGTAACCTCTTTCCAAACCCTGCTCAGTACTGGGGAGGGACTGGGGGAGGTTCGGTGCTGATCGGCTCCTATTTCACTGGGATAGCAAGGGGTAGGCAAGCTGTGGGACATCTGTCAGCTTCCTGTCTGCTGTGTTCTCAGGTTCTAGAGGTGAAACCAGGCCCTTTGCATGATACGCGGACACTCTTTTGAAGGATACAAGTGATATGTACTCCCACATGGATACTGGCTTTTTTTGACTGGTGCAGTTTTTTTTTTTTACTTTCTTCTGGTCTCTGCCCAGAGGAATCCATTTTCTTCCGGTCTTTTCGGCTGGGCTCGAATGTAGCGCGGACCCAGCATCATTCTGCGTGAGACCGGGAGATTTTTTGCCTTTGGTTTTTCTCCCGGTCCCTACGCCCGGGGGGGGCACCAACGCAGAGGACTTATGTCCAAACAAACGGCATGCTTATGCACGCTGCTGTCAAATGTCCACAGTGCCCACCCCACCCCTGACTCCCCTGTAAGGAGCCTTTGTGCCTTACCACCAGTGCTTCCACAGGTAGTAACACTTTGTGGGCATCGCTGCCCATGTAACCCACCCTCTCGAGGAGGAGAGCATCCGCTGGGACATCTAATCCTACCTCCTGGTCGACCCCCAGTGACCCGAGCCTGCTCCCAAACGCTGGTCCCGCATAGCGTGAGGGTGTGACATCCAGTGCCTCAAACCCGCGCCACCGGACGGCAACTGGTGCAGTTTTGATTACCTCTCAAAGGTACTTGAAATGGCAAACCATTTAATTTTATAGCATAAATTTAAGCATATCTGAATAAAGAGGAAGTGTCTTAAATGTGTTACATTCATACTTAGAAAAGAGGTCACAAATTGATCCACTACCTAAAAGATACAGACCTTGACCGACTAGGGGGTAACCAGTACTGTGCAAAAGAAATTCCAGATTAAAGAAATTCCACATTTTTGGAAGTCTTTGCCTAGTACTTCTAGAACCCATAATTTATTGGATCAAAGCAACGGAACTAAAGGGTAAACAGGGAGGAGAAGAGGCACTGTGGGTCACCCTGGAGATAGGAAATAGCACCACAATCTGCATGGGTGTTGTAGACAGACCCTCGTCTCAGGGGGAGGAAATGGACAAGGAAATGACAGAAGGCATCCTTAGGATGGCAGAAAAAGGGAAGATACTGTTGATGGGGAACCTGAATATGCCAGATGTTAACTGGAGCACCTTTGCTGCAGCCACTTCCAAGAGCAGGGTCATTCTCGATGCCCTACAGGGGGCATGCCTCAGATAGCTAGTGTTGGAGCCCACTCGGGAGGGAGCAGTCGTAGACCTGGTACTCTCAAATGAGGACGGAAAGAGGATCTCAAATTTAGAAGTGGGTAGCCATCTGGGAACAAGTGACCACCAAACAGTGTGGTTCACGATAAGCACAGTCGTAGAGTCAAACCATACAAAAGTGAAGGTACTGGACTTTTGAAGGGCTGACTTTGTCAAAATGGGAGAGTGTCTCAGAAAAGCACTAGCAAACGGGAAAGAAGGAAGGGTGGAGGAACAATAGGGAAACATCAAAACTGCCATCACAGAGGCAACAAGCCTTTGTGTGAAGCAAATAAACAAATCAAAATGAAGGAAAAAAACACTATGGTTCTCAAAAGAGGTGGCGGGGAGGGTTAGGGAGAAAAAGATTGCATTCAGGAAGTATAAGAAAACACAGAAGGAGCAGGACAGAGAACTGTACCAGTTAAAGCAGAAGGAAGCGGGTAAGGCAGTCAGACTAGCAAAGGCCTAAACCGAGGAAAAGATAGCCAACTTGGTTAAGAAAGGGAATAAAACCATTTATAGGTACATTAGGGACCAAAGAAAGACCAAGTGAGAGATAGTGAGGCTTAATAAAGGTGAGAGTGGGAGGGTGACAGTGAAAAAGCAGGGATACCGAACAAATACTTCTGCTCAGTATTCACAAAAGAAGAGGAGGGGGAGGTACCTAATCTAATCAATAGAAGCACTCTGGATAGTGGGGTCCATACCAGTCCATTCACAGAAGAAAGGATTCTGAAAGAACTCCTAAAACTGAAGTTGGACAAAATAATGGGGCCTGACGGGATTCACCCCAGAATTCTAAAAGAACTAAGGGGAGAACTAGTGACACCACTGACTATTCTTTATTTTATTTTTTTTAAGTTACTATTTTTCTCCCCCTCGGAGTCCTCTACTGCCCCTCTGATGTCCCTCCCCCCACACAGACACCAGGTATGAGGCCCCTTCCCCTGAACCCCATGACTTACCCTTCATGGCAGGGTGTGGAGAGCGACTCAACCCACCGGACTGGATGAGTATTCGGGGAGGTGCCTTCCCGGGCCTGTTGCGGTGGGGACTATCATCATCCTTGCAGAAGGACTCCCATTTTCTTGTTTTTCCGTTTCTTCCCTGAGAGGCTGCGGCATGCAGTGGCGCCAGCGCATCAGCGCACCTCCCGGGCGCACCGCTTAGAGGCCTACCTCAGTCCTCCTCACATTATTTAGAGCTGATGTGCCACCTCTCAGCCTCCGCTAGGCAGGCAATCGCTGAGCCCTACTAACCCCCTCCCTGGAGAAGGAGAGCAGTTCTGGGGACGCTCAATCCTTCTCCTCCTGCCAGCCCCGTGACCCAGTGTCCGCTCCCTCAACACAGGTCACAAAGGCATGTGAGGTAAGGCATCCAGTGCCTCAGCCCTCAGCGCCACCTGGCCGGCCTGACTATCCTTTTTAACATATTATGTGAGGATGGTGTGGTACCTAAGGACTGGAGGAGGGCGGATGTGATTCCCCTTCACAAAAGTGGGAGCAAAGCAGAGGCAGGAAACTACAGACCTGTTAGCTTGACCTCAGTGGTAGAGAAAATGATGGAATCACTTCTGAAAGAAAGAATTGTTGAGTACCTAGAAGTCAGCAGGGCACAGGACCCAAGGCAGCATGGATTCACAGTGGGAAGGTCATGTCAAACGAATCTAATAGATTTCTTTGACTGGGTGACCAAAGTAGTAGACCAGGGAGGAGCTGTGGACATGGCCTGCCTAGACTTTAGCAAGGCATTTGACACAGTCCCACACAAAAGATTAATAAACAAATTAGCCAGCCTGGGAGTGGGTCACAGGGTGGTAGCCTGGTAAAATTGGCTGGACAACAGGATACAGAGGGTAATAGTAAATGAAGTCCACGCTGAAGAAAGGGGGATTACTAGCGGGGTACTGCAGGGTTCAGTACTGGGTCCAGTCCTTTTTAATGTGTTTATAAGTGACATTGCAGAGGGACTGGAAGGAAAAGTATGCCTCTTGCAGATGACACAAAGATCTGCAATAAGGTTGATACATAAAGGGGTGGAAAGGATGAGAAGGACTTGGCAAGGTTGGATGAATGGTCAAAAGTATGGCAGCTTAGATTCAATGCAAAGAAGTGCAAGTAATGCACCTGGGAAACAAAAACCCAGGGAAGAGTACACGATTGGGGGGGGGGGTACCAACAACAACAAAAATGGAAAGGGACCTGGGTGTAGTCATATCAGATGACCTACAGGTAAGCAAACAATGTGAGAAGGCAGTAAGGAAGGCTGGGGGGATACTGGGATGTATAGGAAGAGGCATCACCAGTAGAAAATAGGAAGTTCTAGGGACGTGGATATGTTGTTCAATCTACACTGTCTGGCAGGTTCCTTGCCGCTTTAAATCTTGCCGGAAGGTCTTCAAGCTGGCTTCTCCCACCCATCCGGGTGGGAAAACCCTCGGCTCCGCCCATGATGCCAGATCTTCCTTACCGCTTGGAAGCTCAGGTTCCCTCCTTAGCGCTCTGCGTTTTAGGCCTGCACCAGTGTGGTCCGTTGGGCTCGCCGGCATATGCGTACCCAGCCAGTGGTCACAGCACTCCGGTTCTCTGGACCAGCTGGTGACATTGACCCAGGGGATGTGGGATGGCCTGCAGTGGTGGATCGTCCCAGCACATCTGCAGGAGGGTATCCCGTTTGTTCGCCCCAAGCCGACAGTCACGTTAATGACCGACGCCTCTCTGATGGGTTGGGGTGCCCATCTGGGGGAGTTCAGGGCCCACGGCCTCTGGTCCCCTCAGGAGTCTCGATGCCACATCAACCTGCTGGAGCTTTGAGTGGTCTGACTAACCCTCACCGCCTTCGCTCCGTTTGTACGGGGTCAAGTGGTCCAGGTCCAGACGGACAACACCACGACCATGTACTACCTCAACCGTTAGGGTGGGATGCACTCCTTGCCTCTGTACAAGGAGGCTCTCTGCATCTGGTCTCTCCTGATTAGCCTGGAGCGGATCTCCTAGCCATCCATGTGGCAGGAGCCTCCAACAGTCTGGCCGATGCCCTCAGCCGGATAGGCGCTGCATCTCACGAGTGGTCTCTCCTGCCGGAGGTTATACAAGATCTGTTCTCCCATTGGGGCACCCCTCAGGTGGACCTGTTCGCCTCCAGGAAGAATGCGAAGCTGAGGCTGTTTCACGCCCACCCCCCCAGCAGGGCTCGCTGCAGGGGGATGCCTTCTTGAGGCCTTGGACCCCGGGCCTCTTCTACACCTTCCCTCCATTTCCCTTGATCCACAAGGTGCTTTTCAAGGTGATGAGGGACAAGGTGTAGGTGATTCTGGTAGCCCCAGACTGGCCCCGCCAGTTCTGGTATCCAGATCTCCTCAGCCTCAGCTCCAGGCTCCCGAGGCGGCTTCCAGCCTGCCTGGACCTGATTTCAGTCAACAAGGGGAAGGTACTCCATCCGGACCTTCAATCCCTGCACCTGACAGCCTGGTTCCTGAGCGGCTAGAGTTCCAGGTCTGGGGTCTTTCCGACGAGATCCTCAACATCGTTGAGGCGTCCTGTAAGGAGTCGACCAGAAAATGCTATGCCTTCAAATGGAAGAGATTCTCCATTTGGTGTCAGGACAAGGGGTTGGACCCTTCTTCCTGTTCCTTGGCTAGCATTCTGGACTACCTGTGGTCCTTTTCAGCTAGGGCTTCGGTCGACGACCCTTAAGGTGCACCTGGCAGCCATTTCTGCTTACTGAGCTCGGGCCAGCAAGCAGTCGGTTGCGCAGGAAAAGGTGGTAGGGTGGTTTTTCAAAGGCCTTGATCACATATCCCCTCCGGTGCGAGAACCTCAACCTCTGTGGGATCTACTGCTGGTATTGGCTAAGCTCATGGGCAAGCCATTCGAACCGATGCACAGGTGTGACATCTGTCACCATGTCATGGAAGACCACCTTCTTGGTGGCTGTCACATCAGCCAGAAGGATGGGAAAGCTCCAGGTGCTTTCCATCGAGTCTCCTTATCTGGTCTTCCACAGGTACAAGGTTATCCTGCGCCCGAACCCGAAATTCCTTCCGAAGGTGGTGTCGGAGTTTCACCTTATCCAGGTGTTGACTCTGCTGGTGTTCTACTCCAATCACACCTCGGAGGCCGAATATAGGCTCCATACTCTGGACCCTAGAAGAGCGCTCGCTTATTATAAGGAGTGAATGGCTGAAGTTCGGGGAGAGGTTCGCCAGCTGTTTGTCACCTACGCTGAAGCCACACCTGGCAGACCTGCAGCCAAGCAGATGATAAGCAGGTGGGTCACCTCCTGCATAGATCTCTGCTATAGGTCGGCTGGCATGGAGCCTCCCAAAGGAATAAGAGCTCATTCTACCCATATACCGCTGCTTCAATGGCTGCTTCTAGGGATGTCCCTATCCAGAAATCTGCAGGGCTGCAACCTGGAAGTCAGCACACACCTTTATTTCCCATTACCACATTGACCTTGAGTCATGCGGGATGCTGGTTTTGGGACCTCAGTTCTCAGTCCTTATTCCCTAAGTAGGGGTGTGCGCTTGCCTCCTCCTCCCGGAGAACTGCTAGGAGTCTGCCAGACAGTGTGGATTGAACAACATATCCACGCCCCTAGAAATACAGGTTATTCAGCTATAACAGGAGTTCTAGGAGTGGTATATGTTGTTCATCCACACAACCCACTCGACCTCCCCGGCTTCGACACGCAACCTGGCTTCCAGTGGGCTAGATCTGGCGTCATGGGGCGGAGCTGAGGGTTTTACCACCCGGGTGGGTGGGAGGAGGCAGCTTGAAGACCTTCCGGCAAGATTTAAAGCAGCAAGGAACCTGCCAGACAGCATGGATGAACAACATATACCACTCCTAGAACTCCTGTTACAGGTGAGTAACCTGTATTTGTTATCCCTCTGTACAGTTGGTGAGACCCCATCTGGAGTACTGCTTGCAGTTCTGGAGACTCCATCTCCGCAAGGACATAGACAGGATGGAGGCAATCCAGAGGAGAGCAACTAAAATGGTGCAGGGTCTGCACCAGAAGCCATATGAAGAGGGACTAAAGGAGCTTAATATGTGTACCCTCGAGGAAAGGGGGGGGCATGATAGAAACTTTCAAGTACCTCAAGGGAATCAACAAAGTCCAAGAGGGTAGTATCTTTCAGAAAAAGCGATGCGCAAGAACAAGGGGGCACAATCTGAAGATAGAGGGTAGACAGCTCAAGGGCAACATGAGGAAGTATTTTTTCACAAAGAGGTTGGTGGACGCATGGAACGGCCTTCCTGAGAGGGCGTGGGGTCAAAAACAGTGGGGGAATTCAAAAATGCATGGGACAGACATAAGGTAATTCTGGTGGGGGGTAGGTAGAAGTAGGCTGTTAGTTAACTAGGATCTGCAGCTTATCCAATAGGTAGGGAAATTGGCAGACTGGGTGGGCCAAGCGGTCCTTATCTGCCGTCAAAGTCTATGTTTGTGACATCAGTAAAAATGGTAGTAATTAAAAATGACTTGTGCACTCCAGTTCAATAGCTGTACCTAATTTTATGTTGACTATCTCAATTTTACAGTTGGTGTTTTTGTTATATATTACTTGCAGGTACAGTTAACAAATGCTATAATCAAAGGACTAAATATAGTTTCTTTGCTGTATGCAGTATATATCTGAGAATTCAATAAAATATCCATGAATAAAAGGAAAATAAATTGCAGCCAGTAGGCATCCAGAGTAAAGATTCAGAATCTCTAGGAGATTAAGGCGGTGGAGGTGGGGGTGGGTCTAACAAGATTCAGTCTTAGGCTTTCTCTTATTTAATGTTTCCACAAATGATTCCATTAGTTTGTATCTGGTATGCTGATAATCTTAATAAGTATAAAGGGGCAGAACTACAGGATGAATAGAGAGGCCTGTGATGGGATTTTGATTTATTGCATATTAAAAATGGATTGACCATGACAAAGACCATGACTATAAAACCTTCATGCCAAAAAGTAGATTACAAGCTAAAACTGCATTTATAATCTCTGCAATGCAATGATATTTTGACAAATGTTTCCTGCTTTATGCTTGGGATCTAGCCGGATCCCTCATTATGTTTTAATAACCTCATAGACCACATTTTAAAACAGGTCAACCAGAAACTCTGAATTGCTTATAAAAAACAATCATGGCCTTGTCTTGTTTCGCACCAAAAGCTTGCATCACACATAGTACTGCCTCCTTGCATAACAAGTCCAGTGGCTCAGTAACAAGCACACTTGTCTCTGGGCCAGAAGATAGGATGGTCCCGGGTTCTAGTATAACACCAGAATTGCAGGCGAATACAAATCACTGATACCGTTATTCAGCATTAGGGGGATGCTGAACTGTGGAGGTGCTGTTCTTTATACCAGGGTCTCTTCTGCCCATCTCTGGTGCCTCTCCAAGTGGAAGTTAAAGGAGAACAGTCAGCACTTTGAGCTCCACAATCAAGTGTGGGGCTTATTCCAGTTTGTACTTTATATAGAAAAACATTTTTTTTTACTTACTTTTATAACTCTGATCAGATGTTTGTCAGTCCTGCTGGTCTCCTGGAGTCACGTACAGTCCACTGGGACTGTTTGTATCTTAGGGAGGACACAGGAACAGCAAACAAAAGGTCAGAACTTATAAAAACTCTAACATGCACTGCAGGCTATTGAATCTCCCACTGCTGCAGCCCTGCTCTGATATTAGCCGCTAGGGTATTCAGGGATTTGTAGTTACATAAAATGTCAGCTTGCAAGTCAGCAGAATCAGTCAGATATAATCTACTACAAGCAGTAAACAGTAAGTAAAAAAAATGTTTTTGCACACAAAGGGCACATTTTGTACTTAGTTTTCCTTTAAAGATCCCATGGTACTTATAGAGCAGAGAATTTTCTCCTGTGTCCTGGCCAGCATCCTCTATGAGAACTCAGAAAGGTTCAGAACCTTTCCTGTTAAGAACTAGAACATGGGGCGGGGGGCCCCAATTTATATATTAATACATCCTCCGGAGCCACTCGTTGCGGGATAAGAGGGGTTTCATGCACGTTCTGGCTCAAGCAGAGCGCAAGTGAAACCACTCTTACCCACATATAGTGGCACCAGGGGACATTGTAATATATTATAGGTCGATGGAGCATTCAGTGTTATTTAAAAAAAAAAATGCCCTGGAATGTGCCATTTCCAGGGCATCTGCACGTGAGACACTCTTTACAGAATAAGAGCGTCTCATGCGCAGTGGAAAGGAGTACTCCATTTGGTTGGGAGCACTCTCTCGATCTGTAATTTATTAACATGTGGATTAAATGCCAATTAGCAGAATACTAAGCCCTGTGTGCAGTATATAACACTGTGGGGCACAGGAGACCCTAACCCCTACTCCCCCTTCCCCTTAGGCATAGCACTCGTGTCCCACATTAGGTGAGGCATCCCTCATTTTACCCATCAGAATTACTCCATTCCACATCTGTCCTTCATGGAAAAGGTTCCGTACTGCAGTGCCAGTACAAAGAAGGAGCTGTCACACATTGTAAACTTACACTTTAAACAGAAATTCATAATACTCTAAAATACTAAATCTGAATTAAATTGCACATAAACTCCAGTTTCTAGTGTTCGAGCTTGTATCTCGTGTGTACCTCTGTCACACTTTTGTAGACCAGTGCCTCCCATTTCACACATTTCACATTGTCACTCACTATCCCACATTTCAATGAAAAAGGTATGCCCTTACCTCTTGACATCTTCAGGGCACAACCATGTGTCAGCCCCATCAGTCCTCTCCAGCCTATGGTGTGCCTTCTTTACATAGGGGGTTACCAGATGTACTGCACCAGACTGTCACACCCTTACTTTGAAAACTGAACCCAAATCTACTCTCTGGTGGTCAAGTGCTTCACCTGCACACCACATATGTGTGGCTCCCATCTTGTCCTTGGCATCCAATCACTCTAGTGGAAGGACCCCTACCAGCCCCGGTCACCCACAAGTACCATCCATGTTAATGTTTTTCCCATCTGCTCTTTGTCTCCCATAGGCTTCAGGAAGCACCCACCCTCCTTAGCATAAGTGCTGGCCATGTGTCCCATGCTGATCTGTAGTTTCCCTCCTTAGCTCAGGTCACCCTCAAGTGCCATCCATCCCTCCTGGCTCCAGAACCTCCCTGTTCCTCACAAGTGCCAACTGTCCCCACTGGTTCTGTCTTGTTCCATGCTGCTCTCATTCTACCGCTGCCTCCATTTTGTTCAGTTCTGATCTCTGTCCCCACCGGCTCCATGAATCTAGCTCTGATCTTTGTTGCCTGGCAAGTAAAAAACAAACAAACAAAAAACAATACTCTGAAACAGAGACGCTCCCCTTCAGCTCCACTCACAGACTTGGAACCAGACTCTTGTAACTGCGTTGGTATTCGTCAAAGTCCATGAATGAAAAACTGCATCTGGGGGTCTTCTAATTTAAAGCAGTAGAGTGTGCCCATCCCTAGTTTTGATTAGTCTTCATGTCTGCCCCAAAAGGCATACTGAGAAAGTTGGACACAACTCACCCCAGGGTTGTTCATTTTATTTTACAATGTGACAGAAACACTCATCCTTCTTCTTTATAGGATTCCCCAGGCTGGAAATCTTTTGCTTAGCAGGTATAACATTAACTTTTCTTTGATATTATGGCGATGCCTTTATATTATCAAAAGAGGTGTTTCAAACCAGTTGTCTCTAAGTACCAACTTAGATCTGCCACTAGAAATTGCTGCATTATTACCTGCTACGTGAAGGGAGATTGGCAAGCAGGTTGTCTCTTAGTAGAGCAGCCTGTTGCTAACTTTGGTGCCACTGATGAAGCAGGAGTCTGATTATTGCAAATTCAAATGTTCTAGTCACATGCCTTTTAATGACAACTGCGGTGCTTGCAACTGCTATATAATGCTGTGTGATGATGTAGCAGCATGAATTGGGAAAGTGCTGTAGGCTGCTTAGCTGTGCAGCCCACCACTGTGGCGAGTGTGTTTCTTGTTTAGTATTTTAAAGAACTTTATATTCAATAGCTGATATGGTGATATATCACATTGATGCACATATTTGATTATTTATTTCAAACATTTTACCTAGAAAGACATTCTGAGTTTGTAACAGCTCATTTCCAGATGCATCCTGTCTTATCCGTTTAGTAGCATCTGCTGCTGTATCCTTTTGTTTGTTTTTATTTTATTTATTAGGTGACTGGGTGAGTACACTGGACCAAGGGCCCTTTTTCAGCTATGACTCAGGTCGATGAGGCACAGAAATATAAATACGTATCCAACAAGTCTAGAGCAACAAGCAGTTCAGACAGAGAGCAAGCAGCCAAAGAGCAACACATTGCAAATGGCAGTTACGGAGGGGTGGGTGTCCTTTGCCCTGGACAGTGCGAAATAAGATGATACCATGTCATTGAGGTTTTCCTGTTTAAGCAGTTTAAATAAATATTAATATGTTTTAAGATGTGTCCCCTCAGGTTGGGGTAATGCTTCCCCCACCTAGGAGCCAACCACCGATGCAGAAGCTGTTCTGTAGGCCCTAAGGAGGTAAGAGCTAGAGACAGGAAGGATGGGGTGGGGGGAGTAACTGAGTGAAGGAGGACTGCGCTGGTGATAGGGAATAAACAATATGGAAAGCTCAGCAGGGTAACACTGTCTGGTTGAGCACTGCACCACTGTGTCAGAGACCAAGGATCGATTCTCAGCCCCAGCTCCCTTGCCCTGGGATGGTGGGTTCTGGAATGCAATGCGGAGGCATCATGCTCTGACCCCAAGGAGAGGGTGCTGAGCTTCCTGCTCTCTGAGTACCACCTGTGGGTGGGAAAGAAAGAAGGACTTCCCTGACACCTTGGGTGACACTAGGAGTGATCATGCCGCCGTGGCAGCTCCCAGCCTACAGGTTGGTGCTGCAGGTGCTCATTGGCTATGTTTGATGGGGAGGTGGGAGGGCCTAACCAGAAAAAGCAGGACCAGTTAAGCAACATGATAGCTGGTGTGTCTGTACCCCACTACCACTACTAGCCACTCTAACCCTGCCGTGGGTGTCCCCTTTTTTTCCACAAAGGTTTTTTATCCAGCAGACCTGGGTGGCTATCAGCCCTGTCCCCATCTCCAATGGTCATCCCTTACCTCCTGCATGCCCCAGCAGACAATCTAGTTCTTGCCTCTGGACCCGAGTGGTAGTGTGGACAACCACAGCATGGGCAGGACTTCAGAAATCTAAGGCCTCCATTTTTTCTCTTTCCTTGTCCCCCCTGTGCTGCGGCACCCTGTGTGTGTGTGTGTCTGTGTGTGTGGGCGCACTCATCCTGTATCACCGCAGATCCCTCCCTTTGAGTCGCTCGTGCCTGAACTATCACTGGGGCTCCATCCAGTGGCAGTCAAGGACTGAGACAGCTTGGACAGCATCCCCGAGAGAGGAGAGTTGTTCCTGGGAACACTTGATCCTTTCCCACTCTGTCAGCTCTCAGCAATCTGAGCTTGTTTGCAAGCACAGGTTGCCAGCATGGCAGGAGGTAAGGCATTCAATGTCTTAACCCCTTCATGGCACGAGGCCTCATGGGTGTCTCCTACTGTGTTCGCAGGAGTGTTGGGTGAGGTTGCCTGGCTGTAGCCAGGCCCCACAATGGGGGGTAAGCCGTGGAATCAGGGGATTGGAAGTAACTGCTGGAGATGTGGAGGGACAGTGTTACGCCCTACTAGAGGAATGGGAATGCGGCACTGAGGAGGGTAAAATATAAAGGGCAAAAAATGGGAAAAGGAAAAAGATGTTTCCCCGATTTCAGTAATTTGCCCCTTATTTATTAAGCTCTGTCCCTGATTTTTGGGGCAAGGAGTTGTGATTAAGGCTTGAAACAAAGCTAGAATAAGGGCCCTGAGTTCCTGCCCTCTTATTTTATTTGACACCTTGGTGAATGGTAGTGCTGACTCTGTAAAGCATCTGCACTGAAGGTTTAGGCTTTTACCTTGTACGAGTTCCAAAACTTTTTTTTCTGTTTTATACGTTGAGTTGCTGTAGGTTTTCCTTTGGGGGATTACGTTGTGCATTCCACCGTTAATATAGCATGATTCTTGGGAGGCAAGAGATTTGTATGCTTTAGACTTTATGAGTATGTGTTTGTGCAGTGCCAGTCTGATTTGGTGCCAAGACACACTAGCTTTGCACTTAAGCCAGCAGTGTATGGCTCTGTGACTTGAGGGGACACTGTCAACTATCTAAGGGTCAGTTTCTGCCTTTTTTAACTATAGTTCTGCCTGCGTTCGGTGTTTAAAGCGTTGCTGCAAAGTTTTGTTTCTAGGATAAAAACACAGAGCACCATATTGTTGTGATCGTAAAACAACAGCACCCTCTAGCAGTTGTGCTGGCATATAGGCAGTACAAGTAGCATGCAGTTTGTAGAGCTATCGATTAAAAAAAAAAAAAAAAACATAAAAAAAAAACCTAAACCTCAATTCTGCATTTTAAAAGAGGGTCTGACTACAAAAAAAAAATGCTGGCATTAACTAAACTCAGTTACACATTTCACAAAACTTGAGTTTCAAGCCATTCTACTGCATATGTTTATATATATGTGGAATATTCTAAGAGATGACATAAAGTATGATTGATATTCAGGATAGAGTGGTGCTGACATTGTTCCCTTGCAACGAAGCACTGAGCGAAGTCACAAGTGCAAGGACGTAACAAAGTCATCAGTGTACACTGAATAATAATCATATTTTAAGTCACCTCATAGAATATCTGATGTATACCATGGTATTCAAATAGCTTAGATACTAGGAAACTAACATAGTTATTTTTAGCTATATCACCAGGTAGAATGACATGTTTTATTCTGCAAATGTATTTGCCAACCTATGCTATATATTTCTTTATTTATTTATGTGGTTGTTTCTTTAAAAGTTTTATCAGGAAGAGCATACTGAGCTGGCAACATCTTATTTGAACTTAAACGTATTGTAGCAGACCAGCTAACCGACCATCTCGTCAAATACAATCTATTGTGTGATCAACAGCATGGATTCAGAAAGGGACACAGTACCTCCACTGCCCTTCTTGAATTCACTGGTGCTGTTCATAGTTCCCTAGACAAGGGTCTCCTTACTGGTGCAGTTTTCATCGACCTCTGTAAGGCTTTTGATACAGTTCACCGTCGGCTACTGGTCAACCAGCTCGTAAACATTGGACTCTCCCCAGACTCAGCACAGTGGTTCAAAAGCTACCTTGAAAACCGGACCCAAAGGGTAAAAATTTCCACTACTCTCTCTGATGCCTCACCAGGTCGCGCCGGAGTTCCCCAAGGATCCATACTTGGCCCGCTACTTATCAGCCTATTTCTTAATTCCCTCCCACAATCTTCCATGGAGAAAATCATCCTCTATGCTGACGATGCAGTCATCTTCTCATCCCACAGAGACCCCATATCCCAACAACTAAATCTCCAGAATGGTTTTAGTGCCATTGAGAAGTGGTTCTCTAACCACAAGCTCATCCTTAACCAAAAGAAAATGAAGTCTATGCTCTTCAGCAGCTCTCAAAATAGACACAAGCTTCAGAGCCTAATATCTCCACTGCGCAAGGGTCTATCCTGGAGCAGGTCCATTCCTTTAAATACCTTGGGATACTGCTCGACTCCAACCTCTCCTACAAGGCTCATGTCGAAAGGGTGGCCAAAGCAGCAAATATTCGCTTTGGCCTCCTCTACAAGCACAGACAACATCTCACACCCCAAGCTCTCAGGCTTGCCGCTCGGAGTTCAGTGATCTCGATTATTGATTACGGCCTTCTCTTCTTTGGCTCTGCCACTAAGTCTCACCCTCTGGCGTGTCTCAACAGCCCTCAATAAGGCATGTCGGCTAGTCTCTGGGATACACTGACTTACACATACCTGTGATCTGTATGCTCAAACCCACTGGCTCCAACTCTCTAATCGATAAAAGTTCCTGACCTGCATAATGGCTAAGAAAATCAGCCTTGGCCTTGCACCACCGGGAGTCACGGCCCTGCTCCAAAACAGCAGAAACAACTTGCAGATTACCGGGGCTAAAACTCAACTCCTTCAAATCCCCTGCTGCCGCACTGCTCAGGGTCAATGAGCATTTGCGTACACAGCTCCATTATGGCTGAATAACCTTAGCCCTGACATCACCTCAGCTCCTACAATTGGTACCTTTAAAACTCGCCTACGGCTTCATCTTATTGCCTCTAGCTCCTGCGACTGCTACACTTATGCTTGAGCTGACTTGTCCAGCCGCTGACACCTCCTCAACTTCCCACCTCCCTGCAGCTCGTACCCCAATTGCACTTACTATCCTGCTCCCCCTCCACCTATCCACCTATCCTCACCTATCCCCTCTCTCTGCCATCCCCCGCCCCTCCTCCTCTTCACCCACCTTCTCCTTTAGCCCTCTCCCTCATCTGACAACTGCCTCTGGCTGCATCTTTGTGTTCCCTCCCTTTGCTTCCCCCTTGTTCTCTGTGCTGCCTGCCTCCCCACCGAGGCATTACTGTCTCTCCATAGGTCTATCTCCATCTTGAATTGTCTGTGTATCATGTCATTATTTGTTCCTGTCTCAAATCATTATATATTGTTGTACTAAGGCTACTGGTTTTGATGTGTATCAACCCTGTTTTGTACTTGCCTCTGACGTGGAACCTTTGAAAAAGAATCCTAGATTTCAATAAACAATAAACATAATATTTCCAGATTCATCCTGGGGAGGGAAATGGGGAACAAACAGTGCAATACATCTGTTATGGTTAGAAGATTGCCTTCTTGCCGGTAGCGGTGACACGAGGCTGAGGCGCTGGATGCTTACGTCGTGTCACGCCGGGCGAACCTAGGTTCGGAATGACCTCGGTCATCGGAGAGCTGGCACCGGGAGCGGAGCAGGATTGAGCAGCCGAAAGGCAGCTTTCCTCTCCCAGGGAGGTTGTCCACCCCTCCGTAGTTCTACTCCCATCGGGTGGAGGTCTGATGTGTAGCATAGGAGGGAGGGGGTGGCGGCATTTGCCAGGGGTGGGGTGGAAGGGGCCCAGCCTGTACCCAGAGTGCATGTGCGCCTCCACAATTGCTGGGGTCCCAGGTCAGGCAGAAAATGGGGGAAAAATTCAACAAAAATTGTATGAAAAAAAAAAAGAAGCCTGCCTTCTTGAGTTCGTAAGTTGAGAGAACTGGGAAGTTAATCTGAGCAGCTCTGACATGAAAAGGACGAGACAGATGCTGCTGTTATAACCCATACTTCAAGAGATTTTAATTATTCATTTATTTATTTTATTCATGAGAACCAGTCACTGAGCTGAAGCGCAGTTACAATGATGTCCCATCAAACTATAGCAATAGATACTTTTGAAAGCAGCATCCAGGATTTTAAGTACCGTTTTAGCACAATTTCACCACTTGTGACAAAACGTTAGACCATATAAAGCGTGGTCTAACTTTTTGTGGCATTTTCCATAAGTTGTGCAAATAAAATGAGGCATGCAAAAAAGATGGATGTGTAATTTTTTTTCTACACAGTTAGCTGTAAAGCAGTGAACCTGTTGCAAAGGGGTTCACAAAGTTTGACAATGATATGCAAACATTTTGGTGCATTTCAGATGATGCAGGCACATCCCAAAATCAGGAATTGTGTCTGCATTATCGCTTTTGACAATCCAGCCTAAAATGTGTAACAAATCAATAAAAAACAACAAGGACATTGCATAACGTATGTGTAACTGTGTATACTGTACAAGAAGTGCTGTAACTGTTCATTGAAAACTATTCATGTTAAAGACTTCTGTGTTTAGAAAATGGAAGTTGAATAGCTTTATCAAGGGTATCTCTTGCAGCAGGACACACCTGAGAAATACGTCGCCAGGCACTAGGACCACACAGAAAACTTTCTAGCTAACAGTCTACCAGTGGGCCGCCCAATCCGACATCACATGCTGATGTCACCCTTACCCTATAAGAGTGGGCTGCCCAGCACACTCCTCAGTTCTTTTCCTGCCGTCGACAACTTTGAAAATAGGTCCTCTGACCTAAAGTTTTGTAAATCCTGTATAAAAATAACATTTTTTACTACTACATAGCATATTGGACTTCATGGTGATTCTGCCAGCTACAGTTGACTGCCATTTCTTCAGATTTGTTTTCTCTCCCTAGTTGTAGTATCACTTTTAAAGTGATTTTTTCTAATTTTTATGGCGAGCTTCGTCTCTGATAAGCTCTTCAGGACTTTCACCTGTGGGAAGAAGATCCCGAGAAGGACAACCATGAGCGCCAGTGTCTGCTGCTTTGGCCCAGACCATGTCACTTAGGCCTGCAAGATTTGCTGTGGCTTCAACCAGGCTACCAGGAGGTGCCACCAGAAGGCCTTGGAATCATTCTTGCTCTTGCAGAAGGTCCCCACATGGAGAAGGAACATCAGGCCAGGAGTTCCTCTGCTTCCCAGCCCAGTCCTCGCGGCTCCCCTCCTCCAGGGCCGGGACAAATGGGCAGGAAGCACAAGGACCACGCTAAAGACCATTCCCCGCAGCCCGTTCCCAGTCGCCGCTTCACACGTCGAAGCCATGGTGGGGCCATCTTCACCTTGGAGATGGTCCCCTACCACCACACACCCTCACTTCCACAGGGCTCCAGGTGGTTGCTGCACCCACCAGTCTGACTCTGGCGGGTGTTGGTTTCTCAGGCTCAGGTTTCTCCTTGGCCCCACTGACTCCCCCTGCCCCTGCTGTTCAAGCATTTATTTTTCATGGGCCATCAGTCAGGCAGTACCACCAGTCCAGTCTTGGCCAGCACAAGCTCAGAGCTTTCAGGGGTCCAGCCCACTCCCCAGATGCCGGCCTCTGCCTTTTCTTTGGCCACTGTCTCAGCTTCGGGCCCCGCTCCCTACCAGTGTCTCCCCAGGGTATGCCTCGGTCATCCTCACCCTCCCGACAATGTTTCAGGCTGGGAGCTGGCCCTGAGCCATGGCCTGCTCATCCGCCTTCCCAGGTCCTGCAGACAGTACCAACCCCAGTCCCTATACCTCAGGCGACACTACTATGTGTTCCGACACTGATCATGTGTAGGTTTTCATTCTACAGTGGGATTTTATGCAAGCAAGACTTGCCTCCCCCACAAGAGCTGGCACCACAGGGCCTCCTAATCCTGCCTGGATGTCCCACCCCATGGGACCATGACCTGCCCCCTGAGATCGGTGCCCTACAACCCCACTCAAGGCCTGGTGGATGAAGATGAATATCACCCTGACCTTCTTCCCCCAGATGATGAAGATGAAGAGGATGCTGGAGATGAAGTGGGTGTCACCCCCTCCCACTCCACCCCCACAGTGTCATCCGATGGCGAGGAGACCCCAAAGTATTTCCCATGGTCCATCCCCCCCCCCATATGACCTCTTCTTTGTGTCTTTGTGTGTCACAAAACAGTTACAGGCTGCCATAGGGTTTGAGGCAGAGGAGCAGGACCCTGCCCAGCACCGTTTAGGCTTGCTAGACGCCCCTCCTCTCATTATCCCCTTCCTCCTGATAGAGCCGTTTGAGGATGCCACCATGGCCGCCTAGCATAGGCCCAACTTGGTCCTTGCCATGCATAGGAAGGTGGACAAGCTGTACCAGGCTTCTGTGGGGAAACCCTTCTTTGCTGAGCAGCTTCACGCAGATTTCATGGTTATTAATGCTGCCCACAACCGCACCAAGAAACCTAAGCATCTCAGTTCCCTTCCCATAGACAAGGAGTCGAGGAAGTTTTGACATTGATTGGTAAGAGGACCTTTGCCTCAGCTACTTCGACCATCAGGGTTCTCGGTTACATCACCCACGTAGTCCAATTTCAAAACCAACTCTGGGCTTAGGCCAGAGAGATGGAAAAGGCCCTCCCAGAGGATCCTCTGAAACAACAATTGCTTCAGACCCTCCAGTCTGGGTCTGACATCGGCAAGCATCTTTTGCAGTCAGCGTATGATGCTGCTGATGCCTCGGCCCAAGGATATACTTTCAAACCTGCAGGCCTCCGTCTTCATGTTGAGGTCAGTCCATTCTATGTACCACACCCATCCCAGAAGAGATCAGTGGGTGCCTTTTTGGCATGCTGCCCATGGACCCAAACCCAGTGCTGAGCCTCAGGGTAAACACAGGGCAGCCACAGACTCTACCTACCCCTACTTCCACCTTGGGGAAAAGAACCCAGGGGAGGTTGTGCAGCTGCAGGTGCTACCTCAGCATGACTCCTTACTCGACCCCCCCCATGGATGGCAGGAGGTGGTCATAGGGGGTCACTTCTCCCTGCACCTGGACAAATAGAAGGGGATCATCAGAGATGCCTGGGTCTTGCAGCTTATAGAACATAGCCACACTGCAGAGCTTCTGGACTGGCCTCCAGAAAAACCTCTGGTTTAGCCCTCTTACCCCCCCGACCACATTCCAGTGCTCTGGGGGGGGGGGAGGTTCACACCCTACTGCACAAAAGGGCCCTAGAACCCGTCTCCGAGATGCAGCAGGGTAGGGGATTCTACTCCCACTTCTTTCTGGTCCCCAAATGTACAGGGGATCTCAAGCACATCCTGGACCTCCGAGAGAAAAATTTCTCCATTCAGTACCAGAAATTCCGGATGGTGATTCTTCAGGGACTACTGCCCCTTCTGTACCAGGGAGATTGGATATGTTCCCTCGACATGCAGGATGCATACTTGGATATTAGGGTGTGTGCCTCCCATTGACAGTACCTCAGATTCCAATTTCAGGGAGTGCATGTCCAGTTCTGAACCATGCCTTTTGGCTTGTCCTAGGCCCCTCGGGTGTTTATCAAGTGCTTGGCAGTAGTGGTGGCAGCCTTCAGGAGGGAGGGACTCTGTGTTTTCCCCTACCTGAATGACCAGCTCCTCAAGGCACAGTCCAGAGAGCATCTGCTGCAGACCTTGGAACATACTATCCAGTTGTTCCAGGATGTGGGAATCATGGTCAGTCTGCCCAAGTGAAACTTGACCTCCTGTCAGCGCCTTCAGTATATAGGAGCAGTCTTGTATGCAGCTCAGGGTATGGCCTTCTTGTCCCAGGACAGGGCGGATCACCTAATGGCCCAAGCCTGCCTGCCCTACAACAGTAGATATATTTCAGCCAGAAACTTTCTCTGGCTCTTGTGCTGGATGGCTGTGGCGATTGTCACAATGCCTCGAGCCAGACTGCACATGAGGATACCCCAATGGACATTGAGGGTCCAGTGGGACCAATGTACTGATGACCTGGAACAGCAGGTCCTAGATTCCTCTCTGCTCAAAAAGATGCTGCTTTGGTGGATGGAATCCAGCAACCTGCAAAAAGGGTTTCCTTTCCTCATTCCTTCCCCTCAGCAGATTCTCACCACAGATGCCTCGGGGCTGGGATGGGGGCTCACCTGGGGCCCCACCAGACACAAGTGATATGGTCCAGGGTAGAGACCACTCTCCACATCAGTGCCCTGGAGATGCAGGCCATTTTGTATGCTCTGCAAGCTTTCCAAAGTCAGCTATCCCCAGGCCCTCTGCTAGTGCATATGGACAACATCAGTGTTAGTCTACTACATCAACAAGCAAGGGGACACTCATTCATACCTCTCTGTCAGGAAGTGATGTGGGTCTGGTACTGGGCTCTAGAACACAGTCAGGAACTATCGACCATCCATGTTCCTGGCGTCCAAAATATCCTGGCTGACAAGCTAAGACTGTCACTGTCCAGGATACATGAGTGGGAACTGCTGACCTCCGTAGAAGACCTGTTTGACAGGTGGGATCATCCAGAGTTGAACCTTTTTGCGTCCCCACTCAACGCAAAACTGCTTCATTTTTGCTTGCTCGCTCCAGGGCCTGGAGTTTTCTGGTGAGATGCATTGACCCTCTCTTGGAAAGGGTGGTTCCTTTACGCTTCACCCCTTTCCCCTGCTTCAGAGGGTATTAACCAAACTTCAGATGGAAGGGGCCACTATGATCCTCATTGCCCCCTTCTGGCCTCCTCAGATCTGGTTCCCTTTGCTGCAGCAGCTGACGGAGAAACCTCCGGTGCCTCTCCCTCTGTGCGTAGGCTCGCTGTCCCTGGAGCGGGGCACCCTAGTCCATCCAGATCTCAAATCACTACAACTTCACGCCTGGCTCCTGAAGACATACAGTAGCCATGGCCAGATTTGGTGTGTCCCCCAAGGTGGCTGATGCCCTGGTGGCTGCTAGAAAGCCCTCCACCAGGGCCACTTAATCCATGAAGTGGAAACTCTTTGCTCTCTGGGCTGCTTCCCATCATTTGGACCACTTCATGTGTCTAATGAATCAGGTTCTAGAGTACTTGCTGTCCCTCTCAGACTTGTCTGAAGTACTCCTCTATTAAGGTGCATCTGTGAGCCATATTAGCCTTCCATGTGCTCGTTGATGGCTGCATGGTGGCACAGCTGTAAGTGTCCTATACATTCCTGAGAGGTACCCTTCACTGAAGCCTTCCATCCGCAATCCAGTCCCACCTGGGAACTTGAATTTTGTGCTAGAGAAACTTACATTGGCTCCCTTTTGAGCTGGCCACAAATGTGAGCTATGCTTTCTGTTGTGAAAAGCATTATTTTTAGTTGCCATTACTTCTGCTCGAAGGATTTCTGAGCTTCAGACTCTCATGTGTGAGCAGCCTTATTTGGTTTTCCACAAAGACAGGGTGTCTTTGTGGATGAATCCTAAGTTTCTTCCTAAGGTGGTGACTTGAGTTTACTCTAAATCAAATCAACCACCCTCTTGCGTATTAGCCAAAGCATGCCAATCCAGGGGAAGCATTGCTCCATACTTTAGATGTTCATAGAATTTTGCGTTAATATACACATTGTACGAAGGACTGCAGGAAGTTCTTGCAGCCATTTGTTTCTTTTGCCTCTGGGAAAGAGAGCTTTTCAGTTTCTAAACAGTGCCTGTCTAAGTGGTTGGCCAATTGTATTACCTTTTATTACAGGAAGTATGGTAAGGACTTTCCTGGAGCTGTTCGTGGTCATTCCACCAGAGATATGGCCACTTCAGTTGCCCGTTTCAGGAATGTTTCGGCTACAGACATCTGTGCTGCTGCCATTTGAAGTACTGTCAGCACCTTCACCAAGAACTACAGTCTGGACATAGCCTCTAGGCATAGGGCCAATTTCAGCCCAGCGGTGCTTCAGGGCCTTCTCTCCTAGGCCCATGGTATCCAGCCTTCCAGACCGATCCTCTTGTTGTCAGTACTGCTTGGGACTCATTTTTCAGGTGTGGCCTGCTGCAAGTGATACCTGTCGATGAAGATAGCACAGTTACATAAGAACTTACCATAACAGTAGATCTTCGAGAGGTATCTCTTGTAGCAGGACATGCTGTCCCACCCTCCAGCCCCCTCAGCCGGTGGGCCTCTCTATGCTTGTCTCTTCTTCTCTGGTGTGGAGAACCTTTTGTTATGCCTTCATTGGCAGGAACCTTTGACTCTTCCTCAGTTCTCCAGCAGGAGACTGGTTGCTTATAGTCTCCGGTGGGAGAACTGAGGAGGGCATGGGGCTGCCCACTTTTGTAGGGTAAGGGCTATGTCAGTGTGTAACGTCGGAGTGGTCAGCCCCCTGGTAGATGGCTAGCTAGAAAGTTTTCCATGTGGTCCTAGCCCCTGGCAGCTGTAGTTCTTCAGGTGTGTCCTGCTACAAGAGATCCTCTCGAAGATCTACTGTTACAGCAAGTTCTTACATAACTGTACTTTAAAATTAAAGTGTTTAACATTGTAGAAATGTTTTACTTTGTAGAAAATTAGGAAAACTTCTGAATGGGAAATGGACTATGCCATGGGAGCTTAGAACTTCAGAACTCCAGAACTGTTTGCATGAGGAACTCTTAAGAGTATATCTGGAATGTCCAGCAGTAAACCATCCCGATTGGCTAAACTGATGTCAAAATTTATAACATTTTTTATTATGTAGGATATTTCTTCAAGCACAGGACCTTTGTCTCTTGTAGTCCATCTACAGTTGGGGCTTATTCAGGGGTTAAAAATCACAATGCCCTGCTTGTGACATCACAGTCCTTTATTTCTGTAGCAGTCAACCGTGACATCTCAAGGAAGATGTTGTTCTGCTCTTGAATATGTCCCAGCTGAATGGGGAACTATAAAGGACAAAGTTTCAGTTTTCATGTAGATCTCCTCAATAGCATAGAAGAGAATGACTTGAAATTCAAATAGTTTATGTTATGTAACTGCGTTGTTTTGATGACAACTATGATTTGTTTTGTTGATGGTGATGGGAGCCTCTATTTAAAGCACAAGATGTCCCATACTTTTTGTTAAATGGGACAAAACTGGCTTGTGGTGGTGGTAGTGGTGGCGCTGGTGTGGGTATGACAGTGTCCTGCATGAACAAGGATGTTGGAATGTGGCAAAAGGTGTGTGGGGGGGGAGCTGAAGTTTTAATGGGCACCCCAAGCCTGTAATTATAGGCTGAATTTTGTAAGGGCGTGGATAAAGCTACCAACAGTCCCTATTTCAGAACAGTCCTTATTTTAGGTAGCATGTCCCAGTGTCCCCACAAGTTTTGCAAAATGACACTTTTGTCTTGGTTTTTGCTTACTTGTCCCAGTTTTGTCCCCTTTTTTTTTCTGCAGAATGCTAATCTGTGAGTGACAGTTATTTCAGCACCACTATGGCGCTGCTCGGGCTGGACAGCAGTTTGCAACTTCAACCCCTGTGCCTGTGTTGCACTGCAGGCATGTCAGTGGGAGCACAGTAAAGCATGTTTCTTCCTGTTAGATTAGACTGGGTTGTAGTGCAAACAAACACATGTGGACGTCTACCTGCCAGCAGCTGACAGGGACTCCAGACAGAAAAGAGACCGGCAGCAGTGAATTAAGGTACCCAGACCTGATCAACTGTAGGGAAGTGTGTGAAAACAATCTGGTGTGATGGTGGGAGTCACTGAAGTGAAGTTTGCTCAGCAAATGAGGTAAGTGTAAGCGGGTTGGATGGGACTGTCCAGAGAAGCAATACATGCAGCATAACTGTCTGATCACAATTTAACGCAGGTTTGTTTCTAATGAACTTTCTATACATCATGATTTGGAACTTGCTGCAGCAGAATGATGTATTGTTTTAATCTGGATGTTTGCTACTGGTGTTACAGTGAGGCGGCATAGCCAACACAAGCAGCAAAATTTAATTGATTGTGTTCAGGGTTGTCTGCGGTGGTGCCCGTGGGAGTGACACAATGGGGGGGGTCATGGTTAGGATGGACTGTCCCAGTTTTAGGCCTCAGAAAGTTGGTAGCTTTAGGCGTGGATGCTTGAAAGGCTTAAAGGGCACAAGTTTAAGATAGTGGGGTGGTCTTAGTCTTATCACTTATGACCATGAACTCACTGTTTTGCTGTAGTTTAGCACTAGTTCCATGACCGTCTGTATATTGAGAGTTGCTATTTAGGTCTTATCTGTCATGTGTAGTGCAGCTTTAAGAAATGTTAGACAGTACAGCTTTAAGGAATGCATTTACTGTAACTCTTCCTGTGTGTGTTGAGAACAGTGTTCCCCCTGTGTCTAAGCTATATGGAAGTGAACAGAGAAGGCCTACATTTCTGTGGTGTATGTTTTCATTTTACCAAGACCCTGATGTGTTTAAGGCAGTAGTTCTCAGACTTTGTCACAGTGAGCCTCCCCAAATCCATGGGAAAGATTTTGAGCCTCCCCAAAAACTGAAATAATCTTGGGTCTCCCCAAAGAAAAATAACATACTGTACTTTGCGCAGTACCTCATGAATAAATTGAAACCCCTTTGAGTACTTGGCTCACATTCAGCTCTTTGTCTTTGTGGAACCTTTGAAAAAGAGTTCCTGTGCTCAAGTGTGTTAACTGAACAACACATAAATAAAATAAACAAATATTATTATTCAACTTATTGTAACCCCGACACACACACAGCACACACAGGCCAGCGCCTACTTGCTCTGCTATTTTCATCCTTGAACCATTGTTACCCCTTGTTGCAGGTACCTTAATGGGGTCAGACTATTTCCTCTGTTTCCTTTCGATGTGAAATAATCTTCCTACATACAGTACTTTCCCTCACCCCTCCTTCCCTGCTCCTAAGCAACTTCTCTGGGATTACTTTGCTCCTTCCTGCTATTGCTCTTAGCACTTCTATGCTCAACATTTGTATTTGGGCTGTTCTGCCATCAGTCTACAAACTGATCAATTGCCACCACTCCTCATTAGTTTATTGTTCATATTTTTTTGTACTATTGTTCATTTTGTATTTCTTGATTGTTTTACAGTTACCTTTTGAAATGTATTCACTCTCTACCCTTCCCCGGGTACACCTGAAATGAGCCTTGGCTCATTCACCTTCCCTTGTCACCTATTAGTAAATAAATACATAAAATTCACCTACTATTATCCTCTTTCAGTTTGCTTCATCTCTTCACACAAAATATATAAAACTCAAAATTTAAATACAGTACTTTTTCAGACTTGCTTGAGCCTCCCCTGGAGCAGGTTGGGGCCTCCCCAGGGAGGCTGGCCTCACCATTTGAGAACCCCTGGTAAGGTACTTATTTTCAGTCACCAAATACAACAAACTGGCGACAACGATGGTGAAAATGTTCATAGCTTCAGCTTACTGAATTACACCATTTTGTGACTTTCTGCATTGGAGGCAAGTAAGTAATTTGGAACTGTGCTATATCATGGAAACTTCAGCCAGCTTTGAGATTTTTACAGGAACGGACTGGGATACATGGTCCAGACGGTTTGATCAGTGGTTATTACTTAATCCTGCCACACAGTTTGCAAAAGAACTGCAACGGGATATGCTTATTCGAGCTGCTTTTTGTACTTTCTTGGAAAGTGAAACCTAAAGTTTATACTATTATGCAGTCTGTGTACACCGGACCAACCAAAGGATTTGTCATATCAAGAGCTAAAGGCTAAATTGAATGCACAATACAGTTTAACAACTTTCCCAAGGGCTGAACGTTATAAATTCTACAGTTACCATCAGAAACCTGGTCAGTCATTACAGTCTTATTTGGCTGAGATCAAACACTTTGCTGTCACATGTGAGTGGAGCAGGGAGCATCTTGAATCTAATTTAGCTGATAAGTTTGTTATAGGGTTGAATAATGAACATCATATTCAGCAATTACTTTCTGTAAGTGTCAAGAAGTCTGCTGATGAACTTTTACAGATGGCACTAATGTATGAGGCTGCAGAAAATGAAGCACATGCTAAGATGAACACTAAAAATGAGGTACAAGTGTCTGCAGTAAACCCCAAATTGAAACAGCTCAAACCTAAGTCTAAACCACTGTTTTCAAAGAAAAATTCAATCACTCCACCCAAACTGCATGGCCAGTACAAATGTGCATCATGTGGGTCTTCTCAGCATAGCAGGGACCAGTGCAAATTCCGAGAAGTTCAGTGTCATGCCTGTAAACGTCAGGGTCATATTGCTAAACTTTGCAGAAGCAGGAGAACTGCAGTGATCAGTTCAGAGAGCACAGACAGTGCAGTGGTTCCTATTGCACCACAAATGCAGACAAAATATGTTCCTCCTTTCTATGTGTTACTTCAATTGCCACAACTGAGGCATTAGTTGCGTTTAATGGTAGACTCTGCTTCCCAAGTTACTTTTATTAACCATCAAACATGGTCTGATCTGGATAAGCCACCATTGTCTCCTTATAATAAGTTGCTGCATGCATTTGAAGGGCAACCAATTCAGCCACTGGGCTCGTTTACCACTTTAGTATGCAGGATTGATTCTCCTGATACACCTTTAACTTTTCTGGTTTCAAAAAAGAGTGTCAACATTTTGGGCAGAGACACTCAGTTTCTTCTAAACATTCATATTGATCCAGCAGATTTTGGCCTACTTGCTGCTGTCCAGGTACCACAAAGCAGTAATCCGCCCAAGCTTGGGGAGATTTCAGACATGTATCTAGAGGTATGGAAGGGCCTGGGATGTTGCACAACAGCTAAAGCCAAGCTAGTTACAAAGCCTGATGCAGTCCAAAGTTTTGTAAACCATGGAAACTTCCTTTTGCCTTAAAACCGGTGGTTGGGGCAGCACTGGACAGACTGGAAAAGGCAGGTGTGCTGGAAAAGGTTTCAGGTTCAGATTGGATCACTCCAATTGTGGAGGTATCTAAACCAGGAGGTAAGGTTCGAACATGTGGGGATTTTAAGATGACACTCAGTCCAGTACTTAGAACAGATGTATTTCCTTTACCCTTACCTGAGGAACTTTTTCATAGACTGAATGGTGATGTGGGGTTCTCTAAACTGGACCTCGTTGATGCATACCTTCAAGTGGAGTTGGATACAGACTCTCAGAAATTGGTAGTGATTAATACACACCAAGGACTGTACAAGTACAAATGGTTTTGTTTTGGTCTTAATTCAGCACTGGCTATTTTCCAAAAAGTGATTGAGCAAATGGTGAGTGATATACCAGGTGTTGCTTGTTATTTGGATCACATCATTGTCACAGGCAAGACAGAAGCAGAACATTCACTTAACTTACAAAAGACTTTAGAGAGATTGCAACAGAGTGGATTCAGACTCAGGAGAGAAAAATGACAATTTTGTCAACCAAGTGTCATGTACTTAAATCACACTATTGACAAAGATGGAATTCGTCCAAATGATGAAAAGGTGGAAGCCATTGTGCACGTGCCTGAACCACAAAATGTTTCAGAGTTGCACTCATTCTTGGGTATGGTGCTCTACTATGACCGTTTCATACCTGGCTTAGCCACTAAATGTGCTATCCTGAATGAACTGTTACATAAAGGTACTCCGTGGAAGTGGACCAAGGGCCACAGTAAGACATTCAAGCCATCAAGCTCTCTCTAACCAATGTGAATAATTTAACTCACTATGACCCTAACTTATCTATCACATTGGCCTGTGATGCTAGTCCTGTGGGTATAGGAGCTGTCCTTTTCCATACATATCCAGAAGGAGTGGAGAAGCCGATAGCCCATGCTTCACACAAACTCACTGCAGCAGAAAGGAATTATGCTCAGATTCAGAGAGAGGCATTAGCGATTGTGTTTGGAGTCCAGAAATGTCATCAATACTTACTAGGTCACAAGTTTCACCTGAAGGAGGATCACAAGCCACTAGTGACAATTTTCAGTCCAGAAAAAGGAATTCCAGAGACAGCTGCTAGCCAACTTCAACGAATTATTGACTTCTGTACTTTCTAGCTAAGTCAGGAGGGATTGTTATGTGTAGTGCAGCTTTAAGAAATGTTAGACAGTACAGTTTTAAGGAATGCATTGACTGTAACTCTTCCTGTGTGTGTTGAGAACAGTGTTCCCCCTGGCTCTGAGCTGTATGGAAGTGAACAGAGAAGGCCTAAATTTCTGTGGTGCATGTGTTTTCTTTCTACCAAGACTCTGATGTGTTTAAGGTACTTATTTTCAGCCACCAAATACAACATTATCAGAGTCTCTGCAGCCCCCTTCACACCTCAGTGAATTAAAAGGGCAACATGAGTGTGAGGAGCAGGCTCACAGAGCTCAGCAGGGCTGCTTCCTGGTAAGGGGTAGCTCCTCAGTAAGCTACCCTCTCTCCCCCCTTCCCTTTTGAGAGAGAGATGGGGGGGGGGGGTGAGGATAGAATGGTGGACAATTACCAGAAGCAAACATTCTGATATCTCTGCTATTGATCAACTTGTTCCACACGTTTAAAGAAGACCAGTTTAGTTTCAGTAGGACATTGAAATTGAGATTTCTTGGCAGGTTGTAACTGTCTGGGCCCAGAAATGAGAGTACACTTTCTCAGCTCAGCAGCAAGGTGGGACGCGTATGAGCAGTTGCTCGTCCATAAATCTGTTCATGGCAGCTTATCTTCTTGGCTCCTGAAGTGCATCATGAATCCATCAGTGCATGATCTCCAGAGTACATTTTATATTGCTCCTAGGGTTATTAAAAAAAAGATAAGCTAATTACTCTGTGGTTACAGTTCTCCCCACCATTGTAATTCTTCACCATCATGGCTTACAGCATTGACTGATATCTAAAAGGACTTACAAGTAAACTGTCAAGTTTCTTGCCTTGCTGTTATAAATGTTTACTCTGTGGACCTGAACTTATGCAAGGGTTCACAGCAGCTAAAAAGACAACATTGGTGAGCTCTGCAATGTTTCTCTTCCCTCTTTTAAATGCAGGCACAACCCTTTTTATGTTTGCTTGTGCACATACGCAAGAAACATTATGCGGCAGCTTAGGAGAGAAATGGGTTGTGGAGATGCAGCACTCTGGCAGCCAACGGGGACACTGCATTTTGGGGGTTTGGCACTGGTGGACCAAAGCAGGCCCAGTGTCTTGATGACACTGGTTCTGCAGATATGCCACCAAGTTAAAACGTTTCGCCACTGCAGTCAGGGGCCGCCTCGTCATTGCAGTGTCAGCCATTTCACTGCAATGAGGGGAGCAACCCGTCATTGCAGGGTTGTACCTTTACTGTCTGTATACCCGCCCGACCAGTACATTTGCGGCCAGAGCCCACTCCCTGTTGGCACACTCTTTCCCATGTTTGTGTGCCAAAGGGTGCCCAATCCCTCGGTAGCATGCACCCCCAACAGTCTTTCTTTGCGCGAGGGTGCCCCAATCCCTGTCGGCTTCAGTCTCCCCAGTTCAATTTGCCAACGGGGGAGCCCACTCTCCATCGGAACAGTGCCCCTCCCCCCCAGTTTGCTGTGTGCCAAGGAGTTGCCCAATCCACTGTCGGCTACAGCCCTCCAAAAAATAAACACTTAGGTGGCATACTGGGAGCCCACCCCAGTGTGCCAAATGTCCCTGAAAAGAAAAAAAACAGTCCCACAATGTTTGTTTTTTTTAACACCTGTAAACCAGAAAACGGTCCCTATGAGGTTCGGTGGCCCTCCCCAACCTCGCCCACCTCTGTGCACCCCACTCCCACACACCCCTCACCTCATACTTACCTCCGGGCCCAGCGGATCTTCGGTGGACCGGGAACATGTCCACACTCTTCAAAGCCGACCTCGAACTGAAGAAATGCCGGTAAGCTGTATAATGGCATAAATAGGGTTTTTTCAACTTTGGTGCATATCTAGGGCATTTTGGAGAATTTTGGCACCAAATTTTCAACATGGGGTTCTTGGGACCCCTCCTCATGAATTCAGTCACTGTCATTGCGTTACCCAGTCCCAAAAGGTGATTTCACGGTTACTGTGTGGAATCACCTTTTGGGACCGATAAATGAAATGACAACGCCACTGTTCATGAGGTGGGCTCTCAAAGGGCCTGTATTGCAAATTTAGTGGAAAAAAAATCCAAAAAATGACTGTTTTATGAGCGTGCGTTGTGCAGTTTCCACACACGCTCGTAACTTCGCAAATTTGTAATATTTTCAGTCCAGATTTTCAACACTGACATTTTTTCACACCTCCTTATGAACAGTACAGCTGTCATTTTACACATCCTGGCCAAAATGTGTTTTTGCACTTCCGGCACAGAATAGCGGTCTCTGTGGGAAATCAGTTTTGAGATAGATTGAGAAAATGACAGTGACACGGTTCATGAGCAGAGGTCCTAAAATGCCTATGTTGAAAATTTGGTGAACGTCCATAAATGACTGTGTTACAAGTGCGCTATGAGTTTCCATGCACCCTTGTAACTCTGCAAATTTGTAATATTTTCATGCCAGACTTTCAACACTGGCATTTTTTCACACCTCCTTATGAACAGTACAGCTGCCATTTTTCACATCCTGGCCAAAATGTGTTTTTGCACTTCTGGCGCAGAATAGCGCGGTCATTGTGGGAAATCAGTGTTTGGGACAGATTAAGATACAGCGAGTAAGAGAGGGGGAGTGAACAAGATCGAACTGAGCTCTGTTTCGACTGCTGCAGATTTCTTTGTGGGCTGAAGAAAGCCCCAACGCAGGCAGGAGCCCAGTACAAAAGGGCAGCCTGAAGTGCCGAGAGAAACAGAAAGAGCGAGTGAGAGAGGGGGAGTGAGCGAGCTCAATGGAGCTCTGTCGGGACTGCTGCAGATTTCTTTGTGGGCAGAAAAAGGTGCCAATGCAAGCAGGAGCCCAGTACAAAAGGGCAGCCTGTGGCGCTTGGGAGAAACAGAGCGAAGCGGTGAGAGAGAGGGGAATGAGCAAGCTCAATGGAGCTCTTCCGGGACACTGCTGGATTTTTGTGGGCAGAAAAAGGCATCAACACAAGCAGGGGCCCAGTACAAAAGGGCAGTATGCAGCACCGGAAGAAACAGAACGAGTGAGTGAGGGAGGGGGAGTGAGCAAGCTCAACGGAGCTGTGTCGGGACTGCTGCGGATTTCTTCGTGGGCAGAAAAAGGCACTAACGCAAGCAGCAGCCCAGTACAAAAGGGCAGCCTGCAGCACCAGGGGAAACAGAATGAGAAAGTAAGAGAGGAGGATTGAGTGAGCTCAGCGGAGCTCTGTCAGGACTGCTGTGGATTTCTTTGTGGACAGAAAAAGGCGCCAACGCAGGCAGGAGCCCAGTACAAAAGGGCAGCCTGCAGCACTGGGAGAAACAGAATGAGTAAGTGAAAGGGGTAGGTGAGCTCAACGGAACTCTGTTGGGACTGCTGCGGATTTTTGTGGACAGAAAAAGGTGCCAACGCAGGCAGGAGCCCAGTACAAAAGGGCAGCCTGCAGCGCTGGGAGAAATAGAAGGAGTGAGTGAGAGAGGGGGAGTGACCTTAACACTTATCAGTGTCTGCAGGATAGGGTGATGTGAAATGGCATGAACGTTATGGGCGACAACCCAAACATATGCCCCAATGCCTGTCCGTCTCTGCAGGGTGAAGTTCAATAATTCACTGCCATTCCTACTCTGCATCTGTCTAACTCCTGCATTTCCAATGCTAATACCAGCAAGCAAACATTCGGCATTGACAAATGCTTGTTGTTGACCCAGTTGTGGACCCTAATGTTGCTTTTCGGTATGCACATTGTGATAGGAGAAATAAGTATAACCACCCTTACTTTGTCTGTATTAGTAGTGCATTACTTTTATTTCATGCACAGCATATAGGTCATATCACAGCATCGGTGTGAGGGGACAGCCATTTGAAACATGGAAACACATTAACATTGAATTTTACGGGCAGAAAAGAGACCAACGGTTGATGGAGGCTGCCTTTGTCCTACCTTGGTCCTCACAAGACTACCACAGGTAGTGCTGACGCAGTGCTCCGTCATGTATCACTTCTGCATTAGTTGAATGACATCCACTTGACTGCTCCCCCCCCATCATCTTCACCATACCCATGTGTCTATCCCACATTCTTTTATAACCTATCTTGACATTAACCCTCCTTGTAGATAGTTCAGCCCGTCCATCACCCTTTCCATGAATATGTCTTCCCTTACACCCCTCCAAAATCCTCCCCAACAGCTTATAATTGTGTGCTCATCATATACTTCTCTCATTGCCTTAACAGCTGCCGGTAATCCACCATGTTTATTCCCTTCAGATATTTGGGAGCTACAGTCATAGCTCCACTTTCCTTTCTGGCCTTCAGGGAGCACATATTCAGATCTGCCAGTCTTTCCTCTTAGGCCTTCCCCTGTTGCCCATGTATCCTTTTGTTTGCCCTTCTCTGGAAAAATTCAAAGTAGTCCTTGTGTTTTTTAAGGTGAGAGTTCCAGAATTGCAAATAGTTCTCAAGGTGCAGCCTCATCAAGGATCAATGAAGGGGCAGGATTGCTTCATTCCTTCAGCTAGGGAATACCCTACCTACGCACCCTAACATCCTGCAAGCTTTCCCATATGCCTTGATGCATTGGGCAGCACTGTTGAGGGAACTGCTTATGGTAACCTGAGATCTCTTTTTCTCTAGGTTCTTGACCCTCCTAATCAAATACTGTGTTTCTGGGTTCCTGCTCCCCTTGTGCATGACCTTGCACATTTTGACAATGAATTTGAGTTGCTACATCTCAGACCACTTCTTCAGTTTCTCAGGGTCCTCTTTCATGTTCCTAACCCATTCCTCATTGTGTACCCTGCCATATGTCTTAGTGTCATCCACAGAGAAACACAATGTGCCTTGGATCACTTCGGCAGTGTCACATATACACAGATTGAAGAACACAGGACACAGGGCTGGCCAGTTAGGTGCCCCACTGGTCACTCTCCCAGCCTCAGAGTGCCTCCCATTTAGCATAACCATTTTGGATTCTTTCCCCAACCATTTCTCTTCCCATTTTGTTTTGTCTTCCATGCCCCCAAGTCACCCAGTGTCTTTACAAGATGTCTATGGGGTACCAAGTTAAAGATCTTGCTAAAGTCCAGATAAAAGACATCCACTGCCCGAGACAACTGGGTTGAAGAATTCTATGAGATTAGTTTGCATTGCCTCCTTTCACAAAGCCATGCAGTTTACTGTCCTGGAGACTGTGATTCTCTAGAATGTATACCAACCGCTCACTGAAAATAGTCTCCAACAGCAATGGGAACAACTAAAGTAGATGTCTTGGGCCCAGAATGGTGCCACTCCTTCCAAAAGGAAAATTGCATTGTACAGCGTACAGGACATAAGGTAAACATTTCAACACCCATGAACGTGGAATGTTTCATGAAACATTTGCATTCCATGAACTGCTGTTTAGTATTGCTCTTTTTGAGCAATGAGAATACAGTTTTTATGTAGTGTGTCTGGGAAAAACAGGCAGATCCCACTAACCCTTGGGTTTCCAGACGCTTTTGCTATGGGTAGATTTTCCTCTCCTTACCACCAGAACCACGATGGTTCTAAAATTGGGGATGGGAGGGTTGGCTGTGATCCGGTTCTGATTCTGACTCTGATCTTTTTCCAGAAGGTTCTGACTTACTCTGGTTTGCCAAAACAGGTATCTATTCCAGACCAGGTTAGAAATGGGTCAGAGACAGATCTGGATTGGGACAAATGACAGAGCCAGGCTACCCATACTCCTCCTTAAGAAACCTTTTCTTTAGGTCATCTAATGTTTAAAATAGTTATTTTAATTTTTTTTCACCCACCAATTTCTCATTTTTAACTTGAATAAACTACAAAATCCCTTATATTATCCAGGCAGTTCAGAACCAGGTCACTGGCGTGCGTGAACCTGATCCACGGACAGGGCTATGTCGAATCAGAGTTGAGTCACGAACAACTTTGATTTACAGACTGGAGCCGAGGCACACTGGATCAGTGGGATCCTGATCTCACCCAGAGCTGGTTCTCCTATCCCTAGATAAAATGTCTCATGGTAAAATAAGTATGCATGGGAGGAGAGGGCAGAACAGAATCCGTTGTCCCATTACTTGATAAAATGCATCATGGTAGGATTAATGTGCCTGGAAGTAGAGAGTGGATCAGAGTCAGTGCTTCCATCCCTAGATAAAATGCCTCATGGTAGAATTAGTGTGTCTTGGAAGAGAATGTGGATCATAGCCATCCTTACATAAAATGTTTCGTGGTAGAATTAGTTTGCTGAGGAGGGAGGGATCAGAGCATGTCCACTTATCCCTAGACAAAATACCTCATGGTAGAATTAGTATTCCTGGAAGGAGATGGCGGATCACTTTATCACTATGGAGAGGAACATAGCCAGTGTGAAAAACCTCTGGGAACACCATGGTACACCTCCCATTGAACAATGACTGCAGTCATTTCACATGATACTGAATGATGCTGCTGCCTGGATGGCAGGAGTTGGCACAATGTACCCTGACTCTTTTTAGGTTAACATTTCCTATGTCCCAGTGGGAAAACATTATTGTGTACACAAGCATTTGACTGCTACAGCAAATCACATGTTGTGCACATCAACTGAGACACAGCAACGACAGGGCTTTGCCTATGGTTCAGTGGGTTAAAGTACAACACTCACTATGCTTCCCACCCCACTGAGCGGTACTTAATCCACAGATGCCTAGGCATCCTTTGGATGCTTGCTTTCTTGCTTGCAGCCACCAGCTGCATTTTATGCACATGTCCTGTCCATGCCTCGTATCTTGTCACCCTTACCTTGTATCTCACTGTCCACCGTCTCAGTCCTTGGTGCGGTGTCCCTTCCTTGTTACCCTGCAGCTGCCTTGGGTAGTTCTTTGTCTCCCATTGGTGTTGCATTTTAGCTTCCTGGCCAGTGAGTGTGGGCTTTCTGTTCTTCCTCCTCCTCCTCCGTCTTCCACATATCATCTGTGAGCTCATAAGTCCCAGGGCTAGGCTGTACTGCACTGCAGGGTTGAATTTCCTGTTTTGTCACTAACTGCTGCTACTTCAACGATTTTGCCTTTAAATACCTCACACTTGTTCCTCCCATTGGCTGGCATTGGCAGTCTTTGTAACTGTTGCCACTTTTACTTCGGGTTTCTGCCCTGTTTGCAACATCTGTCCTGCACACTCTGCCGGGGGGTACTGGGGGGTTGTTTTTGCCTGCTCCTGCTCAGACTCCTGAGCACTTTCCTCCACCATCCTTTGACCCCCACCTACAGGCCTGTTCTGCTTCACTCCTGAAGCTCTCCCTCTTCCCCGATCTGGTTACCTGGCCTTGCTCTGCTTCTCTGTCATATGCTGCTCCTTTTCTTCTGTCCCCCACCTATTTTCCCACCTTCCTAGTCTTTTAGTTGAACATCATGCAACATCCATTTCTCCCTTGACCTTTTGGGCTCCTCATTCATTCTTTGTAAACCATATCAGGCTATGCCTTTCTTACTATACTACCTATTCATGCATTCACCTCTTTAATACATCATGCTACCTACCCAGGCATCCAGCCTTATCATTCTACCTACACAGGCTTTGCCTTACCTTGCATTCCTCTTGTCAGCATCATACCATTTAGAACTCCTGCCCCACATTGGCTATTTCTGTTGCCCTGCAGGGCATTTATGCCAACAGGTCAACAAACTCATCTTGCTTCAATGAAGTCTGCATTTGAGTGGGCCCTTGCTAAGTGGGGGTCTTTTAGCCATGTGGATTGACTTGGCATACTTCTCAACATTTGCAGCTCCTTTCCTGCTAAAGGAAGGACTCTCATCATGGGGACCTCTTTGGCTGTAAAGATGGACCCGGTGACACTTTATTTGTTGTATTACTGACTCCCAGCTGGCAGGGTGGAGCCCTCACCATGTGAGAGCCCTTTCAGTCATGCAGATTGACTTGGCAGCACTTATCAATGGTTTATATGTTGTCTTCTGTGCCTTGAAGATAGGACCCTTAACATGGGTGGCCCTTTAACAGTGCAGACCAACTCAGTGATGCCCTCTTGACATGATCCTCCTCAGCATTGCATATGACTTGCATGGGTTTGCTGTGTATTCCCTTCCTTTAGTTTCTCCATCATCATCATTAGACATGGTTAACCATCCTCACATATCTGAGGAGAAACAAAAGCCATCCAGCCAACACTGCTCTCCTCAAATCCACACCTTGAGGGTGGGTCCATTCTTCATGGGTGGATGGGACCCCTCTGGCTGGGCAGATAGGCTGAAGGGCCCCCTCATTGCATTACCCCATTAGAGGGATATAGCAAGAGCCATCCCATTTAAATGTCTGCCCTGAATTGGATTCCAAATTTCAGAAGTCATCCAAGCTATCACTAAAGCAGCCCAAGCCAAGAGGGTTGGTGACCTAGGCCTTGGTTACACAGAGGCTTCCTACAAAGGAAGATTGTCCTCCCCACATATCAAAAGTTCTAATAATACTTATCTTGGGCTCTATGCATTATTGGGTGGAAAATCATGCACTGCTATCAGTGGTGTGTAGACTTCCCTAAAACAGAGAGCGGACATCGGGGTTCTGCTGACCCCTGCAGTATGGATGAAAGGGCGTGCACTGCTTCTGCATTCGGTCTGCTGGTTGTTCATGCAGCTACACATGTGAAAAGTCCAGTGGAGTGACTGGGCGTGTCCACACTCCGCACCATTCACTAAGGCACAGAGTGCTGGGTGGGGGGTGGCAACAGGGTACATGAGCAGGTACCCTACTATAGCTGCTGTGTGCCACCCAGAAGGAGCACCTGCTGGCAGTGGTGGGACTGAAACCCCTTCCCCCCGCCATGCTGCCCCAGCCCTCCGGTCAGGTAGAGAGGGCTGGGTGCAGCCATTAGGGTGATCACCCTTTTAATTTAAGAGCCTGGGACATGAAGTGTCTCACAATCCCCTGCTCTGCATGGAGCAAGGGATCCATTCTTGGGCCAAGAAAGGCGTCTGACTGGATGCCCTCCTGTATCCTCCGATCCGCCCCCTGTGCAGCACTGCACCAGGGAGCAGAGCCTCGGACAGTCTTCCTGTGGTGGTTGGCAGTCATCAGTGTCATGCCCCGAGCTCCTGTCCGTGGGTGTGGACGTGCGCAGGCTGCGTACATACTTTCCTACATACCTGACCTGCATTAGTGTATAGGGCCGATTGACTAATTATTTATTGCACACAGAACTGGAGCTAGATGGTGGCCATATATATAATACTGGTTTTAGCTGAACACTACTGGCATTTCCCAGGCTAGGTCTCTTCTGTCCTTTGAGAAGTAAATGTTACATTTGTCATTATTTTCTGTTTTGAACCTTCTTCCCAAAGGTACCGCTATACTAATGGAACCTGGTCCCTGTGACATCCTCTAGTTGTGGAACCCTCCTTAAGAGGGTCCGTGTATCTTTCTGGCATCCCAAAGAGTGATAATCCCTGTAACAAGGGGGGGAGAGAGGGAGAGGGAGAGAGAGAAAATGCCAAAGTTATAACCATGATGCACAACCATAGTACATACTACATACCTCTCACCTACTTCAGTGCCTCCTGTATTTGTAGCTCATCATAGTTCCAGTTCTACCAAACCCACTAATCTTTCCATGTTCCCTAAGGAATTCCTTCTTAGGAGCCCACTAATCCAGTGAATGGGAAGGCTTTGCTTGTGGTTTTATGGGACAGGGCATGGCACTTGCTTGCTCCACCCCACCAAGCAGCACATAAACAGGGTATGATTCTTGTGTCCTTGAAACTGTCATCCACCCCTCCTCTGGTGGAGCCACTCTTTCCTTGAGATTGTGCCTTCTTCCTTAAAGTAATTTTGGTCTAAGGAGACCTCATCCCTGTGATTCCTCTTAGGGTGGAACCCCCTTCAAGAGGGTTCCTGTATCATTATGGCACACCAAAAGGATGGTCACCTCTGTAGCAGGGACTGAGAGAGTGTACACCAAAGTTACTGTCATGTTGCAAAGGGTAGTACATACTGTCTACCTTTGGGACTATCTCTCTGCCACCCTTTCAGTCATTACTTCCCACCGTCATTGCTGTCTTACCAAACTCCACCTATCCTTGTACCCCCTAAACAGTTTATTTATTTATTCTATGTATTTGACAATTGGTGACTGGGAAAGGCACATTGAGTCAAGGCTCATTTCCAGGTGTGACATGGGGGAAGGGAATAGGGCATACAAAATACATAGCACAGACACAGTTTGTGGTTACAGTAAAGAGCAATCAGAGAACATGAGTTAATTACAGGAGTAAGTGCAAAGTGAGCAATCAAGGAAGAAGCAACAATACAAGGTGTTTCAGCCACCTCTGTACTGGGGTAGGAGGCAAATGCAAGGGAACAGTCATGTAGAGGGAAGACAGGAGCTGGGGTGGGGTGAGAAGGAGATTCAGCTAGTACCTGATGGAGACAGGGGAGGTACTGAAGCAGAGGGAAGAGGGTAGTTGGTTCCAAATGATGGAAGATGATAGGAGCATGCTGACTGCCCAGCAGAGGAGCGAGGATGAGGAATGGTGAAGGTGTAAGGATTCCTAGAGCGGAGGGAGCAGGAGGCAGAGGGAATGAGAGGAGTGATGACAGGTAAGAGGAAAGAAACCCAAACCAGTATTTGGATTTGTATGAGGCCCAGTGGCTCTGGCCATGTGAGGGTAGAGGGAGAATGGCTAAAGAGAAATAAAGTGAGCAATGATGAGTACGAGAGGGAAGTTGTTAAAGTGGCAGAAGAAGTTGCAAAGGGTGTCCACTCTGGCCAGGGAGGTTGAGGGAGCGGTACTATAGACCACATCCACATAGTCAAAGAGCAGGAGCACCATTTTGTGACAAGCTCACAGTGGACCTGCAAAGACAGACAATCTTTATTGCGGAACAGTGCACCAAGTTTAGGGTGAAGCGTGGCATGGGTTGCATCGATGCAGGCAGAGAAGTCAAGTTTGCTGTTTAGCCACGCACCAAGGTACTTGAAGGATTGAACTACTTCTAGAGGGGTGCCATCCAAAGTGGAGAAGATAAGCAGAGCTGGGATTTTGGTAAATTTCTGGCTGGTGCCAAGGTCATTGACACAATTTTGTTTCTGTTGACCTAGAGCTAGTTTGACTGGAACCAGTGCAAGACAGCTGTGGAAGTCATGCAGGAGCAGACCTTCCACAGCTGTGGTAGAGGATTGCAGGTGTAGTGACGTGTCATCAGTATATATATATGTATAGGAATTGCTTTACCTTGAGGAAGTAACTAAGGAAGATGGAGAACAGGATGGCCCCAGGATGGAGCTCTGTGGAACCGTTGCCTGGATGGGAAAGCATACTTCTCAACCTGTGTCACTGAATGAGGGACATGGACACTCAAAATGAGAAACAGTGAGGGACACTGACTCTCATAATGAGGGATGCATCCTCAGACATGGATATACAGTACATGCTCAGAACACTGTGGAAACCACTGTTTTTATTTGTACAAAGTTTATTTTTTATTTAACATCTTAAAATATTAATTTCTGCTTTAAAGTCTAAATTTACAGCAAACCCTCTGTGTGTGCAAACACCTCTTCCATGAGGGACGAATGAGGGACAGGACAATTTTGAGGGGTAAAATGAGGGATGTCCCTCGTAATGAGGGACACTTGAGTGGTATTAGGAAGTAGAGGTGACAAGGTGCTACCAACCTGTACTGACTGCAGACTACTCAAGAGGTAAGAATGGAACTATTTGACAGCAGGAGCTGAGAGGCCAGCAAAACTCAGCTTAACCACGAGGCATGGCATGCACACTGAGTCAAAAGCCTTGGCCAGATTGATGAAAAAGGCAGCTGTGATATGGCCCGGATCCACTACTGAGAAGGCAGAATCAGTTACACACGCAACAGGGAGGAGAAGGTGGAGTGATGCTTCTGGAAGCTGGACTGGAATGGGAGAGGAAATTAGGGGAAGATAGGAAATCAGAGTCTGGTTAGACAAGCTTCTGTTGCAGCTTAGCAAGGGAAGGGAAGAGGGAAATTGGCTAGACATTACCTAGGGAGGAAGAGTGCCCCCTCCCCCCCCCACTTTGTGGAGTGGAAGACGTTTGGCCAACTTCCAGGACAGAGGAGCAGCTGTGAGAGAGGAGAGGCTGAGTAGGTGAGTCAGAGGAGATGCTGTGGCAGGAGCGGAGATATGGAATACCTTAGGAACTTAAGTTCCTCCTTAGGAGCCTGCTGACCCACTGAATCAGTGCATAATTTGCTCCGTTTAGGACTAATCATCGGGAACAGATGCTAAGGGATGAAGCTGTTTCTGTGAAGCTGACCTTAGTGGTAATGAACAGAATGGTGTAAAAGTCAGATTTTTGGCAATGGTGTTTCATTGTATTGTGTTGATACCAGCTGTGATTTTTAATTTTGTTGATGGCCAAACCCTTTCTGTAATAAAACTGCATTCTGATAGTACACATGGAGAATTTTGAGTGTGCTGATAAACAGAAACATAGAAACATAGACATTGCCGGCAAAAAGACCAAAGGTCCTTCCAGTCTGTCCATAAAGAGTGTCTACCTATTCTCCTGACCTACCATCTTAAAGGTTTTTACCCAAAATGCCTACCTCCTCTCTCCCCTAACCCCCCAACCTCGTAAGTCCCCTCCCTCCTCCTTGAATTATCAGCCAGCTATACCTGTCGCAGCTGTTCTTGAACCCATTTATAGTCCCTGCCTCTGCCACATCTACTACTAATCTGTTCCATGGCTCTACCACCCATCTTGGTAAAGTATGTTTTGTCCGTCATGGAGTTTCCACTAACTATCCTCCATCCGTGTCTTCTCGTGACAACTCTGCTGTTTCTGGTGAACAGGGTCTCACAGTTCTGTCTATTAATTCCCTCAGGAACGTGTATGTCTGTGTCATGTTGCTCCATCCCTTCTTTCCTCCAGCATACATGTCCATGCCTGTAGTCATTCCCCATAGGATCTGCCCTGTTGGCCCTGAATCATTTTGGTGACCTGCACAGACTCTAGCTTTCCCCTGTCCTTTCTCTGGTGTAGACTCCAGAACTAGACACAGTACTCCAGGTGAGGCCTCATCAGGGCCCTGTACAGGGGCCGCATACCTCATTTCTGTTACTGTCAATGCTGATATACTTCCAAATATCTTAGAAGTATATCAGCTGCTTTTGTGTAAACATAAATACTGACTAATTATAGCCTGAGGTGACTCACTTTGTGGCTGTGTAAGCAATGACATGTGGGGTTAAGTACTGTCACAATAGCACACCAAAGGGCGATATTAAGACATGGGGCCACTGGCTGAGTATTTCAGCCCTGGAAGTGTGGTTGTTACAGTACTACCAACAGTTGAATTGTCTTACTATGCTTATAAAATGGGTTTGTGTGGAGCATTTGAAAATAAAAAAAAGTTTAAAAATAAAAAGGTTTACCAGTTTGTAGTATTGTCACCATGCACGAGTCCTGGCCAGTCAAGATGCCGGGGTTTCTCTACCCATTTTATGAGGATTGAACATAATTGACACCAGTCGCTCTGAGCCTCCTTCCCTTTCACACATTGACTGGTGCCCCATTAGCAAAATAGGTTCTCTGGCAAAAAAAAAAAAAAAAATTTTGAGTCCAGGTTCTCTCAGCCCCCTGGTAAAAGAACTTTGAGCTACCAGATTATTCTTACAGCTGATGTAAGATGCACATCCTGCTTAACATACAGTAAGTTAAAGCGAGGTGTGATCTTGTAACTTATTTTGTAGTAACTCTGGTAAATCTCTTATATTCTAATGAATCTCCTTTGTTTCTTGCCCAGTTCCGCCTTGTGGTGAAGACCTCTCTCAAGCTGCTGCTGGTGTTTGTGGAGTACACCGAGTCGAATGCAGTGCTTCTGATCCAGACTGTGTCAGCGGTCGACGAGAAGAGAGGTCAGTGTCCCAACCTTACATACCTCAACATTTCATTCCTCTATTGAAAGCCGGGTCTGGGTGAGAGACTGCTGTTAGAGAGCCATTGCCAGGTTTTCGCCAGTATTCTCAGCAGGTGTAGTTCACCTGTTGGCCATAAGGTCAGGACGCACTCTGCTGCATGGTAGTTCATTTTAGTCACTAGGAAAGTAATATTAAAGGAAAACACTGGTTAACACATAAAGTGCAGCAGCTGCTGCAGAAAGCCCGATCAGGGCATTTATGGTACTAAAGAACAGTTTTTGACTAACTGTTACATTTGTGTGCCGGCCCAGTGGCGTGGAAGGTTGAGCAGTGATGCGCACCTCCTGCCATGTGGGTGACCTGTGTTTGCAGTGTGAGCGGGTGACCGGGGTCGGCCAGGGTGGGAGAGGATCGAGCATCTGGAGGACAGCTTTCCTCTCCCGGGGAGCGGTGGGGATGGAGTCCGCTGTTTGACTGGTCCCTAGCAGTGGCTGGGGGCCGGCGCAACAGACCCACACAAGGGGGTGTGGAGCAGAGCAAGGTGACTGGCGTGCCACGTATGGAAGCGTGCACGGCTCTGCCATTGGCGTCATTGCACGCCTTGGCTCCTCGCTCGGGGGCGGGACAAAACTGGAGGAGAAAAAGAAGCCAACTGTTGGGAGGAAGCCGGTCTCCCCGCTGCACTAGGCCAGCTGGCGTGTCAGTTGGCGGGCGATAGCCGGCATGTCGTCAGTGGCAGTGATGGGAGCCAGTGGAAGGGACGGTCAGTGGGATAAATAAATAAATAAAAAAAACTGTTACATTTGTTATTTACAGTCAAAGTACCTCACAAACCATCCTGTCAGCAGACTCATCCACAACCATCTACTTTACACTCAGGTGGCTTCGGTGTGTGGGTTATACTAATGACGGCAACCAACTAATTGCAGAGTTGGTTGCCTCATTGCTATAACCCATGTGCTGGGTGCTGCATGATGTGCACAAAATTGCCGCTGGCGAGTCTGCTGACAGGACAGTTGGCATAGTTTTTTGACAGTAAATAACGGCTCTAACAAGTAGTAAAAAATTTACTTTTATTCTGAAAGCCCTAATCGGATGTTTCTGCAGCAGCTGCTGCTCTTTAAGTGTTAACCTGTGTTTTCTTTTAAGCAGAGTACTCAAAACCAACAGAGAATACTGATGAAAATCTGAACAAAGCCATGTTAAATGTAGTGCTTGTTTTATTATTTCAGATGTAAAAATGAAGTGCCAAAGCAGACTCAAAATGGAGAGAATAAAGATTTTCATGTAAGATAGGAGATAAGGGGCTATCTGAAATAGCATAAAAATGTGCACTTCTATTTAATGCAAGTTGATGAGCAAAAGTCACACTATTTTAAGCATCTTTTGAAAATTATTTATTTAGCTAGGGTGACAAATTAGATACATCTCATTTATTTGTGAGGTCCTCCTAATACCCATTGGGTGGAATATTCAGAAATGTGCCAGGCATGGGCGCAAGCCTGGGTACAGCGCAACTGGGATGTGCCTGGGCATGGCCTGGGTGATATTCAGTGGTGCTGTGCCATGGCTCAGCACCATTGAATATAGCACTGGGACTGCCGCGATTGCACACAAGCGCAGTGGCACTGCGCCAGTGCAGTAGCAGGTGAGGAGCAGGGGATGTGTGCAAGTGCGGGGCGCTAGGTGCAGCAACCGTGATATTCAATGCTGGGCATGCAAATGAGGCCATTATGCATGCAAGGTGCAATATGTTGGCCATTTGCATGTCATTATACCTCATTGCATGCAGGTGCGCGGTCCCGGCGACTTGCGCTGGTGCCCTGCTGAGCTGCAGCCATCGGGGACCGGCGCCCTGCCCTCGGGGTAATGCACCCCAATGCCCAGTCATGGGCTGTGGTCAAATATAAGTCCCTGGTGGTCAGTGGACCCTACCCCATCGGCCGATCGAGGCGTAATACCAGAAATCCTGGTGGTCCAGTGGACCTACCCCATCGTCCAAACATGGGCAAATTGCGAGCTTCAGTTGTAAAATAAATGCCCAGTTGTGTCATTGGTACCCCCTCCCCACCGCCCTCAGACCCGCCACCCCGCTCATTCACATTTCAGGACTGTGTAGTACAGATGCGGTCTGCCGCCCATTGGCCACGTGGTGACCAATGGGCGACAGCCATACTGTATGCTGTCAGTCGGGTGGGCGGCTTGTGGAGGGGAGCTGCTGCCCGCCACTGACCGGGGGTGGGGAGCGGGTGGCAGGTCTGAGGCGGGTGGGAGGGGTACCATGGCCCACCTGGGCATTTATTTTACAACCGAGACCCACGATCGGGCTGGGGATCAGGTCCACTGGACCACCAGGGAACTTAAATTATTCATTTGCCTGCGATCGGGCTCAGGATTGGGTCCACTGGACCACCAGGGTATTTACGCACATATATGTCCACGATTGGGCAAGGAGTAGGGTCCACTGGACCACCAAGGATATAGATTCATTATGCCCGCCTTCGGGCAGGGGAAGGGCACGATGCCTGGTCTGTGTCTGGGGTGGTCGGGTGGCCACCCACAGCTGGCGACTGCGTTGTTGCACCCTGCATACGGCAGCTCACCTGTGGTGGCCAGGACTTGCTCCTGCTTTTCAGGGGCAGATCTTTACTCCCCGTGTGGCGCAAAGCGGGTTTGTGCCTGCATGTCGCTGCATCCCAGGCTTCGGATAACCGGGATGTGCATATGCATGAACCCTTCACTTGTGCATACATTACTGGTGCGCCCGGCTCATTGGGAATTGTGCAGTGCAACATCCTTGAATATGCGCTGCATGCATTAGTGGGTTGTGCATTCTGCAACACTGTTGCGCCATGCGCAACCCCTTTGAATATCCCACCCATAGTGTTTAAGCTGCAAATGGCTGAAGCACAGGAAGGTTAAGTGACTTGCTAAAGGTTACTCACTAAGTGGCTCTGGTGGGCTTTGAACCTTGTTCCCACAGTTTTCCAGCCGGTGCACAAACCACTAGACCACACTGCCTTCCATGCTTGTACTTCCGAGTTTATAGTTCTGACAGTAAGCATCTCTCTCTCTCTACCCACCTCATCAAAGAAACCCTAATAGCCATATGCCTGACAGCAAAGAAATCCCCCGTTATGGCAGAACAGAGGATCACAGGAGTGGCACACATTTTTTTTTTACTTTTTGCCACAGCTGTCAGTACCCTCCTCTCTTGTTGTCATCCATGACTTATGCAGCTCTGATTTCAGTTGCCATTCCCTAAGACAGATACAAATTGCTTCTCAGTTTTCATTACAGATGTACAGTAATGCCTTCCAGCTTCCACATCATCCTAGAATACACACAAACCCAATAGCCTGAGGCACTGCCACTTCAGAAATGCAAGCATGAAACAGAAGGCATTAGACTGACAAAATATGTCTGTTTCAGCACTGACAGAAGAGTAACTTAACCTGAAATGTCCCAGTGCAGGCAGGCAGTTGTTTTTTCAGATAAAATATTTTGTCTTTTTTTCTAAGCCGAGGTTTGATCTGGCAAGTTTTGTAATCTTCACATCATTCTGTGAGAAATGTCACAGTATGTGAGGAAACATGATTTGAATCCCAAAGCAAGGGCATAGCCAGCTAACAATAATGGGTACACCATGACAATGTTTGTTACTATATAACCACATTTCTTACACTGTGGCCATGTTTGTTACTATATAGCCACATTTCTTACACCGTGACCATGTTTGTTACTATATAGCCACATTTCTTACACCGTGAGCATGTTTGTTACTATATAGCCACATTTCTTACACTGTGGCCATGTTTGTTACTATATAGCCACATTTCTTACACCGTGTCCATGTTTGTTACTATATAGCCACATTTCTTACACCGTGGCCATGTTTGTTACTATACAGTCACATTTCTTACACCGTGGCAGCGCTTGTTGCCCCTGTCATGCACTGGCAAATTCAGTAGGCATACATTGCTCCTTCAGACACCCACATATCACCCCACAGCTTATGTTGTATGGTCCCCAAGAATGTAAAGACAATCTCTGGCCAATTCTTATAGTTTTGACTCCCAAGAATGAAAGAACAGAAAGTACCCTGGAGTGTATGGAGTATGCCTTCCCACACTCATGTCCCAAGATTCACTTTGTTGAAGCTTTTCTGTGAAGTGTCTACCTGTGGTTTAGAATGAAGTCAGTATCTGCCTCAAAATGCATCCCCCAAATTTGAATTACAGGTATTTTATTCTTTTATTATAGAACACGTTTGCATGAAAATGGGCTCTTTGCTTCTCAGACTTCATCTGCCCCTATGCTTTCCCTGTTTTTTTTTTTTTTAATCCAATTATTTAACCAGGAGTGGCACACTAGGCTGAAAACTTGTTTACAGGTGAGACCTGGGAGCACAGAGAAGTTAAGTAACTTGCTCATGTCATACAGTATGCAAGTGGGGGCTGTGGGATTCAAACCCAGGTCTCCAGATATGCAATTCAGGGCCTTAAACCACTGTGCTATACTACCTCCCCTGCTTTCCCTGCTTTAAAGTCACAACCCATTATTTGTGACATCAGAGTCATATCCGTAGCAAACAGCTGCGATGTCACACTCACAAGCAGAGGATTATGACTTCATAGCAGGCATAGAGTAAGCAATGTAATAAGAGGAAGTCAAAGGGGGAAAGGATTGTGTTTCAATGAAAATGTCTTCAGTAATAAAAAAAAAAATGGAAGGCCTGGGAATGTAAATTTTGCAGGAATATTGTGTAACTGAGTTCTATTAATGCCAAGAGTAAATTCTGTGCTAGAAACTAGTAAATGTCTTTAAGCCACGTTATCGCGCCTGCTATATGAGATGTTTAAACAAAAATCAAGTTGCCCCTTACACATCCCACTCCTTAGCAATCTAACTTTATTTCTTGGCTGTTCTCAGCACCAGCAGCTGCAGAGTTTAAAAACAAAATCTAGTTTTCCACCCCTCTGTACACCCACCTGTACTGAAATATGTCTCAGCTAAGCATAGTGATCCATCGCCAGGCACTGTTCTCCTCATCATCACCCTCTGAGGCTCTGAAACAAAATACACCTGTTCTTGACTAGTCAAGCTGCACCCAAGAATGTGTATAAAGCAAAACACTTTTGGCTTGACCCACACAAAGGCTGGGATATGCATTTATCTGCACATATACCCAGTCATGGATATTTATACCCTAATGCTTGTTGGCACCAGACAGCATCCGCCCTGACCTGTTTCCATATGTGACTGCAGAACTTCGTACAAGGGTGTTCTAGGAGTGGAGTTCTGCTGGACAACCTGCATCCAATCAGATGCCTTGGTTGACTCCTTAGTGGATCCCTTGATCTGCATAGAGCAGGGGATGCTGGAATATGGCTGTCTTCCAAGGACTGCTGTATCCCATTCGGTACATTAAAAACAAACATTGAGTCAAGCCCTCCAGCCCTTAATGGCAGCTCAGAGGGTTGGGGGCACAGTGTTGGAGGCCACTGGACCTCCTAATGAGCCCTGATGACCGTTGGGAAGGGGGGCCCTTAGCTGCTATGGCAGAGTCCCCTGTCAGGTAGTGCTCACCTCCTTTGCCTGCCCTATTTGTGGGTGTGTGTGAAAGCATGCCATCACCCCTGCGCCCATACCAGCTGGTTGCATGTGTAGAGACACAGGCATGGTGGGTCAGTGTAACCCATGCTGTGGATGTCATGGGGTGCTCCACAGTGGCAGAGATGTCATTCTGTAGGTTCCACTAGCCCTCTGCATGTGCAGATAGGGTCTGAGAACCTTTGTGGATTGAGTCCTTAGAAATCATAGTTGTTTTTTTTTGCTCCTCCCAGCCCCTCATCCGGCCACTACCTCGGGCAGCCAAGGAACCCCCAGCTTGCCACACTTGTCCCCACCACAGCCATCTACCTTCCCCCAATCTTGCCATGACCTGGACAACCCAGACTTATCCCTTTACTGAAGGGGGCCCCCTCCTGGGGCCCATGGGAGGGGAGACAGTTTTCATTCCACTTCCGGGGTCACGGCGAGGGATCGTCTCTGGCCTACATGCCAGGGCTTTGTGGTGTGGTGGGGACCCGGCGACCATCATCCAGCTGGGCCAGCGGGCATATTTCCTCTTTTCTCCTTGCCCCCCCCCCCCACAGATGCTGCCGACTGCCTGTGATGTCCTGGGGGAACGCACGGTGACATGTTGTCACCCACGCTGCCAAATGCGCTGCCACAAATGGACTCCAGGAGTCGCCGTACAGGAGCCAGGCTAGGGCCCTCCCCTCTGGGGAGGCAAGCGTCTGGGCGGACACTCCTATCCCTCCTCACTGGTCTCTGCTTCTCTCACCCTGGGTTCAGGCATGAACCCAGGTCGCCAGCATGCCAGGTGATCCCCTGTCGCCTGGCACCACAGAGCCAGCCCTTTTTTTTACTTTAATTTTGATTAATACATTTTTAGACTACAACATCTAGGATATTCCTGGTACAGCATCGATTGCTTAAAGCCCAGTGCAATTACAGGACCGCTGGCTGACCTGTTCAGTATGTTCTTAGACATTGGATGTGTGCCACAGGACTGGAGGATGGCCCGTGTGGTACCCATCCATTAAGGCGGACCTAGAAACGAACCAGGGAACTACAGACCAGTAAGCTGCACATCGAGTGTGGGGAAACTCATGGAGATGATCTTAGAAGAGAGGCTGGTGACCCTTTTGGAGATCAGTGGTCTCCAGGATGGTCAGCAGCACGGGTTTGTCTTGGGAAGATCTTGCCAGACAAATCTGCTTGAGTATTATGACTAGGTGACAAAGGAACTGGACAAAGGCAATGCGGTGGATGTCCTGTATTTGGACTTCAGCAAGGCCTTTGATTCCATGCCGCATGGGAGGCTGGGGGGGAGCTGGGATTTATAGGGGTGGGATCAAAGATGGTAAGCTGGATCACCAATTGGCTGAAGGGAAGGCAGCAAAGGGTGGTGGGGTTGGGGGAGCTCTCATCACTAAGGGATGTGACGAGCGGGGTGCCGCAGGGATCAGTATTGGGACCAGTGTTTTTTGGAATATTCATAGCGGACATCTTCCACGGGGTTCGGAGTAAGATCAGACTCTTTGCAGATGACGCAAAGATGGGTGCTGTGGTTGATGACATCGAAGGGTGGAGGGGGTTGCAGGAGGACCTGACCAAATTGCAGGAGTGGTCAGAATGTATGGCAGTTGGAGTTTTATGCCAAAAAGTGCAGGATCTTGCACTTTGGGGCTAACAACCAGGGGAGGAGCTATCAGCTGGGGGGGTAGAATTAGAATGCACCGAGGAAGAAAGACATCTAGGGGTGCTTATAACGGGGAGGATGAACAACTCAGCTCAGTGCAGGAGGGCAGCAGCAAAAGCCAACAGGATGCTAGGGTGTATAATGGGGGGACTCTCCTCCAGAAACAGGAAGGTGATCCTGCCCCTCTACAGGTCACTGGTCAGGCCACACCTGGAATACTGTGTGCAGTACTGGTGCCCATCCTTGAAGAAGGACATCAGATTGTTGGAAGGTGTACAGCGGAGGGCGACAAAGATGATCCAGGGGTTAGAGGGATACTCCTATGAGGAGAGGCTGAGTGGGCTGAACATGTATTCCCTGCAGGAGAGGAAAGACGGGGGGCATGATCGAAACCTTTAAATACTTGAAGGGAATTAACAGAGCTAGTAAAGAAGGGATTTTCCAGATTAGAAGGGGGAGGGTCATGATGGGGCACCAGATGAGATAGGAGGTGGGAAAATTCAGGAGGGAAGTCAGGAGACATTATTTCACTGAGAGGGTGGTGGGTAAGTGGAATACTCTGCCGGAGGAGGTGGTAGCCTGTAGCATGGTAAACGGTTTTAAGAGGGATGGGACAGAGTGAGAGAGGGGTATTTGTGAGGAGGGAAGGGGTGGTGGGGCAGCTACAAGATGAGGGGCTAGCTGCACAATTGAGCAGACTCAATAGACCATGAGGCCTGTTTCTGCTGCCAATGTTTTTGTATGTTTATATGTTGGGATTTGCATAAAGACACTGCCGAATGAAAAGAAATATGCATACACGCTTTACTCTTTTAGTGAGTAAAAACAGCTACTGAAGTAATAAAGAAAACTAATTGAGAGTTGTGTCATGGCCAGCTAGGGGTTCGAGGCAACACTCACATTAGACAATAGGAACGGAAAGGCTTTGCCTGTGGTTCGGAGGGTCACCAGGTGACTTATGCCATGCCCCCATGTGGTATATAATGTGCATGCCCAAGCATCAAGTAGTTGCATTTCTTTATTTGGCCGCATGGCTGCTCCCTCTCGCCGTGCCCATACCTCTGCAGCCATGAGGTTGCTTATTTAGCGTCTCAGCTCCTTCTCCTGTGTGCTTTCTTGTTGCACTGTTGGCTCCCTCTGGTGTCTGTTGCTCTGCCCTTATCTATGTTGTCTGTTCTAGTCTGTCCTGCCTTTGTTGTGCTCCATCCTACTTCCTGTTGTTTTCTTTTGTTTGCTGGCTGCCTCCTTGACACCCATTCTCGGTCTTACCAGTTGTGTGTCCGCAGCTGTCTTGTTGCTTATGTCTGACCCTCCCTGCTCTTCTAGGGGCTTGTTTTTGCTGTATTTCCCCGATGGCTGCTCCCTCCATTTTATCCTTGATTACCTGCATATTGTCACGCTCTGTGTTTGTAGTTGCAGAGGTCTTGCTCCACATACTGTAATTCAGGTATTTGCTAATTGTCTCCTGCAGTCATTACCTTCAGCTGTATAGGACTATTACTGCATTTGTTGGCCTGCCTGGCTAACATTAGGTGCCTCTTATTAGCTTACTTAGCCATCATCTCAGCCCCTGTATGGGATTGGTTGGCATGCATCCACCCATTGTATAGCTGTCAACCTCCATCAGGCTTCTCATTCATTCCATGTGGCATCTGTGCCTTCCAATCAGCCTTCAGCCATCACCATCAGCTCATCTGACCCTGTGTTGGCTCTCAGGCTTTGCCATTGGCCTCCTGTTGACCTCTTACAAACTCTAGTAACTGTTCTAGGATGCATTCCAGCTATGACCATACCTCCTGGCTTTCAGGGCTCCCCTACCCTGTAGACCGATGGTCTCACTCTGTTTCCTTGAAGTCAGTATCCCGAGGGTAGGTCCTTTGACTCGGCTGGGGTCCTTTTCTTTATGCCCTTTGGATGGGAAGTTCCTGTGCATTAGGGTAAACTTTAACTATGCAGATCTACTCGGTGTCACCTCTTAGTGTAGTATTTATGACTTTAGCTACTGGCTAATGGGGTTTTTAAACCCTTGGTGCTCCTTTGGCAATGCAGAGCATGTCTGCAGCACCTTCAAAAGCTGTTTTCACTATGCCTGCCTAAGGTTTCTCTGGTCTCCTCTGATTTCCCTTTGATTCATTTGCCCTTGATGGGCGAAGTTCTACATTACAACACAGCTCTGCCCCCAAGGGTTCAGTTCCTATGGTCTTGCCCCTCTAAGGACTGGCTTCCTATCCACTTAATCCTCCTCACAGATCGGAGGCCAGGTGAGTGCCTTTCAGAGGTCATTTCTCTCCACCGTTTCTACCTTACGGGTGAGCCTCCTTCACGGGGAACCTCCTTTTGCTGCAGGGGTTGGCTTGGAGCACCTTCATAGCATTCCCATAGAAGGGATAGCGTGAGAGTCCTTCCTCTAAAGTACTTTCCCCAAACTGGGTTTCTAAATTGCAGTAGCGAAACTATCACTTATACCACCCCAAGCTTGGAGGAATGGCTGCTTAGGTCTCTGGTCCCCAGAGGTTTCCTCCAAAAAGGGTTTTTTCCTCTCTTCCTTGCTGAAAGTCATAATAGTTTGAGCAGGAGCTGGAAATGGATGGTTGTTCTCCTGAGTTTTAGGGTCTCAGTCTAGCTACATCTCTCTTCACTTTGGGAAGTACATACTCGTCTGTCATCATTGTTTTTTTGAGCCTTCTTCCCTAAGGTGCCTTTGGTCTTGAGTACATCCTCCTTGTGACAGCTTGAGGGGTTGGGATCTTTCCTGCTGGTTCCTGTGTCTTTATGGCACACTGACAGGTTGGTAGTCTCCATAACTGGGACAGAGCGAGCATAAGCCAAGGTACACAGTTGCAGAAGCATCACATACTAGTATTCAGTCTTTCTGTCAATCCTAAACCATTCTTTATAGGAGACTGATGACCTCATGAATTGAAAGGCTTTGCCTGTGGTTTGGAAGGACAGCAGGCAACACACTCTGCACTCTCGTGCAAAGTATATCTCATGCATGTTCAAGCATGCTTTGGACACTTGGATTTCTTCTTGCCACCTTCCTCCCCTCTTCCCTCTGAAGCACCACTCTCTGCTTGGAGTTGGGCCTTCTTCCCTAGGTGCCTTTGGTCTCTGGGACCTCATCCCTGTGACACCTTGTGGGGCATGGATCTTTTCTGAGGCTTTCTGTGCCTTTATGGCACTCTTAAAAGGTGGCAAGAGAAGCCGTATGAGGAGGGACTAAAGGAGCTTAATATGTATACCCTTGAGGAAAGAAGGGAGAGGGGGGACATGATAGAAACTTTTAAGTACCTCAGTGGAATCAACAAAGTCCAAGAGGGTAGCATTTTTCAGAAAAAGAGACTTGCAAGAACAAGGGGACACAATTTAAAGATAGAAGGAGGGCGGTTCAGGGGCAATGTGAGAAGTATTATTTCACAGAGGGTAGTGGATGCATGGAACAGCCTTCCTGAGGAAGTTTGGGGTCTAAAACTGTGGGAGAATTCAAGAATGCATGGGACAGACATAAGGCAATTCTTGTGGGGGGGTAGGAAGAAATAGGCTGTTGGTTAACTAGGATCTGCAGCCTATCCTGTAGGTAGGGAAATGGGCAGACTAGATGGGCCTAGCGGTCCTTATCTGCCGTCAAAGTCTATGTTTCTATGTTATGTTTCTAGTTTCCATAACAGGGACAGAGAGCGTGTAAGCCGAAGAACACAGTTGCACAAGCCTCACATATTACTACTTGGTTCTTCTGTCAATCCTATACCATACTTCATAGGAGCCTGATTATCCTGTGAACCAAAATTAAGTATTGAATGCTCACTGAAGACAAAGAGTTGGAGTTTCCCCTCACATCCTCCTGGTCTCCACTGGTTACAGAGCTCCAAGGTTCAAACTCTGGTCTAAGTTTCATGATATACAGCGCCCATTTCAACCATGTGTTGTTAAATGCAGGTAATTGCTGATGAAGTGTAACATAGAAACACAGAATTTGATGGCAGATAAGGACCGCTTGTCCCACCTAGTCTGCCCATTTCCCTACCTAACGGATAAGCTGCAGATCCTAGTTAACCAACAGCCTATTTCTTCCTACCCCCCACTAGAATTGCCTTGTGTCTGTCCCATGCATTCTTGAATTCCTCCACTGTTTTTGACTCTGTGACCTCCTCAGGAAGGCTGTTCCATGTATCTACAACCCTCTCTGTGAAGAAGTACTTCCTCACATTACCTCTGAGCCGTCCCCCTTCTATCTTCAAATTGTGCCCCCTGGGTCTTGCACATCTCTTTTTCTGAAAGATGCTACCCTCTTGGACTTTGTTGATTCCCTTGAGGTATTTGAAAGTTTCCATCATGTCCCCCTCTCCCTCCTTTCCTCGAGGCTATACATCTTAAGCTCCTTTAGTCTTTCTTCATATGTCTTCCGGTGCAGACCCTGCACCATTTTGGTTGCCCTCCTCTGGACAGCCTCCAGCCTGTCTATGTCTTTGCGGAGATAGGGTCTCCAGAACTGTATACAGTACTTCAGATGTGGTCTCACCAGCTGTCTGTACAGAAGGACAACAACTTTCTGTTTTCTACCGGTGATGCCTCTCCCTATGCATCCCAGTATCCCCCCGGCCCTCCTTACTGCCTTCTCACATTGCTGGTCCACCTTCAGGTCATCTGATATGACTAGCCCCAGGTCCCTTTCCATTTTTGTTGTTCTCAGTATCTCACCCCCCATTGTGTACTCTTGCCCTGGGTTTTTGTTTCCCAGGTGCATTATTTTGCACTTCTTTGCGTTGAATCTAAGGTGCCATACATTTGACCATTCCTCCAACCTTGCCAAGTCCCTCTTCATCCTTTCCACCCCACCTTGTGTATCAACCCTGTTGCAGATCTTTGTGTCATCTGCAGAGTGACATACCTTCCCCTCCAGTCCCTCCACAATGTCACTTATAAAGACATTAAAAAGGACCGGCCCCAGTACTGAACCCTGTAGTACCCCACTAGTAACCCTCCTTTCTTCACTGTGGACTCCATTTGCTATTACCCGCTGTGTCCTGTTGTCCAGCCAGTGTTTTACCCAGGCTACCACCCTGGGACCCACTCCCAGGCTGGCTAATTTATTAATCTTTTGTGTGGGACTGTGTCAAATGCCTTGCTAAAGTCTAGGTAGGCCATGTCCACAGCCCCTCTTTGGACTACTACTTTGGTTACCCAGTCAAATAAATCAATTAGATTTGTCTGACATGACCTTCCTACTGTGATTCCATGCTGCCTTGGGTCCTGTGCCCCACTGGCCTCTAGGTACTCAACAGTTCATTCCTTCAGAAGTGATTCCATCATTTTCCCTACCACTGAGGTCAAACTGACAGGTCTGTAGTTTCCTGCCTCTGTCTTGCTCCCACTTTTGTGAAGGGGAATCACAGCCGCTTTCTCCAGTCCTCAGGTACCACACCATCCTCCATAATTTATTAAAAGGTAGTCAGTGGTGTTACTAGTTCTTCCCTTAGTTCTTTTAGAATTCTGGGGTGAATCCCATCAGGCCCCGTTGCTTTATCCACCTTCAGTTTTAAGAGTTCTTTCAGAACCCTTTCTTCTGTGAAAGGACTAATATCAACCCTCCTATCCAGAGTGCTTCTGTTGACTGGATTAGGTATCTCCCCCTGCTTTTCCGTTGTGAATACTAAGCAGAAATATTTGTTCAGTATTCCTGCTTTTTCACTGTCGCTCTCTGTCCAACCACCTTCCTCTTTATTCAGCCTCAGTATTCCTGCCTTCGTCTTTCTTTGCTCCCTAATGTACCTATAAAAGGTTTTATACCCCTTCTTAACCGAGTTGGCTGTCTTTTCCTCAGTTTGGGCCTTTGCTATTCTGACTGCTTTCCCCGTTTCCTTCTGCTTTAACTGGTACAGTTCTCTGTCCTGCTCCTTCTGTGTTTCCTTATACTGCCTGAATGCTATCTTTTTCTCCCTTACCTTCCCCGCCACTTCTTTTGAGAACCATAGTGTTTTTTTTCTTTTTTGATTTGTTAATTTGCTTCACACAAAGGTGTGTTTCCTCTGTGATGGCAGTTTTGATGTTTCCCCATTGTTGCTCCACCCCACCTTCTTCCCTGTTTGCTAGTGCTTTTCTGAGGCACTCTCCCATTTTGACAAAATCAGCCCTCCTGAAGTCCAGTACCTTCATTTTTCTGTGGCTTGACTCTACAGCTAAGTTTATCGTGAACCACACTGTTTGGTGGTCACTTGTTCCCAGATGGCTACCCACTTCAAGATCAGAGATCCTCCCTCCTTCCCCATTTGAGAGTACGAATTCTAAGATTGCTCCCTCCCAAGTAGGTTTCAAAACTAGCTGTCTGAGGCATGCCCCCCGTAGGGCATCGAGAATGGCCCTGCTCTTGGATGTGGCTGCAGCAAAGGTGCTCCAGTTAACATCTGACATATTCAAGTCCCCCCATCAGCAATATCTCACCTTTCTCTGCCATCCCAAGGATGCCTTCTATCATTTCCTTGTCCATTTCCTCCCCTTGAGACGGGGGTCTGTATACAACCCCTGTGCAGATTGTGGCGCCATTTCCAGTCTTCAGGGTGACCCACAGTGCCTCCTTTCCTCCCTGTTTACCCTTTAGTTCTGTTGCTTTGATCTCTTCCCTTACATAGAGAGCTACTCCTCCTCCTCCTCTTCTTCCCTCCCTGTCCCTTCTGTAGATTGTGTACCCTGGTATGTTGACATCCCAGTCATGGTTCTCTGTGTACCATGTTTCTGTGACTGCCATGATATCCAGGCATCCCTCTTCCATCAAGGCCACCATTTCGGGGAGCTTCTTACCTAGACTACGGGCATTGGTACTCATTACCCTCCATTTTTTTCTGGCTTTATTTCTTTTTGCCTCATCCCTGTCCTTACTACCTTTGTCTTTTTCTCCATTTACCCCGCCCTTATCCCTATCGACTGCTGTATCTTGGTGTTTACAGCACTAACTACCCTGATTTTTTGGGGGGGGCTAGGATATCCCTTCTCCTTTTCAGTGCCTCCCCCCTTGGCTAGTTTAAATGCTTGCCGATGAAGCATTTAAACCTATCACCTAGGATCCTGGTTCCCCTCCAGGATAGATGCAGACCATCACACCTCTGTAGGCCTGCATACCTCCAGGTGGAGCCCCAGTCCCCAATGAAGCCAAATCCCTGAGCTCTGCACCAGTTTTTCAGCCAGTCATTGAATGCCATGGTGCAGAGTACCCTAGCCTCATCCATGCCATAGACAGGTAGCACTTCCGAGAAAGTTACCATGTGTGCTGCTTGTCTAAGGCCCCTCCCCAACTCCACAAACTCCTGTTGCACTGCTGTGATCCCATTCTCAGCCAGGTCATTCATTTCTAGGTGGATAATGACATCCAGCTCACTCCCCCTTGTAGCTGCTCCCACAATCCTGAGGATTTGTTTCCTGTCCTCCAAGCCATGGCGCCAGGCAGGCACCTTACCTCCCTTTTCCTCCCCCCCCAAGTTCTACCCCCCCTAACAATTGAGTCCCCCACCAGGAGTTGTTTCCTTCCCCTGTTGGGTCCTGTGCCACCCTCCTGTGGGTCTCCACTGTGGAGGTTCCCAGCATCCTCCTTGGTCTCCACTGCGGGTGCCTCCATAGAGGAACCGTGGTCTGCCAGAGTGGCGAATGGATTGTGGAGAGGCACAACTGGAGGGATGCGCCTCTGTTCCACCACCCTCACCTTCCCTGAGCCCACCATGGTCCAACTACTCCTCTTTCTTGGCAACCTTCTGAGGTAGTGGCGGTGGCTCTAGGTGGTCCCTGGGTGGGGGAGCAGGTTTTCCGAATCATTGCCAGGTCAGCATGGAGACGAGCAGCCTCCTCCCTCCGACCAGCTGGTGCCTGCAAATAGGGCAGCAACGCAATTTCCAGAATGTCTCCCGGAAGACTGCTGCTCCACAGCCAGTACATTACACCACTTCCCACATGTCTGTGTCCCTTCCTGTTACAGATGCTTTTCTTTTGTTGTTTTTTTGTTCTTGTTTTAGTGTGTGCAAGCTTGTGAGTGTCTCTACCCCCTATTCAGTGTGCTGTGCCTTTAAGGATATGAACAGGTGTATGTTGTTAGCAGTTTTGGGGAAGTGATGTCAGAACCCGTGCTATAAAGGAAGTTATGCGCTTGGGGCAGGTGGGGTGTGGGGAAGGATGGGAGGGAGTAAACCTATGCCATCCAGAAACAATCAACTACAACTCTGACCCTCCACCCCGGGGGAGTGCCTTCCTTCCTTTCTTTCAGACACCTATTTCACAGAGGTTAAGTACCAGGTCTAGTCACAAATGACTGCAAATATCTCCCAGTTGCAGTTCCTCCCTGGCAAATTAAAGTTAAAACTAAGACAAGTCAACCCCAAAAACAGAATCAATACTAGTTACTTACACAGGTCCAAAAAGTAATAATTCAGTTCAGTGTAGTCTAGAAAATAACCTGCTTGATTTAAGGAATCTCCGGCTACTTTCTCTGTCTCTGTGTCTCAGCAGACAGAGACCACAAACAGCTCCTGTTTTAAGTCCACAGTTCAACTAGGCCCCTTTTAGCTCCTCCTCATAACAAACACCTATTTCACAGAGGTTAAGTACCAGGTCTAGTAACAAATGACCGCAAGTATCTCCCAGCTACAGTTCCTCCCTGGCAAATTAATGTTAAACCTAAGACAAGTCAACCCCAAAAACAGAATCAATACTAGTTACTTACACAGGTCCAAAAAGTAATAATTCAGTTCAGTGTAGTCTAGAAAATAACCTCCTTGATTTAAGGAATCTCTGGCTGCTCTTTCTCCTCTCTCTCTCTCTCTCTCTCTGTCTCAGCAGGTGTATGGGTAAATTTTCTATTATGATATAATGTCAGTGTGTTATGGTTGGAATAACATTTGTAAACAATTGATTTGTATTGACAGTTTTTGCTGCTGTAGTGCAAATCTGAATTAGTTTGTTATTGTATGCTTCTGGTAATCCTGGAGGGAGATGGTGGAAGAGTGTAAATTCTGCAGTGAATGTGAGGTTAAGGGGAAAAACCTCTATTATTTCCATCCATATCTGGGACCAAACGCTTCACAGCTTGACAGAGGGCCAGAAAATATGCATGTGAGTTGCTGGACTTGTTTCACAATTCCTCCCAACAAAAAGCTCAATCTGGCCCCTGGAATGTGGCAGTAATAGCTGGGGTAAGGAATTTCTTCCAGGTGAATTCATTCCATGTTGGAGAAGACATAATAGAAAATGGAACTACGAGTGAAAGAGTCCACAGTTCACTCGTAATAATGCCCAAGTCCCTTTCCCCAACTGCCCTAATATGGTCCATGGTATTACCTTGGACATAGTGTAGTACTGAATAGATGGGGGAGACCGTATGAGCCTGAATTCCTTGTCTGAGTCTGTCAAACCAAAGAAAGAAAACAGGAAAGATTTCCAGCACCCTGTAGTGAGTAATGAGAAGTGAGAAAGGCCCTGACCTGAAAATACTGGAATCTAACTGTATTGCGGAAGTGGTACTTATTGCCTGAGCACACCATCCTCAGGAAATTCACAAGGAAAATGTAAGGCCTTTCTCTCCCAAGCCCTGTAACTATGATTAAATCTAGCTGGGAGGAAAGAGTCATTACAGAGGTAAGAGCAAAAAAGAAAGGCTCTGTTCCTGATACAATCATGGTCGATGGTCCGTTGCCATATGTGTACCATGGTTTGCATGAAGATGTTATCAGAGATTTGTTGTGAGGGACACTGTGGGGCAGAACATATGTAGAAGTCAGTTTTAATTTATACTCATTCCAATTTTTGTGTGTTTACCCTATGTGTCATGTTAAAATTAGGGCACAGATTTTTTTCTGAAACTCAGCTATATTCAAGAAAGAAGTTAGATATACAGACAGTACCATCATTACAGTAAGCACATATTTTCATCAAATTGTCAAGATTCCTTATCATAAATGCAAACCACATTCTCTGCCAAATGCCCTAAAAACCATTACAATATTATGATGTAAATATTGTGATTTCATACTGAAATATATGGTGAGATCCATCTGTGTTGCCATGTATGGTCTCTGTATTGTAACGCTCACAATGCCTTAGCTGTGATGAGTATCCATTCAACATATCTGCGATTTGGTAATGAAGCTCTTCAGTTAGGTACGTATCAAACAACACTTGCAATCTCCGAACTCACATAAACTGAGCGTCATCAGTCTTGGCATCATAAAGATAACAGATATTCTAGGATCATGGATATGTTGTTCAATCCACACTGTTTGGCATGTCCTTTCCCTTTAAGATTCTTGCCGTAAGGTCTAAAAGCTGGCTCCTCCCACCCACCCAGGTGGTGTATATACTTCAGCTCCGCCCTTTGACGCCAGATCTTCCTTTCTGCTGGAAGATTCAGGTTCTCTCCTTATTGCTCGCACGTTACTGTAGGCCCTGGCGAATAAATCTCCGAATTTACAAAACCTAAAACTCGTATGAGTTTCTTCCAACCGCTTCACGATCCTGACCATGATGGAGGACAAGTCCTTGCCTGGTTTCTGCCTCTGCCCGTGTGGGCAAAAATTGTCTCGCACTGATCCGCATGCCTCGTGCGTTTATTGCTCAAAGCAGTCAGACTGGCACTGTCAGCATTCGCTCAGCTCCTTTGGGGTCAAGTGGTGCAAGTCCAGATGGACAATACCACGACCATGTACTATCTCAACAAGCAGGGCAGCACATACTCCCAGCCTCTGTGCAGGGAAGTGCTCCATATCTGGACCCTCGTGAGCTGACTAGAGGCAGATCTCCTAGCCTTCCATGTGGCAGGAGCCTCGAACCAACTGGCAGACACTCTCAGCCTTGTGGGCTAGATGTCCCACAAGTGGTCTCTCCATCCAGAGATAGTACATGACACCCAGGCGTGTGAAATGTGTTGTGCTTTTCATCCAAACATTTTGGACGATCATCTCGCATGTCTGCAACTGGGCAGACCTGAAAAACGGAATGCGCCAGTCAGATCCAAGGAAGTCCGTTGGGTGGTCTTCACGGCTGCAGGGTCCGCCAAGCAGCTTGAACAGATGAAGATCTTTGAAGAAGAGGCGGCTTGGGCCTCGGATCAGTCCTCTTACATGTCCATCTTTGTCCCGCTCAATTTGGGCTCCACTTTCTCAGGCTTCTTTCAGGAGATGTGCCAGTCCCTTTCCACCAAGGGAAAGGGTCCCTCAGGCATTCATGTCTCTTGGTCCCATAAAAAGGACAAGGAGCCTAAGAAATGTTTGTCTCGCTGACGACGTTCCTGGGAGCGTGAGAAATCTCAGTCCAGGAATCACCTGTCTCGACTTTGGTCGAGGTTGCGGCCTCGACCGCTGGCCTCCCGGTACCCCATCAGGCCAGCCTGCTCAGACACAGGATGACGATCCGGTTGAGATTATTCTCAACCCTGTCGACCATCGTCGCTCGATGAGGCCTACAATTATTTATTCAGGACCCCGGTCCTGACTGCCACCGAGGAGGAGACCCAGCTCCCTGGGGATCCCCTTGTGGTCCCTGTCCCTGACCAGGAAAAGCCGCAGTTCTCCCCAACCCCTTCCGAATGACCCTGTCCATCCTCCTGACTGTCCAAGTTGAGGTCTCAGACCCCTTTGACTGACAGGCTTGAGAAGGCACACAAGCGCTCTTAAGAAGCGGCACCAGATGAGGAGAGGCTTCAATGGAAACTTCGCCAATGTTACGAGGATTTATTGTGGTGACAGCTACTTATGTCCGGCCAGAAATTGGCCCCAGCTTCTACCCTGACCATTACTTGGCTGTCGCCTCCTGGGCCGACGCCTACTCCTCAGGAGCCAGTCCTCACCGTCCCTCCACCCGCAGAGTCGGTCAGGACCATTCCAGCTTGGCCAAAACCGGTCTTTCCACTGATTGTAGTGGAGCCGCCACTGAAGCAACCTCCTTCAGGGGCTCCTTCTAAGGAGTCTGGGCCTGTTCTGGGCCTACCACGTAGGCTGTCCATCACCCGCACGCCTGATAGTCCCAGGTGGGTTCAGGGCAACTCTGGTGGGCGGCTGATTTATCCACACTCTTCGGAGTCTGAGGACTCCGACCTACATTCTCGCCCCTTGGATAAGGAATCCATCGGTAGTCTTCCTACGGAGGCAGGTCCTTCTTCCTTTATGGGCATCCTTCACCTCATCTTCGAATTCACAGGGACAGCTTTGGAACCCATTCAGAAATGGGTAGAGTATCCCCTCACTGATATCCTCAAGTGAGGGGATTCACCGACGGAGGCCTTCCCAGTGGCCAAGGCCATTGTCGGCCCGGCTTTGGAGCTGTGGCAGCACCCTGCCTCCTGTCCCGTGCCTTCAGCCCGCATGGCCCACAAGTATGTGGTTCCCATTGGGTCCCATTTCGGGATTCACAGAACATCCCTTGGCTGAGGGACTGGTGACTGGGTCTGTGTTTAGGCGCTTAGGTCATATGTGAGACACCGATAGACCTCTGGACAAAGAATCAAAAAAATTGAACCACTCGGCCAGGAAAGTCTACGCAGCCTCTTCGCTGGGCCTCCACCAGGCAAGCTCGGTCGTCATCATGGCGCATTTTTCTCATGCCCTACTGGGCTCTCTCAATGAGGTTTTACCTCACGTCCCCTCACACCTCCAGACCACGGTCAGGCAGGTCTATGACCAGGGTAGGGTGGTTGCTAAACAGCAACTCCAGATGGCCTTGGACCTGAGAGATTTCTGCGCCCACTTGGTGGCGGCCGTGGTTGCCATGCACCACAAGGCTTTGTTGCGGGTTTCTACCTTCACGGCGGACACCCAGCACAAGCTGACGGATGTCCCTTTCCTGGCATAGGCATGGATGGTAACCTCTTATGCATTGAACAGTCCAGTGCCACCTTGGACTCTGTTACTTCTGCTCAGAAGGAATCCCATGGTTCCAAAAAGCAGAAGAAGAAGCCTTTTTGGCACTCTGCCCCTGCGGTCAAGCAACCCCAATTCCAGTTGGGGCAGTATCAGCAGCAGGCTCAGCCTTGGCACCATCAGCCCAAGTCCAGGCCCCTGGTGGCCTGTAAACCCAGAGGATGGGGTTCAGGTGGTCCCCAATCTGGACCCTCCTCCTCCTCCAAGCCTGCCCAGTGATGGGATGGAGGTGGCCACCCCCATACCTGCCACACCAGCTGTGGGTCCTCCCATGGGGGGCCGGCTCTGCCACTTCCTTTCCACCTGGTCCACTGTTACAATAGACAGGTGTGTTTTAGAAGTGGTTGGCCAGGGACTGCCTCTGGAATTCAAGCAGTACCCACCAAGCCAAGCCGAGCCCCTTGGGAGGAAATGGTGTCCGTACACACTGAGTCAGCTCTTCAAGATGACATCGCCCAATTCCTCTGCAAGGAGGTGGTGGCCAGAGTCATGGATCCCCTTGTCAACCCAGGGTTCATTTCCAGGTACTCTTGGTCCCGAAACGGATGGGGATCTGTCGCCCCATTCTAGATCTGCACAACCTGAACCAATTTCTCAGGTCCCGCACTTTCAGGATGGTAACTCTGTCTCAGATCATACCATCTCTTGAGCAGAACATAATAATAATAATAATAAACTTTAGTTCACTTAAGCGCCTTTCAAAATACCAAGACGCTTTACAAAAAAGAATTAAAACAACAATGATAAAATCAGCAAACACAATAATAAATAAACTCATGGGTCCCTTCATTACTTATCACTAAAGGCCTGACGCCACAAAAAAGTTTTCAATGCCTGTTTGAAACCCCCACAGTCGTGCACTCCCGAAGCTAATTGGGTAGAGAATTCCAGAGGGTAGGGGCCATGTACATAAATGGACGGGCCCCAGAAGATTTCAAGGACACCCTCGGAATCTCCAGCAACCCCTCGTCAGCCGAACGGAGCTGTCGCTCAGGGCAGTAGTAGGGAACAAGAAGCTCTTTCAGGTAGTTGAGGCCTAGTCCATGTAGGGCTTTAAAAGTCAGTAAACAAACTTTAAAGGTGATCCGCCACTGAATCTGTAGCTAGTGTAGATCGCACAGCACTGGGGTAATATGAAAGATCAAGAAGTCCCCGTCAACAATCATGCTGCAGCGTTCTGCACTAGCTGCAGGCGGTGGATATCAACCCCAGGTAGCCCTAGATACAGGGAGTTACAGTAATCAAGGTGCGAAGTCACAAAGGCATGGACCAACGTAGGCAAATCCCCAGATGGAACAAGGTGCAACATGTGGTTCTGCTCTCTGGATCTTCAGGACATGTTCTTTCACGTCCCGATCCATCCGTCTCACCAGAGGTTCCTCCGCTTTTGAGTGGAGGGAGCCCTCTTTGAGTTTCGAGCCATGCCGTTCAGCCTGTCATTGGCCCCCCAGGTCTTCACCAAATGCATTGCAGTGTTGGCAGCCCACCTTCAGTATTGGGGGTCAGAGTATACCCATATCTTGATGAGTGGCTCATAGCAGGTTCCTCCAGACAGGAGGTGGAGAGGTCCAGGGATCTGGCCCTCAGGACCTGCATCGATCTTGGTCTCCTGGTCAATGAGACCAAGTCAGAACTCGTACCCTCGCAGGTGATCTGCTTTATCGGGGCAGAGCTCGACTCTTGCCGAGCCAGAGCCAGGCTCCCGGCCGACAGGGTGGAGGTTCTCTCCTCCCATGCTCAGTCATTTCTGGTTGGGCACTTGTGTCCTCCGCCCGGGACTTCCTGCGACTTTTGGGGTACATGGCAGCCTGCACCACCGTGGTCCGATGGGCCTGGTGGCATATGCAGCCCCTTCAATGGGAGTTGGCCAGCCATGGTCATTTCGATCAGCTGGTCATGGTGATCCAGAAGATGTGGGACGCTCTCCAATGGTGGATCGTCCTAGCACATCTGCAGGAAGGGATCCCATTTGTCCGTCCCAAGCCAGCGGTCATCCTTATGACCGATGCCTCTCTTACGGGCTGGGGTGCCCACATGGGAAATCACATAGTACACGGGCGCTGGACCCCTGAGGAATCCTGATGTCATATCAACCTGCTGGAGCTCAGAGCAGTCAGACTGGCACTGTCAGCATTCGCTCATCTCCTTTGGGGTCAAGTGGTGCAAGTCCAGATGGACAATACCACAACCATGTACTATCTCAACAAGCAGGGCAGCACACACTCCCAGCCTCTGTGCAGGGAAGCACTCCACATCTGGACCCTCGTGAGCTGACTAGAGGCAGATCTCCTAGCCTTCCATGTGGCAGGAGCCTCGAACCAACTGGCGGACACTCTCAGCCTTGTGGGCTAGACGTCACACGAGTGGTCTCTCCATCCAGAGATAGTACACAACCTGTTCTCCCACTGGGGCAAACCTCAGGTGGATCGGTTTGCCTCCCGGGAGAACACAAAACTGAGGCTGTTTCATGCCTGCCTCCCCCCTCAGTAGGGCTCACTGCAGGGGGATGCATTCTCGAGGCCATGGACCCCAGGCCTCTTCTGTGCCTTCCCTCCTCTTCCCTTGGTCCACAAGGTTCTCCTCAAGGTCAGGAGGAACAAGTGTAAAATGATTCTGGTAGCCCCAGACTGGCTCCGCCAGTTCTGGTATCCAGATCTCCTCAGCCTGAGCTCCTGGCCCCCGAGGCGTCTTCCAGTATGTACAGACCTGATATCAGTCAGTCTGGGGAAGGTATTTCATCCGGACCTTCAATCCCTGCACCTGACAGCCTGGTTCCTGAGAGGCTAGAGTTCCAGGCTTTGGGTCTCTCTGAGGATGTACTTACAATCGTGGAAGCATCCAGAAGGGAGTCAACCAGAAGATGCTATGCCTTCAAGTGGAAAAGGTTTTCTATTTGGTGTCAGGGCAAGGGTTTGGACCCTTTGTCCAGTCCAGTGGCTAGTATCCTTGATTACCTTTGGTCTCTGTCCAAAGGGGGTCTTCGGTCCATGACCCTTAAGGTGCACCTGGCAGCCATCTCTGCTTACCAGGCGCGGGCCGGACAACAGACGATGGCACAGGAGAAGATGGTATGGCGCTTTTTTAAAGGCATCTACCATATTTCCCCTCCAGTGCGTGAACCACCACCACTGTGGGATCTACTGCTGGTATTGGCAAAGCTCATGGGCAGGCCATTTGAACTAATGCACAAGTGTGAGATGTCACATCTGTTGTGGAAGACCACCTTCTTCGTGGCTATCACATCAGCAAGAAGGACTGAGGAGTTACAGGCGCTCTCTATTGAGTCTACTTACCTGATCTTCCACAGGGACAAGATTGTCCTGTGCCCCCACCCAAAATTCCTTCCGAAGGTGGTGTCGGAGTTTCACTTTAACCAGGTGTTGACTCTGCTGGTGTACTACCCCAGTTACACTTTGGGGGCAGTACAGGCTCCATACATTGGACCTGAGAAGAACGCTCTTTTACTATAAGGAGCGAACGGCGGAGGTTATGGGAGAGGTTCACCAGCTGTTTGTCACCTACGCTGAAGCCGCTCCTGGCAGACCTGCAGCCAAGCAGATGATTGGTAGATGGATTACATCATGCATTGATCTCTGCTATAGGTTGATGGGCAAGGAGACTCTCTCTACCCGCCATACTGCTGCATCGGTGGCTGCTTCCAGGGACGTCCCCATCCAGGAAATCTGCTGGGCTACTACCTGGAAGTCAGCACACACCTTCATTACCCACTAGCACATCGACCTAGAGTCATGCCGGGATGCTGGTTTTGGGGCCTCAGTTCTTCAATCTCTATTCCCCAAGTAAGTATTGGGGGGAGGGGTGCGCCTTGCCTCCCTCCTCCTGGAGAACTGCTAGGAGTCTGCCAAACTGTGTGGATAGAACAACATATCCAGGACCCTAGAAAAAAAAACTCACCTGTAACAGTAGTTCTAGGAGTGGTGTATGTTGTTCATCCACACAAACCCACCTGACCTCCACGGCTTCGACACACAACCTAAACTTCCAGCGGGCAAGATCTGGCGTCAAGGGCAGAGTTGAGGTATATACCACCTCGGTGGTTGGGAGGAGCCAGCTTTTAGACCTTCTGGCAGGAATCTTAAAGGGAAAGGACGTGCCAAACAGTGAGGATGAACAACATATACCACTCCTAGAGCTACTGTTACAGGTGAGTAACCTGTTCTTTTGGGAGATCAGTCAAATGCTAGAACCTTATATAGGCAGCAGCTCTCTTGAGTCTCATGGTAAGTGCAGCTTTTTAATAGCACTGAACAGACTAATGAATATAAGAAAACAGCAGTGTTAAAGCTGGTTAAGGTCAACACGATTTCCTTTTTTCATCTTACTTTGTTCTAAGTCACACTTAACCAAGTTACCTCTGATTTCTTATAACATAGGAAAGCTCTTTTTTGGTTGTCTGGGTGCCTTCTTATGCCAGTGCCTCACCAGCTCCAGTTCTAACAGCACTAAAAGTTGGAGCTAGTAGGATGCTGCTGTCATGCTGGCCTGCCGGTGCAGTGGTAACGCCACCATTTGCAATGCCGGTGACCTGGGTATGGGAATGATCCTAGGCCACCAGAGGGCTGGCCAGGGTGAGGACAACTGAAAGTCCCATAGATGCTCCCCTCCTCGGGGTAGGAGGGAGTTCGACTCTGCTGTAACACTGCCACCTGGGTGACCACAGGTGGCAATACAAGCTGGAGCCATGGATTGAGGGGGGAGGAGGAGGAGGACTGACATTAGCAGCATGCTTTGGCCAGGGTCTTCTGAACATCTGAGAGCAGAAAAAAAGAAGACACCTAGCCACACAGGATGCTGTCTGCTGCAGGTTCTGCACCATTGACTGGGTCCTCTGCTCCAAGACCGACACTGTAACTGTGCACGGGGGGGGGGGGGTATCGGCCTGGTTCCCAGTTAGCCCCTCCCATGGGGGACAGTGGAATAGAGGTAAGTCCCAGTGAGTGACGGTGCTGGGTGGAGTAGCAGGACTGATAGGGGTCAGTCAGGCTGCCAGGGGAAAAAGTACAGTCAATTAAAAAAACAAAGAAAAAAAAAAAGATGCCATCATATGGGCCTATGCTCGAAGGAGCAGAGTGCTTCTGCGCCACATATGTGAGGTGCAGAGACACTCCGCACCCATTGCACCCCCCCCCGCATGGGATGTACGAAGGGGGGGCATGCAGCCACCATGCACCCGATCCCCCACCCACGCAGACCGCTATGTGCAGGGGGCGGGCGGGAGACGTGCCAGCACTGTGTGGCATGCACAGAGCCGCGTAGAGCTGCGCACTGGGGTACATGGGGGGATAGATGGTATGCCAGGGTAAACCCTGTCGTAAGTCCCCTACGCGCCCCATGCATCTGTCCCACACCAAGGGGACCACTGCCTCCACAACCACTGGCCACATGGGGCCCCAGACCACAGCACCCAGCCATGCCCCCTACTGTCCCCAAGTCTGCTAACTCCCCACACACTCATGGGGACACTGGCCCCCGGTCCACAGAGACCCCCTGCCTCTTCTGCAGTACCCTGCGCTCAGAATGATGAGATGGGTGACTGCAGACCCCCTCACACAGACACACACACCCTCGTGGCACCACTCCTCACTCCCATACCACCCTGACATACTGGGGACATGTCATGGCCGGCGGCACATCCCACCTCTCACCTTCACGACCGCTGGCCATGCGGACATCTGTGGGGGAGTGCAGCCAATGTACCCCCCCACCACATAGAGGATCCATTGAAGGATCTGGGACGGGCATCTCATTGGATGCCTGCCCAGCTGCGCAACTCCGCCCATGGCCGCCCCATGCGGACCTGCACGTACTGCATGCCGGAGGAGGCGGAGCTGCGGACAAGTGACCTGCGGTCATGAATGCCGCTGGCATGCACCTGTCCTCAGGTGTGGAGCTCCGCAGGTGGGATACATGGCTTTGGCGCGTAATTCCCGTCCATTGGAGCATAGGCCCCATTGAGAGCAGCTAGGCTTCCTAGAATTGGTCAGAGCAAAGCTGCATGGCAAGGGGCTCACTTACACCTAAGAGATGCTAAGTAGCTGTTAAGAAAAGTATTGTTAAAATTTTTAAGACTGGCAGAAGGAATCTGTTTAAAACCAACCTTGACGGAGTGGCAAACAAACTACAAAAAATATTATGTCTGCATGGATGCTTAAAACCAGTTCTTTCTGCCAGACTTCAGTGTTTCAAAATCATTTCATTTACATTCTACTTAGCTTCTCATTTCTAACTGTGCACCTTGCCTCCCTGTTTTGTTCCATTGATGTGATGGTGGTTATCATAACTAGATAGGCAGCAGATGCACAGTGCTTTATGCAGTGTGTTTTCTTGTTTTGTTGCTTCTCAGAATGACCCAGCCTGATTAAGTGCTCAACTATAAAGACTAGCCTTCCCTCACAGGTGGATTGAGGACTTTGGTTCTGAATTACTCATTGGGTATTTAGTGTGATGGTAGACCTTCCCTTTAAGTGAAGGGCAGGGCAGTTGGATAATGCAAGAGGCACATAGCATGGTTACCAGAGAATTTGCACACCACCCCTTTGCAGATGTTCTGCAGAACTCTCTGCCTGGAGCGAGAGAGAAGAGAAACACATGCAGCCTCTAGCAATGCTCAGTGGTGATTCCAACCTCTGTTGGTTACCAGGGCATCCGTGGGCACAAAATCTGGCAGCCAGGGCACCTATATATATATATTTTTTTATTTAAGTCTAGGATTACAACATACCTTTGAGCCAAGGCTGTTTTACAAAGGTTCCACGTCATAGAAACAGTATAATACAGTAAGTACAAAACAGTACAATACAGTAAGTACAAAACAGTACAATACAGTAAGTACAAAACAACACAATACAGCAAGTACAAAACAGTACAATACAGTAAGTACAAAACAACACAATACAGCAAGTACAAAACAGTACAATACAGTAAGTACAAAACAGTACAATACAGTAAGTACAAAACAGTATAATATAGTAAGGTAGCATAACTAACAACCATGGGAGAAACAATGCAATAGACAGGATAAACAATATTAGTGTGAAGTAACATAGGAGAAGAACAGTGTAACAAACCGGTATGGAGTGGAGAGGAGGAAAGGGGGCACAAAGGAAAACACAAAGTGGGTAAGGTCACATGAGGAGAGGATGAGAGATAGGAGGGGAGCCCCCCGAACCAGAATTTGGAGGTTAGTTTGGCACAGTGAGAGATGCGTCTGTAACCCTTTTGTTACCCGGGGTTACTAGAATCCCAGTAAGACCTAGTGGTAGGCAGGGAAGGCAGCTTGTGAAACTCCAGTTAAATGGGTTTCACACTGTCTCACTCTGTCCTCAGTCACAGCTGAGACTAGAGGGATGACATCATTATAGAATTGTCACAGCTGCATGAGCCACATTCGGAATCTTCAGCTCAGAGTAAGTTAGAATCTTGGGAATTCAAAGTCAGTCTTCAGTTTGTCCTTAGCAAACAAGAAGGACACCAGTAGTGTCTGTTTACCCCTCCCTCGGGGTGAGAAAAAGTTCTTTGTGGGTTCCAGGGCAATCCCCTTCTCCCACCTTGGGAAGAAAGCTGCCTGTTTTAATTTAAGTTCAGTCTGTTCATGTATAACAGCAAAGGTTACATTTCTTCGCCTGTGGGGCACCTGCAATGAATGGGTGAGTGTTTGGCCTCATTGGAAGGGGCAAACAACTTCTTTTCTTCAGCTGGATTTCAAGTATTGGGGACTGCTATTTGGGAGAACTATGTCAACTAGGACAAACAAATAGAGCAGTCATCTGTTTAAAGTGTTAAAGTTCATTGTAGAGGGGGTGCTTCAGGTCATCCACCGTCAATCTACAGTTTTAAATTCTAAAGTTCTGTGTGTCTAGAGAAATGGCCGGGTATGGGCTGTGGGAGCTGGAGGTGGATAGATCCCCATCTTTAGTAACCAGGTCCACCTCTACGGATTTCTTCTGTGTTTTTGCTACTTGCCTCATGCGCTTGGCCAGTGATGGGGTGGGTACCCAGACATGGGTCGCAACTTGAAAATCTCTCTAGGAGTCGTAGACTTCAAGTGGTGTGGGGAGCCACAGGATGGGGAACATACTCCTTGTTTGATGGAGTCTCCTGTTTGATGGGAGTTTCAATCGAAGTATGAAAACAAAATCTCTAGGAGTCGAGACTTTAAGTGGTGTGTGGGAGCCACAGTTTGGGAGCCTCCTTGTTTGATGGGATGTCTTTCCAAGTAGAGTTTGGGTTCATTGCCAAGTGGACCGTCAGTCGAGTGGTCGGCAGGGACCGGGCCAGTCGGGCTGTGTATCCAATGCGCATGCAAGTCCGGCTGAGTGCCTGGTGGGTCCAAAGCCAGACAACTGTTGTAGTGTTCATTCCTCAAATGGACCGCTGTGTTTAACCTCTAATCTGCATTACAGTTACGTAGCCCTGTGGGGACCATACAGAGCTTTGTTTATGTTCAGTGAGTTAATAAATAAAGCCACACTGAAAAATCCCAATTCTGGTTCTGGACATTACAGTTATTGCTTCCTGTAGTTGGATTTACTTGGGTGCCCCTGTGCAGAGTAGTCAAACCTAGGTCTCTTGTGCCAAGTAGCCTCATCCTTCCCCGAACCCGTAGATACCCCTATGTATATCCATGCTACAAAAGTGGACACATAGAGGGGTTACACGTCTGTGAGATAGTGGAAGGAAGGTTAGAGAGCGATAGAGTTCACAGTTGTGGGAGCGGGAAGGAAAGTCGATAGCAAAGTGGCAGAAGGAGTTAAAGAGAGTGTACAACTTAGTCAGGGAAGATTTGGAGCAGCACCATAGACTACATCGCAGTAGTCAAAGATGGGGAGTATCATCTTCTGGACAATTTTGCGCCTTGCAGTCAGCGGGATGCAACTACGATTCCTGTACAGAGCACCAAGCTTGGGGCACAGTTTCTTCAGGATAGCATCGATATGTACAGAGAAATTGAGGTGCTGGTCCAGCCAAACTCCCAGATATCGAAATGAGGAGGTCTCCTCCAAGATGATTCCATCAAGGGTGTGGAAGGTGGGTAGGGCCGGGAGCCTAGAGAGTCTCTGCCTGGTGCCAAAGGTCATTGAGACTGTCTTCTTGGTGTTTAGAAAAAGCTGGTGAGAAGCAAACCAGAGCTGAACTTGGTTGAAATCATGCTGTAAGCTGGTTTGCACAGCAGCAGGGTTTTTGCCGGAGATGTACAAAACAGTATCATCAGCGCACATGTGGACAGAAGAGGATGAGCAGGTTGTGGGAAGATCATTAAGGAAAATGGAGAAGAGTAGGGGACCAAGCACCAAGCACTGAGCCCTGAGAGACACCAGTGTTGATAGGGAGTGGAGGGGAGATGGAATCAAGGATTCTCATCGACTGGGTCCTGCCAGTGAGGTAGGATTTAAACCAGTTGGTGGCTGATGGAGCAAGGCCAGCTGAGGAGAGTGAATCATGAAGCAGGGGATGGGAAACAGTGTCAAAAGCTTTGGCTAGGTCGGCAAAGATGGCCGAGGTGATCAGGTCATCGTCCATCCCTGAAAAGGATGGAGTCAGTAAGCCTGAGGAGGGAGGTGGTTGTTGAGTGGTTCTTCTAAAAACCAGATTGGAAGGGGATGAAGGAGGAGTAATCAGAGAAGAATGGTGATAGTTGAGAGAGAAGTAAATGTTCTTGAAGTCTGGCAAGGGTAGGAAGGAGGGAAATGGGACGATAATTGCCAGGAGTGGATATGTCACCACCCTTGGGGAGAGGAAGGACTACAGCATGTTTCCAGGTTGAGGGTACTTGGGCAGAAATAAAGGACAGGTTAAGGATTAGGGAGACAGGATAAGCAATAGCATATAAGCATATCTGTACATATCAGTGTGTTTTAGTTTTTTTAAATAAATGGATTTTAAAAATGTTTTGAATCATTTCATGTTTTTATATATTGATAATAGAAGATATAGCAACATCAAGTATTGATCTATGAATTTAGTTGACTCCAAGGTTTTATTAAAAAAATAAGTTTTGAGCCTTAACGGTTCTTTTGTATAAAAAATTTTATTTGCATTTCCAAACATATGTAACCAGACAAACAAAAAGAGCAAATACAGTATAATTTTCCACCATATTCACTGGGCAATTAGATATAGGCAGATTTTATCCCTGAGCCCACAATCACATGTTTAACCAGTCCTTTTAGATGTAGTAATAAACTTAAAAGTCCAGTGATACTACATGCTGTCAAAAAAAAAAAAAAACCCCAGAAAAAACAAAAACCCTCTGATTCCCTCCTCCTTCCCCCCGTAACAGTATTAGTAATTAAAAACTATTTACAAAGATCCACATTTCATCATCCCAAAATATTGCAAAACAATTAATAAGAGCCCTTAATAGGTTACTCAACTTCAGAGAGTAAGATCAACCAAGGGCAGCAGGTCATTATACCAAGAGGGACAACGTCCAGAGTAGGGTACCCACAACTATCTCACAATCAGAGGAGTTTCAATCTTCCACTCCCTCCCTGACCATGTCCCTTAACCATGCAGAGATAGCGAGAGGAGGATTCCAAATAGCTCGAACATCTCTGCTCTTTCCTGAATCTGGAAGGTCCTTCTCTCCATAGCCAAGGCAGACATGACCAAGGCTTTCCATTGAGTGAGGGTGGGGTCCTGTGCTGATCCAAGTATTTAGAATGCATTGCCTCGCAATTGCTAAGGCCACTCTCACCCATTTTTTATGCAAGTTCCCATCCTCCCCATCCCCCCAAGCGAGCCCAAATAGTATATCTACTGGATGCATAAGTACCCCTGCCTCTGCTTTCTCATTTATGAATTCTACCACCTCTTTCCAGAAGCTCTGCAGGTAGGGGCATTTCCAAAAAACAGTGGAAGTATGTGCCTACCTCCTTATTACATCGGGGGCAAATTTCTGGGACCTCTGGACGGCTTTTATGAACCATGACCGGGGGATAGAAGAGCCTGTGGATAAACCTATAGGCCGCTTCCTTATACTTGTTGGATAACAGTAGGCCCATATGAGTCTCCACCATTAACTCCCAAATCGAGTCTGACAACTCCATTCCAAGGTCCCTCTCCCACCTAGTTCTCCTACTCGAATTGTCTTCTGTCAACCCTTCCCTTAAAATATGTACCACTACTCCTATAACCCTTTAGGGTCTCATGGCTTTACATATTACCCCTTCTAGGTTCAGCTGGTGCATGGGCTGTGAACTTGGCCCCTAACTCTACGAGCAAAGTCCTCGCTTGCAAGAACCTGAATGTGTGACCAACTGAGATCCCCACCTTGTCCTTAACTCCCAAAAGAGGAAATGCATGCCCTTATACAAGTCCCACACACTGAATCCTCTTTTCTCCCAAACCGAAACCCTGATCCTCCAGCCCGGGTAGGAAAAGGGGTTACCACTCAGGGGGAGGAGTAACGTCTCCGTTTTGTCGCCTCCAGTCCTTGCCCTTATCTGTTCCCATCCCTCCAGGGTCCAAACAACCAATGGATTAGGATTTGTTGATGTAAATATGCCCTCTTACCCTTTTTCCTCAAAAAGGCCGAAAGTCGACCACAAGCCCCTTCCCCTTCCAGGTCCAGCCAGCTTACTGCTTCAGGGCACGAGATTCAGTCTTTTATTATCCTAGCTTGTGAAGCTAAAAAGTAACTTCTAACGTCTGGAAAGCCAAGCCCCCCCCTCCTCGTATCTAGTTTCAGTCTCTGTAGGCCAATTCTGGGTTTTTTACCTTGCCACAGATATCCAGAAAACCCCTTATCTAGTCTCTTTATGTCCTTTTTAGTAAGTCCAGTGGGCAACATCTGTAGAAAATATAATATCCTAGGAAGAATGTTCATTTTTATGATGTTCATCCGGCCTATCCATGACACTGGATACATCTTCCATCTTCTCATGTCCCTGAGCACCCCCTCAATCATTGGTGTATAATTCAGCCTATATAAATTGGTCAATGACCTTCCAATATTGACCCCTAGGTATTTTAAGGCTCCTCTCACCTCTCGGAGTCCCCACTTTTGCAGGCCCGTTAGCTGCCCTCCACCCAGACACATTGCCTCTGACTTTGCTAGATTTATTTTGTAACCCGAGAACAGTGCAAAACTCTCAATCACGTCCATGCGGCAGGGCGATTCTTCTACATGACTCAGATATAAAATCATATCGTCAGCATACAAAGATAATTTATGTTGCCGCCTCCTCACCTTGGACCCCTTTCACCTTGTCGCACTGTCTAATGGCTACGGCCAAAGGCTCCAGTGCGAGGTCAAACAATAAGGGAGAGAGGGGGCACCCCTGCCGCGTTCCCCTCCCTAATTCAAAAACCTGCGAGAGGTCACCATTCACCACCACAGCCGCCTTAGGTGACCGATAAAGGGCTCTCACCATGTTCAAAAAACCCCGACCAAACCCAAAACGCTCTAAGGCCGCCATCATATATTCCCACTCGATCCGGTCAAACTCCTTCTCGGCGTCAAGGGCCAGAACTAAGTGGACCCCGGACGTCGAGAAGAGCACAAATCACATTCAGGAGTCTCCTGACATTGTGATATGAGTGCCTTCCTTTTATGAATCCGGTTTGATCCGGATCGACCAGGTTGGGCATCAGAGTCTCAAGCCTGCCCGCCAATACCTTTGCATAAATCTTAGCATCCACATTCAATAGTGAAATAGGGCGGTATGCTGCACAGTCCCTCGGGTCCTTACCTGACTTAGGGATCATAGAGTAGTCGCCATATCCATAGACGGTGGCAAGGATGTCCCTTCCCCAGTACCCCTGAAAACATCCCAGAGCAGATCCACAGCCTGATGGCCCACCGTCTTATAAAATTCAATGGGAAACCCGTCTGGGCCTGCCGCTTTGCCCGACCTGATACCCCTGATAGCCTTCCCAATTTCCTCTTTAGTGATACTTGCTTCAAGGGTTGTCCTTTGCTGTTCAGACACCTGCTTCAACCTAAGCCGACTCAGGAATTGCTCCATCTCACCCCTAGTCCCTTGTGCTTCTCTACGATACAGGTTACTGTGAAATTCGCGAAATCTCTCTTTAGTGGCCTGGGGGTTCCTCAGTACCTTCCCGTCCTTATTCTTTGTTTCCAGCACTCTGGTCCTCCCCTTCTACCTTTAATCAGATTAACAAGGAGGGGGCCAGGTTTATTCCCCCATTCGTAAAATCTTTGTTTCACAAGCCACAGTTTTCCTTTCGCCTGCTCTTCAAGCAAGTTGTTTAGCTCCCCCCTCGCTGCTGCTAACATCGGTTCACTGGCTGCGTCCCCTTTAAGTACCCGGCCTTCAAGCTCCATGACGCTTTGGAGAAGGGAGTCAAATTTCCTATTTCTTTCCTTTTTATACCCGGAGACAAAACCAATGATTGCCCCTCTCATATAGGCCTTCCCCGCATCCCATAATATCTGTGGGATGGAGCAGATTCCTTATTTTAGTCAACATAGCCTTTCATCTGTGCCTATAGAAATTCCTTGAAATTCTCATTCCCATTAAATATGAGGGGAATCTCCACATCTTCATCCTCTCTCCTGAACCCTCTATTTCTATAGTCACAGTGACCATGGCATGGTCAGAAATATGAATAGGTTCGTGTTTTACTTCTACAATCCCCTGATACCACCCCCCCTCACTATACACATGATCTATCCTTGACCATGTCTTGTGGGGATGTGAGTAAAAGGTATACTCTCTTACTTTTGGGTTAGCCGTCCTCCATACATCCACTAAATCAAAGTCTAGCAGCCCCTCCCTCCATTCCTTTAAGAACTTGCTCCCTTTGCCCTTACCTTTCGAATGGTCCATCACTGTGTCTGGAGTGCAGTTGAAATCACCTCCCAGGATTAACCCCTTAAACTGCTCTTTCGTCAAGACTTCTAGAAGGCGTCTTTAGAACTGGGGATCAGTGACTGCGGGGGTATACACACTGCCAGACGTAACCGACTTTCCTCCCAGAGTCCCCTCCACAAAGACATATCTGCCCTCCTTCTTATCAATTACCGTTCTGATTGCCTGAAATGGTAAATTCTTATGGATAATGACTGCTACTCCCCTCTTGTTCGAGGAGAAGGAAGCAGCATACACCTCCCCTACCCAGTTCCTGATCAATTTCTTATGCTCCACTGGGTTCAGATGTGTTTCTTGCAGGAGACCTACCTGTGCACCAACCCTTCTCAACGCAGTAAGGAGCATAGTTCTCTTGGCAGGGGATGATACCCCCCTCACATTCCATGACACAACTTTCACTTTAGTCTTGTTGGCCATCTAACCAGCATTTTTCGCCTTAGGCCCTTTTCCCCCTTCCTCCATTTGTTTCTAGCCCTGTCTGTCTATCCATCCGAGCTCTCAATATGCTTTGAAATGTGGATCGAACACAAACATATATAACATAACAATCCCCCATCAACAGTAAATCCCAGAACTTATTTAGTATACCCTCCTTTAGCTCTACAAGGCGTTCAGACCTGCTCGCCAGTATGCTTCCCCACTATCACCAAGTAGGGCTTGAACCATAGAAAATGAGAAATCCTCTATGTTCAACCTCCCCGGTCTTTGACACCCTTTTTTTTTTTCACCGCCACATAATTCTGCACCATTAATCATGAGTATTCAGCAATCTCCCCCAACACATCAGGTTGCAAGACATCCCTTTATTACTTTGTCCTTCATCTTATGTGGAAGCCTGGTGTAACTCCCCAGGACTCCAGAAAAGTCCATCCATGCCTCTTGATACCGCTCTGGACTCCTCTGCCATATTTTCACATCAGGTCCACCCCACAGGGGATACTCAGGATAGGCCGTGCCCCTCAAAATCCATGCGCCAGCCCCCCCGAGCACCCCCGAGGCCTACCTTCATAGTCGTGTCTGCTTCCATAGCCTCTGCACAGTTTTGTGTCATGGGGTAGGGTACCTCCTTAAACAGTCCACTCATCAGGCATCTGATCCGCTTCAGCCTCATTAACAGAAAGTTCAAATGCGTGCCCTCTGGAACACCGCAGCAAAGCAACGCACCCTCCATGGGTGCACAGACTGAGATAATACCCTCTCCAAAGCCATTCTTGATTATCCGATTTTCTTTTGAAGCTCCGCGACGAAACTCTTCGCCTTCTCCACCTCCCAGAAGCTGTAGGTGGCTCCCTCGTGTTTGATTTTCAAAATAGCTGGGAATACCATAAACCATTCCACCCCGATCCTCTGGCAGCTCGCTATGACCTCATTAAATTCCCTTCTCTTCCTTCCAATTCGGGGCGAGTAATCCTGGGAAAGAAACAGACGAACTCCCTCATAATGAAGCTCAGAATGAGATTTATATGCTCGCCACAAATCTTGTCTCTCCTGGTAGTTGTGAAAACGAATGATCACTTGCCTGGGTGGCTGGCCATTTTGCGGCCTCGGCATGACCGCGCGATGTGCTCTCTCCAACTTTAATCTTCCACCTTTTGGCTGCATACCCAGAAGCATGGGCAGGGTTTTTGCACAGAAACCCATGATATCAGTGCCTTCCTTTCCTTCTGGCAGCCCTCTCAGCCTTAAGTTGTCCCTCCTCAAATAATTCTCCTGGTAGTCTAGGGTCTCCCTCATTTCAGCCACTTGTGCCTCTAGCTCCTTGATTCGTCTGCTCATAGGGCTCAGCTCGTCTTCCGTGGTCGATATGTGGCCTTCCAGCTCCTCGACCCTTTCATTCTGCCTTTCAGCCTGTGCCTCCATCAGCGCAAGACGCCCTTCGATTTTGCTTTCTAGGCTCTCCAACTTGGACGCGAGAGCCACCATGAGCTGATCTTTCAGCTCGCGCCCTAAAGCCGTCATCTCTGCAGCCGAAAAGGAGATCGGGCCTACGCAGTTCACCACAGGCCCTGCTGCGGTCTTCTTGCAGTTTTTGGCCGAAGTTTTCTGCGTCTTTGAAGCCGCGGTGACCACATACTCGTCCATCCTGGGTTCCGGAACACTTAAGCCACTCAAATTGGGTGCAAAAGCTACTTTAGCAGCGGTTTAATCAATAAAATAAAGACCGAAGGAGGGAGCTGTGAAAGGCACGTCTTCACAGCATGACGCGGTCACGTGACCCCCGAGCCTTAACGGTTCTAAAGTTATCCCATTTTAACAAAATTATGTTTAGAAAGGTCTAACTTTGGAACCGATGGGGCTAGACACTTTGTTTTGTTGTTGTTGTTTTTTTGGTTGTTTTAATGAAGCTTGGAATCACAGCATTAAAAACCATTTTATCAATACATTGTATGTGTATCAATACTATTCCATATGTATTAACATACACATAATGCCTTGATAGGTGTGTGTGTGTGTGTGTGTGTGTGTGTGTGTGTGTGTGTGTTCTATATGATGTCACTTTTTTGTGCCACAGTGCATTTTTTTAGTTGTAACAGCCAAAAAATAGTAAACGCATAGTGTCAATACTAATTTTGGATCAACAGACTGTATCAATACTGATTTTTGTATTGATACATAAAATGACATGACCGGATACCAAAAGTGGCATGATGGAAAAATATATATAATTTTTTTCTTTTTCTGGGAGTGGGAGTGATGAAAAGCCATTGATTACTTAGGGTCAGTGACTGCATACAAGTATAGGGCTTATGGGCAGACTAGATGGGCTTAGCGTTCCTTATCTGCCGACAATTTCTATGCATCTGTGTGTCTGAATTTTGGTAATACTATACATTATTTAATTAGAAATGGTGTAGTTTGCAGTTTAATTTTCGGTTGACTTGTGCCATTAGTTGTGCTACAAACATTTCACACTCCCCTCTAGCAACCCGTACTCCTCCTTTCAGGTGCAAGAACATAATAAATAAATGAAACATGTCAAATTTAAAGTCATCTTTACCATAGATGCAATCTCAGGATCAGTGAAGGAACACTTTCTTAATTTTGTCTTCACTACGTACTGCTCCATATATGGGGCAGCAGGGTGATAGTTTACTGTAGGAAACTATGTGCCCTCTCAAGCAGAGATAAATGGTGTATGTATCGAGCGGACTCTGCATTATGCGCAACAAGTGAAATAAGCAAGAAGACCCTTTGCATCATTCAGTCTGTAATTTTATAGTTATTGTTTCTACACTAGGATAACCTTATTTAGGTACAGCCTCTAATTTGCAAGTGGGTCTGTGGGTGGATGAAGATAAAACAGCAGAAGCAGTTGTTATATTACAGTAATTGTCAATGTAAAGTTACATTGATATTCCATCTACAGTGCACAAAAAGTCATGTGATACATTTACATACGTGTGCCCCAAATGTGAGAGGTGTGATACATTTACATACATGCGCCCCAAATGTGAGAGGTGTGATACATTTACATACATGTGCCCCAAATGTGAGAGGTGTGATACATTTACATACATGCGCCCCAAATGTGAGAGGTGTGATACATTTACATACATATGCCAAATGTGAGAGGTGTGATACATTTACATACATGCGCCCCAAATGTGAGAGGTGTGATACATTTACATACATGTGCCCCAAATGTGAGAGGTGTGATACATTTACATACATGCGCCCCAAATGTGAGAGGTGTGATACATTTACATACATGTGCCCCAAATGTGAGAGGTGTGATACATTTACATACATGCGCCCCAAATGTGAGAGGTGTGATACATTTACATACATGCGCCCCAAATGTGAGAGGTGTGATACATTTACATACATGTGCCCCAAATGTGAGAGGTGTGATACATTTACATACATGCGCCCCAAATGTGAGAGGTACAAGGATAGGTGCTCAGTTTCGACTGTGATAAGATCTAACTGAGAAACAATTGAGATTTGCTAGAGTTTAAGGTTAGTATAGTGTTCACTTAGTAAGACAAAGTAAGATCGACAAATAGGGATAGGTTTGTGATCTGTGTTATAGCTGGGGCAACAAGCTGATCCAAAGTGCCATGAGATAGGGCTAGTTTCGGTGGCAGAAGCTTCGTACGTGGACCTCCATTGCCAGTTCTTTCTGGCCTTATGCAGTGCGTTGCTGTAGGTCAGTCATAACTTTCTCAGAAGTCACAGGAATTCATCATTTTTTTTTCTTTTTGCTGTGAGGAAGTCATTCCTACTGCTCGGATGCCTTTGTGGAGTAAGAGGAATTCATTCCACATGTTCATCTGACACACTCCCAGTTTGGGCTCTGTGTCTGAACGCACAAGTGTCTCTGTGATGAGCATTGGAGAGGAACTTGGAAACACTCCCAACACCTTGTCTTAACAGCAGATGCTGGCTACACTGCAATGTAGTGTTTTAAAAATGTAATTTGAGATGCTGTGGTTTTTCTCTTCTCCTAGAGAAAGGCGTGTTGACTCTGGGCTGTCAGTTTGGTGTTTTATTTTTGTAAAACTGCACAGAAAGTGCAGTAAGAGTATAAGGGATGGTTGATTTGGGAAAAGAAACTGGATAAAAACTCAGTCTGAATCTAGCATTGCCTTCTGGTGCCTGAGTGTCTCATAGCAGTGTAGTAACAGTAATATTATATATGGTTGTAGCAGAAAGGATTTAGGGTCCATCTTGTCTGCCCCTCCTACCAGGCTATCAAGCTACATGGCAGTGACTATACCCCAGGTTCCCCCCTGACATTAATATAAAAAACTGCAACTGAAAAGCAGTGATTGGAGACTTAAGTAACACCCACCACAAACTTTGGAGTTTTGACTTTTTCGAACAAATGGAAGTTTTTCTGGCACAGACTTGAACTCAGTTATATGATTCAGAAATATTAAATCAGCTTGAACTTTAAGAGCTGAACTGATGTTTCCCCTTTGCTGTCTAAGCAGCAACGAGAACTCAGGATGCCCGGTTTCAGCTGAAGTGGTAAGGCATTATGGGTTGGGGTTACCGTTATCCCCCCCAACATGATTTACCTCATGCCATTCATAACTGTGATTGTCAGGCAGTAGCCCCCCATGCCTTTCCGCTATTTAAAATCTTGGTATGTAAAGTTACATTTTTTCTTTACTTTGTTTAAAAAAAGAAACCTCCCACACCCTTCTATGCTCGTACTTACTGCACCCAACGACAGGACTTGCTTCACTATGTGGTTACTCATTCATAAGAAATCAAATCATATAATTTTAAAACAAAAAAGGGAAGATTTTTCTTCTCAGAGGATAGTGGGACTGTGGGATAACCTACAGACAACAGTAGTTAACAGTAACAACAGTACATTTAAAAATAAAATTGATAGCATTTTACTATGGGAGAGGAGAAATGAAATTCTACAACTGAGCGGGAGGGCAGTCTAGATAGGCACCTTACTACATTCCTGGTTTACTGCAGGCAACTGCACTTGTAGTCATACTAACATACTAATTGCCAGCAGATTAGGCCTTACGGTCTATAGAGTCTGCTCGAACCTCAGATCCCTAGTTGGGTGCCGAAGCCTTCCCCCCCTTGTGTTCCAGAAACCCCTATCATCCATCCCCACCCCCCTGGGCCAGGCCATCATCTGATACATCCGCTTTCTGTGTCTGTCCCACCCTCTCTTGAAGCCCTCCACTGTGGATCTCTGAACCCAGCTTGCCAGGCAGAGCATTCCAAGGGTCCACCACCCTCTCAGTGAAAAACCTCCTCTTCTCCCCCCCCCCACCCTTCCAACTTCAAACCATGTCCTCTGGTGATACCTCCCTGCTTTAGTCTAAAGAGCCCTCCATGTTTACCCTATTTATTCCCTTGAGGTACTTGAAGACCTCAATCATGTCCCCCTGCCTCTCCTCTCCTCCAATGAAAACAGGCAGAGCTCCTCAAGTCTGTCCTTATCGTCAAACTCTAGTCCTCGTATCATCTTAGTTGCCCTCCTCTGTGCCCTCTCCAGGAGCTGTATGTCCCTCTTCAAGTGTGGTCTCCAGTACTGTACACAGTACTCAAGGTGTGGTCTAACCAGTCCATTGTACAGCGGCAAAATCACTTCCCTGCTCCTAGAGGTGATCCCCCTTATGATGCATCCCAACATCCTGTTTGCCTTGCTAGCCACTCTCCTGCACTGTTCAGAGTTATTCATACATGCATCCACCATGACCCCCTAGGTCTTTTTCCCCTGTTGAGGCCTCCAGCCTCCTTCCCAGGGTGTACCTGTGTTTAGGTTTCCGCCCAAGATGTAACACCTTGCACTTGGTGATATTGAAATTTAATTTCCATGTGTGAGCCCAGCTTCCAGGGTGTCCAGGTCCTCTTGCAGGGCCAACCTTCCTCTTCCCCCTCAACTACTGCTCCCATCTTGGAGTCATCAGTGAAGAGACTCATTTCACACCCTATACCCTCCCTGATGTCTGATATGTATGCATTAAACAGGATCGGACCCAGGATGAGCTCTGCGGTACCCCACTACTGACCTCTCTAGGGTTCGAGAGCTCCCCACCGACCACTACTCTCTGGGTGTGTCCAGCTAGCCAGTTTTCAAACCATCTGACCATCAAAGGGCCTACTCCCAACCCCGTCAGTTTCTCCACCAGACCATTGTGGGGGACAGAGTCAAACGCCTAGCTGAAGTCCAAGAATAATACATCCACAGGCTTTCTCATGTACGGTTCTGATGTTACCCATTTGTAGAACTCCACAAGATTGGTTTGACATGATCTACCTGGCACAAACCCATGTTGCCAACTATCCAGACCTCCCACCTCCTCCAAGTACACCCCCAATCATTCCTTTAGTATACTCTCCATTAATTTTCCCACTAGCGAGGTCAAACTGATGGGTCTGTAGTTACCTGGTACTTCCCTTGACCCCCCCTTTATGGATTGGCACCACATGTGCCTCTCGCCAATCCCTAGGTACCCTCCCTGTCTCAAGCGACCTGTTGAAGAGCTCCACCAGGAGTGCAGCCAGTATGTCCACCAATTCCCATAGTACTCTCGGATGAATGCCATCCGGCCCAGGAGATTTATCTTTCTTTAGGGCCTTGAGGGCTAACCACACCCTTTCGGTGGAGATAGCATCATCCGTCCCCTCCACCTTAGTCTTGTAGGTTTTTTGAGTGAAAAGGAGCAGGCCTCTGTTCCACTACCGTCCAAGCAAGAAAATGGGGGTGGGGTGGCTTAACCTCTTTTTCTTGCAGAAAGTCCACCATGAAAAAAGCCGACAAGCTTCCCAGCTTGAAACTCATATTTCTGTTTATGTTATCCATTTGCCTTGACATTTCGCACCGTTGAGGCTTCTTTAGGGGACTTCATTTTCTTTTTGTCTTTGATACTTTAATCTTCCTATTTATACATTATTTGTATTAATGGCTTCCCATAATGCCAGTAGCTTCAGTGTTACATAGCATTTGACCCCCCTTCTCTTGCTTAGATGGGCACCTTGGATTATTTCTGCCTACAGATTGCAGTAATAAACCATAATAATAAACAAACAGATTTCAGCCAGTGAAGAGACTAGATTCCTATCACCAGTCTGATCATTTCAGTTTGCTCACATTATTTCTTCAGTACCCCCAACAAAAAAATGGACCTTGCCCTCACTGATGAGACAACACTCTGAACAAGTTGGCAGCATGGGAATTTTTCTGCCTGAAGCTGATGACTGCAGCTTATCCAGGTCCACCCACAATCTTCCTGGTTATTAACATCATCCAAGTGACATGGTCACACCTCCTGGCATACCCCCTGGGTAGATACAGAACTCCCATATCATCCCACAAATTAGGGTTTCAGTCAACATGATTCTGCAAGTATTTGATGCTCCCTCCACCCTCCCTCCAAAAATTAGAAAAAAGTTGAAACTTCATTGGGTAAAAAATGTTTACATCCATTTTCCAGGGTACATTTTGGAACTGAGAACTGGTTTAGTTCCATAATGTACTGCCAGGTTTTCACCTATAGAATTTTTTTTATATCACATTAAAAGAGTGTTCTGTAAACTCATCAGTAACCTATCGGTGACATTTCTCTAACTTTATAGTCGCAACCTGTAAAGAGCCAGAAGTGGAAAGAAATAAGTGTTCTAAAGTGCCCAGCTGTTTCACCCAGCCCCCTAAAGCACTGTTTTCCCCCCACGACTGCTACAGCCCCACTCCTTCAGGCTCTCACGCTGGACCTTCCCCTGTCTGCCCAGCCGGTGTCAGCTCCACCACATATCGCCCATCAAACCCTTAGGTCTGACCAGTCAGGCACACCTGTTGATTCTGACTGATCCCTGGTGGGGGGCATAACCGGGGACATTGGCAGGAGGGGCAGGAACAGTCTGTGCTACGTGACCTGGAGTGGCACAGGGAAGCCTACCCAAGGCCATCATCCGGGCCGTGGCAATCATTTTTCCTGTTTTTCTGGCCTCACCCACCCCTCTCCCCTATTGGCTGTGTGCTCAGGGCTGGCCTGGGGTGGGGGGAGTGCCTGACAGTGTGTGGTCACACACACCATCATTGGCACTACCACCAGGAACCGCAAAAGAGCAACATGACAGCCTCCCTTTCTCCTGGGAGGAGAGCGTCCATCTAGCGCTCTTGAGCCCTCCCTGCCAGCCTCCGCTCCTGATGTCCCGGACTCGGGGCAGGAACCCAGTCCACCAGCATGCCAGAGTGATCCCCCATCACTTTTCACCATGGAGCTCGCCTCCTAAAGTGCATTTGAAGGCACAAGGAGTAAGCTGGCCCACCAGTGAAGTGGTACTGCTACTGCTTGTGATGCTGACAAGCCTGAGCCATCGAAGGGCCAGCTGGGGGAGGAGGACTGAGCGTCCCAGTGGACGGTCTCCACCGGGTGGGGAGGGATCTGCCTCCTGCTTCTATACCCACACCTGGGTGACGACAGGTGAAGGTGCAGGGGAGTGGTGAAGGAGAGGGAGTTGGAGCATGGATTTTGTCAGACACATTGGGCATGCCGGCGCCAGTGATGTCACTGCGCTGCTGGGGTGGGGGCCAGGAGTAAAAGGGAAAAAATGGGTCTGGCACAGGCAGGTGAAGCCTCCACCTGTCCCCTACATCCATCCCAGTCCTTAGCACATGGGTCCTGGGGATCTTCCAGGCCTTCACCTCTGCCGTGGTTGGCCAGACAGAGGGAGGAAGTATCCAAGGAGCTGATGGCTACCCCAGCCCGGGGGTGGGGGTGGGGTATATTGAGGGGAATCACAGTGGTCTGCCACGGGTGGGCCTTGGTGTCCCAGGAGTACAGGCTGCAGGGTCTCATGGGACAGGCAGAAGGACATTAGTGGTTAGTGGAAGGAGGTCCTGACCAGGGCCCCAGGGGAATTAAAAAAAAAGCCACAAGGAGGGCAAAGTCAAGGGAGGAAATGAAACTGAGGGTGGTTAAACACAGAAGGATGGAGCAAGGGTTAGATACATAGACAGTGTCGGCCGATAAGGGCCTATGGCCCTCCCAGTCTGCCCATTTGAGCTTGTAAGTTCAGTTTATGTTTTCCTAGAAGTCTGTTGCCCCTTACCCCTGACCTCCAGAATTCCTTTATGTCTATCCCATACATTCTTAAATCCCGTGATTGTTTCAGCCCCCACCACTTCCTCTGGCAGGGTGTTCCACTTGTCCACCACCGTTCTGTGAAGAAATTCTTCCTCATGTTTCCTCTGAATCGCTCCTCCTCCAACTTCATCCCATGCCCCTAGTCCTGGTACATCTTTTTCACTTAAAAATAGTGTATTCCTGCACCCTGTTCCTCCTGTGAGATACTTGTATGTCTGTATCATATCCTCTCTCTCCTCCTCCCTCCAGGGAGTACATGTTCAGTTCCTTCAACCTGTCTTCATAGGACTTGTGATGCAATCCATGCACCATCTTTGTTCCCTCCTCTGAACCTTCTCTACCCTGTCTATGTCCTTACGTAGGTATGGTCTCCAGAACTGTACACTGTACTCCAGGTGGGGCCTCACTAGTGTCTTGTATAGCGGAATTATGACCTCCTTTTCCTGCTGGTGATGCCCCTGCCTACATCCCAGCATCCTATTTGCTTTACCTGCTGCCTTGTCACACTGTTTCCTGCCTTGAGGTCATCAGAGATGATAACCCCAAGATCCCTTTCCGGTTTGGTGCATGCTATATCCTCACTCCCCAACTGATATATTGCGCCAGGGTTTTTTGCCCCATATGCATTATCTTGCACTTCTTTGCATTGAATTTCAACTGCCAAACCCTGACCATTCTTCAAGTTTCTGCAGGTCCCTTCTCATTCTGTCTACACCCTCTGTGTGTCTACTCTGTTACAGAGCTTTGTGTCATCAGCGAACAGTGAAATTCTGCCTTCTAGGTCCCTGCAATGTCACTGATGAAGATGTTGAATAGGACCGTCCCAGCACTGATCCCTGTGGTACCCCACTGGTTACTCTTCCTCTGTGGAGTGACAGCCATTTACTACCACCCTCTGTGTCCTGCCACCCAGCCAGTTACCTACCTACCACACTGCTGTCCTGCCCACACCCATATTCCCCAGTTTGTGTAATAGTCTTCTATGTGGCACAGTGTCAAAGGCCTTGCTGAAGTCCAGATAGGCCATGTCCACTGCCCTCCCTGATCCACCTCCCTAGTCACCCAGTCAAAATTCAATGAGGTTGGTCTGACATGACCTCCCCTGGTGAAACCATGCTGCCTTGGGTCCTGTAGTCCATTGACAACCAGATGTTCCACCAATCTCTCTTCAGTAGTGCTTCCATGATCTTCCCCACTACCGAGGTGGGGCTGACTGGTCTGTAGTTCCCTGCCTCCTCTTTGTTCCCGCTTTTGTATAAGGGGACTACATCTGCTGTCCTCCAGTCTTTGGGTACCTCCCCTGTTTCCAGTGATCGGCTAAACAGGATAGCCAGTGGTTCAGCCACCACCTCTCTTAGCTCTTTAAGGACACTGGGGTGCACCCCATCTGGCCCCATTGCTTTATCAACTCTTATTACTTCCAGTTCCTTCAGGACCCTTTCTCGTGTAAAGGGACTTGTGTCCATTTCTGCACCATTCTCACCCCTTATACTCCCTTCAGACCCATTACCCTCCTCTTCCTCAGTAAAGACTGAGCAGAAATACCTGTTCAATATGTCAGCTTTACTATTGTCATCCTCCACGCAGCCCCCATCCTCCCCCTTCAGTCTCACTATCCCTCCCTTTGTCTTTCTTTTTCACTTATGTACCTGTAAAGGTTTTGTCCTCTACCCACTGATTTTGCAATGTGTTCTTCTGTCTGAGCTTTGGCTTCCTTACTGACCTCCCTGCCTCCCTCTGCTTCTCCTGGTACTTCTCCCTGTCCCCTTCTGCCTGTGTCTTTTGTATTGCCTGAATGCAATCTTTTGGCTTTCACTTTCTTTGCTACCTTTGGAAACCATAATGGTCTCCTCTTCCTTTTCCTCTTGCTAACCTGCTTAGTGCATAATTCTGTTGTTCTTGTAATCCCCATTTTAAATACTGCCCACTGTTCCTCAACCCCTGATTCCTGTCCCATTCCCCTTAATGCCTTTCAAGTATCTTCCCATTTTCCCAAAGTCTGCCCCCCTAAAATCCAGGATACGTGTTTTTGTGTGGTTTGGTTCTGCTCTTTCTGTGATTTCAAACCACAATGACTGGTGGTCACTGTTCCCCAGGTGCTCCCCCACTGTTACCCCCATCACACTGTCCCTGTTTCAATCAATCAATCAAAATCTTTATTTATTCAGGCAAACATCATTGAGCATAGCTTATTTACAAGATGGACCTGAGTGGTCATAACAAAAAGGTTACAGATTGTATACAAAAACATGATATTGAATAAGCACAAATACAACCATTATGAGTGAGATAGATGTACAAATATTTACATATATACAAGGCAAAGGACAATAAACCTAAAACCTAATAAAGGAGAGAAAACAAACAGTCTAGTAGGGATAAGGCATGGATAATGGTACATGGGTGGGCATATATGTATGAGGTTTGATGGGGAAAGGACCAGATGAATGACAGAAGAATAGGAAGGAGCTTTAAAAGAGGGGGTGTGGGAGGGGTTTGGGGTGTGGGAGGACTAGGCCTTGTGGAAGCAAGTGCACGGATCTGGGATTAGGCTGGTATACAGCTTTTTGAAGGATGTAAGAGGAATCAGTGTATCCATTTTCAATGACTTTTGGATAGAATTCCAGATAAGTGCCAGGGAATAACTGATTGCAGCTCTTCCATACCGGTGCAGGTGATAGGAATCTTCAGCAGGATCAGTTTGTTGATCCTCAAGGTGTAGGGCCTGGATGTGATCCGGTTGAAGCAATCTGAGATGTAGGAAGGAGTTTGTTTGTCAGAGCTTTGTAGATCCAGATAGCAGCATTTTTTTTCTTCTATGTTGCAGGGATGTCCAACTGACTGCATTGTAGAGAGAGCAATGATGGGTGCTAGAGGAAGGTCAGTAATGAATCTAATAGCTCTATGATACAGGGTGTCTAATTTGTTTAGATGGGAGAGGGAGCAATGACCATAGAGGAAGTCAGCATAATCAATGAGGACAGGAATGATGCTAGGATTAATCTTTGTTTGGAATCTTTGGTCAGGTAGTGTTTGATCCTATAGAATAGACCAAGTCTTTGTCTTAGCTTTTTAGGAGCTCTTCAACGTGGGTAGTATAGTCTAGTTTATTGTCTATCCATACTCCTAGGTATTTGAATTTGTCAACATATTCCAGATTTTCACCAAGGATGGTAGAGAGTTGTGGAGGGTGAATGATGGGATAGTGGAAGAACAGTTCTTGGTGGCAAAGAACATAGCTTTGGTTTTCTTGGCATTTAGTAATAATTTCTTTTCTAATAGGTTGTGCTGAAGGAGGGAGAATTCTGACTGTAGGAGCTCACAGGCTTTTGATGGTGTGGGATTGCTCATATATAGTACAGTGTCATCTGCAAAAAGGTGGATATTAGAAAGTGAGAGATTGGAATCAATATTGTTGATATAAATGGCAAAAAGGATGGGACCCAGGATGGAGCCTTGCGGTACACCTCTTAGGAGTGGTTTAGAGGTAGATAGATCACCTTCATTTTTTACCAGTTGTAATCTTCCGGAGAGATAGCATCTGAACCATTTAAGAGAGAGTGAGTCAAGGCCTATGGAGTTCAGAGAGGAGATTAGAAGATCATGATCCACAGTGTCAAAGGCTTTGCTTAGATCCAGAAACACAGCTTGTGAGCACAAGGTCCAGTATTGCCTTCTGCCGAGTTGGTTCCATGACCAGTTGCTTGAGGAAGGCACCCTGCAGGGAGTCCAGGATAAATCTACTCCTAGTTGATGCTGCTGCTGGGATACTCCAGTCCACGTCTGGAATATTGAAGTCTCCAGTGTAGAGAGATTATGTGGCTTGCTTAAGATCACACAGTGAGCAAGTCGCACTGGTGGAATTCAGTCGTGGATCACCTGGTTCACAGCCCTGCTAACCACTAGGCAGAATTGCAGTGCCACTGATGGAGTACACTTGCCATCCCCACCCCCACTAGACAAGAGCATGGTGATGGCAGGATCGGGGCAGTCAGATGGCTCATGGATTCTCCATGACTCCTCTTGCATCACATCGGCAGCATAAGAGCTGCCCAGTCCCGCCCATAGTAATTGGCTCAGACTGCACATTGAGATGCACGACAACGTCCATGGCACATCTGCTCATTACTTGGGGTAGACAGAAGTGATCAAATCTCCTGTAGAGGTCCATGGAATGTTTTGGAATCCAATGGAACAAAAGTCCTGTGAAACCGCAGCACTCTGCTGATTCCTCCAGTTCTACTGGCAGAATTCTGAGTTCTGCACGGCATTTGTAGAAACATAGAAGTTGACGGCAGATAAGGACCGCAAGGCCCATCCAGTCTGCCCATTTTTTTCTACCTTTTGAATGTGCCATAGGCCTGTACCCTGTCAATGGCCTATCTATTCATACTCATCTGTATTGCTCCCTTATGCCTATCCCATGCCTGTTTGAAGCCCTGCACTGTATTCATATCCACCACTTCCTGAGGTAGGTCATTCCATGCATCCGCTACCCTTTCTGTGAAAAAGAACTTCCTCACATTCCCTCTTAATCGGCCTCCCTCTAATCTCATGCTGTGTCCTCTTATCCTGCTATTTTTCTTATATTGAAACATGTTAGACTCTGTCACCTTGTTAATGCCCTTAAGATGTTTGAATGTTTCGATCATATCACCTCTCTCCCTCCTTTGCTCTAGGGTATACATTTTGAGCTCTGTTAATCTGTCCTCATATGTTTTCTGATGCAGTCCCTGCACCATTTTGGTTGTCCTTCTCTGGACTACCTCCATTTTATTAATGTCCCTGTGCAGGTGCGGCCTCCAGTACTGCATGCAGAACTCCAGATGGGGCCTAACCAGTGTCTTGTAAAGAGGGATTATTACCTCCCTCTTACAACTTGCGATACCCCTACTAATACACCCCAACATCCCTCTAGCCTTACCTACTGCTTTAGTGGTCTGCTTGGATGATTTCAGGTCATCTGTGATGATGATGATGCCCAAGTCTCTTTCTTCCCTTGTGATTGCCAGCAACTCCCCTCCCAGCCTATAGGTGGCTTCAGGGTTTCTCTTCCCTATGTGCATGATTTTGCATTTCTTTGCGTTAAACTCCATTTGCCACTCTTCCGACCATTTTGCCAGTTTATCCAGATCTCGTCTCATTCTGCCCAACCCATCTGGATCATCTACTCTGTTGCAGATCTTGATGTCATCTGTAAACAGACAAACCTTACTATCCAGTTCATCTGCAATGTCACTGATGAAGATATTGAAGAGGACTGGCCCCAGGACTGATCCCTGAGGTACCCCACTTGTGACTTGCATCTCTTCTGACTGTATATCGTTTACCACCACTCTGTTTTCTGCCCACCAACCAGTTTGCCACCCAGTTGACCAACTTCTTACCCATCCCGAGCCTACCCAGCTTATTAATCAATCTTCTGTGTGGAATAGTATTGAACGCTTTGCTGAAGTCAAGGTAGGTGACATCAGCTGCTCCCCCTTGGTCCACTACTCTGGTTACCCAATCAAAGAAATCTATGAGAGTAGTTTGACAGGACCTTCCTGTTGTAAACCCATGCTGTCTTGGATCCTGTGCTCCTATGAATTACAGGTGTTGCACTAGTCTTTCCTTAAGGAGTGCCTGCATAATCTTGCCCACTACTGAGGTAAGACTGACTGGTCTGTAGTTCCCTGCCTCCTCCCTGCTACCACTCTTGTGGAGTGGGATCACATGAGCCCTTCTCCAGTCTTCTGGGACCTCTCCTGTGCTCAAAGACTCACTAAACTGTTCTGATAATGGCTCTGCTGGTTCCACCCTTAGCTCCTTTAGTACCCTGGGATGTATGCCATCAGGTCCCATTGCCTTGTCCACCCTGAGTTTAGTGAGCTCTTGTAGGACCCTTTCTTTTGTGAAGGGACTAGTGCACATCTCCCTCCCCCGTGTATCCATGGTGCCGAACTGTGGGTCCTGCCCTACCTTCTCCTCAGTGAATACTGAGCAGAAGTATCTATTTAGGATAGATGCTTTTCCTTGGTCCTCCTCCTCACACTCCCCCTTATCCCCTTTGATCTTAGCAATACCCTCTCTGGACTTTCTCCTTTCACTAATGTATCTATAGAAAGTCTTGTTACCTTCTTTTACTGTTCATGCTAGTGTTTCCTTGGTTTGGGCCTTTGCCTGCCTTACTGCCTTCCCTGCTTCCCTTAGGGAAGTTTGGTATGCATGGTGACAATTCCACCAGATTGTCATGGGAAATGCCAAAGAATTGCCACCAGGTGGAATGGCTCATCTGCCATAATTCCCAATGATAGAGTAAACAATTGCACACACTACATTACACATCATAACTGGATAACTTTGGAACACCCATTTGGGGCACATTATTTCTTTCCCGCTAAATCATTATATGTAACGTACCATGGTGATCATACTGAACCAACAACAACCTTCCATCCCAAACATTAAAATACACAAAAACAACATTTAAAGAGGGTGAAGAGTTAATAGGGTCTGAACATTGTTTGTTTGTTTATTGAATAAACGTATCTGAATTACAACCCTTTGAGTCATAGACTCATTTGCAAAGGCTCCACGTCGGTTACAGGGGGTGGAGGGAAAACATAATACAGGGATACACAAGTAGTAAAGCAGTATACATGGAAAGGAACAAACACTTATTTACAAAAACAGTACTGGCATTTCTTACCAGATTCTAACTCAGGTTAGTATATGCAGAGGTGATTCAGTGTTTGTGGCATCAGCTGTTAGAGAGAAAAGAAAAATGGGGGCGTAGTCTTTAGCCTAAGGAGACCCTGTGACTGAAGTTAAAGGGTTAGGTATCCTATTTAGGAGGCAGAGCTATCCACAGTTACAGTTAGCAGACTCAATTAGGTGGGATTTGAGGCCAGCTTTGAATAGGGAAAGACTGTGAGTCTGCATGAGCCTATGAGGTAGAGCATTAAGCCATTTGGGGGCTCTGTATCGGAACGATCTTTGACCCAATGAGGTCCTACAGAGGGGGACTTGGAAAGAGAGTTTAGTAGCGAGGCGCGTATTTCGCCTGGGGGGGGCGCTGTTTTGATTATTTGGAGAAAACTGGGTGGGGCTTTCTGGAGTTGTATTTTTTTGGCTAGTATGCAGGTGTGGTACTGCAGTCTTTGCTGGAATTTAGCCAGCCAGTCAGGGCATACAGGTCACATGTATGAGTAAGGCGTTTTCTGCCGGTGACTAGTCGGCAGGCTTTATTCAGTGCGGTGTTAATACTGTGTAGAGCAGTGGGTTCAGCTGATCCATATATCGTAATCCCGTAATCAATTAGGGAGAGGATGGAGGCGGATACAGCAAGGAGCAAGGCCTGGGGGGGGGTAAACAGTGTTTAACTCTATAGAGGACTCCAACTCTAGTGTTAACTGTGGTGACAAGCTGCTGAATGTGGCTATGGTAAGAGAGAGAGGTATCTAACGTGATACCCAGGTATTTGAAGTTAGTGACATGTGCAAGGGGTATTCCATGTGTGTTTTTGATTGATAGTGTCGAAAGGTTATGTGTGGGCTTTGTCTATGGGCAAATAACATTGATTTTGTTTTGGTATAGTTGATGAGGAGTTTGTCACTATGTTGCCAGGTTTTTAAAGTATTTGTTGTCAAAAGATCAAAATCAGGTTTACTGCAGTTTCTGCAGTGTTCAGGAAGGCTTTTCCTAATGCATCTGTTGTATCAATATTAACTCAGTTTGTATATAAATATTTCCACATAATTTTTAAGTAAATTCCACAGACATCGGAAAGAGCAGCTTTCATTTGAGTCAGTAAAATATGCAATGCTGTTCTTCATCCACTTAAGTACCCAAGACCTTTGGAAGATTCTTGTGTTAAATCTGAGCATTCCTGGCACGAACACCAAGCACCTTGGAGCCAGATTGACATCACAGTGCATTCAGACAGATTATATCCCAGATTTTAACTCTGGCTTCTACTGCCATGTAGAGTCCTATCTGTAGTTAGACCTGCAGTCTTATAAAAAGTTTCCCTGTCTCAAGGAATGCAAACTCCAGAGCAATGGGTCTGGGTCATGTGGAGAAGTGGATGTCAGGATTGGGCTATTCAGCAGTTCATCAGAAGTAGATACGGTAGATGAAGCCTCTGCCAGGTGGACATGCTACTATGCAGGAGACCCAAAATCTATAGTAGACTTGGTTTTCTAGCACCGAAACAGCCAGGGCTGGGAAATCACTGCTATTGGCAGTGCACCAGGCCTGGGAATGGTGGCACCATGCTCTACCACCAAGGTGACCTCTTCTGGTGACTGGAGAGCACACTCACTCATTAGGGACATGCACCATGGGTGTTAAGCCTTCTGTAGGCTGTCTGTGGCTCCAGCAAGGCTGCTTGGTGGAGGGAGACAAATCCGGATGCCACTTAACGCATTGGGTCCAGTAGACGCCATATGGTGTCGGAACCATCCATTACAGAACCTGACCCAAAATGGCCGCCAGGACTCATTGAGTTAAATGAGTCTCCAGCACTCTTGGGCCCTGCCCTGCAGCGAAATCTGCTGAATAGCAACTGTTGGAGCTGGGAGCTTGACAGACAAGCCCCGGAGACTAAGTGGATCATTGTCAGTGAAGAAAAAGATGAATGGAAAAAAAGTGGATAATGAAGATTTGACTGCAGTAGTTGCAGGCAGAGTTTATTGACTTAAGGTGGCCTTTAAACAGCACCAATTGTGCTTATTTCAAAAAAAGGTCTGAAGCCTCCACCAATCAGTAGCTTACCTACACTGGAGCTGTAAGTGACAGTTTGCAGAATGTTCCCGATTGTACTTTATGAAGGGGAAGGGATCATAAATCCTCATCTGGGGGAGCCTGGTGCGAATGAGTAAAGCTCCGCCCTGTGCCACCAGCTGCACTCTGTGGTTTTGTGAGGCTGTTGCTAGTTGATCACTGGCTTTGATATGAGCCCAGTGGCCCTCTAAAATATACAAATATATCTTTAAACTATGCTCCCATTCATTGCAATGGAGCGCACTCCCACACTTTACAAACTCCTGCATCAGAAAACAATGGCACACAGGAGTGGAGTTTCACTTATTTAGCACCAGGAAAGGAAAGGGAGTTGATGGCCAGCATCTCTGAGCAAGAATTTACAATCCCTTACCCTGCAAAAAATATAAACAGGAAAATTCTTCAAGGTGTCACTCACAACTCTGGTGTAAGTAAGCTACAGGTTGGGGGCTACAGGGAATCACCGAAACTGGTACTCTTTAAAAAGCTAGCACACTGCCAGAAACAAATTTTAACTTTCAAAAGTTGAAATATTACTTCTTATATCTCAATAATTTTTGTCTTTTCCCTTTTGCTAATTAGAAGGTTTTTTTAGCTGACAATACTTGGTGTGATGTGTGGAACAGTACTGTAACTGGAGGCTGACATAGCTAGTTCTGTTCCTTATACATCATCGGCCCTATGACCCTTACTGTCTGTGACATCACGACTGACCAAGACGAGCCAATCCTCTGCTGCCCGATTGGTCACTTTTGATGTTACAATTAGTGAAGTCACAATGCTGATGAGCTATGAAGAGGAATAGAACTAGTGTCAGCTGCCAGGTAAAGCACTATTTACACTTACTGGTACATCTAGTACCATTAGGTGGTACCAGGTCAAAACAGCTAAACAAAAAATGCACGGCATTAACTGTGCAGTGTAGAGCATGCCTGCATTTAGAGCGACAGGGGAATAATAGCGGCAGAGAATTACCGCTACCCCTGTCATTTTATGCTTCAACTAAGGAGGGATCAAGTTGCTGTGTGCTGGGGTGCTTGGTTGAGCCACTCCCATGGTGGAGTGGCTAAGGCACCAGCCCATGGCAGGGTCAGGACACCTAGGACTGTGGTTCGGTTCTCCCCAGGTCTTAGTACTTTTTTTTTCCAATGAAATAAACATTTCCCCTCTCCCGAGTTTCTCCCCATTCCTGAAGTCATCACCCATTTGGTTAGTTAGTTATTAAAGTCTGGGCAAGGAGTTGAAGCCCCCTGCAAAAAACAGAAATTCCCATTATTTTCAGTGGATGCGCTGTTTGTGTTTCAGTCGGTGTTTTTTCCGACCCTATTTTGGTCCGCGCTGAGTTGCTTGCGGCATTTGTTGCTGCGCTGTTATTGTCAGCGTGGTTATGACCCCATGCCCATCAAGCAGAAAACCTAATGAGCAAATGGAAAAAGAAAAATACTTCAGAACTAAAAAGTAACAACTGACTTTTTTTATAAAAAAAAAATGAATACAATTTTCTTCCCACTATTTATGATGCTGCTTGTTCTTTAAAGAATCTGTTACTGAAGTATTTCTTCTTAGCAACACTGGGCGGTTGTTCAGGCCTGTTCCTGCCCCTGAGCCGACAGCTGCTTCCCCTGGGACTCATCTGGCCTTTGAGGGTTCCCCCACAGCTTTCCTCTAGTGGCAGGGCTGGAGGTGGGAAGGACATCCTCTCCCCCAGTCCGTATGTATATCCAGAGCAGACTGTGGTCCTTGGCAATGGTGCAGACTTGGGGACAGACAGGTAGGGCTTTATGAAGCCACATCACCACTGGTTCGCTTTTCTTCCTTGCCCTGCCGCAGAACATCAGTGCATGCATGTGGAAGCACACACACACACACACACACACACACACACACACACACACCACGACGTGCCTGCAGCCACTCCCTCCCTTCGTGCTACCCGAAGCTCCCAGTCTGCGGCTGGGCAGAGAACAGCCCCTCCCTTCGTGCTACCCAAAGCTCCCAGTCTACCGCTGGGCAGAGAACAGCCCCTGCCTTCATGCTACCCGAAGCTCTCAGTCTACGGCTGGGCAGAGAACAGCCCCTCCCTTCGTGCTTCCTGAAGCTCCCAGTCTGCAGCTGCGCAGAGAACCCTCCACTCCCTGAGAGAGGAGAGCAGTCCCTTGGATGCATTATCCTCTCCCACCCCGGCTGACCCCCAGCAATCCGAGTCCATTCCCGGACCCAGGCTGCAGGCCTCGCAGGATGTACGGCACCCAGCACCTCAGCCCTCCACGCCACTGGACCATGTTGAAGTATTTCTTAATAGAAACATTTTCTTTTGCCTTCTATAGGAATTTCTTTTCTGTACAATCTATTTATCCTAGCTATTGCAACATGGCTGAGATTTCTTTTTTGTGGGGGGGGGGGGTGCTGCTTCTGTTTAGTTTTAAAGCTGGTAGAACAGGAGCACGAGGAGATCAAGTAACTTTCTCAGGGTCACCGTGTAAGCCAGAAGTGGGAGTGTGGTTTGACCTGTTATCTCCTGTTTCACCATGCAGTGCTTTAGTCACATGAGACCCCTGTGCCTGTATGGCTAGTTTGAGAGCTTCTCTCAAGGGGTTGCTTATGCTTGTCAAGCAATATTTCAACTAAAGTTAAGAAAGCTAAAAAAGTAGGGAACATAGCTTTGCTCCACGCGGTACAGTAAGATGCATCTAAGCACTGAAATGCTGGGCTGTCTGAACTGTCTACAGTGTACTACTGTGGAGCTCTGTTATAGGAACACCCTAAATGCTGAGCACCTTCCAGCAAACAGTTGGAAACTGGCTCGAATCGTCTCCGTTGAAGTTGCTCACATGCAGGAAGCAACTAAGGTGTGTAAGACGCTGTGAATGGTTTCCCACAAGTGAAACTTTTAGGAATGTGTTGGAAATCACAGCAGAGGGTCCAGTTCAAGACAGTAGTGCGAAGTGTAAGTTCCATGCAGACATTTTCACAAGTTGTAAGAGTCACTCCTGCTATGAGACCCACAGTAGTAACTGCAGTCTACATAAGAAATAATAAAGGAGCGGGTGTGTGTAACCAGAATTTTATACACTCTCGAGGTCTGTAATACTACATAAACCCCATGAGTGAAGCCCAAGGGGTTTCTAGAAGCATCACATGCCGAGGGTGTGTATAACATTCTGGATTTCACCCACCCATTAATGTTTTATTTTTTATAATTGCTGGCCCCTGTTAATGCCCTCACCTGTTGCTTGGGGTCCATCCAGTGAGGGAGGCATGCATCTGTAGGGAAGGGGACAGTGCTCAGATGTATGCAGACGGGCATGTGGTCTGCTGCTGCCTGCCTGCCCAGAAAGTGTGCGAGTGAGGGAGAGAGAGCGAGAGAGAGAGAGAGTGTAGGCCCTGCCTGCCTCCTGCAGAGTTTGTGCTGCCTGCTTTGAGAGCTGCTCACTTGATTGACAGCTTTCAGTTACACACAGCCAGTTGGAAGGGATAGTTACAACATGGTAATGTGTGTATTAAAAGTGAAGACCAGTAATTATACTGGAAAACATAAACCACATTCATGTCAAATGGGCTGCATCAAATGCAAATTCCATGAGAGTTCCAAGTTTAAGAAATAAGGCATTACTAGGTTTGCTTCTTTGTGCCGTGTGTTAAACCCTGCATTAAGTGGCAGTATCACACACAACACATCCTGGAGTGAATTACTGCAATTATTCAGTGAAACCCAGTTACAAAAATAGAAAAATATAAAAAAAATATAAAAACAGAGGGGAAAAAACAATACCTGAACAGAAAACAAGAACAGTGCATGAGTCCAAAGTATGGTTTTGTGCCAAGATGTCACTATGAGTTTGAATCACAAATAACCAGACTGTGGCATGCAAATAAGTATTCTGTTGTCTATAACCTGGCCAAGCTCTTTTAAAGCTGCATGCTATTTTGAACCACCATTTTTAACAGGAGGAAATCTGCATCACAAAAGGGAGCAGCTCACCTTCTGAGGAGAAGGTGCAGGCTGCACACCATTGCACACCTATTGGCAGCCACCCAAGGTGAGGTTTGACATCAGCTGTAAAGGTAGCCACCCGCTCACCCCGTTAACGGGAAGAATGATGCAGCCATGGGAACCCTGATTGTTGGATTAAGGATCTGTGGGAATCATTAAGTAGAAAGGGGTTAAAAGAATTAAATAATCTGAAAGCTGAATACAGCATATAGGGCACACTTCTTCACCCTGTGGAGGGAAAGCAGAGTTCTACTCCTAACTTCTAAACAGAATCATACATCAAAATTAAAATAGCTGAAAATTGGCAACCCTTGTCAAGACACGATTGGGCTCACCTGACAGGAAAATGGCCGTGTGAGCCTTGTTTGTGCTTGTTAGCTTAGGGGTCTTACATTTTATGAGAGCATGCCCCTGCCCATTTGAAAATACATTTTGTGCAGTGGTCCAGAGGAAGTATGCTGCACCGCATGTCCATGTAGGTGACCCGGTTACGGAAGGGGACTTGATACATGCAACCAGGCTGGGATTGGCACAACCATGCAGAAATAGGCACAGTCTGGGTAGATTGGTGCCATTGTGGTAGTGACTGCTCATAATGGGCCAAAGCGCCTGTTCCCTTGTGAGGACGGGGGCGCACATGAACTGAGTGCATGCTGCCAGGGAGGCTGACAGGCTCTGCATAGTGTCAGAGGTTGTGTGTGTGTGTGTCAGAAAAGGGTATGCTGCACACACTGCTAAAACTCACACCCATGGGCCCAACTTTGGGTGGAGGCAACATGGGGGAATGGCAGTGGGGCTGGCTGTGAGGGGTGGATGGCCACCATTGGTAGCATGAATGCTGGATGTAATCAGGAGAGGTCTGAGATACATTGTGAAAACACAATATATAGAATAATGTATGGGGCATTACACACACAAGGTGTGTGTGATACCACATAAACCACAAGTGGTTTGTAACAGTATCACAAACCAAGGGTGTGTAAAAGACGGATAATGACAATACCCCATAGCTTATTTTATATAATTGCTGGTCCACAAATTGGATGCCACTTTTGCCCTTTTTATGCACTAACTAAACCATAAGAAGCATGCCTCTAGCTTAAACAGATGGCCCTTTTCTGCGTGAGGTCCCTACCTCCGTAGAGACTGCCTCCTGCTTTCTGCATGAAGTCAACTGCATGATGGAGTGCCAAAGTGCTGGAGAGGACCCACCATTTGAGGGAACAGGCTGGCTGAGTGACAGACATGATACTGCTGTTTACAGAGAGCTCTGTGTGCCAAGATGAAGAGTACAGCGCTAGGGGACCAGTCACCAGCATACGTGCAGTTGCATGTAACCGATGCATTTAGCCCAGTTGAGACATACGCCAAGTCTCTGCTTTTTCACGAATTTGAAAGCTACACAGAAACAAACCAAAAAACTGGAATGCATTTGACTTGACTGACACTTGTGCCATGTTAACTGGATGGCTAATATGGGTAGAACCTGGTTAATATAGCATTTGAAATGTGTATCAGTCCGGTCAATAAACACACTGACCAGTAATTACATACATTCTGTGTTAGAAAGTGATGAAAAAGTAAGCTGTGTGCACACAGACCATTTGACAATCAGACCTGGGTTGTTTTTTCTCAATCTATCTTTTTGGCTCTCTTGCTGTTTCCATTCCCTCCTCTTCTACCATTATGGAACTAGCAAATATACAATGGGGGTAACACAGATCAGGTGTGCTTCAGCAAGAATTTCCAAATGTGTGGTTTACCACAGATTGAAAGTACTAACCAAAAAAATGTCTTTTGGCTAGCTTAAAAAAGAACGTACGTCATATTACTAGGAGAATTTATTATGCAGTTTTTAGAAACCGGTGGTTCTAAAGCTAAAAAGTCACAAAGTATTGGGTAAGCACATGGCACGTTATCACGGAGCCATTTTAACATGGAAGGCAGCAACCAGTACAGTGTTCTCTTGATGGGTGTGTGTGTACATGCACAGTCTCCCCTGATTCTTGTCTCTGTTTCCTAATTTGTTTACAGGAGTCAGGCCATGGGCGAACATTATGGAAATCTTGGATGAGAAAGATGGGGTCGACACTGAGCTGCTGGTTTATGCAATGACACTGGTGAACAAGGTAAGTCCGGAAATGATTTTCAGGGAATGGGGAGATCGCTATTTTGTGTTCTTTA